>OX336389.2:176682306-179082306 GCA_946902985.2 Meconema thalassinum
TATGTGCTCACTAATAACTCTCCAACATTCAATCAACTCATCACTGTTCTCAATCAAGTCCGTTTGAGTGTATTCCCCGATTTGGTATGATATTGAAATAGCACCGTTTAGTTCACTTCTAAAATTAGAAACACTTCCAAATGCATTGTCCAATTGGTTTCTTATATTTTCACTGTTATTATGTATTACAATATCAACCTTTCTACGTTTGCTAGGAGGTGTTGCCATTGTTGTCTATGCAATTGTCCAATTTACACTGTTGTTAATACACCACCAGCAGTTGCTGTAACATCGGCTGACCATAAACCTATAATCTTTTAAAGTATATTCAAGCCATTGAGATAAATTACTGCCTGTAATCTCCTGTGAACAATGAATGGCTTCAAAGGGAAATTCCTCCTGAAGTTTACCAAGCAATTTGTTTCTATACTCATTCAATTTTGTTACTTCAAAACAATTCACGGAAAATTCAATTTTGTAAACCTCATCAAATGTGTTGTATCCGAAGAAACAAATAAAATGTTCATCTTCACATAATTCTTGTAACAAATATCTTAGAACTGTTTCTGTCACCTCTCGCTGACTATCATCTGATTTGCTAACATTAGTAACGTAGACTGAAAATGTTGAAATTCCACTCGAAGATGTCCATTTGTTAAAACAAGCTTCTTTCTCATTATGACTCACCTCATTATCATCTTCTTCTACTTCTTCTTCTTCAGACTGATGAAAGCATACACGATGATACTCTATTACCGGGTGCGATCGATGTTCAGATCCACTCAGAAAATTAACAGTTTTCCACTTCATTTTGCTGTTCCTTTTATTAGTTTTTAGTTAATCTGAAAAAAAAAATTAAAAAATTAAGAAATAATAAGCAACTAAATATATATCAATCGTTATATCAATCAATACATATATAATCCGCATATATATACACACCAAAAATTTACAGTTTTAAAACAACTTGATGTGAGCGGTTCTTCAACCCCAAATACACCAACATCAGTTTGCCTCTCAGTGAGTTTAGTTCATCGATCTCTGATGCGCTTAGTTTTCAAATACTGCTGGTAGAAATGCACTTGTTATTTCATCTTCAATGATAATGACCACCACTATTTTTCTTCCAAATCTCGTCTCCACAGCCCGAATAATTTGGACCACATACGGTAAATCAATTATTAGTTCTGATAGTTTCTTATTAGAATACTCAACGCAAGTGGCTAAGTTATTGAACTTCGTTAGAACATCCATCACACACACAATTTGTTCCTCGTCGTTGACTTTCTTTATTTCTTTCACACACACACACACTCTCTTCGCGCTAACGTAGAAGTTAAACTCATCCACGCACACATGCATTTATATATCCTTCACCCCCACCTACACTCAAGAAACCAAATGCTACAAAACAAGCTTCTGAAGCAATTATCTTTTTTTTAATCACTATTACTTAAAGAAGTCAAAGATTACATTCTTACCCAATGACGTTAAAGGTCAACCACGTCTCACGTGAACACTGCAGACATATCACGTGATCGCTCGCACAGCTGCATACTTGCACGGGTATCAGATGACGTCAACACCCATTAATTTTTACCTCTATCGCATAAATAAGCCAAAGGTTATCTGCTTCAAGCGGTTAAAGGTCGACCTCTTCCCACGCTAACATGTGCACGTGTACATGCTCCTCTAGTGTCGGATGTCGGTTATCATCCTAATAAACAACCTCCCATGACGTCAACACCCATTAATTTTTTATCACCACCGCATAAACAAGCCAAAGGTTATCTGCTTCAAGCGGTTACTCACGCGAACACTGCAGACATATCACGTGATCGCTTGCACAGCTGCACATGCTCACACTCGCATGGCTATCAGATGGCGTCAACACCCTTTAATTTTTATCTCCATCGCATAAATAAGCCTAAGGTTATCTGCTTCAAGCGGCTAAAGGTCAACCTCTTCCCACGCTATGTGCACATGCTAGCTCTAAGCATCCATTAAGTGCCCCATGACGTCACCATTAAGTGCATGATGATGCAATATGTCCTCGCGATTACGCAATATCCAAAGTCTAAAAGTGTATACTACTGATAAGGTTCAGGAGAACGTGAACAACATGCAAATAGATGTTAACAATGTCCAGACAGATATAACTAGTGTACAAAATGATATTGGTAAAGTACAGTCAGAAGTTAATTCTATGTTTGTCGATGTAAATAAGGTCCAAGGGGACATAAATAAGATAAGGAAGGAAGTGGTAGAATCTAAAACACAATGTTCTGAGGGTATAGGTGCTTTGGGATCGCAATTTGTTGACGATTCTCTAAAGACTATTGTTTCTTTAGCTGAGTTGAAAACTAACGTTGATACTCTGCGTAGTCAGGTGATAGACCACAATAAAATTTTGAAGGAGGACATTGAACTTGATATAGCCGAAATGTTGAAGGCGAACGTAGTTATTTGGAAAGACGAATGGGATAAGTCGAGCGCAGAACATATTAAGCTAATGCAAGGTAAAGTTGAGAGTAAGCTTGCCAGTATGCAATTACAAATCAATCGTGATGTAATGTCTGTTAGGTCAGATCTAGGGAAGCGTATTGATCAACTATTACAGAGACAAGTTGACGATAAGAATCAATCGGTCGAGGAAAATCAAACGTTAAAAGAAACTTTAGAAATTCGTAGTAAACGTTTAGACGAACGAATAGATACAGTAGTCACAGTCGTGAATGAGATTAAAGAAGGAAAATCTACTAATATTGAAGAATACATTAGTAGGAAATTGAAAAATCTGAACTTAGGAGACGTTGCAGATCTTGAAGTCTACAAGGAGGATATGAAGAAAGAAATAGAGAAGCAAGTGAAAGAGTTGATTACGGAGATAGAAGAAAGGGAGAAGATAGAAATTGAGGACTATGGAGATTGTCGTAGAAAACTCAGTATGGACACAGGAGATAGAGAAGTGAGGCCAGAAGAAAGGGTATTAAGATACAATGAGGGACTCGAAGATAGAAGTAGAGAGCCCGAAAGAGAAAGGAGGGAATATCGTCCCAGTTTCCAAGATTCTCAACAGAGAAACGTGACGGTAATCCGTAATTTTGAGGACAAACCTCGTAAATTTACCAACCTCGATTCTTACACCCCAATTGAGTATATCAGGAATATCCGTGACTTCTTTGCGGAGGCTCACATTCCTCGAGAACGGGAGCTGAAGATAGTGGAACGCTATATGGGAGAGGGCCCCCTTGAATGGTTTCTCGCCTTCAGGTACACATTTGTGGACTTCGAAGAGTTTGCTGAAGCCCAAATAAAGCGTTATTGGCCTATAGAAGCGCAGAACTGTTTACGTGCAGAAGTATACTCCAGGAAGTATTCGGGTACATTACCGACGCGTTACGCCGGTTTCTATACTACGCAGCTCGCCCGGCTACGTTTTTTGCAACCCCCACTAACTACGAGACAACTGATAGATGCCATTGCCAGAATGTTTGCCAGTTGAAGTCAGGAATCAGCGATTTGGCCGGCATGGACGAACTTCTTCGGAAATTGGATTATACTAGTCCAACGCCCATGTCATAGCTAGAAACCAACGTCAGGACTATAAAGATATAAATACTGTGTATATGGATCAGACACAGCAAACAGAAAGCCCTAAAGAACAGAAGAAGGGAAACGTAGGTCCAGAGAAAAATACTTATTTCATAGATAGGCGACCCGAACCAAGGTGTAGGAGATTCCGTGGTGGCCGTCCCTATCAACAACAACAAGGACGAGGAAACTATCAGGAGAATCGTAGAAGCGGTTTCTTCCATAACAATAATAATTATAGGAATAATAATATTTATAATGGTCGAAACAATCGCAATAATCAGAACCAGAACCACGATAGACCACAAAGAAATAAGGTTATGACCAAAGAGGATTATGACGAACGCCATCAAGAAGGAAAGCGATTCTTGAAGGAACTAAGGGAAAAGGAAGGCGGAAACGGAAGTAATTCTAACTTGAGTGTGGATCCGATTCCCAGTACGAGTCAAGAGAAACCCAATGAGAAAGACTAGTATAGGAGATATGGAGGAACCCCGGTAGGACGACGAGAGAAATAGGAGGAGAGAAGAAATACTACTACGTGATACTCGAAGAGGAGAACGGGCCAATAAATATGACTGAGACGGACGCAAGGAAAGAAGAAAGAAAACCGTTCCGAATTGGAGACTGTCTATGGAAATAATTGTTATGAGCTGTATGATGAAGAGAACAATGCCATTTTGGGAAAATACAACGCAAGAAACTTAAAGAAATATTTTAGGAAAGTAGGCTAAAATATAATTCATTTTCGAGTTCAGTGACATGTCTAAGGTCCTGATTCGAAGTGGTTAAAACAATTTTGCAACTGTTTTTAAATTGAGATGGGAGAGGAATGCCCCCGTAAAATGAATTATAAGGGATGAATGTGGGAATATTTTTTTTTGCCGAAGCCCATGATAAAATTTAACCAAGGAATATGATGGCTGGAACTTGGCAGAAACCAGTCGAGAGGCGACGTTGAGCAGGAGGGAAATTCCGCCACGTGATTGTATTGCGCAATGGAAGTTTCCAGAAGCTTAGAATCGACCCAGCAACAGCGAATATTCCCAGGAATTGTTTAAATATTGTTATAAATTATCCGATTGGATATGAGCTTACAGCCAATAGGAAGAAGTTTTAGAGAAGACGGGAGTTCCAGCAACTAAATTTTGATGGATATTTAACACATTTAAGCCCCTAGAGATATGATTTATGTAATGGAAAAGAGAAGAATATGATAATAAAATATTGGAAATAATTTGTAAGTCAATAGCAGGTCGCTATTGGAAGGAATAAGCGATTTGCTAGAGCCCGCGCGAATTTGAGAGGGAACTCAAAAAGGCGGCCCGAATCGATAGACTTGGAGGGGAGATGCCAAGCATCGAGGCTTTTTATTATCTGAATGTTCGAGAGGTCAGACGTGTGTTACCGGAAGAGAGAGGGGTTCCGAGTGTTTCACCGAGCTTGTAGAAAGTTGACTCGAGGAGACAAGGTATAAGTGAGGGGAGAGTTAGGAGATTACCGCGCCTTGAATCTAAGTGAAGTTGCGATGAACTTATATGCCGCAATTACTTCAGTCTGATCCACTTCAGAGACATTATTTCAACTACAGATTGTAGCTTGCTATTACATATAGTGTATTACGAACTTTGAGAAGTTAGAGGAAAGTATTTCAGAAGTTATAAGCATTTTTGTGAAGCGCGAGAAAAGTGTTTGTTTCCAGCGCGATAAGACACTTTTGTTCGAGCGACTACAGCGCATGCACCAGACATAAGTGAGTACGAGTGTATGTTAGTATTGCTTTTGTGGAACTGTATTACAACACAAAGAGGATGGAGATGTATTCGATGTTGAAGAACCTTATTAAGTCTGCTAATATGAAGATAATTATGGACTAAATCAGTATGTGCGCCAGGGATATAAGCAGATAGAAGCGATATAGTCAGCGATGGAGCTTCGTTAAAGGAGTCTGTTCATGAATGTCTACTTGATGCGCGAACATGAGACTTGATGTACAACTCTATTCTAGTGCATTATTGTCAGACATGAGCTCAACATTAAAATCAGCGACTACAGAACGATGTTCATATTCCATCTACATGAATGTTCGTTATGCGAGTGAGGTCCACGACTTTCTTTTCGAATGCCTTTCGAAATGGAAAGCTGAATTTTTGACACTACTCGCTGTTTTGATGAAACTGTACTGTGACGGAGAAAGAAGAGACATGAAGATTATCAAGAGGTCTAGGGTAATCCCGGTCACAAAGAAGATGATGATTGGAGGCCCGCAGTTCGATCCCGGTCGGAGCTTGCTGTTTTCCAGTAGGGGAATTCGTTCCTTTCCTGAGGTCACGAGTTCTTGGAGACGAGCTAGGATCCAGCCCAGATCTTTGGAAGATGTAACAACTGAGTATCTTGTAATACTCTATCTTGTACTTCTAGACTTCGAGACCAGATAGCAGTGTTCACTAACCTTGTAGTTAGAGCTTTGTAGTGACATTTTCTGACCAAATCCTTTATCCATATTTCGACACAATATTTATGTACTCCATGTATAGCCATTTTATTCTTCGAAATTAATTGCAGCGACCGTCTTGCGACGCTTTTAGCTTTGTTTGTTAGAAATCCAGTTTCTGAACTGAGATTATTTTTCTTGTTCGAGGAACAAGCATTTTTTGTCATTTCCTGTAAGGAACAGTAATTTACTTTCGACGTTTATGAATTCATTCTGAATTCAGGTGATAGACATTTTCGTCTATGTTACCCATTAAATTAATTTTTATTAGTTTAATTTGGGCATTTTATCCGTCGAGAAGAAACGTCAAGAGAGAAGATCTTGGTAGTGATATATTGTGAAATATCATGTCATCATGTGGAAGAGAAACATTTAACGTGGAAACGATTATTATCGTCAGAACTCATAGACATTCGTTCAGAATGGAGATATTACGAATATGACTAATTGTATGTTTTATTGAAGAAAGCTATGAACTTTCAGTCATTTAAATTTATTTGAAGCTAGAATCTTCTTGGAAGATTTATTATCATCCGACGTTAGGGAAGTTATCGTTTGATATCCTCGTCGTGATCGATTCTTGTTGGACACACATATATAATTTTGTGATTAAGTATTTACGAGGAGTAATATCATGTCACGTTGTAGACATAATATTCCTTCATCGGTAAAAATCGAACCCAGAAGTGTGAAGTTAAGATTCAGTATTTTTATTAAATGTATGCACAGCAGTTTAAATTTATCTGAGTAACGTTTTAAGAGTAATAGTCAGGAGGTCTGTATCGTTAAGTCCAGAGGTCGTTAATATGTATAGATTAATGATTTAACAATTGATGTTATTGTTCATTAGACCAGCGGTTGGTGTGACAACGCTGAGGAATTATGCCCTTTTTAAGGAATGCCAGTTTGACAGAAGTGAAGGTGATAACCCTTTGATAGTGGTTTTGTATGTATGTAATTCCGTATGTAGTTGGCATACGAGGGTGTTGCGAAGGTGTTTTCCGTATTTTATATTACAGTCATTGCGTGGGCATGACTAGGTTTGGCAAGGCATAGAGGTGTGAGTAGAGAGTACTCCTTATTTTGTATACACGACTTTGGATTAGAGAAGACATGAAGGGTCACGGTTGAAATTGAAACGGGAAATATATATTGACATCTGTTATGTTATACTCTTATCAAGATTATTAAACCCAAGTATGTAACGACATATGTTTCACCTTGAGTGGTCGAACGTATTTAATCTATTATGACACCAGATCAGACAGGAGCGACTGGTGGTAGTATTTCTGAAGATGTAGAAGCTTATGAGGATCTCAGTTAATTGTATATGACATAACTGTGAGATCGGAGCTCAGGCTCATGAGTATATAGACGCCACTTATTTGAGAAACGTTATAGCTGGTTCTATAAGCGTCATTGTAAATTCATTCAGTATTAACTTTCTTTATTTGCCAATCGAGTGTATAATATGTTAGGTGTAGGAAGTTTATTGATTGTTTTAACGTAGTGGTTAGCGTATGAATGTTGATGTGACTGGATGTGTTTTTTTCTTGTTCAGTGTGAATGAAATGAGCTCCATTGGGACGTCACAATGCGAGAGTATGAAAGGATGTGTGTATGGAAGTTTTATTTCATTAGCGTGTAGGATATGTGTATGGTTCACGGATTTGTCTGACGTGAATCTGTTTCATTTAAACACAGCTTGTATTTTGATGGAGATGTGTATTTGTGGGCAAGGTTGGAATAGCGAGGGCTTGTGTAAAACTCGTTTCCATCGAAGGCCACTGCTAGGTCGCACAAATGGAGAGAGTTCTTGCGGACCGACATACTACCAGCTTTTTAAACCAGCCAGCATTGGGAATGTAACAGAGATTGTTATATCATCAGACACGTGGCGAAAGTCGCGTGCTCTTAGCGCCCAGATGTTCTTTGTGAAGCGCGCCAGAGGAATGTAAATACACAGGGGTCTTTAATTGATGTATAGCTTGTTGTAATGACACAAGCTACCCCAAAATTTGTCACAGCATTCATAGAATGCAGTACTATCAGTGGCGTGAATGTAAAGATGAGAGAAAGGGAGTGTGTTTTTATTTTATTGTATGAATGTTTAGAAATAATTTACATCTTTTGTTATTAAAATGTTTAGTTTATTAGAAACCGCGTCGTCATGATTTATTTTAGATATAAGGAGATTCAACTGTGAAACCCATTATAGGTCCAGAGGCTGACCACGAGATCCCCGAGAAAAAGGTAGGTGTTCTACTTCGAGCTAAGTGCATTTTTCATGTACTTCACAGTTGTGTCGTAATTTCCGCCACGTATATTCGCGAGGGTCTAGTTGGAGTGGATCCTTGAATAGTATTTCGCGCCGGAGCTGTCAGGGTCTACGAATCCAGGTGTGCTTCGGATATCTAACAGACCGCCTCAGAATATACGGGGACAGTACTGTCCCCGTTTACCTGGATAGTAGGCTGTCAGATATCCGCCCCCTCAATCGGATTGCCAATTATCAATCGCACCGGCTCAGCTACATCAATGAAAATGGCACTGACAGATACTATCGAGATAAGAGCACAGAAGTTCACAGGAAATCATTGTGGAACACACCAAAATAGACGGGGGTTCATACTTACCGTTACTTACCTCTCAATTATCTCGGGGTTTGAGTTGACAACAGGATCACTAAAGTCTGTTCACACAATAACCTCCACCATGACATTTAAAAATGAACCAAGACGAAGACGAGAACTTTGAACTGTACAAAAGCTTTATTTCTAATAAAGGGTATGATTTTAATAACACAACAAAATCAACGTGGCTATCAGAAGCCCAAGTCAATCTGACTACGTCCTCCATTAGGACTTGCAAAAATTATCATACAACATGATATAAAACATACTAGCTCCCAAGAGCCCCAAATAACGTAATATTCATAACACTATTGGATTGGAAAAGGACGTCAGGGTGTGACATATATAGAGCATTTGGTTTCCTTTTAATAAACATGAGAATGGTATTTATAGTCGCAAGGCCAGAGTGTGTACGACCTCACTCTCTGAGAACCAGATGTTGGCACAGCTGCGGGCTACCCTCCAGCCTGTTGCATACTGGTCAAATGCACTCCCTTCTCACATGCTATGTTACGTAAGAATACAGCTTGTTCTCTCAAACTTTTAAATGTCTACAAGACAACTCACATTATATTTACGCAAATCTTTCAAGTACTTTGCTCACATCCTATTGGATCATTATGTTAATTTCTTAAACTTGTTAACTTCAATCCAAATGTTTAATTAGCTCTTAAATGTTTATAACAAAATCACATAAATTATTTATAACAATTAGAAATTGTTTATAATATTTGTCAAAGACAATAAAAATATTATAAGCACGCCTTTAACATCACTCTCGTTTCACATTATTTTCAAAAATATTTACAGCAATTATTTACAATATTAACATTTAAATTGTTTAAATTATTAATTTAAGAAATACATTAACCACATGTTCATTCGGTTGGTAATTTTCATAATCGTGTTTAATATAATCGACCAATGAAGGTTAGTTATACATGTTAATGTCACAATCTGGTTTAATAAAGGTTTTAATAATGATTTGTGACGGCAACCTTCATTCAAAATCTTATCTCAAATTCTTTCAAAACTCGTGTTAATTATAACAGTAATTCACTTGATTAATTTTCAACGAACTATAACAATCTTACTCCAGCGGAAAATCCTTCGCTAACAAGTTAATGCACAATCTGCATTAAAATATGCCCAAAATCATCATATATTAATCTATATGGCATTAAAAACTTCCACATAACTTACAAAACTTCCACAAATAATTCTTTAACATTAATTCCTGTGGGAACTTCCTTCATATTCAAGGGCATTATACCTCAGCGACTTTCAACACGCGCTGCACTAGCGATTATACATTTATAGTTCCACTTAAAATTTTTTATAATCATTAATAGTTTCAAAACTGTTTTTCTCTAACCTTCGTGGATTTCATTCATGAACCGAAATGAAGTCAAAACTTGCCAATCACAAACAAATTTAATAGTGAATACGCTTATATACGCCTGTCTGGTCTATCAAAATTTAAGATTAACATCTTAAAAGAATTGTAGTATAAAAATACTATCTTCAAATAAAGTGCGACTAAAATGCAAAGTAGTCGAATAGAATCCAATTAGACTGGGGAATGCAAACATCGTTATATAAATCTCTAATTGAGAAAAACTCCTAACAAAAGTTCTTGACTTTAATGCATTCAATAATTCATTATTAAAGTTACTCTTTCACAAAAGTGTCTATGATGCAATGTTCATTCATAACTGACGGTAAATGTCTGTGTTGCAATCAATTCAAATAACGACTAGTATTTCCAAGATCGTCGACAACGTAAGAGATTTTAACGCTCTAAAATCATTTAAATGTTCTTCCTTCTTGATGATGACAGAAAATTGGTCAAAGTAATTAAACTGGAGTAGAATTACTTTAATAAAGTGACACGCTGTCTGAATTTAAATCTGCCATGAAAATCATTAACTTACAGTCAAATCGTGACTACAAAAATATTAATTACTGAAAAATCTAAATATCAGTCTCAACTGATTCAAAATCGTTTACTATGCCCACGACATAACAATGTCTTAATAAATCGTCGAAAAATGCATAACTCATCAAGGTGTACTGAGAATAGGAATCTCAACAAGAAAATAGGGCAACAAACATGAGGATAAAAATATGGGAAAAATGGTTGCTCAACATCATTAATAAACTTAAATACAATAAACGTTCACGACTACCTTATCTGCCGATTGACGTTCCAGAGGAAAATTCCCCAAAGAAGACTGCTGATGGATCCATTTCACCACGTTAAAGCTGAGCTCCATCCTCGAAATAGGAAATAGCACCCTCGGAGAATCGAACTGCTTCCTTCTCCGTGAATCGCTCTGCTCCTCGAAGACGAATAGACATCCTTCCGGCAATAATCTTCTTTGTGAGTCGGGACACCCCTGACCTCTCTTGAAAAATTCCCTGAAGTTCCAGTAGACAATCGCCATGAAGTTTTGTAGAAATTTCCGAAGAAATTATTCATATACAGAGTATGAAATTGTTTCTATGGCTGTTCGATGGTATTCAGCCTTTAATTACGAAACATGGGTGTAGATGGTATTCACCGCATGTTCGCTTGTGTGAAATAGCAATTAGCGAAGTTCCATGTCGCTATCTTACTCCGTTGAAATATGTCCCAATTGCAATAAGCCCTTTAGCCTTCCATCTGCTCTTCGGTTGTAGTGTTAGAAGAACAAACTGCCGTATTAAATTGCTCCATTATACTGTAGCGTTGTGTAACCAAGCAATCTGAAGTCTTTCTATTCCACTCGCAGCGTTAGCCTTGCGTTGATTCTGGCTATACAAAAGTGCTTCTCTTGTGGCGAGATAATCACTTTTGTCAGTCGTATAAAACTGCTAATATCTTTCAAATTACTCGGTCGAAATTGTTCAGCTTTTCTCTATTACTTTATGAAGCACAGCACAATACAATTAGCTTATCGGTGACCGCTAACTGTTCGAAGCTAAACTTGTAGAAGCTTTCTAAGGTCCGTTTCAACTTCACCTAGTTTGACTTGGATTTCGTTAATATAGTGGCCTCGCCACGCGTTATAAAGACGATTCTTTTCACTGCTGTTCACTTCGACGTCTCACTATAATGAATGTATAAGAAAAGAACTTTCACAATAGACTTCGATGATCTGAGAATAATCGGAGAACGAAAGAGGCTCCTCTCTTCTGCGCAAGCCCTTTTATTAACTTCACGAGGGGCGTTTCCATCCCTTCCAAAGCGTGATACTGCGTCATCGCTAAAAGTTCCAACTTCGTTAATACATGACGGATTTTCAAAATTCAAAAACTGAAAATAAATTTCACCAAAATTCCAAATCAATGCTTCTACTGCAAATGGATTTCCACAATTCTGCATTCCAAAAGTAATAAAAATACCATAGTTTCAGCAATCTCCGTCTTCCTTTAAACTATCGTTCATTGGTTCATGCCTCTCCTCCAATAGCATAGTTTCTTCCTCAGCAGAATTCCTCGTTTCCTGCGACTGCGTCGTAAATCTTGGAACATTCTCGACTAAAAGCTGACGTCACTGAGAATCTCAGCTCAAGTAGCTTGCTGGTATAACATTTACGTCATCCGTGCTTACGTCATGACTACCCACGTCATAACCATGACAGCCATAACTCTCCTTATAATTTCAAATATAGCCACCGTGGTCTCTACATAATTCAATTACGGGGGCATTCTCCTCTCACCACGTTTTAAAAACAGTTGCAAATTGTTTTTAAACTCAATGTTACAAGTATCTCAACTCTCTTGAACACGAAATTGAATTATTACTGGCTTACTCTAGGATAGTATCTTTTTAAATTTCCAGCATTGAACTTGCCGTAAACGACATTATTCTCATCATCGTAGAGTTCATAACAGTTGTTTCCATAAGCGTTCGTAATCCTAAACGGCCCCAGGAACACTAATCCAAACTTGGGGTAGATTTTCTTGGACATATCAGCCTTGACAGGTCTGCGTAATAATACAAGATTTCCAACTTGAAAGGATGTACCAAAACGTTTTCCAGCTACTCTTTTCAATCGTTTCTCTGCTGCTTTCTGGAGTTGTTCCTTTGCCTTGTCAATCCTCTGCTGTCTTCCTATGTCGGGATCTCTCGGTATGTGGTTGAAAAGATTATCCCACGGCCTTTCTGGGTTTCTTCCTAGATGAAGTCGCATTGGCACTTCTCCTGTGCTCTCCTGCACTGTAGAGTTAAGACATTCCTCAATAAGGGGTACAAATCTCACCCAACCAGAATGATCATTTGGACAGAAAATTCGACAGAATTTCGAAAATTCAGCCATATATCTTTCTGAGGAATTCGATTCAGGGTAACGCACGCTTGAAAATAAGTGCTTAATGCCAAGCCTTTCCATATCCGCTGCAAATTCCACGGACGTAAACTGCGTTCCATGATCTGACAGTAGATATTCCAGTATACCAGCTTTAGGAAATACAGCATTTTCCAGTCTGCTTACTACGTTCCTCGTGTTAGCTTTCTGCATGGGACTCATTGTAACAAATTTTGAGAAAACATCCACGGTCACCAACAAGTATTGGTTACCCTGGTATCCCTTCGGACAGGGGCCAAATATATCCGTCGCCATAAGTTCGTTTGGCTTAGAAGGAATCATCGCCTTCGGTTTTCCCTTTAGTAAAGCAGAAGCATACTTTGCTCTTTGACATTTGTCACAGGATCGAATGACCTTGGCAATGCTGGAACGCATGTTAGTCCAGATAAATCTCTCTTTAAGTGTATTAAGAGTTTTATCTAAACCGGCATGTCCAGTTGCGTGATGAGCTACCCACACTAAATTGACAACAAGTTTAGGTGGCACGACTATTCGAAGTTTTGTATGCGCAGGGTCAGCATACTTGCATACGATGTCTCCACTCAAGACAAAGTGTCGTGAATTTCTCCGTGTAGCTTCATAGTCAACATCCGTATTGTCCATGTAACCCTTGAGGAACCTGTACATTTTCCTTATTGGAGCGTGTCTCTTCTGTGACACACCGATTCGGGCTAAACTCCTAACGGTTTCTTCATCTTCTTGCTCCAATTGTACATGGTGTATCTGCACATTTTTAATAGGGTTACGTGATAGAGCATCAGTAAGTTATCTTTCCCAGGCTGGTGGACGATAGTAGCGTTAAACTGTTGGGTGAACAAAGCCCAACGTGTCAATCTATCACTTGACATGTCAGTTTGCAACATAAACTGTAGTGCTTTATGGTCAGTAATAATGATGACCTTATGTCCCAGCAGGATTTTCTTCCAGGCTTGTAAAGCTGTCACAAAAGCTAACGCTTCAAGCTCTGTCGTGAAGTAGTTTTCCTCGTGCTTTTTCAACTTCCGACTAGTGAACGCAATGTAGTGCTTGTTGCCTGCCTCGTCTTTCTGGTATAAGACTGCACTAATGCCTATTCTTGATGCATCAGACTCAATATAGAACACCTTCTCAAAGTCTGGGTACTCCAGTTTCACATTATTTCTGAGCATTTCTTTTGCTTTCTCAAAAGCCTCGTCTGCAGCGGTACTCCATTTCCATCTGTTGTTCTTCTTGAGTAAGTCATACAGAGGAGCCATAATTTCCGAGTATCTTGGACAGTGGCTGCTAATAAATTGGCATGCACCTACAAATTCTCTAACTTGTTTTACCTTAGTTGGCTTTGGAAATCTCGTGATCGCATCTACTTTTTTCATGTTTGGATGATATCCATCTTTATCAATAGTATGCCCCAAATAATTTATCTCCTTCTTCAAGAATTTACATTTTCCAAAGTTCACCTTTATATTGGCCTCCCTTAAGTTCTCGAACAACTTTCTCAAGTGCACTAAATGTTCTGCGGCGCTGGGTGAAGATACGATTAAATCGTCAATGTAGCAGATTACATTTTCTTTCACTTCGTCATTGAGCTTACTATCAAGTGCTCGAATAAGTGCTGGTCCACTGTTAACCATTCCAAAAGGCATTCTGGCAAAGACCCATGACGTCTGGTCAAATAGGAATCCAGTGTACTGCATACTATCCTCTTCTAGTTGAACTTGATAAAATGAAGACGTCAAGTCAAGAACGCTGAAATAAGCTCTTCCTTTGAATTTTCGAAGCAGATCTCTAATCTTGGGTGGTCTGTCATTTTCTGGAAGAATCTTCAAGTTGATGGTCCTGGCATCGAGACAAAGACGTATCTGACCATTACTTTTCTTCACTACTGTGATGGGGTTTATATAAGACGACGCCTGTTTTCTAATAATCCCGTCTACCTCCATTTTTCTGATTAACCCTCGTACTTCTTGATAGTATTTCTCAGGAATGGGGTATATTCTTTTCTGGTAAGGGGTTTATCTGTCAGTCTTATCTTGTACTTATAATCCTTAATCAATCCAGGCTTTTCATCGAAAATATCTTGGAATTCCTTTATCAGATCCTCAAATTCCCCCTGAATTTCTTCAAATCCTTCAGTTTTTCTACTGGGTATTTCTTCTAAGTTTTCCACTTCATTAATTATTGTATTCAAAATTTCTTCCCTAAGGTCTATTTCCAGACTGTTTTTCACGTCCTGTTCTTCTATCTCTTCTGTGATTATGTACCCATCATTAAAGCTAATACTTCTGTTCTTCATGTCAATAATAGCTCCGACCTTCGATATAAAATCGATTCCAAGCACCATATCAAAATTGATCTTGCTCACCACAATGAAGATCTGTTCATAATTCCTTCCATTGATCTCAAAGTTCAATAACACTTGAATCTTGCATTTCACTGCCTTATCTTGGAATATCCCTCTCACTTTGACGGTAGAAACAGGTAGAACTGTCATGTTCTCTCCTCTTAGCAGACTTTGATAACATTCCTCTGAAATGATGGAAATAATAGCACCAGTGTCCATCAGGGCTTTGTACTGCTGTCCATCTATCCGTACAGCAATAATAGGTAAGGCACATGGTCTTTCCTCTTTAACAATACCCCTCTCTTCTAGTAAATCTTCATCGGTAACTTCGTATATCTCATTAATCGTAATCAGGTGTGGTGTGGCAATGTATTTACAGGTTCTCACTGACGTTGAGAAATCGGCGTTTTTTTTGTGTTACCGACCTCAAAATTCTGCTGGCTCGTAGAAGGCCCAGGATCGATTACAACATCCTGCCTTTTCTTTTGATTGTCAGCTTCTTTATCCCTTAATTCTTTTAAGTATTGCTGGCTTTCCTTCTCTCTTTGCTGATACTGATCGGGTGTCATAACCTGACCTTGAGTATTCTGGTTTCTATTTTGGTTTTGGTTATTCCTATTATAGTTACGGTTATACCCATTATTGTTGTAGTATCTGCCTCTTCCATTGTAGTTTCCTCGGTTGTAGTTCCAACCTCTTCTCTGTTGATACGGTCGGTAACCTTGTGATCTGTAATTTCTAAACTGATTATTCCTGTGAGGACCTACATTGTCAGTTTTCTCCTCCTCTGGCTTGTCAGTTTGTTGGACTTGGTCCATGTATACCGTATTGATTTCCTTAAACTCCTGCCTTTGACCTTTCTGGACTACGTTAGGCATTGGACTTGTGTAGTCTAACCTTCTCAGTAATTCATCCATGCTGGATAAATCCCTGATGTTGGACGAAATTATAAGTCTCCTCACCTCAACTGGCAGCATAAGAGAAATCGCATCAATTAGTTGCTCCGTGGACAATGGGGGTTGCAAAAATCTCAAGCGGGACAACTGACTCGTAAAGAAATCAGCGTACCTCGTTGGAAGAGTACCTGAGTATTTTCTTGAATACACCTCCGCTCTTAACGAATTCTGCGCTTCTATGGACCAAAATCGTTTGATTAATGCCTCTGCAAACTCGTCAAAGTTACTGAATGTGTATCTAATTGCGCGAAACCATTCAAGGGGTCCTCCAATCAGATATCTCTCTACTATCTTCATCTCTCTCTCTCTGGGAATGTGAGCTTCGATGAAATAATCTTTGAGATTCCTTACATACTCTATAGGTGTCAAACTATCAGTGTTACTGAATTTTTGTGGTTTGTCTTCGAAATTCCTAATGACCGTCACGTTCCTCGGATATGAATCCGGATAGTTTTTCCCACTATCTCGGTAGTTCCACTCAGGTTCCATATTCCTCTCGTCATCCTCCTCTCTGAATCTGGATACACGTTCTTCAGGAGTCACGTCTCTCTCTTCTGGCTCTAGGTTATGTCTTCTAGCATAATTCCTATTCAATTCGCAAGCTAAGCCTTCTGTATCCTTGTCGGTGATTTCTGTTAAGACTTTCTTGATTATCTCTTCTTTGTAGTCCTGCATTAAACTAGCCTCTCCTAACTTCAAATTTTTCAGTTTACTCGTCGTTTCATTTACGTCAGAGACAACTTTATGCATCTGTTCCTCTAATGTAGATTTTAAAGTTTGCATATCCTGATCTAGTTGTGTTCTATCGTCAACTTGTTTTTCGGATAACGAATTTATCCTGACGCTTAAATCTTTCCTAATCTGTATTACTTCATTGTTAATTTCTATCTGCGTACTGGCAAGTTTTCTTTCAATCCTTTCCTGAATTTGGGTTACATGTTCCCCACTTGACTTATTCCACTCGTCTTTCCATACCGCTACGTTTGCTGTTAACATTTCGGCTATGTCTACTTCGATATCCTCTTTTAATACTCTATTGTGGTCTAATACCTGGGTTCTCATGACCTCTACATCATACTTCAACTCTGCTAAAGACGTTGTTGTTCTAACTGATTCATCAACTAGTCTAGTCGCTAATGCAGTTATATTACGCGTACAAAGAGTTTTTGAGTTTTCGATTTCTTCCCTGACTTTATTTACATCAGTTTGGACTTTAGTCATATCTATGAAAACTGTGTTGACCTCTACCTGAATCTTAGTTATGTCACTTTGCACCTCAGTTATATCCGCACGAATGTTATTAATGTCTACCTGAACATTGGATACATCAGTTCTAGCTTTTTGAATTTCTTTTTGGACTTCCTCGACCTTGTCTTGGACAGTCGCAACATCATTTTTGACAACAACTACTTCGGCTCTAGCACAAGAAATATCCCCTCGGACATTAGCTACATCTAGATTTAACATTGTAAGGTTTTTCTGTACCTTAGACACATCAAATTTAACATCATCAACACTTTTATGCACAATAGACACATCTTTATGGACATTAGACACGTCTGTGCGCATGTCCGTTACAGTATTCTCAATTCCTAGGGTATTAATCTGTAAACGCGACATATTATCCTCCAAATTAGCAGCACTAGTCTGAAGAACCTTCAAACTTTCACCCATGCTAGCTTTCAAATTACTAGCATTTTCCTCCATTCGACTATTATTCTCCTTCATGCTTTCATTCAGCATCTGCTTCATACTACTAGTCATGCTTGCTTTCAAATTAGCATTTTCCTCCATCATCTGCTTCATGTTAGCAGACATCTCCTCTAACATTATCCTCAAACTTTCATCTGCCATTACAATATTATTCAAAAATGGACTGCTGTAGGGACATACATCAAAAGAGCAAAATAACAACATTTGAGCAACACTTTTCACCATATATAATTTTGATCAATTTTCTGTCTTAAATCTAACTTATAACTACCTTATAATTAACCTTCGAAGATACTTCATGTTGAAACAAACTCAAGCACATGTTCAAGTTTCTTTGGCTCATTTTAAAATATCCTATCACAAATAATTTACATTTACAATCCAAATAATTTAATTTTATCCTTAATATGACTGAAATGTCATAAGCCGGTCAAATAAAATAAGATTCCAGATTATAGGCGATTTTTCTAAGTTTCCTGCCCATTTAACCTTTCTCAAGTTGTATAAGATCTGATCTTTTCTGAGTGTAATTTTCCTAACACAATACAACATTTAATTCCTATATAATCACACTCTTAAATACTACAATTGGCCTAGACATCTAACAAAGAATCAACCTCTTTATTTGAGTCTAATCGAACCTCACGTTTTAGGTTTGCCACTCTTTCTGGCGTTCAACCTGGTAATCCAGTTTTGTTGAATCGAGCCCCAATGTTTTAGGTGCGCCAATCTTTCTGGCGTTCAACCTGGTGATCCAGTTTTGTTGAACAGGCCCCACGTTGGGCGCCAATCTTTCTGTCCCCGTTTACCTGGATAGTAGGCTGTCAGATATCCTCCCCCTCAATCGGATTGCCAATTATCAATCGCACCGGCTCAGCTACATCAATGAAAATGGCACTGACAGATACTATCGAGATAAGAGCACAGAAGTTCACAGGAAATCATTGTGGAACACACCAAAATAGACGGGGGTTCATACTTACCGTTACTTACCTCTCAATTATCTCGGGGTTTGAGTTGACAACAGGATCACTAAAGTCTGTTCACACAATAACCTCCACCATGACATTTAAAAATGAACCAAGACGAAGACGAGAACTTTGAACTGTACAAAAGCTTTATTTCTAATAAAGGGTATGATTTTAATAACACAACAAAATCAACGTGGCTATCAGAAGCCCAAGTCAATCTGACTACGTCCTCCATTAGGACTTGCAAAAATTATCATACAACATGATATAAAACATACTAGCTCCCAAGAGCCCCAAATAACGTAATATTCATAACACTATTGGATTGGAAAAGGACGTCAGGGTGTGACATATATAGAGCATTTGGTTTCCTTTTAATAAACATGAGAATGGTATTTATAGTCGCAAGGCCAGAGTGTGTACGACCTCACTCTCTGAGAACCAGATGTTGGCACAGCTGCGGGCTACCCTCCAGCCTGTTGCATACTGGTCAAATGCACTCCCTTCTCACATGCTATGTTACGTAAGAATACAGCTTGTTCTCTCAAACTTTTAAATGTCTACAAGACAACTCACATTATATTTACGCAAATCTTTCAAGTACTTTGCTCACATCCTATTGGATCATTATGTTAATTTCTTAAACTTGTTAACTTCAATCCAAATGTTTAATTAGCTCTTAAATGTTTATAACAAAATCACATAAATTATTTATAACAATTAGAAATTGTTTATAATATTTGTCAAAGACAATAAAAATATTATAAGCACGCCTTTAACATCACTCTCGTTTCACATTATTTTCAAAAATATTTACAGCAATTATTTACAATATTAACATTTAAATTGTTTAAATTATTAATTTAAGAAATACATTAACCACATGTTCATTCGGTTGGTAATTTTCATAATCGTGTTTAATATAATCGACCAATGAAGGTTAGTTATACATGTTAATGTCACAATCTGGTTTAATAAAGGTTTTAATAATGATTTGTGACGGCAACCTTCATTCAAAATCTTATCTCAAATTCTTTCAAAACTCGTGTTAATTATAACAGTAATTCACTTGATTAATTTTCAACGAACTATAACAATCTTACTCCAGCGGAAAATCCTTCGCTAACAAGTTAATGCACAATCTGCATTAAAAATATGCCCAAAATCATCATATATTAATCTATATGGCATTAAAAACTTCCACATAACTTACAAAACTTCCACAAATAATTCTTTAACATTAATTCCTGTGGGAACTTCCTTCATATTCAAGGGCATTATACCTCAGCGACTTTCAACACGCGCTGCACTAGCGATTATACATTTATAGTTCCACTTAAATTTTTTTATAATCATTAATAGTTTCAAAACTGTTTTTCTCTAACCTTCGTGGATTTCATTCATGAACCGAAATGAAGTCAAAACTTGCCAATCACAAACAAATTTAATAGTGAATACGCTTATATACGCCTGTCTGGTCTATCAAAATTTAAGATTAACATCTTAAAAGAATTGTAGTATAAAAATACTATCTTCAAATAAAGTGCGACTAAAATGCAAAGTAGTCGAATAGAATCCAATTAGACTGGGGAATGCAAACATCGTTATATAAATCTCTAATTGAGAAAAACTCCTAACAAAAGTTCTTGACTTTAATGCATTCAATAATTCATTATTAAAGTTACTCTTTCACAAAAGTGTCTATGATGCAATGTTCATTCATAACTGACGGTAAATGTCTGTGTTGCAATCAATTCAAATAACGACTAGTATTTCCAAGATCGTCGACAACGTAAGAGATTTTAACGCTCTAAAATCATTTAAATGTTCTTCCTTCTTGATGATGACAGAAAATTGGTCAAAGTAATTAAACTGGAGTAGAATTACTTTAATAAAGTGACACGCTGTCTGAATTTAAATCTGCCATGAAAATCATTAACTTACAGTCAAATCGTGACTACAAAAATATTAATTACTGAAAAATCTAAATATCAGTCTCAACTGATTCAAAATCGTTTACTATGCCCACGACATAACAATGTCTTAATAAATCGTCGAAAAATGCATAACTCATCAAGGTGTACTGAGAATAGGAATCTCAACAAGAAAATAGGGCAAAAAACATGAGGATAAAAATATGGGAAAAATGGTTGCTCAAACATCATTAATAAACTTAAATACAATAAACGTTCACGACTACCTTATCTGCCGATTGACGTTCCAGAGGAAAATTCCCCAAAGAAGACTGCTGATGGATCCATTTCACCACGTTAAAGCTGAGCTCCATCCTCGAAATAGGAAATAGCACCCTCGGAGAATCGAACTGCTTCCTTCTCCGTGAATCGCTCTGCTCCTCGAAGACGAATAGACATCCTTCCGGCAATAATCTTCTTTGTGAGTCGGGACACCCCTGACCTCTCTTGAAAAATTCCCTGAAGTTCCAGTAGACAATCGCCATGAAGTTTTGTAGAAATTTCCGAAGAAATTATTCATATACAGAGTATGAAATTGTTTCTATGGCTGTTCGATGGTATTCAGCCTTTAATTACGAAACATGGGTGTAGATGGTATTCACCGCATGTTCGCTTGTGTGAAATAGCAATTAGCGAAGTTCCATGTCGCTATCTTACTCCGTTGAAATATGTCCCAATTGCAATAAGCCCTTTAGCCTTCCATCTGCTCTTCGGTTGTAGTGTTAGAAGAACAAACTGCCGTATTAAATTGCTCCATTATACTGTAGCGTTGTGTAACCAAGCAATCTGAAGTCTTTCTATTCCACTCGCAGCGTTAGCCTTGCGTTGATTCTGGCTATACAAAAGTGCTTCTCTTGTGGCGAGATAATCACTTTTGTCAGTCGTATAAAACTGCTAATATCTTTCAAATTACTCGGTCGAAATTGTTCAGCTTTTCTCTATTACTTTATGAAGCACAGCACAATACAATTAGCTTATCGGTGACCGCTAACTGTTCGAAGCTAAACTTGTAGAAGCTTTCTAAGGTCCGTTTCAACTTCACCTAGTTTGACTTGGATTTCGTTAATATAGTGGCCTCGCCACGCGTTATAAAGACGATTCTTTTCACTGCTGTTCACTTCGACGTCTCACTATAATGAATGTATAAGAAAAGAACTTTCACAATAGACTTCGATGATCTGAGAATAATCGGAGAACGAAAGAGGCTCCTCTCTTCTGCGCAAGCCCTTTTATTAACTTCACGAGGGGCGTTTCCATCCCTTCCAAAGCGTGATACTGCGTCATCGCTAAAAGTTCCAACTTCGTTAATACATGACGGATTTTCAAAATTCAAAAACTGAAAATAAATTTCACCAAAATTCCAAATCAATGCTTCTACTGCAAATGGATTTCCACAATTCTGCATTCCAAAAGTAATAAAAATACCATAGTTTCAGCAATCTCCGTCTTCCTTTAAACTATCGTTCATTGGTTCATGCCTCTCCTCCAATAGCATAGTTTCTTCCTCAGCAGAATTCCTCGTTTCCTGCGACTGCGTCGTAAATCTTGGAACATTCTCGACTAAAAGCTGACGTCACTGAGAATCTCAGCTCAAGTAGCTTGCTGGTATAACATTTACGTCATCCGTGCTTACGTCATGACTACCCACGTCATAACCATGACAGCCATAACTCTCCTTATAATTTCAAATATAGCCACCGTGGTCTCTACATAATTCAATTACGGGGGCAGTACCATCCCGGCATTTGCCCGAAGACGAAGTGGGAAACCACGGAAAACCACTTCGAGGATGGCTGAGGTGGGAATCGAACCCCCTCTACTCATTTGGACCACCCGAGGCTGAGCAGACCCCGTTCCAGTCCTCATACCACTTTTCAAATTTCGTGGCAGAGCCGGGAATCGAACCCAGGACCTCCGGGGCGGCAGCTAACCATGCTAAACAAGTAGCCCTTAGGCCGTCGAGTGAAGGGGAATTGGCGGAAGTAGTAACTGGGAGGGGAGTGTGCTAGCACACACGTATGTGAAGAGGTGAGATGAAGTAGCTGGCGCAGGGGTCACCGCGATCGAGGAAGCCCCCCAAGGGAAAAGGCCCCCACCACACCCCGCACAAGGAAGAACCCCACAAACAAGCCCCGTTTATTCAGAACAAGGTAATACATATATACAAGTTGTGGATACAATACAAAGTAAATAAAACAATGTCTGTGTTGTTCTTCACACAGAAAATAAAGTTCAAAAGTTCTTAAAATGTTCGTCCTGGAACGTGTGAAAAAGAAAACAAGATACATGAACAGAAACACTGAAAAGAAAAGTCAAAATATAGTTCGGAGGTGAAAATAAAATTTTGAACTAAAGACACGATGAACGTGCACAAGTTAAGGGGCATTGCGTCGGTAGGCGAAGCACTGGGGAGCAGAGAAAGGGACGTTCAAAGAAACACTGCACTGTTAGAAGCTCGGAGCACTATGTGGGTTAGAGTGAGACGGAGCACTAAAACAAGGGGGGCGAAGACGGAGGGCACATGGTGGGTCAGCGAAGACGGAGATGTGCACTGAAAGGGGAGTCGGAGATCTGCATGTAAAGAAATGTAACCAGGAGCAGGCTATGCGCCGAAAAGAAACTCGCTGCACTAAGGGAAGGCCAGAAGGGCCGACACCCCTGAGGGCTAATTTTAGAACTAAAATTCAGTAGAGGCAGGAAGGAGAAAGAGGCAGGGGTGAGGGCAGGCAAGGGGGTGGGGTGGAAGTTATCAAGTAATTGGCGAGGGGAAAAGATGAGAGTTGGCGGGTGTGCGGCGGTCGTTGAGGATATCTTGAGCGAGAGGAGAGAGAGGAAGAGCTTCGGTGAAAAAGGGGAGGGAAGAACGTTGGGCGCGAGTGAGGTATTTTAAACGAAGTGAGTGAATATGGCTGAGAATATTTGGGAAGGTATAGTAGGGTGTAAAACGGGCAGAGGGGGTATCGAGTTTGAGGTGATAGGCAATGCGAATGGCGTGACGGTCGAGGCGGTGGAGCTTGAAGTAGAGGGGTAGGGGGGCAGTAATCCAGGTGAGGGAGGCATAGAGAAGGAGAGGGCGAATAAAAACTTTGTAGATGTTAATGATTTGGGGGGGGGGGGGTTTAAGGCCCCAGGTGTGTCCTGTGAGGGAGCGGATAGCGGCGATACGATGGTAGGCACGGCGGTAGAGGGTGTCGAGGTGATGTTGCCAGCGAAGGTTATTTTGGAAGGTAATGCCTAAATAGACAGCGGTAGTGGTTTCGGGAATAGGGACGTCGTGAAGGGTGAGAGTGACTTTGTTACGGGGACGGCAGATGCGGGATTTTTTGCTGAAAACGACGAGTTGGGTCTTGAGGGCATTAACGGTGATATGGGAGGAAAGGAGCCATGATTCGAGGTCAGAAAGATAGGATTGAATGCGACGGGTGAGCGTAGGGGCAGAACGGGCAAGGACAAGAATGGCAAGGTCATCGGCGAATTTGTACAGACGAAGAGGCGGTGGGGAGTGGGGAATGCCATATGTGAAAAGGAGGTGGAGGAGGGGGGAGAGAGGCGATCCCTGAGGGACACCAGCGCGGAGAGAGAAGGTAGAAGAGGAGGTGTTGTGAATACGGACGGAGGCAGTACGATGGTGAAGGAATTGGTAGATAAGACGAATAAAGGAAGGGGGTAAGGGAAGATGACGGAGTTTATACATGAGGACGGGGTGGTAAACGGAATCAAATGCTTTCTCGACAACGAGACAAAGTAGAGCGGCGGTAAAGCGAGGTTTAACATAGGAAAGAAGTGAAGAGCTGAGATGGAAGAGGTGATCATGGGTGGAACGTCGGGCACGAAAACCTGCTTGGGATTCAGGGAGAAGGTGGAGAGATTCTAGGTAGGAGCTGATGCGTTTGGCGAGGATGAGTTCGAAGATTTTCGATAGTACGGGGAGACGGCTGATGGGACGATAAGAGTGAGGATCAGAGGGGGGTTTCTTAGGTTTGAGGAAAAGTAGAATGGAGGCGTGGCACCAGTGAGAAGGGTAATGACCGGTATAGAGAATAGTGGTATAGATAGCGCTGAGGACATGGAGAAGGACTGGCGGGGCTTCTTGGAAGTGGCGATAGGTAATGGTGTCAGCACCCGGGGCGGTGGGTTTGCGATGGCGAAGGACGAGAAAGATTTCTTCGGGCGTGACAGGGCGGTTGAGAGGGTGATTGTAATCGATATGGGCAAAGTGATCGAAAGAGGGAAGAAGGGCAGGGGTATGAGTGGGGTCATTGAGGCGATGGAGGAGAGCAGAGTCAGGGTGAATGAATTTAGGGTTGGGGACGGGAGAGAACACGGTGGAATAATGATTGGCGAAGAGGTCAGCTTTAGCAAGATCGGTGGTAGGGACGAAGGTGGGGGTACGAACGGGGTAAGTAGGACGGGGAGGTTGGACCACAATTGGTAAGGGTCAGAGGTGTGGGAGAGATTGGTACAGGCAGTATGCCAATAAGAGCGTTTGATGGCTTTGATGTACGATTTGGCGTGACGTAAGTGAAGGCGGTGTTGGCGGAGAGAGTTAGGATCACGGGTACGGACATAGGCACGATAGTAATCATGAGCGATGTTAAGGAGACGAAGGGCTTTAGGTGGGATGGGAGGCTTAGTAAGATGAAAGGAGCGGCGTGGTATGTGGAGACGATCGGCGGTGAGAATAGCGGATTCAGTTTCATGGATAAGGGCTTGAAGGTTAGGAAGAGAAAGTGGGGCGGTAGGATGGGAGAGAAGTGATGTGATAGTAGCATGGTAGGCGGGCCAATCGGTATTAGTGAAACTGCGGGAATGGGGAGGTGAGGGTTTGGCAGTGGAGCGGGGAAAATGTTGGGAATGGTGATGAGGGCCGGTACATGGTCGCTGCCAATGGAAGGGAGGATGCGAACGATAAGAGAAACACTGAGCGTGGGAGACATCAGGATAATATCAGAGATAGTATTGGAAATGGGACGAGTAGGGGAAGGGAAGGGGATGTTGGCTCCGCGGATGCTGCGAAGAAGGGTGTGAAAAGCTTGGGTTTGAGTGACAGTATAGGAAAAAATGTTGATATCGGCGACAAGAATATAATTACGAAAAGTATGATCAATATAGGTGATAAAGTCGAGGGGAGGAGGGGTACGAGGCGGGAGATAGAGCGTGACGATGGTTAAGGTTTTAGAGGGAGCAGAGACTTCTAAAATTAAATATTCGGAGAAATGGTTGGGAAAATTGTAACGATGTTGGGTGATGCCAACAGCTAGACCTCCTCGAGCTGCAAAATGAGGGCGGTCAGCACGGTAAAGAATATACGGAGGTAGGTCTAGCTGTTGGGTGGGAAGGAGAAAGGTCTCGTTAAGGACTACAGCATCCGGGGAGAGGTGGTGAAGGGCTAGGTCTAGGGTCGGCCGGTTGGCAGAGACAGAACTAATGTTATCATAGAATATCTTAAAAGCTATTGCAGGATTAATGGAGAGGGGCAGTGGTTAGCGAGAAGAACGCAAAGTGCATCATGTTGCCCGCATGGGCTATGTCCAGATGCGTATTAAACACCAACTGCGCGGCCGTTTGGATGTGCTGGGAGATGAGGGGGCGTTGGAAAGGGAGGCAGTTTTGCAGGACCATAGTAAGGATGCGTAAGATAGTAGGATATATAGGCCGAAGCTGGCGCAGGGGCTAATGGGCAACATGGCCGCCGCGCGCAACAAGCCCTATGTTATTCTTATGGAGGGGTCAGTCAGAGCTGGCGCAGTGGCTAATGGGCAAGATGGCCGCCACGCACTGAGACCGTGTATGACGTCACAGGGAGAGGTCGGCCGTGTAGTTGCTAAATGGAATATTTATTATTTATTATTATTATTATTATTAATAATATAATTAATAATTTTATTAGGTAATTATTGATTGATAGCTTGCCACGGTGGGTGAGTGGTTATTGTGTCGGACTACCAACCCCAAGCTTGCAGGTTCGCTCTTGGTCGTGGTAAAGAACCAAGGAGAGGTCTGCTATGTAGTTGCTAAATGGAATATTTATTATTATTATTTATTATTATTACTATTATTATTAGGTAATTATTGATTGATCATGTACAATCAAGACCAGCCTTATATTGCCCCACTTTACGGTGTATTGGTTAGCATTCTAGGCTGTTACTGTGGAGGCTCGGGTTCGAGTCCTGGCTCTGTCAAGATTTTAAATTCTAGGCTGAGGGTTGGAATGGGGTACACTCAACCTTGTGAGGCAAAACTGACAGGAGCTGGCTTTTGATTCATACTGCTGCCATTCTGCCTAACCCAACTTCACCTAACCTAACCTAACCTAACCTTACCTAACCTAACCAGATCCCACCTTACCTTACCTAACCTAACCTAACCTAACCTAACTTAACTTCAAAGTCAAAAGGTACAATACATTTATTGTTTTATATACCCTCATAAATTTGATATAGAGAATGTCCACCACGATTTAGATCCTCGAGCACACTTTTCTAACATATATCATTAAAACGTGTAGAAAGGAATGTCTGAAAATTTTCACTAACACATAGAACACGTTCACCATACATTGTGTCCACTTTTTGAATGTTAATGATACGGAAAAGAGTATGCATTGGTAATTCAGTGAGCTTTTTTCTCTCTAATCAACAGTTCTGCCCCCATAGCATTGAGAATATTTATTGTAGTAGCCTATAAAGAAACAAAAAAAAACATATCTCTTACAGTTTAGCTATAAGTGACCAGAACCACTATAACATTTTATTCTAATAAGGAGATTTCCATAATGATAAGAAAAAAAGCTTACCATAATGATGGATTGTGTAAGTAAACTTCTTTTCCTGCATGATGCCACTACTAAACTGATACTCATACAACAGACAAGTGAGTTCATGCTTCGCTGACGTAATCGTATGTTCCCACGCACTTCCTGTGTGTTGCACGCGCCGTAGTGGCTAAATTCGAAACTAGATGAGATGATTTGCTGACGTAATTGTATGTTCCCCCGCACGCACACGCAGGCCCCTGTGGACGGGTCCTTGTGGACGAGTCTCTGTGGACGGGTCATTGTTGACGGGTCCTTGTCGACGGGTCTTTGTTGACGAGCCCCTGTGGAAGGGTCCTTGTTGACGGGTCCTTTTTGACTAATCCCTTTAGACCGGTTCCTTTTGACTGGCTCATGACCCCTAATGCTATAATGAAACTAAACGTTGTTCCACATGAAACGCAAGCGAAGAACCGATCGCTACTATGAATTAACATGTTTTTGTTTGTTGTTCTTACACATGTGCACTTGGGTTTTTTGTAAGAGGGCGGGCTTTTTGAATACAGATTTATAGATGAGTTATTTTTTTTTAATTACCAAAAGATCCAAAACTAATAGGTTTTTAATATTTCATGAACCAATAAGGCTAGGGACTTGTATGAGAGGTCGTTGGATTTGAGGTGACATTCTGTTTTTGAATGTATTATTTAATTTTTGTCAAAAGGGCTTAACTACACTTTTGTTAATATCTCGCTAACTAATAATCAGAGAGGGTTAAGTGAGGTGTCGTGGGACTCAGGATGGTCAACCCTTTTCCATGGCCAAGGAAGTTACCCAAAATACCCAATATATTAAGGTCATTGACCAGAGATTTTATAAACTAATAATTGGATACGAACATGTGAGATGTTTACCATGTGTGATGAAACATAGCTAGGTAGAGAAAGAATTAGTGTAGGCTACATGTATGGTGACTGACAAGTCTTTTACCATTGAAACTTGTTTTCAGATCAAACTGCAGTATAGAGAGAGTATAGGTTTCAGGTATGGGTTAATAAATGAGAAACGGTGTACGCAAACTCTGATTTATCAAGAATTAAGAGTAGACTATCTTTAATTGATTGGTCGAAGGTGATAGCTAAAACACAAAAATTCTCAGTGGTTACCGAGACAAAATGGTCGCTACACACAACAAGCTTTAAATACTTGAGGCTAATAATCTATACACACACACACGCTTGTTGTAAACTAAACTGTGTTGCTGTCAGTGCTCAGACAGTAGGCTGATGACAAAATGCATTGCTAACAGAAATATAATCATTTCCGGTTGTCTAATGTTACCAGCTATCCATTTTTTCTGTGTTGCAGTGGTAAGCACTTTTAGCTCTTGTACTGGTGGTCTTGACTCAATTTCCAGGTCTGAGGCCTAGAACAAGTTGAACTTAGAAACAAGGGCATAGTGGTGCAGTGGTTAAGCTGTTAGCCTTTCACCAGGGGTTCGATTTCAGGTTAATATGCATGTCATAAACATATTAAACAAAACAAAACAAAACAGAGATAACGTTTCAAACTGATTACATTTGTGTCTTTTCAAATTATTACTTGGATTACAAATACAAAGGTGAACTGGGTTTGATATACAGTTAATGCTGTCTATCAAACACTAGACTGTAAGAAAGCCAAAAGAGCAAAAGGCGTAGGTAGAGCAGTGGTAAAATTGCTATTTGTAGAGAACTACCTAGCAAAGCTATATCGCATAAACAGTGCAGGATACAATCCAGCAATCAAATTTGTATCTTGTGGAACAGAGAAATGCACTTACGTGAGAAAATGTAAGTTCATGTGTAATATGACCTAACACACAAGTGTTCACCTGTGCACATGCATGATAAGAGCTAACAAGTCACATTCTGTTTAGTTCGTACGTAACGTTAGGTTAGGGCTACGAGGCGCATGCCATTTGAGAGGAGGCCAAGGGATCTAACTTGGTGGATGGATGTGTTCTAACGAGTCATTTGTAGTTGAAAGAGAATAATACATGTTCTTAAGATGTTGAAACTGTGCAGATGGCACGTGCAGTAAGACGTCTTGTTATATTTCCTGTGTCATATTACAGACATGGCAGAGAGCGCGCAGATCTGTTGCTATGACTAACACTGCAGTAATTTGAAACCCCACGTGTTCATCAAGACAATGGGTGATGATCATGCAAAGTTAGTAGTTATTGGATATTACACAGGTGTTCCTTCCGGTGTCATGTTGCTGACATGCCAGAGAGCGCACACTGCTGTTGCTATGACTGACGCTGCAGTAATTTGAAACCTAACTTTACCAAACCTAACTTAAGCTAATCCAAAGGCTAATGCACATACACAATGTATATAAGGTACATGCAAATATCCTTATGCTAGTCTTACAGGTTACTGTACAACATGATCACTACCCCAAACGGATTTTTTTTTTCATTTTGTCGTTTACACATATGTCAATTTTCCAATTTCCCATTATCAGTTTTTTTAATGTCAGTTTTTTTAGTTTTTCAATTTCATAATATGGAAAACATGGATTTTGCATTTTGTTGTTTACACATTTATTAATTTCACAATTTCCCATTTTTAGTTCTTAAAATGTCAGTTTAAAGTTTTTTCAATTTCATGATATAGAAACATGGATTTTCCAATTTGTTGTTTTCACATTTATTAATTTACCAAATTCACATTTGCAGTTTTTTAAATTTTCAGTTTAATGTTTTTTGTTCTATTTGTTAATATGGAAACATGGATGTTTTACAATTTGTGTTTTACATGTCATGCAATTATTCTTATGCTAGTCTTATAGGTTACTATACAACATGATCACTACCCCCCACTGGATATTTTTTTTCATTTGTTGTTTACACATATGTCAATTTTCCAATTTCCCATTTTCAGTTTTTTTTAAATGTCAGTTCTAAGTTTTTCAATTTCATAATATAGAAACATGGATTTCACATTTTGTTGTTTACACATTTATTAATTTCACAATTTCCCATTTACAGTTCTTAAAATGTCAGTTTAAAGTTTTTCAATTTCATGATATAGAAACATGGATATTCCAATTTGTTGTTTTCACATTGGTCAATTTACCAAATTCCATTTACAGTTTTTAAAATTTCAGTTTAATGTTTTTTTTCTATTTGTCAATATGGAAACATGGATTTTTTCAATTTGTGTTTTAAATGCTCATTTTGCATTAAGAGTGGAGAAAGGTGGGTAGTAATTAAAAATGTGCAAGCAGTGTCCATTGTTGACAGGTCATTGTTGACGAGTCCTTTTTATACAACAGACAAGTGAGTTCATGTTTCGCATGCATTACCTAAAATGTAATACCATGCAAGTGTTTAACATTTTTACAAATTAGCTTATGTATTAGTTTATGTGGGGGGGGGGGGGGTCTTATGTTGGGCATTTTGTGTTGGCTTATTTAACAAGTTATTTTTTCAATGCATTTAGTGGATTTTTCTCTTGGTCTTGGAAAGTATATCAGTCCATTTTATCACAACATAATGCTTACTGCCATGTTTGTAAGCAACAACAACAACAACAACAACACACTAAACTTTCATAAAATCTAAAGTACTCTAAGGTACTTTCAACTCGTACTCTTACCTCTACCCCTTGCCTAGTCAAGAACATTATTTTCTTTCAAAAAAAAAGGTGAATGGGGAAAGTAGACTATATGTTTAAACTAAAAAAATCATATAAAGTCATATGTTAACTCTAACACCTACCAATCGCTCCTACTAGTAATTGCGTCTACTACCAATTGCACCTACTACCAATCGCGCCTACTACTAATCGTGCCTACTATCAATCACGCCTACTGTCAATTGAACCTACTGTCAATCGCGCCTACTATCAATCACGCCTACTGTCAATTGAACCTACCATCAATCATGCCTACTATCAATAGCGCCTACTAGTAATTGCGTCTACTACCAATTGAGCCTACTACCAATTGCGCCTAATATCAATCGCGCCTACTACCAATCGCGCCTACTATCAATATCGCCTACTATTAATTACGTTCACTACCAATCGCGCCTACTATCAATCGCGTCTACTAGTAATTGCGTCTACTACCAATTGCGCCTGCTACCAATCGCGCCTACCACTAATCGCGCCTACTATCAATCGCGCCTACTGTTAATTGAACCTACTATCAATAGCGCCTACTATCAATTACGTTCAATTGACAGTAGGCGCGATTGATAGTAGGCGCGATTAGTAGCAGGCGCGATTGGTAGTACGCTCAATTGGTAGTAGACGCAATTACTAGTAGGCGCTATTGATAGTAGGCACGATTGATAATAGGTTCAATTGACAGTAGGCGTGATTGATAGTAGGCGCGATTAGTAGTAGGTGCGATTGGTAGTAGGCGCAATTGGTAGTAGACGCAATTACTAGTAGGCGTGATTGGTAGTAGGCGCAATTGATAGTAGGTGCAATTCACAGTAGGCGCGATTGGTAGTGGGTGTAATTGCTAGTAGGTGCTATTGATAGTAGGTGCAATTGACAGTAGGCGCAATTAGGACGCAATTGATAGCAGGCGCTATTAGTAGACGTGATTGATAGTAGGCGCGATTGGTAGTGGACGTAATTGATAGTAGGCGCTATTGATAGTAGGTGCGATTGATAGTAGGGGCGATTGATAGTAGGCGTGATTGATAGCAGGCGCTATTAGTAGACGCGATTGATAGTAGGCGCGATTGGTAGTAGGCGCGATTGATATTAGGCGCAATAAGTCATATATAGACTCAAACCAAATGGCTTTTATGTCCTTAATCGTTAGATCAAAACATGGAATTTTTGCATTTTTTTCAAAAAAAAAGTTCATTTTAAAAAATGGGCTATATTTTGTAAACTATGAAATTTACAAAAAAAAAGTGTTTGACATAAATGACAGGTATTTACCCCCTCTACCCACAAATCCAAGTCCTAGGTCTCTGGGACAAAATCCAAAAAGGTTCAATTTTGAAAGTAGACAATATTTTGAAAACTAATCATTCTAAAATGTCATATATAGACTCAAACACATTTTCTCTAAGTCCTTTAACGTTAGAACAAAACTTAACACATTTTCAATTTTTCCAAAAAAAGGTCAATTTTCAAAATTGCCTATATTTTGGAAACTAAAGAAATTTACAAAAAAGTTTGTTTAACGTAAATGAAAGACCTTTACCCTCTCTACCCAAAAAATAAATTTCAGGACCCTAGGACAAAAACTGTGCTAGTAGTGTGTTTTGGACAGTTCTACAGCCTCCAACTCCACATTCCTCCACACAAGATGGCGGCCGTAGCTTAACTTAACCTAGTCTAACCTAACAAAATGGCGGCTGTAGCTTAACTTAACCTAGCCTAACCTAACAATATGGCGGCCGTAGCTTAACTTAACCTAACCTACGAGGTGTGATCAAAAAGTTCCAAAAAGGTGGCTGCGACTTAACCAAACCTAGCCTAACCTAACCTTACCTACAAAGTGTGTTCAAAAAGTTTCAAAATGGCGGCCGTAGCTTTACTTAACCTAACCTAACTTAACCTAAACCTACGAAGTGTGATAAAAAAAATCAAAATAGTGGTCATAGCTTAACTGAACCTAGTCTAACCTAACCTAACCTAAACCTACGAGGTGTGATTATAAAGTCCCAAGATGGCGGTCGTAGCTTAACTCAACCTAACCTAACCCTACGAGGTGTGATCAAAAAGCTCCAAAATGGCTGCCGTTGCTTAACTGATTGATCCCTGTTGATTGACCCCTTTTGATTGATCTCTGTTGATGTATCCCTTTGGACTGGTCCCTGTTGACTTTATCCCTTTGGACGGGTCCTTTTTGAAGGGAGTAATTTTTTTACGGGTCCCGGAGGACTGGTCCTTGTTGACGGGTCCCTGTGGGCGGGTCCCCTTGGACATACTTTGGATAAAATGCAAGGGCCAGTCCATAGGGATCAGTCCAAAGGACCCGCCACAGGGACCCGTCAACAAGGACCCGTCCTCCCGGACCCGTCCAAAGGGATAAAGTCAACAGGGACCAGTCCAAAGGGATACATCAACAGAGATCAATCAAAAGGGGTCAATCAACAGGGATCAATCAGTTTAGCAACGGCAGCCATTCTGGAACTTTTTGATCACACCTCGTAGGGTTGAGTTAAGCTACGACCGCCATCTTGGGACTTTATGATCACACCTCGTAGGTTTAGGTTAGGTTAGGCTAGGTTCAGTTAAGCTATAACCACTATTTTGAAAATTTTTTGATCACACTTCGTAAGTTTAGGTTAAGTTAGGTTAGGTTAAGTAAAGCTACGGCCGCCATTTTGAAACTTTTTGAACACACTTTGTAGGTTAGGTTAGGTTAGGCTAGGTTTGGTTAAGTCGCAGCCACCTTTTTGGAACTTTTTGATCACACCTCGTAGGTTAGGTTAGGTTAAGTTAAGCTACGGCCGCCATATTGTTAGGTTAGGCTAGGTTAAGTTAAGTTACGGCCGCCATTTTGTTAGGTTAGGCTAGGTTAAGGTAAGCTACGGCCGCCATCTTGTGTGGAGGAATGTGGAGGTGGAGGCTGTAGAACTGTCCAAAACACACTACTAGCACAGTTTTTGTCCTAGGGACTGAAATTTATTTTTGGGTAGAGGGGGTAAAGGTCTTTCATTTACGTTAAACAAACTATTTTGTAAAATTCTTTAGTTTCCAAAATATAGGCAATTTTGAAAATTGACCTTATTTGGAAAAATTGAAAATGTGTTAAGTTTTGTTCTAACGTTAAAGGACTTAGAGAAAATGTGTTTGAGTCTATATATGACTTTTTACAATGATTAGTTTTCAAAATATTGTCTACTTTCAAAATTGAATCTTTTTGGATTTTGTCCCAGAGACCTAGGACTTGGATTTGTGGGTAGAGGGGGTAAATACCTGTCATTTATGTCAAACACTTATTTTTGTACATTTCATAGTTTACAAAATATAGCCCATTTTTTAAAATGAACTTTTTTTGGAAAAAATGTCAAAAATTCCATGTTTTGTTCTAACGATTAAGGACATAAAAGCCATTTGGTTTGAGTCTATATATGACTTATTGCGCCTATTATCAATCGCGCCTACTACCAATCGCGCCTACTATCAATCGCGTCTACTAATAGCGCCTGCTATCAATCACGCCTACTATCAATCGCACCTACTATCAATAGCGCCTACTATCAATTACGTCCACTACCAATCGCGCCTACTATCAATCGCATCTACTAATAGCGCCTGCTATCAATTGCGTCCTAATTGCGCCTACTGTCAATTGCACCTACTATCAATATTACCTACTAGCAATTACACCCACTACCAATCGCGCCTACTGTGAATTGCGCCTACTATCAATTGCGCCTACTACCAATCACGCCTACTAGTAATTGCGTCTACTAACAATTGCGCCTACTACCAATCGCGCATACTACTAATCGCGCCTACTATCAATCACGCCTACTGTCAACTGAACCTACTATCAATCGTGCCTACTATCAATAGCGCCTACTAGTAATTGCGTCTACTACCAATTGAGCCTACTACCAATCGCGCTTACAACTAATCGCGCCTACTATCAATCGCGCCTACTGTCAATTGAACGTAATTGATAGTAGGCGCTATTGATAGTAGGTTCAATTAACAGTAGGCGCGATTGATAGTAGGCGCGATTAGTAGTAGGCGCGATTGGTAGTAGGCGCAATTGGTAGTAGACGCAATTACTAGTAGACGCGATTGATAGTAGGCGCGATTGGTAGTGAACGTAATTAATTGTAGGCGCTATTGATAGTAGGCGCGATTGGTAGTAGGCGCGATTGATATTAGGCGCAATTGGTAGTAGGCTCAATTGGTAGTAGACGCAATTACTAGTAGGGGCTATTGATAGTAGGCATGATTGATAGTAGGTTCAATTGACAGTAGGCGTGATTGATAGTAGGCGCGATTGATAGTAGATTCAATTGACAGTAGGCGTGATTGATAGTAGGCGCGATTGGTAGTAGGCACGATTGGTAGTAGACGCAATTACTAGTAGGAGCGATTGGTAGGTGTTAGAGTTAACATATGACTTTATATGATTTTTTTAGTTTAAACATATAGTCTACTTTCTCCATTCACCTTTTTTTGGAAAGAAAATAATGTTCTTGACTAGGCAAGGGGTAGAGGTAAGAGTACGAGTTGAGAGTACCTTAGAGTTCTTTAGATTTTTTGAAAGTTTAGTGTGTTGTTGTTGTTGTTGTTGCTTACAAACATGGCAGTAAGCATTATGTTGTGATAAAATGGACTGATATACTTTCCAAGACCAAGAGAAAAATCCACTAAATGCATTGAAAAAATAACTTGTTAAATAAGCCAACACAAAATGCCCAACATAAGGACCCCCCCCCCCCACATAAACTAATACATAAGCTAATTTGTAAAAATGTTAAACACTTGCATGGTATTACATTTTAGGTAATGCATGCGAAACATGAACTCACTTGTCTGTTGTATAAAAAGGACTCGTCAACAATATCCTGTCAACAATGGACACTGCTTGCACATTTTTAATTACTACCCACCTTTCTCCACTCTTAATGCAAAATGAGCATTTAAAACACAAATTGAAAAAATCCATGTTTCCATATTGACAAATAGAAAAAAAAAACATTAAACTGAAATTTTAAAAACTGTAAATGGGAATTTGGTAAATTGACCAATGTGAAAACAACAAATTGGATTATCCATGTTTCTATATCATGAAATTGAAAAACTTTAAACTGACATTTTAAGAACTGTAAATAGAAAATTGTGAAATTAATAAATGTGTAAACAACAAAATGTGAAATCCATGTTTCTATATTATGAAATTGAAAAACTTAAAACTGATATTAAAAAAACTGAAAATGGGAAATTGGAAAATTGACATATGTGTAAACAACAAATGAAAAAAAATCCAGTGGGGGTAGTGATCATGTTGTATAGTAACCTATAAGACTAGCATAAGAATAATTGCATGACATGTAAAACACAAATTGTAAAACATCCATGTTTCCATATTAACAAATAGAACAAAAAATATTAAACTGAAAATTTAAAAAACTGCAAATGTGAATTTGGTAAATTAATAAATGTGAAAACAACAAATTGGAAAATCCATGTTTCCATATCATGAAATTGAAAAAAAATTTAAACTGACATTTTAAGAACTGAAAATGGGAAATTGTGAAATTAATAAATGTGTAAACAACAAAATGCAAAATCCATGTTTTCCATATTATGAAATTGAAAAACTAAAAAACCTGACATTTTAAAATACTGATAATGGGAAATTGGAAAATTGACATATGTGTAAACGACAAAATGAAAAAAAAATCCGTTTGGGGTAGTGATCATGTTGTACAGTAACCTGTAAGACTAGCATAAGGATAGTGCATGTACCTTATATACATTGTGTATGTGCATTAGCCTTTGGATTAGCTTAAGTTAGGTTTGGTAAAGTTAGGTTTAATGAGGTTAGGTAGGTGACCTTGTAGTTTACTCATTTAGAAAAATGTAAAAAAAGTAAAATCTAAAAATCAAAAAATCTTAAATTTAAAATGTAAAATCTAAAATCTTTAAATGAGGTTTCTGCAGGTTATGACAACACGTTTATGATTTAGTCCATGTTGATGTGTGGTATCCAATTACTGCTGACTTTGCATGATCATCACCCATTGTCTTGATCAACAGCTGAGGTTTCAAATTACTGCAGCGTCAGTCATAGCAACAGCAGTGTGCGCTCTCTGGCATGTCAGCAACATGACACCGGTAGGAACACCTGTGTAATATCCAATAACTACTAACTTTGCATGATCATCACCCATTGTCTTGATGAACACGTGGGGTTTCAAATTACTGCAGTGTTAGTCATAGCAACAGATCTGCGCGCTCTCTGCCATGTCTGTAATATGACACAGGAAATATAACAAGACGTCTTACTGCGCGTGCCATCTGCACAGTTTCAACATCTTAAGAACATGTATTATTCTCTTTCAACTACAAATGACTCGTTAGAACACATCCATCCACCAAGTTAGATCCCTTGGCCTGCTCTGAAATGGCATGCGCCTCGTAGCCCTAACCTAACGGTACGTACGAACTAAACAGAATGTGACTTGTTAGCTCTTATCATGCATGTGCACAGGTGAACACTTGTGTGTTAGGTCATATTATACATGAACTTACATTTTCTCACGTAAGTGCATTTCTCTGTTCCATAAGATACAAATTTGATTGCTGGATTGTATCCTGCACTGTTTATGCGATATAGCTTTGCTAGGTAGTTCTCTACATATAGCAATTTTACCACTGCTCTACCTACGCCTTTTGCTCTTTTGGCTTTCTTACAGTCTAGTGTGTGATAGACAGCATTAACTGTATATCAAACCCAGTTCACCTTTGTATTTGTAATCCAAGTAATAATTTGAAAAGACACAAATGTAATCAGTTTGAAACGTTATCTCTGTTTTGTTTTGTTTTGTTTAATATGTTTATGACATGCATATTAACCTGAAATCGAACCCCTGGTGAAAGGCTAACAGCTTAACCACTGCACCACTATGCCCTTGTTTCTAAGTTCAACTTGTTCTAGGCCTCAGACCTGGAAATCGAGTTAAGACCACCAGTACAAGAGCTAAAAGTGCTTACCACTGCAACACAAAAAAAATGGATAGCTGGTAACATTAGACAACCGGAAATGATTATATTTCTGTTAGCAATGCATTTTGTCATCAGCCTACTGTCTGAGCACTGACAGCAACACAGTTTAATTTACAACAAGCGTGTGTGTGTGTGTGTATAGATTATTAGCCTCAAGTATTTAAAGCTTGTTGTGTGTAGCGACCATTTGGTCTCGGTAACCACTGAGAATTTTTGTGTTTTAGCTATCATCTTCAACCAATCAATTAAAGATAGTCTACTCTTAATTCTTGATAAATCAGAGTTTGCGTACACCGTTTCTCATTTATTAAACCATACCTGCAACCTATACTCTCTCTATACTGCAGTTTGATCTGAAAACAAGTTTCAATGGTAAAAGACTTGTCAGTCACCATACATGTAGCCTACACTAATTCTTTCTCTACCTAGCTATGTTTCATCACACATGGTAAACATCTCACATGTTCGTATCCAATTATTAGTTTATAAAATCTCAGGTCAATGACCTTAATGTATTGGGTATATTGGGTAAATTCCTTGGCCATGGAAAAGGGTTGACCATCCTGAGTCCCACGACACCTCACTTAACCCTCTCTGATTATTAGTTAGCGAGATATTAACAAAAGTGTAGTTAAGCCCTTTTGACAAAAATTAAATAATACATTCAAAAACAGAATGTCACCTCAAATCCAACGACCTCTCATACAAGTCCCTAGCCTTATTGGTTCATGAAATATTAAAAACCTATTAGTTTTGGATCTTTTGGTAATTAAAAAAAATAACTCATCTATAAATCTGTATTCAAAAAGCCCGCCCTCTTACAAAAACCTCAAGTGCACAATTGTAAAAACAACAAACAAAAAACATGTTAATTCATAGTAGCGATCGGTTCTTCGCTTGCGTTTCATGTGGAACAACGTTTAATTTCATTATAGCATTAGGGGTCATGAGCCAGTCAAAAGGAACCGGTCTAAAGGGATTAGTCAAAAAGGACCCGTCAACAAGGACCCTTCCACAGGGGCTCGTCAACAAGGACCCGTCAACAAGGACCTGTCAACAATGACCCGTTCACAGAGACTCGTCCACAAGGACCCGTCCACAGGGGCCTGCGTGTGCGTGCGGGGGAACATACAATTACGTCAGCAAATCATCTCATCTAGTTTCGAATTTAGCCACTACGGCGCGTGCAACACACAGGAAGTGCGTGGGAACATACGATTACGTCAGCGAAGCATGAACTCACTTGTCTGTTGTATGAGTATCCGTTTAGTAGTGGCATCATGCAGGAAAAGACGTTTACTTACACAATCCATCATTATGGTAAGCTTTTTTCCTTATCATTATGGAAATCTCCTTATTAGAATAAAATGTTATAGTGGTTCTGGTCACTTATAGCTAAACTGTAATAGATATGTTTTTTGTTTCTTTATAGGCTACTACAATAAATATTCTCAATGCTATGGGGACAGAACTGCTGATTAGAGAGAAAAAAGCTCACTGAATTACCAATGCATACTCTTTTCCGTATCATTAACATTCAAAAAGTGGACACAATGTATGGTGAACGTGTTCTATGTGTTAGTGAAAATTTTCAGACATTCCTTTCTAAACGTTTTAATGATATATGTCAGAAAAGTGTGCTCGAGGATCTAAATCGTGGTGGACATTCTCTATATCTAATTTATGAGGGTATAAAAAACAATAAATGTATTGTACCTTTTGACTTTGAAGTTAAGTTAGGTTAGGTTAGGTTAGGTTAGGTAAGGTAAGGTGGGATCTGGTTAGGTTAGGTAAGGTTAGGTTAGGTTAGGTTAGGTGAAGTTGGGTTAGGCAGAATGGCAGCGATATGAATCAAAAACCAGCTCCTGTCAGTTTTGCCTCACAAGGTTGAGTGTACCCCATTCCAACCCTCAGCCTAGAATTTAAAACCTTGACAGAGCCAGGACTCGAACCCGAGCCTCCACAGTAACAGCCAAGAATACTAACCACTACACCATACAGTGGGGCAATATAAGGCTGGTCTTGATTGTACATGATCAATGAATAATTACCTTTTTTGCGTGTGGCCTCCTGAGAGGCCGAGTGCAGGTCTTCCTAGTTGACGCCCGTGGGCGATCTACGCGTCGATAATTACCTAATAATAATAGTAATAATAATAATAAATAATAATAATAATAAATATTCCATTTAGCAAGTACATAGCAGACCTCTCCTGGTTTCTTTACCACGACCAAGAGCGAACCTGCAAGCTTGGGGTTGGTAGTCCGACACAATAACCACTCACCCACCGTGGCAAACTATCAATCAATAATTACCTAATAAAATTATTAATTATATTATTATTAATAATAATAATAATAAATAATAAATATTCCATTTAGCAACTACACGGCCGACCTCTCCCTGTGACGTCATACACGGTCTCAGTGCGTGGCGGCCATCTTGCCCATTAGCCACTGCGCCAGCTCTGACTGACCCCTCCATAAGAATAACATAGGGCTTGTTGCGCGCGGCGGCCATCTTGCCCATTAGCCCCTGCGCCAGCTTCGGCCTATATATCCTACTTAAGATGTTTTCAGTACTGGGGGAAGGGAGGACAGAGGAAGGGGCGAGGGTAGGGAGATCATGGGATATGACGGGAATGACAGTTTCAGGTTCAGAGGGAAGGGGAGCGGGGCGGCTGCGGCATTTGAAGCTGAACTGGTAACAGTTTATGCACTTGGGAGAGGTTCTATTTTCACAAAGAGAAGTTGGGTGCTCCTGGCTACATATTCCACATACCTGCGGCTGGATGCAGGGGGCTCCCGGGGCGTGGTCGTACCGCTGGCATTTGTCACATCGGATGCGCTGCGGGGCGGAGGCTCGGGATGGTTCCACTCGGTGGCCACGGGCATAGAGTACTGCACCATCACGCAGGAGGGAGTCCAGGGTGCCGGTGTCGCGACTCAGAATGCGAACAAGGGAGTTCGTACCAGCGGCATTCCGAATGCGGTTGACCTTAAAGATGTTGAATCACTGGAGCTGGCGTTGCTGGGCAATTTCGTTGTCGGTATAGAGTTGGTCGACGCCGTAGGCGACGACCGAAAGGATGGGGGTGGGGCGGGCGGGTGGGGTGGGGAGACGGGGGGCTTGGGAGGTGGTGAGGTTAGAGGTCCGTGTTCGGGGCCCGAACTGCTGCAAGCCTATTACGTTCTTAAGGTGGGAGTAGAACGGCTTGCACGTCTTGATGTTGTAGCCCTCACGGGTACGCTGCAGCTCGAGCTTATAAGAGGCGATGTCGGGGGTGAAGGAAGACAGGATGGTGTAGAGGGAGGGGGAGTTGGCTTTCTGTAGGTCGGTCTCTGTCATCTTGATGACGTGGGATGGGGCAGGTGGAATGGGGAAGGGGGAGACGATGCTTCGCTGTCTGACTTGTGGATGAAGGGCGGGGTTCATGGCGGCGGCTGCGTAACTTCGCACGGGACCAGGCATGTAGGCTGGCTGAGCTGGCGGAGCTTGGGGGAACTGTGAGGGAGGTGGCAAGGTAGAAGGTGCCATAATAGGGCGATCCATTAAAGATCCACTCACCGATTCCCCCAGTGTCACCGTTGAAGATGTCAGTGTGGTGTAGGTGGATCCTGACGATGTGGTAGATTCGGTGGCACATACACGTTTACGGGGTACCTCCACGTTGGGGTCGAGGTCCTCCGCTTGTCGATGGCACTTGATTTGTAGTGTTTCCATAGAGGAAGGCGCTGGAGGCGATTCAAAGATGCTTCGAGTGAGCACAAGCGGAGGGGGCAGATGATCCTCTCCCGACATATCGAATGGGCCTGGAACAGTGTATGGCAAGAGAACGGCACAAAATGGCGGCGCACACGGCAACACGTGGTGGGAGAAGGTAGGGATGGGCGCGACTGAAGCCTGGAATCGAGAGTGTCGACTCGATCGACTCCGAACACCGGTCTCGGTTCGCATGAAGCCTCGCGACTCCACGTTAATCTGATGCGTATTGCGGGGCCGCTTCGCATGAAGCCTCGCGACTCCAAGCTCACGTGTTGGGTATTGCGGGCCAACACGGTCCCTTCGCATAAAGCCTCGCGATTCCAAGCTAACCTGATGAGTAAGGTCCGGATAGTTATGTGTTTATATATATTTAATTTTACTAAATATTTTCTATTTATTTACATATATTTGTCGTTTTTATAAATAAATACATATTATGGCGAATTTATTCGTAAGTAGGCTACATATTTCCTGTATTTGGTGGTATGTCGCACTCCTTATATAAATGCTGCCGACATTTTCGATCTTTGGCAATTCCATTAATTTGCCTCTCTATTTAGTGAATGTACCCCTGTCTCTGTATTGTAGTAGTATTTCAAGACAGGAATTCCCTGGCCATTAAGTAGACTATAGCAGGGGGCAAGAGAAGACTCGCGACTCCAAGCTCCCCTGATGAGTATTGCGGGGTCGCTTCGCATGAAGCCTCGCGACTCTAAGCTCACCTGATGAGTATTGCGGGGCCGCTTCGCATGAAGACTCGCGACTCCAAGCTCACCTAAAGAGTATTGCAGGGCCGCTTCGCATGAAGACTCGCGACTCCAAGCTCATCTGATGAGTATTGCGGGGTCGCTTCGCTTGAACACTCGCGACTCCAAGCTCATCTGATCAGTATTGCGGGGTCGCTTCGCATGAACACTCGCGACTCCGAGCTCATCTGATGAGCATTGCGGTGCCGCTTCGCATGAACACTCGCGTCTACAAGCTCATCTGATCAGTATTGCGGGGTCGCTTCGCATGAACACTCGCGACTCCAAGCTCATCTGATGAGTATTGCGGGGTCGCTTCGCATGAACACTCGCGACTCCAAGCTCATCTGATGAGCATTGCGGGGCCGCTTCGCATGAACACTCGCGACTCCAAGCTCACCTGTTGAGTATTGCGGGTTCGCTTCGCATGAACACTCGTGACTCCAGCTCACCTGATGAGTATTGCGGGCCCGCTTCGCATGAACACTCGAGACTCCAAGCTCACCTGTTGAGTATTGCGGGGCCGCTTCGCATGAAGACTCGCGACTCCAAGCTCTCCTGAAGAGTATTTCGGGGCCGCTCCGCATGAAGACTCGCGACTCCAAGCTCACCTGTTGAGTATTGCGGGGTCGCTTCGCATGAACACTCGCGACTCCAAGCTCACCTGTTGAGTATTGCGGGGCCGCTTCGGATGAACACTCGCGACTCCAACTCACCTGATGAGTATTGCGGGGACGCTTCGCATGAAGACTCGCGACTTCAACTCACCTGATGAGTATTGCGGGGCCGCTTCGCATGAACACTCGCGACTCCAAGCTCATCTGATGAGTATTGCGGGGACGCTTCGCATGAACACTCGCGACTCCAAGCTCATCTGATGAGTATTGCGGGGACGCTTCGCATGAACACCCGCGACTCCAAGCTCATCTGATGAGTATTGCGGGGTCGCTTCGCATGAACACTCGCGACTCCAAGCTCATCTGATGAGTATTGCGGGGTCGCTTCGCATGAACACTCGCGACTCCAAGCTCATCTGATGAGTATTGCGGGGTCGCTTCGCATGAACACTCGCGACTCCAAGCTCATCTGATGAGTATTGCAGGGCCGCTTCGCATGAACACTCGCGACTCCAAGCTCATCTGATGAGTATTGCGGGGACGCTTCGCATGAACACTCGCGACTCCAAGCTCATCTGATCAGTATTGCGGGGTCGCTTCGCATGAACACTCGCGACTCCAAGCTCATCTGATCAGTATTGCGGGGTCGCTTCGCATGAACACTCGCGACTCCAAGCTCATCTGATGAGTATTGCGGGGACGTTTCGCATGAAGACTCGCGACTCCAACTCACCTGATGAGTATTGCGGGGACGCTTCGCATGAAGACTCACCACTCCAACTCACCTGATGAGTTGTGGTGTTTGAAGCCATATTTTCAGTGTTGCCTTAGTAAACAAGAGTTTAGTGCTTTTCAGTCGGTCAACATGAATGTACCCAAAAGAGATGGGTTATGCCCTAATCCTGAAATAAATTACATGAGATTAATAAAACACTAGGATGACCAGTTTCGATCGTCAAGCGATCATCATCAGTTCCATTACACTTAGGCTATAAAATCTATGTTTGAAATACAGGTGAAAATATTTACAATATGTACAATTATTTAGTTGCAGTATTGGTACTGCAACTGTCAGTGTATGCTAAATATATGATGTTAGGTGAAATGCTAAATGGTGATAGCTATCCGGAGTTTGTACTTTAGAGAGATTATATGGTTGTAAACTATGGTTAAACTATAAAATTGTAGGCTAACTACTTATCTGATTGTCTTCCTTACTACAGCTACTCGCAGTTTTCGTGCTCACTGGAACTCACTGTGCGGTCGACTGCGGTGGTTATCTTAACGACTGGTTTTTCCCTGCCTTCTCCCCCCTGCCCATACGTGCTGTGGGGAGTGATAGCGATGTGTTTATGTGAGGTGTTGCCAACCTAGATAAGATGTATGTTATTGAATGAGGTGGGTCTACAACTATTAAAGACCGTGGATTAGCCTTCGCCACGCGTGGACCATAAGCCATTCGAACTAAGCGTTGACGGTCTTATGAGGACGTCCCGGCACCTTTAATACTGCCGCGAATATGGGCCTTGGTTTATTGCAGAAGAAAAGAACATCGTACACCTGATCCAGATAACATTTACCTATTAAAAAACCCCTAATTTCCCCCCTTTTTTTATCTAGCTTGGCTGTGTCGCTAAATTGTGTCTTGTTTCCGACAGGGTGTGTTTTTTTAGTAGCGTGAAGAGGGGTGAGCTCTCCATGAACGTGTGTTCATTTAGATTGTTGGGATTGTTTCGTTTGGCTAGGTGTATCTCGATTGCTTCCTTTATGTCAAGAACTCTGCCTTTCGATTCGTGATGGATTATTTTAAGGTCCGACTCTATGTTGGTAAAGCTGTGCCCTGCGTCACACATATGTTCGCACACGGCTGAATGCGTTCCGTATCTTATCGCATTCCTATGTTCATTATAACGCGTGTCTACTCGCCTTCCACTCTGCCCGATGTAATTAGCTTGACAATCGGTGTCTTGGCACGTTATAGAATATACCCCTGACCTTGAATACGGGTCACGTTTATTTAGATTACTATTTAGGAGGTGCCTAGCGGTTGTGTTTTTCGTCGTGAAAGCTATCTTTATGCCTTGCTTTTTGAATAGGTTAGTGATTTTATATGTATTCGCATTCACATAGTTGAAACGCGCAAATTTTTTCTCATTATTGTCCGGTTTGGGAATCGTTTTATCTTTATTTTTATGTTTGGCTATAATTTGATTTATTTTGCTTGGCGAGAAGTTGTTTTCCTTTGCTATTTGCTTAATAGTTCTTATTTCCTTATTATAGTTGACTTTTGACAAGGGTATGTTTAAAGCCCTATGCACCATTGAATTGACACCCGCTAGTTTGTGCGTACTGGGGTGATTAGACTGATTGTCGATTGCATGCGAGGTTTGTGTTGCTTTCCGGAATATGGAATATGAAAGGTCGTTGTCTTTACGTTCAATAGTTACATCGAGATAATTTATTTTCCGGTCTATTTCGGATTCCTTAGTGAATTTGATAGAGTGGTGTAGGCTATTAATGGATTGGAGAATTGTTTCTTCGCTTGTTAGTTCAGTATCGTAGATACAAATTACATCATCTACGTATCTTTTCCATATTACTATTCCCTTTGTTGAAGTCTTTTCTAAGAACGCATTTTCTAGTGCATTGATGAAGATGTCAGCGATTAACCCACTTAGTGGCGATCCCATTGCTAGGCCTTCTCTCTGTGTGTATATTTTATTGTCGAATTGAAACACGTTTTGGGTGAGAACGACCCTCAGTAATCTCACAATCTCTTCAGTTTCTTTTACCGAATTGTTGGATTTTAAGTTGTTTTCGGTAGTGTTGATTGCTTCAATAATCGGAATATTGGTGTACATGTTAGTTACATCGAAGGATACTAGCCTGAAGCTAGGTTTCATTTGTAGGGTGTTCAATGCTGTTACTAGTTCTGTTGTGTTCTTTACAGAGTTGTTTTTTGTCGTTAGAAAGACGGCATTTTAAGATTTTTAGTAACTCTTTGCTGATTTTGTAATTAGGGGCATTCCTACAATTGACTATTGGTCTCATTGGGCATTCCTTTTTGTGTATTTTTGGTTGTCCCCTCAATGACGGTATTTTCGGGTTCATGTTTATTAGTTTTGATTTTTCGGCTTTGGTCAGTATGTATTCTGTTTCTTTTAGCGCACTTTTTATTTGTTTTTGGAATTTGTTGGTGGGTCTTTTGTTAATTCCTTGATTTCGTTGTTGTTTAGGAATTCGACTGTTTTTTCAATGTATTCTGTTTTGTTCAAAATTACTGTAGTGTTTCCCTTATCTGCTTTTGTGATGATTAAGTCATGTTCTTTTATTTTTTGTTTCAACGACTTTATTTCTTTGAGTTGTTTGTTGTTTTGAATGTTATTGCTATCGCCCTCTCGTTTGAGGATTTTTTTGGCTTCGTTGGTGGCGAGATTTTTGGTTAATTCCCTGTCTTCTGCTGGGAGCTTGTGACTGGCTATCTCAATATCTGTGATTAACTGTTTTATATTGTGGTTCGTGTGTGCGTCTGTGCAGTTGTATTTCAAACCTTTGTCTAACATATTCATTTCACCTTGAGAAAAGGTTACGTTCGTTCTGTTGTTTACTCTGCTGTGGAAATTGAATTCATTGTTATTCGTGTGTTGTTCGTTAGATTGATGGTTCTGTGTTTCTCCTAGTTTTCTTAATTTATTTTCTAGCGTTTCATGCTTCCTCGTTGCTCTGATTTTGATGGTGTCATGTAGGTGCTCGGTGAAGCTGTCCCATTGGGCTGCGTGCCAGAAATTACTTAGTTGCAATTGAATGTCGTATAATTGTTGGTTAATTTTTTGCTTTCTTATGTATGCAAATCTTAATTCGTTTTTTAACCAAAGCGCTTTGACTTGTTTAGTTGAAATGATCGAGGCTGGTGTGTTCGGTACGGTTTTAATTGGTACGTATTTAGGGGTGAGGTTTAGTTCTATACATTTTTTGTTGAACCAAATTGACTTGTCCAAATTCATGAGTTTAAGCCTGAGTGATTTGAATTTCTTGGCTTCACGATTTGCCTGACTAGCCGTGAAGATTGTGGTGTTTGAAGCCATATTTTCAGTGTTGCCTTAGTAAACAAGTGTTTAGTGCTTTTCAGTCGGTCAACACGAATGTACCCAAAAGAGATGGGTTATGCCCTAATCTTGAAATAAATTACATGAGATTAATAAAACACTAGGATGACCAGTTTCGATCGTCAAGCGATCATCATCGGATCCATTACACTTAGGCTATAAAATCTATGTTTGAAATACAGGTGAAAATATTTACAATATGTACAATTATTTAGTTGCAGTATTGGTACTGCAACTGTCAGTGTATGCTAAATGCAGTATATATGATGTTAGGTGAAATGCTAAATGGTGATAGCTATCCGGAGTTTGAACTTTAGAGAGATTATATGGTTGTAAACTATGGTTAAACTATAAAATTGTAGGCTAACTACTTATCTGATTGTCTTCCTTACTACAGCTACTCGCAGTTTTCGTGCTCACTGGAACTCACTGTGCGGTCGACTGCGGTGGTTATCTTAACGACTGGTTTTTCCCTGCCTTCTCCCCCCTGCCCATACGTGCTGTGGGGAGTGATAGCGATGTGTTTATGTGAGGTGTTGCCAACCTAGATAAGATGTATGTTATTGAATGAGGTGGGTCTACAACTATTAAAGACCGTGGATTAGCCCTAGCCACGCGTGGACCATAAGCCATTCGAACTAAGCGTTGACGGTCTTATGAGGACGTCCCGGTACCTTTAATACTGCCGCGAATATGGGCCTTGGTTTAGTGCAGAAGAAAAGAACATCGTACACCTGATCCAGATAACATTTACCTATTAAAAAACCCCTAATTTCCCCCTTTTTTATCTAGCTTGGCTGTGTCGCTAAATTGTGTCTTGTTTCCGACAGGGTGTGTTTTTTAGTAGCGTGAAGAGGGGTGAGCTCTCCATGAACGTGTGTTCATTTAGATTGTTGGGGTTGTTTCGTTTGGCTAGGTGTATCTCGATTGCTTCCTTTATGTCAAGAGCTCTGCCTTTCGATTCGTGATGGATTATTTTAAGGTCCGACTCTATGTTGGTAAAGCTGTGCTTTGCGTCACACATATGTTCGCACACGGCTGAATGTGTTCCGTATCTTATCGCATTCCTATGTTCATTATAACGTGTGTCTACTCGCCTTCCACTCTGCCCGATGTAATTAGCTTGACAATCGGTGTCTTGGCACGTTATAGAATATACCCCTGACCTTGAATACGGGTCACGTTTATTTAGATTACTATATTTAGATATTTAGATTACCTGATGAGTATTGCGGGGTCGCTTCGCATGAACTCTCGCGACTCCAACTCACCTGATGAGTATTGCGGGGTCGCTTCGCATTAAGCCTCGCGACTCCAAGCTCACCTGATGAGTATTGCGGGGGGCACACGGTCGCTTTTTCCGAATCTCTCAATATTATTATTATTATTATTATTATTATTATTATTTACAATCATTGTACCAAATTGTTGTAATATTGCACTTTAGGCAGGCTGTATTACTATTATTGTTATAAATGATAATCGTCATAATAAACACAATAACAATTACACCTACAACATTACCGATGATAACCCGAAACAATCTTCCATGTTTGCTAGCTAATAATCCTACTGTATTCATCGTAACACAAGGTATCAAGGGACGAACGTGGATGGATAACAAGACCGTCACAATATGAGAGGCCTGTGCGCACATCTTAAACAAAGCAATTAACAAACCATAACATAGGCCAAATCTTACATTAATTCAACACCCAACATTTGTTATTTGAGACACGTAAATGAAACACCCTATAATGAAAGTATAAATACACACACAGTGCCAAGAACTTCGTAATTGGTATTCGTCATTCCATATAACGATCCTGCCGGCAAAATAAATATCCCATCACTATGCAGCATATTTTCATACTGTAGAATCCTACAGTAGATCATAACAAAGAACGACTATGCATATAATCATTCTATTGAATCGTTTTGCAGGTTATAATAGCTTGCCATTCATTTCAATACCAAAAAAGTATAACTGGCAAGCTAGCAGCAAGATTTTGTCAGCTGTATTGTAAACATGCCGCAGCGATGGCGAACAACGTTGCTGCTGGCGCTGTGTGGCATACATGTTCAAGCAGTTCCAAAAACAGATGTTAGATGGCGTTAGTGCATCAGTGGAGTCAAGACTGGAGTCGAGAGTATCGGTTCCAGCGGCAGCAGTCTCGACTCTTCGCGACTCCGTTCGCAACCCATCCCTAGGAGAAGGCCAAGAGATGAAGTGGTTGAGAAGATGGCGCACACGATTTCACAGAGGGTACTTCCACAATTGTAGCACAGAAAAAATATATCCACACGAAAAAATATTCCGTCCGAGTGACTGGCCGAAGTTGACTTAGTAACAGAGCGAGTGGTCACGTTAGAATGTATGTGCTTACTTATATCTCGACAGTGATCAGACACATACGACTGTTTATAATGGAAGTACATAATTCACTTAGCATTGGCTGATATATTCTATTTTGATGAAACTTTTAGAACGATATAATTATTTTGCGCCAAACGATATAGTATTCCTCGGCCATACTAGAGGCGTATGGATATATTCCGATAGTTTACAGTTTATTCAGGTGGGTGAAACTCTCATGGAGGTTCTGATTCCAACTCTTTTAGTAGTTCAAATACACATAGTTGAGCGCGCCAGATGACATCGCAGGGCTTGCGGCCGATTGATGGTAGTATAATCTTCGGTGGGAATGAAAATGTACTTTTTCGATCTAATTCAACATGCATTACTATTTTGTAAGAAATATCATCGCTTCTGATCATGGGAGAGCAAGGAAAATGTCTTGATGTGTTTCTATTGGAAAGCGTTGGAAGCGTAATGATCGATCTTCGTCGGGTCTATCGGTACTTGCCATTCCTATCAATGTTACTTACTATCGATTCTGTTCAAATTGTATTTTAATGTCTGTCTGTTTATTTGGATTCGTTCGGAATGTTTATTTTTTGAATTCTAGGTATAATATAGTCGCACTCCAAGGAAACTAATGGCACTCGTCCGTAGAATTTGTTGAAACGTAATCTGTCAGGTTGATGATGTTCATAACAGGTGGCTTCTGTAGAGAGTGTTGATAGAAATCTGCGGTAATATACGGTGTGCATTGCATATTTGAAACGAGCGAATTTCTTATAGCCTACTTGCGTACCTTAAAATATCGTGAAGTGACGATTCCTGGTTCTAATTATGATTCAAAGCAGTGACAACAGTTAGGAGTGTTATTTGGAATTGTTAAACTAGTAGGTTGTGTGGGCTGTAACATAAGCGAAGCAACGTATCTGGGCAAGTAATAGGCTTATAACTAACAGAGAAAACTTAAACTGAAAGTATATTTGGTTATTATACAGTACATCTCTTCTGGGTTGAAATACAACGTTTTAGCCAAACATTCAAAATGTTCAGACGGAAAGTGTGCTTTATTTATATAGATATTCCAGGGAAACAAATGGTAGAACTTGCCTTGATCGGAACTACTGAAATTAGCCAAAACACCTGTAGTAATGTTCAGGAAGAAATCTGGAGATGATATAGTGGGAGATATGGAACTGCCCCCATAATCAGTGGTATTTCCAGATCCTTTTAATTAGGCCGATTGAACTGTGCCCATAGTCAAGTCGGCTGTTAGCCCAAGGTCGGTTTAAGGGGTTAAGTGACGGACTGTCTTCCACCTTCAGAACTCGTAATGGGATTCCTGTCCATTGCTTCGTGTACGTAGCTGATGCATTTCGGTAGAGGTGGAAGAAGACTTCTTTTTGCATGAATGAGGTTTTGTTGTATTCGTTCCATATCATCCCGGGTTACACTGTTGGCAATAGATTCAGGCACATAAATAATTTCTGTCTTGATTACTTTCGCGGGTGGTTCCGACAAAGTTTCGTGCGCTATGCGCTTCACGTCATTGGGGATGTACTCTCTATGTATGTTCGAACACTGCTCATGATTATGTTCACCAACGGTTTTAAACAAAACTTCAGCATCATCACTCTAACCACTACACCACAGAGGCGAATAATAATAATAATAATAATAATAATAATAATAATAATAATGAAAATCCACAGCCTTTGTCCAGTCATTGGACCGGGTTGGAATGAATGAAGCCCCCATCTAGCGGCGAGGATAGGCATTGTGCCGGCTTCCGAAGCCTGTCGCACTCCTCTGGGACAATGGTTAATGATTGGCAGATGAAATGAAATGATATTGGAGAGTGTTGCTGGAATGAAAGATCCGAGGGCCGGAATGGGGTACACTCAGCCTTGTGGGGCAAAACTGAGAAGAGGCGGGTTCGAATCCTTCCTCAGCAATCCTGAAAGTGGCTTTCCATGGTTTCCCACTTCTACTTCAGGCAGATGCCAGGATGGTTACTAACCTATGGCCACGGCCGCCTCCTTCCCGATTCTCATCTGAATTACAAATACCCACACTGATACAGTCATCGCAATAACACAGGTTATCAGACAAATTATATACACACACGAGTACACGGGATGTCGCAAAACCACCAATCTCTCTTTAGCGTTTTCCATGCTACTTCGTTACCATGGGCCTGGCCACACTAAAGTCTATTCGCTGAGTCGAGACAGTGCCCCTCGTTACCCGGACAGGGAAACACTCCCATTTCACGTGTTCGGCTCTGCCGGATAGGGGTAGCCAAGAAGTGCTATGCTGCACTGTATACTGTTGCCTGTCATAAGCAGTTAAGAACTCATAAGCAGTTAAGAACTTATTAATTAATTAAATACATAAACGAACAATAAATAAACTGCGCTGTACCATGTAACCGATAAGTCAGCCCACTTCACATGTAGGCTATACACAACACTGAAGTTGGTGCACGTTCAGCAGGCACAGCTCTATGCACCCCTTGCGGGCAGCCCTGCAATCACGTGTACAACTGTGTTTACTTCCACTATCTCGACTCAGCGAACAGACTTGTGTGTAGTCCTGAGACCTTCCTGCTCACTGACCATTTACTACCGACTTTTGCTCCCTCCGTGCCATCGCAGACCGCTTTCCTTCGTCTTCTCGGTGATTGGGGGCCGCATACTGCCACCTTAGCATCTTTGTTTCTTCTTCTTCTTCGTCTTCTTCTTAGTCGTTTACCCTCCAGGTTGGTGGAACCCACGGACTCAGCGGGGAACTCACCACTACCGCCTCTACGGGCAGTGTCCTAGAGCTGGGAACATCTAATCGGAGTGGATACAACTGGTGAGGTGAGATTGGCACCTCGCCCAGGCGGCCTCACCTGCAAAGCGAACAGGGGCCTCATGAGGGAAGGAGGGAATGGATGGTCAGGATGGATAGGCAAGGAAGATGGAAGGAGGCGGCCGTGGCCTTGAAGAAGGTACCATCCCGGCATTTGCCCGAAGACGAAGTGGGAAACCACGGAAAACCACTTCGAGGATGGCTGAGGTGGGAATCGAACCCCCTCTACTCATTTGGGCCACCCGAGGCTGAGTAGATCCCGTTCCAGTCCTCATACCACTTTTCAAATTTCGTGGCAGAGCCGGGAATCGAACCCAGGACCTCCGGGACGGCAGCTAACTATGCTGACCGCTACGCTACGGAGGCGACATCTTTGTTTCTTTCATAGCAAATCGTTGTTCTGCTTCCTTGGTAGCTGGCGAGAGTGAATGCCATTATGAAACCAGTCTTTTTTTTTCTCCCTCTGTCGATGGTCCCCTGGGCGGTATGCTCCTAGACTATTAGACGGCTTGGGAAGGTAGAAAATGCCATGAAGTTGCTAACGAGTGGGAAGTTCCAAGGGCAGCATGCGCTAGCGAGAGAGCGAAAGTGATGGAGCTAACGGGAACTGCGCGCTGCAGGCACCCATCAGCTGTTCTCATAGTGGGGGCGGAAGTCAACACTTCATCTCTTCCGTAACGAGTTGTCTTGGAGATCAGTAGCGGAGGTGCCGTTCCTCAAGTCACATGGCAGAGATTCTATTTAAACGTGTAATGGTGGTCTAGTGGGCAGCATGCTTGACAATTGTTTAAGAAACGAATGTTACGCTGTTCGAATCTCACCTCAGCAGGTTTGTGTTTGTTACCTGCCAATTTTTGTTTGTTCTTTATGTTTTTTCTTTCATTACATACTGAAAATGAAAATCCACAGCCTGCTTCCAGTCTCCGACCGGGTCAGGAATGGAATGAATGAAGCCCCCATCTAGCGGCGAGGATATGAAGTGTGCCGGCTGCCGAAGCCTGTCGCACTCCTCTGGGGCAATGATTAAATGAATGACAGATGAAATGAAATGATAGTGGAGAGTGTTGCTGGAATTAAATTGGGACAGGGAAAACCGGAGTACCCGGAGAAAAACCTGTCTGCCTCCGTTTTGTCCAGCACAGATCTCACATGGAGTGACCGGGATTTGAACCCCGGATCCAGCGGTGAGAGGCCGGCGTGCTGCCGCCTAAGCCACGGAGGCTCTTCTTTCATTACATACTATTTAATTAAAATATAAAAATTCCTACACGCGTTTCTATATTAGGAATCATTTGTGTAATATATTATTGGTTCCCGCCCTCTGCACTCCGGCTATCAAATACATATACATATACATTATTAATATAATTGGACAACATCCTCAATACGGTATCTAGGGACCGATAACCTAGATGTTAGCCCCTTAAAACAACAATCATCATCATCATCATCATCATCATATATCACAATAACACAGGTTATCTGACAAAATTCCACACACATCCAAGTGCGAGGGATAAATGACCATGATCTCCAAGCCTCAAATGAAACTACAACAGCAACAAACTTTGTCTAGGAGGGTTCAATTATAAGTGCTGTGAACGAAAGGTCATGAGTGGGACCTATGCTGCATCTGGCAGTGATGACAGGGCAACATCCAACTAAATGAAAGGGCTCTGGGTCCCTTGCAAGGATCTGCTGACACGGGTCAAGTAACCTGCGTAAATGAAACATATTACATTTGTTAAGGTAACTTAATTCAGACAATTTAGCGTAACTGTCGAGAACCTTTTGACAGAGCTACATCAGAAGGAATAAAGAATACTAGCGGCCCCGTGCGAGAAATCTCGCTTGTTCATAAACCACACTTTCCCCAATAGGTTTATAATGAGAGACTTAAGGAGAAAGGTTGTTATGTTTTTATTTCAACCAAATGATTATAGAACACAATTTACATTTCAGTTAGAATTCCAAGTTCTACGTTCCCTACATAACTTAAGAAGGCAATCACTGAAAATTGGATCATCATGAAATGATATAATTTGAGTATTCATTCCTTTGATTCACTGTTTCTGAAATCCATGCAAAATGATAAATGAAAGACTTCAGGATGTTAAAATGACATGAATCAGGCGTCACAGCGACCAAAATGTGAAGTGAACAGCAATAATGGAGCGTATTTTCCTACAACAACAGTATCTGCAATCGCTCACTTCGTACATTTTTTAAAACTCATTTCTTATAGAAATTATAGATATTTATGAAATTAGAGTGTAATTTGTCACTGCTAATGTCTATTCTCTTTCATTTGAATGCTAATTTGTCACGATCGGTCGCTTGTGAGCCCCGCAGGAAGGATCTATACTACTCAATAATATATATATATGATGGACTAATGACTAGCAACGAGCATCTCTGAACGGGAAGGGGGACACCCGTGACCCCCCCTGATTTGTCAATCAGCATACGTAGGACGAACGGGGTGTAGTTTCAAGAAAGGGGTCGAAGAACACGAGAGAAGCTGTAACATTTTTAATGAGTCGTTGAACGTGGTGATGACTATTGTGGTTCAATAAAACAAACATGATATGAATAAATAATATACACTGTGGTGTGACCTTACCTGTGATAGTGTAATATAATAAGTTGTTGAGCGCCAGATTCCTATTTAAGATAGTGAATCGAAATTTATTGATTTAACCTCGGCTATCAGCAGTAGAGTCGAGAACCACTTACCCGGGCCGTAGTGAGACAAAGTCATCTAACCAATCCAGTATTTAATTAAGGAGTATGATTGCCTTAAAGTACTAACTACAATGAAAGAAATAGGCATTACGTTGAAGAGAATGAATTTATTAAATGCAAAAACAAAATATTAATAAAACAGAATAGTGATAGTCACACAATTGAATTTAAAATTACTCAATGCGGCAATTAATTATTTAAAAGAAAATGAATATTAAAATGAATTGAAAGTTAAATGAAGTTAAATTATAATAGAGACGATAGTTTTATTGAATTGTTGGCTCACCCAGTCGAAGATTCGTCATATTTAAGAAATGATCGATGATCTCGATGTTACGTCGCTTATGTTTAAAAAAATGATGTGATATCTCATTTACTATGAAATATCCTCATTAAGTACGTTGCCATCTGTAGAAAGACTCTTGATCAGGGATATAACCCATTATGTATTGATATAGATGTCGGCAAGACATCGTTCAGTGTCGACTCTCGGTGCTCAGTCCATTAGGACCCAGAAAGCAAGGTTACAACTTCCTTACTTCATTGAGAGCTGTAGATCAATGCGTCTTTTGTCGGAGTCGCAGGTACTAATGACTTCGTTGTCACGTGGTCTTCGACGGTCTCCCCCTCCAGTAAGCTTCCCTTTCTTCAGTGTTCATTCTCTCACGAGGGCTAATTGCACCACAATTTGTAATCTTTAGACGCGTACGTACCGTAGAAAATGGCGTGTTGGTTACACCATAGTGGGTTTCTTAACATCTCAGGAAAATGACGCAGTTTGCCGTGGTGAAATTCTTACTACGTCGTTCAGTTTGTGACGCACAGGGTTAGTCCATATCGCCAGTCTTGTTGCAATATATAATACTTCGTCTCTTTACAAGTAATTGTTAATAAAAATCTAATTGAATATAATAATCAAAACCGCTTACAATTATCTGATATAAAAATCATCTCATGGATGTACTAGTTAATAATAATAATAATAACATGATAATAAATGAATAACCCTTTAAATATAACAGCTATGGGATCGAATCGTTACAATCGCCCCTGATATAAATAATTTAAAATAAAATGTAACATTATTTATATCACTACACATCCTACACAAATGAATACAAATTTAAATATTAATACCCCCATAACGACAACATACAAATAATACCCTTCAACAATACATAAAGATATACAAGAACATACTCTTTTCACTTTACATATTTGTACTATCATTTCTCATTCTTCCAAATGTTCATAATGTTCATTCTTCTTTATATATGTTGTAAAAAAAATATACATAAATGTATTCTTCACAAAAAAATCATATTTTAACTTTCATTCATCTCATTCTTCCAAATGTTCATAATGTTCATTTTTTTATATGCTGTAAAAAAAATACATATAAAATGCCCTTCACTTTTATTTTTGACATATATGTCAACGCTGCACTCGTTTATATTTCGGTGATCGTATGCATGACATACAATTTTGGCTTCATCTCTTTTGAACGTAGTTTTTGTATATCAGTCTGGCGTAGAAGTACATTGTTGTAATACCAGCTGATTAACCCATAATAACTATTACAGCACACGATAATAGGATGCAAACAATACAATATTCCTTTCGTCTTTATAAAGGGATTACTCAAATGCAGTACAATTTCAATAATTGAAGAAAAAAAAATAACTTAGCAAGATACCTAAGGCAATTCCAATTTCAGTGCGTGTCATACATGTAAAAATTTCCCCAAATACATAATGACATCGAAATACCTTAAAGCAGTTATTAAACAGTTCACTTAAATATCCAAGTTACTACTCACCTGCCTTCGTGGCTTAATTCTTTCTTAGGCCACGGCCGCCTCCTTTCAAATTAATACTTCCTAAGTCTCCACGACTTCTTAACTTTTCATAAAACCATAATTCCTCTTTACTACTTCTCGAAAACAATAACTTGAATTTTCAAAATCACCAATAAACATAAAATTTGACTTCTCGTTCACTTTATAAAATTTAACTTAGCGTCAAGATATAACTTTACCGTAACGTCATTCCTTACTTACCATAACAAAATGATTAAGACTTGGACAAAATACTACTCAATACCTGAATTACGTATATCACTAAACTATTTCACAAAAACACATGACAAACTCCTCGGAATAAATATTTCGTTCCACAAAATATTAATGCTCTTATACTTTGAACTTAGTCTAATTATGATTTGACTTTTTGCCGAATACCTAAAAACCCCCCTTAGTTTTCTCTCAAAACTCTTAATTAAGTACCGTGTCCTCCAAACACCACTTCCTACTTGTTCTGACCGCCTGGAGTATAGCTTATTCCTACTACACCAGAATCTCTCAAAACTCATCGTGACTTCACACGTCACATACAAAAACTTCCCCTATTCGTGGTATAATCCCACTTCTTCTTACTGTTACAGGTCACCTCTTACTGACCAATAACACATTAAATTTCAGCTAAAAAAAATCTTACATGCTTCGACTAACTCCTTGGAATAATAACATCATACTTTGCTTTCCTAACTATTGTCTTCTTGAAATAATGACAGTGTTCCAGTTGATAGACAATAACACCGACACTCCTTACTGGCAAATATTCTCCCATAATCACTTCATAAAGCAAGTTCTGAGTTCTAACACAGTTCAGATACTTTCTTCTCTATCAAATTAAATGCGTAAATTACACCTGCCTTCAATTGAAACTTCATTATTACCTCTTAGGTATACACTTATCTTACTAACTCATTCTTGTCTTCAAAAATATTAAACTTCTCTTTACTAACTCCGTATGACATAAATAAAACTTTAATTTCTCGTCTACTAAAAAAAATGATTTATCTTTAAATCCTAAAACGTCGAATTATAATAAATTCCTTTCAATATTAGTAAATATTATGTCAACCTTTTAATTATTATTATCATCTTTACTTTTACCTGTGTGTAGGACAACAATCTACCACATAATTAATTCGTTATTAATCATCAGTAACTTTTTACTACAAAGTGGTTTAGCTCGATAACAAGCCTTGTAATATCTTTAAAACGTGCGTAACTGTAACTAAAACTTGGACAATCTTACCTTTGTAATCTCTTATTACCTTGTGTACATACATCCATATATACTTAAAAAAAACTCCCAACATTAACTTCACGTAGTCCCGTAGACACCATAAAAAATCTCATTGCTCAACGGAATATACCTTGCTGACCTACTTCATCCTCCAAAAACTTCCTCCAACCTACTTCATTTGGCATCTTACCAAAAACTTAAAACCACTTTGCTCAACGGCATTACCTTCGTTGGCCTACTTCTTCAAACTCACGTCCATTTACGTGAAAATACACACATACACACACACATATCTGTCACCAAGTAAGTTACCAGATGTCCTAATTAGTTACTACTTCCTCATTTCAACCCGATGTTGGTTAATTCATACAACGCATTACCATTAACAATTCTAAACCACTTATAAATTTCTCAACATATATCCGCTGATAACCTCGCTGTCCTCAACTGAAACTTCTTTATTAAATCAATACTTAATTCTTCAACTCACTAGTTTTATTACCACTGTATCATCTGATCTTCACTCACTTTTGAATTAAATCTTTATTACCATTATATTCTTAATTATGGTTGCCATAATAATTATTACTTTCTTTCGATTACTTACCTATGTAATAACCTTCCTACTTTTAAAATTTAATTCTTACTTCATCCAACTTACCTGCAGTTTAAGGACCTACATTCAACTTACCTGCATTGTTCAATAGCACGACAACCTCTGTCTTCAAAATTAAATAATTTTAGTCAATCTAAATCAATAAGCGTAGGCACTACGCGCCCCTTACCATCCTAACTTCACGACTGAATTAAAATTACACACAGCAGGTTCCTTATCTACCTCTGTTAAATCCTATTAAACTTCATTACTTAATATTTAAGTCATACGGAACAGTAACTATCGGTAATATAAATTTACATAAATACGTTCACTGGCATTTCACCGTTCTTACCACATTCATCTTCAATTCTATCTTTAACTAGAATTCCACATAATTCCTTCCGTGTTACATTAGTTTCTACTTCCTCTGTACTACATTCATCCATAGTAACACAGTACTTCGGCTTTCCCCCTCTCACATCCCCAAGTCTGGCTAATTCAGTACGCCACTGCACGTCATATGCTTTCTTTCTCTCTCTCATCCTGATTTCTTTCTCCTCTAGCAACTTAATTCTCTTTTCTTTCATTTTACTTCTAAAATATCTACCTTTAGGTTTCATTTTCATTTCTCCGTTACTATCACTTAATGCTCTCTTTAGCCGTGGACTACTGCTTCTGCTCTTATCTATCTCTCTCCTCCTCTTAACCTGTTTACTAATTATGTTCTTCTGACTATGACTTAACGCACGCTTCTCTGCCACTAATAATTTCATATTAACTTCCTCTATCACAGGACTAAATTCTTCCCTAGTTTGCCTATCTAATTTATCTATGATTGTCTGCATCTTAATCTCTTGGGTGCTTAGTACTTTCTTTATCTTACCTACTTCTATCCCTATCTTTTCTCTCATCTTCTTCACTTCTTTTTCGCTACATTCTATAGTCTCTTCTACAGCTATCCTGCGTTCATCTAAAATCTCCTTCAACTCTACTATGCTTTCTCCTACTATCTCCTCTGACGCTAATCTATTTTCACCTAAAATCTCGTCTGACTCTAATCTGATTTCACCTAAAATCTCCGCTATTTGCCGTTCCTCACCTAAGATCTCCTCCGATTCCAATCTGCTTTCACCTACAATCTCCAATGACTCTAATCTACTTTCAATTACAGTCTCCACTAATTCCAATTTGCTTTCACCTAAAATCTCGTCTGACTCTAATCTGATTTCACCTAAAATCTCCGCTAATTCCAATTTGCTTTCACCTAAAATCTCGTCTGACTCCATTCTACTTTCAATTATAGTCTCCTTACAGGCTGTCTTTACTGATTCTACTGCAGTTTCCCCTAAAGTCTCTACCACCTGCCTAGTTTCCACTTCTACCAATTTGCTAAAACTTTCACCTTGAGTTGCTATTTTCTCTTCAATCACAGTTACTATTCTTTCCTGAATCCTACTTTCTGCTGCTTCTAATTTCTTATCTACTGTCTTAATAATATCTTTAGCCTTCATCTCTACCTCCTCCTTAATTTCACCTCTGATTTCCTGTTTCACCCCCTGAATACTCTCCTGTAGCATATCATACTTCATACTTAATTCTCTATTCATCGTTTCCAGAATATCTAGTTTTACATTATTCTCTTCCAATTTCTGATTTATTTTACTCATATCCTCTCTCATCTTTTGATTACTCTTATCTAATTTCTCACCTAAATCTCTACTCAATTCCTTCCTACTTTCCAAATTATCTTTCTTACTCTCTTCCATATTTTTATTCATATCTTTATCTAATTTCTCAAATTTATCATTGAATTCCTTCCTACTTTCTAAATTATCTTTCTTACTCTCTTCCATATTTTTATTCATATCTTTATCTAATTTCTCAAATTTATCATTGAATTCCTTCCTACTTTCTAAATTATCTTTCTTACTCTCTTCCATATTTTTATTCATACTCTCATCAAATTTCGCACTTAAATCTCTACTCATCTGCCTTATGAGCGCAGTTAATGGATCTTCAGGAATCTCTATAGACTTTTCTTTCTCTAGACTACCACTAGTCTCAGGATGTACCTCTATATTCGTCTCGATATTTTCCTCTGAATTAGTGTCAGGGTTAACCTCAGGATTATTTTCAGGATTACTCTCAGGATTATTCTCAAGATTTACCTCCGACATCTTGGTATTATTCTCTACGCTCTCAACATCGCTACCGCTATCAACCTCCTTATAATTAACTTTCTTGACTGCATCCCTACTTCTCAACTGCCTCTGTTCCTCCTCCGACATCTTGAAGTACACCGTATAACAATTGCCCGTCCAAAATTTCACTTCACTTCACTGTCCCCCAAAAGCACTGACAATTTGCACTGAAATTATACACTCCTCTGACTAAATACCGAATGGTTTTCGTGTCCTACTTTGTGGCGCCAAATGTAACATTTTTAATGAGTCGTTGAACGTGGTGATGACTATTGTGGTTCAATAAAACAAACATGATATGAATAAATAATATACACTGTGGTGTGACCTTACCTGTGATAGTGTAATATAATAAGTTGTTGAGCGCCAGATTCCTATTTAAGATAGTGAATCGAAATTTATTGATTTAACCTCGGCTATCAGCAGTAGAGTCGAGAACCACTTACCCGGGCCGTAGTGAGACAAAGTCATCTAACCAATCCAGTATTTAATTAAGGAGTATGATTGCCTTAAAGTACTAACTACAATGAAAGAAATAGGCATTACGTTGAAGAGAATGAATTTATTAAATGCAAAAACAAAATATTAATAAAACAGAATAGTGATAGTCACACAATTGAATTTAAAATTACTCAATGCGGCAATTAATTATTTAAAAGAAAATGAATATTAAAATGAATTGAAAGTTAAATGAAGTTAAATTATAATAGAGACGATAGTTTTATTGAATTGTTGGCTCACCCAGTCGAAGATTCGTCATATTTAAGAAATGATCGATGATCTCGATGTTACGTCGCTTATGTTTAAAAAAATGATGTGATATCTCATTTACTATGAAATATCCTCATTAAGTACGTTGCCATCTGTAGAAAGACTCTTGATCAGGGATATAACCCATTATGTATTGATATAGATGTCGGCAAGACATCGTTCAGTGTCGACTCTCGGTGCTCAGTCCATTAGGACCCAGAAAGCAAGGTTACAACTTCCTTACTTCATTGAGAGCTGTAGATCAATGCGTCTTTTGTCGGAGTCGCAGGTACTAATGACTTCGTTGTCACGTGGTCTTCGACGGTCTCCCCCTCCAGTAAGCTTCCCTTTCTTCAGTGTTCATTCTCTCACGAGGGCTAATTGCACCACAATTTGTAATCTTTAGACGCGTACGTACCGTAGAAAATGGCGTGTTGGTTACACCATAGTGGGTTTCTTAACATCTCAGGAAAATGACGCAGTTTGCCGTGGTGAAATTCTTACTACGTCGTTCAGTTTGTGACGCACAGGGTTAGTCCATATCGCCAGTCTTGTTGCAATATATAATACTTCGTCTCTTTACAAGTAATTGTTAATAAAAATCTAATTGAATATAATAATCAAAACCGCTTACAATTATCTGATATAAAAATCATCTCATGGATGTACTAGTTAATAATAATAATAATAACATGATAATAAATGAATAACCCTTTAAATATAACAGCTATGGGATCGAATCGTTACAAAGCTGGCGACTGAACAGCCAGTATATCCATGCACAACATGCGTGATTTCCACACTCACAACGAGTTCAGCGTCCTCCATGTTAACAACAAGATTGGATCTTCTGGAGATCAAGATGACTGAATTTAGATACAGTACTTCAATATTACTCTCACCGGTCTCACCCATGCTCCACTGGTTTGGATCTGTCTTTCTGCTCCCTTCCGACATCCTGAACTTGTTTCTTCCGCTATCTGCTTTTCGCGTGTGTTTTGTTCCAGTGATCTACACCCGCGCTGCCTAGATAGTAAAAGTATCTACAGATCTTCTCTCTCTCTCTCCCTCTCTCTTGTCTAATGCTGTGCAGTTTTATTCTTTCACAAGCCGGAAGTTAGTTTTAGACGATTGCCCTTGACCTTGAAGCTTGCGGGTGAGCCTGTACACTGTCAATCTCTTGCCTTCTCGCTTCATATTTGTCACCACCGGTCTGATGTAATGGAATTCCAGGCTTGAGTACGTGACGACACCACCGTGCAGATTTGTACAGTCCACGTCGAAGTATTGTCTGACGCGGAAGTACACGTTACATAGTTATGAACAGAACGCAATTTATTTACCAATGACTGTACTTCAGCAGTAGCGTGAGATAGCTTTGTCAATCTTATGACCGCATTGGGCAGCTGACAAACAACACAGGTACTGTAGTAACTCGTCTCCAGGCTTCCATTAAGATTTTTCACTCGTCTAAAACAAACGTCCGGCCTGTGAAAAATGAAAATCCACAGCCTGCTTCCAGTCTCCGACCGGGTCAGGAATGGAATGAATGAAGCCCCCATCCAGCGGCGAGGATATGAACTGTGCCGGCTGCCGAGGCCTGACGCACTCCTCTGGGGCAATGATTACATGAATGACAGATGAAATGAAATGATAATGGAGAGTGTTGCTGGAATGAACTTTGACAGGGAAAACCGGAGTACCCGGAGAAAAACCTGTCTGCCTCCGTTTTGTCCAGCACAAATCTCACATGGAGTGACCGGGATTTGAACCACGGGCCCAGCGGTGAGAGGCCGGCGTGCTGCCGCCTGAGCCACGGAGGCTGTACCTTTGTTTAATAACTAATCAATCCCCATGACGATGTGGGAAGGGGAAACCGGTCGAGAAAATACATAAATAGATAGGCCTATAAGTGGGAGTGTGAATAATAAATAAATGACTGACAACATAAGCAATACAAAATAAATAAATAAATAAATAAATAAACAATAAATATGTTAATACATAGACGATACATAAATAAATCTATACAATTTGGCATTGTAAAACCACCATTGCTTAACACTGAGTCTCTGTCCCACTCCTCGTGCCCTCCAAGCTAAAATATTCAGACGACACTACTGGTTGTGAGTTTGATTTTCGACTGTGACTATCGCGGCATTTTCCTGGAGGGAGTGTGGGAAAACTCTGGTGGCAAATCACACGCAGCAAGGCCACTGTCAGTGTCAGTTTGATCTCCGAACTTCCGGCTCCATTTTGAGTCATGGTGCACGGCTACGCTGCGAGTCTATCATTTTTAATATGTTTTTTTCAATCTCGAAAATAATGCAGCATAATTGAAATAATCTTATGAAATTTCGAAAATGGGGGAGGACAAGTAGTTCTACTTGTGCACAAAGTGTAGCCAACTCTCTGCAACAAAACATCAAATTTTAAAAGTTGGTTCCAATAGAATAATTATGGTTGCTGTTTCATTTAGGGTCATCAGCTCCACGTGTCTGATAACCTGCGTTGCTGTGGTGTGTGTATTTTTAATTAGAGGAGGCATTTAGAAACAGACGGCCGTAGTCTTAATTTAGGTAAGATCCCAGCATTCGCCCATAATAGATGTGTGAGGCCACGGCAATCCATTTCTAATGTGGCTGAGGTGGGAATCAAACCTACCTCCTCTCAGCCTTGCCTCACGAGGCTGAGTGTACCCCATTCCAACCCTCTTACCTGAACTACATTTCTTGACAGAGACGGGAATTGATCACGAGACTTCAGACTACACCACGATGGGTCGCAGCTGGCATGTGACATTCACAAGTGCAAGAGAGCGATGCGATCCGGCTCCATAACACCAGCAGAACATCTCGCATGTGGAGTGAATGGTGACCCTGAATCAAGGCTAGTAGAGAACAGGTTGCCTCGTTCTCATAAGGTCTGTGGTAACAGCGCTCCCCTGCTGCGTGACGTCATCAGCCGACCCGTGCTGAGCGGATGGGACTACTGTTACGGCTAGCCTTGCACTACTGCAGAAGGTAACCACGGGGTTGATGTACAACATAAGAACTCGTGATACTTGTAGCTATAAATGCAGTTTAATATTGTTACGTGCCACCCCCTAGTGGCACTTTTGTTAACTGGATTACGGTAGGGGTACAAAGCACAACACCAATTACTGCTTAAAGAAATAATTAACTTTATTGTGGCCAGAAAATTACACTAATCAGCGAATACAAGCAATTAGGAGCCTTCTCCAGTTTCCTCAAGTCTCTTCCTTATGCGCTCTTAGCCCCTTTCACTTGCAACAGACCACAGAAGTTAATCCGTCCTAATGAGTCCGGTGGCCTTGGCAGAAGCTACCTGCCCCTCTTCCAGGTACAAAAAATACAGTTACTTACGAGCACTTGATGTACGCTGTTCACAAGCTGGGAGAAACAATGTCACAGGATTTCGTAACTCGCACAGCACTTCGTCACCACACTTCTGTCGCACAAGATAATCGCTCGCACTAGCTCGTAAAACTCAACAACAACTGCTTCACGGGTCACTCTTATATAGCAGGCCGGTGACTCAATAAATGGTTCTAGATCCATCCAGAGTCCACGGCTTCTCGAAGTTTCCACCGCTGGTCCAGTCACGAATCTTCTGGACTATCCCTTTGTCTGTAGTAGCCCTGTTGCATAAGGCGCGCGCAATACAGGAGGCAAGCCACAGCCCAGCCCCTGGGGCAGTTGTGACTCAAGCGGCGAGCGATGACACAAACTCACAGCCGTAACACCACCCCCTTCCTAAAAAGGCTGATCGTCCCGATCAATCATTGGTCCGTCTGTGTCCCTCCGTAGGCTGCCAGGCGATCTCGATGCACGATCTTCATCTTCGCCCTCGGGCTCCGCTGGATCCTGTAGACGACATCGTTGATCCGTTTCACGACTCGGTACGGGCCCTCCCAGGACTTCTGCAGTTTGGGTGACAGGCCTTTCTTCCGTAATGGGTTGAAGAGCCAGACCAGGTCGTCCTCGTGGAATCCGCCGGCATCCGTCTGCTGGTCGTATCGGGTCTTCATTCTGTCGGTCTCGATCCGCAGTTTCCTCCTCGCGAACGCGTGCACGTCCTCCAGTTGGTCGACCAGTTCTTGACAATACTGGCTTACCGGGATCGGATCATTCCCAGGTCGGCCAAAGGCAAGATCGACAGGTAGACGGAGCTCCCTCCCAAACATGGCCCGGGCTGGTGTGCACCCGGTGGCTTCATGCACGGCGGCGCGGTAGGCCAGGAGAAATAGTGGAAGATGTTTGTCCCAATCCCTCTGGTGCTCGCTGACGACTATTCGAAGATGGTTCTCGATGGTGCGATTGAATCGCTCTACCATCCCGTCGGACTGAGGGTGTAGTGGCGTTGTCCTTGTCTTCCGGATTCCCAGCAGCTGGCATAGGTTCTGGAACACCTGCGACTCGAAGTTCCTCCCTTGGTCGGAGTGCAGCTCCTGGGGTACTCCGTACCGGCTGACGAATTCCTTCACCAGGGTCTCTGCAATCGTCGCGGCTTCTTGGTTAGGGAGCGCATACGCCTCCGGCCATTTGGTAAAGTAGTCGCTGACGACTAATATGTAGCGGTTCCCTGCCTCGCTTAACGGGAATGGCCCAGCAACATCGATGGCCACTCTCTCCATGGGGCCGCCCACGTTGTAGGTCTTCAGTGGACCCCGTCGTCTTCGTCCTGGGCCCTTGCTGGCTGCGCAATCGTGGCACCTCGCGCAGTGGTTCTCCACGTCTGTTCGGCATCCGATCCAGTAGAACCGCTCTCTCAGCTTCTCCAGGGTGGTCTTTATCCCTAGGTGTCCACCAGATGATCCTCCATGAACTTCCTTCAGGACTTCCTCCGTCATAGCCTTTGGAACGACGACTTGTTCCCGAGATGTCTTCCCGTCGGTGCTCTCCCAGGTACGGCAGATGAGGCCATCCCTTACAATCAGCGAGTCCCACTGTGCCCAGTAGGACTTAAACTTTGGGCTGCAGTCACTCACAATGTTCCACCCGGGTCTGGGGACACAGGCCCTCTTCCATTCGGCTATCAGTCCCAGGTCATCATCCTCTGCTTGTGCCCGCGTGAAAGATTCGCGGCTCCAGTTCCCTTGAAGTTCCACAGTAGTCCGTCGGCACAGTATCCCGGTGTTCTCCTCCCTTCGGGCACAGAAGGTGCAGTCGTCGGGGCACGGTCTTCGTGACAGGGCGTCGGCGTTAGAATGCAGTTGGCCTTTCCTGTGCTGAATCTCAAAGTTGTACTGTTGAAGTCTCTCTAACCACCGCGCGAGTTGACCCTCGGGCTGCTTGAAGTTCAGGAGCCACCGCAGGGATGCATGGTCGGTCCTGATGAGAAATTCTTGCCCGTACAGGTACTTGTGGAAGTGTTCAATGGTCTTCACGATGGCGAGCAGCTCCTTCCTGGTGACGCAGTAGTTCCTTTCTGGCTTTGACAAGGCCTTGCTGAAGTAGGCCACTACTCTCTCCTCGCCGTCCACTACTTGCGACAGGATCCCCCCTATGCCAAAGTCGCTGGCATCGGTATCGACGATGAACCTTGTTCCAGGTCTGGGGTAGGCCAGAATAGGCGCGGTGCACAGAGCCTGCTTGAGTTGTTCGAAGGCACTGTGGCATTCTGCTGTCCACGTGAAGAGTTGGTCCTTCTCAGTCAGTCGATGTAAAGGTTTGGCGATGTCGGCGAATCCTCTCACGAAGCGACGATAATAAGTGCAGAGTCCCAGGAAGCTTCGTAGTTGCGACTTGTCCTTCGGAACTGGCCACTCCCTCACAGCTGCGGTCTTCTCTGGGTCGGTGCGCACCCCTTCCTCGGAGACGATATGCCCAAGGTACTGGACCCGCTTCTGGAAGAGCTGACACTTCTTGGGGCTCAACTTCAGCTGGGCAGCCCGTAGCTTCAACAAGATCTCCTTCAGGTTGCTGTAGTGCTCCTCGAAGCTCCTCCCCAGAACGATGACGTCGTCTAGGTATACCAGGCAGGTCTTCCAGTGTAGTCCCCTCAGAATGGACTCCATTAGCCTTTCGAAGGTTGCAGGGGCGTTGCACAGACCGAATGGCATGACGGTGAACTGCCAGAGCCCGCTGCCCACAGAGAACGCCGTTTTCTCGCGGTCCGTAGGGTGGACCTCCACCTGCCAGTAGCCACTCTTCAAATCCAAGGTGGAGAACCATCTTGATCCTGATATGGTGTCCAGCGTGTCGTCGATCCGGGGTAGAGGGTAGCTGTCCTTCTTCGTGACGTCGTTCACCCGCCTGTAGTCCACGCAGAACCTGGTGGAACCGTCCTTCTTCTTCACTAGCACGACCGGAGAACTCCAAGGACTATGTGATGGCTCGATCACCCCTTGCTCCTTCATCTCTTCTACCATCCGGTCGACTTCGGCTTGCTTGGCGAGCGGGACACGTCGGAATGGGGCCCTAATCGGTGCGCTGTCCCCAACGTCGATTCTGTGCTGGACCAAGCTTGTCCTGCCGAAGTCTTTGCTCCCCACGGAGAAGACATCCTGGAATTCGCGTAGCAGGTCCTGAAGTTGGCGTGATTGCTCTTCGTCTAGATGGTCCTGGGATCCTTGGTACAGCTTCTGGAGTTCTTCTGGCAGGGCGCGTCTTCTTCGGTTGTCCGTCTGCAGGTGTCCGTCCGTCGTATCTGTGATGCGGGCAATCCAGGTAACGGGCTCGCAGACTCCTAGGTTGGTGTCCCGGTGAACCGTAATGTCGTAGTCGTTCAGGTTGGACAGGCGGACGTACGGCCGAGACGTCGTGTTGATGAGAGTCTTGGCAACTAGCAATCCTTTTGTCTGGATGTCCTCATATTTTGGCTCGATGACAGCCGCCACACCCTCAGCAGTTCCGTCGACAATTACGGCAGCGCTGACTTCCGTCCTGGCGGGAACGATGACGTCCTCTCTCAGCCTTACTCGTCGTGCGGCGACGGCCTCGTGTGCTGGTTGCAAAGCAAGTTCCTCACTTCCGAAGTGCAGAGTGTTGGTACTCAGATCCAAGATGATGTTGTTCTGGTCCAGGAAGTCCAGTCCGATGATCACTTCATTTGATACGTCAGCCACAAGTACTGGATGCTTTATCGCCCGTCGACCAATGACGAACTCCAGTGATGCTTCGCCATGTACCGGTGCGGTCTCTCCGGTCGCGGTTATTAGCTGGAGGTTCCTTTGTGTGGGTTGCACTCTCCACTTCGGGATCACGGTGGGGCTGACGATGGTCCTCGATGCTCCCGTGTCGATTAGCATGGGCCAGCTCACTCCGTTGATAACTCCGTCGACCATCAGGCTGCTATCGTCCCTCCGTAACTTCGTCACACGGACTTGGACTGCCGGGGCTTGACGACTGTCACAAGCCAACCTTTGCCCCCCAAGGCTGGCTAATACTCGTTTCCCTGGGCCGCGCGGTTTTCAGACGACTGACCTCCCGTCGGATACCCTCGGCGGCGGCGATCACCGCAGTCCTTGCTCAGGTGGCCTTTCTTACCGCATGTCCAGCAGGTCGGTAGTCCTCTTCCGGGCCGCCTCTCCGGTTGTCTTCCGGCTGTTTCGTTGCTGGTAGTGCCGCGACTATCGAAGAAACTGCTTAGCGCCTCCATCAATTCGTCGGCCAGGGGCTTGGTCTCGTTGGGTTTTGCTGGTTCGTCAACGTCCACTTGACGCACCAGCGCGTGCATTTTAGATGCCTGTTTCGCCGTCTCAAACTCAAGTGCGTGGCTCAGCGCATCTGCCAGGGTCTTATTGCGCGCGAGTCGCAGCGCCTGTTGAGTGTCCGAGTCCCGTAGTCCGTCGGTGAAGGTTTGCGTCGCAATCTGCTCCAGAAAGTCGGCCGGCGCTGTTGGGTAGGCTAGCCTTACGAGGCGTGCGATGTCCATCTCGAACTCCTGCAGGGTTTCCGCGTTCTTTTGTACCCGGGTCCGGAGCTGCATCTGGTAGGCCTGCTGAAGATGGCTATCCCCATATCTGGACTCCATATGTGCGATCAGTGAAGCGTAGTCCTGGGATCCGGTCGGGATGGCCTGAAGGACGTTAAGGGCGTCCCCTCTCAGCGCTACAATGAGAGCTGTAGCCTTTTCCGTGCTGTTCCAGTTGTTTATGGAACAGGCTGCCTCGAACTGACGTAAATAGGTGCTCCACGGGACCTTTCCGTCGAAGGTTGGGGGCGTCACTCTGCTCTGTCCCGTTCCTGGTGTCCCCGGTGTACCTGTGGGCGGGCGTCGGCGCAGCTCGGCAACTTCCTCTTGAAGAGCGTTGACTTTCTCTTCCACCCCCGTGAGTGGGCGTTGGCGCAGTTCGGCTACTTCCTCTTGTAGGGCTTTGACTCTCTCATCCACCCCGGTCGGCGGGCGTCGGCGCAGCTCGGCGACTTCCTCTTGTAGGGCTTTGAATCTATTTTCCATCCCTGTCGGCGGGTGTCGGCGCAGCTCAGCAAATTCCTTTTGTAGAGCGTTAAATCTCTCTTCCACCCCCGTCAGCGGGCGTCGGCGTAGCTCAGCAACTTCTTCTTTTAAGGCGTCGAACTTCTTTTCCACTGCCGTGACTTCCTCACGCAGACCCAGTTCTAATTTCTTCAAGTCCTGTGCTAACTTATTCTGCCCGTCTTCCATCTTCTTCTGGCCGTCCTCTATCTTCTTGGTTAAATTCTTCTGGCCATCTTCTAATTTAGCAGTTAGGTCCTCGGCTAACTTCTTCTGGCCGTCCTCCATCTTCTTCTGGCCGTCCTCCATCTTCTTCAGGTCCTCCGCTAACTTATTTTGACCGTCTTCCATCTTCTTCTGGCCGTCTTCTAATTTGCAAGTTAGCTCCCTGGTTAAATTCTTCTGGCCATCTTCTAATTTAGCAGTTAGGTCCTCGGCTAACTTCTTCTGGCCGTCCTCCATCTTCTTCTGGCCGTCCTCCATCTTCGTTTCCATGCCATTTAACTTTTCTAGCAGTGCTGCCAATTTCTCCTCCATTTTAGTTGTTTGTCTTGTAAAGGGCATGCACTCACAGGAAAATTAGAGAAAATGACCTGCTCGGGTTTTGAAACCAGGACCGTCAGGTGTTGTGCTTGAGTTCGTAATCCGGCTTCTGACACCAGTTGTTACGTGCCACCCCCTAATGGCACTTTTGTTAACTGGATTACGGTAGGGGTACAAAGCACAACACCAATTACTGCTTAAAGAAATAATTAACTTTATTGTGGCCAGAAAATTACACTAATCAGCGAATACAAGCAATTAGGAGCCTTCTCCAGTTTCCTCAAGTCTCTTCCTTATGCGCTCTTAGCCCCTTTCACTTGCAACAGACCACAGAAGTTAATCCGTCCTAATGAGTCCGGTGGCCTTGGCAGAAGCTACCTGCCCCTCTTCCAGGTACAAAAAATACAGTTACTTACGAGCACTTGATGTACGCTGTTCACAAGCTGGGAGAAACAATGTCACAGGATTTCGTAACTCGCACAGCACTTCGTCACCACACTTCTGTCGCACAAGATAATCGCTCGCACTAGCTCGTAAAACTCAACAACAACTGCTTCACGGGTCACTCTTATATAGCAGGCCGGTGACTCAATAAATGGTTCTAGATCCATCCAGAGTCCACGGCTTCTCGAAGTTTCCACCGCTGGTCCAGTCACGAATCTTCTGGACTATCCCTTTGTCTGTAGTAGCCCTGTTGCATAAGGCGCGCGCAATACAGGAGGCAAGCCACAGCCCAGCCCCTGGGGCAGTTGTGACTCAAGCGGCGAGCGATGACACAAACTCACAGCCGTAACAATATAATAGAGCTTTAAATAATCAGAGCGTGTAAATACACTTTTTGTTTACCATTTCCTCTTCTAGTTTGTAAGAGAGTAGTTAGTTTTAGTTGTAGGTTTCATTTGATCATCTTTCATTTTCACTATCACCCAAACCATTAGGGTCCGATAACCTAGAGTTAGGCCCCTTAAAACAACAATTATCATCATCATCATCATCATCATGAATAATTAAATATAAAAGTTATTCGAATCGACAAGGCCTCCGTGGCTTAGGCGGCAGCACGCCGGCCTCTCACCGCTGGGTCCGTGGTTCAAATCCCGGGCACTCCATGTGAGATCTGTGCTGGACAAAACGGAGGCAGACAGGTTTTTCTCCGGGTACTCCGGTTTTCCCTGTCAAAAATTTCATTCCAGCAACACTCTCCACTATCATTTCATTTCATCTGTCATTCATTTAATCATTGCCCCAGAGGAGTGCTTCAGGCCTCGGCAGCCGGCACAGGTCATATCCTCGCCGCTAGTTGGGGGCTTCATTCATTCCATTCCTGACCCGGTCGGAGACTGGAAGCAGGCTGTGGATTTTCATTTTCATTCGAATCGACAAAGAACGAGAATTCTGAAGCTTCAAAATTGAGTCATAATTGATAAAGTTCAACATAATGTACAATACACAGCGCCGTTTTAATTCTATTAAAATTCATGCTCAATTATACTGTTGAGATTAAGTAGGAAAAACTATTACCGGTACATTTGCTCACTGTTCACGAACTCAATCGAGCGTTCAAGCCTGAAAATATATTCACCTGGTGTATTTTTTCATCTTCTTGGATATTTTGTCATGAGAGACTGAACATTCATTACTCCTCTTGTAGCTCCCCTGTGTTGTCTTCAGTGCATTCATGAAATTCATTCGTATGAAGGTCCTCTGTCGAACGAATGTCTCTACCACTACACGATTTATTTCAGGATATTTCTTGTAAAGAGATTCAACCAAATTGGTAATGCACTATTTACCCCTCTTGAGACCATGGTACTTCTTAAATTCATCTTCTAGCAATTTTGCCTCTTTTTTCCAGCTTTCAGAAGGCTCTACGAGTCCACCGAACGACAAACTTTTGATCCATACGTTTTGTGGATTCATAGTCTGCGATTCAGAGCTAGTAAATGTATAGCTACCAAGGTTTGGACATGTCGATCTAAGCTTTTTTGCTACCCACCCAGAAAGGTAAAACAATGCATTGGCTTCCATTTCAGTTAGGGGGGGGGTGCTCAATTCGTTTTCAGGAATCGAAGATGCAATCATTTCTTTGGTGACATCTATTTCGCTATCTTTCTCCGGATTATCCTCTTCCTTCTTGCATAATACACCAGACATTCGAAGCACTTTGGCTGGAATATATTCGGAATCATCTTCGGTTCCTGTATTAGAATTATTTTGAAGGAGTCCTTGATTTCGCCCTAATATAATCATTCTTAAACGATATAATGTGTCTAAAGGAGAAGGATGATCATTCAGACCCCCTTTCGTCCTAATCTGAGAAAACAGATTTTCTAAAGCGTCCTGGTTGAGACGGTGGGTGAGTATGTACTCAATACCATGGACACTCTTCAAATCTAATAGAAGATACTTCAAAGATTTAATTGATGTGATGATTCCTCTCTGAAAAAGCTGTATATTTTTCTTGCCACAGCATCTCATTGTTTCAATTAATTCAAGCATGTCGTTGAGAATTGCGTCTTGAGATTCCAGATCTTTTCCATATGGGTTCATGGAAGGTCTACCTGAAGGTTTGGGAGTGTATGTATTCATCACATCGTACCACCTATCAATTATTTCAATACATTTTCCAGTTTCTTCAGCCAGCTGAGGATCAGCTCCCGGTTTCATAAATTGCAGAGCAGTAGCTGTCTTGTGCGACAATAACTGACACGCTTTCCTCACATTTTGTCTCTGAGTCTTTTCCACAGTGATGTGACTTTCGTTCAGATTATGCAACATTTTGAGATCACTTTTCTTCTGATCATTTAATAATGCTACGATAGGATTTCTATTTACAATCTGTCCGCTCTTTAGCTGGAACCCAGTGTCTAAAAACCAGTTCCGCACTAGTTTCAGAAGATGTGGCGCGTCAGCAAACATGTATATTTTTTCTTCCGTAGAGGGATGAGTGAACCAGGTTTTTTCAGTACTAATTCCTAGTTCCTTCCAAAGTCCAACATTTCCACCCCCCATGTCGCTAACACATGCTTTTACAATGTACCCTATATCGGAAAGATTTAAAATAATAGAGTTTAAAATCTCGCAGGTTATTTTCACGTCAAAATCAACAAAGAGAGGCACCTTCCATTGAGCAAAAAATTCCCCGAGCCATTATTATTTGCACATTGGAGTGTGGCCCGATAACTTCATCTCCTTTCCGGTCATATTCCATGACGCTTTTAACTTTCATTTCATCAAAAAGAAGAACCGTAATTTTTTCTTTCTTGCTCAGAGATGAACCAGCAACGCACATAAAGCGGAAAACATCTTGGAGAACACCATTGTTCATATCGACTGTTGATGCCCATTTTTGCAGTGTAGACAGTCCAGGCAAAGGAATGTTCATTTTCTTCTTTAGAAAAAGATATGAACGCTTACTAATATATCTCAGGGAAAATGCAAGAGATATTTCATCGTCTGTCCATTTAACTTTCTTTTTCTTACTTAAAAGGATGTCTATTTGATTTTCGGTGAAAACTGAACCGAGTATTTCCCGGGCCTTTTTACGCACTCTGGTTTCATCAATCCTTTTTCTCTTCATTTTACAAAGTTCTCTTTTAAGCCTGCCAATTTCTTGGCTTTTCAGTACGATTCTCTCCTCCAGCTCTGCGTTCTTTTGTCGCAACTTTTCATTTTCCATCTTCAAAACATCTATTTGATTTTCCTCCGTTGTAGTTTGGACGTCATCACACACTTCTTGAACTGAGTACGAGCTTTCTAAAATTTGATTCACAGTTCTTTTATTTTCTCTCTTCTCACTACGTATTTCACGTTCACGTATCTGCACCTGGGTTTCTTCGGGTACATCAGTTCCTAGTTTAAGTGAAGGCGCAGCAGACTGTTTTAGTTTTCTCTTAGGAATTAAATTCAATAATTCTGCTTTCAGGTCCCTCTCATAGTCATCCTCCGTAAAATGTTCAGAGCATATTTGTGAAGTATTCGGATTCCACTTCCCGTCTCTTCTAGTACACAGCACCCATTTTTGCCTAATTAAATTGTCTTTAGGGAATGAATGATACTTTATATGCGCACTCCCGGGATCCCGCTTCGTTTTAATAAGACTGTTTGTACACAATGCCACCGTGCATCTCATTCCAGGCATCGTAGAACACTGTAAGAAATAAAAAAAACATCAAAACTATCAGGTCGTACCACGAAGCTAATGATACACAAATGGCTCTTTCATTTAACGAGCACTTACCTATTACTTGAGGAAACGTGTAGAGCAGTACTTAATGAAGCACTATCAAACACCAGTATATAATGACACGTAACGAGAATAGATAAACACATCAACACAACACCATAAAGAATAGCTGAAGCTGACAGGAGACTGTGGCGTTGGCTGTTGCCGGGTCTGAGCAATACGTCATCAGCCGGGGGAGTAGAGCGCATGCGCGCGGAACGAGACAACCTCTTTTATACGAACCTTGACCCTGAATGCCGTCAGGCTACTTCCACAATGTTGGCCTGCATGTGAAATGTCCTGACCGACAATACCGCGGGGCTGAGGGCTGGGTTCCGGGTGAAATCATCACGAGACCTCAGTCAGTGAAGACAAGGGAAGACCTCATATTGTCTAGCAAGCGTCCTGAGGCCGGTGGGAGTCCTGCGTGGATGCGGTTATCAACGGATAAACTCTCGGATATCCCCAAAATATTTCGCTATGCTGGTATTGATTGCGGATAATGGATAAGCTGCGGATAATGTTTGGAGAACATTTGTGGTTAGTTTTTAGAACACGGTGCAATCCGAACTTGTTTAATATCATTATTAGGACCCGGATATTTAGGACATATCATATTTTTCTGTCTTATTTTTCATGACAAATGTAAGATGATGATTTAAACTAATCTCATTCAAATTACGTCATTAAGCACAATAAACACTCCGAAAAGGAAAGAGTTGCAATTCTGGCGGTATAACATTCACTTTAAACATAGCACATGACATACAAAGCCCAAGGGAACGACTTCTTCCTCAAATATGTTGCTTTTGTAATTCATGCTTTATCGAATTAAAAATATTATTGCAATGCCAGTAGATTCGGATAACAAACGTGCGAATGCGGTTTGTTTATCCGTGCAGAGCTCTACAGTGGGGCTGGATGATTTTACGTTGTTGTTGATTCTTTAAGGGGCTTTGCGACATCATGGTCATGTAACTCCATGCACTTGGTTTGTGTAGAATTTGTCTGATAACCTGTATCACTGTGATGTGTGTAATTGTGCGTGTATTTGTAATTGAGGTAGGATTTGGTTGGGAAGCGGCCGTGACGTTAAGTTAGGTTCCATCTTGTCATTTGCCTGGAGTAGAAGTGGGAAACCACGGAAACCCACTTACAGGATGGCTGAGGTAGGAATCGAACCCGTCTCTTCTCAGTTATGCCTCATGAGGCTGAATGTACCTTGTTCCAGCCCACAGACCAGAATTAAATTTCTTGGCATAGCCGGGTATCGAACCCGGACCTCCACGGTGACAACCAAGAATGTAGCCACTACACAATGAGGCGGACATATAATTTTAATAAAGAAATGAACTGAAGTTTGCTGTTAAATGATGGCAGTCTACAGCATTTCTGACTGAGACATCACAACCTCTGTAAATTACAGCAGAAAAAAATCTACAGTCTGCTTCTAGTCGACCGACCGTGTCAGGGAATGGAACAAATGAAGCCCCCATCTAGCGGCGTGGATATGAACTGTGCTGGCTGCCGAAGCCTGTCACACTCCCCTGGGGCAATTATGAAATGAATGACAAATGAAATGATAATGGAGAGTGTTGCTGGAATGAAAGTTTTGACAGGGAAATCCGGAGTACCCGGAGAAAAAACATGTTTGCCCCCGTTTTGTCCAGCAGAGATCTCACATGGAGTGACCGGGATTTGAACCACGGACCCAGCGGTGAGAGGCCGGCGTGCTACAGCCTAATCCATGGAGTCTTATTGTAAGTTACAGCAGGATTATTCGAAATGATTGTAGGAATTTAAACTATCACTATCCGTTGTACTATTAGGCTATCTATTGTGTGAATTAAATCGTTTTCCTATACTTCAGCTGGGAGCTTGCGCCATGAAAGTCAGTGACCGCAGTAGTTCTGGGATTGAGGTAAGTGACCCGGGACTTGAAATAACGTTCTATTCCGTGATTCGCATTGGTTGAGAGTGGAAACCTCTGGGGGAAAACCACACAAAGCATGGCCGCTCTCAGTGTTGGGATTAGAACCCTTATAATTAATCTCCGTCAACTCCCTGGTGTAGTGGCCAGCGTGCTTAGCTGATGACAGATGAAATGAAATGATAGTGGAGAGTGTTGCTGGAATGAAATTGTGACAGGGAAAACCGGAGTACCCGGAGAAAAACCTGTCTGCCTCCGCTTTGTCCAGCAGAAATCTCACATCGAGTGACCGGGATTTGAACCACGGACCCAGTGGTGAGAGGCTGGCGTGCTGCCGCCTAAGTCACGGAGGCTCTCCTGGGTTCGTAATAATAATATAAATATTAATAATGTTATGATTTTACGTCCCTTTTATCCACTGTGACTTTTAAGAGACTCCTGGAGGGGGGGGGGGGGGGGGGGGGGGAGGGAGTGACGGCGGAATTTTGTCCTGAAGGGGATTTTTAACGAGCCAGTAAATCTACTGACACGGTTCCCTGCATATAAGCACCCTCAAATGCCAACTGACTGCGCCGGGATTCGATCTCGTATCCTTGGACACAGCAGGTGAGGACGTTACCGATGCCCCACACAGCCAGTATTCTGGGTTCGATTCCCGGCTCTGCCAAGAAAATGAAATCTGGTCTGAGGTTTGGAATGGGGCACAGACAGCGCCGCGAGAAGAGATGTGTTTGGTTCCCATTCCAGCTGTACTAGAAGTGGTTTTTCGTGGTTTCCCACTTTTACTCCTGGCAAATGCCGGAATGGTTCCTAACTTAAGGCCACCGCCACTTCCTTACCAATCCTCACCTGAATTACAAACACACACTACTACTACTACTACTACAGACATCTTAATAACACAGGTTATCAGACCAATTCTACACACTCCGAAGTGCACGGGGCTCAATGACCACGATGTACATGCGCCTCAGATTAATCAACATCAATCTATTAAGCTTTCTGTACCTCTGCAGACGCATATATTGCATGTAGCCTAACCAGGGCCGGATTTAGCTTTTATGCGCCCCTAGGCCCGTAGGTTTTTGCCGCCCCCTCTTCACACCATCGTGAAGGAGGGAGAATTTAGCCCTCAGAAAGGTCTTTGTGAAGGTAATTATTATTTTATTCTAATGTATCGTGAAGTAAAATCAATTAAATAAATTAAAATTAATGAGAGAATCAACTGTTTCTAAATTTGTATATATAAACTAAAAATAAACAGGCCAACTATATATAAAAACAAGTTTAAATCATGTATGGCTCATTATACACTTAAAGATATTCAGATGTACATATACACTACATCATACAACCTACAACTATGCATAATGAAAATGAAAATCCACAGCCTGCTTCCAGTCTCCGACCGGGTCAGGAATGGAATGAATGAAGCCCCCATCTAGCGGCGAGGACATGAACTGTGCCGGCTGCCGAGGCCTGACGCACTCCTCTGGGGCAATGATTAAATGAATGACAGATGAAATGAAATGATAGTGGAGAGTGTTGCTGGAATGAAATTTTTGACAGGGAAAACCGGAGTACCCGGAGAAAAACCTGTCTGCCTCCGTTTTGTCCAGCACAGATCTCACATGGAGTGACCGGGATTTGAACCACGGACCCAGCGGTGAGATGCCGGCGTGCTGCCGCCTAAGCCACGGAGGCTTAGTACAACTATGCATAATGAATTATTCAAATTAAACTGATATTAATATTCAAGACTAAAATTTTCTCCTAATAAATCGTAAAACATTCCTGTTCTAAAGCTGAAGTCGAAAACTCTGCTGTTGCAAAACATTTCTTGGAAAATGTTGGCCACAATATAAATCGGAAAAGTGTTAAAATGTTTGAAAGTTTAATTTAAATCATAAAATTATACGAAATTGGTTTAAAAAATCATAAGTAGTAAAAGTCTGTTTAATCTAATTTTGAACTGTAAAAATAACTTTTTGAAGTGCAACAAAATGTAAAAGGAGCGTATAACAAAACAATTTACGGAAAACCGCTTGATAAAAAAGTAGGACTTCGTTCTTTTATAAGTGATGTGAGACAATTTTACTTCATAGTCAGTTTATAAAACATTCCTTCTTGCTTTTTTTCGTGTGAATGTGTCTATGATGTCATCATAAGGCACCTCTTGAGTCAGCCTTCCCTCGATGTTGAGCAGGGCTAATGATGTCAATCTATCATGGCTGGTTGAAACTCTTAAGTAGTTTTTCACTCGACGAAGTGCAGAGAAAGATCTTTCTCCTGTACAGATTGTTGCTGGTGCACTAAGGACCATTCCTAAGGCAATGCCAATGTTTGGGTAGATTTCAACTGCATCAAAATGACGCAAAACCTTGATAATGTCCGTTAAAGTCATGCTGTTTTCTTCTTTGGGAGTATTTTGCACCAAAAAGGGTTTCAAATATAAACACTCGTCAACAAAAACTGGCTCTATATCTTCGGGGTACAATCTCAATAGTTCTCCTGCATGTTTGGTGATTTCTGAGGCTTCTAGTCCTTTAACAGCTTCAAAAAATCCAAACTTGTTGTATAGTTGAGTGTATTTATTTCCTCGTCTCTTGAGTTTGGAATTTAAGCTATCTAATATGACATTGAAAGTGTTCACACGAAAGTTATCAGAACCTGTGAATTCAACATCACTGCTTTGTCCACTATAATCATCAAACTTGGTACATATTTTCCTTTTGCGTCGGTTGTCTGCTACGTACTCCTTCCTGCCACATTTGTCTCTTGCTGCTTTGTCTAGGCCAGGGGTCTCCAAACTACGGCCCGAGGGCCACATCCGGCCCGCGGACAGATTTTGTCCGGCCCGCGGAGCGCTAGCATACTTGAAAACTCCTTTTAGAGAACATATTTTTTTATAGCAAATTAAATTTAGTTTACTGAAGTATTCTAATTTTATGTTGAATAATTATTAATATGACATCTACATTGATATGGTCATGGGCTAACTACTCATAACATTGTTGTAGGCTTATTGTTATTGTTTTTGTGATAAGTTGGATAAAGAAACACAGAATTGTAATGAGTAAAGACATGTATAACATGCAGACATATGAAATACTAATGAGATTTATGTAATTGAGATTTTCCACTGACAATAGTTTGTAGTTGTGGATTAATTTTACTTGTACCAATTATTAAAAGAGATTTAAGATGCTCATCAGTTAATTTAGATCTGTAAACATTTTTTGTGTACTTAATTTTGGAGAAGGTCTTCTCACACAAATAAGTAGTACCAAAAACAGAAAACAGCCCACGAGCAAATTTATGCAAATTATCAAATTGTGTCAGTGGAAGACTCTTATAAAATTCCAACAAGATGAGTTTTGATATTTGTTCTTAATTACATCACTGCACTGTAGTTCAATCATTTCCGGGGCTAGGGTTTCAATGTCAGTATCAAAAGGATCCTGAAAAATCTTAATTTGATTCGCAAAGGCATCGAAGTCCGAGAAACGAGTATCAAAATTTATTTTCAAAGCACTCAAAGTTTCGATTGCAAAATCGATAGGAAACTCAGTCTCAGTGGTGTGGCTGAATATTTCACATGTTTTAAAATGTGAAAAACATTTACTTCGTAGTTGTGATTGAAACAGTATCAATTTCTTCCGGAATGATTTGATATTAGTGTATAAATCAGGAAGATGCTGGTTTTCTCCTTGCAATCTCAAATTCAGTTCGTTCACATGTTTTGTCAAATCAACATAGAATGCTAACTTCCACAGCCATGCGTTGTTTTGTAATTCAGTAAGAGGGCGATGCTTTTCATTCAAAAAAATTTCGATCACTGCTCGAAGTTCAAAAAAGCGCTGAAGGACTTTCCCACAACTAAGCCAACGTACGGCAGTATGATAAGGTAAGTCATTTTCTCCAATCTCTTCAATAAATTGTCGGAATTGTCGGTGATTCAGCCCAAAAGATCTCATAAAATTAACAGTTGATATGACTGGTTTCAGAACTTCAGACATATCCAAACATTTTCCGCACAAAGACTGTTGATGAATGATACAATGTAAGACTAATGGTTTTGAACCACCGTCATTTTCTACAGCCTTTGACACAAGAGCGACCACTCCTTTATCTTTCCCACTCATGTTTTTGCCTCCATCAGTTGTAATACATTTCAAGTTTTTCCATCGAAGGTTCTTTTGATTAATGGCCATTTCAACTCCTTTAAAAATATCTGTACCAGTAGTTGTGCCATGAATACTATACATATCAAGAAGTTCTTCATGCACTTCATAGCTTTTATCTACTCCTCGAATATAAATCAACACCTGAGCAGTATCTGACACATCCGTTGACTCATCCAAGGCCAAAGAAAACCACTCAACATCTCCATTTTTGTCGAACAGTTGAGAGGATATATTTTCAGCGATGTTTTCTACCCTTCGAGCCACAGTGTTTGCTGACATACTGACAGTTTTTAATAAATTTACCTTTTCAGGGCACATTTCTTCGGCTGCTGCAATTATGCATTCTTTGATCATTTCTCCAACGGTGAATGGTTTTCCACGTTTTGCAATTTCAAGAGCCACACGAAAGCTGGCACGAGTTGCAGCCTCTTGTTCGGTTTTGAGTTTTGCAAATGAAGATTGCTGCCATTTCAATCCGCGCTTCATAGCTTCGAATTTTTCTGTCCGCAAACTTCCTGTATATTTTGAGTAATTTTGAAAATGTTTTGTTTCATAATGACGTTTAATGTTATATTCCTTGAGAACGGCTATGCTTTCATTGCAAATCAAACATAGCGCCTTGTTACTGGACTCAATTACGAAATACTGAATGTTCCACTCATCTTTGAATTTTCTGCATTCACTATCAATTTTTCGCTTCTTTTCCATACTACTAAATCACACACAAAAGCAACAATTCAAATCAAAACACTGTTACAAAGATGTCTTAAACTTAAACACGCACAAACACGTTTTAAGGAGGTACGCACTATTTTATTTCACAACAGTGTCATAGGAACTGACTTGTGGTTGCGCAACTAGCCTTCTTATATATTCCAATTACTGCCATCTAGAAGTGAGTGGAAGACACCAGAACTCTCTCGAACCAACGAGATTACTCTGTACGTGCTATTAGCGCCATCTGTTAGCGATAGAAGGTACTACCTATTTCCGCTTGTGTCCACCAGATGTCGTGTCACGTTACTCCTCATGGCTCGTACTCTACGACTAATCTAGAAATTACAGATAATGACAGGAAAATTAATAATATGCAGTGTTGCCGTTTTTCTGACTTGAGTCCGATTTGCAGCCTTTTTTCAACGTTGCGTACTTTTTCGGACTTTTTTTTTCATCAGTGGACTATTTCACTTTTTACCACCGGCAACAATGATAATATGGTTTTGGCCCTCGGAACTTACTGGAGTAATCAGTATGGCCCTAAGGCTGGAAAGTTTGGAGACCCCTGGTCTAGGCTATCGAAGGTTCCTCTTACTTCTTGAAGAAAACCACAAAGAGATTCATAGTAAGTAATAATCTTCCCTAGCTCTGTAGTTTCATACTGAAGATTTATGTTCACCTTGTTAAACCTTTCCAATATGGTAATCCATAAAATTGACATGAATGTTGTCTCCATGGAGTTCAACTTTCCTCTCAAAGCATTGGCTTCATTCCTTGTTGAAGGTTTCTCATCACAGTTAGTAGAAATTTAATTCAAACTTTCCAAAATACCTTCTCTGTTTTCACTTACAACTCGGCATGCGTCGTGACGAGCAGACCATCGAGTCTTAGAGAGGCTTTGTAACGTAAGGGTACAATTTTTCTGCCGGATAGCCCATTTGTGGGTTGAGGCACTGAAAAAATTGAAAAGTGACTACAGCAATCCAAAAAATGAAATAGCCTCTGTACATGATTCTGCTGCACAAGAACCTATTAAATTTAGAGAATGTGCTGAGTATGGCACATACTCCGCTAGAGGATTAAGTTCCTTGATACGAGCCTGAACGCCGGTATACACGCCAGACGTATTTGAAGCGTTGTCGTATGACTGTGCTCTGCAATTAGAATTGTCCAAATCAAGTTTCTCAAAGAGTTCTAGAACTGCTTTAACGATTTCTTCAGCTTTATGGCCCACATTTGGCACAAAACAAATAAACCTTTCAATTGGAACGCCATCACTGGCAACTTATCTGAGTACTAAGGTCAGTTAATCAACATGTGATATGTCCGGCGTGGAGTCTAATACTATACCAAAGTATTTAGCTTCTTTAACTTCTTTTATAATTGTGTCTGTAACTTTGTCTGCCATAAAAGCATTAAGTTCTTCATGTATTGTCTTTGAAATATAAGATGTGGTTCCGGAACCTTTATCACCATACTGCCTTAAATGTTCCGCCATGAAAGGGTCGAATTCAGCTAATAATTGCAATAGTGCAAGGAAATTCCCACTGTGAAGATTTCTTAGGTGCTCATGAGTACCACGTAATGCCAGACCCTGAGCAGCTACATATTTAACTGCCGCCACTACTCGCTTAAGTACCTCCCTCTAGTACTCTGGCTGTCAACACGGCCTTCTAAACTACCTCTAAGTTTTAGTTTCTCTAAGTTATCTTTATGATTGAAACTATTTTCATGTTCTAAAACTCGTCGATTAGCATTTTTCCAGTCATTGTATCCACTATGAAATGCGCCCGCCGTATCAGAGTGTCCAAATAGCATACATGGAACGCAGAAAACGCATCCTTTTGATGGTGAATAAACCATCCATGTTCTGTTTATTGTTTCACCATTTTGGAGTTTTTTGAAAAATAAGGTCTTGGACAGACAACGAACTTTGTCAGAATATTGTCTTTTAGATTGATTCAAGTATGAATGTGAATTTTTCACCACACCATTAGTACATATATAATCTCGTAATTCTTCATTTACATTCCATAAAGCAGGATCCAAATCAAACAAAAAATCATCTTCACCTCTTTCTAAAGTTATTTCTCCTTCAGGTTGCTTTTCAAACATAACCCGTTGCAAATCAGTTTCACAAGTGAATGAAGCGACATCGTCCATATCCCCGAACTCAGTTTCACAGGCAAAAGAACCTGACGGTAAACTGCAATTGCTTTTAAAATTATTAACACTCTCATTTCCACACTCCGTATTGCGATATTATTGTTATTATTATTATGGCTGTTATTTTAGGAACCTGCTTTATGATGTTTTCATTTCTTCCGTATTTTTCTTCTCGCTTTTTTCTAAACTGTGCCCCACTAAGTTTTAGTTTTCACTCATAGTAGACACACAACACATACGGTATTAATACAAAAATGTTAATAAACTCAAGGCTTAGCACAATAAAATATACAACATTGCAACACTACGCGACATTGTTGACAACGCTACAGACGACCATCGATCAGGACACGTCTCGTGGTTGTGAGATAGGCGCCAGTGAGCGGGTGACTTGTTAACAATGACATCGCGCATGCGCTGCGGCTCGACCTAGATAAAGCCAGCCGAGACACACTGACAACCAAGCGTAAGATTTGCCCGTCCAGCGTCTCCTATACAAGGCAGGCGAACGGGACTTTGGTTCGTGGAGAGCATGAAGATGTAGCCGTATATTGTAGTCTATAACATTTTATGGAAATTTTCTGACAAAAAAAAATAATTTGCGGATTAATTTTGCGCCCTTCAGCATGGTGCGCCCCTAGGCCGGGGCCTATGGTGCCTATAGGTAAATCCAGGGCTGAGCCTAACTGGTTAATATTGAATGCCAATGATCCAACTTTGTTGCTTTAACTGTCTTATAAAATTTATACTAACAACCCACCCCGGCTTCGCCCGGGAACATTTATGAATGCATTAAGCGATAAGCGCTTTTTTTTTTCGATGTCAATGAACTACGACCTATATGCGTTTTACGTCTCGGCATGATGGGTTAAAATCACTGACTGGACTATTAATTATATTATCATGGAGATGCATGTGCAACGAATTCTTGTCAGACGTAATTTAAGAATGGTGAGGTGCATGACACAAATCCCCCTTCCGTCCAATCTTAACTTGACTGTGAATTTTGTGGAACTATAGGTTCACAGGCCAAATGAAGAAATCCCGAGTTGCACTTCCAGGGAAACTCCAAACACAACTACTCTTCTCTGAAGTCTTAACACGACTCAACAGTTTGCTGCTGGCTGTATCTGGGGTGATAAGCTTGCCCCTAGCTAGCTCGTAAACTGTCGCCTCAGTAATTGAATGGTGATTGTTGGAAGAAATGAAAACTTAAAAACACTTATAGTGGGCGATGTATTGAAGATAGAGATATGCTCTCCCGGACTTTTTTGTAGAATTTTTCATGCTGAACAGTTCTTACACTCATAGTATATTGGTATTTTTAACGGTTTCCCCAGCGTAAGCTTAAAAGGGACACGGATGCCAGGTTTTTTCGACTTTGTCAGTGAAATCGTTACTGCTTGGCTTCCTTTTATCATAAATAAATTATTTTCTACAGAAACCTTCCTCGAAACTGTGAAAACTGCATCAAAATCCATCCAGTAGTTCTCGAGATTACCCGTGACATCCAGGAATCGGGAACTTAGTTTAATACTAAGTAGAGATGCAAAGGCTACCTAACTCATTAACTTCACACGAAATGATTGAAAGAAAAACGGTAGGAAGTACCAATCTCAAGTAGAATGAGGTCATCTATAGGGATGGTGACATTATTCATGTTAACCCTGCCTGGTGGTGGTTTATCCAAGCTCCAAGGCAAGCACGGATACGGTGCTGATAGCAAACGTGTGGAATGGAATGAAATTCTACATAGTTCCATCGAAATACCTTTATTAAATTCCTGTTCATTGATTCGTATGCCTTTTAAAATGGCGTGGAAAATACTCCTGTTAACTATCAGTCCATCTGTAAGAAGCCCTCAGTTGAACTTAGTGATGAGCTGATCTCTTATCAGGAATGACCTGTTCTGAAGTTTCCCGAAGAACCAACGAAGTTCTGATAAGGACCAAGCGTTATTCTACTGGCGACTTTGTGCACGTTACCACAGTAAAACCTGAGGAAATTTGAAGTCACTCCTTTTTCAGTGTTGCCTATACAAATTGTCTTTTGCTGCTTTTCAGTCGGTCACCACGATTGTGCCCAATGAATTGGGAGGGGTACAAGTTATAAATATACAGGGTCATCGAAAAATAATGCCAACATTTAAAAAAATGAAAGCACCGAAACCCTTTATGTTAAACGTGTAATTCTTTCACTGAACGCCAGCTGGTTAAAGTAAGTTTTATTTTGGAGGGGACGTGACCTTGCTATGAGCACACTAGGTGCGCAGTAGCCAAGGTCGGCCGGGGGCGCGCGCGCCAATGACTGCACCGCCCGACAAACCACACCTGATTACAAAGCTGTCATTCGATGGTTTAATCTGTTTAAGGAAACAGGGACTGTAGAGAAAAAATCTAGGCCAGGCCGACCACCAACATCAGCATTGAACGCACGCTTTCCCAATGGCTGGATTGGTACGTGCACTCATTTCAGGAGTAACTGTCAAGATTACGGCAGAAATTCGCTCCCGCAGGTGCTCCAAATCCCGAATTTTTTCTGCATACACAATGTTTTTAATGTACCCCCAGAAAAAAATCCAAAGGGGTGAGGTCAGGACTTCATTGGCGCGCGCGCCCCCGGCCGACCTTGGCTACTGCGCATCTAGTGTGCGCATAGCAAGGTCACGTCCCCTCCAAAACAAAACTTACTTTAACCAGCTGGCGTTCAGTGAAAGAATCACACGTTTAACATAAAGGGTTTCGGTGCTATCATTTTTTTAAATGTTGGCATTATTTTTCGATGACCCTGTATAAACACACTCCTGGAAAAAATTACATGTATTAGTTAGTTATCACACTTAAATGGGCAATTTAGGACTACGCGTTTGACCCTCAAGTGGCCATCCTGAGATCCTGACCACTGTGTTAAGGTGAATTTTCACTGTTGTAAATTCACTACTGTGGTTCTATAGCACGTCGTTAGATGATTATAACCAGCGGACCCGTGCGAGAAATCTCGCATGTTCATAAACCACACTTTCCCCAATAGGTTTATAATGAGAGACCTAAGGAGAAAGGTTGTTATGTTTTATTTCAACCAAATGATTATAGAACACTATTTACGTTTCAGGCGTCCCTACGGCCAAAATGCGAACTGAACAGCAATGATGTCGCGTATTTTCCTACAGCAACAGTATTTGCAAATCGCACACTTCTTACAAAAAATGATATTTATGAAATTATAATGCAATTCGTCACTGCTAATGTCATTTGTGTGCTGAGTCAATTGATTGACAGCGTAACCGTAACCCTCACCGGATATTCGATATTTATGAAATTATACGATTTCAGTACCGGTACTCATTCCTTTAAACTACTGTTTCTGGAATCCATGCAAAATGATAAAGGAAAGACCTCAGAATGTTAAAATTACATGAAACAGGCATCACAGCGGTCAAAATGTGAAGTGGACAGCAATTATGGAGCGTATCTTCCTGCAGCAACAGTATCTGCAAATCGCACACTACGAACAGTTTTTAAAAGTCATTTTTTAAAGAAATTATAGCTATTTATGAAATTAGAGTGCAATTCGTCACTGGTAATGTGTATGCTCTTTCATTTGAATGCTCATTTGTCACGATCGGTCGCTTGTGAGTGCCGCAGGAGGGATGCATACTACTGAAATAATATATATGTTGATGTTTGATTCGTGGTTTGAGTCTCGTTATACGTAGGTTTGTTTTGTGTTGCATGGTTTTGTGAATTATGTGAGTAACGGTGTCTATGCGCGTGTATACAATTTAAAATATCACACTGTAATAATAATAATAATACTTCTTACTTCGTTGGCCACACGAACCGAAGTCGGTTCATTGCCTCACTCTTTAGCCTCTTCCATTGGTCTCTGTTGCTAGTCTTGTTCTCGTTGGCTCCCAGTGTCTCCAGATCTTTATTGACTCCATCAATCCACCTCAGTTTTGGTCTACCCAGGGGTCCTCGTACCTTTTGGCTTCCCTTCTAGCACTGTCTTCACCATTTTCTCCTCTCTTCTCAGGACAAGTCCCAGCCATTCAATTCTTCTGCTCTTTATTACAGCTGTCACATCGGGTTCATTAAACAGCGTGTGGATTTCAATATTTTTTTCTTCTTCTAAAGATTCCATTTTCAGACACTGGCCCAAAACCTTTTCTTAGCACCTTGTTTTCAAAAGTTATAATTTTTCTCTCCATTTTCTTGCTCAGTGTCCATGTTTCCGCCCCATACATTAATACTGGTCGCACAATTGTCTTGTAAATGCGGAGTTTTGTTGTTTTCGTTAATAGCCTGCTGGTAAATAGGTTATTCATTGATAAGAGACACCTCTCTGCAAATTTTAGCCGGTTCATTACTTCCTCCTCCATGTTGTTGTTGGTATTGACTGTACTCCCAAGGTATTTGAAATACCTAGTCTTCCTAAATTCCATATCTTCTATTGCCAGTACTCCCTCTGTTTCCTCTTCCTTGTTTCTGGTTACAATCATATACTCTGTCTTATCTTGATTGATCCTCAGAATCACTCTTTGTGCTTCTTCTAACCTAGAACTTTAGCTGTTATTTTTAGTTCCTCTTCCTCCTCCGCTAAAACCACAATGTCATCGGCAAACGCTAAGAGTTTCACTTCACCACCTACAATCGTACCTCCTCCAATCGATGATATTCCTTTTAGTGCTTTTTCCAAAACCAAGTTAAATAATATAATTATAATAATAATAATAATGATAATAAATCAAATAACAGATTTTAGCATGCACTAGCGCTACGGTCCGGTGTGGAGGTCCGTAAGTGAGCATCGTTGTGAGGAGAACAAGACCTATTGTACATTATAATTTAGTTTCTTCTAGTGCATGCTAATATTTGTTAATTGATTTATAATTATTATTACAGTGTGATGTTCTAAATTGTAGCCTATACACGCGCATCAACACCGTTACTCACATAATTCACAAAACCTTGCGACACGAAATTGTTAGTGCTTGACTTCCTGTGGTCATAAAAAAAATATTTTCTACAGAAACCTTCCTCGAGATATCCTTTACAGAATGGTGAAAACCGCATCAAAATCCATTCAGTGGTTCTCGAGATTACCCGTGACATCCAAGAATCGGGGACTTTGTCCCGTTCGATTGCGCATACGTCAGCCATAGAGATCTACACACCATGGAGTTCTGCCGAGGCCAGAGAGGTCGTTATAAGAGACAGTTGCATATTAACTGAGAAGTTCAAATACAGTATTTAATTATACTTTCGGTGTGAGAATTACGAGCACATCGAGTCAGTTCGAGGGGGTAGTGCCATTACCCTGGTGCCACCACTGGCCATAAATTACAAAATCAAATTCAGTGAAAGAACATGTGAATAAAGTTCTCTCACTTTCTTCGTTAACGAGCGGCTCGCCTTTGAAACCTAGCTGTGCGGATATGTTTACATTCCATGTCTGCGGGAAGCTGAGGCTTTCCCAGCGCGATGCACAGTGTTGTCAACTCTCCACCGTAGCCATATAGAGCAAGCAGCAAGACTGAATACAACTATGTGCAGCTGTGGATACTGGACACCTGATACCAGCCTGACACGCGAGCAGGCCGCCAGGACCGTACTTTGACTCCACGAGGAGAGATAGAGGAAGCATGCTATTGGTCTGCAGCGAACAATGGTTATTGTGCTACTGCCTAACGTTTGAGTCGCCGCTCGTTAACGAGGAAAGTGGGAGAACTATAATGAACGTTGTAGTTAGCAAAATGGACACTTCAACAATGCATTGAACAGCATGAAAATTGATCACCGTATACAATCTAGAGCAGTGGTTCTGAACCCGTAGAAGTCTGCGGACCACTCGGCGTGAAATTGAAACATGTACGGACCACCCCTCCTCCCCCCTCTCCCCCTCCTCCTCCCCCTCCCCCAATACACCTTATCAGTTGTATCCCTTCCTCAATAACACTTATTTTAAAGATATTTCAATTCAAAACCTGATAGTCACGCCGCGAATACATTCGGACGATTCTCGTTCAACGCACATCGTTTTCTAAATCCCCATTTATTGGCCACTTTTTTATACGTGCTGGTGGATCCTTTTCTCCCGCAGACCACTCCCGAGGCACTCGCGGACCACCGGTTAAGAACCACTGATGTAGAGAATAAATAAGACACTAATCGACGTAATTTAAATCGTGACCTATTTGTCCGTGGTTGCCCACTTCGTCTTCGGGCAAATGCCGGGATGGTAGTCTACTTACCGTCAGGCCACGGCCGCCTCCTTCCCTCTTCCTTGTCTATCCCTCCCATTCTTCCCATCCCGTCCCATCCCTCATGAGGCGCCCTGTTCCCTCTGCAGGTGAGGCCAGCTGGACGATGCGCTAGACCCGAAACCCCAGTTGTATCCCACGACCCGATGTCAAGCTCCAGGACACTGCCCGTTGAGACGGTAAAGGTGGGATCCCTCGATGAGTCCGTGGGAAAAGCCTAGTTGCATGGTAAACTGACTAAAAAATGACACGAAGGGAAAACGTATTTATCTCATTCGAATCGCTGGCATCTCCTTCGTTGGATGAGTTTTTGAACATGTGGAGTGAGGTATTGCGCACCTGCTGGTCTACTGTGGGAGATGTGGACTTTGTATTCTGTCGGTGGAGAGGACGAAGTGAGGCAAACACTTGCCCAGTATCAGCCAGTTGTGCAGGTCTGTCTTGAGATGTTTACATGCTCCTTGTAGGTTGAAGTACAGATATGCTGTAGCAGTAACCACATTAATTATGAACGACGTATCACTTTATCACTTTTTTCCTTTTCGCTTCCATTTTGACAATATGCCTATATCATTTTCATACCTTATTTTACCTTTTGGGGGTAAATTACCAATTTTAACCCCCTACCTTGATCACTTTTGCACTGACTGCATCCGATATATGTGCTAAATCACGTAAATATGTGTCTTATTTAACAACCGGAGCCACGTTCGTCAGATGTGTTTAGTATGTGAAACTGCCGCAGCGAGCGCTCACAACGAGGCGCACACATTGATGTCAGTAGTTGCCAACATGTCCGATACAAAATACAACAGACGACACGTAACGTTGTAAATTTGTGAAAAAAGAAATAATTGGGCTTTTGTGTATTATTTGTATTTGTAAATAATGCTTGTATGAGGCAATGGTGCCAACTTCACTTTACCGCAATCAAAAACCTTTGATCTGGACGCGTTAGGCTGTAACCATTGTCAAAAACATTGGATTGGACAAAACGAAGGTTAGAATGGTCGGGTGTAGGTGCGGCCTTGGTCGCGCGCAGCTAGCGGGGCACGGTTGACACAAAACCATTGATCTCGGCGCGTTAGGCTGTGAACATTGTCAAAAACCATTGGATTGGACAAAACGAGGGTTAGAATGGTCTTGGTAGGTGTGCCCTTACCAACTGAAGAGCCCAATTGGCACGCTGGGGCGAAACGCTAGCAATGTGTTGAGTTAAGCTGGACTTTTTTTTAATCACTTTTAGTGTTAATTAAAATGGTTGGGTGTAGGTGTGGCCTTGGCCGCGCGCAGGTAGTGGGGCACGGTTGACACACACACACAAAAATATAGCCTATATATTTTATCGCGTTCAAACTGATTAATTCAAATCATATCTAGACACAGGTTGTTGTTGTTGTTGATTCTTGTAGGGACTTTGCAACATCGTGGTCATATGTGTGTGTAGAATTTGTCTGATAACCTGCGCCACTGTGATGTCTGTACAGGTGTCAGTATTTGTAATTCGGGTCGAATTTGGTTAGGAAGCGGCCGTGGTCTTACGTTAGGTACCATCCCGGCATTTTCCTGGAGTAGAAGTGGGAAACCACGGAAATCCACTTCCAAGATGACTGAGGTACGAATTGAACCCACTTCTTTTCAGTTTTTGCCTCACGAGGCTTAGTGTTCCCCATTCTAGCCCTCAGACCAGAATTAGATCTCTTGACAGAGCTGGGTGACAGCCACTACGCAACGAGGTGGTCATCTAGAAACACTGATGTCACCTGAGTACCTATTGTTAAGTTACAATGAGAAGCCGTAAACCATACCATCTCATCAATAGTGATTACTGAGCACAATCACACAATGCTACCCAGAATGTTAATGGATTAGATTTCTCGGAACTGAGGACGGATTGCGACCATTGCTCCTCTTGTATCTGAACGCAACAGTGTTGATTCGTTAATAGCCAAGTTCGGCTCCGTGGTTAGCGTGCTAGGCGTTGGCCCGAGGGGAACGGGGTTCGATTCCCGGTCGGGCAGTGGGGAACGTAATTTCTTATGGTAAATTCCCCTGGTTCGGGGACTGGGTGTTTGTGACGTCTTCATGTTCAAAGAAACCAAAAATACTTAGAATAAATAGAATAAACAGAAAAAAAAGTAAAATACATAAGAACATCAATAAATAAAATCATTTTCTGTCCCCGAATCGGAACGAGCATGACGTATTATCTCAATATCAATACCTATCACCACCAGACAAGAGAAACAGGTTTAATCAGTGTTAATAACTCTCCTAACGTCCGGCTCCGTGGCTAAATGGTTAGCGCGCTAGGCTTTGGCCCAAAGTGTCCCGGGTTTGGTACCCGGCCGAGCCTTCAGGGATTTTAATCTCATGGGGTTAATTCCCGTGGCTCGGGGACTGCGTGTAAGTGCCGTCGTCTTCATCCTCATTACGACGCGCAAGTCGCCCACGGGCGTCAATTAGAAAGACCTGCAATCGGCCTCTCCGTAGGCCACACGATCATCATCACTCCCCTGACTAAATGAACAAATGAAAGGGGAGGGGAACCATTACAATCACGGTAGGCTAGGCTCGTCAGGTGTGCCAACAGTGCAGTGCGCGCGTATTTGCGTGCTAGGTCATGAGACTCTCCCCAAAACCATGTAACCGCGTTCAATAAGAATACCACGTGTACTTCACTTGAAGTATAGATTACGTCAACATAATACGGATCGGTAGAGGCTGCGTGGCGCAGTCGGTAGAGGCGCTGAGCTTCTAACTGAAAGGGAGTGGGTCCGATCCCCACCCAGGTAGTGGATTTTAGAAACATAAACTACCACTTTCGTAAACGCAAATAGCCCTGAGGTTCACTCAGCCTACACCAGAAATGACCACCAGTGTAAGTCCTGGGAGCAAAGACGGCCGGGCATGGAGCTGACTACTCCATCCCATCTAGTGGCGATGTCGCAAAAAGTGGAAGCCTCTACCTTCCACTACTCCCAGGGCCTCCATGGCCCATGATCAATACGGTTTAGTTGAGTATGGAAATGCTCATTGTTACCCAAAGATCCTTAAGCTGCTGGCACAGGAAGGCTTGAATTGGGCTTTTTTTAGGTTTATTGTTGGGCCTCAGCTCATCGTTTGAAACAGCTGTTTTCTTTTTGATTTTTTCTTTTTGATTTAGTTAATCTTTCAAACAAATTGACAGTATTTAGAAATGAGAATTATTTGGGGATCCAAGAGATGCTCCTTAAGTCCCACAGACTGGCTGCGTGGCGCAGCGGTAACGTTATCGCCTACTCACTCGCGTCAGCCAGAATGTGGTTTCCAGATACAATGCCTTTATAACCCAGGAAGGACGACACTTCCAGCATCTTTTATAAGGCAATATTTCATATAGGATTGTACACACGCTTAAAGCAGGGGGCCGTGGCGCGCCACAAACTCGGCCAAGGCCACCGCAGCAGCGAATAACAAAACTGCCGCTTGCCGTTCTTACTTTATATGAAAGACCCTGTGTTTGAAGCCATTTCAGTGTTGCCTTAGTACACGAAAGTTTGATACTTTTCAGTCGGTCAACACGATTGTACCCAAATGACGTGGGTTATTGCTAAATTTTTTAAGGATTAGGGAACAACCTACCTCAGTTGGGTACAATCGTGTTGACCGACTGAAAATAATCAAACGTTTGTTTTCATAGGCAGATTGTGAGAGTCAATAGTAATGGCAGTAGGATCATGGAGAGCACACATACGGTAATATGGACGTGTTGATACCAATATTTGCCTGGTTACCATCTGTAAGGGGCGACCCTACTGAGTTTTTAGCCCAAAAACGGCCAAAAAACAAAAATGAGTTTTTGACAGAAGTCGGTAGTGTATATATATATATATATATATATATATATATATATATGCAGTCGTTTCATTACGCCGCATGGCTATTGCCCCTGCGGCGGCGGGCCCCCTTAGACGGTGTCGTCGTCTCTTCGGGCCAACGGGTTAAGGTATTTGGGAGAGGTGTAAATTTTGGTGATGGGTGGGTTTGGTTTTGGGATTTGGAAGAAAGTGTGTTAGAATTTTTACTTGGGGCATTGCTGTGAAATTTGGAGAAGGGCGCGGGGGGTGAAGTATTGTTTTGAGAAGGGAGAGTTAGATGCAGGAATGGGGATGTTGGGGAGAAGGCTGACTGCTGTATTGTATGTAGGTATAATTTTCTTCTTCTTCTTCTCGTTACGGTAGTGGGCACAGTAAACTCTTTACCCAATTGCTACTGTTCAGTAGTACGTATCTTGAGGTAAACATAGACTACCGAGAAAAGGCGAAAGACCAGTGAGGAACGGGTTATGATACCAAACAAAAGTATGACGTAACTAGGAGACAAAAGGGGAGGAACCAGATGAAACTAGACTGGGACACAATTGGTATTTAACTCTTCACACCGAATTGACCCACCTTGGTGACTTGACGACATATAGACGTACATGACCGGGTCACGATTATGGACCAGGTAAAAGGAATACACATTCAAGGCCTAAAATCAATGTTGTCAAAAAAAGATACTAGGCTACTTACCAGTGGAATGGTAGGATTATGAACTAATGTGGAAACACTTAAAGGCAGTGTATACCCTAAGGAATGTAAATCGCGCAACAGTATTGCACGTTGAAAGTCATATTGAGGACATTGAAAGAGAATATGATTTAAAGAACCCTCCATCTGCAAACACGAACACAAGACATCATTACGTTGTTTTATACGGAATAAATACACCGGCGTTAATGCATGATTAAAGCGGAGACGAATGATTGTAATGATGTGTCGTCGTGTGTATTTACCACCCTGGAACCATGGCTTTCTTAAAATAGTCGGTTGTATCCCAAAATAATGTTTGGCTTTCGTTTTCGCATAATTAGTCCACGAAACCTGCCAGTCGTTCTGTATCTCCGAACGAATTATAGAACGCAAATCAGAAATGGGTATAGCGATATTATAAGCCTTACCTGTACCATTAGCCGCTTCTTTGGCGAGTTTATCAGTGATTTCATTACCTTCAATATGTGAATGGCCGGGGATCCACATGATACTGACATCAAAACCCTCAGCATATAAAGTGTACAATTGATGCACTAACTGACATAAAAACCAATTATCAGCCCCGAGAACATTTTAAAGTGATTGAACGACACTCATAGAGTCTGTACAGATTAGAGAATGGCTAATACCATGTTGTTTAATATAAAGACACGTCTGGCGAATTGCAAAAATTTCGGCTGTAAATATCGTGACGTCAGAGGGTTAAGTATACTGCCATGAGATATGTAAATCCGGAGAGAAGAAGGCTGCTCCCACACGTGAGGGGTGAACCATTTTACACCCATCTGTATAAAAAAGAATGCAAGATACCAAATGGCTCGTTATTTCGTGAAACATACGAGGAATGATTACTGGGTTATGTGGAAAAGTCTGATGTACTTGGGGTAAGGAATGCTGGAGGATATTCGGTTGAAAATGAGCTGCAGAATACGGAATATTATATAAAGGCAAGCGACTAACTTTTAATATATTTTGGCGGTACTGTTTAAGATTGGAATATGCGGCCAGCAAGGCCGGAACAGAAGCTGTGGGCAATAATCGACGAGTATAAGTCTTCCAATAATTGTAATTTAGGAACGATTGGTGATACTGCTATCATCATTTTACGCAACAGGTACATACACGCAAGGTATTTACGCCGATAATGTAACGACATTTCTCCCGTTTCAACTAAAAGTGCTCCTGTGGGAGTCGATGTAAGCGCGCCTATTATAAGACGCAAAGCAGTAAACTGTATTCTATCTAAACGTAGGAGCCTAGTACTTGACATTACATCAAAATAAAAGGAATTGTAATCCAGCACAGAACGAATGATATTACGGTATACTATTAATAATAGTTCCGGGTCTGCACCCCAAGTACGCCGAGTAAGTGATTTTAGAACTTTGATTTTGCTGGTAAGATGAGTTCAAACACACGCCAAAAACAAAACAAAACTATGCACTACTGTCAACAAGTTACCATGGCGACCAGAACAGTTGAAAGTATATCCAGTACGAATTTACATCTGTTGCAGAATTTTACATTAAAAAGAATTCTTCTCCAGTGAGAAAACAGGAAGATATAAAAAACTCTAGACATGACGAGAACAAATATTATTTTAAAAGGCTACGGATCAAAATAAAAACCGATCGACTAATGATCAAAATTAGGCCTACTACTCAATTGACTAGCCTGGTCAGTACCAGAATATAACAAGAAGAAAACGCCTTAGCAAGACACCAAATAATAAAATTAGAAGAAAAACATAGAAGTTTCCCCCGGACTAATATTATTTAACAAAAATTTACATATTCAGTCGTGACATTTTTAGGCCTAGTCAACCTTCAGACGAAATAAAATTAAACACAAGTACACAACGAAAAATATGGAGCTCCAACAATTTAAATTAAATAAAACATCAAAACATACCTTAATAAAGCCTTTTGGGGAGACACTAATATTTAGAACACAAATGAGATATCCTTAAAGGATTTATATCACAAAAAAAACATGAAGATGGCTGCCAGCGGAACACGTTGAGATGCAAACAAATAACATCATATCTCCATATTTAGGCAGAAAAACACGTTCACGAAAATCACAGATGATAGTTGTACACCATATTCTTCAAATTCATTAAAATAATGGGATATATCCCCATTTTAGCGGAGACGAGGGCCAAAGCCCTCGTCCCAGATGAGAACCCAAAATTTGCGTCTTTCTCAAATCAGCAATCAGTTACAAGTCACAATTCACAAGATGGAAGACAAGAGGGAAGGAGCACTCCCATCATGCACCAAGTTTATTTAAATTTGACCAATCCAAATGAGCCACATACTGTGACAATGTGCATATCAAAATAATATTCACACGACACCATTAAAGTAATTTGGCGGCATGATGCATATATAGTCTTTTGTTTAATGACGTAGAATAATATACTTTTTCAAATATGTCTAGATTAGAGGCGGTTCCGGAAGACACCTATGTCTTGCTCTAGCGGTTGAAGTAACAACCCACAACTTGTAGTGCCGATAGGTGCTGCCATCTCGAGTTCATTAGCCAAACCAAGGCATCTTAGCGGACACTTTAAATGGGAGGGGAGGGTAGGGATTATATGTCGAACGATGCAGGAAAATGTTTGAGACAGCTTGCACGGCTCAATATTGATTATCATTATTCTTCAAGTGGTTTCATTCAACATAATTAACATTGTTGATATGATGAACTAAATAGCCATGCGCCAGAGACATATTCGATAACAGAAGTTAAGATACAACGATGGAACATCGTTAGACGACGTATTCTTGAATACAGACGTAGTGTACGGTCCATCTTGTACATTTTCGTCAGTCTACGAATACTAATGTAACATCAATTAGCAATAGAAATATTTCATTCACCACCTATATGAATATTTCTATAAATTATTTTCCAATGATGAAGCTGATACATATTTGCGACGGAGAATGAAGATTCTACAGAAGAAATTTGTCAAGATGCTAGGGGTAGCCCAGCAACCATAGAAGAATTTGCCAGAAGGATGTCGTTCGAGCCCAGGCGAATGATGGTGAATTTCGGAGAGGGAATGTGTTTCTTATCTCTGAGGTCGCAGATCCGAGGTTCGAATGCAGATCCATCTCAGTATCTTGAACTGAGGAAACATCTAAAGTATTGTGTGAATACTTACATAGATCTTCAAGTTTTAGTATAGAGCTTGATTAGTGACATCCTGAGCCAACGATCTTACTCCATATTTTCACATTTCATGTATTTCAGTGTTCTCATGTATTTTACACTTCAGATGTGTGCAAAGAGTTTTATGCTTCAAGATTATTTAGGAGATGATTGCCTTTCATCTATTTTTCAAATTATTCTACGGATCAGTTGTGGAACTGACATTAAAATTTCGTTGGAGGAATCAGATTGCCTCATAGAAGACTAGTCGTTAAGATTCTCGAATTTTAATAATTTGATTTAAACCAAGTATTCTGACATTGTGCCATAGCTTAAAATGAAATTCTATTAAATTAAATTTGAGCACTTTAATATAATAACATCAAACTTCAAGAACAGAAGAAACATCGAATGATATTGTTATATCATTATTGTGCATAAACTTTCGACGATCAAGGAAATACTAGTCGTTTGATACGACCGAAGTCTTAATGCCTATAAACATTCTTTGTGTAGAGTGGAAAAACATTACGACGTTGACAAACTTTTTATTATTTGTAAAGCTGAGAGCTTTGTTCATTTAATATGTTAGAGGAAGTATCTTTTGATAGAAGATTATTCAAATCTTTGGCTAGGAATTCAAAGCTAGTTTATCCCGGTCAAGATTGAAATCTATTTGACACTATACATAACATGTGTGTTATTTTACACTATGTGTGTAACATCACGTCATTATGTAGACCTGATATTACAACGATATACAATTTAAAGATTGATAAGTGAAGTGAGACAGGAGTATTATTTTTATTACATGTATTTGCGACAGACGAGTTAACAGTTAATTATCCTTTTGTGGAGTAAACATTAGGAGGTCAATCACGACAGTCTAATATCGTTCATTACGATTGGAAGTTTCGTTTGAAGAACTTAAGTATGTATAATTGTAGATCAGTAGTCATGTGAAACGATACTGAGGGTCATTCCTTTATTTGAGAAAAGTTCCTACAGAAGAAATGTTAATAACAATTAATCTGTTTTTGGTTATTGTTGAACATAGTGGATGATAATTGTTTATGCCATATATATTGTTATTACTATTATTATTATTATTACTGTCTTTATTGGTGGCGCAGTTAGGGCTCTTGGCCCTCTCTTACACTTAACCACATTAAGACAATACAATAAACATATTATGGCGACAAAATTAAACAATAATAATTGACATTGATCATGACTTTCACACTCTCATTCACTCATCCAGTCACACTTGTTGTCGGTCAGCAATGTTCAGCAGGCTGCCCCAGCAGGTGGTCTTGAATTTAGATAGTGAGGTGATACCCCTGACACTGGCTGGAAGGGTATTCCACAGCCTAGACCCCACCACATGAAAAGAGTTGTTGTATATAGAGGAGCGATGAATAGGAATGGAGAGGGAAGAACCAGAGCGTGTATTATTACCATGGAAAGAAGACAAGTACTTGAATTTATTTGATAAGTATAGTGGTCTGTCGTCAGACAATAATCGGAAAATCTGGACAAGAATGTGATATGATCGACGTAGTTCAGGTTTCAGCCAGGAAAGAGCGCAATAATAGGGAGTGATATGTTTATCATAGCTCAGATCGTAGATAAATCGTATGCAAGAGTTCAGAGTTCGTTGAAGTTTCAAAGTTAATGTTTTGGTTGCGTCTACAAGAATAACGTCACAGTAGTCAAGAATAGGAAGTATTAGTGTCTGTATGAGTAGGATTCTTACTTTAAATGGTAAAATATCTTTTTTTCTTTTGAGGGAGTGGAGCGTTGCGAAAATCTTCTTGCATACATTCTGTACATGTTCAGACCAGTTAAGAGTCTGCTTTATTATCACACCTAGATTTTTCACTGTAGGACAGTATGGAATTTCATTGTTGTTCAGTACAATTGGGGGAATAATTTGATCTCGGAGTGACGTCAATAGTTTTTGAGAGCTAATTATGATAACTTGTGTTTTGGATGGATTCAGAAGAAGGGAATTTTCCTGAGAATATTTTCCAAGTCGTTGAAGGTCAGCGTTGATAGTTTCAATTGTCAATGGAATGTCATTTGTCTTGCAGTGGGAGTTATATGAGGATTTGTAGAGCTATGGAGTGCTCATGCGAAGGAAGTTCCGCATTTTAAAGGAAGTCAAAGTATTATTGTTCTTTGATAAGAAAGGCATTGGATCTAGACAATAGTCGTTGTATACAAGTAGTCCAGTTCAAGTGAAGTAACGTTTTAGCTGTGTTGACAGAAGGGTTTCAGCGGAAATACAATTAGAGAACGATTGTCTAGTCATGTCTATGATACCATTATTAAATTTTATTAAACCTAAAGTTATGTAATTACGTACAGTTAACCTTTATCAGTCGACTGTATTAGACCGACAATGTAATGAAACCTATATAAGACGATGTGTGAGCAGTATATGGAAACTACGGAGTGTTAGAAATGATTATGTGGAAAATCAGTGTAAATAATTAATTGAGAGTTGTATTGTAACCGAGAATCCAGAATCTCGAAAGTAACGTGTTAGCAACGTTAAATAGTGTCAATTAGTATGAACAAATTACATGTAAATATTTTTCGGAAATGATTTAATTAGTTAAATAATTTTGGTAGGATTTATTAATCGAATGTTTTGGAATAGCGTGTGTTTTTGTGAGCGGATGTTTTTGTATGAATGATTGCCCACTGTTAAGAGTAATTGTTGAACCGAATTGGTCTAGAACAATTTCGGGGTGTGAATGAAAGCTTGTATGAAAATTGCAGAATGATTGTTAAAGGAACATAGGAGTTATGAGCGTTTTTGTAAGATCTGAATGTTAATTTTACGTGTATTTTAAACGCACACAAGGCAGTCTCAAGGCAGGCCAGACAGAATGATTCACCGTTAGGAGTGGAGGGCTTGGTGTGACATAATGTGAACAGTTGGCGATTCACAGCCTTGTATAAAATGTAAATAGTTCCGAGCTCAATGCTGTGCTATCGCTCATTCATGGAGCAAGCCAATGCACGTGCGTTTTCAGACGCGTGCCAATGAAGGTAAACATTCCCAGGAATGCCACGAATGTAAGAGAATCCCTTAAACGTTTTTTCTTTTACGTAGTGTAGGCCTAAACTACCAAGGCTTTTAAGCTGATATTTTTGCACGGCATTGTAATAAGATGTGTTGTAGAAAGGAAGTGTGAATGATTGTGTGGTTTTATTTATTTCTTTGTTGCTAGATTAGTTTATTGTTATTTTGTTTATATTACGTTAGTTTACTAATGTTAATAAATTTATTCAGTTCGTTATCTGTCGGTGTTGACGTGAGTAGTGGTTTTGTACGGGTTCTATACCCTCCTCCTCCTCACCCTCCTCACAAGATGGCGGTAGCCCGATAACTCTCGAACTTATGGTCGGATTTTGACAAATGAGGTGTTGTTGAACTCGGGCTGACACCCCCTTTCCAATGGACAACATATTTCAACCCCAAAAATAAAACCTACCCCTACTAGGGGGTGAAATTGAATTTTTTAGAGAATCTCTGTTACCAATTGCAACATGTGAGAGTTTGAATGCCGATATGGAATGTAACGTTGTTCTGCAAACCAATAATCAAAGAGGGGCAAGTTAGGCCTTGAGGTGAGAGCCCCTGTTATTGTTGACGAGCCCCCCTGCTATCGGGCCCTGTGGATGGGTTATTGTTGACAGGTCCTTGTGGACAAGTCCTTGTGGACAGGTCCTTGTGGACAAGTCCTTGTGGACAAGTCTGTGTGGACAGGTCCTTGTGGACAAGTCCTTGTGGACGAGTCCTTGGCCCTTTGGACTGATCCCTTTGGACGGGTCCCTTTGGCCTGGTTCCTACGGACGAGCCCATGAATTTATTTAAATTATGTCAAAGGGCCTAACTACATTTGTGTGTGTGTTGAATTGACGTTGTTCACCACTACTATAATGGGATAACGATATGAAAGGAAAGTAGCGAAATACATGTGAACATACAAGGGATCTAACTTGGTGGATGGATGTGTTCTAACGAGTCATTTGTAGTTGAAAGAGAATAATACATGTTCTTAAGATGTTAAAACTGAGGAGATGACACGTGCAGTAAGACGTCTTGTTACTTCCTGTGTCATATTACAGACATGGCAGAGAGCTCACAGATCTGTTGCTATGACTAACACTGCAGTAATTTGAAACCGCAAGTGTTCATTAAGACAATGGATGATGATCATGCAAAGTTAGCAGTTATTGGATATTACACAGGTGTTCCTTCCGGTGTCATGTTGCTGACATACCAGAGAGCGCACACTGCTGTTGCTATGACTGACGCTGCAGTAATTTGAAACCCCATACGTTGATTAAGACAATGGGTGATGATCATGCAAAGTCAGCAGTCATTGGATACCACACAGGTGTTCCTAGTGTACTTTGGACTCTCAACTGTATTGGGAAAGGAATTGCAATGATCTGCAAAAAACTGCTGACACGAGCGATGAGAGTTTATATAAGAGGGGTGTCATATATCTCCCTACTGTCAGTCTATATTACTCGCTTTGAGTGAACAGTGCTCTATTACTGCTCAAGAGTTGTAAAAAAGCCGTTTTGGTAGAAAATCATTAAATTATTTTGCAAGGTAAGTACTTATTATTAATGGATTGTAGTCTTTTATTACTAATTGATGTTGAAGTTATTGATTGGAATGTATTGATTGATTGATTGATTTGTTTACAGATAATTGGGTACCTGTAGGTTACCATATTCCTTTAATCTGTTCATTCAGTGACAGTAGTTGATCAATTATAAAAAGGTAAGTGCCCCCCTCTAATAACTTTTAAACAGTTAGAGTGATATTTTCCAATGTTCACCACCACATGTTAGTGAAAATGGTATATTTGGTAGTAAAAAGTTGGAACTACTTGACCATGGTGTGTAAAGCTAATTTTGTAGGTTAGATTTTGATTACCGCTCTATTAAGTTTGAATGTTCATTGCTAGGTGTCAGTGACAGAGGGAATATTTAAAGACTTAACCTCAGTTCACTTAACTTTACCAAACTTAACCGTGTCATGTGACATGTTTTACAAGTTTAAACTTGTTTTAAGACTGGCTATGACATTACACTTAGCTCACTTAACTGGCGATCGCTGGTTTTTATCACGTGACATGTTCTACAAGTTTAGACTTGTTTTAAGACTGGCTATGACATCACACTTAGCTCACTTAACCGGTGGCTGTTGGTTTCTATCACGTGACATTTTCTACAAGTTTAGACTTGCTTTAAGACTGGCTATGACGTCACACCTAGCTCACTTAACTGGCGACCGCTGGTTTCTATCACTCTATCATGTTCCAATGTTCACCGCTAGATGTCAGTGACAGCGGTATATAGTAACCCCCAGTTAGAACTACATGAAGTTAGACTAGCTAGGAGTTCACGATGATCGATTTAAATACACTGCTATAACCATTGACTGGAATATAATTAAACTATTGATATTGTACTTTGTTTTTATCATTTATTAACATTGATGATTTCTTTCTTTTATAGGTAATTTCGGAAGGGATCATCATGTTCAAGTGTGGTGACTGTAAGAAACAGTTCTCAAGACCTGACAACCTTCAACGACATGCAAATGTTAAACATGACATTAAAATGTTTGTGTGCAGTCATTGTGCTACAACATTTAACAGACAAGATAATCTTACACGTCATGTAAATTTAATGCATGTCAGTTCAGCACCATTTTCGTGTTCAGTTTGTGAACTTGGTTTTTCTGCTGTAAAGCGATATCAATTCCACATGGTTGAAGTGCATGGAGAACAACAGGAATTGAAATCTGTAAAACCATCAACTAGCACGGAACCTTTAAATGAATGTGATGCTCAAAAGCGTAAACGTTCTCAAGATTGTGAAAATAGTTGTGCAACAAAAAGAAAAAAGAATGGTGAACCTTCAATAACACATTGTGATGTATGTAATATTGATATACCTTCTTCAATCATTCATGGACATTTACGCAGTATTCAACATAAAAATAACGCTTGCCATGAAAGAAATTCTGGAAATGTTCAACAAATTGGTAGTGCATTTAAAAGTCGAATTGCTAGTTATAGACTTTATAGTCAAGAAAAAACTCAAAGTATTGAATCATTTTAAAAAAATGTTCAACCTACTGTGTTTGGCTTAGTAGAAAATGTTTTATTAGAGCATAAAACAATTAAAATGAATTTTGAACTTTTTGGCCTCTATGTAAAAACTGTGAGCGAAGGTGAAATTACGGATATCAAATCCTTTAATACAAAAAACATAATTGTTAGCGAATCAACTAATATTAGTGATATATATCAAAATATTTCAAGTGCTATCATTGTGAAGAGTGAAGAGTTCCAGGAAAGGGAGTCAGGCTGGGCGTTGGTTGAAGTACTTTATTTAGAAACCAACATGAATAAATACAACCCCCTTCGAGTATCATCATAAATTGATTTACCAGGATGGATCAAACGAAAGAAAGCTGTTGTGAACGTTTTGAATAATGATGACGCATGCTTTGCATGGGCTGTAACTTCAGCTCTCCATCCAGCAGTGGAGCATATGGATAGATCATCATCTTATCCTCACTATTCTTCAGTGTTAGATTTAAAAGAAATAGAATTTCCTATGGCGATAAAAGACATTCAACGTTTTGAAGAGCTGAACAATGTAAGTATTAATGCTTATGGAATTGAAAATAAGAGTATAGTTGGTCCTCTATATTATACTCAGGAAAAAAAGGATGCTCATGTAAATTTACTGTACATAACCGAAGGTGAAAACGCTCACTATTGTTGGATAAAACATTTAAGTAGACTTGTCGGTAGTCAGATATCAAAAGATAAATCTAAGAAGTGGTTGTGTGATGGCTGTTTGCTACATTTCCAGAAAGAGGAACAACTAACTCAACATCAAAAATGGGGGTGTAATCATGTTCGTACGGTATTACCGACTCCTAAAAATAACATTCTAAAATTTAAGGATTATGAGAAACAGCTTCGAGTACCATTTGTTATATATGCTGACTTCGAGGCTTTGCTAAAACCATTTAATACATGTTCATCAAATCCAGCCCAACCTTTCACCAACACTACTCACATTCATGAACCTTTTAGCTTTGCATATTATATTAAATGTAGTTATGATGACTCTTTAAATAAGTTTGAGCTCTATAGAGGACCTGATGCACCTAAAGTTTTTATGGAAAGGCTTGAGAAAGATGCCGTCCGTATATCCACTATTTTAAATACGATCATTCCAATGGAGCCACTAACTTCATTAGAGCAAATGAATTTTGAAACTGAAACTAATTGTTTTATATGTGGTGAATGTTTATATACAGACAGGGTTCGTGATCATGACCATTTAACAGGAAAATATCGTGGTGCGGCTCACCAAGAATGTAATTTAAATTATAGAGTAAGTAAATTCATTCCGGTCATTCTACACAATGGTAGCAAATACGATAACCACTTTATCGTTAAAAAATTTGGAGCTTCAGATGTGAAAATTGATGTTATTGCAAATAATAAGGAACAATACATATCGTTCACAAAATACATCAAAACTAGCAATAAAAAAAACATTAAACTGCGATTTTTAGATTCATTCCGCTTTATGCCGAGTAGTCTTGATAAGCTGGCTAGTAATTTAAAATCAGATCAGTTTCATGAAATTCAACGTGTCTTTCCTAAAGAAGATGATTTTAATTTGATTCGTCAAAAGGGTATATTCCCTTATGAATATATTAACTATGTGGAACGTCTTGAGGAGTGTTCTTTACCACCGAAAGATGCATTTTACAGTTCCTTAAACACAAGTCATATCAGTGATCAGGAATATTTACATGCACAACGTGTATGGGCACAGTTCGACATTCAAACTTTAGGAGAATTTTCAGACATATATTTGAAGACAGATGTGTTGTTATTAGCAGATGTTTTTGAAAATTTTCGGAATGTTTGTATGAAAACTTATGACCTTGATCCTTGTCAGTATTTCACAGCTCCTGGGTTAAGTTTCAGTTCAATGTTGAAAAAAACGAAAGTAAATTTAGAATTAATGACTGATATAGACATGATCAATTTTATAAAATCATCAATTCGAGGTGGATTAAGTCAATGTAGTGGACGGTACTCTAAAGCGAATAATAAATACATGCCTAGCTACAACCCTTGTGAAGAGTCAAAGTTTATTGTTTACCTCGATGCAAATAACCAATATGGTTGGGCTATGAGTCAATATCTACCACTGAAAGATTTTCGCTGGCTGACACAACCTGAAATTGATGTCTTACATGTTGACACTCTTAATGATAACGATGATAAAGGATATATTTTAGAGGTAAATCTTGAGTACCCTAAAGAGTTACATGATGATCATAATGATTTACCATTTTGTCCTGAGAATATGAAATCTCCATACATCACATCACGAACAAAAATGTTAATTGCTAATGTAAATGATAAATGTAAATATGTAATACATTATCAAAACTTGAAACAGTGTCTACAGCATGGATTGAAATTAACTAAAATTCATCGCGTATTGCAATTTCATCAGTCAGCATGGCTCAAACCGTATATTGATCTAAACAATAATTTAAGAACACAGTCAACAAACGCGTTTGAAAAAGATTTTTATAAACTCATGAATAATAGTGTTTTTGGAAAGACTATGGAGAATGTTGATAAACGAGTTGATGTAAAGCTGATAACAAAGTGGGAGAATGATGGTAAAAGGTATGGTGCGAGCAACTTAATAAGCAAGCCTAACTTTCATAGCTGTTCAATTATTCATGAGGATTTAGTTGTAATACAAATGAATCGTCTTAAAGTAACTTACAACAAACCCATATATGTGGGTTACACCATTCTGGAATTATCAAAAACACTTATGTATGAATTTCACTATGATTATGTAAAGAAAAACTATCTTGATAATGCTAAATTACTCTACAGAGACACAGATTCTTTTATTTATGAGTTTAAAACTGATGATTTTTACGAGGATATCAAAACTGAGCTAAATAGGTTTGATACAAGTGACTACCCCAAGGATAATATTTACCATTTACCTCTAGTAAACAAAAAGGTTCTTGGGAAATTTATGGATGAATGTGCTGGTGTTATTATAGACACCTTTGTAGGCACAAAATCTAAATCATACAGCTATATGACAATTGATGATGTAGTAGTAAAAAAATTAAAAGGAGTGAAAAAGAATGTTGTTAGTAAAGAGTTAGATATAAGTGATTATAAGAACTGTATAGTTAGTAACCCACCTGTATTATATAAGAAAATGTGTGTATTTAGAAGTAAAAATCATCAGCTACATACCAATTTGTTGAACAAAGTTGCTTTAAGTAATGAAGACAACAAACGATTCATTATACCCAACACATTTAATACTCTTGCTTGGGGAAACAGTCGTATTGACGACTATTACTTTTCTTAAGTCTAATGATCACTATATTGTAATATTTGTAGTGTGTTTTATATTGTAATATTTTTTTGTAAAAACTGTAAGTAGAATGTATAATGTTAGGCTACAGTAGTTTTGTAAAAATAAGATAAGTAATACATTTTAGTGTAAAATGTTTGCTTTTGTATATTACGAAAAAGATTTTAAAAAATTTACTGAATGTGTGAACTAAACAAGGGGAATGTAAAAAATGTAAAGTGGAAATTGTAAATATCCATGTGTGAAAAAGTGAAACGGCTATTACCATTTTAAAATTAAAAAGACATTGTAATCTGGTAAACCTTGTTTTTTATTTCACAACAACAAAAATGTATAGAATGTGTAAACCAATCAAGGGAATGTAAAAAATGAAAAGTGGAAATTGTAAATATTCATGTGTGAAAAAAAATGAAATGGCTATCACCATTTTAAAAAAATAAAAGATATAGTGATTTAGTGAACCTTATTTATATTTCACAAAAAATGTACAGAATGTGTGAACTAAACAAGGGGAATGTAAAAAAATGTAAAGTGGAAATTGTAAATATTCATGTGTGAAAAAATGAAAATGATGAAATGACTATCACCATTTTTAGAATTAAAAGACATTGTGATCTGGTAAACCTTGTTTTTATTTCACAACAACAAAAATGTACAGAATGTTTAAACTAAACAAGGGGAATGTAAAAAAATATAAAGTGGAAATTGTAAATATTCATGTGTGAAAAAATGAAATGGCTATCACCATTTTTTAAAATAAATGACATTGTGATCTTGTAAACCTTGTTTTTATTTCACAACAAATAGAGCTTTAGAAAAATAGAATACATAGAAAATACCAATTCCTCAATCCTTTTCAATGTCCATGTCCACTCATTATCAACTTTCATTTTATAACACTAATCACAATGACGACTGCCAACCTCTCTCCCATTGAGACATCACAGAATGTCAAAAGTTGTTTAGCTTTTCAACGATACTTTATCCGCTACACGTCTTAATGCAGGATGACTGTGGTGATAAGAAAGGTGCATGCTTGATCCAAAGGATTAATAGGTATATCACTACACTGCAAAAGGTTCTTCAAGACAAGTTCCAGGACTACACAAATAATAATCAGGTAGGTAGATTTCGAAAGTCAAGTATTGAATTACTTTGTTAATGACGCCATTGCCAGTACAGGTCTGGCATATCCTTTTCCATCGATGGTAAAAAGGTTTGATCTTCCTCCTCCTCTGTGGATGATGTTTGTTGTTGTTGCTTTTTTTCTCCATCACACCCGTGGTATGAGGAAACAAAGTCTTTACACTGACTTTTATGACCATGATACAGTTTGACCAGCTGGCAAGTAGCACACTGTCGCATAGAGGGTATTTTTGCCATAGCCACTTGCTTATGGTGATCATAATCCGTACATGGTTGCAATTCACTTAACACAGGGTCTTGAGTCCATGATTTTGGTACATGTTGCCAGATTTCTTTCACTGCATTTGCTGCGACATAATAAATGAATGATTTTGGAAGAGCCAATAATTCTTCTTTAGTAAAACTGTCTAGTTTCTTTTTACACACAAAGAACTTTCCAATCGCTTTATCGGTAGCATCCTCTTTCTCCATGGTATTACGTTGATGTTTACACGTCGCTTGTAGAAATCTCACTGGTGTCATCCACAGGTAAACCTTTAGTTTTAATTTTATTTAACAACTCCCAGCAGGCATTGGTGGATAGCCAATGAAACAATTGCCACACCTGTGCCAAGGCTTTATGGGTAATATTGACACAGGGGCAGCGATCCATGAGTGTTTGCAGCGATGGTCAGCCCATGTCCATTAAATCGATACATTGACAGTAAGACGCTAAAAATGGTTGTAGCCATTGACGTTTTTCACTACCTTTCACAAATATTACATGGGCAGAAGACAAGTGGGCTTTCATGACCATGTCCAGGTGCTTATATGAAATGGTTCCCTGCTTCCAGTCTAGTTGCATATGAGTTTCAATCCACTGGGTTTGTTTACGGTCTTTATCACACAACAAATCAAACGCATAAGGTGGTTTAAACACCAAATGAGTAGCTTGTGATATCCAAAAAGTGGAACAATCGATGATGGCCACTTCTTTAAATATAAATTTGTTATCTCCAATTTTAAACCCTTGACAGTCGACAATCAGTGTACGCAACATGTTCACTCTTGTCTGGATCAAGTCCAACTGACCACAGACTGACAATTGTTCAGTAAGGTGTACCCATGTCATTTACTTACATTCCATTCTAGTAAAAGAAAAGAAAAACATCGGGTAGTCACTATAGAGGTTAGGATATGACAGGGGGGCATAAGAAATAATAATATAACAACAACAACCAATTTTTTATTTCATTATTTTATTAGCATAACAAGTTTTACATTCTTTTTTTCATTCTAGGATAGAGGCGGTACCATCTCATACAACAAAAAAGTCTTTTGTGTTTATAGTGTCCATAACACCGATGATATCCCAATGTCTCTAAACTGGATGTTTTTGACTGTGAGCTGCTCACTGAAGCACTGCCGGCACCATAAAGTCCACACGTATCATAACTTTTTTCATCACTCAGAGGCATGAGTGAGGGGTAACTTGAATGACAGGGTATATTACCCACCTCCATTCTGCACAGGTAGGGACAGGCAGGTGACCAGCGCTGATGTTCCTGCATGGGTTCATCGCTCTCTTGCCATTGGTCTAAGATGATGGGACAAAACACACATTTCACTTCATCTCTTGTTTTTAAATAGTAGAATCCAGCGGCTGCTAAGGCTTGAGGGTTTATAAAAGGCACCGGCCACGTCGCAAAGGTCTTGAAACGTTGTTCCTCAGATTTTAAATTCATGGATGTAACTTCTCTTGAGGCTTGAAAGCAAGACATGACTGAGCGGTTTGATGTGTGTTGACCTGCTATTTATACACTTGTCACTTGGTTGGACAGTGGATAATAGTTGACTTGTTTGTGATGAATAATCAAACAGTAGGCCGTGGTATTGGCTGGAACATTGTCATGCGTTTCAAAATCTAGTCGAATGTCAATATTGGATGGTTTGACAGACTCTTCCAAGTAGGAACAGTCAAAGACAATCAGTGGCGCCCTTGTCTTAAAAGCTTGGGGTGATAACATTGGACAATTCTTCTTTTGATAATACGACCATCTAAATTTAGAAAACAAGTCGTACAGGGGGGCAAACTTATTTTTTGAAAAATCTAAATCCAGCCCTTCATAGGGAAACACAGCACCGTTGAGGAAAAGACGTGCATTTCTCAATTGCAGGTGATCAAATTGCGTGACATCTTTGGTTTGTTGATACTTGCGATTCGTTTGAAAACCCACAATCATGTAGAGAGGTCTCTCTGTATAGCGGGCTGTTTTTATAGACCAACTGTGTGTGTTGGTGGTGGGCAATAACGGGTACTCATGGAGTGCCCAGCTTCTAAATTCCATGGGTAGAGGTATATCTCTCTTTACCATTTTGAGTATGTCCAGTTTTTTGCTATCGTTAAGGGTCACATGAGGCACTTTCCATAGCAAGCGTTGTAGTTGAATTTTTGAATCAATGGGGGCATTGTCAACTCCCTTGAGTGCATTATTATCACTCCTGTCTCTCACCAGATAAAGCACTTGCCTTGCGTTGACCACAATGCGCTGGTGATCTTCAGCAAAGCCTAAAATCAGTTTAAGAGGTAAATATCCAGTGAAGGTGCCATCGGTGTGTACCATCCAGTCATTGGTCGAGTCAGGGCACCAACCCGCCATGCAAAGTGTTTTAGCTTCTTCCTCACTATAAGAGGGATATAGTTTCATGACACTGGAAATACCCACATTTCGAGTGCTATCCACCACGATATCGTTAATGACATAACGTACTTCAGAAAACAGGAAGGCGAAAGCATGGTTGGCTAACTTGGATGTAGTGGGTGTAGAACCATCGGCTTTGGTGAGCCGACCTTCAATCTGAATAACACTTTCATGTGGTAGAGTGTAAATATCTTGGTTGTAGATAACAAATTGAATTTCATCATTGTTATTGAGTCCAAGTGTTTGAGCTTGATAAGAATGCAGATCAATTCTTACCACTCCTAGTTGCTCCTCGATGTGGTTCGCTACCTCTAGAATAGAATTCATCGCGGGGGTTAATGTGGTAACCCAAATGCTGTAAAATCTGCTTGTTCTGAGATGTTAACGTGTATTCACGTGGTAAACAACTAACACCATTCCTAGACGGTGCTGTTGCTTTATATACAAACTTCATAGTGGTTTTAGCACCAACTTGTAAGTCACTGGTGTGGTAGAATCTAGATCAATGAGTTGTTGCTCTCTATTGATCAGTCTTAATGTTATATTACTAATACCATCGACAGCCACAGAATGAAAAAGCACCACTGGAGGGTTTTCACGAATAATATAGCCATTGGGCGATGTTACAATAAAGTCATAAAGCGAATGCGACGGTTCTTGATTGGTGTACACTTGACTAATAATATTACAAGTCACCGACACATGATGGTCCTCAATGAATTTCACTTCATGGTCTGATTCATGTTTTTTGTTGGGCTCTAACACACGTGGTTTAAATCCTAGTAATGGACCAATGGAATCGGAGTGAGTTTTAAAGTCAATTTTGAATGTAGAAAAAATACTGCAGCGATGAGTGTTGGTATTTCCTACAAGTTCAAACTTGCGCGTTCCATCGAGAAATGACTTTAAACCATATTCATTGATCAACACCACATAAATGTGTTCATAAATGTCATCTATCGTGTATCCACCAGAGTTCAGGGTGAGCACAGAATCATCATAGTAAAACTTGTTGTTCACATTTTCACGTATGTTGTATATTCGATTGTACGTTTCAAGAGAAACAAGTCCTAAACCATAAGGTTTTTCACTCAATTCGATAGGTGGGTAAAAGTCTAGACTCACTTCAGGTCCACGTCCATGCAGTGTAAACGTCTTACTTTCCACCGACATACTGTTGACGTTTTTGCTTATGTTGCGTCTTATATAAAAAAAATAAACATAAACGTCCACACTGTTGGCTGTTAAACGTTTGCTCACGTTTCACATTATAATATATCTTGATCCTGTTTCCAAAATAGGCCACTAGTTCCATGGGCGGGGGTAAATTCCCAAAACTGTCAAAGTACCATACAGTAAATCCCTCTTTGACATAAGCTACATAATGTGTTCCAGGTCCTCGGTGATCATCCAAATTGACAACAGCACATTCATGTTTCCAGGGTCGTGACGGTAATTGGTTTCGCATAAACACACCTCGAAAATGAGAAAGCTTTAGTTGTTTAGCATAGCTTTCCACTTGCTGATGCGTCAGGGCATGTCTTGCTATGGTTGAGGTTAAAGATGTTTTTATTTATTTCGAAAAGGTGAAATTCCAAATCCTTGTTGATAAAAGGCTGGCTTCAAATTGACATTTCTAGCCCCCATAGCAATGGCCTCCATTGTTTCATTGTGTCGCTGACTTTCTTTGAGTTGTTGCTTGCCCTGTTGCGCGGCTTTAATAGTTTTTGCCACTGCACTGACACCGCCTAAAAGTGAACCCAGAGCAGCCAGACCAGCGAATAATGCAGGTAAAAATCCCGCTCGTTTAGGGACGGGGATCACTCGCCCTTGTTTTGAACCCTGTCGCTGACGTTTTGGAATAACATGTCTCTGTGCTACTCGAAGAGCTTTCCTTATGGTCAACACATTATTTTTTCTTTTTTTCTTTCGTAAGGGCTTGTCCACGAATGTCATAAGCCCAGGCTTTGCCAAGGACAGTCTTTCTCACCACATATCTTTGTTTCACCATGATGATGATGACCAACAACCTTTCACAAGAAAGTTTAAGTCACAACTAACATTAGATTGTTATTTCATGGCTGTATATTCCAATTCTACATAAAGTGGGAAATCATTTATGTTTTTTCCAGCTTGCTTTTCATTCCATGTCAACAGGAGATGAAAGGATAATTCGTCTCCTGCATTGACCATTTCATGGTTATGGACCAACATCCTATGACCATTTATCTCTATTTGTAAATGGTTCTCATCAGGTATGGCATATTTGATGTGAATGGTTCCATTATAGTGTAGTCGATAGTGGCTTAAACCCGAAGCAAGCACATAGGTCAAGTGCTGGTCATGAACTAGCGGTATATGGTTTCTCTCATTCACAGGTTTTACATTTGTCAGATGCACTAAAAATACAGATGGGATAAATTTATAAAGCCTTTTCATTTCATAGGTCACGTATCGCTTGGTACAGACATCATCATCTTCTTGTGGGTCTTCCACGTGAATAATGCGGTGATGATTAGCGCTATAGCCATCCACCGTAAGCTGAGGCACTTTATCATAAAACTCATACACCTTGTTATCCACATACTTTTTTGTAGTAACGTCTGTAGACACTTGAGGATGTTTTACATGAGTTAACCGCTTTCCTTTAAAGTCATAATCTCCTTGTTTTGTGCGTGGCACTACTGACCTATCCACATAGTGTTTATTAGCAGGATCTGTTTCTTGTTTAGGGTCATGTATGGGAACAGACCTAGCTTTGACCATCAACGCACGTCCAAAGACATCCATCGTCAACCTGTAATACGCGTCTACTGTTTCTATGACGAGGCTCGGTGCGATGTATATAGACAGCCTGCTAGCCTCTCTAAGCCTTAGTTGAAATGAAGCTAATTAAGCAGCAAGAGTCATTCCCTGTGAGGGACATGGTTTCCCATCTCTGCCCCACATCACGTGAACAACGCCATGGTTCACTGTTTCCATCTTCCATTCGCTGCATCATTGTGGGACCTTCCGGCTGTGGAAAGACCAATCTTTTGCTGACACTTATTACAGCGCCCAATGGTCTGTGTTTTCAAAATATTTATATTTTTGCAAAATCTCTCTACCAACCCCTCTACGTGTTTCTGGATCAAGTCATGTCTGGATTAAAAAATGAGAATATGGGGTATTTTACATTTTCCACGCATGAAAATGTTATTTCACCGGATGAGGTAAAGCCTGATTCACTCATGATTTTCGATGATGTATCCACTGAACGACAAGGTATCATTCAAAGCTATTTCAGCACGGGTCGACACAAACATATCGATTGCTTCTATCTTGGACAAACGTATTCTAAAATGTCCAAACAGTTGATTCGTGACAATGCCAATGTCATTGTTTTATTTCGCCAGGACGAGAGGAACAGTCGTTACATTTATAATGAACATGTGAATCCGGATATGACCTTTCAAATGTTTACAGAATTGTGTGGCAAGTGCTGGAACACACAACGTCATGCCTGTTTAGTGATTGACAAACAAAGTGAACTCAACCAAGGGCGGTATCGCTTAGGGTTTGATCATTTTATTGCTATTTAAGGCACTGTATCATTCCCTCTCAAGTCATTTGTCGCGACATCATGGCGTTAGCAGAGAGTCAATTGAAAAAGCATATTATTAGAGCAAAAAATACTATTCGCCAAAAGTTTCGTCAATTGAAACGATCGCGTGCGGATCATGCTTTGTTTATTCAACAACATTTAGCACCTCCACTAAAAGCTATGTTGAAACCCTCTATCAAGCCATTTGAAACGCTACCTACCGTTTCACAAGCCAGTCAGACGCACCACGAGGACTCTGCGGAAGAGAAAGAGGAAGATGAAGAGGAACAGGAAGATTTAACTAGTGTTAGCGAAGTTGAGGATAATGAGGAACAAGTGTTTACGCCTCAAAAAAAGGCATCACCCCTTGCAGAGTTTTTAAGAAAAAGGAAATCCTTGGCCATGGTCGAAACCCCTTGCCCTTCCAGATCGTCTCCATTTTCACAACTCTTGGCCACTCCTCAACATAAAGCTCAACTGAAAAACATTTTAATAAAATATTATGGATCAACACTGGAACCCTATTTCACCAATCTATTTGTTGGAAACACAGATACCACATATGGCGTTCGCTATGAGAATGATAGTTTTAAAATTGGTGATTCATCGATTAAATTTAGTCGTACTAAAGCTGTCATTAAAAAGATCAACTATAAATTAACACCAGGACTGTTAAAGCTACTATTCTCTAGGACTCCCTCATCTCAAGATTATACGTCAGAGGACCTTAGTAAATATAAATCCATTTTATTGGATACCCATGCTCACAAAAGACAGTATGATCCCACTCAACAAGTGAATGCTAATATATCCCAAAAATATAAAACCATCATTGCAAAAATGTTCCCCACTAGTCAAAGTGGTCGTCGTAAAGTGTCCGCTTCAGGGGTGACATTTAAACCATTAAAACCCCTTGTGGATGTTACCTACTGGCACAATCCAAATAAACTCGTCCAGCGACTACAGCTGTTGCATGCTTCACGTCAAGCCGGCCATACTGGTCACGATTGGGAAATTCAAGAAATTGAGGAAGAACTTCGAAATGCCAAAATTATTGTTTAAGCCCTCACCCATTAAAATGGGTATTGCTCACGAGTTGCATCGTCCAGCTAGACGTCACTATCAGCGACTCAAGGTGATTTCACAGGGTGTGGATGAACTTTGGCAAGCAGACTTGGTTGAAATGATTCCCTATGCTAACGTTAACGATGGTGTACGCTATATGTTGACGGTCATTGATGTTTATTCCAAAATGGCGTTTGTTGAACCTGTGCGTCGCAAGTCTAGTCCACTAGTCACCAAAGCCTTTCAACATATTATTCAACAATCTAAACGTCAACCTCAGCTGCTACAAACCGACCAGGGAAAGGAATTTTTCAACAAGGAATTCTCCAGTTTGCTCAAATCTAAGGATATTCACCATTACACCACGTACAGCAATCTCAAAGCCAGCGTGGTCGAGCGGTTCAACCGAACATTGAAAACCCATATGTGGAAAGCGTTTACCGCTCAGGGCACTTATCGCTGGTTGGACTTATTACCTGAGTTAGTGTCACGTTACAACGACACCAAACACAGAACCATTGGGACCAAGCCACGACTTGTAACTAAAAATATTCCACAACTGGTTAAACTGTTTAACCCCGTAAAAACAGCAGACCCTAAACGTCATCGCCTTAACATTGGGGACCATGTTCGTGTGAGCAAATTCAAGTCCGTCTTCGACAAGGGCTACACATCAAATTGGGGGACAGAACTATTTCGAATTCGTCAAGTCAACCTGAACAGTCCAGTCACCTATTTACTCGAGGACCTCAACCATCAACCCATAAAAGGCAGGTTTTATCTTCAAGAACTTCAAAAGACAGCGTTTCCTAAACATTACCTTGTGGAAAAAGTGTTGAAACAAAAAGGAAATAAACTATATGTAAAATGGTTGGGATTTAGCTCAGCCTTTAATTCTTGGATTAATAAATTACATGTTGTGTGAACCTGTGTGTCTTGTATTTATTTATTTACTCATGTTGTACTTAACCTACAGTCCTATGTACAGTCCTCAGCTATACATGTATTATGAGCAAATACATATTTCTTTCTCTCTTCACCTGTGTTCTCTCTTACACTAACTCTCCCCCCTTCACCTCTCACCACTGTCAAAACAGGTTGTGACTTGTTAGCTCTTATCGTGCACGTGTACAGGTGAACACCTGTGTGTTAGATCATATTACACATGAACTTGCATTTTCTCACGTATGAAGCAAAACAGGATGTGACTTGTTTCACAAGGAGGACGGTAATAAGGTCATCTCACACGTGTTCACATGTATTTCGTACTTTCCTTTCATATCGTTATCCCATTATAGTAGTGGTGAACAACGTCAATTCAACACACACACAAATGTAGTTAGGCCCTTTGACATAATTTAAATAAATTCATTGGCTCGTCCGTAGGAACCAGGCCAAAGGGACCCGTCCAAAGGGATCAGTCCAAAGGGCCAAGGACTCGTCCACAAGGACTTGTCCACAAGGACCTGTCCACACAGACTTGTCCACAAGGACCTGTCCACAAGGACCTGTCCACAAGGACTTGTCCACAAGGACCTGTCAACAATAACCCATCCACAGGGCCCGACAGCAGGGGGGCTCGTCAACAATAACAGGGGCTCTCACCTCAAGGCCTAACTTGCCCCTCTTTGATTATTGGTTTGCAGAACAACGTTACATTCCATATCGGCATTCAAACTCTCACATGTTGCAATTGGTAACAGAGATTCTCTAAAAAATTCAATTTCACCCCCTAGTAGGGGTAGGTTTTATTTTTGGGGTTGAAATATGTTGTCCATTGGAAAGGGGGTGTCAGCCCGAGTTCAACAACACCTCATTTGTCAAAATCCGACCATAAGTTCGAGAGTTATCGGGCTACCGCCATCTTGTGAGGAGGGTATAGAACCCGTACAAAACCACTACTGACGTGTGATTCGTTTTAAATATAAGGATTAGAGTATTGTGGATGTATTGTAGGCGAAGCTGATTTCCCAGTCCCCGAGAACGTAAGTAAAGGTAAGTGTGCCCCGTGTAGTTTGTTGTTGATCCACAATATTCTTGTAACTGCTGTATGTAAATCCCTAAAGACCCTGTTGGAGCGATTTCTAATGTAGTAATTGGCCGGTGCTGTTAGAAATAGGCAATCCAGCTGGGGCAATGGATATTCCAACAGGCTACTTTCCGGATTTACCGGTACAGTACCAAACCAACACTCAAGATGGCGGTGATCTGCTGCTCTTTGTAAGCTCTTTGCGCTTTCATCAGCTGTTTCAAATAAACAATACATGAGCGATACGATCATGGATGCGCCAAGATCACTCTTTAGCCAAGCCCTAATTGTGGTTTGTGTTTGGCTGATTAAGAGAATACAGTTCAGGAGGAAGAGGAGAAGGGCAATCATGATAATAAGGCAGCGGCATATTGAAAATTTGAGACGAGCCCCTTATTGTGCGCTGGAGACCATGAACCGAGAAGTTGTTGCAATCCTCAGCCGTGATTACCACAGAACCAAACAAAAAATAATTATCACAACAGAACAAGATAATATGCTTCCCTCGTGGGTTGTGGGTTGAAGCGTTTAAATTGGCAAAGAATATAGGCCAAGCATAGATTGGATTAAAGTCAAAGACAACTTTCGAGCATAAATACAATAGAGGGCGCATTGCCACATTGCGCCTGCACTGTGACGTGAAACCAACACCTCGATCAGCTGACTAAAGGGGAAACAGAGGAACTCGTAATGGAAGGTAATAGGAGTAGGTGGGGAAATTATTTTTAAAGAGGGTTTAAACACATTTTCGTAATTTATAGATTGGGACGAGCATCGCATGTTTCTTTACGTACCGGAAGGTAGCAAAAGTTAAGAATGTAACACATTTGGTGTTAAAAGTGGCTGTCGTGTTCCGTAATAATCATACATCTAGGATCCCCTCTTGTAAATAATTAATAACAAATCCAACTCTGAATTAGGCCTACTAATTTTTGAACAGAATTGGTTTTGTGTAGCTGGTCATTTTTGATTGAACGCCCGAGGGCTCCAAACAAGTTCAATCTATTACTACATCATTTCCTAATTAATTTTTCATAATTAAATGTATTTTGGCTAATTTCAGTAGCGGTGCTTTAGAAAATTTTATCGTGCGATGAGCTCTCATTCAGCATTACCTTTCACTTCAGCATTTTATGAAAGTGAATAAAACAACATGGGCAAATGGAAATAAGGAAGTCTATTGATTTAGTAAGCGTTGCTTTTTAACAACGATGCATTAGATTTGCCACAAAGGAAAACACTATATTCAATTAAATGTTTCCTTTTCCAAACTACCGCAGTTCCCTTTAGTCAGCTGATCGAGATGTCATTTATGATCGAAGAAGACAACCTACAATTTATATAACATACAATTCCGATAAGCTACAATTTCTATAACTTCTTTGACGTAGTTGAAAATCTAGCATGCACTTTCGTTCACTAGGTACTACAGACTTGATTGCTATGTGAGTCCTGTATTTAAGAGCTCACAAGTAATTACGAGGCAGCACATCAGACAAGTTGAAACTCACCAAGATGGAAAAAATTGGGATTTCGAGCTTGAATTCACGTGGCAACGTGGCGGAAAATGCATTGATTTGTCGGGAAGGGGAAAATACAAAGGAGACGAAACAGCTTCTGAAGCCTCTTCTCGTTATGTTGGGGATACTACAATGATCTTAGAGTGGGGTAGGTTGTTACATCTAGTGGTAAGGGCTAAGCCACCTTTTTATTTTGACCGAATTCACGGACACACATTAACCGTAGCAACACCATGCTACTTTTCAAACCATGGGCTACCAAAGGGGGGAATTTTGTGACCACCATAATAAATTATTGTATACTATTGTGTACTCTTGAAGGGTAGAAGCCAATTGTTTTTGGTAGCTTATTTTCATGGCTAACCTAACTTTTGCATTCCATTTCTCGTCCCTTTTCTCTACCGTCTTATTTTGATACCACCTCCTAAAGGCTCTATTCCTTTCCCTTACTATCTTATGCAAGTATTCTCAATCTAAATTACATTGTGTAGGGTGGGTATTTTTTTTAAGTATTTTTATTCTCAATTGCATTTTGTAAATATTGTCAATTCAAATTACAGTACAGTAAGTATGTACTGTAGTTAGTTTTAGTTGTAAGTATGTAGTTAGTTTGTTTATTAGATATAGGTCATTGTTCTATTAGACTGTGGTGTGTGAGTGTGTCTGGTAGCAGTTGCATTGTTTATTAGTTATAGTTCATTGTTTCAGTAGACTGTGATGTGTGAGGGTGCATGTGAGTGTGCCTGGTGACAGACTGTTTTAGTGGTAGTATTAGTTGGTGGAACTTAAGTTTTTTTCTTCGTTAGTAGAATTTTGGTATTTAATTGTTAGTAGAAGGCTAGTATTTTTGTTAGTAGAATTGCTCTTTACTTATTCTGAAAGGGAGTAGCAGCCTTTCAGAATAAATCAATCTTTACTAGTCTTATAGACGGTTAAGGTATTGATAATATAAGCCAAATAATGGCTACACTGCGTCCTGCTGCACGGCTGAAAGCAACGGGAAACTACAGGCCTAATGTTATTCCCGAGGATATGCACCGCTCTATGTATGATTATATGTGATGATGGCCTCCTCCCTTGTAAAATATCAATCCGGAGGTAAACTAGTCCCCCGTTCGGATCTCCGGGTGGGGACTACTTGAGAGGGGATTGACATTACAGAAGTGACAAAGAGGAAATCTTACATTCTACGGATCGGAGCGTGGAATGTTAGAAGTCTGCTAGGAAATGGAAGGTTAGAAAACATAGAAAGGGAAATGGATAGGTTAAGGTTGGATTTGGTTGGGATTAGTGAAATGCGCTGGCAGGAAGAATAGGACTTTTGGTCAGGAGACTATAGGGTCATTAGCATTAAACCAAACAATGGCCAAGCAGGGGTTGGTCTCATATTGAGTAGGGAACTTGGACAGCGGGTGGAATATTATGAGCAATATAGTGAACGGATTATTGTAGCAAAAATCAATACTAAATCTACGTGCACCACAGTGGTACAAGTCTATATGCCTACCAGTCAAGCTGATGATGAGGATGTTGAAAAGTTCTACGAAGAAATAGACGAAATTCTGAGGTATATCAAGGGTGATGAAAATGGGAGATTGGAATGCTGTGGTGGGAAAAGGGAGTGAAGGGAAGATAGTAGGAGATTTCGGATTAGGTGAAAGGAATGATCGAGGAAGCAGGCTGATGGAATTCTGCACCGAGCATGAGTTGGTCATAGCTAACACCTTTTTCAATAACCACAATAGAAGAATATACACATGGATGAGACCAGGAGATACAGGGCGTTACCAAATCGACTTCATTATGGTCAAGCAGAGGTTTCGAAACCAGATTTTGGATTGTTAAACATATCCTGGTGCTGACATAAACTCTGACCACAATCTGGTTGTAATGAAATGCAGATTAAAGTTGAAGAAACTGAAGAAAAGACAAAGGCCAAAAAGGTGGGCAATAGGCAGACTGAATGTAAAGGATGTAAACGAAAGATTCAAGAAGAGTATAAAGGAAGGACTAATGAAAAACCCTAAACAAACTCCAATTGCAGACGAATGGGCACTTTTGAAGAATGAAATAACAAAATCCGCAGAAGAAATCATTGGTAGGAAAGAAAGAATAGGTAAAAAACCGTGGATCACTCAGGATATACTAGAATTGATGGATGAAAGGCAGAAACACAAGAATGTAAGAGATGAAAATGGGAAAGCAGAATACAGACGTCTGAGAAATGAGGTCAAAAAGAAGTGCAAGGAAGCGAAGGAAGAATGGTTGAAAGAAAAATGTGCAGGTATAGAAAATTGTCCGAAATTAGGAAAAGTAGACACAGCTTATCGATGGATTAAGAATATATTTGGGGAAAAGAAGACTAAGTGCTTTAATATTAAGGACACAAATGGAAAGCCTCTAACAGATAGGGAAGAAAAGGTGGAGATATGGAAAGCTTACATAGAGAGTTTGTATAAGTGAAAGGAGATTGAAAATCATGTAATGGAAAGGGAGGAGGAAATTGATGAGGATGCGAAAGGATATTTAATATTGAGATCAGAATTTGATTGAGCTTTGGAATACTTAAGCAGGAACAAAGCACCAGGCATAGATGATATACCGATTGAGTTGCTACGATTCATAGGAAATGAAGGTCTGATCAGGTTATTTCACTTGGTGTGTAGGATTTATGACACAGGTGAGGTACCCCCTGATTTCAAGAAGAATGTAATCTTCCCTATACCAAAGAAAGTGGGAGCTGACAGATATGAAGATTACCGTACAATCAGCTTGATTAATCATGCTTCAAAGCTCCTGTCTAGAATATTTTCCAAGAGGATTGAAAGCCAGATAGAAAGGGAGTTGGGTGAAGACCAGTTTGGTTTCAGGAGAAATGTAGGAACAAGGGAAGCTGTAATAAGTCTTAGGCTGATTTTGGAAGGTAGAATAAGGAAAGATAAGAGAACGTTCATGGTATTTGTAGGCTTAGAAAAGGCTTTTGATAACGTTGATTGGACTAAATTATCTGACATTTTGAAATCTATTTAAAGTACAGGGATAGGGGGGTGATCTACAATCTATACAGAAACCAGACAGTAGTCATTCGAGGTGAAGGACATGAGGGAGAAGCTGATTTTCAGAAAGGTGTTAGGCAAGGCTGCAACTTATCACCCATTCTTTTCAATCTTTACATTGAACAAGCAATGAAGGAAATTAGAGAAAAATTTAAAGTGGGGGTGAAGATTCAAGGAGAACAAATTTCAACTCTGAGATTTGCTGATGACATCGTCATCTTGGCCGACAAGCCTGAGGATTTGAATGAGTTTTTGAAAGGTATGGACTCCGTCTTACGGAAAGAATACATGATGAAAATTAATAATTGTAAAACAAAAATACTAGAATGCAGCCGAAATAAATCAGAAACTTCTATGGACATCAAATTGGCAGGTGAAAAGCTGAAGGAAGTAGGAGACTTCTGTTACTTAGGAAGCAAAATAACCAGTGATGGACGAAGCAAAGAGGATATAAATTAGGTTGGCTCAGGCAAGGAAAGCCATTCTACAAAAGAGGAATCTGTTGACATCGAATATAGATTTAGGTATTAGGATGTCATTTTTGAAAGCCTTTGTCTGGAGCGTGGCGCTCTATGGAAGTGAAACTTGGACTATTTGTGCAGCAGAACAGAGGAGAATTGAAGCATTTGAAATGTGGTGTTACAGGAGAATGATGCAAATCAGATGGGTAGATAGGGTGACAAACGAAGAGGTATTAAGACGAGTGGGAGAGGAGAGATGTTTCTGGCGACTGCTAATGAAGAGAAGTGGTAGGTTGGTAGGACACATACTAAGACACCCAGGAATAGCAAGCTTAGTTATAGAAGGAAGGGTCGAGGACAAGAACTGTAGGGGTAGACCAAGGTTAGAATATGTTAAACAGATTGCCTCGGATGTAAGGTGTGGTAGCTATGTAGAGATGAAACGATTAGCTCAGGACAGGGAGGCATGGAGAGCTGCATCAAACCAGTCAAAAGACTGAAGACTCAAACAACAACAAGCAGTATTGGATCACGACTTCTGATGTCACAGCCGGTAAAGTAGTCGACTATCTAGTTCACTACGGCTGAAATTGGGGAAGACACTGTCCTTCAATTTCTTTATTTTCAGCCCTGGGCGATAATCTGACTCAAGAAAATACCGCCCACATACGTGAGAAGTTTTTGACTCAAAATTCGGTACAAAATTGTTTCGAGAAATATTTTTAAGCCATTTCTGTCTTAATTCTGCATCACACGGGAATTCATGAAACGAAATGTGTTTTGTATTTACTTGAGTTAACATGAACATTCTAGGAAATGTTGTGTATTTACTTGAGTTAACATGAACATTCTAGTCACTATGCCCAGAACATTCGAATCTGGAACATTCGAATCTGGAACTTTCCAGCTACTATGTATATATGCATCCGCAGACTGTAGACGACAGTTCCGCGTTAGTTCCACGCATATTCTTTAGTTCCGCGCCAGTTCCGCGCAAGTTAGTCCACCTTGTGTATAGTTGTGTATCAACTAGTGTTTAATAAACCGTTGTTTTATATTAACAAGTGTATTTTATTTATCTTGTATCTCCCACGATATAACAGTGGTGTCAGAAGTGGGATAAGATAAATAGCCTAACGTTGTGAAACCGAGTGAACTTTCTAACCTCAACGCAAGTGTTTGCACCGAACTAATTTCATCACAGTGCGTGATGGAAATACTAAACCGAGTTTCTAACCTCAACGCAAGTGTGTGCACCGAACTAAGTTCATCGCAAGTGCGTGTTAGTAATACTGTTCTCCACTCATCTTCACCATGCCGGACTTAACCTCTGAGCAACTCCAACAATTCTCGGCAATGATCGCCGATGCTATCCGACAGACAATACCGTCAACTACGTCATCAGAGCCTCGAACGCCAAAGTTCACAATGCAACCGTATTGTGCTACCGACGGGACGACTGTAGCCGACTATTTCACCCGCTTTACTTGGGCGCTCAACCTCAGCAAGGTACCCACGGATCAGCATGCAAACTTTGCACGTGTTTACATGGGATCTGAACTCAATGATGCCCTGAGGATCCTGGTGAGTCCTAATAATCCGGAAACTCTGTCATACAACGAGATTCAATCTAAGCTGAAAGGCCACTTCGACGCCACACGGAACAAGTTTGCCGAGAGCATCAAATTTCGGAGTGTAATGCAGAAGCAAGGAGAAACCATCGCTAGTTTCACCTTAAGACTGCGGCAGGCTGCAACATTTTGTGAGTATGGCACATTCCTTGATCGCATGTTAATTGAACAAATGCTCGCAGGTTTGGAATCACGAGAAATGTGCGACGAGATTATTGTAAAACAACCAGAGAACTTCACCGCGGCATATGAAATCGCGCACGCACTCGAAGCTACTCGCATCACCACCGACGAGGTCAAAACAGCTTCCGCTAAGTCTGAATCAACCAATCGGATTGGATACGAGAAGCCCCTGTCCAGGAAGAACAGCAACCAGCAGCCGCCACGCAGCAAGTCAGTTCATCGAAGTCAAGAGTCTTACAACCTAACCAGACAGCACCAAGGGCCACACCAGGCAAACCGAAGTGCATCCCAGGACAACCAATCAACATGTGCAGGGTGCGGTGAAGCCCACCCTCGCAGTCAGTGCAGGTTCCTGAACGCCGAGTGCCCGAAGTGTGGCAAGGAAGGTCACATCAGAAAAGTTTGCCGATCGAAATCGAGGAAACATCGAACAACAAACCATGTGACCGAAGAAGAGCTTCCAGCAGAGAACCTCGACGTTGTGGACTACCTCAGCAAAATCTAGGTCATCGGATCGGTCAACGCAGCACCTAAGCCACTGGTTGATGTCAACATAGTGGGAACCACCGTCAAAATGGAACTCAACACCGGCGCCCCCTGCTCAACCATGAGCAAATCAAAGCTAAGTATGATTAAACCAGGTTTTGTGTTGCAGAAAAGTGATCGTAACTTCGTCAGTTATACCGGTCATCGATCAAATGCATGGGCAAAACGTCAGTGTGCACCACCATCGGAACCACAACCAGGAACCTGAATCTCTACGTGGTTGACGATGAAGTCGAATCGCTCTTTGGCCGAGAGTGGATTTCGGAGTTTGTACGGGAGATAGACTTTGGTCACCTCTTCAGAAAATCCGACCCAATCTACAGGCACTCAGACAAGCACGCTCTGACCTTGGAACAGCAGAAGCAGCTCGACAACATTCTGTCTCGCTACCAGGATGTGTTCAGCGAGACCCCCGGCAAGGTCTCAGGTCCCCCAGCGAAGATGCACCCGAAGGCTGGAGCCACACCTGTTTTCGCCCGAGCTCGAGACGTACCAGTTGCCCTCCGCGATGCCTAAGTCAAGGAAATTGACAAGAAAATTTCATCTGGCTTCTACAAAAGAGTACTCGGAGTGGGCATCGACAACGCATGTCGTCGCCAAGAAGAACGACAAACTGAGGATTACAGGCAACAACAAGCCTACTCTCAACCCGCGGATCATCGTCGATGAACATCCGATTCCCATGGTGGAACATCTGTTCAACCGAATGCGTGGCGCCACTCTCTTCTGCCACCTGGACATCACCGACACGTACACTCATCTCGAGGTCGACGATGAGTTCAGCCATGCTCTCACGCTTAACAAGCCAACTCACGGTCTGATCCACCCAACGCGAGCAGTATATGGAGCAGTTAACATCCCCTCTATCTGGCAGCGGCGAATGGACACGGTCCTGCAAGGTCTCCCAAACGTCGTAAGTTTTTTCGATGACAGTATAGTTTTTGCTGATAGCTTTGAAAATCTGATGTAGGCCCTCAGCACCACTCTGGAACGGTTTCAGCAACACAACCTCAAGCTCAATCGAGCCAGATGCGTTTTCGCTCAAACATCCCTGGAAGCCCTTGGCCACAAAATCGATGCGTCAGGTATCCACAAGTCTGATGTACACATCCGAGCTGCACGTGATGACCCGAAGCCGACTACACCAGAAGAACTCCAACTGTTCCTTGGTAAAGCAACCTACTACAGTTCATTCATCCCCGATTTGTCCACCAGAGACAGACCACTCAGAGACATGCTGCTCAAGGACCCTTTCATCTGGACACCAGAAGGCGACAGGGCATACAAAGACATCAAGAACGCCCTAACCTCGCCCCAGGTACTCATGTAGTATGACCCAGCGTTACCACTCCTGTTGGCCACGGACGCCAGCAAGACCAGCCTGGGTGCAGTACTGTCACACCGGGCAACAACGGGCAAGAACGTCCAATCGCTTACGCCAGTCGAACGATGACAGCAACGGAGCAAAGGTACCTCATCTCCGTACACCCAGGGCCGTATTTCTAAATAGGCTAAGTAGGCTGCAGCATAGAGCGGCAAATTTTCAGGGGCGGCAGTTTGGCAGTTTATTCAAAAGTTAAGATGAAGTATTTCAGACTTTAATAATATTTTCCGTACGAATTTAAGAATACATATTATTAAAAAATATGTTTTAGTCCTTCTACATAGCCTACTTTCTAAAACTATAACATAATACAAATTCACAAATACAACAAAAACACTTTCATATGAGTAGACTACATTATTAACGAGTTTGCCATTAAGAAATCTATGTAAATTTGAACATCACGATCATGTGGGGAGAGTTGTTTTAGAGAAGTTTGTATACTTTTTAACAAATAAACCAGTAATTAACTAAATATTGTGTAATTTCATTTCACCGTGCAGGACAAATTCATTAAAATGGAACACAGTTCTTCAATTACGAAAAAGATAGTCATTAGTATTAAAATATAAAAATATGTGTAAAATAGTGATCACTGATCTCCAAGAACAAATTAATTAAAGAAGTTTGAAACCCATTTCATTTTTAACGTATCTTAAAAGAAGTAAAGAAAAAACAAGGAGATAATTAATTTCATTATATAATTTATCATGTAAAGCATTAAAATTGTAGTTTTATATAAACTAAATGAACTTTATGTTTAAAAAAGTTGAAAACGCCAATGAACTCAATCCCTTTGTTGTATAAAACAAATGTGTTAAGCGAATATCAATTTTAGAGGGGGCGGCAAATGGACTTATCCTATAGGCGGCATATTCTTAAATCCGGCCCTGCGCACACTCAACTTGACCAGGCCACGTCGAGGTCACCGCACAACCGACCAAGTCACTGTGCAACCGACAAGGTCACCGCACAACCGACCAAGTCACTGTGCAACCGACCAAGTCACCGCGCAACCGACAAGGTCACCGCACAACCGACCAAGCCACCGAGCAACCGAGCCTGAGACGAGTTCGCTCCACCGAGACACCAGCAACAGTCCAAACACCACCAGCCACACCAGCTACACCTATAGACAGGGCACCACCTATTTCCCAGACCTCTTTTATTCCCCAAAGAGTACTTGCCAGCACCGACCACCATTGAGATTCTCTCCTGATTAAGATTCCAAAATCATCTATTTAAAAGAGGGAGGAAATGTTGTGTATTTACGTGAGTTAACATGGACATTCTAGGAAATGTGTAATTACTTGAGTTAACATGAACATTCTAGTCACCATGCCCAGAACATTCCAAACTGGAACATTCGAATCTGGAACTTTCCAGCTACTATGTATATATGCACCCGCAGACTGTAGACGACAGTTCCGCGTTAGTTCCGCGCATATTCTTTAGTTCCGCGCCAGTTCCGCTCAAGTTAGTCCACCTTGTGTATCAACTAGTGTTTAATAAACCGTTGTTTTATATTAACAAGTGTATGTTATTTATCTTGTATCTCCCACGATATATCAAAATGCCATTCACTTTCCCGCTCTTACTCTTGCAGTATGGAACACAGCAGTATACCATCGTGGCTAACCATCACCTACGACAATTAAAAGTATTACTTCTTTTCGACATGATTATCAGCTATCACAATACAGAATACCGATGCATGTTCTAGAGACTATACGTAACAATATAATACGTCGGCACAACATAAGATTGGTATTTAAATTAAATAAACATACTTGTCTGTATATATCCTCCGTGGCTTAGGCGGCAGCACGCCGGCCTCTCACCGCTGGGCCGTGATTCAAATCCCGGTCACTCCATGTGAGATCTCTGCTGGACAAAACGGAGGCAGACAGGTTTTTCTCCGGGTACTCCGGTTTTCCCTGTCAAAAATTTCATTCCAGCAACACTCTCCACTATCATTTCATTTCATCTGTCATTCATTTAATCATTGCCCCAGAGGAGAGCGTCAGGCCTCGGCAGCCGGCACAGTTCATATCCTCGCCGCTAGATGGGGGCTTCATTCATTCCATTCCTGACCCGGTCGGAGACTGGAAGCAGGCTGTGGATTTTCATTTCACTTGTCTGTATATTCCATAGGCATGACAAAATAATGGAGTTGTAGTGAAAATGCTGTAACTACTGTAAGTAACACAAAATATCAACTCTTAGTGAACACCACTGCACTTCTCACATTACACAACTCAAGTGACAAATAACAAAGGTGTAAGATATTAAGATTAGAAACGTAAGCGGAATATTACGCGCTTGGACAAGCTCACAATAGGTTCAGCTTAGCAGCGCTCCTACCGGGAAGATCGTCAAGTAGGCGATGTTCGTTGCTTAGCACACAACTCGCGCTGAATGGGAAGGCGTTAGAGCATAGCACTATAGCAGACGGCGATGTTTATTCTTTATAACAAACTATTTATTACCTAAAGTCAATATGTTAGTACATTGAAACCGTACCAGTTTCGGTCGCATCGTGAACTTCTTCGGCGTGGTGTAGGAAAAGTATATGTGTAGTACCATACAATTTAATTTAAAAAAAAACTAATAGAGCAAACTATAAATATGTTTGCACCAAAAGTTCACAGAGTAAAAAAAAAACCAGATATGTTACAATAATTTTGTTAATAAAGCATTTTAAAAAAGTCTTGAAAAAACAGCTTAGAATTGAATAGATCTGAAAATAAGAGATTAAACTGAGAAACAAAAACATGAAAACAGAACAGAAAAGATATAAAAGAATTATAACGCTTACGTGTTTGTGAAAATATGTATATTAAATAAGTTAGGTTATAAAAATGATGTTTGATGTCAAATGGTTCCAACCCGCTTCCAACTGTGAATGTCCAGAGCCCGCCAAATTTATTTATTTATTTTCTTATTTATTTGCTTATTTAATTATTTACGTATTTATTTACTTATTTGTTTATTTACTTACATGTTAATTTATTTAATTATGTATTTTCTTATTTATTTGCTTATTTATTTACTTACTTATTTACTTACTTATTTGTTTATTTACTTATATATTTATGTATTTAATTATTTATTTTCTTATTTATTTGTTTACTTATTTATTTACTTATTTATTTATTCACGTATATATTTATTTACTCATTTACTTACATATGTATTTATTTAATTATTTATTTACTTATTTTTTATCTACTTCTTTATTTACTTACGTATTTATCTATTTAATTATTTATTAACTTATTTATTTTCTTATCTATTGATTTACTTTTTTATTTAATTGTTTATTTGCCTATTTATTTACTTATTTATTTACTTATTTGTTTATTTACTTACATATTTATTTACTTATTTAGTTACACATTTATTTATTTAATTATTTATTTTCTTATTTATTTTTTACTTAATTATTTAATTATTTATTTTCTTATGTATTTGTTTACTTATTTACTTACTTATTTATTTGCTTATTTATTCACTTATTTATTTACATATTTATTTACTTATTTACTTACACATTTATTTATTTAATTATTTATTTTCTTATTTATTTGTTTACTTATTTATTTAATTATTTATTTTCTTATTTATAAGCCTCCGTGGCTTAGGCGGCAGCACGCCGGCCTCTCACCACTGGGTCCGTGGTTCAAATCCCGGTCACTCCATGTGAGACCTGTGCTGGACAAAACGGAGGCAGACAAGGTTTTTCTCCGGGTACTCGGTTTTCCCTGTCAAAAAAATTCATTCCAGCAACACTCTCCAGTATCATTTCATTTCATCTGTCATTCATTTAATCATTGCCCCAGAGGAGTGCGTCAGGCCTCGGCAGCCGGCACAGTTCATATCCTCGCCGCTGGATGGGGGCTTCATTCATTCCATTCCTGACCCGGTCGGAGACTGGAAGCAGGCTGTGGATTTTCATTTCATTTTCTTATTTATTTGTTTAATTGTTTATTTGCTTATTTATTCACTTTTTATTTACTTACATATTTCTTAAATTATTTATTTACTTACTTACATATTTACTTACATATTTATTTACTTACATATTTATTGTCTCACGTATTTACTCAATCATTCATTCATGTACCGGTATGTATTTATTTATTTGTTTGTTTGCTTCCCCTTCGCCACCTTCTCTGGAAATTGCACGTAACCACATCCCACGCAGTGAATTGTCCGATGGTATCTCATGAAATGAGATTTCCCGGTATTCTAACTTGCCCTGTTCTGATTTACAAAAGGGCACGCAGCAGTACAGCATTATAAAATCATTCAGAATATATTCCAAACACAACTGCTCCATTAACATCAATACAAAACTTATGTCTGCCACAGTGCCTTGGTGCTGCTTCCTAGAGCCTTTATTTGGAAACGAGGTTGTACGCTCAAACCAATGCTGTAATCGTCGAATGGACAGGCAGTTTAAAGCAACCAGGAGGGTTGCGATCCAGCCGGCAGTGGATTTCATGGCCATCTTCATAGTACGAAAGCCTTCTACTAGATGACGGGTAAATCGATTGGCGCGGTATTTCAACGTATTTCATACCATTCGATATCGCAATTAGTTTGTATCATTTTATTTATTTTAACTATTTCCTATGTTCCATATTTCCTTAACCCATACTTTCGCCTATTATGGTGTTTTATTTATCGTATGCATTGACCATTCATACGGTTTACTTCAACTTGGTAAGATACACCTAACCCCATTTGCGAAAACATTTACGCTGTCTGTTCACATGAATATCTATTTCAGTTAGGGTTTTCTTTAGCTCTTGCCCTAATTAATACCTTATTTTATTTCGGAGTACCGGTATCTTATTTATAGTATTCAACAGATACTGTATTCCAGTGGATCATGTCAACCTTATACTCCCAACTCCCTTCCGAAGAGAAATTACAGGGTCTTTCACTCAAGGTGCGGCCAGCCCAGCGCTCTAGGTAGAACGCGCAGCTATAAGACGAGCATATCGCAGCGCGCTGCTGTCAGAGCATATGTCATCATTAAGATAAGGAAGGAAGTGCTGTGGATTGATGCTTCGGACTCTCGACCCTAAGCTCAGCGAGCTGCCGGCGGCGCGTAGAGGCAGCTCGCTGAGATTATTGTCGAGAGAGCACCCATACAAATCACATGTAAATAACGAGTACACATAATAACACATAATCAAAGTAAAATAATTACCCACCTTGTCACAGAAGATGTTGAAAATGTCTTCCACCTGCATCTACACATTTCTGGCATCGTCTAAGGAAATTTTCATTTACATGCTTCAGTTCATCTACCGAGATAGCCTCAATTTCTTTGGTTATATTCTGTTTGAGTTCATCTAGAGTGTGAGGGTTTGTTGCATAAACCTTATTTTTCAGTTTTCCCCATAAATAAAAATCGCAAACCGTAAGATCTGGGGATCGTGTGGGCCACACTGGTTTACTAATTACCCTGTTGTCGAAAATTTCCTCAATTAAATCTAATGACTCGTTAGCCGTATGCGCAGTTGCAGAGTCCTGCTGGAAATATCCAGATTGGCATTCAGTGTCCGTCAATTGTTCAAAAAATGGCACGAGAATGTCATCCCTATATCTCTGCCCAGTGATTGTGGTTTCAAAAAATATAGGCCCTATTATCCTGCCACCCACACTCCCATTTTCACATAATGTAGGGGTGTTTGATGTGTGAAATTAACAGGTTTTTCTGAAGACCAGTACCTGTTATTCTGACTTGAAACATGTACATTTAAATGGAACCATGCTTCATCAGAGAATATTATTAATTTCGGATCAAGTACCCCATCATCAACACCCCTTAAAACCCAGTTATAAAAATTTACCCTGCTCTCATTATCACGTGGAAGCAACTCTTGAACAACACTAATCCTGTATGGTTTCAATTTTAACATTTTTGTAGCCCGCCACGCTGAGGTAATCGAAATTTGTGTTTGCTGCGAAAGTTTTTTGAGCGATTTTGTAGGAGTACGTTGTAACATTTCCCCTACCTCGCCTAATTTCTCCTCAGTAAGCAGTCGCTTTTTTACTCTTCATTTTCCAACCAGAATCGAACCTGTACTTCTAAATTTGTTGACAAGTCTTCTAACAGTTTCTCTATTTGGAATGGTCGCACCTGCGAATTTTCCTATATACCACCTTTTAACTTCTCTACAGGAATTCGTCAATACATAAGTGTCGTACATGAAAATCTTTTGTTCTAATGTGTACGCAGGTTGAGGCATTATTGAACCAACAGGCTTTAAAACTTAGCAATAACACGTTATAAAATTTTGGAACACAATAACAATTAATCAATAACCACTAACACGTACACACGTTATAAACTTATAACACTTATAACATTGAATAGGCTATAAACGAAATAACAAAGTCAACTTTACTCGGTAAACCCTGCATTGCAACTGTTCCAGCACTGAGAAGTCCCGCGCTGCTCCGAAACATCAATCCAACAGCACTTCTTCCTTATCTTAATTATGACATCCTGTGACAGCAGCGCGCTGCGATATGCTCGTCTGACCTTTATATCCCCACGTTCTACCTGGAGCGCTGGGCTGGCCGCACCTTGAGTGAAAGACCCTGTACATTGCCTGTCCACATAAATATTTATTTTAGTTTACTAGGAATCAAATATTGTGTTGTCTGGTTTATTACAACATGAACTGTATCAGAAACCTAAGTTAAGATAAATGTTTTATGTGGCCAGTAAGCTATTGGGCAACCTACCTGTAGGCCTAGGCCTAATTGACTACTGAGAGCAGTTTAACACATGAACGACAATACCGTTAAGAATAGGTGTATAAATTTAGAATAATGATCAAAAATCTCCAAGAATGAGGTATTAACTCTTTGGGCAGTAACACAATAGAAGTTAATGGGGGGCGATGGTCCAATCTAGTATGCCAGTTATTCTTCACGGTAGGCCTAGTGTAGTGTTAATATGAAATCATCGGTTCTAGTTTGAACACCACATTGCTCCTCTGGCTGCAGCCAAGAAAGTCAAAGAGTGATTTAATGATCCATCGTAATACTAGCCTTCAATAATAAACCAGAGCAAGTGCCCTGCAGGTAAAACTGAGGATCAGGATCATTTAAACTGCAGTTTAGTATTGTTCTCCTTAAAGGCACTTCTCACATTAAGAACTTTGATCAGAAAGGAGTAGGGTATGGGTGCATTTTGTGGATCTGTTGCACCTGGAATGATGAAGAGCAGCTCATGCCACTGGAACTAACCATAGAATCCGTTACACCCGTCAATTTATAAGTCTAGGACTGTTGCGTACGATAGGTCTACATGTTAAGTTACAAGTTTGCAAATTAGTAGAAAGAAAGTATCAGTAGACCATTGAGGTGCTTCTAACTCATCCTAGAATAAAACTACATTCTACATTTTAGCAATATTTACCACTTAATGGAATTTATTCCAGTTTTCTTCAGATGAAGTTATTTATTAGCCTTCTTATAAATTCAATATATTCTTACTTACTTACTCCATGGCACTACAGCTCTTGGAGAGCCTTGGCCTCCTTGATGACGTTTGCCCATTCTGCTCGGTCCACTGCCTTCCTTCTCCATCCTCGAATTCCCATGCAATGGAGGTCCTCCTCGACATCATCCAGCCACCGCTTCCTTGGTCTGCCTCTACTCCTCCGTCCTTGTGGTTTTCCTTGGTAAACCTTCTTTACAGGATTGCTGTCCTCCATACGCTGAACATGTCCCAACCACCTCAGCCTACTCCTGTTAATTTCCGTCACAAGATCTGGCTCCCCATACAGTACTTTCAGCTCTGCATTTGTTCTAATTCTCCATTCTTCATTCTCCTTCACAGCGCCAAAAATCTTCCGAAAAATTTTCCTCTCCCATACTCCTATCCTGTTCTCATCTACTTTGGTTAAAATCCACGTTTCCGCACCGTACATGATTACTGGTCGAATTATTACTCGATAGACACGCAACTTCAACTTTCTGGATAACAAACGCGATAGCAGGAGAGGTAAGAATGAGTAGTAGCATCTGTTCGCAGACAACATTCTTTCTTTTATCTCTGTCTGTACCTCATTACTATCAGTGATCACAGATCCAAGGTATTTAAACTGTGGGACCCTCTCAAAGTTGTAATTGTCAATGACTATGCATGTTTGGTTTTTGTGATCTCGACTGGCTACCAAATATTTCGTTTTTCCTCCATTTACCCCTAGGCCGAGCTTTCTGCTCTTCCTTTCCATATGGCTGAAACCCTCAGACACAAATCTTTGGCTTCTGCTTATCAAAGCTACATCATCTGCATAAGCAAGATACTGAAGTGTCCTATAGAAAATGGATCCTCCTCGATTGCATTCTATACTCCTCATGACTTTCTCTAAGGCCACATTGAAGAGCAATGTTGACAGTACATCTCCTTGTCTAAGTCCACGTTTCACTTCGAAGGATTCTGAGAGCATTCCTTGAACTTTAACTTGGTATTCCTCAAAGTCATTTTTACAAGACCAACAAGTTTCTTAGGTATTCCAAGCTCTAACATTGCTGCATACAACTGAGGTCTCCTAACACTGTCATACGCCTGTTTGAAATCAATGAACAGTTGATGTAGAGTGATATTGTACTCATAACATTTCTCCATGATTGATCTCAGCAAGAAAATCTGATCAGAGGCGGATCTACCACTCCTAAATCCACACTGGTATTCTCCTAGTGCTCTCTCAACAAACGGTTTTAATCGCAAGGCCAATATTTTGGTAAGCACTTTGTATGTCACATTTAGCAATGAAATTCCCCTGAAGTTTCCACAGTTGGTCTTATCTCCTTTCCTATGAAGTGGGCAAATTATGGCCTCATTCCATTCCTGGGGCATTTCCTCCATCTCCCAGATTCTAACCAGCAATTCATAGATGCACTGTCTCATCTCTTTTCCACTAGGTTTCAACAATTCAGAACAGATTCCATCCTCTCCTGGTGTTTTATTATTTTTTTAGGCTCTTAATAGCTTCATTGACTTCCTCAAGTGATGGTTTCTCTATCAGCAACTGTGGTTCATCGTATAGGGTCTCCTGGTTCTCCTCAACTGCAGGGATTAGCTCATCTTCCTCCTTGTCCTCCAGATTTAATAGCGTCTCAAAATACTCTACCGATCTCTTCATAACTCCATCAGCATCTCCAACTAGATTACCATATCTGTCTCTACAGGAGGATGTTCGTGGTTGGAATCCTCTTTTCAATTCTCTTGCCCTGTTGTAAAAATTTCGTACCTCTTTTTTTTGTCATACATCTCCTCCATGTCCAGCAACCTTTTCTTCTCTAGTTCCATTTTCTTCCTTTGACATACACTTTTTGCATCTCTCCTTTTGTCCTCGTACTCACTTTTTGCGGCTCGGGTCATCCGTTGTAGCATTTTCAATCTGGCCTGGTTTCGTTCATCAAGTGCTTGCTGACATTCTTCATCAAACCATTCAGCTCTAGCTGTTGGTGGTTGCCTCCCCAGTACTTCTTCGGCTGTGCTAGTAATTGTGCTTTTGATCTGTTTCCACCGACTGCAATCGTTCCTCCAGTCATTCACTATATGCTCTAGCTATCTGCTCATCCTTCAACTTCTCAACAGCAAACCTCTTCTGCCTCTGTCCAATTTATTTTTTGTTGTTCGCTATCCTCTGTCTGAACCTTAGCAGTACCATTCGGTGGTCACTATCACAGTCTGCCCCTCTGTAACTTCTAACATCCATTACTCCAGGTCCATAACGTCTCTCCACCAAGACATGGTCAATCTGATTCGATGTATTACCATCTGGGGATGTCCAAGTTTCCAAGTGTATCCGTTTATGAGGAAAAAAGGTGCTGCTTACCGTCATGTTTCTACTTACTGCAAAACCTATCAGCCTAACTCCGTTGCCATTTGATCTTTCGTGTAGGCTATGTTGTCCTGCCGTAGGTCTGTCAATTTCCTCTCTTCCCACTTTGGCATTCATGTCACCCAGTATCATCTTTATATCATGTCTTGGTTGTCTGTCAAATACCTCTTCAAGTTTTCCGTAGAACTGATATTTCTCTTCCTCGTCACTTTCTTCAGTAGGTGCATGTACACATATTAAGGTGGTGTTGAAGAATCTTCCTCGGATCCTTATCACACACATTCTCTCATTGACTGGCTCAAAATTCATCACGGCATGCTTCATTGACTTCTTAACCATAAATGCAGTTCCAAATGTCTTATTTATATTGCCGCTATTAAAGAAGGTATAATCCCTGAAATCCATTATCCCTGTACCCTTCCATCTCACCTCTTGGAGAGCAGCTATCTCAACTTTGTATTTTGCCATCTCTTGCTGGAGGTTCCTCATAGCTCCGACTCTATTGAGGCTCAGCACATTCCATGTGGCGATCCGTAAATCATTTGTCCTCTTTCTTTGCCTGGGTCTATCCAATAAATCTGTCCGGCTTTTGCCATCCTGTGGTTTCGTAACAGGTGCTTTCTTCTAGAGTAGGTTGTTAGCCTCACGTCCAACCCCCAACCTGGAGGACCAGGGACTCTTCTGTCAGGGTTACCATACCTTAGCCGAGATGATCCAGTTTTAGGGCGCTGGAAATTCGCCTTCACCCATCCCTTAGAGGTAGGATTTGCTGGTTGTGTAAGTAGGAAAGCCTACCAACTTGAGCATTTCTCGGTACTTACGGGTGGCACCTTCTCGACATCAGTACTCTCACCAAGACTCAGTAACCAGCCATTGACCCTCCCCATTTTTCCGGGCTTGGGACCGGCATTGAGTTGAGCTGGATTGCTCCCCCAATGGCTGGGTTTCAATATATTCTACCTAGCCTAATCCCTTCTCCCTTCGTCTCTATATGGCACTAGGGCATAGCAATCTGACTCAATGCTCCTCCGAGATTCTACACAGAAGGGAGGAGGCACTCAACTACGAGTATGACCTTTGTTCCTCACACACAATGTATTATTACATGAAGGAAAGGGGAGAGAAAAAACAGAGGTTTGTATCAGCACCATGCAGATTAAAAAATATCTGGGGAGTAGGGGGCAGAGGTTGATCCATCCCTAGCATGTCCCCACAGGCAACATCTTGTCCCTAAATACTACTACTACTGGGAATGAGATTAAGACTAACTACATTGAAATATTATGTGGATAACATAACTCTCACCTGAATTCTTGACATTCTTATCACATACAGTAGTATGAAAAAGTCTACTTTCTAATTGCATAATCTTCATCAGGACATAAAGGAGGAAAACACAAACCTCGTGAATTAGGAGGAATGCCTACTGGTTCTGGTGGGATCAGTTGGTGTTAGGATTGCAGCAGTTCAGGAAGCAAGGCTCAAATCATACACAATGTTTTCTCTAACAAATTTTTATTCAAATAGAACACTTAATTTATAACATAAAATTAAACATATGAAAATACAGCAGTTTGCACAGCAATGCACCTGTGGAATGTGTCCCATTGTATAGATAATCAAATTCAGTTTCTTTCTTCGACTTCTCATTCAGACCGGGTCACTGGAAGGTGTATCACAGATTTTTTGGCAGAGAATCCTGGAAAATTGAAAATCAATCCTTTATATTGTTACCAGTACTGTGTCAAAAAATATAAACAAATTTCTAGATTAATTTTGTATCATGACCTGGAGATGTGCTCATGTAGCCTATACGCTACATTCTTAAACTCAAGTTAGCCATTATAGTGTAACAAACAATTTAAACCGGCTACATCCTTATGCGAAAACAAGAGTAATTATTTTAAATAATAATAATAATAATAATAATAATAATAATAATAATAATAATGTTTTTTCTTTTATTTTCTTTCAGGAGCAGTCTTGTGTAGTATTTTGCTAAATTTCCATGCTGGGAAGTGTCTGGAAATACTCTCAAGAAATGAGAAAACTGCCCTTCCTATACTACTGAGCAAGACCAATAAATGCAATCACTTATCAGACTCAATCGTCACAAATGGTCAACACACTAAGGAAAGCCTAACCTCATGTCAACCATCTTCAGTTTACAGATTAATAATATCATTTATTACCCAGTCAGGCAAATGACCTTGATGTAGTCTGTCATTTCGATCACCACTAAAAATAAAATAAAGTTAACCAGCAAATAATACAAGTGTACATTAATTTGGCAGACCAGCATATAAAAGCCTCCAAATGAACCTCGTATTTCGCATGATAGACCGGGGTTTGAGAGTCAGAGTAATCTAGTCGTTGACAAAAGCGAACAAGTGACGTGTCATACCTCTCGTTAAGAATGCACTACCAAGTGCTTAGACACAGAATGATGGTGTTGCATGTGATATGAAACGGCGATTCCCAAAGACTGTGTTCAGACGTTGTTGAACAGCCACTGCGAAGTGAGCCGTCACCCTATCGTGTTGAAACCAAACACTGTTTAAGAATCCCAAATTTTGCAGCTGCGGGATGAGCCAGTCATTAGAACGATCAAAAAAATATGTTTCAAACATATGCGTTTGTATTATGCCGGCCCAGATCATGACGTGAGGTGGATTCGCTTGATTTCTTCAGCTGTGCAGAGACCATGGACGGACAAATATGATGTTTTAAATTCCTAAGATGTAAGTACAAATGTATATGTACTGACAATATAAATAAATAATAATGATTAGGGGTATACGAACTTTGTGCGCACACTGTAAGATTTTCATGCATTGTTTCGTCTACTGGGGGACATCGCCAACTGATATTACTAACCACGGTCACTACAGCACCAGAAATATGTGTTAATATTTATTGCTCATTCAACGAAGGCAGCCATGTTCGACAGTGCACGAGGTGTCTTCAACTATTAATAAGACGCACACATTGACATCACCACAGGTTGGGGTTAACATAGTTCACGATTGACGAATGATAGTTTAAAATTTGAAATACACTTATGTTCCGTCTGGTCAATGTCCTAGGGCGTAAATAAACACAAAAAAGTATTGACTAGACGGAAGATAAGTGTATTTCAAATTTTAAACTATCACCGCAGTTGCCAACATGTGGGATACAAAATACACCACTCAGGTCTGGTCTGGATAAAGATTATTGATGCACGATTACCCCACTGTGCATGACAGAAACCAGGTGTGTATATATGGCAAACGGATATCTAGCAATTATTGGTATAGGCAAAGCCCATTTGAGTGGATTTAAGAAATTTCACTCTCACAAAAAACATTAATTACAGCAGTGCACAACAAACATTACTGTGCGAGACAAAAACAGGGGTGTATTCCTCCACCTAATAATTATAGGCCCAGGCAAAAGCCATTGGTCTGCATTAAAATACTATTACAAATGACTTTTATTGATCTAGAAAAGGTCTATGATAGCATGCCTAGAACAAAAGTTTGGGAAAGCTTAAAAAATAGGGGGATAGGCAAGGAACTGAGAGATGTGATAAAAGGAATGTGCATGGAGTGCTACAGTAGTGTGAAGACTAGAGTCGGGACATCGGAATGGTTTAAAATTGACACTGGACTAAAGCAAGGAAGTGTGGTAATGGATGACATCATGAAGGCAGCAATGATGAAGGTAATGTTGTTTGCAGACGACGTTGTGATCTGGGGCGAGGATGAGAGGGAGGTACAAGAACAGTTAGACGTACGGTAATAAATGAAAAGATTGAGCAATGGGGATTGAAGATAAATGTGGAGAAGAGTAAAACAGTGGTGATGAGTAGAGAAAAGAAAGAAGGAAAAGGAGTAATCAAAGTAGGAGATAAGGAATTGGAAGTAGTGAAACACTTCAAATACTTGGGAAGTGAACTGACTGAAGATGGAAGACTAGATTTGGAAATTAGCAGAAGAATACAACTCGGGAGTGCTTTCTACCAACAGGTACGGGGACTAGTATGGAACAAGGATATACCAATTAAGGCTAAAGAAGTTATGTACAAAGCATATTATGTTCCTATAAAGCCATACACAGCAGAAGCTTGGACAATGACTAAGAGGGATGAGAGCAGAGTACAAGCAGCTGAGATGAGATTCCTGAGTATGGTCCAGAAAACGAGGAGGGGCACCGTGAAAAATGAAGATATACGGAAAGAACTGGGAGTACAGAAACTAAATGACAAACTGGAGCAAAACAGATTGAGATGGTTTGGACATGTCAAACGGATGAATGAAGTAAGGCTACCAAGATGAGCACTGGAACCACGGATGACAGGGAAGAGAGGACGAGGAAGACCAAGAATGCGTTGGATGGACTCGGTGGAGAATAGTATTAGAAAACTGAACCTGCATTGGAACACTGAGTCGGAAGAGGAATGGTGGAACGACAGAACAAAGTGGAGAGGAACCATATTTGCCCCCACCCAGTGTCAACTGGAAAAGAGGAAATGAAGATGATGATGATTATTACAAAACGCACCATACAGATTCCGGCGTTTAGCTGTACACTTGACTTTGAGAGCTCAGCGGTAGGAGAGAAAAGGTATTTTAGCTTAATTTAAGACGCTATTTGATGCCGAGCAATTTTGCCCTTTAAAATAAGGTTAATATTGCGTATTTTGCACCACATAACACATGACCCAGGTATGCAATTTTTCTACATTTGACGGTAATCATCAGCTCCCACTTAGAATTTTCTCTCCGCAGTACCAGCTCATTAGAGATGTGAAGAGAGTAGATTAGGGGGGAGGGCAAATGACCTCGTAGTTCCACCCCTTAAAAAACAACAATAACTATCACTGCTGCACAATAACAATACTGTCAAATATCACTAATATACTGTCAAATTTCACTAATATTGCTTAAATGAAGGGTTTTATTTGTAGCTTGGTCAACGACGGCAGATGTTTGTGGCTGACAAATTGACGTCATATTACGTTGCCAGCATGTCCGATACAAAATGCAAAAAATGTGAAAAAAAAAGAACTCCAATACCATCACGTCATCAACTACGTCATCAAGGTAACTAAGAATTCCCCTAAACGCCAGTGCATCGCAAGGTATAGATGAACCTTTTGGTCTAGGCGAAAACCATTGGTCTGCCGGATGCGATATAGTATCGAATGCGTGTGGTTGGCAATACTGTACATGGTGCTAAATATGGCAAAGTCAGCTGGAATTTCATCTATATAAGTCGTGATCCTATTTGGGATGGCTGGGTGGGTTACAAACAGCGGAGAAGTAAACATCTATTACTATATTGTCTCAAGATACCATTACTGCAGGTATTTTGACTAATTTCAGTAGTTTAAGAATTTTTTACTTCGGTTCAGGTGAACTCCACTCTTGGAAAGCTTTACGCCCTGCTGCATGTAGTTAGTTCTCAAATGATAACACAATGAAATGAAGAAAATTAACGTACCTTTATGTTAGACATAAACTCCCAAAGCAGCATGTTTTGATTTTTCTTTCTCATCTGATCCGTTTAGATGACCGAGCTATGTCATACCAGGTTATTAAAACTGTGAGCAACTACGTGTATCCAGTGCTAAGGTTTTAGTTTCCAGCAGAACCATGCAATGTAATCTTTTACATGAAAGTCCTCCCTTCGCAATGACAACTTGCCAAGCAGTCTGACCACAAACTTTAGTTCATTTGGGGTCTGATATTATTTCTTATTTCTCCCCTAAACTGTTAATCGACTGCATGCATTACATGTAACATTAACTTCCCTCATTAGTTGAATATGATAGCATAGTACAATACTGGTACTCTTTATGTTCCAGCCTGCCTACTAAGGCTATTTGCGAAGGTCTTAAATGATAGCCTACTGTTTATATACTTACGGGATCAGGACTGAATGCTTTGACACTACCAGTTCTGACGATGGGGATAACAATTCCTCTCATTCTCTTAGGTAAGTGATTTAATTTCAGTTTGTGAAAGTCCATTATGATAATTATGTTGTCATGTCTCTTCACCACAATTAAGCTAATTATAATTTACCAATGGCACAGGCCAAGGCCGTGAAGTAATGTGAACATTTGCAGCCTTAATTTAAATAATTAAAAGCACAATTGCCGCACATTAGGTAGGTATTCGTCTTCAAACTTCTGACAGCAATTATTTCCATAACCTAAAAACAAGCTTGGAAGACTACTGACTACAAGCTTCCGCAAATATGATTCGAATTCTACAATTAAAATGAAAGCTAATTATTTCCAAAGTAGTAAAATAGCACTTAAGTTTCTTCCCCATCAAATAATCGTTTTAGATCGTTTACGGCATCTGAAAACAAAAATAAAAGTGTAAGTTAAAAGCATTACACGGGACGACATTATTCATATTAAGTATACTATTCACCATATTCGTCAAAGAAAGATATTTTCACAACTTGAAGAATCAAAAATATATTGTTTTGTACTTACCTTAGCCCGTATTCAATGAATAAATTAATATTCAAGCCATTACGTGATAACATACATATTAGCTGTTCGCTTCCATCTTTGATTTTTCATTACAAATAAGCTAACCATGGAATAAAATACGGCTAACAAGCCTTTACGGTGGATGGTTCAGCGGTAAGACCTACGTCACATCATGGATGCGATTTGGCGTTACAGAATAGCAATTCGACTGCTAACCAGTCTTTAGGGGTCCTAAGGACTTGTTGTAGCTTAACCATTTCTTACAGAATCGGGGTGCTTAGCACGTAAACAGACAGGGACACAGGAAGGTTCAAATCTTCACACTACGTGACGTACCTTAGCAACTTACTAGTACTACTGTTTCACAGGACACGACAGCGTCACACATAAAGGAAAAAGAGATTAGAAATTCAGGTGACAGTCATGAAGATATCGGAGTAAGGCAAAAAGAACGGAGGCGATGGGAGAATGAAGGAGAACAGAGATGGTTAGAGGTGGCTGGAAACCCAAAGAACGTAACGTGTGTAGAAGGGTAATACGTTGAGTGTCGTAAAGGGATCACTGGAAAACTAAATGATTAACAGTACCGATTGCTGTATAACAGGCGCAAACATCAGAAGGACGAAGATTGCATCGGGCCACGTATACCGGTGTAAGGGCATGATTGAACCTTAAACGGACAATCGTGATGATATGACGGCGAGTGTAAGAGCCATTATAAAACCAGGGGTATCGAGGGATTGTAGGTTGTATCTGATAGTAAAACTTGGACTTCGTACTTAGCCTGCAATAATAAAAAGCCTGCCCAATGGCCTCTGGAAGCTGTCCCCCTGCAGATGCTATGTTTGCCGCTAGAGGCGCTGCATACCCTCCACATGATCCGTTCACTTGGCGGTATTTACACACATTGTACCAGCTGAAATAAGGCCACTTTATTAAGATGGTATATTGTTGCGTGCCGTTTTGTAAACAAGGCTCTAGAAATAATGTTCCTGGAACGAATTTTCATGAATTTCCTAGTCGAGAGCCGACAAAGAAATTATGGATTAAAGCAATAAGCAGACGTGGTATGTAGCATAAGTTGACCATGTGACTGAAAATTAGGTTACTTTCTATTATTGCTCTAGTTCTGATGATGATGATGATGATAATGATAATAATCTCCTGACCACCTTTTCGTGTAGAGGCTAGCATTCTTGTCTGTCGGCCCAGAGGTCCGGGTTGGATTCCCGGCTCTGCCAAGAAATTCAACTCAGGTCTGAGGGCTGGAACGGGGAACACTCAACTTCATGACGTAAAACCGAGATGAGGTGGGTTCAATTCCCATCTCATCCATCCTGGAAGTGGTTTTCCGTGGTTTCCCACCTCTACTCCAGACAAATGCCCGGATTGTTCCTAATTTAAGGCCGCGGCCACCTACTTCCCAATCATCACCTGAATTACAAATACACCCACTACTACAGACACCTCAATTGCACAGGTTATCACACATATTCTACAATACCGAAGTACACGGAGCTAAATGACCAATATGTCCAAGCTATCCAACCACGCGCGCTTTACTGTAAAGCAGCTGATGAAGTACTGGGACTTGTGTCAATGGGTGGACTGGAAAAAGATTTAGGCCTAGAAAAAGAAATCGCAACAAAACTGATGCGCTTTGTGTTCGTTGGACTTGCTTCGCATTTTAAAATTCCTGTGGCATACTTTTTTACTCGGGACCTAAAAGCTGAAGTACTTCATCAACTTACTATTGAAGTTATTGATAAAGTGGAAAAGGCATCATTTATTGTTGTAAGTGTCATGGCAGATAATCATTCTACAAATGTGAAATTATTCCGCTTACTTTCTGGGGGGTAGCACACCTCTACCTGTCGTGCCACATCCCTTGGACAGTTCACGCAATTTATTTCTGTCTTATGACCAATGCCATATATTGAAAAAATTAAGGAATGCATTACTGGACGTGAAGAAGCAGTTAGTTAAGGCTGGGAAACCCATATCTGGTTGGTTCATCAGAAAGTTGTACGACCTGCGAAAGGATTTGAAAGTGAAACTAGTAAGAAGACTGACACACAAACATATCTACCCGACAACCTTTGAGAAAATGCATGTGGGCAGAGCTGTCGATATTTTCTCTTCGGATGTTATTTCAGCCCTTGAGTTCTTGAGGCAATATGGGTCTCAGTTCGGAATAAAAGAATTTCAGGATGCTGAAGGCACTATCGAGTTCTTGAAGCTAGTTAACAAATGGTTCGCCATCCTCAATGTTAAGAATACTTTGCAGCATATACACTCTAGGAATGAAGACGCAATGCATTTCTTCTCAGTTGACGATGAAAGACTCGAATGGCTGGAGAACGACTTCATTCCCTATCTGGAACTCTGTAAGAAAGCATCAGCAAGTCCGGTGGAATTCATAAGTAAAGAAACTTATGAAGCAGTTTGTCTGGAACTCTGTAAGAAAGCATCAGCAAGTCCGGTGGAATTCATAAGTAAAGAAACTTATGAAGCAGTTTGTCTGACGACAAAATCTGAAATACTCTGTGTCAAGTACCTGCTTGAAGACGGCTTTGATTTCGTATTAACCAGGAAATTTTCTTGTGATGAAGTAGAAAGCTTGTTCAGCTGCATCAGACAGTTTGGAGGTAGCAACGACCAAACCAACGCTGCAAGTGTTACACATGCCCTGCATAAAATTCTGGCTACAGGGCTCGTAAGTGCATCTCTCACGGGAAATGTAGCACCTGAATCTGCCTGTAGTGACTGGATGGTAACACGTAACTAAACCGGGAGACGCACGAGCACAATGATTCATGCAGATCAATCGGCAAAAACGTATACAGATTTAGCAAGAAAATTTCAAACACAATTAGAAAGCATCGCAAATGAATCTGAAGGGGTGCCATGTGTTTCTATGACGAGTGCTGCAATGGCCTATATTGGAGGGTATTTGGTACGAACTGTCGAAGACCATATATCATGTCAAGAGTGCCTTGATAAAATTAGTAGTATCCAGAGTCAATCCCCTGTGATGTCACTTATAAAATTCAAAGACAGAGGAGGTCTCCGATATCCTAAGCCAGGTTTTGTTTCGCTGCTGATGAGACTGGAAGAAGTAACGGACGAAATGATATCGGTTATGCTGGGCAGTCCAAGAATAGCACAAACATTAACCACAATACTGTTGCCACATGTTGCTAAAACACCTATTCTACAGTGTGGAGTGAGTGATCACACTGAGAAACTGAGCAAGTTAATATTGCAGACGTTTCTGCGCCCCTCTGTCACTAACTACACCAATGACATGACAGATGGGTTTCGCCGAGACTACTTCTTGAGAAGAAGAACAAATTATGAGAAAAGGGAATCAAGAAAAAATGTTAAAGTCGTTCCTTTTCACTGAACCCCTAGGTCTATGGGACGCCAGTAAAAGTATTCAGTGCTACCGTACCGTACTCTTGTGCAAATCAGACATTAGTTTCGTTAGTTGTGCGAGCTATATAAGGGAAATCCGAAGATGAAACGAACTCCTACTAGTAAAAGATGAACATCACTTATATTTTACTCCATTCTACTCAACAACGTATGTTCATGTACTGCAAACATAGTCTATATATTAATTTATGCTGGTATTACCTTGCGATAGCAATGCCATTACAAGCTAATGTTGGGTGGGGAATCAGCGCCGCAGTGGTCAATACGCGCACTGCTAGGAGGACACTGTTGTTGCAGAGAACGCCGCGATTGAGTAGGCTTTCTATTATTGGATGCTAAGCTTCGTATGTGTATATTCTTGCCATTGACGTAACCAAAGATCAATCAATTGAGTTTGAATAATGGGAATGTAATCGGAAGCAGGCGTCGCAACATTTGTCAAATTACCGTGCCCTATCGCAGCATCTTTGGCAGCCTTATCAACATATTCGTTCCCAGAAAGGTGGGAATATCCAGGAATCCGCGAAAAAACAATCCTGTAACCTACGTTTGATAATTCATATGTTAAGTTGACGATATTAAATATAAACCAATTATCCGTAGCAGCAACAGTGCGTAATGCCTGGGAATCGGATAGAATGAGTGATTTTGTTCTGCCATTCCTTGTTATATGAATGAGCGCTTAACGGATGGTAAAGGCTTCCGCAGAAAAAATAGAGAGAGTGTGCGGCAATTTAAAGGAGGAGAGATATTGTATGGAGGGGATGGAAAAAGCGGCGCCAACACCATTGGGGGCTGGGGAGGGGGGGAGGGGGTGGAGGGGGAGGGGGGGGCGGGGAATTTTGACCCATCAGGATAATTTGTTGTATATTGTTGAAGTTGGACTTCAAGATTATGAATATATTGTCGGGCAAGAGAGGGGTGAATGGCTGAAAAAGCACGAGAGAGATAGGGAGAATGTTGAACGAGATCTGTGTGAAACATTAATACCTGAAATTGAGCATTATTAAGAGATGGGTTTGCGTGTTTGAAGAATAGTAGGACGAATATTTGAAAGCTCCATATAGGACAGTAGAAGGGAGGGAGGGGGGAGAATAACGTGTTAATAAACGTTTCTAATAATATTCATAGAGACGATGCAGTTTGGGAAGGATGGGTGAGTCTAGGAGAGCCATTTTTCATAAAAGATATCGGGAAGATAAATATTGTCGTCTGAGAGGTAGAGGTTGTTCCGAAGCCTCAATGAGAAGAGCCTGGGTGGGAGTCGAAGAAAGAGCACCTAGGACGATTCGAAGTGCAGAGTATTGTAAGTTATCCAATACACATAGGCGGGTTTTGGGCATGACGTCATAAAAGTGATTACTATAATCGAGTACTGAGCGAATCATATTGCGGTATAAGAGCAATAACACCTGAGGGTCATCTCCGCAATTGCGGCGAGCTAATGAACGTAAGAGATTTAATTTTTTGGACACATGAGTGGTTAAAAGAGTGAGTTGAGGCGACCAGGTTAACTTATCATCTATAATGAGTCCCAAATATTTCGTTTGATGTGAAAGAAGAATGGCACCCTGTTGATATAAGATCGGCGATCTATCACACACACGTCTCTGTGTGAAGAGCAATGCGGAATTTTTCAGAGGAACAGAATCTAGGCCATTCTGAAACAACCAAGGGTGCAAGAGCGTAAGAGCTTGATACATGGATTGACAACACACATGTAAGTCAGAATTTGAACAATATAAGAATATATCGTCTGCATATTGAATGATGCGCACATGAGGAATCAATAATCTATCTATCTATCTCACTAGGGTATATAAGGTACAGAATGCCACTTAGTATATCGCCCTGGGATAAACCTGAAGACGAATACCGTGAATTGAGCATAGTTAGAAAAGTGGAAAGGGTGATGCATCGTCGCCTCAAAAGAGCAGAAATTATTTTAATAAATGTGAGAGGAAATTGCCGTTGGTAGAGCAGTTGGAGTAGTAAGATGATATTAACATTGTCGTAAGCACCGTTGATATCTAAGAAGACTGCTAAGGTATAGTGTTTACGGCATATTGACAGGAGAACATCAATAAGGAAAATATTCAAGGCATCAGTAGGGGATTTACGTTTGACAAACGCATATTGTGTATTCTAAAGACCACATCAGCCGTATCATCAACATTCTTTGATCAGTCTTCTTATACAGGACCCTAGGCAGATGCCAAGATAACTAGATGATAGATACGGATTTTTCCCAGGTTTTAAAACGGGAATTAATAAGAACTCAATCCAATCCCCTGGAAAATTACCGGAGCTGAGGACAGTATTAAAAACATCGAAGAGAACCATTTGAGCATTATTGGGGAGACTATTAAGGGCATGTTATGATATATAATCTGGTCCCGGGGAAGTAGATTTTTGATTTATTAAAGCTTGTTGAAATTCATAAAAAGTAATCTGTTGTAAAAGACAGGAAAACGTGGGGTGGTGTTCTTGTGAGGGAAGGGTAATATCCGGTTCAACAAAATCAGGAGTCAGATTTCGGTAAAAGCATAGGGAATTTTCAAAATTCAAACGATGGGGACTTGAACGTAGTTTGCTGCGTGACAAGCTATTGATGACATCCCATATATGGGTAAGTGGCGTCTTATGATGGATGTTAGTGACGTATTCCCTCCAAGCAGCGCGTCGTTTGTCATTAAAGGTCTTTTGGCAATGTGCTACAAACCTTTTGTGAAGTAAGTAGCTATACTGGGAATTATATGTACGAAAAAGCCTTAAGAGATGTTTCCGGCGCTTTACCAAGCTGGTGCACTCATTGTCCCCCAGGGTATGAAGGACCGTTTCTGGCGAGAGGGTCCTGAACGGGGAAGTAGAGGATGGTATGTGGCAAAATATTGAGTGATGGTGGTAATGAGTAGCTCATAAGAGGCACGTAGTGGGGGTGCAGAATGGCAAAAAAAGACTGTTGTATGTATTGTGAGAATAGGGATGAGTCAAAATGTTTTAAACTGCGGGCAAAAATAGGAGGAGACAATGTAGGACGAGGATGGGGTAAGGAATCTAGAGTAATCAGAATAGGGTAGTGATCACTTTGGTGTAGGTCAGGGTTCGTGAGCCATAGTCTATGGGTGATGCTGAGAGACACAAACGTTAAGTCTACAGCGCTAGAGATACGAGATACGAGTGGGTGAACCATGAACCATCATTCAAAAGCTGTAGACGTGACTGTTGGGAGGCGGTCCAGATATGCCGACCCTTGGGTGTCGACCGAATGCAACCCCATTCGGTATGATGAGCATTGAAATCCCCACACATTACGTGTGAGGGAAATTACAATAAGCAAAGAATGAATGCCAACGGCGTAAGTTACCTTTAATACCAGGCGGGATATAGATATTGGTAATATGAAATAAGCTCAAGGTTATAGTGAGCACATATGTGCTGGGGAGTGGGAAAATATACGGAATGACCCTATAAGAAAGCTGTTCGTGAATTAACGTAAGAACACCACCACATTGTGGGCTATCCTGGCGTTCAATGTGATAGTTCGGAACATGAAAAGATAAATTATTTGACAACCAAGATTCTTGCATGAGGATGATATCTGGGGTATATTCTTGCATTAAGGGGAATAATTCGTGGCTTTTATTGTGAATGCTACGAGCATTACATTGAAGAATTTTCAGGATGAAGACGAGGAAGTAGTAGCAGAGGGTTTACGAGGGGCGAGGGGGGGGGGGGGGAGAGATAAAAGAAAATTTTATCATACATGTTTTTAAGAAGATGGGTCCATTGTACATTAGTACCCAACAAGTCCACTTATGTCATAACATCTCTGGCTAGATCTGGGGGCACACCCGTTGCGGGAGGCAATTGAGGGCAAGGAGAAGGGAGGGGTGCTGTCGTTAACGATACAAGAGGAGTAGTATGAGTCATGGAGCTTGGAGCCTTATCTCCATGTAAAATAGAAAGATATGACGTGCGATCATACCCCAGTGGGGAAATGATCTTGGGAGAACTGGTGACCACAGTTGTAAACTTGCGTTTTTTGGGGATAGAAATCTGTGGAGAGGATGAATGTCGAGAAAGAGGGGGGAATTGTTGAGGAACTGAAAGGGGCTGAAATGGATTACTTGAGGTGGAATTGACAATGTCGTGATAAGTTTTGTTTTCAGTGCACATGAGGGTTTTGATTTCTATTTGTTTGATGTGGTACTCACAATTAGGGGAGCCACTGACATGGTTTTAATCGCAGTTGGCGCAACGTGCCAGAACTTGTGTACAGGTATTTGTTTCGTAACCTTGCGCACAACGACCACAGCGGGAGGCGCGAGCTCTTCAGTTATGGTCGGTGTGGCCATACCTTTAACAGCGATTACACAAAATCGGTCTATATATATAAAAACATGGACCTCCAAAATGACATGAAATATTGAAACATAATCGGGTAAAGTCTGGGTTTCAAATACAATTTTGATCGTTCCGGTTGGGACCATTTCAACTTCGCCATTATTGACCTTTCTGCGATTCAGTCTTTGAATCTTCATAATAGGACAAGGGGACTCAAGATATTTAAGGATATCATCAGACGATAATGAGGTATCAACACCTCGAATCAAACTAACTCTATGAATATTTGCGGAAGAAATACATACATTCAGCTGTTTTTCCGCGAGGAAAGGGTGTCGGAGAAAGTTTTTAGCATCACGAGATGTACGAAATGTAACTTGGATTCGATTCCTGCCTTTCCTGGTGATAGCTTGAATGCCATCAATGTTACGTTCATAGAACAATTTACCTAATCCCATAGGGTGTAAGTTACCGATCCTTGTTGTATCATTTGACTCGACCATTACATAATAGGGCCCAGTATGGGTGGCAGGATATGCGCGAGGCTTCTCATTCTCAGGAGGGTTGATTATGTCAGAGGTGTAATCCTTTAATCTAGCAAGGTATCCTGAGGTGATGCCGGCAGAATGGGTGCAGTTAGGGCGACAACTTCCGTAGTAAAAAATTCCATAGGATCGTCCGGAGGACGAGTATGCTCGCCTCCGGCACTATCATCTTCCATGGTGCGTGTAGAAACAGGATAGGTTACTTACCCAAGCGTATATATTATATTACACAAACACGTGAGACTAAACAAGGAAAGATGACACACACAGAAAAACTATCTATTAATTGGATACTCCCCACCGACGAGGTGTTGCCGACAGAGAAGGGTATGCGTTCAACCATCCCGTACGAGTGGTCAGACGATGACGGAACCTTCTTATTTGTTGTTGTTGTTCGTTTATGGGAAATAATATGGGTTTATGGTTGCAGCTGTAGCATTATACCCAATTGCTTCTTTAAATAAGAGTGTACTGCAGCATGCTGCCACCCGATTCTGTAACTTCACTAAGTCTTCATAACAACCGACCAGCATGGTTACGACGGAATCGCAACCAAAGGCATAACAACCCATGGTTAGCGAGGCTCAAAGTGGTATTCTGTAAGCTACCTTGATATGGCGGTTGTTCTTCCTTATGTTACTTTTTTGGGCTTAGCTAGGCACTTTACCCTGTCACTATATTGTATTTACGAAATTGTGTGTGAGTATCAGAAAACAGCCAAGTATGGGATTCAAGTTCGAAGAAAAGGGAGGCATTGAAACACAAACAAAGAAAGGGACACAATTGGAAACAAGTCTTCACGCTGAAGCGACTCTCCTTAGCGACTTACTACGAAACATCAGTCGTTGGACTGAGTCACATCTAAGGAGTGGGGGAATTAAAGAGTATTGTTACAATCCTGTAAATATTATAGTTTAACAAAGAGGAGAGAACCGGAAAAGGAGGGTTACATAGAATAACGGAATGATTTAAAGGGTATTGAAAACCGAGGCGTTGTAAAGATCGGTGGAAACTCTGACGCGGGCCCTCGTAGATTGGACACTGAATAAGTATATGACATGTTTCCGACAGCTTGACTACACGAACAAACAGCGGAAGGTATGAAATTACAACGCCAGTGTTAGCGCATGATTGAAACGGAGGCGTATGATTGTAATAATGTGGCGACGACTATACTAACCGAAATACGGAGAATGAGTGGTTGGATACCATTATAAAATGTTGCTTTGGTATGAGCATACTCGATGCCAAACCGATCGGATCTGAGCCCGGATGAGGGGAATGGAATCAATGGGGGCAATGGCACCATTCAGTACAGTGCCCGCAACAGTAGCAGCGTCCTTGACGGTTGTTAAGAGTTCAAGATCACGATCATCACGATCCCATAGCCATCACGAGCGGCTAGGTACAAATCTGATCCACTGTTTGATTGGCTAGAGGCTGCTGAGTACTTATTGGTTGTTGGTGGTACATGTCGATATTCCTTAGAATTTAAGCTGCTCCTTGCTTTTTGTCCGAAGCGATGCAGCGCTCGACAGCGCTTTATGCAGCCAGCAACCAGAACAAAAGGTGGCTTGGATTATTGGATCAAAATGGCGTCGCGTTTGCTTGCATTCAACCAGCGGGTAAAATCTGAGGAAGATAGATATTGTGTTTGTGGCTGTAGTTATATGTGACATGTGATTTTATATTGATCGATAAAGTGATTGCCTTAATCTAGAACATTCCATCCAGGAGATTTGTGTGTGAAAATGTTTTGATGAGGTTATGGTATAACATGGGTATACTCGACATTTTTAACTTTTTTCGGTCGGATATAATATGCAACACGCGGATGTTTCCTTCATTTACAGAAGAAGTAGTTACCTTGTGCTATTGCATATTAAAATACATAGTTCATAATATCATTGGTTATTTAGAAATGAGATGCTTCTAGCGGCCTATTGCACACTTTAAATACCGTAATTTTCATGTAAAATTACGTAGTAGAAAACTTCAAAAACGTACGTTGCTTTCTGTAGAAAATCATTGGTTCATCTTATTGGTCTAACACTCTCCTTTAATATTAAAACACTTGGTATATCACAATGTCATGGTGTATACAATAATATAAAATGTTTTCAGCGTTACAAGTAGCCTACCGGCAAATCTGATCAAAATGTGCTGTAGGCTAGGGAGAGTATTACGTCGAGGGGAGGGGGTTGAGGGAAATGCATTACTCAAAATGTTTGAGCAATACATCATGTTAGCAAGGCGTAGAACGCATACCGCAAACTATATTGAAATCCAGAGAGTTTGCCTACAAATCTGTTCATTGCTCAAGTAAAAATGCCATAACCTTTCTGACTAATGCAGTTGTCAGTAGAGTTATCTATTCTTTTAGGAGGGCTATGGGTACTACGTAGATGTGAGGTTCTGCTATATAATTGAGTGCCGTAATCAAGTTTCATACTCATAATGCTCCTTGAGAATGAAGTTCATTGTAACCTAAAACTTTCCCCATGTCAAGACACTGAATCACACTCTGTAGAGGGTTTGTTTCAGTTTGATTAAGTGTTTTGAAATGAGGCAAATACCAATCAATGTGGTTCTTGTTCATAGTGTTGAATATTATGAGTTTTGAAACTGAACAGCTCATGGTAAATAAATGGAATCACATGTCACTATTTACTACAGTGCTGCGACAATCTTCTAATTGTGTGTATGTACATATTAGTATATGAATCACAATGATTGAAAAGAATGCCCCAATAAAGGAGAATTTTGTCCTTAAAATTGTCCAGACATCCTTCTGTTACCCTTGAAAATGCATAGCCCGCAGATGATGTGTACATTTCTTGGTTGGAAGATAACGACACAAGACTTGTGGAATGTTGGCTTTCACGTTCAAGAAATAAAACCCCAGCAATTCCTCTAGGTATATGCAGTGTCTGGTGTGGGGATTCTTCCAGATGTACAAAATTCTGTCAACATGCTCATTAATTCTGAATATAAGTGGAACGCGGCGTATACACTTGCAGCTGACATGAATGTGACTTTTACGTACTTTGTGCCCTTGTTTCTTCTTCTGGGCGATATTACGTATTGAAATTAGGAATCATGGTCACTACTGAACCTCGTATACAGTATGTGCTTAAGTACGTGTTTATTTATTGCTCTTTTAAAAACGGCTGCCATGTTTCGAAAGCGCTTGCATCTCATTCAACTGTCAACAATGCGCACTCTAGCGGCACGCACCGATACGCACACATTGTTGCCAATATGTGAGATAGAAAATCGCTGTTGATCAAAAAAATATACATCGGGACTTTGACTGTCATTATACAATTCAATTTCTTGATTACAGTCCATCAACACACTCTGAAAATCACATTCACCTTTAGCAAATTCATTTTTATTGGACCAATCAAATCAAACATCAGACTCTTAAGATAAACTGCTTCCTTCGCAGCCTTTGACAAAGCTACGTACTCAGCCTCTGTCGATGAGGTAGCAACTGAGCTCTGCTTGTGAGTTTCCCGTTTCATGGCAGCATCAGCAAGCTTGAAAAAATAACCAGTATATGACTTACTATCACTATCTGTGGAAGAACTGGCATCAGCAAACCCCACCAAATCTAAACCGGTGCTCTTAAAAATGAGCCCTTGGTTTATCGTACCTTTAAGACACCGAAGGACCCTTTTGACTGCAAGCCAATGCTTCTCATTGTGCCAAGAATTAAACTGACTTAAATATGACAATTCATAGGCAATATCTGGTCTAGTACACACACTCAAGTACATAAGTGAACCTATCAGCTGTTGATAAGGTTTATCGTCCACATTTTTGGCTCTTGACAATTTCATATTTCCATCCATAGGAGTACCGATGGGATTAACATCAGTCAACTCAAACTTATTGAGCAGATTCTTTATGACATGTGTCTGCGAAATGTTGAGTCTACTGTTATCTGTTTCCCTTTCTATTTTCATACCAAGAACCTGAGCAGCAGGTCCAAGATCTTTCCTCTTGAAATTTTGTTTCAAGACATCTTTTAGTTTGCACACTTCCTGTGGATTATTGTGGAACACAAAGAAATCATCAACATACAGATCAACAAGAATTACAGTGTTGCCGATACTCTTTTTATAAACACATGCCGCATTACGACTGTTTGTGTTGCCCAAAGCAGACGGAACTGTATGAGCCTTTTTGTGCCACATATGTGCAGCCTGCTTTAGTCCATAAATGGCCCTTTTGAGCAAACACACCTGGTCTTCCTTTCCCTTCACCTGGAAGCCCTCTGGCTGACACATAAATATTTCCTCCTGTAACTCTCCATTGAGAAAAACAGTCTCAAAGTCTAGATGATCAATCTGAAAATTTAATTCAACCGCTAAAGCAAACACCATTCTGAGTGTGCCATGGCGCACAACTGGTTGTCTCAATAAATTCACTGCCAAGTTGCTGTGTAAAGCCCTTTGCAACCAACCTTGCTTTATATTTTACAACAACACCATTTGTATTACCTTGCGCTTAGCTTTGAACACCCATTTATTCTGTACAATGTTTATACCTTCTGGCTTAGGAACTAAAACCCAGGCCTTATTAACCATCATGGAATCCATTTCGCACTTCATGGCTTTATGCCACTCCTTAGAGTAAGGTGATGGCAATGCTTCACTTAATGTACATGGTTCATTTAGATCAGAACAATGAGTATAATGCAGAATGTAATCAGGATATTGTCTTGGTCTTCTTTCTCGCTGAGGGTAGCGGCGCAGTTTCTCACTGTGCTGTGATGGATTGTCTTCACTTGTTCATCACGCTGTGGAGCTGGATCTGGAACATCCCTATCACATGCAGTCAATAGTGGTTTACTGACTTCATTGGTTAGTGGTATTATTGTATCCCCTCGTACCACTGGAGGATCTGTTAGAGCAGAGATAGACATCTCATCAAAAATCCCATCTCTCGTTGTGATTAATTCATGGGTTACTGGATGCAGGAGCCGGAACGCTTTTATCATTTTAAATGATTATGTCAACTTTATCTGGGGTCTGGCGTTACGTTACGGTGACGGGATGAAATGCACCGAGAATGCACTGAGGTGTGTGACGTCATAGTACGATGTAGCAGCCGAGTACCAAGAAGGCAGTGCGAGAAAAGAGTTTCAAGAAGGCAGTGCGAGAACAATCAAGTGGGCAGTGAAGAAACAAAATAGAATCTTGAAACTCTGTTCTCGCACTGCCTTCTTGGTACTCGGCTGCTAGCATTTAAAATGATATAAAGTCCAGTCTTTCAGACTGACTGTCCGTGTCTTTTTCCACATCCGAGTACCCAGCAAATACCATTCTCTCAGTCTTGGGATCAAGTTTTTTTTCTCAGCTGATCTGGAACATGAACGTAGGCAATACAACCAAACACTCTTAAGTGCGTCAGGTCTACCTTCTCTCCAGTCCACATTTCTTCTGGTGTTAAATTTGGTGTTTTCCGTGCAGGAGTCCTGTATTGACAGCTTCTGCCCACAACTGTTTGTCACAAGCTACACCTTGCGTCATGGCGAGTGCTCTCTCATTCAGAGTCCTGTTCATGCGTTGTGCAGTTCCATTTAGCTCTGGTGTGTACCTTACTGTTAGCTGATGCTTGATGCCACGCTGTTTGAAATACTCATTCATAGCTTTAAATGAAAAGTGTTCGTAGACGGAGAGACGGTACCGCTGTGATGTGTATGAACGAGCCTGGCGCCGGCCACGGTGGCCGTGCTCAATAGGACAATCAATATTTCGGCAGGACGACAGAACGGCAGGGGCGAGGGTTCGTTTTTTTGATATTTCCTATGACCAACGGATTAAGGTGAATATTCTGAAAATGCGTGAAGCGTGCTAAGATTTTTTACCTCTAAGGAGACCTTTAACGTGTTAATAAACGCTGATGAGTGACATAACAAATGTTTATTGTATGATGCAAATGTAGCGGACTTTATAGTTGACGATAGAACTTGCTTTGTGTGTGTGTATGTCACTGGACGTTAGAACAGCAAAGAATTCTGCTCGGGCCTGGCTGGAGCTGGGCTGACAGGATACAAATCTTGTCGCGCTTCAGGAATGTGAGCAGAGCTGACTTGACAACGCGGTTAGCTTGCGATAAGTGGGTAGATGAAGGTTGAATGAGCTGGAAAGCCTGTGAGAGCGATAACAGAGCGAGGATGAGCGAGAACCCAGAGACAGAACACGGAATCACTTGACTGCCCTGGCAAGAGCGGTGTGTCAACAGCTGTGGGGAGGTAGGGGGAGGGGCGGGGAGGGGAAGGGAGAAGAGGGGAGGAGTGGAGAACCCATAACGGCCAATAGCTGGACGAGTAGTGTGTGAACAAGGAGTGGAGGGGAGAGAGGAGGAGGGGGGAGGGAGAGCAGTGAGGTAAGAGAGAACACAGGTGGAGAGAGAAGGAGAAAGACGTGTTGCTGATATCACATGTAGAGCTAAGTGGAGTACAACATGATTGAAATATAAATAAAGGCGCACAGGTTCACACAGCATTTAATTTATTAATCCAAGAATTGAATGCTGAGTCAAATCCCAGCCATTTCACATATAGTTTAATTCCTTTTTGTTTCAACACTTTTTCCACAAGGTAATGTTTTGGAAACGCTGTCTTGTGAAGTTCTTGGAGATATAACCTGCCTTTTATGGGTTGATGGTTGAGGTCCTCGAGTAAATAGGTGACTGGGCTGTCCAAGTTGACTTGCCGAATTCGAAATAGTTCGGTCCCCCAATTCGGTGTGTAGCCCTTATCGAAGGCAAACTTAAATTTGCTCACGCGAAAATGGCCCCCAATTTTAAGGCGCGTTTAAAAAGTGACTCCAGCCAGCAACAGTCAACCACTGCGCTGTTCACGTTCCGCTGTTTTTATGGGGTTAAACAGTTTATCCAATTGCGGGATATTTTTGGTCACTAGCCGTGGCTTGGTCCCAATCGTTCTGTGCTTGGTGTCATTATAACGTGACACTAGCTCAGGTAACAAGTCCAACCAGCGATAAGTGCCCTGAGGGGTAAACGCTTTCCACATATGCGTTTTTAATTTTCGGTTAAACTGTTCTACCACACTGGCTTTGAAATTGCTGTACGTGGTGTAATGGTGAATATCCAAAGATTTGAGAAAACTGGAGAAATCCTTGTTGAAAAATTATTTTCCCTGGTCGGTTTGTAACAACTGGGGTTGACGTTTGGATTGTTGAATAATGTGTTTAAAGGTCTTGGTGACTAGTGGGCCAGACTTGTGACGCACAGGTTGAACAAAGGCCATTTTGGAATACACATCAATGACAGTCAACACATAGCGTACACCATTGTTATCACTAGCATAGGGAATCATTTCTACCAAATCGGCTTGCCAAAGTTCATCCACACCCCGTGAGATCACCTTGAGTCGCTGATAGTGACGCCTAGCTGAGCGATGCAACTCGTGAGCGATGCCCACTTTAATGCGTGAGGGCTTAAACAATAATTTTGGCCTTTCGAAGTTCTTGTTCAATTTCTTGAATTTCCCAATCGTGACCGGTATGGCCGGCTTGAGGTGAAGCATGCAACAGCTGTAGCCGCTGGACGAGCTTATTGGGATTATGCCAGTAGGAAACATCCACAAGGGGTTTTAATGGTTTGAATGTCACTACCGAAGCGGAATCTCTAAAACGAGCACTTTGACTGGTTGGAAACATTTTTGCAATGATAGTTTTATATTTTTGAGATGTATGGACCTTGAAATACCGAAATGACGTTCCAAGGGGTCTTGATTGAATTTCCCTGTCAACACGTACCTAAAGCCTTTGGAACATATATATTTATTGACTTCTAAGGTACTTTTTAGCGTGACTAAGAGATTTCATTGTCCTATTTGAAGAAAATGTGTTATTTTATGACATAATGTTTTCATGAAAGTCTATTAATGTCTTGTGCGAAGGGGCATCGTTGAAGAGTGCGTTTGTTGGTATTCTGGCATATGTTAGATTGTTCATGTCTCTCGTGAATAATTCTGTATTCTCACTGCCGCTAAAAATGTTGGGGTTAGTTTGCCTGAAGAACTAAATGGTATACGCGGTCGCATTGCTGAATAATTGGAAAGCGAGTCTCTCGTTCATTCTTTGGAAAGACGTAGGGTTTATGTGTGCGGAAGTCAATTTTGGAAAAGGTTTAAGGACTTAAAACTCGGGGGACCTGTCCATGGCATAAACCTGCCCGTAGTAATTAAAACATATTACTTGATATTTGTACAGCAACTTACTTTTATCGTGGAAATCGCTTCTTGATCGCATACAATTTTCAACACCAAGAAATAAGGACTAAATACGGCAGAATTTCTGTGTTTCTCACTCGAGAGCGCTTTTAAAAGAGACTCCAGCCAGCAACAGTCAACCACTGCGCTGTCTGTCGGCGGGTGCAGCAACTACCCATACTAAAGATGCGGCAGATTCGGGAGTCTACACACATTCTCTTCTATACGCTATGCCCCTACTAATATACCCAAAGACATGTCCCTGGTGGCGAATACAATGCTGAATACATCTCTCAGTGACTGCATGGACACGTCGTAACATTTCAGATGTCACTGCAGCACAGGTCTCACCAATGGATTGTTTTAATTGATCAATATTTTCAGGCGCCGCTTCGTAGACTTTTGATTTTATATAGCTCCAGAGAAAGAAGCCCAGAGGTGTTAGATAAGGCAATCGTGGTAGCCATTGTCAGGGTCCTCCACGATCTATCCACCGTTCAGGATATCGTGCATTCAGATATTCCGTAACGGCTCGGAAGGTGTGAGGTAGAGCACCATCATGCTGGTACCAATGTTGTAATACAACCTGGAGTGGAATATCTTCTAGAAGGTTTCCCAGAGACAAGTCGGTTTGTAGAAATTGACGAAAATTCCTACCTGTGAGTCTGGGGGCTCTAAATGCTGGCCCAATTATGTAGTCTCCCAGAATAGCACATCGCACATCAATCCCCAGTAGATCTGAACATGCTGTTCTCGAACCCAGTGGGAGTTTACTAGAGCCCAGTAAGGAAGATGTGAGTATTGACGTTGACATTATTGGCGAAATAGCATTCATCACTCCACAGAATAATCCTGGCAAAATGTGGATCTTGTTGTAATGCAGCGTTCATTCTTCGGCAATATGCTACTCTGCGATTGAAATCATTCCCATACAGTTGTTGGTGTAGGTGCGGCTTATACGGATGCCATTTTCGCTCCTTCAGGATCCTCTGTATTGAATTTCGTGGCACTCCTAGCTCCCTTGCAGATCCTCTGATTGCAGCTCTGTTCGGCGAAATACTTGTCGAGACGGCAGACGTCTATCTGGAAACACCAGTGGATACCGTCTACGAGCTTCAACGGCATTACGACCAGTTTCTCCATAGATTAGTATAATGTCCGTGTACTCATAGATGCTGAATTCACCAGCCATCGTCAATATGTTGTCAGCAACTGTCGTGATGTTATACCACATATGATTCTATTACGCTCTCAAATGCGAGGCTCTAAAAGGCAATGGGGTGCATTAGACGGGTAGCGCTGAGGAACATGCAGCTAACAGCGGTCCGGTTTATATTCCTTCGTGTTCTGACATAATCGGCCAGCATGCCGTATGACCCCTGTGGAAATCAGTCATCAGACATCCCATACAGCATTGGTGTATGTGGGACACCTAAAACTAGATTGTGCGGGGTAAATGGGCCACACTAAAAGTATTAATACATGAAGGACGGGGGAGAGATAAAAAAATAAAGGGTCTCTTTCACCACCATGCAGATTTCAAAAATCTCTCTGAAGAATAATGGTTGACATTGTTCCATCCCTATGCTCAAATCACACACTATGTATTCTTTAACCGATCATTATTCAAATGGAACATTTAATTTACCGAATAACATGAAAAATTGAAGACACCACTTTGCATTGCATTGGAAATGCACTTGTCTGTCCATGTAGAAAGTGTCCCATTGCAGACATAATACAATTCAGTTTCAGTCTTCTTCTTCTTCTTCTTCTTCTTCTGCTTCTTCTTCTTCTTCTTCTTCTTCTTCTTCTTCTTCTTCTTCTCATGCAGACCAACTCACTGGAAGGCCTTTCAGGGACAATCCTGGAAAATGGAAATTTATTCAATGTCAGTGTTACTAGTACTGTAAAATAATTGGAATTTTTTTGTGTCATTCAGTGCCATCAAAATAATTCGGTAGCACTGAATGAGATGTGAGCGAACGATAAAATTGTCTATAGTACATAAATTAGCCAAAATATCAAATGATGAAAATTAAATCAGGAAATGATGTAGGAAATAATGGCTGTGTCCGCCATTATGCGCGTGAATTATCGTCAAAGGTAGTATTGCCTCCCCCACGCTTGCGGTACTACTCAATGCTTTTTGTGAACAGTGCCTCGCTAGCTTCCCGCGGCCAGGGTCGCACCTCAACCCGACCATTCTAACCCTTGTTTTGTCCAATGGGTATTCACAATGGTTATAGACTGCGATCCGCGTTAGCAATATATACATCCCTGGTTTTGGTCACACACAGTGGGGTTGTCATGCACCAATTTTAATCTTTAATTAGTGTGGTGTATTTTGTATCCCACATATTGGCAACAATGCATGCGCCTTGGTGTGTGCCGTTGAGTGTTGACAGTTGAACGAGATTCAAGCGTTGTCCGTACATGGCTGCCGTAATTAAAAGAGCAATAAATAAAAACGTATATTTACGTAATTAAGCACATATTTCAGGCGCAATAGTGACCAGGGTTACTATTTTGGTAATATCATCTAGAAGATGAAACAAGGAAACAAGGATTAATTCTGAATGAAGTATCACTCTTTCTTTTTTCGCTTTCAATTCGATAATATAAGGTGCGTTCAAAAAGTAACGAGCCGGAGGCATAATTACAGAAACTAGTACCTGTATGTTAGAAGTATTGGCCCTGGCTGTTGAGGCACTTGTCCCACTGTGACACGAGGCGGTGAATGGCTGTCTCATAAAATTCCCTGGGCTGCGATGTGAACTAGTTCCGCACGTACAGCTGGACGTCGGCGTCCGAGGTGAATCGTTGGCCTCGCAGAGCCCTTTTCAGGGGACCAAACATGGCGTAATCAAAGGGAGAGAGGTCTGGAATGTATGGAAGGTGGCCGAGAACCACCCATTTGAATTTCTGCAGGAGTACCGCAACTGTGTTGGCCGTATGAGGTCGTGCATTGTCGTGGAGCAGAATGACCCCACGGGTGAGATTGCCTGGTCGTTTTGTTTTGATCGCTTGGCGAAGGGTGGTCAAGGTTTGCGAGTAACGCTGGGCATTCACTGTTGTCCCGTGCGGCATGAAGTGTATCAGAAGGGGGACATCTTGGTCAAAGAAGAACGTCAGCATTACCTTTCCTGCACTCGTGTGTATGGCCTTGCCTTTTTTGGGTGGTGGTGACCCTGGATGCTTCCACTGGAAGCTTTGTCGTTTGGATTCTGGTTCGAAGTGATGACACCATGACTCATCTCCAGCCACCACTCGTGCCAGGAACCCATTCCTTTTCCTCGCATAGCGCTGCAGATCACCAAGACAGTGGGCCATTCGACATGCTTCCTGGTGCGGTTGAAGACTGTGGGGCACCCATTGCGCACACACTTTCCGCAAGTGCAGTCGTTCCTTCATGATGGTGTGCACACTTCCGACGCTCAATCCGACCACGGCGGCTATGGCGTTCACGGTCACTCGGCGGTCCTGGGTAATGAGTGCATCAACCAGCTGGACGTTGTCATCGGTAATGCAGGGGGGGGGGGGGGGGGGGGGTGCTCCAGACCTGGCATCATCGGCTAACGACACCCGTCCTTCCCTGAAGCGCTTGTGCCACGCCTTGACCCTTGCAAGGGACATGCAGTGTTCGCCGTACACTTGTGACATTCGGCGATGAATGTCCGTTCCCCCTACTCCTTCCGCTGTCAGAAACCGAACAACACCTCTTTGCTCTTGGGTTGACGCCTCCATGTCACTGTTTGCAATGCGACTGGCAGCGTTGGACGATTGATGCATGCTGCTGCTCGCTTTGTATCGTCACGTGACGTGCGCGCGTGCCCTCTAGCGATGGGCTGTGACCTTCCACGCTCTAGTCGGAGCCACACCTCGTTACACACGCCACGATTAGCCGATGTCATCACCGGTTTGCGCATTCCAGTCTCCGGCTCGTTACTTTTTGAACGCACCATGATTTTCATTCCTTACTTCATCTTCTGGGGGAGAGGGGACATTATCAATAATTGTAATTGCTAACTTTGGTCACTTCTGCACCGACTGCACCGGATATATGTGCTAAATCATGTAAGTACGTGTTTTTATTTATTGCTCATTTAACAACAGCAGCCATGATCAACAGCGTATATAATATGTTAAACTGCCGCCAAAGCACTAACACAACAGGCATACACATTGACGTCACTAGTTGCCAACATGCCCGATACAAAATACAGTACACGGCACACGTAACGTAATTATGTGACAAAAGAAATAATTGGTAAAACCATTGGTTTGGATAAAGATTATTGATGCGTGACTACCCCCACGGTGCGTAACAAAAACCAGGGGTGTTTATATTGGCGCTACCTAACGATTGGTCTAGGCAAAAACCATTGGTTTGGATGAAAATTATTGATGCGTTATGATATTCTTGATTGAAATTGGAGATCGTTAACACGCAACTCGAACTATCCATGTCTAACTTAAGACTGAAATTTGGCGCACTTTCACATTAACTTTTGTTTTACGATACCGGATAAGAAATAGTACCGAATGCTTGGGGTTAGCAATACTGTACATGTGGCTAAATCAGGCGCATAATGGTGGACCCAACTGGAATTTCATCTATAAAAGAGTAGGTGACGTTCAAAAAGAGTTAAGTCACGGTGCTAAGAAATTTCAGTAACTTATGAGCCAGAAACTGTTATAGGATGAAAATGCACAAAATCATCAAATGTTGAATTGATTTAAATTCCTTGCCATCAAAGGAACTAATAAAGCGACATTTCCCAGATGAATTATACTCGTACATAGGGTTGAAACAAGTTATGTTTAAATTTGGGATTAAATCTTTTTGAATGGCGATATTGGACTAAACCTTATTTGATTGAACTCTGTATGGAGTAACTCTTATTTGAATGATGATGACATCTGAATACTATTATTTGTTTAATTTTATTCATCGGGATTCTTCTTGTAGATATACAAGGAAAAGGAGAGTCATAATGTGGTAATGTTGATAAGTTATAACATTTACACAATTTATTATTACATGAAAACGTAAAACAATGTCTCTGAAAGAACATTCAAAACACCATCGTAGGACTATTGAATCAGTATTGAAAAGTTCAATATTGTCCATTTTAGATGTACATTCATGTGTCTTCATCTAAACAGTTGCAGGATTCTTCTTGTGAAACATCAACTTCCTCCTCTTCTACCGTAGTATTCCTGGTTGTAACGATGTTTTCGTACCTTTTTAGTCTGTTATCACCTCTCCAATGTTTTCCACACAGGATCTCCAGAAGTTTGTTAACATCATTCCGTTTACCTGCTGTTATGTTGTGTTTCAGAGGTAGTTTTGGTAACACAACCTCTTAACACTGCTCTAAAGTCCATCCCTTCTTTTGTAGACTGATCCACGGGTCTGCTTCAGATTCAAAACAGAAATATTGCAAGCCTCTTACTTTTAACGATGTCTTTTTCTTGTTGTTAACTATTACAGTTTCATGTTTGATGTTTATCCTCTTGAGGCCAGAAATACCTTCTAAACGCCTATAGCAACCCTCCTTGGATGATAGCTGTTCAATGTCATACAGGTCCCAGTCTTGCCTTAGCACCTTAACATCCCCCACCGATTTGTAGATGTCAATGTACTCTTGTTTAGTAAAAACAGTTGGTCGTTTTCTCAGCAATTTCTCCCCGCGACCAAAAACTCGGTCAGCCGGGAGGAAGCTGTGCCCCCTTACGGGAAATGTAATTTGCACTTCGTTAACTTTAGAGGTTGTCTTCAGCAAATAACACACGAGACTGTGAAAATCAAAATTATTTTTGTTCTGTGCTCCACAGCCATTACAAAAGAGTCGAATGATCTTGACATATTCACTTAGGATGCATCTGCTGAAGGTGTTGAATCAGGGCCAAGGAGACCTCAGGTGCACCTTTACCTGCCTGATCATCCGTCCAGACGTAGAAAGTAGGTTGAGTGCTATCTATCCCAACAATACATAAGCAGTAAAAACCAAGTTACTTAGGTAATGCCTGAATTTGTTGAAGATCGAAACACACTGTAACACTATCATCTACCTTTCGTTGCATTAACTTGTAAAATGCAGCAGCGCGAAGATTGTGAACGCGTTTCTCTGTCATATATTCAGTCTTTTTCCCTGAATCGTGTGTGGTTTTCATCAGGTGCTTAATTTTCTCACACAAGCTGCAAATATCTGAAACCGGGGAGCGGAAACCTATGTTAAAGGTTTGAGAAAACCCGTCTGAACATTATTTTACTCACCTTACTGACCTTGAATACGGGTCAGGGGTATATTCTATAACGTGCCAAGACACCGATTGTCAAGCTAATTACATCGGGCAGAGTGGAAGGCGAGTAGACACACGTTATAATGAACATAGGAATGCGATAAGATACGGAACACATTCAGCCGTGTGCGAACATATGTGTGACGCAGGGCACAGCTTTACCAACATAGAGTCGGACCTTAAAATAATCCATCACGAATCGAAAGGCAGAGCTCTTGACATAAAGGAAGCAATCGAGATACACCTAGCCAAACGAAACAATCCCAACAATCTAAATGAACACACGTTCATGGAGAGCTCACCCCTCTTCACGCTACTAAAAAACACACCCTGTCGGAAACAAAACACAATTTAGCGACACAGCCAAGCTAGATAAAAAAGGGGGGAAATTAGGGGTTTTTTAATAGGTAAATGTTATCTGGATCAGGTGTACGATGTACTTTTCTTCTGCAATAAACCAAGGCCCATATTCGCGGCAGTATTAAAGGTGCCGGGACGTCCTCATAAGACCGTCAACGCTTAGTTCGAATGGGTTATGCTCCACGCGTGGCGAGGGCTAATCCACGGTCTTTAATAATTGTAGACCCACCTCATTCAATAACATACATCTTATCTAGGTTGGCAACACCTCACATAAACACATCGCTATCACTCCCCACAGCACGTAGGGACAGGGGGAGGAGGCAGGGGAAAAACCAGTCGTTAAGATAACCACCGCAGTCGACCGCACAGCGAGTTCCAGTGAGCACGAAAACTGCGAGTAGCTGTAATACGGAAGACAATCAGATAAGTAGTTAGCCAAAAATTTTATAGTTTAACCATAGTTTACAACCATGTAATCTCTCTAAAGTACAATCTCCGGATAGCTATCACAATTTAGCATTTCACCTAACATATATACTGCATTTAGCATACACTGACAGTTGCAGTACCAATACTGCAACTAAATAATTGTACATATTGTAAATATTTTCACCTGTATTTCAAACATAGATTTTGTAGCCTAAGTGTAATGGATCTGATGATGATCGCTTGACGATCGAAACTGGTCATCCTAGTGTTTTATTAATCTCATGTAATTTATTTCAGGATTAGGGCATAACCCATCTCTTTTGGGTACATTCGTGTTGACCGACTGAAAAGCACTAAACTCTTGTTCTCTCTAATAGATGTACTCGCTTGGTTTTGGCTTGGAAAATATGTCTCAAACGGGTAGAATTTACTAACATGACTGCCATGAAAAGCTTTTTGCATACAGGGAGTGTATCTTCGTTTTTGGTCATCAAGTGATACACAACTGAAGTGGTATTAGGTCGTTTAGTACTACTCGTAGGCAAAGGTCTACGTCGCTTTATGGGAGTTAAGGTTATGTATCGTGATGTATAATTATCTTGAGCAACTTTGTTTGCTATATACAGAGGGGTCCACCAGCCTCTTATTTTTTTGGAGGAAGGCAACCCAACTAACGCGTATATCATAGTCATCCTAAAACATTAGTACCTGCTCCTTTACGGCCTTAGTACAACATTACCGTTGAGTTCAAGCTCAGGAATATAGTAGTAATAATTAACAGCAGTGTTATTTCAATGACCTCAAATATTATAATACATGATTAATACGATCACAGCTCCGAATAACTCCACCTTACGTTTGGACAGGAAGTGTCAACGAATAGATTCAATACGTGCCAGCGGTACACCATGGCTCTCAGTAGCTAAGATGGCTAAATCAATCATTTCTGAAGTCACGTCAGCTCTTAGGTGCCATGTTCGAACCCCGAGCTAGTACAGTTTTTTGCTTAATATCGTTTATAGTGGATGCATACTCGTATCGACCTCTTCCAACGAGTGATTTTTATTTGGTCCTGAAAAGGACCGAAGGTACGTAGCCAGATTGGACGACGACATAATGATCTGTACAACAAAAGCAAGGCACTCTGTATATTCAGGGTAGCAAGTGTTCGAAATGTTGACCACCTTGGTTTAAAGAAAAACTCAGACACACTCAGGCCGCCGCACGTGTCGCGTCAAGGCCCTCTGTAACACCAGGTATAACCATTCCTTATTCTTACTTGTTTTTCTTAGTCGATTTTACCCTCCTGGTTGGTTTTTCCCACGGACTCAGCGAGGGATCCCACCATTACTGCCGCTACGAGCAGTGTCCTGGAGCTAGGAACATCTGGTTGGGGCATACAACTGGGGAGGTGAGATCAGCTCCTCGCCCAGGTGGCCGCAGCTGCTTGTTTTATTTGAGGGGCTGGAACATCGCAGTCATTTAGACCCGTGTACTTGGGTGTGTGTGTTGAAATTCTCTGATAACCTGTGCTGTAGCGGTGTCTGTATCAATGTGTGTATTAGCAATTAAGGTGAAGATTGGAAAGGAGGCAGCCGTGGACTTAGGTTAGAAGCCATCCCGGCATTAGCCTGGAGTAGAAGTGGGAAACTCTAGAAAACCACTTCCAGGGTTGCTAAGGTGGGAATCGAACCCACCTCTTCTCAGGTTTTCCCCACGAGGCTTAGTGTACCCCGTTCCAGCCCCAGAGCAGCATTTTATTTCTTGGCAGAGCCAGGAATCGAACCCGGACCTCCGGAGCAACACTTCGATATGTTATGTTAATATCCATGTCAGATTTTCTGCCATTACAGGTCACGTGGCACAACCTGCTGATTCGATCGTATTCTCTTTATAAATCAGCAAAATTCAACGTACTCTTCACAGGAATACATCGTAAGTTAATAAATGTGGCAACGTGTGGCTTAATATTACATCCCCGCCAAAATAAAGCACGGGCTGTCGTTCAAAAAAGTATACCTACGGCTGGATTCGAAGCACCATTCTACCCGGTATCACCCACCCTGTCCAGCCGGAACATTACCGATTCAGCCACTAATACAACGTGGACAGTGTGCGACCTTCACGTGTACTAAGTAATTACAGTGGCCATCCCACCTCAAATGTTATTATCCATGTAAAAGTCTTCAACCATGGTTTATGGTGTTAATTTAATTTCCTACTATTACAGATCACGTAGCGTAACTATTAATTCGATCGTATTACGTGTATGTGTGTTCTTTCAAGGAGCAATAAATCACATGTTAGTTCAGTAGAATTTAGTAGAGGTGGTGACCACAAGTGCCACAAATCTGCAGTAAAAAGACAGTTGGTTACTGCATCTATTAAGAAGCTAAGGGGAAAAGAGAGCCACTGTTCAAGAAAGATGTCCAAACGAATCTATTTGGATGCTACAGTATTTATTAATTTATAACTACTCACACGTTATAATGTTAAGCATATATAGTGTGTATTTGCAATCGAAAATGTTATATATATATGCTGTAGGTATAACACTACATATTTCAACACTCGACTACGGGGATTAAAATGCTTTCTCCTTGATCCACGGTAGAGTCACACTCTTGTGCTTAGGCTAGTCTAAATGCACGTCTGGTACTTTCTGTATGGTTTATTTGGGATGGGTCTTATCGAGGCTGATTCGGCATTCAGTCCCCTTGGTATCTCGGAACAAACGGGATCAATATAGGTGATTTTGTTGTTGATTCTTTAGGGGTTTTATTGCATCATAGTGTTGTAGCCCCGTTTTCTTGGGTGTGTGTAGAAGTTGTCTGATAACCTGCGTCACTGTGATGTCGGTAGGCTTACTGATGTGTGTACTTTTATACGAGGAAGGATTTGGGTAGGAAGCTGTTGTTGTTTCATTTCAGATGCATGGACATCTTGGTCATTAACCCTGTGTACTTGGGTGAGTGTTGAATTTTGTCTGATAACCTGTGTTATTGTGATGGCTGTACTAGTGTGTGTATATATATAATTCATGTGAGGATTCAATCAATCATCGTATACTCTCCGTATAGCACGTTGCATTTCAACAAGCTACTACAACCAACATTCAATTATACTCCTTGAAACGGACAAAGAGTTATAACTAAACCCATGCATTTAAGTAGGGCTACCGATGAGACACGGATTGACGTGCACCCGTGTAACCCGAGACCCGTGTACACGGGTAGGTACGCTCGAAGAATCCGTGTGGCAGTAAATACACGTGTACACGGGTACACGAGTAATACCGCCCGTGTACCCGTGTATGAAGGTCCGCGTACACGGGTTCACGGGTATAAATGTCTGATCGTGTGCCCATGCGATGCTTGACACTTTTTTGCAACTTTGGAAGAATGTTTTTGACATTTTGTTGCACGAATTGAAAACAAATGTAGAACCAGGATAACGAATACAAAAATAAAAATATAAAGTTATTTGCTATTACGAAAAATAAGTGAAACGACATCACTAGGTCTTTTATAAAAGGATGTTTTCGGAATACTATGAACAGCGCACCGCGTGATTAAAATTTTCCGGCAACGCGCATCTTTTATTTGTTAGGGCACCCCTAATGGGCACAGTTCTAACCTGATCGAAGAGCGTGCGTTCCGTTTAGTACGATCATATTAAATTAGTCAAACCACAGCTGGCACTCTTTGCGGAGTAGAGGAGAAATGGGGAAAGCAAGCAGTTGGGTGTTGAAGTACGCGGAGAGGAGATAGGGCGTATTGCTCTCTATGTTCTCCTACCGAAAATGATGAATATTCTTGTGCTGGTGGGTCCACGGGAGCCATCGGACGACACTTGAAAATGATACACCGGAAGTTGGAAAATCAACAAACGCTGGCAAGCAAACTCGGGTAAGTAATTATGTATGCAAATCGTGTAACGCCATATGCGTAAGCGTGCCGTGGTTACCACGACCTACTACAGAAATTTCTTTCTGATTTGACAATAAATAGTACTGTTTACGTTGGTTTTGTTTACATAGACCAACTTCTGTGAACAACACACTTTTACGACTAGACACAAGCGCTTCCGCGACACTCTCTCCACCTTCGGTCAGTAGGCCATGTCGTCAGCGCCGGAGGCGAAGTGGTGTCGCGCCAGTGCAGCGGCGCTGTCTTCACCGAATGGAACTGGACATATGTTGAAAATTATCGCTTTCCCAGACGTTTCGGTCTAGTGCAGACTACTTGACCGATTCGCTACGATCTGTATTATTTTCGGTGCATGCCACCGCCACACTCGCTTATCCACTTACCGCGCGCCTCCACGGCACCACGCCGCCGTATGCTCCGACGCTCCGTCGCACACCTGTCTTTAGCGCCCTTCCAATTGGCGCACACGTTAACAAAGAATTAAAATAAATAGCGCCAGTTCTTCGCTTAAGTCATACAACTATTCCGATGACCTATAATATTTAGATGGTGGATTGTTAAAATGAGGGATATCACGTTCCGTAAATTAAAAAATGTTCCAACAATTAGACAGGTAGGCTTATTGGGAACGGAACGGTGGCGGCCTACGTTAGCTTCAGGACGGGCGCCGCGTCGTGTGGTTGTGCCTGGAGGCGTGTGCTGTGTACATAGACAATTTTACAGATATTAGTGAATCAGTCGAGTCATCCTGCTCTCCGTGCCGAAATGGCAGGGCAGACGCGCATTTCAATCATCGTCGTGCAATATTCGCGATGGTGGCGCGTCTCGCGCCACACTGCTTTGACTTCAGTACCGGCGACTCTCCAATGCAACTTTCCACGATTTGCGCTTATAATGCACAGGACCTTCCCCGTTGTGAAGGCTTTCATTTCGAACCGAAATTAAAAATGATCTTGTATTATTAAATGCATGAAGCCGAGACCACAAAGGAAGACACTGCAGATGGTGACCATGTTGATGATGAGGAGAAGGAGCAGGTATGGTCATCCCGAGCCAAGGTACGACGCAGGCGACGTGTGGAAGGTAACGCACACCGTCCCTGCGATACCATACGCTCAGATGAAATACACCAGTCTCTTGCGAGGATGTTTGCTGTGAACCAACTGCCTTTGTCATTTTGTGACAGTGACGTGATTAGGCAGTTCATGGCAATTGTGGGGCCCAATTACTTGCGTATTTCAGAGGATGCCCTTAAGCGGAGACTGGCCTTACTAGCCGATAGTGTCAAGGAGAATGTGTAGGGTGAACTATCAGTGGCATCAAGCGTTGCCCTTACATCTGACTGTTGGGCATCTCGCACACAAATGTCTTTCCTGGCGGTAACGGCTCACACCATCGACTCACAGTGTGTTCCAAAGGCGATGACCCTTACCACGCATGGAATGGTAGACCGTCACACTGCAGAAAATCTGGCATCCGAATTGCAATTGGTTGCAGAAGAATGGGATGTGCAGGACAAGATCATCGCCATCGTCAGTGATAACGCGTACAACGTTGTCAACGCTGTGCGCGCTCTTGATGTGCTTGAGAAGGATAAAATGACTTGTGCTGCACATTCTGCACACCTTGATGCATACAAGGCTCTTGCTCATGCAAAGGCTTCTAATGTGTGTCTGAAAGCAAGCAAGATAGTTGGCCATTTTCGGCACTCTAACGTTGCCTCCAGTGCGCTGACAAAAATGAAAGCACAACTTTCAATGCCCGAACAAACCCTCTTCAAAGCTGCATCACCCGCTGGAATTCAACTTTTGCCATGATCGAGCGCCTTTTGAAAAACAGGAACACCATGAGCAACGTCCTAGGTGATCAGACATGCACGCCAAAGGCCACAGCACAGAAGCTGCATGTATGTGAACAGGAGTGGCATTACATGGAGGTTTTAACCTAGCTCTTTAAACCTGTGAAAGTGGTAAACACTAGTGCAGAAGATAATTAAAAACCACCTCAGCACCCAGGAGTTGTCGGACGACAGCTTCCTAGTGGACGTGCAGTCTACCTCGGTCTGTGAATTGAACGATCGGTTCGGCCTCCTATGGATAAATGATAGTACTGTCACAGCCAGACTTATTGCATCTTACCTCGAACCGAGGTACAAGGATTTGGTAGATGAGACAGCAGAAGTTCGACGACGTATTCGCGACATAGTGCTTCAGAAGCTTCAGAGCGATGCACCTGCTGAAGTCGTGGTTAAACCCGATCAACCCTCCACCAGTGGTGCCCTGGAGTTCATGTATCAAATGCCATGTGGGAGATGGAACAGCCCTGAATCTCAATTTGAAGAATTTCTTTCGGAGACACAGATACGTTTTGACATGAACCCATTCAAGTGGTGGAAAGCAAGGGAACACACATATCCTGCGGTTGCTGTTCTAGTGAAAAAATACTTGTGTATTCCAGCAATATCCACAAGTTCCAAAAGGTGATTTTCCTCTGCTGGAAACATTGTCACCGACAAACGGAATTGTCTTCTGCCAGAAAATGTAAACCTCTTTGTATTCTTGTTCCAAAACAAAGTTTTCTTAAAGTAAATTGGTCAATGAGTCATATTTCTACAAATTGTTGTTCTTATTATACTGTTATATTTTAAATTCGTTTCCTACACCTGATATTTTCATTTTGTTGAATTGTTACATTCTGGTCAAAAGACAGTGAAAATAATAAAGTATTATTCCGTTACATATACTGTAGTTTTGCATCTACTCCCTTTTTATTCTCGGAACTACCCTTTATAATTAATTTCACACTACTTCAAATAAACGCGCGCGGTCATATTGCACACGCAAACACGATTTCTAAATTCATGTAAAAACGGCACGATATCGCCGTGAACAGATGTTCGAGCAAGGTTACCGCACACAGCACCGGAAACCCGTTGTAACGGGCACTCTTTCACAATATTCGGTGGGACCCGTGTACCCGGTCGTAATTGCATGGGTACACGGGTACACGGCTAAATAGTAGAACCCGGATTCTTAGCACACGGATCTTAAAAACACGGTTGTGCGGGTACACGGGTAATAGGAAGCTCTACATTTAAGAGAAAGTAGACTATATGTTCTTTACTGAACATCTTGTTGTTTAATAGGACTTCTTGAGGGGATGTTTGGACGTAGATGTATGATGCTTTTTTTTCAGGAGGGCTTACTTATTTAGATAGTTGATTGATTAGCCATCAGATCCCCAACACAGAGTAGGCTAGGGATCTGAGCCCTAAGGAAATTGTGAAGCATTTTATCGTAAGTCTGTGTTATTCTTGTAGATTTGATGTTTCCTTTTTCCTTGTGGATGTGTATTTTGGGCTAGTATATTAACACCTCCTATCCATACCCGATACACCCGATATAACACTCTTGTGCTGAGGCTAGTCTAAATGCATGTCCGTTACTTTCTGTATGGTTTATTTGGGATGGGTCTTAGCGTGGCTGATTCGGCATTCAGTCCCCTTGGTATCTCGGAACAAACGGGCTCAATATAGATGATTCATTAAAAATCATTTCCCTCCGATTTCTTGGTTAGGATACAAAAGTAATAAACATGTTCGCGCAGCCAACATCTCGAATTTTTCAAAGAATTTCATTTTATGCTTATATATTGAGGTTTACATAAGGATTTACTATGCCACAGTGGGATGATTGAGTGACCGGAAGAGCCAATTTGGTGCACGTGGACGCCATGTTAGTTTAGTGCTTGAAACTATTTGAAAACGTGTCCATTTATTATTATTATTTGATGTTCACTATTATTAATAATAATATTTTTCATATTTTTTATTATTTTATCATTATATCTTAATTAATTTAAGCAGCCACCGCTACAAACATACGTAACATTTTAATATTTCTACTTAACGTTTCATTTATTTAACAAATAGTTAAACAAATGAAATAATTCAGGTGTTTATGTACAAACTGGAAGCTTTCATTTAATATTCAGGCAGGGCTGTGTTTTCGTGGTGTGGAAACTGTACGCTAAGAGGAAGGCTTGCAGCAGGCATACGGAATTCTGTGAGGACGCTTCCGCTACAAAGTAGGCGGCCAAGACAGGGGGATTGGAGTTGCGGTGCATTCTTTGAAACAGCTATCTCGCTATCTTATCTGTGCAGATATAGGGTCGGTCTAGAGAGAACATGTGACAGGAGGCCCATTAGCTTAAGTGCCCTATATACAAGGTCTTTCATATAAAGTAAGAACGGCAGTTTTGTTATCCGCTGCTGCGGTGCCCTTAGCCGAGCTTGTGACGCACCGTGGTCCCATGCTATAAGCCTTATAAAATATGCTGGAAGTGGCGTCCTTTCTGGGTTATACAGGCATTGTATCTGGTAACCAAATTCTGGCTGACGCGAGTGAGTCTGCCACTGTAAAGTTTCTGATTGCATGCGTAATGTTTCCTTTCACTTCCTCCAATATGTGAGGATTTGTTAAAATTGTTAAAATAAGTTTTACATACAAAAATACGATGTTGCAATGATAACTGTCTCACCAGGTTAGCAGCTGAGGTTCAGACTGAACACCTGCAACGCTTATCGCAAGGTCAAGTATGTACTATGCGTGAGAGTAAGGGGGGGGGGCAGTGATGGTTCTAACCCATAGCCTACTTTCCTGGAAGCTGTGCCCAAAAAACCAAGATGGCGATGAAGCTGTGCCCAAAAACCTAGATGGCGGCGAAGAAAACAAAGATGGCGGCCAAGATAGAGGCGAAGCTGTGTCCAAAAAACAAAGATGGCGACCAAGATCGTGGCTGTGCCCAAAAAAAAGATGGCGGCCAAGATCGTGGCTGTGCCCAAAAAACATAGATGGCGGCCAAGCTCCTGGCTGTACCCAAAAACAAAGATGCGGCCATGACGTCATAGCAGGCGGCCACTAGGGACGTTCAACGAGGGGTGTTCAAAAAGTTCCAAAATGTTAACTGATAGCCCACTTTCCTGGTGACGTCACAACGAGGGGTGATCAAAATTTTTCTAAAATGTTAACCCATAGCCTACATTCCTGGTGACGTCACAACAAGGGGGTGATCCAAAATTCCAAAATGTTGATCCATAGCCCACTTTCCACTAACCAAAGTGGCGGCTAACCAAAATGGCGTCTGACCAAAATGGCGGTTGACCAAAATTGCGGCCTTGGCTTAACTAACCTAGCCTCACCTAATCTCACCTACGTGGTGTGTTAAAAAGTTCCAAAAATGTTAATCCATAGCCTACTTTCCAGGTGACGTCACAACGAGGGGTGATCGAAAAGTTCCAAAATGTTAATCCATAGCCTACTTTCCTGGTGACTTCGCAACGAGGTGTAATCAAAAATTCTAAACTGTTGACCCATAGTCTACTTTCCTGGTGACGTCACATACTAACCCGCTATAAATTCAGGGGCAAAGGCGATATCTCCCAAACGCATGATCGGATTTTGACAAATGAGGTGTCGTTGAACTTGGGCTGACATCCCCTTTCCAAATTCCCAAAATGTTGACGCATAGCCTACTTTCCTAGTGACGTCACCTACTGACCTGGCAAAGCCGATATCTCCCGAATACATGATCGGAATTTGACGAATGAGGTGTCGTTGAACTCGAGCTGACGCTCCCTTTCCAAAATTTCAAAATGTTGACGCATAGCCTACTTTCCTGGTGACGTCACCTACTGACCTGGAAAAGCCGATATCTCCCGAATGCATGATCGGATTTTGACGAATGAAGTGTCGTTGAACTCGAGCTGACGCTCCCTTTCCAAAATTTCAAAATGTTGACGCATAGCCTACTTTCCTGGTGACGTCACCTACTGATCTGGAAAAGCCGATATCTCCCGAATGCATGATCGGATTTTGACGAATGAGGTGTCGTTGAACTCGAGCTGACGCCCCCTTTCCATAATCCCAAACAAGTTATATCCTGTTTGATTCGTACGTGACAAAATGCAAGTAGATATGTCACATAACCACGCGGAGGTGTTGGCCTTGAACGTTAGCTATACACGTGCGCTATGATTGCTCAAGAGTGTAAATCGCTGAGTCAGTAAAAGTAACATGCACGTGTAGGAATGTTGTAACCTCTAGTAGAGGCTGGGTAAGAGGGGTTGGGTGGAGGGTTTGAGAGGAAAGAGAGAGAGAGCAGGCAAGCAAGAGAAAGAAAAGAGAGATGTGTTGCTCATAACACTTTACCCTTAGTTACAAGTCTCTAACAATTTGGAACTCGTATGTGGAGCTGAGGACAGTATACACACAGGGGTATAGGTTAAGCACAACATGAATGAATAAATAAATTAAAGGCACATGAGTTTACACAACATGTAATTTATTAATCCAAGAATTAAAAGCTGAGCTAAATCCTAGCCATTTTACATAGAGCTTATTTCCTTTTTGTTTCAACACTTTTTCCACAAGGTAATGTTTTGGAAACGCTGCAGTATGTCGACAGAAAGTAAGACGTTTACACTGCATGGACGTAGACCTGAAGTCAGCATAGACTTTTACCCGCCTATTGCAGTGAGTGAAAGACCTTATGGTTTGGGACTTGTTTCTCTTGAAACGTACAATAGGATATACAACATATGTAAAGATGTAAACAACACGTTTACTATAACGATTCTGTGCTCACCATGAAGCCTGGTGGATATACGATAGATGATATTTATGAGCACATTTATGTGGCGTTAAACAACGAATATGGTTTGAAGTCATTTCTTGATGGGAGACACAATTTTGAACTTACAGGAAATACCAACACTCATCGCTGTAGTATTTTCTCTACGTTTAAGATTGAGTTTGAATCACAACCCGATTCCATTGGCCCATTTCTAGGATTTAAACCACGAGTGTTGGAGCCCATTAAAAAAACATGATTCAGACTATGAAGTGAAATCGATTGAGGATCATCATGTGCCGGTGACATGTAATATTATTAGCCAAGTTTATACCAATCAAGAACCATCGCATTCGCTTTATGACTTTATTGTAACATCACCCAATGGTTATATTATTCGTGAAAACCCCCCAGTAGTGCTCTTCCATTGTGTGGCTGTTAATCCTATTAGTAATATAACGTTAAGACTGGTCAATAGAGATCAACAACTCATTCAACTAGATTCTACCACACCAGTGACTTACAAGTTGGTGCTAAAGCCGCAATGAAGCTGGTGTATAAAGTATCAACACCGTCTAGGAATGGTGTTAGTTGTTTGCTAGGTGAATACACGTTCACACCTAAGGACAAGCAGCTTTTCCAACATCTAGGTTACCACATATACCCCCATGATGAATTCAATTCTAGAAGTGGTGAACAACATCGAGGAGCAACCAGGGGTGGTAAGAATTGACCTTCATTCATATCAAGCGCAAACACCTGGACTCAATAACAATGATGAAATTCAATTTGTAATCAACAACCAAGATATTTACTCCCTACCGCATGAAAGTGTTATTCAAATTGAAGGTCGACTCACTAAAGCCGATGGGTCTACACCAACAACATCCAAGTTAGCCAACCATGCATTTGTATTTCTGTTTTCGGAGGTGCGCTATGTGATTAACGATATTGTGGTGGATAGCACTAGAAATGTGGGCAATTCAATTGTCATGAAACTATACCCCTCTTATAGTGAGGAAGAAGGTAAAACTCTTTGCATGGCAGGTTGGTCACCTGACTCGACAAATGACTGGATGGTACACACCGATGGCACCTTTACTGGATTTTTACCTCTTAAACTCATTTTAGGCTTTGCCGAAGATCACCAGCGTATTGTGGTTAACGCAAGGCAAGTGCTTTATCTGGTTAGAGACAGGAGTGATAATAATGCACTCAAGGGAGCTCAAGATGCACCCATAGATTCAACAATTTAACTACAACGAATGCTATGGAAAGTACCCCACGTGACCCTTGCCGATAGCAAAAAACTGGACATGCTCAAGATTGTGGAAAGAGATATGCCGTTACCCATGGAATTTAGAAGCTGGGCGCTCCATGAGTATCGCCTATTACCCACCACCAACACACATAGTTGGTCTGTGAACACAGCACGCTATACAGAAAGACCTCTCTACATTATCATGGGTTTTCAAACCAATCGCAAGTATCAACAAACCAAAGATGCTACACAATTTGATCATCTGCAATTGAGAAATGCACGTCTTTTCCTCAACGGAGCTGTTTTTCCCTATGAAGGACTTGATATGGATTTTTCAAAAAATAAGTTTTGGCCCCCTGAACGACTTGTTTCTTATCAAAAAGAAAACTCTCCCATGTTGTCACCCCAAGCCTTTAAGACAAGGGCACCACTGATTGTCTTTGACTGTTCCTACTTGGAAGAGTCTGCCAAGCAATCCAATATCGACATTCGACTAGATTTTGAAACGCATGACAATGTTCTAGCCAATACCACGGCCTACTGTTTGATTATTCATCACAAACAAGTCAACTACTATCCACTGTCCAACCAAGTGACGAGTATATTAATAAAAGGCCAACCCATGTCAAGTCACTCAGTCATGTCTTGCTTTAAATCCTCAACAAGTGTTACACCCATGTCTTTAAAATCTGAGGAACAACGTTTCAAGACCTTTGCGACATGGCCTGTGCCTTTCATAAACCCTCAAGCTTTGGCAGCCGCTGGTTTCTATTATTTTAAAACAAGAGATGAAGTGAAATGTGTCTTTTGTCCCATCATCATAGATCAAAGGGAAGAAGGCGATGAACCTATGCATGAACATCAGCGCTGGTCACCAACCTGTCCCTACATGTGTGAAATAGAGGTGGGTAATATAACCTATCATTCAAGCTCGCCCTCACTAATACCTCTAAGTAATGAAAAAACAAGTAATGATACGTGTGGACCGTATGGCGTCAACGGTGCTTCGATGAGCAGCTCACAGTAAAAATCACCCAGTTTAGAGGCATTGGGATATCATCGATGTTTTGGACGCTATAAACACAAAAGACTGTATTGATGTATGAGTTGGTATCGCCCCTATTCCAAAATGACAAAAGCATGTAAAAATTGTTATATCAATAAAATGATGTAAAAAAGGTTGCTGTTAATGTTATTATTTCTCATGTTCTCTGTCATATCCTAACCTTAATTTGTTTTCTAGAATGGGAATGTAAGTCAATGTCATGAGTATACATTAGTCGCTGATAGTCAGTTAGTGGCCAGTTGGACTTGGCTCAGACAAGCATCAACATGTTGAGCCCACTGATTGTGGATTGTCAAGGGTTTAACATTGGAGATAACACATTTATATTTAAAGAGGTTTTCATTATTGATTGTTCAACCTTTTGGATATCACAAGCTATCCATTTAGTGTTTAAACCACCATATGCTTTTGATTTGTTGTGTGAGAAAGACTGTAATCAAACTAAATGGATTGAAAAACATTTGCTACTAGACTGGAATCAAGGAACCATTTCATGTAAGTACCTGGACATGGTGATGAAAGCCCATTTGTCCTCTGCCCATGTAGTATTTGTGAAAGGTAATGAAAAACGTCAATGGTTACAACCATGTTTAACACCTTACTGTCAATGTATTGATCTCATGACCTTGGGATGTCCCTCGATTCAAACACTCATAGACCACTGTCCCTGTGGCAACATTACCCATAAAGCCTTGACCCAAGTATGGCATCTCTTTCATTCGTTAACCACCAATGCCTGCTGGGAGTTGCTCAATAAAATTAAAACTCAAGGTTCACCCGTGGATGACATTAGTGAGTTTTCTACAAGCGACGTGTAAACATCAACATAATACCATGGAGAGAGGAGATGCTACTGTTAAAGCGATTGGGAAATTCTTTGCGTGCAAAAAGAAACTAGACAGTTTTACCAAAGAGGAATTATTGGCGCTCCCCAAGTCATTCATTTTTATGTGGCAGCCAATGCTCTGAAAGAAATCTGGTAACATGTACCAAAATCATGGACTCAAGACCCTGTGTTGAGTGAATTGCAACCATGTACGGATTACGATGATCATAAGCAAGTGGCCATGGCAAAAATACCCTCTATGCGACAGTGTGCTACTTGCCAGCTGGTGAAACTGTATCACGGTCATAAAAGTCTGTGTAAAGACTTTGTTTTCTCATTCCACGGGTGTGATGGCGAGTAAAAGCAGCAGCAACAACAACAACAAACATCGTCCACTGATGAGGAGGAAGATCAAACCTTTTCACCATCAATGGAAGAGGATATATCAAACTTGTACTGGCCATGGCCTCATTAACGAAGTCATTCAATACTTGCCTTTCAAAATTCATCTTCCTGGTTATCGCTTTTGTGGACCTGGAACTCGCCTTGAAGAATATTTGCAGCGTGGTGATGTATCCATTAATCTTTTGGATCAAACATGCAAATAACATGACCTTTCTTATCGCCATAGTCATCCTGGTTTAAGACATGTGGCGGATAAAGTGTTGTTGAAAAAGCTAAACAACGTTTGGCATCCTGTGATGCCTCAGTGGGAGAGAGGTGGGCAGCCTTGATTGTGATGTGTGTTATGAAAGGAAAGTTAATGATGTGTGGACATAGACATTGAATAAGGAATGAGGAATTGGTATTTCTTTGTATTCTATTTTGTAAAGTGCTATTGGCTATAAAATAAAAACGAGGTTTCCAGTACATTTTAATTGTTGTTTTATTCCTAAAGTTTGTAGGTTGATAAAAGTCATTTACCATTCCACTAATAATTAGCAACACGTCTTAATAACGCATCACTGTTTTGATAACTATATCATTATTTCTCACCTGCATGTCTCATCCACCTCTCAAACAATCATCATGCTGAGTGCTGGAACCACAAAAGGAGTATCAAGGTAGGTATATTGTTTTTTCAAGGGTTTATATTCAATGACTTTATGAATAATTCCATAGCTAGTATACCATACCCTTTCTTATCGCCATAGTCATCCTGGTTTATGAGCACCCACTTATGCACCAACGTTTTGCACCCACTTTTGCACCCACTTTTTGCACCCACTTTTGCACCCACTTTTGCACCCACTTTTTGCACCCACTTTATGCACCCACTTTTGCACCCACTTTTGCACTCACTTTTGCACCCACTTTGCACCCACCTTTTTCACCCACTTTTTGCACCCACTTTGCACTCACATTTGCACCCACTTTTGCACTTACTTTTGCATCCAGTTTTGCACCCACTTTAAACTATTATTTATATAAACGAGTGAATTTGACTAGAGATTAGTTCATGATTGACAATTGACATGGAAGTATCAACGAATAACTATGGTAAGCCATATGCATACTATAAAGGATATACATATGTTGTAAAACGAATCAATAAAAATGGAACTGTTATTTGGCGTTGTTCAAAACATCGTTCAAAACAGTGTCGAGGTGAGCTGAAAGGAAAAAATAGTGAGGTCTAAGTGTTGGTACTCATCAATGTGATATATCAAATGAAACACCGTTAGTGTTAACAAAACATGATCAAAAGGACAAGAAAAAGCAAGCGCAACAAAAACATAGTAACTTCTTTGTGAAAAATCATTTACCCTCTCCTCAAAAAGTCATGTTTAAACCCTCTTCCAAGCCATCTGTAAAGCGAACAACACTAACAAAAACCACGAAAACAAGAAGTGTCCATGGAAAAACATCAAAACGAAGTACATAGTTATAGTGATCATAGTTATAATAATGATGATGATTATGATGATGATTATCATGATAATGATAATGACAATGATGATGTAAAAGAAGAGGATCAAGTGTTTACACCTATAAAACCATTGTGGCTTCCCCAGTTTTTAACCACCTCCGTCCATGCCCCCCGTGGAAAACTCATTTATCGCAAGTCATGGGTTTAAAAAACTACATGTATGACCACCTAGTGTAAAGAAAAAAGTTGTAATTTAATGAAATAAAAAATATAGCATGTATGAGTATGTTCTGTTTTCATTATTTTTTCTACTTGTTATCCCCACGCTTTAACAATTCACACTCATGTTCCACATTTCCAATTTCCTATTCGCAATTGGACAATGCCATGTCCTGTGGCTCGGCAATCATTCTTGCAATTGTTTTTTCAATCATTACAGTCATGCTTCCACACATTCAATCATCGCACACGTGTATAACTAACGTTCAAGGCCAACACCTGTGTGAGGTTATGTGACACATCTACTTGCATTTTGTCACGTACGAATCAAACAGGATCTAACTTGTTTGGGATTTTGGAAAGGGGGGGGGGGTCAGCTCGAGTTCTACGACACCTCATTCGTCAAAATCCGATCATGCATTCGGGAGATATCGGCTTTTCCAGGTCAGTAGGTGACGTCACCAGGAAAGTAGGCTATGCGTCAACATTTTGAAATGTTGGCAACGGAGCGTCAGCTCGAGTTCAACGACACCTCATTCGTCAAAATCCGATCATGCATTCGGGAGATATCGGCTTTTCCAGGTTAGTAGGTGACGTCACCAGGAAAGTAGGCTATGCGTCAATATTTTGAAATTTTGGAAACGGGGCGTCAGCTCGAGTTCAACGACACCTCATTCGTCAAAATCCGATCATGTATTCGGGAGATATCGGCTTTGCCAGGTCAGTAGGTGACGTCACTAGGAAAGTAAGCTATGCCTCAACATATTAGGAATTTGGAAAGGGGATGTCAGTCCGAGTTCAACGACACCTCATTTGTCAAAATCCGATCATGCGTTCGGGAGATATCGGCTTTGCCCCTGAATGTATAGCGGGTCAGCATGTGACGTCACCAGGAAAGTAGGCTATGCGTCAACATTTTGTGAATTTGGAAAGGGGATGACAACCCGAGTTCTACGACACCTCATTTGTCAAAATCCGATCATGCGTTCGGGAGATATCGGCTTTGCCGCTGAATGTATAGCGGGTTAGTATGTGACGTCACCAGGAAAGTAGGCTATTTGTCAACATTTTAGAATTTTTGATTACACCTCATTGCGAAGTCACCAGGAAAGTAGGCTATGGATTAACATTTTTGAACTTTTCGATCACCCCTCGTTGTGACGTCAACTGGAAAGTAGGCTATGGATTAACATTTTTGGAACTTTTCGAACTCACCTCGTAGGTGAGGTTAGGTGAGGCTAGGTTAGTTTTGCCAAGGCTCCCATTTTGATCAACCGCCATTTTGGTTAGACGCCATTTTGGTTAGCCGCCATTTTGGTTAGTGGAAAGTAGGCTATGGATCAACATTTTGGAATTTTGGATCACCCCCTCGTTGTGACGTCACCAGGAAAGTAGGCTATGGGTTAACATTTTAGAAAATTTTTGATCACCCCTCGTTTTGACGTCACCAGGAAAGTAGGCTATGAGTTAACATTTTTGAATTTTTTGAACACCCCTCGTTGAACGTCAATAGGGTCCGCCATCTTGTTGTGACGTCATGGCCGCATCTTTGTTTTTGGGCACAGCCAGGATCTATGTTTTTTGGGCACAGCCACGATCTTGGCCGCCATCTTTGTTTTTTGGGCACAGCCACGATCTTGGTCGCCATCTTTGTTTTTTGGACACAGCTTCGCCTCCATCTTGGCCGCCATCTTTGTTTTTTGGGCACAGCTTCGCCGCCATCTTGGCCTCCATCTCGTTTTTTGGGCACAGCTTCGCCGCCATCTTGTTCTTTTGGGCACAGCTTTCAGGAAAGTGGGCTATGAGTTAGAACCATCACTGCCCCCCTACTCGTGCGCTTTCAGTACTACGGAAGGGGCCCACAGCGCGCCACAAGCTCGACCAAGACCACCGCAGCAGTGGATAACAAAACTGCCTTTTGCCGTTCTTACTTTATATGAAAGACCCTGTATATCTCTCACTATCTGCGTCCAAATCCAAATAGTTGAACCGTGTAACCTAACCTCTGCACATGAAACCCTCAGGCTTATCTTTAGTGCCACATTTACTTTTATTATACTCATAATGTAACATAGTTGATGATGAGGGAGTTACTGTAGTTTGATATATGGTGGCCGTGTTGACTCTGCGAACCACCCTTCTCTCTACCAGACTCGTTAGACTTTGACCAATGTGAACGAGAGGATGCTATGACGTGTGGATCAAGATTGAATAGTGGGGAGACGATTGCCACACCCCCAAAGGTTTTTAAGAGCTTGCACGGGGCTATTCGAGGACTCGGTGCGACTCTGTGTGCTCCAGACCATTGCTAATGGCGAGCTCTTCGAATGATATTGCAGAGACTTCTTGTTGAAACTTCTAGCCAGTTAGAAATCGACATTTATATTATGGCATTAGCAAGTCATGCTATTTGTCTAGTAAATCAATTTAAAACACTGGAAGATAAAAGAAGTGTTATCATTCATTTAGTCCTGGAGCAATCAGGGAGTCATTATCCTTGCTCATAACCAGTTTACCAGCTGACTACACCTGGTCATTGAGCTGTTATCTTCAAATCTAATCTGCGCTACGAAACGAGTCCAGCACGAGAGATGGCATCACGCAACGAGACGATGTGTCCTACTGCACTGCTTGTGGGTGAGCTGCCGATTTTTCCAAAGATTCACACCCTGAAATTTTTCTGTTTATCAGGCTACTTAAATTCAAGCGTATTCTTAATTATAACGTCACTATAACTTCCAATTTGTTCATTTGCACCTACATTAATTTAAATTCACACTTTGTTTATTGTATTTTATTTCTTAACGTCATTTTCACTTGCTGCTTCTTAATTAAATTCCTTTATACTTCCTTTTAAGGCATCCCTTTTCCCACTTATACGTATATCAACTGGTTAGATACCAAGTATCACCTCGAGCTGAGAGAGAGAGGAAGATCTTGTTGCTCTACCTAGTAATTTTTTGTTTGTCAACATTTTGTTGCGACATGGCGCCCACTTCGAGCTGTTTTCCGGTAAAATATCAACACAGGTAAGAGGTAAGTATAGGTATCTTGCTGAGGGTGGAGATTGTGTTTTCCAGAACAGTAACAATCTATAACACGAGAACGCGTACTTCTACTTTTGTCGCCCAGCAGTGGCCCGGTTCTCAATAATTATTTGTTTTGATTGTGTGCATTTTACGAACCGTCACGTGCTTTTCATGTCCTTAAAGGTCTTCATACATAATTTTAGGTTGATTGCTGCAATAGTTTCGGATATAGCGATAACCGGTAAATATTTCATGCGACCGACATCTTGATTTGGTGACACTAAAGTATGAAAGGCATGGTTGTAGTTGGACGGAGTAGGAATATGTCATTACCAAGTTCCAGTGGAATCGATCCAGTCATTTAGATTTTACTAAAGTGACACACACATACGCGCACAAAACTGGCAAAAGGTGCTCTCGTAAGCTTATACTTTATGGCGGCTATGCTAAATTTTTATAATCACTTTTATTTTTCTCGTGTCCTGAACAAGCGTTAAAAAAGCAGGTTGGTATAACGAGCCATGATTATAATATTCATCTGCTGGCATATAATTCTATAGCATTATATAGGACAATCCAACATGGCGTCCATACGATACGGATCTCAATATCTCCGAAACTATTTAAGCAACCAAACTGAAATTTTGTATGGTGTTTGAGGACTGTTAAGTAAGGACACATTTATGCGACTTTATAAATCCTGAGAAACACAAAACCGTCATGGCGACCAAGTGATTTTCAAATATTTAAAATAACGTTTCTGGCGATCTCATCACCTGAGTGCAATGAAATTCGGCACAGCGAGTCTTTATTCAGAGCTCCGGGTAGAGACGTCTAATAATGTTCAATTGTTTTCAAAAATTCAAGATGGCGTCTATTCGAAATGTTAAAATCATATTTTCTCTAATTTCTCGAGTGCTATTATTTAGGCAATTGAAAAGATGAATCGTGTGATGAGCTATGATACTAATCTCTTCCATTACCTTATATATTCTCATATCTGATTCAATTTAACATATTACTGTTTAGAGACCTTCTATTATGGTCGTAAACTCGACAACGTTATAAACGATAACAATCATCTGACCAATTCTTTCATTCAACGAACTCATGCTTTATATTATTCTAGTAATTCGAATGTTTTACTTGCTTGGATATGTCAACCATCAATATAGAACTCATTTAACCTTATGCAATAGCATAAAATTTGCAATTATCTTCCTAGAAATTCTCTGAAGGATTGAGTAATATCTATCACTCGTTTTACCGTACATTTCACAATCATCCTAAAAAATCTAAATACTCAACTATGATATTCAAGAAATTCAAATTATGCTCGCTAAAGTGCAGCGTTAGGTCATGGGGCCAAGCTCTCTGCCAACTCGGTAGACTCGTGGGTTCGAGCCCCCACCGTCGGCCGTCCTTGAAATGAATTTCCGTGGTTTTCCCCATTTTCAACACCAAGCAAATACTGGGACGGTACCTTCTGACAGGCCACGGCCGCTTCCTTCCACATCCTTGCCCACTTTCATCCATTCATCTCATCTCTCATTCCGACATGCAGATCGCCCACGGGCGTTGACTAAAACGACCTGCACTCGGCCTTTCAGGAGGCCACACGAAACAAGTCAATCATCATTATTAGAATAAGTTCATTTCCAAATACTCAGAAGTCAACTTTTATTTTGTATCTTGCCTGTACGGCGGTATTCCTAAGCATACACGTCCTTGCTAGCATATGGTGAACGACTTTGCTCTCCCGTACTCACTGCTTCGTCGTTGAACTGTTTGACTGTCTCTGTACTGTATATGCTCGCGTCTGATTGCTATAAATTTTCTCTGTTTCTTACGAAGTTTGAGCTTGATATAACACTCACATTATACTCGTAACTTTCTTCCGTTTATCGTACTGCGTATCGTTTTTGATGCAGTTGTTTGTAATGCAATTCGTTTATTCAACACGTCTCTGCGTCACACGACTATTTCGTATCGTAACCATATAATGCGTTTCGATTCTTGGCGTTAAATGAACTATCAGATTTTTCCGGCACGCGTACTGGACTAATATTTTTCGTTGGCGCGATCACTTGCTAGCATGAGCAACTTCTCCGAACAGAATAACTTCCGAGCAGAATACGAGTGTATGGCACTCAGAATGACCTTCAGAATCATAATACAAATTGACTGAATGCAGTAGGCCTATATAGAATGCCATCCTTTACTCACGCAGCTTGTGCTCGCCTCGGTCAGGTAAGGGTAGAAGTAATGGTTAACCTCTCTCTTGCTACCCAGACCATGCATATCTGTCTCTTGCCTTGCGGACTTTGTTATTTCTCCCACGGTGTTATACTGTCATTATCATCAATGAACCGACAGTAGTGGCTACGCTGGCTAAAGCGCAGTGTTAGGTCATGGGGCCAAGCTCTCTGCTGACTCGGTAGACGCGTGGGTTCGAGCCCCACCGTCGGCCGTCCTTGAAATGGTTTTCCGTGGTTTCCCATTTCCAACACCAGGCAAATGCTGGGACGGTACCTTCTGACAGGCCACGGCCGCTTCCTTCCACATCCTTCTCCAATTTCATTCACCTTAATCAATTCCATCTCTCATCCCGACGCGCAGGTCGCCCACGGGCGTCGAATAGAAAGACCTGCACTAGGTCTCTGAGGAGACCACACGAAAAAAAAAAATTCATCAATGGAACTTGTTAAAGATATCTTGAAACTCCAGAATAGACCAAAATAACTGATTTTCTCTTATACATTCCAGGAGATCCTAAGCACGTCACAGCAATTCAGGCTTCTTTATTAGCTATCTGTCGCAGATGGCAGTTCATGTCGTCATATGGCAACTTCCACCTCGGCTATGAAGCGTTGAATAACTGGCTCTATCACCATCGAAACCATAGGTAGAGCCATGCGCGGATAAACAAAACGTTATCCGCATCCGCATTACTGGTATCCGCATCTACCCCGCATCCGCATTACTGGTATCCGCATCTACCCCGCATCCGCATTACTGGTATCCGCACGACTGTTATCCGCATCCGCACGTTTGCTATCCGCTGACATTGCAATAATATTTATAATTTATTAGATAAAGCATACAGTATTACAGCAACACATTGAATCGCAAGACAATGTAGACTGAGTTTTGTCCCTCTGAGTAACGGTAAGTGAAACAGCGGGTAGCTAATTATAACACTTACTTAGTCGTCGGATATACACATGCAGGCAAGCGCAGGTATAAAGGATTTTGTTTTGTTTGGATTATGTCAACACTAATTGAGGGTATTTCCTAGACTGGCTTCTCTCACTTCGCAACTATTCTCATACAATCCAAGTGAAAGCAAATAGGGAAATAACAAGAAACGTGAAAGACGCCGATTTTAGCAAAAAATAAAATTATAAAAAAAAAACCAGTTCAACATTGTATTTTAAAAACAACCCGGAAATTTATTCTAAACATTATCCGCAGATTATCCGCTATCCGCACAGCCATGCAAACTATATCCTCACGGGGGAAAATGTTGCGGTTATCCGTGGGTTTATCCCCGGATATCCGCGCAGGGCTTTAACCATAGGCTCGCTAATAGGTTGTCTTACGTAACTTAGACCGCGCAATTCAGGTCGAGACTTAGGTAATACGCATCCGTAGCCAATCGACCAAGGTTAGATCGGGTACAGTACTATCCCGATATTTGCCTGGAGGGAGTGTGGAAAAGCCCAAGGAAGAAACACATGATAGCCACTGTAAGCGTCGGGAATCCAACCTACGATCCCCAGACTTGCTGCCCCCGTGGCCATGGTGCACGATTTAACGAGCACGGCTACGCCGTGGATCGGTGGGATTTAGACATGCTCTCAAACTTCGATCTTTGCCGCGAAACGAGAAGAAAAAGGAATATTCAACAAACGCCTGGGCTTTTAAGGATTAGACTCCCCATAACTCATAAATAACGAATTTACGTTATATGGTTAAAATTTTCAAAAATGTGACTTAAATGCGGTATCGGTACGTCTTTCTGTAATTCGATTCTTGAAACATTTCTCAAATATTATTTTTCTCCCATTGACACAATTATTCCAGTGGTTGTTACAAAAGAAAAGAAAAAAAAATCGAAAATAGAAAACTAAGGGCCACCTAGTGAGTATGGCCTACATGTTAATTAATTGGTATTCTGCCCGAAGGCAGGCCCGAGTCTCCGAAGAGGCTACCCCCAGCCGGAGCTTACTTGCGGTAGGGTGGCGAAGGCCTTCCCGCTCCTCCTTATGTTGGCCATCAGCGCGCAGTGTCTAGAGCCTACATGTAGCCTACTATAAAGTGCCGGAGTGTTTCCTGCATAGCGAATATTGATCCAAAGTTCCGAGTAGCTTCTATACGAAAAATGGAGCTGGATTAATGTATTTCAGTGCAAAAACGACGTGCGTTCTGGAGTTGCATCTGCTTTGCACGGAATGTATTGTCTAATATTCTACCCCTGTTTCGTTGGAGTAGACCGTGATAAATACAAACAAGCAGACATTCTCCTCAACGAAGTATCGAAGCTCTTCGATGAAATGCAATCATCTTCAATATCATCAGATATGTACCGAACATTTAAATTATCGTGCAGGGTATGAGGGGCTTGTTGTTTGTCTCTTAACTGAAAAACTCTATCAACGATCACTTTTAACAGCCAGAGCAGAGATGAAAGAAAAAGATTAATTTGATTAACCAATACATATCATCATTTTATCATTCCTTCTGCGATCGGCCGCAAAAGAAGTAGACTAAACGTTTAAAAATGAAAAAGGAAGGAAGTAATAATAATAATAATAATAATAATGTTATTGGTTTTACGTCCCTTTTAACTACACTGGCTTTTAGAGACGCCGGGGTGCCGGAATTTTGCCCCGAAGGGGATCTTTAACGCGCCAGTAAATCTACGGACACGGCTCCCTCGCATTTGCGCACCCTCAAATGCCAGCTGACTGCGCCAGGATACGAACCTGCAACCTTGGACCCAGCAAGCGAGAACGTTACCCCTGAGCCACGCAGCCAGCTTGTAGTTTTACGTGACCGTTATTCTCGAGATCACAAGCCATGCGACCTCCTTTTTACATGGAATTCGAACCACCGGAAGTGCCATTTCATCTCTAAAATCTCCCATGCATTAACCGGGAATCAAACCAGTTCGCCTTGATGGGAGGCAATCAGTTTCAATGTTGCATCATCACGCCTCTGTGTCAGATTGACACAGAATTCATTATGTGTAAAGAGTGTGTTACGATCGTTCTGTTTGAAGTTCAACTGATCTAAATATTAAGTGCCGTAATTAATAATTACTGTATAACTATAGTAATTTAGTTGTATGATTAACTATACCACCACCAATACTACTTCTACGACGACTAATAATAATAATAATAATAATAACAATAATAATCTGCCTCGAGGAGGACGTAGAGCTGACTACGGCCGGACGGGTCCACAGGTGGATCGCCCTCTAGATATGTAGGGTAGCTGCGACATAAGTACGGCAACCTGACGAATAAGCAGTCCCGGACCAACAGCGGCATTGCTAACAGGACGTGGTGGGCCTGTGGATGGCACCACAGTCTCTATAAAATGCCACATATATCCAAGGACAGCAATGTGACAAGGCGAGTCAGTGCCGCCATAAGCACTAGCCAACAGCGTCTGTACTCCATGTTAGGGGCGGCTGTGAAAGGCGTCTGTACCTCATGTTAGGGGCGGTCTAAATGAAATCCTGGCAGTAGGTATAAAATGCAACCCATTGATAATGGAGAAAACGTCAAAGAATAATGAGCCTTGGAAAAGGACGCTACCCGAGGTGCGTCGGGGCACGTCTGGAGCTGGTGCTGAACGTGACAGCAGGTGAACCACCAGTGACATGATACTGAACAGGCGGGCACATGTTGGGTCACCCGAAAATTCTACAGCCGGCAACGCAGATAGGAGAACCCAACAGCCGTCGTCTCCCCATGTCGAAAGTGTTTCAACCATTCAACTGACCACTAAGGCAGGCAAACTGAGGCAGCGCTTAAAATGGACTGATGAGATGAAGAAATTCATAATGCGCTCCTATTTTATTGTTACAAACTTAGAGAGAGACCTCACAACATATAGGAAAGATATGCACAAGTTGTTTGTGGAGATTTTTCCTGAGTACCATTTTATTACAGAACATAGAATTGCAGACCAAAAACGTGTAATAGTGAGGAACAATAGACTTCCTGCAATAATGATTCAAAGTCTTAAAGAGGAAGCAGCAAAAATTCTAGCTTCAGAATCCAACAATCTCCTTTATATGGATGATCTCAAAGTATATGCACACACTGAGACTCAAATGAATGCCATGCTAAATATAATGGATTCATATTCATCAGATGTCCGAGTGACGCTGGGAATGAAGAATTGAAAGCTTTTGACAATTGAAAGAGATAAATATGCATCTTCTGAACCACACGGGCTTCGCAAAGGATCTCTAATTGAAGGAATGACTGAAATAGAAACCTACAAATATCTGGGATTTGCTCAAAATACAACTTTGGATCATAAAAGTAACAAGGATGTACTCATTGGCAAGTATCCCACAAGACTACATCAAGTGCTGCGAACCAATCACTGTGCAAAGAACAAAATTAAAGCTATCAACACATTCGCTATACCTACCCTAGTATATTCATTTGGGATTCTGAAATGGTCAACAACAGAAATAGAAAGCCTGCAGAGAAATACAAGGACCCTTCTCACTACTTACCATTTACATCATCCAAACGCCTGCAAAGAAAGGGTCACTCTTCCACGAAAGATGGGAGGTCGATGAGTACTGGATTTACAAATTTTGCTCCAGAACCAAATTAAAACCCTTAGAAGATATTTCTATCAAAGAAAGGAAAACAGCATTCTCCATAAAGCCACCGTACTTGCTGATAAGCACACTGAATTGAACCTTCGTACAACCTCTGATGATCATATCAGCCAGCAACTACACTTACATGAAAAAGAAAAGGCATGGGGAGAAAAGACCCTCCATGGAAAATACTACAGCAATCTAACCCAACAGAGTATTGATAAAAACGCATCATGTATGTGGTTACAAAGTGGTCGACTGTTTGGAGAAACAGAGGGATTCGCAATTGCCATCCAAGATCAAGTCATTGCTACAAAAAATTATAAGAAATACATCATGAAAGATAACAGTGTAATTTCAGACAAATGGAGGCGATGCGCCATTCATCTCGAGACCATTGACCATGTCACTGCAGGTTGCCCAATACTAGCATCCGTTGAATATACAAGACGGCACAATCAGGTTGCAGGCATCATTCATCAAGCACTCGCACAGAAATATAAATTAACTGAGGAGTATATCCCTTACTACAAGTATCATCCACCATCCTTCCTCGAAAATGAATTGTGTAAAATATATTGGGACACTGGTATTGTTACGTGCCACCCCCTAGTGGCACCTTTGTTAACTGGATTACGGTGGGTATAAAGCACAATACCAATTACTGCTTAAATAAATAATTAACTTTATTGTGGCCAGAAAATTACACTAATCAGCAAATACAAGCAATTAGGAGCCTTACTCCAGTTTCCTCAAGTCTCTTCCTTGAGCGCTCTTGGCCCTTCCACTTGTCAACAGACCACAGAAGTTAATCCGTCCTAATGAGTACAGTGGCCTTGACAGAAACTACCTGCTCCTCTCCCTTACGTTCACCGACCACAATTACTTACGATCACTTGCTGAAGGCTATTTCGCTGTCCACAAGCTGGAGAAACAATGTCACTGGATTTCGTAACTCGCACAGCACTTCGTCACCACACTTCTGTCGCACAGGATAATCGCTCACACTAGCTCGTAAAACATAACAACACCCCTGCTTGTCAGGTCGCACTTATATAGCAGACCGGTGACTCAATACATGCTTCCAGATCCATCCAGGGTTCACGGCTTCTCGAGGTTTCCATCGCTGGTCCAGTCACGAATATTCTGGACTATCCCTTTGTCTTAGTAGCACTGTTGCATAAGGCACACGCAATACAGGAGGCAGGCCACAGCCCAGCCCCTGGGGCAGTTGTGACTCAAGCGGCGAGCGATGACACAAACTCACAGCCGTAACACCACCCCCTTCCTAAAAAGGCTGATCGTCCCGATCAATCATTGGTCCGTCTGTGTCCCTCCGTAGGCTGCCAGGCGATCTCGATGCACGATCTTCATCTTCGCCCTCGGGCTCCGCTGGATCCTGTAGACGGCATCGTTGATCCGTTTCACGACTCGGTACGGGCCCTCCCAGGTCTTCTGAAGTTTGGGTGACAGGCCTTTCTTCCGTAATGGGTTGAAGAGCCAGACCAGGTCGTCCTCGTGGAATCCGCCGGCATCCGTCTGCTGGTCGTATCAGGTCTTCATTCGGTCGGTCTCGATCCGCAGTTTCCTCCTCGCGAACGCGTGCACGTCCTCCAGTCGGTCGACCAGTTCTTGACAATACTGGCTTACCGGGACCGGATCATTCCCAGGTCGGCCGAAGGCAAGATCGACTGGTAGACGGAGTTCCCTCCCAAACATGGCCCGGGCTGGTGTGCACCAGGTGGCTTCATGCACGGCGGCGCGGTAGGCCAGGAGAAATAGAGGAAGATGTCTGTCCCAATCCCTCTGGTGCTTGCTGACGACTATTCGGAGATAGTTCTCGATGGTGCGATTGAATCGCTCTACCATCCCGTCGGACTGAGGGTGTAGCGGTGTCGTCCTTGTCTTCCGGGTTCCCAGCAGCTGGCATAGGTTCTGGAACACCCGCGACTCGAAGTTCCTCCCTTGGTCGGAGTGCAGCTCCAGGGGTACTCCGTACCGGCTGACGAATTCCTTCACCAGGGTCTCTGCGATCGTCGCGGCTTCTTGGTTAGGGAGCGCATACGCCTCCGGCCATTTGGTAAAGTAGTCGCTGACGACTAATATGTAGCGGTTCCCTGCCTCGCTTAACGGGAATGGCCCAGCAACATCGATGGCCACTCTCTCCATGGGGCCGCCCACGTTGTAGGTCTTCAGTGGACCCCGTCGTCTTCGTCCTGGGCCCTTGCTGGCTGCGCAATCGTGGCACCTCGCGCAGTGGTTCTCCACGTCTGTTCGGCATCCGATCCAGTAGAACCGCTCTCTCAGCTTCTCCAGGGTCTTCTTTATCCCTAGGTGTCCACCAGATGATCCTCCATGAACTTCCTTCAGGACTTCCTCTGTCATAGCCTTTGGAACGACGACTTGTTCCCGATATATCTTCCCGTCGGTGCTCTCCCAGGCGCGGCAGATGAGGCCATCCCTTACAATCAGCGAGTCCCACTGCGCCCAGTAGGACTTAAACTTTGGGCTGCAGTCACTCACAATGTTCCACCCGGGTCTGGGGACACAGGCCCCCTTCCATTCGGCTATCAGTCCCAGGTCATCATCTTCTGCTTGTGCCCGCGTGAAAGATTCGCGGCTCCAGCTCCCTGGTTAAATTCTTCTGGCCGTCCTCCATCTTGGTTTCCATGCCATTTAACTTTTCTAGCAATGCTGCCAATTTCTCCTCCATTTTAGTTGTTTGTCTTGTAAAGGGCATGCACTCACAGGAAAATTAGAGAAAATGACCTGCTCGGGTTTTGAAACCAGGACCGTCAGGTGTTGTGCTTGAGTTCGTAATCCCACTTCTGACACCAGTTGTTACGTGCCACCCCCTAGTGGCACCTTTGTTAACTGGATTACGGTGGGTATAAAGCACAAAACCAATTACTGCTTAAAGAAATAATTAACTTTATTGTGGCCAGAAAATTACACTAATCAGCAAATACAAGCAATTAGGAGCCTTACTCCAGTTTCCTCAAGTCTCTTCCTTGAGCGCTCTTGGCCCTTCCACTTGTCAACAGACCACAGAAGTTAATCCGTCCTAATGAGTACAGTGGCCTTGACAGAAACTACCTGCTCCTCTCCCTTACGTTCACCGACCACAATTACTTACGATCACTTGCTGCAGGCTATTTCGCTGTCCACAAGCTGGAGAAACAATGTCACTGGATTTCGTAACTCGCACAGAACTTCGTCACCACACTTCTGTCGCACAGGATAATCGCTCACACTAGCTCGTAAAACACAACAACACCCCTGCTTGTCAGGTCGCACTTATATAGCAGACCGGTGACTCAATACATGCTTCCAGATCCATCCAGGGTTCACGGCTTCTCGAGGTTCCCATCGCTGGTCCAGTCACGAATATTCTGGACTATCCCTTTGTCTTAGTAGCCCTGTTGCATAAGGCACACGTAATACAAGAGGCAGGCCACAGCCCAGCCCCTGGGGCAGTTGTGACTCAAGCGGCGAGCGATGACACAAACTCACAGCCGTAACAGTATTATGACAGACAAAACAATAGATCACAATCGACCAGACATCATAGTAGTAAATAAGGTTGATGGCACTACATTTATAATAGACATAGCAGTGCTCAACGACACCAATATCGAACGGAAACACAATGAAAAAATCACCAAATATAGACAGCTTGCAGGGGAAATCAAGAGGATATGGAAGATGAACTATGTCCGGATAGTGCCTGCAATCTTGTCAGTCAACGGCCTCATACCTCACACACTCCACAAGAGTCTGAAGGAACAGGATCTTCCGCCGACCATCTACAGGAGTATGCAGCATTCTGTCCTATTGTCCACATGCAATATTGTACGATCCTTCCTGGCTAGTGAATGAGTGACAATGAACTCTATATTTTGTATATACATGATATGTACAGTATGTATTATAGTTTGTATTATAGTTTTTATGTATTGTTGTAAAGCACTTGGTTTAACCCGTGCTTTAGAGTAACCCATGTTTGTAATGGTGAATTGAATAAATAATAATATTAATTACACTGGCAATTTCCTTGTCGAAGTCATTATTGCTTTTGTATTAGAATAAAGTAGGCCTACTGTATCTAAGTTATAAGAATTGATGCCTTTCAAACAAGGAAGGAAGGAAGCTTGTAGTTTAACGTGACCGTTAATCTCGAGACCATGAGCCACGGGACCTCCTTCTTACGTGGGATCCGAACCACAGGACATGGCATTTCACTTCGAAAATCTCACGTGCATTGACCGGGAATCGAACCCAGACCGCCTTGGTGAGAGAGGCATACAGCTAGACCGCTGAGCCACCACGCCCCCTGCTTTTCAAACATCTCTATATACTGTAGTTATCAGTGTTTCATCCCATTGTACTAATGGGTTCGTCATGGCAGTAAAATCTCCATTTTCAAAAATCGCCTCCCTTGCAGTGCAAAGTGAAAAATCTGTTACCAATGGAAACTGTAAATTTTACACCCCAAAGCAGAATAAATCTTAATACTCTCAACCGGGAGTATTTCTAGATTCCTCTGGTATTATGATGTTTTCACATAAAACATGTTAATAATAAACGTACATTTATTTGTATTTAAATTCAGTCCAACAACATGTCATGAGTTAGGTCGTGGTGCATTGTCTTAATGATAATTTCTAGTCAGGTTATGTTGTTGTTGATTCATTTTAGGGCCTTTGCGACATGGTGGTCATGTAGCCCCGTTTTATTGTGTGTGTGTGTGAGGGGGGGGAGGAGGGCGGATTTTTCTGATAACCTGTGTTATTGTGATGGCTGTATTAGTGTGTGAATTTGTAATTCAGATGAGGATTGGGAAGGAAGCGGGCGTGGCCTTATGTTAGGAACCATCACAGCATTCGCCTAGAGTAGAAGTGGGAAACCACGGAAAACCACTTCCAGGATGGCTGAGGTGGGAATCGAACCCGCCTCTTCTCAGTTTTTCCTCACGAGGTGAGTGTGCCCTGTTCCAGCCTTCAGACCAGAATTAATATTCTTGACAGGGCCTGGAATCGAACCCGGGCCTCGGCGGTGACACCAGGTTATGTTGAGTCAAAGCTTGCAACGATCATTATTGTAAGTAAACACGTTAAAACAAACAAGATTTTGTATTCTGAATTGCAAATTTGGCGTTTTTTGGCAAATTGATTGGGAGCAAAGGATTATGTGTAAGTAACAAAAAGAAAATAATAACACAATTTCGTCATATCGTTTATAAAATGTTCCCAATACAGTCAACTGACAACGTACTTATACATACAAACATTGAATATAGTAATCAAAAGTTAGCAATTTAATCTTTACCAGTTGAAACCCAGCGGCGTTAAATCGCGCACCAGAACCGCGATGGAGACCTGCAGCAAGCCCAGAGATCGGACGTCATAATCCCGGCGCTGACAGTGTGGCTTTTCCCCGTTTCTTTCCACCCTCTCTCCAAGTAAGTGACAGGATAGTACCTTATTTCAAGTTCCGGGGCTCCTAGTGCATCCCTGTCGCAATACAGCTACACACTACTACAGTCAACACAGAAGCACAGGTTATCAGGCAAGTTCAACACACACCAAAGTACACGGGGCTGATGACAGATATATCCCAAGCCCCTAAAACGAATTAACAACAACACCTACTAATGCTAATACTACAACAACGTTTAATTGAAAAAGAATAGGCTATATTCTGACGAAAAACTCCAACCACAGCCAATCTAAATTAGACATTTTTTAATGAAGAAGATATCTTTTAAAACACTTTTTTTTCAAAAATGTACAGTACCGGTATTGATTTAACGAAAATTAATTAGTTAAAACATGTATTTATTTATTGAAAAAGAAATGATTTCCCATTTCGAGCCAATTTTGCTTGTTACGATAAATTCAAAACCACAAAAATTGGTATGTACAGCATGTCCGAAAAGTCCCCGTACCCTTAGTTTCATATTATTATTTTTTATATTATGGCTTGGACAATTGAGTTTGTATAATTGGGCAATTAAATAGTTGTTTTATTGGTGTCCCTGCTTTGAAGCTCTCAGCGTTGTTGACAGTCTCATCTCAGTTGTGAAGCCATGGCTGGCGTGAGCGGGCACAGCTACTCTGTTGAGGAGCGATTAGAAGCGTGGTGCGTGTGTGTGGGTCCACGAACGAGCACATACGGGGCAAACAATGACAGTGATATGATAATGAGTGCGTTTAGAGATCGCTTTGGCAAGCCCCCACCCCGTAAAGCTTGATTGGGAGAAACGTGCGTTTGCTTCCGGCAGTGTCAAAGACAGGCCGCATAGTTAGGCTTGCCATACGTCCCGGTATTCTGCTCTTGCCCCGGTGTCCCGCCCGGTTTTATCGATGTCCCGGAAAACGGCTGTAAGATGTAATAAGTAATGAGTTTATGTGTTTAAGAATCTTTTATGAATCGGTTACTTTTCAACAATCAACATCGTTGATTATCGCGCACAGCGTCAAGGAGGTCAGAAGTATTCAAACGAATGACGAAAAGCAATAGCCCAAACTACCAATTCAGCGCGTTGCGAGGGTAGTGTAATCTGTGAGCAAACGCTAGAACTACTTGCCCAGCGCTGCCGGGCCCCTCTAATCTCTGGCTTAGTGGTTTGAAAGCAAAGATTAAGGAAAGGAAGGAAGATTGTAGTTTTACGTGACCGTGAAAGCAAAGATTAACATTGTTAACTCATTAATTAATGGCTTTTTACTTTGACAAAAAAGTTTTTTTGTAATTGTTTTTGTAGTTAGACAAAAAGTTGTAGGTTTTTCAAAAAAATGATAAGACTTAGTAATTGTTCAATTAAACAATTTTATGAAGTATTTTAAATTGTATTTTGATAACACTCCTTTCTAGATGGTAGACCAGAAAACAATATCATTAAAAGGGAAAATATATATATTTTTATGTGGCAAAAATTCCTTTTTTACTTTTAAAAGGTGTGTAGAACTAACAATTGCGGGGCTAAAAAAAGGCTCAAAACTCACAATTTTGCTTCTAATTTAAAAAAAAAAGGGTGGAACCTCGGAGCCCCCCCCCCCCCCCCCCCCCCGGCAAGGCCGTCTCATATTAATGTGTCCCGGTTTCACTCACCAAAAATATGGCAAGCCTACGCATAGTGGACGCAAGAAAACGCGGGAAGAAACGTGTGCCGCCGTCGCTCAATCAATTGAGCAGTCTCCAATTAAATCCATTCGCAAAGGAGCAGCTGAACTTCAAGTACCGCGGATAACAATGCATGACCACATTACAAGAGATTTATCAAGAAGTTCCGTGACGAACTAAAGAGCCTACTTTTCTTAAAATTTAAGATTCATGCCAATCTATATAGACCTATCTAGAAAAATAGCGAAATTAAGTTGGTAATATCGAAATTTCTAATTAGTTCGAAATATACCTGTAGCCTAATAGAACACTACTGTTGGCAGCCCTGGTGACTGAATATATTCTTAGTTCCATCTCTTAAGATACAGAATACAATATTTGGTTGAAGTCCAATGGATAGCATGGACGTTACATGCAGTTAGACATTGGATCTATCAGCGCGGGTAAAATTATGTTGGCAACAATGTCACGCATGCGTTGGTCAGAAATAATCTGAAATATTATGATATCTTGCTGTGCCAATTTTGGATGAAATCCATTTGTTAGTATAGAAGTTACATGTATTTGAAAATTGGACCTATCAACAGGCTTAGAGTCATGTTGGCCGCACTGACGTATATTAGTTTCTCATAATTAATCTAGAATGTTAGGTACTATACTTGTGCAAAGTTTGAAGCTGTTGGCTTACATACTTTCTGATATATTAATATTTGGGTAAAAAATAGAGACAGCATTTATTAACAGTTGGCAGCCCTGGTTGCTCTTAAGAATAAGCATAGTCATATCTGTTATGGTACACATAGCACATAGGAAATTTGGTTGAAATCCAATTGATATTATAGAAGTTACATGTATTTAAAAATTGGTCTTATCAGCAGTCTTAGAATCATGTTGGTAGCACTGATGTACATAAGTTACTCCAAATTAATTTAGAATGTCAGGTACTATACGTGTGCATAGTTTAAAGCTGTCAGCTTGCATACTTTCTGATATATTGGTATTTGGATGAAAGAATAGAGATAACATTTATTGACAGTTGGCAGCCCTGGTGGCTCGTACGAATACGCCCAGTCATATCTGTTTATGTACACATATTACATACAAAATTTGGTTGAAATCCAATTGATAGTATATAAGTTATATGCATTAAAAATTAGACTTATCAGCAGGCTTAGAATCATTTTGGCAACACTGCCATGCATGGCCTCCTGGAAATTTAACTGAAATATTATTATCTATACGTGTGCCAATTTTGAAATAGCTCCCATTCATATCTTCCAAGTTATCCAACATGGAGCTCAAATTTCAATTGCGATTTTTCAGCAGTTGGTAGCACTGACATCATTTTCAAATATGGCCGTGAGATATTCAGGTATAGATCTTTACTCTTACCAAATTTCGTTTGGATTCCTGCAGCCGTTTAGGAGTTGATAGGGGAGGACACACACACGGCCAGACAGACAGAAGGACAGACAGGCAGACACACACACACACACATTTGCCCGATCTCATAAGACTACTTTTTCCTCATTTTTGAAAAATGTGAAAAGTAGGCTGAAAATGAAAGGATTTAGACGGATGCATGCGAATGAATTATCTGACAGTGACATGGAGCAACGAGTTGCAGCCTGCCGTGCTTTGTTGGCACAATTTCCGAATGCCGTGTCTCGCTCAAGCGTACAATTTACTGATGAATGTGCTATATATCGCAGTTCACAGAGAAGGAATGTGGTTTTCTGGTCTAAGGAAAATCCTCATTATGTGCAAGAGTTGGAAAGGAACCCGCCTCATGTTATGGTATGGGTCGGGATGTCATCACGTCACTTGTGGGGACAGTATTTTGATGTGTAACATCTTTCCGCTAGGTTGCTGGATAGTTTTGTGGGAGTGATTTTGAAAATTGGGGACGGAAGAGAATCGGGCGGAAGTGGATCGAACGGTAGTGGATCGGACGGAAGTGAAGACGCACTGCCAGAAAAATGGGACGGAAGTGAATCGGGCGGAAGTGGATCGAACGGAAGTGGATCGGACGGAAGTGAAGACGCACTGCCAGCTGGATGTACAATTGAAAATGTGTGTATTGGAAACAAGGCAGTGTGTGTTCTGTAGCGCGAGAATGTTATGGCAATACAGTAGGCAGTGCATTTAGCAGGCACTGGTTTGACGAGCACAGTGGCAAATGTTTCACCGACTTTCATTTGTCATTGAGTAGTTTATGAAGCTTCACATTCAAGGTTGAATATCACATGGGGTAGGACAAAGACGACAAATTACATTTAAGTAAGCGGCATTATTGTCAAGCTGTGGGTGAGTAGTCAAATATTAAATGCATAACAGAATGTTGTTATATGAGAGGAATAAAAGCTGTATTTTCATCAAATGTGAGACTAGGCTATTTCATGATTGTAGGAAGCCATGTTTTGATTGTTTACGACGAAATGTATGAGAGCCTTGAGAATAATGAATGTTATAGTTACTGAGGAATGTGCTCACAGTATTTGAGAGTACTGTCGACGTTGTGTGTCACTTTGTTATTATGAATTATTAATGTAAAAGGAAGGAAGCTTGTAGTTTTGCGTGTCCGTTAATCTCACGATCACGATCCACGGTACCTCCCTTTTACGTGGAATGCGAACCACAGGACATGGCATTTCAATTCGAAAATCTCACATGTATTGACCGGGAATCAAACCCGGTCTACCTTGGTGAGAGACTAACAGCTTGACCGCTGCGCCACAAATGTGACAGTAGCATATCTCCAATTCAATCTATACATTCATCATAGTACCAGTATGAAAATGGAGTGTAAATTAACATTTTAAGAATGTCCAAGCTGTGTAGTATACGAATAGGATAACATGTCAGATGTTACACATCATATGCGACTACTGTAAGGCTCGTATCTTTTTTTTGATGGTTACGTGAATGGAAAATCTTATTTGCATATGTTACAATGTTGGTTAATACTGAACCCGTTAAGCACTGGTTCATGTGATATTTTTCATCGCAACGCATTTTGATGCATCACTTTAGAACGTACCCACTGACCGACCATGCTGTCGCCACATGCTAACATTCTTTGGAGTTATAAATGGTTGATCTTTTGACTATGGAGAAAACCGTTATTAAATAATCTGAGGCTAAATTATGACACTTCTATTTTCTACGAAGCTCTGATATTCTCATCTTGTAATTCTGTATCACCGAAACATTCTTTAGGATGTTATTTCTGCTTTTGGTAAGGTAGTAACCTCGCAGATACGCGAACCGGAACCTGACATACGCTGCACGACTAGTGTATTCACGAGTTCACGCAGCGCAGGACTGAGCTCTTATCACATGTGTTTGGTTGACCATCCAAGTTGGATGTGTTCTTGTCAAGTCCGTCTAAAAGACGATGTAATAGTCCGCCTGACGGCGAGGAAAGCAATCTTAGAGCATCGCACATTATTTAACTGCGAACAGTACATAATATTAGTGAATATTACAGCCGGAGAAGGCTTGTGCTACGAATACTGTGAATTTTTGGGAAAGTGATTATAATTGTGGAACACCACATTTTCAACCACGTGTTTGAACATTGTATTTCGACATCGTCAAGTGGCGATAAAATATATGATTCACTGTGAAATTATCATTAACCGAGTGAATCATTTCAACACTCATAACTACAAATATTGCTTTGATCGCAAGTGCGATTCCTTTCTGTGAAACACAACGTCGATGCCACGTGATTTGTGGGCAAGTAAAATCTGTGTTAGTGAAGCAGATAATAGTGCATGGCCAATTTATAAACCATCTGCGCCGTGTAGCAGCAGTGAATTTATGACCACATTAAAGCTAGTTTCAGTGCTGCTGTGCTACGCTTATTTTTCGTATTTTCAAGTGGTAAATTCGTACTTCAAAATGTCACTTCTTGATAACCACGTGTACGACGATCTTTGTTACGCATCACCTGTGGAGATGAGCTGTTAAGCTTCATCTTGTGAAGGAGAGGACCGGAGAACTACAGCCGATGACGGGAGAACCATGACTTTAGCATCCGCTAAGCCAAGGAAAATGACGACTTTGAGGAGGAGTCTGGTCATATCATCACGACAACGACGAGGTCGAATAAAGGCCGTGGAGATGGATAAAGCCTATGTGGAGGCCCAGATTGGACAACCCTTCGTCCGGAGACCAAAGCCTTATTGTATCCCTCAGGTCATTGGAACTACTGAGATGTAGACATCCTTTCTTGTGAGTCCGAATAATTCATTCCTTGTGAGGTTCTTTTGTGGTGTAGCTTAGTGTTGTTTATTGTAGTTTATTGTAGAATCAGCCAAACTTCTTGACAAGCCATAGGTAGGTTTGTACTGTTAGAATTAATCCTTGTAGTTCACTTTCAGTGATTGGTTAGTCACCCGTTGTGATTGAATTTCTTTTCGATCACGGTGCATTCTGATGGACATCGCTAAGATGTTATTTCTACCCCTGCTAAGCGTGACTGTAGTCTTTGTTACTACGTTTTGTTCAACCCTAGGTGGGTGATTTTGTGTACAGTTATTTGGGATGACGATCAGACGTCAAGGCCAGTGTTATTTTTATAACACCCCTTTCTAGTAAATGTTGTCACGCCACTGATTTAGTGAGAACAGTCCGTATCGTTAGATAGCCGACTGAAGCTATCAGTTTTGTAATTCAATGTCATTTTCATTTTGATGTGCTATGAAGCCATCCAGTTCGAGTTATGAACACATTCAGGGTGTTACATTTTGTATGCAATCTAGCATCGAACCCTGCAATGAATGCCGTATCATTGGCAAACTTAGCAACTGTAAGATTTGCGCCTTTATGATATTTATTTCGTGTCAAGTGTTTCGACACAGTTATTATTTTGGTTATGATTAGACAGAGCAGTTATGAACTGACATATCTGCACATTTCAAAGAGGTTCAGATTAAGTGGAATATCTGTATTTTTCATTTCTTTGACTTTTACAAACATGCTACGTCTTTGTGCATAGTTTTGAGGCGTGATTTTAAGCCTAATGAATATGTGATTTTCTATTATATCTGGGACATGATAACAAGGCCAGTTTTCTGATAGGACTTTCTGCGAGAAAACTGCCCGCCTTCAGTGTTGTTCATTTTCTAAACTGTCCGTGTGGATGATTGAGAGTAGCGAGGCTAGCTCGAATCATGGACAGGTGGTAACAGTTCCCAGCATGCAATGTACTAGAGCACCACTCACTCAGTGAGACGTACTTTTTCAAACTCTTTGACAATGCTTATAGCATTACTAACATTTAAATGATGTGTCTCATATGTAGGTCAATGTCCAGGCCACCATTTTGTAATAATCAGATGTTTTGCTACTTAGAGATGACTGGGGAGAGCCATATGTTTGCATCGCTCTTGAATCGACCATCTTTCTTCTCCATCTGAGAATGATTACACGTTATGTTAAGGTTTATTTGTTGTAATTAAGAGGCTAGATGAGGTGCTTGTATAGAGGCTATATTTATGTGTGTCCAGACTTCGATTCTGTTGACTGTGTTATTGTAGGGAGGTAACTGATGTTCATGCCAGGCCTTACCCAGAGGTAAATTAAGTGAGCCGAGAGCCACTAATAACCTGTGTTATTGTTATGTCCGAGCGGGAGAGCTCGTTGACGGTGTTTTATAGCAGAGATTGATCTCGCACGAGACTGCTACAGCTGAGCCCAAGGTATTCAGGAGGTATTCAGGATTGTCAGCCTTTTCGCCATAAACCAACGATAATCTAAACCAACAATTCTAATAATCAGAACGTCATTATTATAAACTGATGATAATTAACTATTTATAGCATTTAACCTTGATTTTCTGGCATTTTGGACCTGCTGGCTGACACTTGCTTTGTGCACGCTTCTTTTGTGGAAGTAATCTAGGACAGATGACACTAATTTTTATCGACGGAGTGCTTGCTCAACCTTTAGTCAGTAGCTGGTGGAGCGTGAGCCTCATGCGACGTTAGACGTAGTTTTTACTACGCAATCGCCACCGTAATCAACATGCACGTAGATGACACTGGTTTACAAAGAGTAACCCAGGGCGAAGGCAGGAATAATATTGTTTATGGTCTTGTTATTATTTATTCAAGTGTATGATAACCCCATGTTTACCCTTTTTTAGATTGTAAGAGGGCATTTAATGTTTTTTGATGGCTTGTCATGTAGATTTGTAGTAACTGTTTGCTTTATGGACGTGATCGCCGTAAATTTTGTATTAATTGTTAGGAATTAGCTAGATTATTTAAAAATAAATGTAAATGAGGAAATGGTATCATCCTAACTTAGACTTGCTATTGCTACCCTGTTAAATGTAAATTCCGTTATTAGCTTATTTTGTAACTTGACTTAGAGATTATTGCCGTACCATTTTCCCAGCGTTGCTGTTGTTGCTTTACTTTGTCAGATAGATCTTTCGCGAGGGTTTACAGTAGTTTACAGGTAGGGTACTGATCTTTTATTTTTGTTTATTTATTAGTTTGCGGATTAGCCGATGGAAACCCTCCGAACTAGGCCAGGTGTCTGAATATTTTGAATAAATATTTCAACATGTTTTACTTAAGCCTGGAAGTTTATTTCTCAGTCTAGCTTTAAGAGGTGTATTTTCTTGGGCCGTCTATGACCTTTTTAGCAACCATGTTACCACGGATCCCCTGGATCATGGATTCTCGTGCCGCTATGGCCCTTAAGAAATTCACCTGATCCTCATGGCACATGGGTCCGGCAGGTGAGGTGTTAGGGATGTCGTTTCGGCTGTTGGCAACCCTGATAGCTCCTCTGACGGGCACAATACCTCAGCTCCAAGAGAAGTGAATCATGGATGATGTCTGGTTACAGCAGGATGGGGCTCCAGCACATTTTTCTATTCAGTTGCGCGAGTTCCTTGATGGACAATTTTAAGGCCGCTGGATTGGCCGTGGCTCACCGACATCTCCAGCCCCATTGATATGGCCACCACGAAGCCCGGACCTTACCACGCCAGACTCATTATGGGGAATAATCAAGTCCCATGTGCTCAACGTCGGTACTCGACTAATGGATAATTGCGCTAAAGTGTGGAGGAAGCCTTTCGTACCATAACTCCTGAGATGATCTGCAAGATGTCAATGAGGACTTGGAGACGGATAGAACTCTGTGTAAGGCATGATGGTGCACGTACAGATCCCCTGGATACATAGTTTTTATATGTAAGTACTCCAATATACAGTATAATTAAAACTCAGCAATTCTTCTAGGTTTGTGTCGTGTCTTGTGTGGGATTTCGCCTAGGACACCAAGCTGGCTCATCGGCGGGCCCTTGGTGTCCCCGCCCGGACCCCCACTGGAGTAGCGAACTGCGTGCCACCTCCCTTAATATAAAGTGCAACTGCACCTCTTGACTGCGAGAACTAAAAGCTCAAGCAGCCTCAACCTCCCTATGAAGGCTTCCAAAAAAGATGGTATATTGGCTTTCACGGCCAGTGAATTAAAACTCAGCAATTCTTCTAGGTTTGTGCCGTGTCTTGTGTGGGGTTTCGCCTAGGACACCAAGCTGGCTCATCGGCGGGCCCTTGGTGTCCCCGCCTGGACCCCCACTGGAGTAGCGAACTGTGCGCCACCTCCCTTAATATAAAGTGCAACTGCACCTCTTGACTGCGAGAACTAAAAGCCCAAGCAGCCTCAACCTCCCTATGAAGGCTTCCAAAAAAGATGAAGATATACTAATTGACGAGTTTTGTGCAAACTGTCGTTAATGCTACAAACCATTCATTTAGTTATATTGATTAGTAAGGTAAAACTGATTCCTACCTGAGCCATCCTGGAAGTGGTTTTACCGTGGTTTCCCACTTCTACTCCTAGCAAATGCCAGTAGACTATGGTATCTGAATTAGGACCACGGCCACCTCATTCCCCAACCCTTGTCTCATTTACAAATACACACACTAATGCAGCCAACACAAAATCACATCTTATCAGAAAAAAATCACACGCACCCTAGTACACTGGACTACATGGCCACGATATCGCAAAGGCCCCATATAAATCAAGAACAAGACTAAGCAGTATTAGAGGAACAATGCCAGTTTAGATTTGACATTATTGACGTGATTGGCTCTATGATCGTGCTTTTCGAGAGATAATAGAACAAATCTTCTTTTGGATATAAGAGTCTCATGTTTTCTAACTATAAGTAACTTACGAGTCTTATTCTCATAAGCATCAGGAAGTGAATAATCTCCAAGGCGGAGGTGATGGCACATCCTATAGCCGATGGAGGGATGAAGTACGATCTGTTATTAATTATTAGTAAGTCACCTGCATAGAACGATACAGCATTCTATGTAAATTGAGTGTAGTATCTTTTTGGCTGGATGTTCTTTGGAATCATCTGGCGTTATTCGTGCCTCTTTCGCTATTGATTTTTGCGGGGGCGTGTTCATTCGCTTTAGGTCCTGGCGAACACTCTCCTCCCCCGCATTCTATACGAATCTTAGAACTCTGCTTTACGCAGGCATTGTGCATTTTACAATATTTCCCACTTCTTAATCTGATGGTTTGTATCGGATTCTTAATATTTACCTAATGCTTTTATCTTATTTACCCATTCTTCTTCGTTTACCAATATTTTTTAAAGAAACGCTGCCGTAGTTAAAAGGGACGAAACACCATAACTTTATTATTATTATTATTATTAAGTGCAGATGACCTCACTGTTCCATCCCTTAAAATAATAATACTACTACTACTAATAATAATAATAATAATAATAATAATAATAATAATAATAATAATAATAATAATAATTAATATTTTTATCATTTTCTTGAATAATATTTGTTCATTTCCGGGAAGCACTCTATCGCATGTCCACGAAGTAATTTTACATTATGGATTCCAGATTTTATTCTATAGATACATGTATACTGATAAAATGATAATACAGTTTTGGATTCAAGAATGAATTATATGTAATTAGTCCGTCTCGTGGCGCAGTGGCTAGCATTCTTAACTGTCACTCTTGAGATCCGGGTTCGATTCCCGGTTATGCCAAGAATTTTAATTCAGCTTTGAGGGTTGCAATGGGGAAAAGTCAGCGTCGTGAGGCAAAACAGAGAAGGGGTGGGTTTGATTCTCACCTCAGTCACCCTGTAAGTGTTTTTTCGTGGTTTCCCGCTTGTACTTCAGCAAAAGCCTAGATGGTTGCTAACTTGAGGCCAAGGCTGCCTCCTTCCCAATTCTCACCTGAAATTCACACACTACTACAGACACCACAATAACACAGGTTATGAGACAAAAAATCTACACACCCAAGCACATGGGGCTAAATAACCACGAGGCTCAAGCACCTCAATATGAAACAACAATATACAGTATTTAGTTTCGAATACTGCTCTGTGGTTGGAAGTTCGGTCAAAAAAGTATGGCAAGATTCGTTGTAGTGATGATCATTTAGGGGTTTTGCGACATTGTGGTCATGTACCCCATATACTTGCATGTGTTCGATAACATGTGTCATTATGGTGGCTGTAGTAAGTTATATGGCGAGATTTACTTAGTATTTTATTCTTGTGATCTGCTAGACAAAATGATCTTCTCAGAATAAGTAACGAGTTTTCTTAACTTCTACGCCAAACCACTTGACGTGTTTTTTAAAACATTTTGATGATCCCATTGTATGTTGGATACCAGCCCTGGAATAAGTGACCCACCCGAAGTGTAGTCTTGCCTGAATCTGCCCCCACTTTATATATAATTCAGGAGAATGCTGGAATATGCCATCATTTATCAAACGTGGAGTAGACCCACCAGTTAAATTTGTAATCGCTGTTCTAACGTATGAAAGATTTGGAAAACTTCAGAAACACGTTGCACATTAATGAGCACGTGTCTGATGATCACTCTAACCTATCTTAACCGTCTAAGGAGACAACAAGATAAGATTATTGCTTTCTAAGTAAAATTCTAATGAACCTACAACAAAGTTGCTTAAGATTGTCACACACACTTGTACTGAAATGATAGTCTTATGCTGTCACATTGCTCCAGGGTTGCATTGGCTCAATTTGGGGACAAGAGACAACGCCTTCATTAGCTCTTCAGTCGGTCAACACTAATGGCTTCTATCACTTCCATTTTCATTAGCCCTATGTGCTTTATTGCATGCCAGAGTCTAAGTCTGTATTTGTTCGGTCCGCCTCGTTGGGTAGTGGCAAGCATTATTGGCCGTCACCGCGAGGCCCGGGTTCGATTCCCGGCTCCGTTAAGAAATTTAACTCTGGTCTGTGGGCTGGAACGGGGTACACTCAGCCCATGTAAGGCAAAACTGAGAAGAGGTGGGTTCGATTCCTACCTCAGCCATCCTGGAAGTGGTTTTCCGTGGTTTCCCACTTCTATTCCAGGCAAATGCCGGGATGGTAACGGCAGCTTCCTACCCAAATCCTACGTCAGTTACAAAATACACACACTAGTACAGACATCACAGTGACACAGGTTAACAGACAAATTCTATACACACCCAAGTAGGGATACATGACCACGATGTCGCGAAACCCCTAAAGAATCAACAAAACAACTATTCTTTTAGAGCACACAGGTTTTTCATGCCAGGAAATCGATGTTTGATAACATGAAGTGTATCGCCACGAAAGAAATGAATTTTGAATTGAATTGAACAAACTAAGGAAACTTTACTTTGTATAAAATTAGCTACTTGCCCCTGCTTCTCTGGAGAGCAGTTATGAATTTAATACCAAAAGGCTAATTTTAACGGAGATCTTGTAAGCTTTCCTTGTAGAGGACATTAGCGCACTCAATTAGAGCCCGATGTACTAAGACCGATTGATTTATTCAATTTCCTTCTCAGCATAATGGGTCATTATAGATAGCCAAAATCACTGTAAAACTCCTAAAACACGATCAAGTTTTAAAGCAACCTGATGAAAATAATGGATATGAAGTACAAACAAATTCCAAGCAATGCAACGACATGATCACGGGTGGAATTCATTAAATTAACAGCGAAACGTCCAACACTTCTTCTTCGGCAATCTTTTTTGTTTCAGCTGCCACTCCTTACACAATCATTTCACTGAATTATACTGCATATACGTAAACTTGATATAGAGACTCAGGATTGGATATATAAGAAGTGGTGGATAATATAAGGACATAAACGTAGTATATAGGAAGAGTTATAGAGTTTCGGGGAGCCATCGGTCTTAAACAGCCCTTCTGAGACCCTCCTCCAAACAACACACAAATTTAAGGGGAAACTATTGGACTGGCTATGCACGAGAAACTGCACTCGGGGGTGTCGGGGATATGAGAGATCTATCTTCCACCAGCCCAGAGGAATGCAAACACAAACATAAAGAAAGAGGCCAGGTTTACATTAAAATCACACTGAATTTATTCATAAAAATGATAGACCCCTAGCCTACTTCAGAGAGGTGAAAATCGGCTAATCCAAGGTAAACTGCTCTGTAAAGAATTCAATAATCTCCTAACTAAAATTTAACTTAAACCTTTCGAAGTCCTATCACAGAGAACCAAAATGAACAAAAGCTAAAAGAGTGAGTGACAAGTATCATTTCCCTACCAAATTACATCGGAGATTGAACAAATAATAATAACATATTGTACATGCATCTACGGCAAGATAAAATATTTACTTGTTTACAACGAAAGGTTATCATTTCATTTAACATTGGCACAATAATAAGAGCTAGGCTAAGATGGTGTCCTCTCCAACATTCAATTTTATAAAAAATCTTAAATGCAAATTATAAACGAGACGCGTTTATTCCAAAATTAAGAAAAATCCAGAACCATGTACATTCTTTGCCTAATTGACACAAGAAAACAATAACTAATGGTACAACACAAATGGATATCAACAGAATATACCCTCCTATTGTTGCGCAAATGGCGCCCCTGACTGCCTGCACACATTCTCGCGGTTTGCGATAAATGATCATAAGTGTAGGGCGGAAAATGTTAGGTTGGCAACCGCTATGACGGAATGTCATGACTCACGTTGCAGTGTCAAGTTAACGACCGTGGTTTCCAATTAATAAGTCGTTAACTGACCGTCGTCTCAAATTAGGGAATAATGAACAATGTGTATTTAAATTAGTCGAATATATCAATCTCTAAGTATCGGTATGTTTAATGATCAGCCTAATAATGTATTTAATTCATGTTTAAACTTGAAAAATCCTATCAAATTATTATTATTATTATTATTTTTATTTTTATTCCTATAAGTGTATCTGTAAAGTTTAGTGACCAGTGAACTCGTCTAGAGTAATTATTAGTGTGGGAAAATAATCTAATAACATCATCAATACCATGTGAAACTCCGTTCACTCAAATCACATACACCCTCAAGTGTACTACAATAGCACAATAGCCTGTGGTCTCAGTCGGCAGGACCAAAACGATCAATAACGCTGGTAAAAAATATCCATAAAAACACACACACAGCTCAAACACGGGCAATAAATCCTATCCTCGTAGTATCCACTACTAGACAATATAATAGAGAGTTTAGTGCTTTTCAGTCGGTCAACACGAATGTACCCAAAAGAGATGGGTTATGCCCTAATCCTGAAATAAATTACATGAGATTAATAAAACACTAGGATGACCAGTTTCGATCGTCAAGCGATCATCATCAGATCCAATACACTTAGGCTATAAAATCTATGTTTGAAATACAGGTGAAAATATTTACAATATGTACAATTATTTAGTTGCAGTATTGGTACTGCGACTGTCAGTGTATGCTAAATGCAGTATATATGTTAGGTGAAATGCTAAATGGTGATGGCTATCTGGAGATTGTACTTTAGAGAGATTATATGGTTGTAAACTATGGTTAAACTATAAAATTTTAGGCTAACTACTTATCTGATTGTCTTCCGTACTACAGCTATTCGCAGTTTCCGTGTTCACTTGAGCTCGCTGTGCGGTCGACTGCGGTGGTTATCTTAACGACTGGTTTTTCCCTGCCTTCCCCCCCTGTCCCTACGTGCTGTGGGGAGTGATCGCGATGTGTTTATGTGAGGTGTTGCCAACCTAGATAAGATGTATGTTATTGAATGAGGTGGATCTACAACTATTAAAGACCGTGGATTAGTCCTCGCCACGCGTGGAGCATAACCCATTCGAACTAAGCGTTGACGGTCTTATGAGGACGTCCCGGCTGAAAAGCACTAAACTCTTGTTTACTAAGGCAACACTGAAAATATGGCTTCAAACACCACAACAATATAATAGCATGGTTGGCTAAATTATACAGACGACCCAAATCGTGGACTCAAAATTCATATAGCTGTGAAACAACGGTTCACTCGTGACACAAATCCAGATGCAGTAAATTACTCTTTGCTGAATGCTTTCTTAACTCATACAGCGTCTAATACATTATGCATATGCTTTACTTTAATTACAGGGGAAAATAAGCTTTTATTCATGGCCCCTCTCGAACCAATGATACTTCGCTAACTTCCACATTCTTTCAGATTATATTGTTGCGTGCCACCCCCCTAGTGGCACTTTTTGTTCACTGGATTACGGTGGATTGAAGAGCACAAACACAGGTTGTTCCTTTAAATAATTAACTTTATTGCGGCCAGAAAGATACAGCCACTCATCAGCAAATGCAAACAATTATTACCTTACTCCAGTTTCCTCAAGTCGAGAATACTTCCCCTTTCACTTGTCAACAGACCACAGTTAATCCCTCGTAATGAGGTGGCCCCGTACGCTGGATGGAAATAGCTGCACTAGGTCTGTCATTCACTGTTTTGCAACTCACCACAATGACCTCTCTTCGCACTAAGTAAGCACACTCGCTCAAAACACAGGCAGTCCCCTGTAAGCTCCTCACTCCCTTCGCTGTCACGAGAATCGGCTTCACTACTCGGTTTCGCAAGTCTCCACACTTCTGTCGCTCAGGATACGCGCTCGCACTCGCACTCGCTCGTAAAACACAACAACAACCACTGCTTGACAGGTCGCACTTATATAGCAGGCCGGTGACTCAATAAATGCTTCTAGATCCATCCAGGGTTCACGGCTTCTCGAGGTTTCCATCGCTGGTCCAGTCATGAATATTCTGGACTATCCCTTTGTCCTAGTAGCCCTGTTGCATAAGGCACACGCAATACATGAGGCAGGGCACAGCCCAGCCCTGGGGCAGTTGTGACTCATGCGGCGAGCGATGACACAAACTCACAGCCGTAACACCACCCCCTTCCTAAAAAGGCTGATCGTCCCGATCAATCATTGGTCCGTCTGTGTCCCTCCGTAGGCTGCCAGGCGATCTCGATGCACGATCTTCATCTTTGCCCTCGGGCTCCGCTGGATCCTGTAGACGACATCGTTGATCCGTTTCACGACTCGGTACGGGCCCTCCCAGGTCTTCTGAAGTTTGGGTGACAGGCCTTTCTTCCGTAATGGGTTGAAGAGCCAGACCAGGTCGTCCTCGTGGAATCCGCCGGCATCCGTCTGCTGGTCGTATCGGGTCTTCATTCGGTCGGTCTCGATCCGCAGGTTCCTCCTCGCGAACGCGTGCACGTCCTCCAGTCGGTCGACCAGTTCTTGACAATACTGGCTTACCGGGACCGGATCATTCCCAGGTCGGCCGAAGGCAAGATCGACTGGTAGACGGAGTTCCCTCCCAAACATGGCCCGGGCTGGTGTGCACCCGGTGGCTTCATGCACGGCGGCGCGGTAGGCCAGGAGAAATAGAAGAAGATGTCTGTCCCAATCCCTCTGGTGCTTGCTGACGACTATTCGGAGATGGTTCTCGATGGTGCGATTGAATCGCTCTACCATCCCGTCGGACTGAGGGTGTAGCGGTGTCGTCCTTGTCTTCCGGGTTCCCAGCAGCTGGCATAGGTTCTGGAACACCTGCGACTCGAAGTTCCTCCCTTGGTCGGAGTGCAGCTCCAGGGGTACTCCGTACCGGCTGACGAATTCCTTCACCAGGGTCTCTGCGATCGTCGCGGCTTCTTGGTTAGGGAGCGCACACGCCTCCGGCCATTTGGTGAAGTAGTCGCTGACGACCAATATGTAGCGGTTCCCTGCCTCGCTTAAGGGGAATGGCCCAGCAACATCGATGGCCACTCTCTCCATGGGGCCGCCCACGTTGTAGGTCTTCAGTGGACCCCGTCGTCTTCGTCCTGGGCCCTTGCTGGCTGCGCAATCGTGGCAACTCGCGCAGTGGTTCTCCACGTCAGTTCGGCATCCGATCCAGTAGAACCGCTCTCTCAGCTTCTCCAGGGTCTTCTTTATCCCTAGGTGTCCACCAGATGATCCTCCATGGACTTCCTTCAGGACTTCCTCCGTCATAGCCTTTGGAACGACGACTTGTTCCCGAGATGTCTTCCCGTCGGTGCTCTCCCAGGTTCGGCATATGAGGCCATCCCTCACAACCAGCGAGTCCCACTGCGCCCAGTAGGACTTAAACTTTGGGCTGCAGTCACTCACAATGTTCCACCCGGGTCTGGGGGACACAGGCCCTCTTCCATTCGGCTATCAGTCCCAGGTCATCATCTTCTGCTTGTGCCCGCGTGAAAGATTCGCGGCTCCAGCTCCCTTGAAGTTCCACGGTAGTCCTTCGGCACTGTATCCCGGTGTTCTCCTCCCTTCGGGCACAGAAGGTGCAGTCTTCGGGGCACGGTCTTCGTGACAGGGCGTCGGCGTTAGAATGCAGTTGGCCTTTCCTGTCCTGAATCTCAAAGTTGTACTGTTGAAGCCTCTCTAACCACCGCGCGAGTTGACCCTCGGGCTGCTTGAAGTTCAGGAGCCACCGCAGGGATGCATGGTCGGTCCTGATGAGAAATTCTTGCCCGTACAGGTACTTGTGGAAGTGTTCAATGGTCTTCACGATGGCGAGCAGCTCCTTCCTGGTGACGCAGTAGTTCCTTTCTGGCTTTGACAAGGCCTTGCTGAAGTAGGCCACTACTCTCTCCTCGCCGTCCACTACTTGCGACAGGATTCCCCCTATGCCAAAGTCGCTGGCATCGGTATCGACGATGAATCTTGTTCCAGGTCTGGGGTAGGCCAGAATAGGCGCGGTGCACAGAGCCTGCTTGAGTTGTTCGAAGGCACTGTGGCATTCTGCTGTCCACGTGAAGAGTTGGTCCTTCTCAGTCAGTCGATGTAAAGGTTTGGCGATGTCGGCGAATCCTCTCACGAAGCGACGGTAATAAGTGCAGAGTCCCAGGAAGCTTCGTATTTGGGACTTGTCCTTCGGAACTGGCCACTCCCTCACAGCTGTGGTCTTCTCTGGGTCGGTGCGCACCCCTTCCTCGGAGACAATATGCCCAAGGTACTGGACCCGCTTCTGGAAGAGCTGACACTTCTTGGGGCTCAACTTCAGCTGGGCAGCCCGTAGCTTCAACAAGATCTCCTTCAGGTTGCTGTAGTGCTCCTCGAAGCTTCTCCCCAGAACGATGACGTCGTCTAGGTAGACCAGGCAGGTCTTCCAATGTAGTCCCCTCAGAATGGACTCCATTAGCCTTTCGAAGGTCGCAGGGGCGTTGCACAAACCGAATGGCATGACGGTGAACTGCCAGAGCCCGCTGCCCACAGAGAACGCAGTTTTCTCGCGGTCCTTAGGGTGAACCTCCACCTACCAGTAGCCACTCTTCAAATCCAAGGTGGAGAACCATCTCGATCCTGATATGGTGTCCAGGGTGTCGTCGATCCGGGGTAGAGGGTTGCTGTCCTTCTTCGTGACGTCATTCACCCGCCTGTAATCCACGCAGAACCTGGTGGAACCGTCCTTCTTCTTCACTAGCACGACCGGAGAACTCCAAGGACTGTGTGATGGCTCGATCACCCCTTGCTCCTTCATCTCTTCTACCATCCGGTCGACTTCGGCTTGCTTGGCGAGCGGGACACGTCGGAACGGGGTCCTAATCGGTGCGCTGTCCCCAACGTCGATTCTGTGCTGAACCAAGCTTGTCCTGCCGAAGTCTTTGCTCCCCACGGAGAAGACGTCCTGGAATTCGCGTAGCAGGTCCTGAAGTTGGCGTGATTGTTCCTCGTCTAAATGGTCTTGGGATCCTTGGTACAACTTCTGTAGTTCTTCTGGCAGGGCGCGTCTTCTTTGGTTGTGCGTCTGCAGGTGTCCGTCCATCGTGTCTGTGATGCGGGCAATCCAGGTAACGGGCTCGCAGACTCCTAGGTTGGTGTCCCGGTGAACCGTAATGTCGTAGTCGTTCAGGTTGGACAGGCGGACGTACGGCCGAGACGTCGTGTTGATGAGAGTCTTGGCAACTAGCAATCCTTTTTTCTGGATGTCCTCATATTTTGGCTCGATGACAGCCGCCACTCCCTCAGCAGTTCCGTCGACAATTACGGCAGCGCTGACCTCCGTCCTGGCGGGAACGATGACGTCTTTTCTCAGCCTTACTCGTCGTGCGGTGATGGACTCGTGCGCAGGTTGCAAAGCAAGTTCCTCACCTCCGAAGTGCAGAGTGTTGGTACTCAGATCCAAGATGATGTTGTTCTGGTCCAAGAAGTCCAGTCCGATGATCACTTCATTTGATACGTCAGCCACAAGCACTGGATGCTTTATCGCCCGTCGCCCAATGACGAACTCCAGTGATGCTTCGCCATGTACCGGTGCGGTCTCTCCGGTCGCGGTTATTAGCTGGAGGTTCCTTTGAGTGGGTTGAACTCTCCACTTCGGGATCACGGTGGAACTGACGATAGTCCTCGATGCTCCCGTGTCGATTAGCATGGGCCAGCTCTCTCCGTTGACGACTCCGTCGACCATCAGGCTGCTATTATCCCTCCGTAACTGCGTCACACGGACTTGGACTGCTGGGGCTTGACGACTGTCACAAGCCAACCTTTGCCCCCCTAGGCTGGCTGATACTTGCTTTCCTGGGCCGCGCGGTTTCCCTACGACTGACTGTCCCGACGGAAACCCTTGGCGGCGGCGATCACCGCAGTCCTTGCTCAGGTGGCCTCTCTTACGGCAGGTCCAGCAGGTCGGTAGTCCTCTTCCGGGCCGCCTCTCCGGATGTCCTTCGGCTACGTTTTTGTTGGTGGTACTGCGATTCTTGAAGAAACGGCTTAGCGCCTCCATTAATTCGTCGGCCAGGGGCTTGGTCTCGTTGGTTTTTACTGGTTCGTCGACGTCCACTTGACGCACCTGCGCGTGCATTCTGGATGCCTGTTTTGCCGTCTCGAACTCAAGTGGGTGGCTCAGCGCATCTGTCAGGGTCTTATTGCGCGCGAGTCGCAGCGCCTGTTGAGTGTCCGAGTCCCGTAGCCCGTCGGTGAAAGTCTGCGTCGCTATCTGCTCCAGAAAGTCGGCCGGCGCTGTTGGGTAGGCGAGCCTTACGAGACGTCCAATGTCCATCCCGAACTCCTGTAGGGTTTCCGCGTTCTTTTGTACCCGGGTCCGGAGCTGCATCTGGTAGGCCTGCTGAAGATGGCTATCTCCATATCGGGACTCCATATGGGCGATTAGTGAAGCGTAGTCCTGGGATCCAGTCGGGATGGCCTGAAGGACGTTAAGGGCGTCCCCTCTCAGCGCTACAATGAGAGCTGTAGCCTTTTCCGTGCTGTTCCAGTTGTTTATTGAACAGGCTGCCTCGAACTGACGTAAATAGGTGCTCCACGGGACCTTTCCGTCGAAGGTTGGGGGCGTCACTCTGCTCTGTCCCGTTCCTGATATTCCCGGTGTACCTGTGGGCGGGCGTCGGCGCAGCTCGGCAACTTCCTCTAGAAGAGCCTTGAATCTCGCTTAAATCCCCGTCGACGGGCGTTGGTTCAGCTCAGAAATTTACTTTTGTAAAGCGTTGAATTTTTCTTCCACCCCCGTCAGTGGGCGTTGGCGCAGTTCGGCAACTTCCTCTTGTAAGGCGTCGAACTTCTTTTCTACTGCTGTGACTTCCTCACGTAGGCCCTGGCAGACGGTGTTGACTTCCTGTAATTTCGTCAGCAGACACTCTTCCAGATTTTTCTGGCCATCCAGAAATTTCGCGGTTAGGTCCTCTGCTAGCTTATTCTGACCGTCTTCTAATTTGGAAGTTAGGTCCTCGGCTAAACTTTTCTGGCTGTCTTCCATCTTCTTCAGGTCCTCCGCTAACTTATTTTGACCGTCTTCCATAATCTTCTGGCCGTCTTCTAGCTTCTTCTGGCCGTCTTCTAATTTGGCAGTTAAGTCCTTGGTTAAATTCTTCTGGCCATCTTCTAATTTAGCAGTTAGCTCCTTGGTTAAATTCTTCTGGCCGTCTTCTATGCCATTTAACTTTTCTAGCAATGCAGCCAATTGCGCCTCCATTTTAGTTGTTTGCCTTGTAAAGGGCATGCACTCACAGGAAAATTATAGAAAATGACCTGCTCGGGTTTTGAAACCAGGACCGCCAGGTGTTGTGCTTGTGCTTGAGTTCGTAATCCGGCTTCTGACACCAGTTGTTGCGTGCCACCCCCCAAGTGGCACTTTTTTGTTAACTGGATTACGGTGGGTTGAAGAGCACAAACACAGGTTGTTCCTTTAAATAATTAACTTTATTGCGGCCAGAAAGATACAGCCACTCATCAGCAAATGCAAACAATTATTACCTTACTCCAGTTTCCTCAAGTCGAGAATACTTCCCCTTTCACTTGTCAACAGACCACAGTTAATCCCTCGTAATGAGGTGGCCCCGTACGCTGGATGGAAATAGCTGCACTAGGTCTGTCATTCACTGTTTTGCAACTCACCACAATGACCTCTCTTCGCACTAAGTAAGCACACTCGCTCAAAACACAGGCAGTCCCCTGTAAGCTCCTCACTCCCTTCGCTGTCACGAGAATCGGCTTCACTAGTCGGTTTCGCAAGTCTCCACACTTCTGTCGCTCAGGATACGCGATCGCACTCGCACTCGCTCGTAAAACACAACAACAGCCACTGCTTGACAGGTCGCACTTATATAGCAGGCCGGTGACTCAATAAATGCTTCTAGATCCATCCAGGGTTCACGGCTTCTCGAGGTTTCCATCGCTGGTCCAGTCACGAATATTCTGGACTATCCCTTTCTCCTAGTAGCCCTGTTGCATAAGGCACATGCAATACATGAGGCAGGGCACAGCCCAGCCCTGGGGCAGTTGTGACTCATGCGGCGAGCGATGACACAAACTCACAGCCGTAACAATATCATAGTCAGTCGTCTGCTTGGTCAACTCAAGAAAATACAAACAAAAGAGTCCTACACTCATGCAGCAGCTGGCTTGATTCAATCTAGTGTCGGCCACTGCCTTCCAAATTGTATACGGGCAGGCGCGATTTAGCACGCAGTTCATGAAACAAAACAAAATGTCATTCAGCTGGCCTTGGCCTTGGCAAGCATATGCCAATCAATAATATCATTCTTACTGTATAATGTCACATCTTCCTAAAGCTTTACAATCATACTACGTAACTTGGCTAGATTCTGAGTTTACCGTAAGATTGTTACAAAATTATGTACATTAAAACAAGGCTTTCCTCCAAGCTTGTGTAAACTGATACGATGTATAAACCAGCTTATACCATAACTAAAATTAAACGAAGTTGCCTACCTCAAGAATGTGCTAGTAAGACCTTCTATACTACTCTACCCAAGTGTCCAACCGTACAGAAAATTATGATACCATGTTGTCTCGCTTACATGCTCTCATATTGTATTCACATTCGAACCTCGCCTGGGGATAATGTGGCGAGTTGTGTGGCTTTCCTCCAAGCCATCTCTTTGAGGATTGTGGGCATCTATTATCCTCCACTCTCCCACGTCATATTCAATTAATCCATGTTAACTCCCTGGACAAATGGATTATACGGAACCAAGTGGACTAGGGTTTGATTTGGCATCGCCGTCGTCTTGTAGAATGCGCCTATCACAGAATTTACTTAGTTTCGAGAAGATAATAAATTTTGCAAGCACTGGCTTAACACAGGTGCGGTTGTATGTCAAAAATGGCCATGTAATACCGCCAGAGAAGTTATGAATATCATTGAGTGATATTGCCACACTAAAAATGGAGTATAATTAGCACATGGTGTGATCTATCACCATCACGAGAATCAGTTTTCCAAATAAATTCGGAATTTCACTGTTCCAGTTCATTAATACAAGATATCATGTAATAAGCAATATTAACAGGTAGATGCTTATACTTTACTAATTTTTCCACTGTTCACGTGCGGCCATGTGGTTGCAAAATGTCCTGGTTTCCCGTCATGAAGCGTGACCCAATAATATTCATAAATAATGTGGAATAATACTCAATAGTTATCAATTAATATTCTCAGTAGTACAGGCGACAATTATACACTTTTGCAGTAACTCACTGCTCAACTGCATCCACAATTTCAATAACCACGTTATGGATGTCGCACAATATGAAAATCACGTCTCCTCCAAACGAGACTTGACATAGGAGTTTTTGGGTAGCTGACGGAAGTTCGAGTCAGCATGACTTAAGTCAGTAGCGTAACTAATTATTTTCTTTCGCATATCTGCAAGGTTATACCTTGGGTTTATAACATGGAAAACTCCAGAAATACATAAAAATAATTCCAAATAATACCAAAACATTCCTTACATGTCCTAAATTTAGGATTCCATAAAAATAAATTACCGGCCAAATCAAATCAAAGTTCTTCCAAAGAGATAACATAACTTCCACGTGAGTTCAGCACTGCCTGGCAAGGTCCACCAACCATCGATGCAAATGAGCCATTGATTCACAAATCGAAGATGCGCTATCGGGCTCAGTACCTAGCGACCTACCTTGGCGACTTCTACGCAGGATAGACTGGGTCATCACGGAGTTGTCCATGGATTACCAACTAGTGCGGAAGTGTATCACGCGGCTCTCACAGGTACTTTGCTCTTACCGATAACTCCAGCGTCACGAAAACTGTTAACAGCGCCTATTTCTTATCGTATCACCTCAGAGCGGTTTTAGTTTTTATACACGGAAATTAACCAGGAATAACCATGCAACACGTAATGAAAAATAAGTTGAAATGCTCCTTCCAGAGGTACGCAATGCGCCCCTCAGCAGCAGAAATACACACTTTGGTGGCGGACACCCTGAAGATCACGGTTGACCAACTAGCAGCTCTACAATTGGACGCCCCTTCTAACTCTGTTTACATTAAGGTAATCTCTCCAACTATTATGGAACGACTTTTAAGTAAATTTGCTGGCTTTAACAGACTCACCCTGTTTAATGGTGACACGGTCTCAGTAGAAATTACTGCAGCAGGCGTGGAACCTACTAGAGTCCCCTTATTTAACATCCCCCCGGGATTTGCCGCTGACAAAATACGCCTCCATTTCTCCAAATTTGGAACAGTTATATCACTAATGAATGCTGGTCGCAATTTTACCAATTTAGCCGTAACAAATGGCATCAGGCAAATTCACATAGAACTAAAGCAGCAAATCTCCTCCTTCATAACCATTGATGGACACCGTGGTCAAGTCAGTTATGACGGCCGAGATAGAACATGTACCATTTGTCATGCAACTGACCATCTCCGCATTAACTGCCCACGCCGATTCAACATGATGTCACCCCTTGACCAGGTCACCACTCCATCTGGCTTTGCTACTCCAGCCACCCCTAGTACCAGCCATATTAACGAAGATACACCGGGTCCCAGCCTGAGCGACTCGCGCGAACAATATGAGGAGAGCTATCCCCCACTTGTTTGACAACCCCGCTACGGCAGGGGCCACGCCCAGTCAGCTGTCTGTCAACACGTCTGTGCCAGACAATTCACCAACGACTGCGGTCACTCACCCGGAAATACATCAACGACATTCCTCGGCCATCGACCTCCCACCCCTACAAACTTCCCACGTCACACCTAGTCTATTACAACCCGACAGCTCCACACATGATAACCCTGGATTATGCAAGAAACCTAAATGGTCGGAAGATATTCCGGACAACATGGTAGTCAGCCGTATCTCTGATGAATCAGATGCCACTACAGCGGCCGAAATAATGCTACCACGTAAGCCTAAGCTAAAAGTTAGAAAACAGAAGATAATAGAGGCACATGCCAGTGAGGAAGACCCCCGTTTACGTGTAGACGACAACCACAGACCCAGCCTTCCAGATTCCACCCCCACCACCGCAGCTGTACCTTCTACAACCGACGCTCATGAGGTTCACCGGATGATGGCAGACCTGTGCCAAATGACGACGATTCCCAGCCCAGGGCCAATCAATTCTATTCTGCAAGTGTGTTCGCAAACTGGACAGCACGACCAAGTCTCAGAATTTATCAACACGATGCGTGCAAAATACCGTGCTCACTCCATGGATTCGCTGCAACCATTCGATTTACAGTTAGCCCCGGTCCTAGCGGAACTCAACTTTTGTCAATAGTACCACCGTGACTTCTACTGAGAGATTGTTTCTTGATTTATTTTCTTTTTTATAACCTTTCGACTCACCTTGCGTGATGCTGTCCCGGTTCCTTTTCTTACATGATGGCTATATACACGGTGGCAACGGCAAATATTATAGCATAGCTGGTCGCGCCATGATAGCAGCTTTCTACGCTACCTCATCGTACTCATGATTCTTCGTACCATCGTCACAGTCAATATCAACAGAGCTGAGTTATATCTTACGGCCTTCCTAGCCCATCCCACTGGACGAGTGTTATCGGCTACATATGAAGACCAGGCCCTGGTTAACACTTATAGTCCATCCGGAACCCATCGTAGAATGGAGAGAGAAGCTTTCTTTTTAACCGATTTACCGCCACATTTCGCTCGAAGCACGAACATTATCTTAGCAGGCGACTTCAACAGTGTCCTACATTCAAACGACCAGCTAGGGCCAACGTCCAATTATTCCGAAACTTTGAGGGACATTATCCGGAACTTACACAGGACGCCTGGGAAGTTAGACACAAGGATAAGGTTGAATTTACTTTTAACCGAGGCACGTCAGCCTCCAGACTCCACAGAGTTTACATATCAAAACCCCTCGTCACATGCCTGCGTAATATCTCAGTACACCCCGTGCCGTTTAGTGATCATCACACGGTCGTCTTTACGTTACGAGCTGGTACGCATGTTCCCGTGTTGGGAAGGTGTTATTGGAAATTAAATAATGCTATCCTTCAGACATCCGAGGCAGGAGAATGTTTCCACAGATTTTGGAAACAAATAGTACGACACAACCCAAGATACCCTAGGGCTCGACAGAGGTGGCTTAATGCAGCAAAACCCGCAATACAGAGATGTTTTCGCAACCTATCTATACAGAGAGCAACGGAACGCCACCGGACGAGAGTCTTCTATGAATAAGCTCTGTAAGATTGCACCAAGCTACAACAGCAGGGACACATGGCACAGCATAAGCTGAATGAAATAAAGCATATTCTATGTACTCTACAACAACTTACACTGCATGGTGTTCAGCACAGAATCCGCATCCCATATCTGGAAGAGGAATAACGGACTGCCACATACCATATTGCCAAAGCGACGAATCAACAGAAGAAAAAATACATCACCGTACTGGAGAAAGGAGACCAACGTATTACCGGATTGTCGAATATCATTAAAGAAGCCAAGGATCATTTTACCGCCATCTTTTCCCCAGACCCGAGCGATAATGACCCAACATTGTCGACCTTCTTAGAACCCTTACAGCGCTACATAAGCATCGACGACGCAGTCACACTCGACAGTGACATCCTGAACACGAACTGGTGACTGCTATTAAATCCACAAATAAAGAAAAGTCACCAGGACCAGATGGGATATCATTTGCGATCTATGAACAATTCTGTCGAGACATCAAACACGATTTATTGACTGTTTTCCAAGAATTGCTCGCAAACACCGAACAAGGCACACATTTCGCACAAGGAGTCATCGTGTTAGTCCCGAACACCCGAGTCCCTAAAACCCTGCCGGATTACCGCCCAATTACTCTCTTGAACACAGACTATAAATTATATTCCACTATTCTCGCACACGAATTTAGACGCTTCTTCCAACGATCCTCAGTAAGGAGCAACACAGTGTTTTAAATCAGTCCAACATAATTGATTGCCTGTCTAACTTACGGAGTTTCCTCTTGCACATGTCTCAACCGACCAACACAGATGCAGTCTTAGTGAGTATGGATTTTCAACGCGATTTTGACCGCGTAAGTCATTCCTAAATATGGGCCGTCGTGCAAAGATTCAACTTTCCACACAGACTTATGGATTCCCTTTGCAGTCTCTATTGCAATGCCACCTCGAAAATACAAGTGAATGGCTTCTTCACAAAGGACATTGTTATCCAGAAATCAATTCGGCAACGTTGTCCCCTGTCCAAAATTCTCTTTGCATTGAGTATTGAATCCGTCATAAGACACGTGACGACCCAGCTTCCTGGAGTCTCTCTGGGGACCACGTCGATTAAAATACAAGTGTACGCGGATGATGACACCTTAGTCACCCTACAAGATATCATTCATAGATAGACTATGAATTGCACTCAGGAGCCACCATCAACTTTCAAAAGTCAGCAATCCTACCCTTTGGAACTTGGCCTCCTCTCGAAACATGGATAACAGTAGTTCAAGAACTCAAGATACTGGGCATCACGTTCTGTTCCAACCTTAGTGACATGATTCTTAGTTACTGGACTCAGATACTGAATAAATCCCATGCGATTATCTTAGAACAAGCCCTCCAAAATCTCAATATCAACCAAAAAGTATGGATCCTCAATCCATTTATCCTCAGTAAAATTTGGTACACAGTGCAAAATCCTTCCACCCTCTCAAATTGTGCTCAAGAAGATTGACCTCGCAATTGGTTATTCTTTATGGCGAGGGAAGCCATACAAACTGCAATTGTATCAACCTCTGCCCACTTGTGGCCTGGGATTAATATCCGTTGATTGGAAATGCACTGCTCTTCTAGCCCGAAATATCATCAAAGTGCAGCAGTCTGACCACCAGAATTATGCCAAAGCTGTTCTCCACGACCTAACAAGTCCACCTGCGACTCAGTCTCAGTATGGTACCATACCACAGTCTCTCAAATGCACCTTTCGCTTCATAGAACAACTTCCCCCAACGTTACGGCATGCAGGCAGAGATATTACCACACGTCAGCTTTACTCCATGGCAAAAGGGACTACCCGCTCCCTTTCCTTCATCCAATCCAAATACCCTTCACGGTTTAGGATAAGAATATGGCCGAACATCAACAAAAAATGGCTTCCCCTACAGTGGAGGGAGACACTTTATCTGTACGTTAATGAAGTTGTACCAACAAGAGAAAAATGTTTCGTCACAACCGAACACTGACCCCCTACTGTGACATTTGTCACTCATTAGGTACTCTTGAGCATCGTATTACTGCTTGTACGAGACCATCCAGTATAAGGCAATGGACCTGCCAGACTATCGCTCGAATTTCTGGAACACCCCTAACCAGTGCCGTTAAGGAGCACCTGTCGCTCGAATCCTTCACGCGCCGCTGTCATTTGTCTCCTGGCTGCACAGACCCATTAGCCTCCGTGGCTTAGGCGGCAGCACGCCGGCCTCTCACCGCTGGGTCCGTGGTTCAAATCCCGGTCACTCCATGTGAGATCTGTGCTGGACAAAACGGAGGCAGACAGGTTTTTCTCCGGGTACTCCGGTTTTCCCTGTCAAAAAATTTCATTCCAGCAACACTCTCCACTATCATTTCATTTCATCTGTCATTCATTTAATCATTGCCCCAGAGGAGTGCGTCAGGCCTCGACAGCCGGCACAGTTCATATCCTCGCCGCTAGATGGGGGCTTCATTCATTCCATTCCTGACCCGGTCGGAGACTGGAAGCAGGCTGTGGATTTTCATTTTCTGCACAGACCCATTACGGTGGCTACACACGTTACTGCAAGCTTGACAAGCAGGCTTTAGCGTTTGTAGGATAATTCTGCGCAAGCATATTAATTGTACAAGCAGCTTGAAGATGGATTGAATTGAAATCATGCAAGCTTGTACAAGTCGCGTTTGCCCAAGCGAAACGGAGCGTGTGTACCACAAACTTTAGTCGTGAGTGAGCTCTACGAGTGGTGACATCACTTGGACCATGTTTAGTGATCTGAAGAAGTTCAACCGTCAATAACCATTGTTCCTTACTGACCAATATCTGACGGTTCTTCACAAATAACATACTTCCTCTATAACTCCACGTGAACTCCAATATCCCGCCCAGGCAGCCAGCTCGCGTGTCACGCGGGTGTTAGGTGTTCAGTGTTACACAGTTGCACACCGTTTTATCCAGTCTCGCTGCTTGTTCTCAGTGGCTACGGTGTAAAGTTGGCAACACTGTGCCTCTAGCTAGGAAAGTCTTGGCTTCCCGCAGACATGGAATGTAAACATATCCGCCCGTGATCGTATTCTTAGTTTTAATTAACGCTGTTGCGAGTGACGAAAGGGTCAGATAAGTTTCTTCATTCATTCTGATATAATTATGCCAATAACACGGATAGATCTCAGCAACTTAACGTGGGAATAGGCATTTATCTTCAATAACCACTCTTTGCACCACAAATCACGCTTCTTATTTCGCCTTTTCCTCTTGTGGACAAGGCAAACAGCAGCCAAAGCGAGAGCATCGTCGTCCAAGCTCGTTATAGTGCAAGCGCCATGCTTGTTCAAGCATACTTGTACCGTGTGGTGTCGTAGGGAAATTTTGCATTCCTGTACAAACAGATTGATCATGCATGCTTATCAAGCTTGCAGGTATGTGTGTAGCCACCTTGACGTGTTGGAGAAACGATCAAACCCCCACCTCCTAAACCTGCCCGACTACAAACAGTATCTACGGTGAGAACGTTGGAAGTAAACAAAACAATTGAACCTGCCTTTCATAAATGCCTATTTACATTTTAAATTCTACAGTGCCAATTCATTTCAATGTATGCAAGACTCCTACTCAGTGAACCTGTTTACATAGGTGTTATTTACTTTTTCAAAATGATGCAGTGACAATTATTTTCTGTGTTTGTAAGTTTCTGAATATGTGATTAAAACAAAGAGGGATACACTGTCATACTGTAGACAAGCTGCCAGAAAGGAAATAATGACCCTCACCAGTGGAATCACCGGAGCATGTAAAATTTAAGCCATATTGAATGGCGTTGGATAAACCAACACCCCCTAGTGTATGAAGAAATTCTAATCGTTGTAGTGTGAAAGGCGGGTACTGAAAAAGCATTCACAAACTTGTCAGTCCCATAGTTTAAATTGATATAGTGGTTGAGGAGTTAGGGAATGATTCAAACGTAATCGAATGATAATAGTAATATGATGACGTGGGAGCGTGATGGTGCAGTGGTCAAGCTGCTTGACTCTCACCAAGGTGGACCGGGTTTGAAGTGAAATTTCACGTCCTGTGGTTTGGATTCCACGTAAAAATGGAGGTCTCGTGGCTCATGATCGCAAGATTAACTGTCACGTATACCTACAAGCTCTTAATATGACGACGAGTATAATTCGTAAGTAAGAACTACGACCGAGTTATAATAATCGGTTAGATCGTATAGTAAAACCGTCCTATAAACCTTGCAGAATTTTGCCAGTTTTCAGTCCATAAGGTTTGAATATGTTCCTTAAGAACTTGAAGTAAGTCTATCTGTGGAATGGCGATATTGTATCTCTCTGCGTGTCCGTTTGCTGCTTTCTTAGCCAATACATCCGCAGCCTCGTTACCAGTGATATGCGAAAGCTCAGGTACCCAAAGAAAAATAAGTTCTGCGCCTGCATCAGATAATTCATAAGCCAATTGACAATTATTATGTATGTACCAATTGTCGGATATCTGTCACGAATAAAGTGCTTAAAGGACACTTTGTGGGTCAAAACAGATTATAGCCTGTCGTAAGGACTGTTGTTTAATATAACTTATACGTAAGTCCGCGAGCGCATATTTCTATCTTCAATACATCGCCCACTATAAGTGTTTTTTCGTTTTCATTTCTTCCAACCATGCCCATTGAAATAGAGAGGCGACAGTTTACGTGCTAGCTAAGGGCGAGTCTATTACCCCTGTTACAGCCTAACTAGAGGGCGAACCTATTAGTCCAGATACAACCTGCAGCAAACTGTCGAGTCGTGTTGAGTAAAGACTTCAGAGAAGGGTGGTTGTGTTTGGAGTTTCCCTGGAAGTGATATTCGGCTTTTCTTCATTTCGCCTGTGATCTTTCCGTTCCGCAAAGTGCACAGTTAAGTTATGATTGGACGGAAGGGGGATTTGTGTTTCATACACCTCGCCATTCCCCTGGAAGTGCAACTCGGCTTTTCTTCATTTTGCCTGTGAACTTTTCATTCCGCAAAACACACAGTCAAGTTAAGATTGGACTGAAGGGAGAATTGTGTTTCATACACCTCGCTATTACCTGGAAGTGCAACTCTTCATTTCGCCTGTGAACTTTCCGTTCCGCAAAGTGCACAGTTAAGTTAGGATTGGACGGAAGGGGGATTTGTGTTTCATACACCTCGCCATTCCCCTGGAAGTGCAACTCGGCTTTTCTTCATTTTGCCTCTGAACCTTTCGTTTCGCAAAATACACAGTCAATTTAAGATTGGACGGAAGGGGGATTTGTGTTTCATGCACCTCGCCATTCTTAAATTACGTCTGAGAAGAATTCGTTATAACTAATAGTCCAGTCAGTGATTTTAAGCCATCATGCTGAGATGTAAAACGGATATAGGTCATAGTTCATTGGCATCGAAAGAAACGCGCGTATCACGTAACAATGAAACAGAGCAACACATAATTTCTCGATTGTCACATGAGAAAGAAAGACTTCGTCCTCGGCTCCTTCAAACCGTTGCTCAAGAAGAACACCGTCTGAACCACGATCAGAAACAAGCTTATGACACCGTCATATCTAGCATCACTAAGAAGGAAGGTAAGATATTTTTTCTCGATGCCCCTGGAGGCGCAGGCAAAACGTTCTTGATTAATTTGTTGCTCGCCAAAGTGAGGTCTGGTGGTAATATTGCTCTTGCCGTCGCATCATCTGGAATTGCAGCCACTCTTTTGGAAGGGGGAAGAAAAGCACATGCAACATTTAAACTTCCTTTGTAAGTCAGCAGTAATTATGGAAGCGTATGTGATATTTCAAAACAAAGTAACACTGCCAGTTTAATCCAAAATTGTTCTGTAGTTGTATGGGATGAGGCTACAATGTCGCACAAAACGTCCGTTGAAGCTGTAGACAGGACCTTGCGTGACCTAAGGAATCGGAACACACCTATGGGTGGCTGCACAGTTTTGTTCGCCGGAGATTTTCGCCAAATCTTACCAGTCGTTACCGGAGGAACGAGTGCTGACGAAGTGAACATTTCATTAAAAGGATCTTACATCTGGCCGGATATAACAAAATTGGCACTCAAAACTAACATGAGAGAACTCTTATCTTCAGAAGATAATAGTCTGTTCGCTAATTTGTTACTTAGAGAATCAGAAATGGAGATTTACCGGTCACTGACGGGAAAATTACCCTCAGTCACGATTTCTGTGTTTTAGTAAGTAGCATTCAAGAATTGATTGATAGCGTTTATCCTCAAACCCATGACCTATCTAACAAGTCTCATTCATGGTTTAAAGAAAGAGCAATATTATCGCCGACAAACGAACAAGTTGTAAAAATTAATGACTTGGTGTTCTCCAAATTCACTGCCCAGGCTCAAGTATATTACTCAGGAGACGCAGTAGTCGATAGTGAAGAAGCTGTTCATTACCCTACAGAATCCCTAAATTATTTACTTCCTTCTGGCTTGCCACCACGCAATCTTATTTTAAAAGTGGGAGGGCCTATTATATTGCTGCGTAATTTACACCCACCAAAGTTATGCAATGGGACGCGATTGGTAGTGAAAACTTTGAAAAACTGTTTCATTAAAGCAACTATCTTAACTAGCTGTGGTACAGGAGAAATGGTCTTAGTACCCAGAATCCCTATGAATCATTCAGATTTGCCTTATCATTTCAATGGATTACAATTCCCAGTAAGAGTCTGCTTTGGCATGACTATAAACAAAGCACAGGGTGAGACACTTTGCGTGACTGGACTTGATCTCAGTGGAGATTATTTTTCTCATGGACAGCTTTACGTGGCTCTATCGCGTGTTACATCAAACCGAAATCTTTTCGAGTGCACTGCTGGAGGGAAAACGACTAATGTCATATACAAGGAAATCTTATAAGACATCGGTTAAAAGTAGCCCATCACCTTGCATTCATAATTGTTCCCGGGCGAAGCCGGGGTGTGTTGCTAGTAGAGATATATAAGGGTCTGTCGAAAAGCAAAAGCCTCCGCCGTAAATATAGGTAAAGTAAGGTTAACTTCTTATACACTGTCAGAAGCGGTGAATAAGACGCCGCTCCTACACTAATATTCAAGCATTCTTCAATCCATCGGTTAAAAAAGGTACTATGATGGGGATATGGTTGCAAAAATTCCTGTAAATACTAATTGCTAAGACGAGTCGGTGTGCGCATAATTGAGGAAAGTGAACTAAAGTGAGTAATGTTGACAGTGACTGGGAGTGAACAAACTTCTATACATTAAATGGGACAGAGTTTGAAGAATATTCGGTCTATATACTGTAGATGTACGGTAGATACTCATACGCACGCAGAAGCGTGGATTTTTGAAGATTTGGGTGAATATTCCCGTTGTGATAATCAAATGACAACTTTGATTTTGGAAGCAAAGGAAGGGTATATAACGTTAACTGTTTAAATAAATATTTGCAGGATAGAGAAAAACGACGTAAAGAGTATGAAGCTTCAGTTGTTTCAATCAACAGGACATTAGTGGGTGACGAAGATAAGAAACCAGTAATAATCCTTAAAGCTTTAAATTGTAGTGAGTCTAATTTTATAATATGGGATAAGGCTGCACCATTAAAGAAATGACAACCATAATCCATATAATACGTACGTTTACTGTGAGAAGTATGTTTGGATCTGCTCCCCAATTGTGACGGGTTAATGACCCGAGTAGCGGAAATTTGTTTCAATCGATCGCTGTAGGTTGGTAAAATGTGGTAACCAATTCAATTTGTGATCAATATTTAATTCTAAATATTTGTAAGAAGTGCAAAAGGTAATAGGATTGTTATCGATACTGATCTGTGGTAACTGACAATTTATGTGTATTAGTAAAACTCATGCCAGCATTTTTGGAAGGGTGGTCTCAAATACATAGGTCCACAACCAATTGTAGAGTAGATTTAGCGCGTGCTGCATTGCTGTAGAACTTTCAGAGACTGAGTCGGTAGTTGATTATAAAACAATATCGCCAGCATACTGAATAATGCAAACAAAGAGGTCGACAAGAGTTTCGAGCTTGGCAGTATAAATGAAGTATAGCAGATCACTTAAAATATCAACCTGACGTAGACATTGTGACGTATTGTGCCCGTTTGAAAGGATTTCGGGGAGCCCCCGGTTTCAAATGGCCCTTCCAAGATCCTCCTCCAACCAACACACAAGTATGGGGAACGACACATTCATGGACTGGTTCAGCACGTAGGTCTGCTCTCGGGGGTGTCGGGAGTAGGTGAGGTTCTATTTTAACCAGCCCAGAGGAATGCATCGGCATTAAAAACTAAACAAGAAAGAGGCCAGTCTTAAGTTAAAACCCAATGAATAAATTTATTCAAGAACAGATCCCTAGCCTATTATGAGAGGTGTCAAACCGCTAGTCCGTACTAATGTGCCCTGAAATAAAGATTTAAAAAAGTTCTAACTGCGAATCTAATTTAAGCCTCTCATAATAATGAATAAAAATATTAAGCGATAGCAAACTAACTAGGAGCACGACACGTAAAATCAGCCCTATGCAATTACATCGAAAATGATTACGGGAGGTTAACGACATAATTGAATTTAAAGCAAAGCAAGCCATTTGCTTGTTTTTAAATACTAGAGTTCATTTACATTTACAAGCAAGGGACAAATATCTATATTACGACGGTGTAATTTCGAGCATTTACATTTATCTTGAATTATCTGATCTAATCCTGTCTGAAATGTAATAAAATAAACGAGAAGCGTGCAATACAAATCGAAAAATCAAAGCTATGCACAATCGTTCTAACAACAGAAATAATTAAACTGGTAACAACACAAATATTTACAAAATGTAAGCACTCCTAAATTTTGTGCAATTGGCACAGCCTGCCTCCACGATTTGCCACTGTTTGTGACAAACTGTCATGAGTGTGGGGATATGTAGGTAAAGAAAGAAGAGAATAGCCTGCAACTACTATGCCAATAATGCCACGACTCACGTTGCCACCAATATAATGCGTGGACTAATGTTATCACGCCACCAATTGGCCGTCGTCTAAAATGTCAGAAAAAGTGTCAAAATGTGTATCAAAGATATCGGAGATCATCAATTTCTAAGTTGGGTCCACCAAAATATACTAGATTTAGCATTCAGTTGTTATTTAATATCAGGGAATTATTTATGCATGATTTATGATCATATAAATCCTATCACTTGATTATTAATTTCATTTTTATACTTTTTATACCTCAAAATGTTCTTCTTATTTTTACGGACATTGAAATTTGTCCAGTATATTCAGGTGTGGTAAATGGATCCATCTAAAATATCTCACAGATTAACAGCGGCTATAGGCTCACTGTACCCTAACTTCATAACTTCATAGACATCCTGTGTCTTAAACAATAACACGGATTTGTCAATCCAGTAACCATCGGTCAACACGACATAAGAGTTCATTGTTGCCAGAAATTATGGAGGTTCTATCCTTCGGAACAACACCTCATAATAACATCTACCATAAGACAACAATTAGTGTGGATCCCTATTTTATACACTTAATAATAATAAAAAACAACCAAGTTCATAATGTCAGCTATCAGCTGTTCCAAGACAAGTATAATCATGTGTTGAACTCCATAAACAGTGCTCTCATCATAGCACGCAAAAAATCTGATTCAAATGCTTGAATTCTTCATATAATTTATGTGAGACCTCTTTATAATTCATCATCGAACTAGCGATACCTCGCATCCAAGTCTATTAGAGTTCATTTACTAACAGTCCACTTAGAAGTCGTAATAACGAGGAAAAATCTGTACACACAAAGTTCATTGTTGTATAGAAGCGAATAACGGGACCTGACTTGCATGTGATGCTACTACGGAATGTCATAGCCTTCTATATCCAATGTATACAGTTACATAAGGTTTGCATGGCAGTGTTGCCTAACAACTCCCTACAAGATTCTTGACATTGACCTTGATCATCATATGGGAACTCGTTTCAATTGTTAAAAGTGGCTCGCAAAAAACTGACCGCTTGCCTGCTGAAAATGATACGCTTTTTATAATCTTACCGCCTGCTCGGCGTGTATAAAACATTGTACAATAAATAAATAAATCCACACTTCTTCTTAATAATAAACCGGCTGGCTGCGTGGCTCAGGGGTAACGTTCTCGCTTGCTGAGCCCAAGGTTGCAGGTTCGAAACCTGGCGCAGTCAGCTGGCATTTGAGGGTGCGCAAATGCGAGGGAGCCGTGTCAGTACATTTACTGGCACGTTAAAGACCCCCTTCGGGGCAAAATTCCGGCACCCCGGCGTCTCTAAAAGCCAGGGTAGTTAAAGGGGACGTAAAACCAATAACATTATTATTATTATTATTTAATAATAAACCCTACCTAAATTGAGCATTGTGAAACCGACTACAACTAATCTACGGTTCCAACCCTTTACAAAGATTTACTGAATCATTGGTTCACTTACAGACGCTGCATGTCGTGGGTCGAGACTCGCTTTAGGATGGCTGGCAAGCTCGGTTAATTGCTCATACTACCTCCACATGGCTTATGCTTGTAGATCCTTTGTTAATTCCCCCACGGCATTTTGGCTTAGCACATCATCCTTCCTTCAGGAAAGTGGTCGTGTTCATCCATAGCCATCATGATTTGGAATAGTGTAGACTCCATGTTAAACGATGATAAGTTGTGGGACAGGGGTTTTCACTGATTTTATCGTCACACTGCTCAATTACTTTCTCACTGAATTTCAGGTGCGGTTATAAAATTGCCCAGAAACTCCGCAACTGCTTCTACAATATCACTTCTGTGATATACTCACACGAATATTGTTACGTTTTATTAAACACGTGGCCAAGTTAATGGTACAAAAACTGTCACAACTGAAGTTTTGAAAATGCGTAGATTTTTGTAGCACTTACACTTATGTTTTACAATATCAGAATTATCACTGTTCACTTGATTAACACTTAGAATGAGTACTTCTTAATGCACTTACAATTAAGACCATGTGGCCGACAAGCTAATACCGTCACGTTTGACAAAATTCACAGTTACCGCTCAAATAAGTCCAATACGACTTTCAATGCACTTGGAAATTTATTCCCAATACTTTACACTGGTTTTGAATCAGGGATGGTTCCAAAGTTCACGACTACTGTCGGATTTCACTATAACAAGATGCGAAAATATAATTTGTGCGAGGAGAACATCCGTCTCCACGGGACGCATGACAAGGAGTGGGCGAATGCAGTCAGCAGGACTGACGTCGATCCTCGTGTGTCGTATAAAATCCAAATTTCGCTTTTCTGCGATATAATAAATGTTTTAATATCACCAACTTTCGTAAATAATTTATAATAATTTCCAGGGTGTCCAAAACATGTATAAATTTTCCATAAAAAGAATTTAGCACAATTATTATTTTCCGCTGAGGTCAAGGAGTTTACATTCAAGTAGAGTGCATTCAGTGCTGTTCCAATGGTGCTGCGCCTTCTTCAGATCATCTCGGTGTCCATTTACCGAATCGAACATACACTATCGGGTGCAGTATAGTGATGTGTTAATGTGGGAGTTATTATACATTACAGAAAGTCGGCTATGAACTAAAAGTTGACGAATGATGTGATTTATATGTTCCGGAAATCTCCAATTTTAAAGAGTTTCGTGAGTAGGAGAGTAATGTTTACATTGTCGTACGCATCTTTTATATCTAAAAAGTATTGTGACGGTCGATTGCTACCAGCATTCTGCGAGATACATGTCAGTCAGAAGGATGTTAATTGCATGTATGTTTTCCCTTGCTAAACGCAATTTGAGACGTTGGCAACTTTTGGCAGTAAGTCAAACACAATAATATACGGGTTATTTTGTTTGTTTTAGGTGTGGTCATGCGCCATTGACGTAGTGAACAGACAGTGAACAAGCATACATTATGCTTTAAAAGTACTCTGTGCTCTTGTGCAAAGTTAATAACTTACAACAAAAATAAAAAGAAAGTTTTATTATAACACATGGCTTTTGTACCAAATACAACAAGTGAGCAAGTCGGTTTACCACGTGGGTTAAATTTAAAATCAGTAAACGATCGTTGGTTAACATTTGAATCCCGGCCTGTAGGCTTTTTGTCAGCACATAACCTTGCTGGAGCCGGTTTATATTACTTGAACCGAGAAGATGTTGTGCGTGAGTAATCAAGCTGATTGTACGGTAATCCTCACATCTGTCAGCTCCTACTTTCTTCGGTATATGGATGATAACATACTTCTTGAAATCAGAGGGTACCTCACCTGTCTCATAAATCCTTCACACCAAGTGAAATAACCTGATCAGACCTTCATCTCCTATGCAGGGTAGCAACTCAATTGGTATATCATCTATACCTGGTGCTTTTTTCCTGCTTAAATCTTCCAATGCTCTGTCAAATTCTGATCTCAATATTAAATCTCCTTTTGCATCCTCATCAATTTCCTCCTCCCTTTCCATTACCTGATCCTCAATCTCCTTTCCCTTATACAAACACTCTATGTAAGCTTTCCATCTCTCAACCTTTTCTTCCCTATCTGTTAGAGGCTTTCCGTTTGTGTCCTTAATATTACAGCACTTAGTCTTCTTTTCCCCAAATGTATTCTTAATCCTTCGATAAGCTGTGTCTACTTTTCCTAATTTCAGACAATCTTCTATACCTGCACATTTCTCTTTCAACCATTCTTCTTTCTATACCTTGCACATCTTGTTAACCTCATTTCTCAGACGTCTGTATTCTGCTTTCCCCTTTTCATCTCTTACATTCTTGTGTTTCCGCCTTTCATCCATTAATTCTAGTATATCCCGAGTGATCCACGGTTTTCTGCCTATTCTTTTTTCCTACAAATGTTTTCTTCTGCGGATTTTGTTTTCATTCTTCAAAAGTGTCCATTCGTCTGCAATTGAAGTTTCTTTAGGGTTTTTCATTAGTCCTTCCTTTATACTCTTCTTGAATCTTTCGTTTACATCATTCTCTTTCAGTCTGTCTATTGCCCACTTTTTTGGCGTTTGACTTTTCTTCAGTTTCTTCAACTTTAATCTGCATTTCATAACAACCAGATTGGGGTCAGAGTTTATGTCAGCACCGGGATATGTTTTACAATCCAAAATCTGGTTTCGAAACCTCTGCTTGTCCATAATGAAGTCGATTTTGTAACGCCCCGTATCTCCTGGTCTCATCCATGTGTATATTCTACTATTTTGATTATTGATTGAGGAGTTAGCTGTGACCAACTCATGCTCCGTGCAGAATTACATCGGCCTGCTTCCTCGATCATTCCTTTCACCCAATCCGAAATCTCCAATGTCTTCCCTTCTCTTCCTTTTCCGACCACAGCATTCCAATCTCCCATTACTATAACATTTTCATCACCCTTGGCATACCTCAGAATTTCATCTATTTCTTCGTAGACCTTTTCAACATCTTCATCATCAGCTTGACTGGTAGGCATATAGACTTGTACCACTGTGGTGCACGTAGGTTTTGTATTGATTTTTGCTACAATAATCCGTTCACTATATTGCTCATAATATTCCACCCGCTGTCCGAGTTTCCTACTCAATATGAGACCAACCCCTGCTTGGCCATTGTTTGATTTAGTGCTAATGAACCTATATTCTCCTGACCAAAAGTCCTGTTCTTCCTGCCAGCGCATTTCACTATTCCCAACCAAATCCAACCTTAAACTATCCATTTCCCTTTCCAAGTTTTCTAACCTTCCACTTCCTAGCAGACTTCTAACATTCCACGCTCCGATCCGTAGAATATCATCCTCTGCTAATTCCCAGTTGGGATGCTAGTCCAATCACCCCTTGCCATGGTACCTGAAACCCGGGATCCAATCCGTTACTTCTACCCTGAGACCACATATTTATAATAAAAAAAATCTGCGTAATCTAATATTTACTAAATATTTCAGTTTACCGTGGCCAAACGCGGGAGCTCTGCCGGGGAATACGAACAGTCCCATCATACCATAAGCAGTTTCATTCCTGGAGAGTGGCTCTCTGCCTGGCGTTTCAAGGACAGTGGTGAGTTTCTTTACACTTCCAGCGATGCCAGTAAAAATTGACGACAAGTTGTTAAATTCACGGGCGGCTTATAAGGGCCAACTTTCACGTTTTCAAATATATATATCCTTCTTACCCAAGGATGAACAAAATCTTGACATCATTTACCAGGGCTTGAAAGCTTACGAGCAAGCTTACGAGAAGTATGATCTCGTACAACTTGAAATTGAAATTAAAAGTCCAGAGCAACAAGTAGATAGAGAAGATGTTAAAAACAATTATTTTGAAACACACGCTCAGGCCGTAGTAGCTCTAGTTCGCGCGCTAACCATGGAGTTAAGGGCAGAAGAAAATCTAGGGAGAATTAATAACGGGAACAATTGCTTGATTACTCACGAACAATATAAAACCATTATTACCTAAAATTGAAATTCCACGCTTCTTTGGGAAAGAAGACAGGTGGCAATCATTTTTTGAATTATTCTGTTTACTAATGCAATTCCAGAAATTCAAAAATTCCATTATTTAAAATCTGTGTTAGAAGGCCCTTCCCTCCAACTTGTTAAAGAACTTCCCTTAACAGCAGAAAATTATAATATAGCCATAGATTTATTTAAAGGTCGTTATGGCAATGAAAGATTATGCATTCAAAGACACGTACAGGCTTTATTTTACCTACCTTCCTTACGTGCTGACAATCTGTCAACATTGCGTGCCTTAGGGGATACTGCTTAACTACATGTTAGAGCGTTGGCAAGACTGAACCAGCCAGTAGAGCACTGGGATTTATTCTTAATTCATTTAATTACGTCCAAGTTTGATCCCGCAAGCTTAAAAGCATGGGAGATTGAAATAGCAAATACTTCGTCATATACCTATGATTCTTTGCTTGCATTCATAAACAGCAGATGCCAAGTTCTCTCGGCCGTAGCCTGTCATACGTCAGGTGGTACAGATAACAAGTCTAATGTTGTCAAACCAGTCAGTACCAAAGTAAACAAATCTACTGTCTTTACTGTTCAACCTAACGCAACAGATTGTATTTTCTGCAAAGCACCTCACAGGTTATATTCCTGCGTTGCCTTTAAAGCTCTTTCTATCGACGAAAGACGCAAATTAATAGTCCAAAGCAGATATTGCTTTAACTGTCTGTCAGCTAGGCATATGTTTTCTGATAGCTTATCTAAAAATACCTGTTCCCATTGCAAGGCTCAACATCATACCTTGCTTCACAGGTTTGAAAAGCCACGTCAGGCTCCTTCCCCTGGAAGTTCCAAAGTTACATCCCCAGGAGCCAATGCGCAATCTTATACCCAGAGATCTAGCTCGATTCGCAGTTTCCAGGTGCTGCTGTCAACCGTGTTATTAAAAGTTCAAGATTATTCTGGTAGATGGCTTGAAGCACGTGCCTTATTGGATAATGCCACCACTCATGACTTTATAAGTGAGCGCCTTATTAAAAAACTTGGTCTTCCAAAGCAACCTACATTAATTCAGGTTATCGGTATCAACAATAGCAATGTTAAATCTTTGCATTTTGTTAAAATTCATCTTAAAGATGCTGTTAATTGTAATACAACATTACAGTTGAATTGTCTTGCGATTGATATTATTGGCAGTAATACCCCTAGCAATTCTTTTGAAATTAGAAATTGGCAATTTCCTCATGACATTCAGTTGGCAGATCCGACATTTAATACAAGCGCTCCAGTAGACATACTTCTTAGTGCCCATGTATTTTGGCAATGTCTCCTTACTTCTAAAGTCAAAATATCACCAGGTGTGTTCGCTCATCATGCCAAACTAGGCTGGCTAGTGACGGGTCAAGTCCCTCGTAAATCATTTCAAAATTTCTCACAATGTCATTTTGTTAATACAAGTCTTGATCAAAACTTAGAAAGATTTTGGAAAATTGAAACTATAGATTCAGTTTCACATTCCTCAGTTGAAAATGAAATGTGTGAAAACTGTTTTGCGAAACAACTACACGCACTTCAGAGGGTAGATTTGTTGTAACCATGCCCCGCGTGGCTAATCCACCTCTTCTTCTTGAAACACACTCTAGAGCTCTAAGAGCACTCTATGCTGTTGAAAGCAAATTTAAAATGACCCTGTTGTAAAAACTCAATATTCTGCACTTATGGAAGAATATGAGGCGCTCGATCATAAGGGGGTTGTTACCAGGAGAGATGATGCTTCATATAGCCCACCTGAAGTCATTTATCTTAATCACCATCCTGTTTGGAAGAATTAAATATTAAAGGAAAACATAAGAGTGATCTTCAATGGCTCTGCTTTGGATGCCAACAGAACTTCTCTGAATGATACGTTATCACCTGGCCCTCCAATTCAATCTAACATCTCTTCTGCTTTAACAAATTTTCCTCTTCCGGAGTTATCAGACTTGCCGGATGCTGGGAAGATTACAGGATCCTCTCTAATCGTTTCCGACTCTCCCCTTCTCTTACAGCGATATCATTCCTCTTTCCATAAATTGGTAATGTTTATGGCTTATCTCCTTCTATGGATATATTTGGTAGTGAATCAACCTCCATTTTCTAAACCATATTTAACCCTTTCTGAGCTAGGTTTAGCCACTATAAAAATCTTATGGCTTGCTCAACGGGAAATATTCTCTGAAGAATGTCAGACCTTGTCTCAAGGTCAATCCCTTAAGAAATCGAGTAGGCTTTCCTCTCTCGCCCCTTTTTTGGATGCTGATGGCTTGCTGAGAGTAGGAGGACGTTTATCTTTGTCTGAACTTTCTGAGGATAAGAAACATCCAATTATTCTTCCCTCAAAACATCATGTCATCTCCTTAATTATTCGCCAGTATCATTACCAGCATCTTCATGCTGGCACTCGCACATTACTTTCTGTCATTCGTGAAAGGTATTGGCCCATAAACGGAGTGCATGAAGTCACCTCTGTTATCTGGAAGTGCATTCCATGTTCTAAATCCAACCCTAAGATTACCCCTCAGCTCATGGGCGATCTTCCCACGTTTAGATCTGCGCCTGCCAGACCTTTTACTTTTATGGGGGTGGATTATTCCGGTCCATTTGTTTATTAAAAATCCCCTGAGGCTAAAAATGTATTTCTGGAAAACTATATATTTCTCTTTTTGTATGCATGGTTACCGGAGCAATTCACTTAGAACTGGTTACCAATGCCTCTACTGCTTACTTTTTGGCAGCTTTTGCCAGATTTACTGCCCGCCGAGGTCTTCCTTCAGAAGTGTTCTCGGATAATGCTAGAAATTTTGTCGGAGCCTCTGAGCAAATTAAGAGAGCTCTTACTCATAATTCAGCGTTAGAAAAGATTACTGATTATGCTCACCAGAGAAATTTCAAGTGGCACTTTATCCCCCCTTATGCACCTCATCAAGGTGGGCGTTGGGAGTCTTGTGTTAAACTCACCAAGAAGCACCTTAGACGAGTTTGTGGTAGCACCCCCCTTTCTCATGAAGAATTTAATTCCTTAATTATTTTTATTGAGGGCATAATTAATTCTCGCCCTTTATCTCCCTTACCTAATGACCCTTCAGATCTTCTGCCGTTAACGCCGGGTCATTTTCTTATTGGTGGTCCATTGACTGCCTCCGGGGGGGGGGGGGGATATAACAAAAGGGGGGGGGGGCTTTGTTATATTCTATTTTTGAATCTTCTTTAGCCATTTCTTGGCGCAAAATTGAAAGCTTGCGCAATAATTTTTGGCGTCGCTGGAGGTTGGAATACCTCGGTTTGTTTCAGCAGCGTGATAAATGGCGAATGTCCTGCTCTAACATTCAGGTAGGGGACTTGGTGCTTATGAAAGATCCCAGTCTCCCTCTTGTGTGGAATTTGGGTAGGGTTGTTAAGTGCTTTCCTGGCAGAGATGGTAGGGTCCGCGTGGTAAAACTAAAAAACTTCTGTTGGTCATTTTCTCAGGCCTATCACCATGCTTGCTCCTTTACCACGTGAAACCTAACTCTTGCGCTTTCTTCCTGCAATTTTTTCTCTCGCCCCTCCCAGCATGTTCGCTTTTGCGAATGGTTTTGTAGGTTTTGTTTCCCGTACGGTTTGAAACATTTGTTCAATCTTTCTGCCCATTATTTTACTTCGCTATAATTGCAGTATGAACGCGGTGTTCTGTTTATTTATTGTTTAGTTAACTTATGTTTCAATTGAATTGTTGTTCTTTATTATTTCTTGCCTACTTACCTTTTTCTGAAGTGTGTTTATCTAGACTCACCCGCACTGTCACACTTTCTCACAAATACCGTGCTCGCATCAGCAGTAACCCTCGCAATGTGTATGGAGATATGCGCTGTTTGGCTGTTGACACCCCTCCTCCCATCTGGAATGTTCGGCGCACTATGACGTCATTTCCACTATATATTGCCTTCATCACCGTTCTACTGTGCCTGTCTACGTCTGTCTACATCTGACCATGGCTGCCTGCCTGACCACAACAAGGCCCTTATTGGGTCAGTACTGTTGGTAAACATCGTGTAGCTGGAACTACTCTAAGCGGCATGCCTCATTATTTGGACTTTGTCGTGCTGGGCAAGTTCTGAGTCAACGACCTTCATCTCATCAACTCTGCAATGTGAAATTGTAACTGCTCGTAACCTGCCAGCCAGGTCACTACAAAGAGATCTGTTACTGCTGGTTACACTTCGTCGAAGGAGCTACAATTTATTTTTTTCTAAAGCCATGCCGAGACTTCCTGGAGGAAGCCTTTTTTTTGTTTTTTTACGACCCGCTCCCTGCGGGCCAGCTAACCCATGGCCGTGTTCCAGCACTGGACTTGAAATTTGGATCGTGCTGAACCAACGCTTCGATTCTGCCCTGTCCGGGCAAAACAATACTACTTCCTGCTACTGTCTGAGCGAGACTCCCGCAGGACAATTTTATGGGAAGATACTCTCTATCAACTATCCAATCATTGGTAACGCCAACTTTAATCAAGCTTGTTTAATACATTTTTTCAAGGTCAAGCCTTTTTTTGCTTCTTGCTTTTTTTGGATAATTTCTTGAAAAGACTTTTTAAATCGCCTGCTATTAGGCTTTTTATGCATTCGTATTGTAATTCATATTTCTAGTCAATGTTTATTCTGAGTTTCCTGGAGAAACAATACATTTTGAATTGCCTTCTTTTAACTATCATTCTATTGAAAATATTTGTTATTGATTCAAAAAATCCAAGAAATATATTAACTCTAGTTATCAATGTTTGGTCTCTTCCTTGTCGCTCTATTTACATTCCACTGTGTGCCCGAAACCTAATCCTCTGCTAATTCCCAGTTGGGGTGCTACTCCAATCACCCCTTTCCAACCGCTAACTATAGAAAATACATTCCAATCAACCGGAATAGGGGGTAGTAAACCTATAGCATTAAATTGATCAACGAGAATTTGGAGAGCTTTTTGTGGAAACAACGTCAACACGCGATACGTCACGCCGTCAGGGCCAGGAGATGACGATTGCTTGTAATGAATAACAAATCAGGGTATGTGATTGGTTGACCTTACCTTGTAAAAATTGCGCGAATAAGCTAGAGTCAAAATGTGAATATTGATGCACCTTTAAGGAGTTCTCAAAGAGGGAGGAGCAGTAGAATTAAATTTCTTAGCAGAGCCGGGAATCGAATCTGGGCCTCCGCGGTGACAGAACAAACAAGGAGACAGACATACAGGGTAATGGGATTCATTTTATACTATTTACCCTGTACATTAGGGATGGCTTCGTGGTGCAGTGGCTAGTATTCTTGGCTGTCAACCCTGAGGTTCCATTTCGATTCACAGCTATGCCCAGAAATTCAATTCTGGTTTGAGGACTGGAACGGGGTACACTCAGCCTTGCGAGGCAAAACCGAGTAGACGTGGGTTCGATTCTCACCTCAGCCATCCTGGAAATGGTTCTCCGTGTTTCCCCACTTCTACTCCAGTAAAATGCTGGTGTGTTACCTAAACTAAGGCCACGGCCACTTCCTACCCAAATCCTACCTCAGTTACAAAATACACACACTAGTACAGACATCACAGTGACACAGTTTATCAGATAAATGCTACACACTTCCATGTACACAGGGATACATGACCACGATGTCGCAAAGCCCCAAAACGAATCAACAACAACTGTTCTCTTATCAACACTGTAATCACATTCATAAGTCTTGCTAGTGACAGCGTGAGTCCCTTCTTGACCTTTCTGTGGGGGCGCTGACGCCTAGTTGCCGCCTGAGTGAATTCTAGAGCCACTTTAGACCTTGTCACAGTGCTCATCTCATTAATGAGAGGCTACAAGAGACAGTGGAGGTGTGTTTGCCTGGAACACGACAGTTAAGTGTCAGATGCTCAGATAATATGACCTAGCAGAGAACACCAGCCTGTATGGAACAAGACGAGTTGGCACGAGGAATATCCATGTAATACTGGAATGATCACCGCAATAACCTTTTTCAATACATCATAAGGCACACTGGACTGTTAAGTCGAATTTCGAAGATCTCACCATTTCTTCGTGCCATAATATAACCTTTTTAACTTATTTTCATCTTATGAAAAAATTGGCTTATGCGATCACCTTTTGTCCGTGTGTGTGTGTGTCCCGAATAAAATCTTAACGCTCGAAGCGATTTGAATGAAACTCGATAAGAACATACTACTACATTGTCCGATCTAGACCGTACCTTCCAAATTTTAATACGTTTCGCTAATCCAACATGACGGCCGCGCGAAATATTTCACCGGAATTCTACTGTATATCCCCGACACTATTACAAATATCTCCCTGAAATTTTGTACGATGATAAAGGGTACTACTATAAATTCACCTATGCTACTTTCGAAAATATGTTAGGTACATAACCAACATGTCGGCCAAGGTAATAAAATATTGGAATGTATTTATCTCGCGACTTACTCATCCGAGCACTGTGAAACTTGGCACGGTATATTTTCATACAAGCCTTAGTATATTGGCGTCTTATTCAAAGGAATTTTATGAGAACTTAAAAATGGCGGCTGTGCTAAATTTTTAAAATCTCTTTTTTTATTTCCTGTGGCCTAACTAAGCAATGGAAATGTAGGATGGTATTATGGACTATAATTAGAATATTCGTCTGCCGCATATAATTCTATAGCCAAAATATGAAACAATCCGACATGGCGTCCATACAATATATTTTAGCGGTTCCCAATATGTCCGCCTCAGTTCAAGCAATCAAACTGATTTTTATGGTCTAAGTACATATATGTAAATTTCCAAATCCTGAGAAACACAAAAACAACATGGTGGCCAAGTGATTTTCAAGTATTTCAAATGATTTCTCTGGCTATATAATCACCCAAGAGCAATTATGCTAAGAACAGCGAATTGTTATTCGGAGTTTAGTATAGAGACATCCCACGTTCAATTGTTTTCAAAAATTCAAGGTGGAATGAGTTCGAAATGTTTCTAAATCTTTTTTTTCTCGTGCCCTGTACAAAAGATTGAAGAGATGATTTGTATAATAGGCTATTATAATACTGTAATCATAAAATAATAGTGCTAAATTCTGTAGTTTTTTTCTTAAATCATAGAACCCGTGCATTTGACTTTTCTTAAATTAAACTCCCCTGACTCGTTACAGAAATATACCATCTCGCGGTAGGTGTCTCAATCATCGATACTGAAAGTTACATATTCTAGCACATACTTTCTCAATGTAATGATGTTTGTGGTGACATAGGTCGTGCACCAAGAGCTATTTAGTATACATCACATGGAAAATATTTTTAATAGCCGAGAGAGTGTTTAAAGGAAAATACCAGGAGGATAATATGAAAATAGGCTATTTAGATCTTCACGGAACTACTTGTTGCCTTTCAGTTGCTCGCCGTTTCCTGCTACATTCTCTTTTGTAAAAGAAACCATCAGAATGTTCTCTTTCCTTTGTTTATCACTGTGCCATCAGTTGTACAGCTCTATCTACCACACGATAGAAATGTCACCCTTTAAGAAATAATTATCTGCCATAATATTGTAAGTATAATCAGAACTTAAGGAAGTACTGTAAATATCTAGTTTTGTTGACTCATATAGAGGCTTTGCGACATCGTGGTCATGAAGCCCCGTTTGGGTCCAATCTGTCTGATAAACTCGAGCTAGGATTTGGTAAGAGACGGCCATGGCCTTCGGTTTGGTACCATTTTCCATGAGTAGAAGTGGGAAATCACCGAAAATCACATCTAGGATGGCTGGGGTGGTAACCGCAGCCATCTCCTCTCAGTTCTTCTTCACGAGGCTGAGTGTATTCCGTTCCAGTCTTCAAACCAGAATTAAATTAGGCTACTTGACAGAGCCGGAAACCAAACTCGGACCTCAGGGGTGAAGTCAAGAATGTTAGCCACTACACCATGGGGTGGTCTTGTAATATCATGGTCGCACTAATGACCAAAGAGGCTGTCGGCAATTTGGTCGTATTATGTACTGTAACCATCAACACTATGTGTTGAGTTCGCATAATGCAAGATTATAAAATTTAAATATAGGTCCTGAACAGAAACAAAGGAGATTAAGGAGGTCTACTGGAATTTGAGGGATGCCATCAGACCACACTTGAGCAGGCAAAACTGCGACGCAAAATATACCAGAGACAGATAAGGCCTGGTGATATTCTGGATGGGCAGATTATCAAAGGAGAGCTTATATTTTACGCCGGGACAAGGATGATGCTTAAGGCTTAATGTCCCGACACTTTGGTAAGAATATATTTCAACAGATGGCAGCACAAGCTAAGCTGAATTTATTTATTTAATTATTTTTGTATCGGAAGGGAAGCTCCGATCTGCGATCTGAAAACTGTTATGTACTCTGTCTAATAGCAGAATTGATATTAATTCATTGCTTACATCTTAATTTCAAAAACAGAAAAAATGCTGTTTGTTTTACATATATCTGATAAAAATTCGAAAGAAAGCGGGTAACACGAAAGTTGAGTTCTACTCACTGATTCAAAAGCCGCATCGAAAACCTAAATCGGTTGAATAGAATCGTCGGTATCACTTTGGGAAGTTTGTGAATAAAAGTGGTACTTATTTGCAACAAGGCGCGGCAGTAGAACAAGTTCATGGAGAGCGGGTTGGTGGAAGGTTGGGGGGAGGGGAGGGGAGCGGAGCTAGAGTGACTTGAGAGAGCGACAACCTTGCCAGACGGTATGGCATTCCCAAGCATCTAGTCCAATGTTGCGATTGACTGTGCTGGTTAGTTCTGAATTATTGTCAAGGTCTGGATATTTCTGAGTGATCCTTTGATATTTTACCAGTTTCCAGTTACGACTTCTTGTTTTTAGTTCATCGATCTCATTAATTACTTTCTGTTTAATTTATTTTACCTGCAACAGTATTATTTTGTAATGCCCGTTAGGTGTTCTATTTTCGGCTCTTCCTTTTTTTGGACAGTATTTCTGGTAGAATAGATACATGTACATTGTACATATAGGTAGGCTACGACTGGTGGAGAGCATTACGGTCATCACGTGGAGTTATTTTTTGGTTTTTGTTGAAAAATGAAGCCACCACCAATACCGATTCAAGGGCGTTCCACCAAATCCCAGGAGAGATTGCGAATAACAAGATTGCGCTTAAGTACCCAGAAAAGGAAGCCAGGCCAAAAAAAAAAAAAAAAAAACTCTTAACACAAGTACTTTTTTTTCTTTTTCCTTGATTGTGAAAATGGAAAATTGGTTTCCAGAAATACTGGATTGAATTGGGATCCATAAAGACTGCAAACAGTACTTTTGAGCTACCAGCGGGCAAGTTGAGGACAGACAGCTAACTGCAGCCAAACTTATGCGTTATTGCTTGCAGCCCCTAATTGCAAAAAGTTCCCAGCTAGTATCAAACACCACCAGCAATGCTGCCGAAAATTATATGTCACTTGTTGCAAAATTCACGAGAGGTAAGCAGATCAATCGAGGGAAACGAGGTTCCTTCACTCATAGAACCAAAGCTGCCGGGCTGGTCTTTCAGTTTGGGTCATCCTGGCACTATGAAATGAAAATCCACAGCCTGCTTCCAGTCTCCGACCGGGTCAGGAATGGAATGAATGAAGCCCCCATCTAGCGGCGAGGATATGAACTGTGCCAGCTGCCGAGGCCTGACGCACTCCTCTGGGGCAATGATTAAATGAATGACGAAATGAAATGATAGTGGAGAGTGTTGCTGGAATGAAATTTTGACAGGGAAAACCGGAGTACCCGGAGAAAAACCTGTCTGCCTCCGTTTTGTCCAGCACAGATCTCACATGGAGTGACCGGGATTTGAACCACGGACCCAGCGATGAGAGGCCGGCGTGCTGCCGCCTAAGCTACGGAGGCTACTCATCCTGGCACTATAAAACAATGAAATCAGTTAAGAAAAAAAAACTGCCCCAATAGTGAAGGATACTGCACTCAGCGGAAAGAGAAGAAGGGCAGCTTTCCGAAAAAGTTTATTTGCGTCGCGAGAAGGGAAAAGAATGTCCCGACAACAGTCTAATGAAATGAAACGTACTGTCTCACGTGATTATGGAAACCGATCAATGCAGTTGGATTTCGATGAGGTACTGTTGAGAGAGTTTAGTGATGAGAAGATCAAGCAACTAACGCTTAGTGAAGGCCATATACAAAAACTGGAAAAGGAAACAAGGGGCCAAAGGGAAAATAAAAAGTGGCACACAGCTAGAAAGGACAGACTTACGGCATCCAATTTTGGATATGTATGCAAGAGGAAACCTACCTCGAAATGGGCTCCAGTAGCAAAAATATTCTGTACGGCGAATTTCACTCAAAAGCAATGCAGTATGACTGTGATAATGAGCGAATTACAAAACGAAATATAGACGAGAAATCGGTAGAAAAGTCGAAGAATGTGGTCTTTTCGTACATAAAGCTTATGGGTTTTTAGGTGCTTCCCCGGACGGATTAATAGGAGACGACGCTATAGTCGAAGTCAAGTGCCCTTATTCTGCACGGAATATGACCATACTGGAAGCCTGCAAAAAGCTAAAGGGATTTTGTTTGGCAGAAAGTAAGCGAAAAAGAAAGCCTAGAGAATGTCAAGAACAGTGCCATTCAGAAGAGAATAGATTGATAACTCTCTAACACTCACATGATTTTTATTTCCAGAACCAGGGCCAGTTGGAAATAACATAGGGGGAAATATGTTATTTAGTGGCATGGACGCCTAAGGACATTCATATAGAAACAATAAGGAAGGACGAAAAGTTCTAGATACAATAAAATACTTATGTAACTGACATTCTGCTACGAGAAAATCTTGTTGCCTGAGATCATTGGTCCCAGGATGACCAGATCAATGGATATAAGAGAACCTGAGGTGAAGTAAAATACTGAGTGGGTGTAAATCATGAAACGTTATCTTTGATATGGTAAAAATTTAAGCATTGATTTCAAGAACTGAGTGGGTGTAAATCATGAAACGTTATCGTTGATATGGTAAAAATTTAAGCATTGATTTCAAGAACAGGAAATAATTAGGTATAATATTTTTTGTTTGCTTATAGTTGGCAGTACTAGTGCCTGTGCTAACAATAGGCAGATGAGAATATCTTAGGGACTTTAATTCTATAATTCTATGTACATAATAAATTTGCTCTTGGTATGCATTTTCATAATTTGTTTATTGTAATAAAATGTCCTACATAAATGAACTTTATTATTACTTTCATGAAAATTGAAGTAAGTTATAGTGATTGGCCTCACGGAGTCGTTTCCGATCTCACGAAAAAAAAGGGAATTAGAGTCAAAAGAACCAAAGACCCTTACGAATCACCAAAATAAATGTATGTATGTGTGTATGCATGTATGTATGTATGTATGTATGTATGTACGGTATGTAGGTCTTTGTGCGTGCGCATTTGGCCTCTTATACATCGATAATAGCTGGCTCAATTTATTAGAAATCTTCACGGTTTGTGGTCTTGTTTGTAATGTCTAGAAGACGATACCTAGAGTTAGACGTCCGCATCGGATGGTTTTTAGAATAGATATTCCCAAGAAACATGGACACGAATATATCTTGTCCATCCTTTTTCTAAAATATCAAGAACGTGCTAACTACAAACCAGTCATATCTTTCTATACAGTATTCAATTTCGCATCGAGTGAAACCAGTCGCTGCTCTGTGCGGTTAGAATTATGCCCTACAAAGTATTACTAATGTCGGAAAAATATGTTTTTTGTTCGGGAGTTTATCCTAAAAAAACTGTAAAACAGTTACCTAGAAGGGAATCCAGCGCTGTAAGCATCTATCCTGAGTGTGTTTTCACCAGTTTTTCCAAAATCCCTCCAGGTAAATGCCGAGATAGTACCGTACTTGAAGTTTCAGGGCACCTGCCCCATCCCTGACTCTAATACAGTTACACACATAATCAACTACACGGGACTGTTGATGATGATGATGATAATAATAATAATAATAATAACGTTATTGGTTTTAGGTCCCATGTAACTACTGCGGCTTTTAGAGACGCTGGGGTGCCGGAATTTTGCCCCGAAAGGGATCTTTAACGTGCCAGTAAATCTAATGGCACGGCTCCCTCGCATTTGCGCACCCTCAAATGCCAACTGACTGTACCAGGATTCGATCCTGCAACCTTGGGCACAGCAAGCGAGAAGTTACCATTGAGCCACGCAGTCAGCCAAAGGTACTGATGACCAAGAGGTCCCAAGCCCCTAAAATGTATTATTATCAACAAGAACGACAACAACAAGAATGTTTGGGGTTTCTGTACAAACACATTGTGTCAACGTTACATAAGCGTAACACGACTACAGTATAGTTTTATTTCTCAGATATTGTTCCACGACTAGGCACTTGTACATGTAACTTGCCGAACTATAATATTTATGACTTAGAGGAAGACAACTCCTTCCCATCGTCAAATCGTTCTCTTCTCCCTCCGCCCTGTCAGCGTGTTCATCATTTTCCTTGCGCAAGAGAACTTGTGAAGCCGCGCCGCCTACCACCCTTTTCAAAAAAATTCCCAAACTAATGCTGTCGATTCCATTCACCCGATTTTAATTCTGAAAAATGCATTGGAATCAGGAAATAAATCTCCGCTTTCGTATTACCAGTTTTTTTCATATTCTAAGCAGAGATATAAAAAACTGCTAGTAACTTCTTTGTTTTTAACATTTTGGAAAATGCATTGAATTAATATCAATTCAATTGCAGTCTAGTATATATAGTGGTTTTCAGATCGCAAATACGAGCTTTCGTTCAAGAGAAAACTGAAAAATGAAATTGTCTCACTTTGGTTCTGCTACGAGGTGTCAGAATTACAAACTAAAAAACGGGACATTTAGCCTTAAGAGAGGGGACCCAACCATGCCCATGTTTAATACTCAGCACAAAAATAATTGAATTAAAATAATGGTAAAACATAATTGGAAACCGATGGAAATTTTGCATATCAGAAAAGCCCTCATAAATCGATTAAATTACGTCGTAACTTTCAAGGACAAAATAATCCGCTGAAAATAGTCCACCAATAAGAAGCAGCTGAGAGGGACTTCCTCCAGCTTCGTGATGAATGAAAATATTGCTAACGTGTTTATTAATTAGCCTACGATGAATTTTTAATAGAAAATCATATGGACGAATTCAGCATAATTTATACTGAAAGAAGAAATGTGTTGGATGGGGGAAAACCGGGTGTTTGTCGAAAGTGGGAGAAAATCTGCATGCGCCATGAGATACTTTCCCATAAAGCAATAAAAATGGTAACAAAGACAAACGTTCTGTCAGGGCGTCTGTTGCCCTAGTACGCGTCGGACAGTGCTCTGGAAATAACAATAGGAAGAAAGTGAAAGAAATTAGAACGTCGAACAGTAATAAGCACAAGTTATAATTGTGGGTTTTTGTGTGCAGTATCAGTGCAAGTTGTGATCCAGGCAAAGTGGCAATAACTATCACAGCCGTACGTACGTGATATGATAGCAAAGTATAGTACAGGGTGCTTTGCGATATGCTCAGAATAGTCGCACTAATACAAGCGAAGAAAAGACCTGATGAAAATAAAATAAGTCATGCCAAAACGTCGCCGTAATACTCAGTGACGCGATTGCGGAAAGCAAGGTTCGCAAGTGCCGGGAAGTTCGAAGAAATACGGCCAGAAAGTAAGAATCTATAGTTAATTAAATTTATTTTTCATATAAAAACATATAATTGAGAGTGGAACCTTCTTCTTAAGTTTACAAGAATCAAGGATCATGTAGATGGCACGTCAAACCACCGAGATGGATAGACGAGATCACATTAGGATGAAGATTAAAGATTTATGGAGGCCTAGATGAAGATGAGACGAAATCTGAAAACACTGATGTACAATTAATGCGAAACTTGGTAGAAAGGGAGTATTATATATGAGGTGTCAGTAGAGTTAGAGATACATTTATGAAGCTGAATATCGCGCGCAGCGGCCATCCAGAAAATTCGTAATTTAACAATAAATTTCTTTCTATGTTTTACAACTACAATAACAAAAATACGTGACGAAGTGTGACTATATGCAGTATGGTATGCCCAATAGAAAATAAAAACGACTTTAAATGTCCAAGATGGCGTCCGGGCGTAATATTCAAACGTTGTTGTGAATCATTCAGAATGTAATTGCGCGATTAAAATCAAATTCAGTAAGAGAGAAGTACCTTGCTGAAATAAGCCATAGGAATAATACACTAAATACAACGCTCGGTGGCCATCCTGAAGGTATAGAATATGATAATGAATAAATCAACGTGTTTTATGATGCAACAACGAAAATTAACAATAATGTAGAAACCTACAGGTTGCTCGCATAGAACAAGTCAAAAGAACACCAATACCATTCGTTCATGATGGCGACTGGGCGTATTCTTAAAATTTGAATATCATTAACCCACGATATAATAGCACAAAAGAATATAATAATAATAATAATACTGTTATTGATTTGACGTCTCTTTTAACTACTCTGGCTTTTAGAGACGCCAGGCTGCCGGAATATTGCCCCGAAGGGGATCTTTAACGTGCCAGTAAATCTACGTACACGGTTTCCCCGCATTTGCGCAACCTCAAATGCCAGCTGACTGCGCCAGGATACGAACGTCCAACCTTGGGCCCAGCAAGCGAGAACGTTACCGCTGAGCCACGCAGCCAGCCAGCACAAAAGAACATGACATTTAGTGAGAGAAGTAGTATGACACTGATTTCAGTGCTCAACGGCTAACTTGAAATTATGACATATACAACCAAATAACTCTATATTGTACCCTTAGAAAGAAGCACTACACAAGACTCAAATTCGGGGTCATGATCGGTTCTTGTAAAAAGTGGATTAGAGGAGAATCGTGCTTCTATAAATTTCCAGGATTCATAGGGGAACTTAATATTATGAATACATTACATAAACAGGTTAAACAATAACAATTTAATGCTGAATCAAACTAATAACAACAATGAAATGAAAACCACCTTGATTTTATCCCAAAACCGAAGAAAAACAAGGCATGACTGAATAAAAATATCAGTCCAGAAATCTTAATCACAAATCAGCTTTGACAGCTGTAAGAAAAATTCCGGTGAACCAAAATGTCACCTAAAGAAAGTTAACATGAATCAAAAGTATTGCAAGAATACAAAAATATCAAAATAAAAATTTGAACATGTTTACGTGTTGTGTGCGCGGTCAGACAACTTAATGATAATAAGCACTTTGACGAGAATTCATTCCCGTTCGAACAGTCTAATAAGTCATGAATTCCCGTTCTGAGGATTGGAATCACGACAATATGGGAACATACAATGAAATGGCTAACACTTAAAAATATAACAGCTGACATAGTCTAACCCTTCTACAAAATAAGCAAATATACACCAGTTGTATTTTACAGTAAATACAGCAACACTTGTGAAGTACTTTGTTGAAGGGTCGGGTATCTGTGGCTTCTTAATTAAGACCAGTTCATCCTCAACTAAGCCCCGGTGGAATCTCTTTCCATGGACTCTCCTCAGTCTTCGATCCGGTTGACTTCTCATATGTACTACTGTATTTTGAATCCTTAAATCATGAGCTGGCATGGGATCACGTTGGCAAGTGACAATATTGTCCCACGATCTCTCCGGTTGTCTGTTGTGATGTAGAATCATCGGTATATGTCCTGTTGATTCATGTTTTGTTGAGTTTATGCAAATCTCAATATCATTCACGCGATCTACCCACTTGTGATGTTCATGTGGTACAAATACTCTGAAAAACATCGAAATATTTCTCATAACTCTCTCACTCGGATTTGCGGATGGGTGTCTTATCGAAGATAAAATATGCTTAATCCCAAGATCTTGCATTCCTTTCTTGAATTCTGCACTGGTGAAATAACTCCCGTGATCAGATAAAATAAACTCAGGCTTTCCTATGGTTGGAATCACTTTGTTCTTGATTCGGCTTAGAACTTGATTGGAAGTAGTTTTCTGTATTGGACACAGAACCACGAATTTTGAAAACACATCTAAACATACAAGTAGATATCGGCACCCTCTTCTTCCCTTAGGAATCGGACCGAATGTATCAATAGCAACAAGCTCACATGGCTTTTGCGGCAGTAATGGTTTAGGGAACTGATTCATGAGATAATTGTTCGGTTTTGTGCGCTGACATGCGTCACATGTTTTTACTACCTCGCATATGGTTGTCCTCATGCGGGGCCACGTAAATGTTTCAGCAATGGTCGCTTCTGTCTTGTCAGTCCCGACGTGTCCTAAGCTTGCATGCACGTGCCAGGTTAATCCACGCTGCAATGAAGCTGGTACCATAATTTGTAACTTAGAATGATGATCATCAATAAATTTGTGCAGTAGGTTGTTCAAGTACATATATTTTCCCTTCTTCAATCATGCTTCACGGTGCGCTGGTGTTCAGGTTGCAATTCTCCTTTCAAGTAGCGTATCATCTGCAACATTCATGCTTCAGCTTCTTGTTCTCTGGATATTTCTTTCAGTTCTTCAAGAAATTCGCGATCCTTAGCAGTTAGTTCAATATGATTAACCACGACTTCCCCTTCAACATCTGATTCTGGGTTCCTGCTGAGTGCATCCGGTATGATGTTTAACTTTCCAGGGCAGTGCTCAATCACGATGTCAAATTGTTGTATGTAAATTGACCTTGTAATCCGTTCGCTCACCATTGTGGTTTTGAATAAGAACGCCAGAGCTTTGTGATCCGTTCTTATTGTTATGGGGTAACCAAATACTATCTTTCGCCATCGTTGTAGAGCGTGGAGTATAGCAAGAAGCTCCACCTTTGTAACAGTGTAATTACGTTCATGTTTGCGTAATTTGCGACTTACAAATGCCAGGTAAGACCGGTTCTGCATGTTACTCGGATCTTCCTGATATAACATAGCTCCAATGCCGATAAACAAAGCGTCTGCTTGGATAATGAACTTACGGCCAAAATCTGGGTAACCCAGTTTTACACAAAACCAAAACCATTTATTATTCTTTTTGAGCACTTCCTGCATAGGGGCTACCGTCTTAGTGTACCCCGGGCAATTTTCTTTGAAAAATTCCCGTCACTTCTAGAGAAGCACGTACATGTTTTACCCTTGAAGGTGTGGGGAAATTCTTGATCGCTTCTATTATGGCAGGATTTGGTCTCACACCCTCCCTGTCAATTATATGGCCCAAATACAATATCTCATCCCTGAAGAAATGTGACTTCTTGAGGTTAATTTTGAAGTTTGAAGTGCGAAGGTTTTCTAGTAATTTGTCCAAATTATTCATGTGTTCCTCAACTGTGTCAGAAGTCAACAATATATCATCAATTTATCTGACAGTCATTTCATTAACCTCATCAGTTAGGTTTCGATCTAAGGCTCTGATCAATGCACACCCAGCTGTTTTGACACCAAAAGGCATCCTTTTGAAAGTGAAGGTTTGATTGTCAAACAATTAGCCTGTCAACAATTGGGACTTCTCGTCTAACTCAATATGATGGAAGCTCGACGTCCAGTCCACACTCGAATAAATACTCTTCGCTCTAAATCCTTTCAGGACGTCTCTAATCAACGGCGCTTGGTCATATTCTGGCAACAATCGCATGTTGAGCATTCTTGCGTCTAGGAAGAGTCTAATAGAACCATTTGGTTTCGCAACAGCCAGGATTTCGTTGAGAAAAAGAGTGGGCGTCTTCAGTATAACTCCAGCTTGCAGCATCCCGTCAATGATCTCTTTAACTTGACTATGGTGTTTCTCCGGTATCGGGTACAATCTACTTCTGAATGGGGACCAATCATCCACTTGCATCGAATATTTAAAATTTAATATCTTCCCTAGTACGGTGTTAAGAACCTTCTGATATTTCCTGAGTATATGTTCAAGTCTCTCCTTTTCTGCACCCCTTAATTGGACTCCTTTTAGCCGCTCCTGTAATTGTTCCTCGAAGTCGTCCGTGTTGCCATCTTCTTCAGCCAACAATGCCCAAATCCCTTGCCCTTCTTCTTCGTTTTCTTCCTACTCCACGATAGCTGTAGTGACATCATCTGAATCCATCTCCAGTAATTGTTCCTCTGTTTCCTTACTAATAGCCTCAAGCAACCAGGTATTTGCCTCTCTACCTGTGGTTACCTCATCCATATTCAGCCCAACATTCCCCATTCCCTCTATATTCCTGAAACTGACGGTGTTTTGGTGTAGGTCGATGACGGCTTGATATTCACACATGAAATTTGATCCGAGAATAATATTAAAATTCAACTTGCGTAATATTACAAAAGTCTGAGCAAATGTGTGATCCAGAATTTCCAGTTCTAAATATGCCTGTGATTTGCTAGTTACGGTGTGCTCAGGAATAACACCCCGTACTTTCATTTGAGGGACCGGGATTACAGGTACATCGTAATTCCGCCCTAATTCACGTACTAAAGCCTCAGATACTAGGCTGATCTGTGAACCAGTATCGACCAGGCATTTTACCCTTAATCCGCCGATCCGTGCATAAATAACTGGTAACTGTTTTATTGTGTCATTGTGGGGTTTCACGACCTCCTCCAAGCAATCCTCCGGTCTCGCTATCCATTCAGTAATACTTGCAACTATCCATCCTTCCTCCTCCGAACACCGTCCACTTCTCAGGCTGTCTTCTCGATCAATTAATGGACTTCTTTTTATCCTGACGACCCCCATTTTGGTGTAGCCACCCCTTCTCCTGCTGTAGTAGTAGGCTCCCTGCCCCTTCTTCATTCGTGTGAGTGTCTGGATTCTTCCTCTTATCTATTATACTTTCCCAACGGCCTTTTTCATCTCCTCCTGTCGCATGTAATTCATCTAGGCAACGCTGAGATTCCTCGTATCTGTCTTTCCAAGTCCGATGGTCATCCCTTGGTTCGGATTTTTCGTTGGTTATTTCTTCCGCCGACTTGATCGTCGTATCTTGTTCCGCGCCATCCTGAATTATATCTAGAATCGTTATTGTTTATTCTGTATGGTGTCTCCTGTCTATTATAATAATGCCCTTGTTGAAATCCTCGCTGATTAAACCTGTTTTCATTATAATAGCGGTTCTGTGCTCTGCCCTCATATCTCGGCTGGAATGTCTGTTCACGCTCCTCGTCATTATTCCGTCTTGGGTTAGTCCCAGTATTTGTAGCTTGCATTTTGGTATTTGCCCCCTGCGTCTTAACGAGCTCAGCTGTGTTTACTGTCTCTACTTGTCTTCTCTCTCTCACGTGAAACTGATTATGTGTTTCATCAAGATGACTTAACAATTCCTCTGCCTGTATTGCCGTGTTAACATTTGCTGTCGCTATAAAATTGCTGCACGTTAACGGGAAGTTGCTTGCCAATTGTGGTAATCATGTATAGCTTTGTGAAGAAGTATTCAGCGAACTTGGTGTGTTGGGTATTGTGGTACTTTCTGGAATATAAGTCTAATCGAAGATTCTGCTGGTGGGACGCACTCCAAAACTTTTTAAGAAACGCCTCTTTAAATCCAGCCATGGTCTCAAAAGTATATCTGAAGCTTAAAACCAAATAAGTGCAGATCCACCTAAAAACTTCTCAACCATTCTCAATTAACGCGTCGGGCTTACATTTTGGTCCGCGTAGAAATCATCAAGTTCTTTTAAGAATGCTTTGGGTGTCGTTCCTGTGTCCAGTATGAATTTATTAGGTCTAAATTCATTGGCATGAATTATTTGTACAACTTGTGTAGGTATCTGTCCGTTCTGTGGTGTTGATGCGCGGCCTTCATAATTTCGAAATGCTTGAGTATCTACTGTGCCTACTGTGCCTGGACTCCGTTCTGCTTCCTGACTGTCTGTCGTTCCCTCTCTTTCCATACTTTCATCCTTGTTTTTCTCTACCAGAGAAGCACGTATGTTACCCCGTTCCATCGATTTCAGTTCACTTTGATTAAGCGATCGTCGTGCTCCCTGAATTTAGTTTTCATGTTCTCTTCAATAGCCTGAATTCTAATAGAGTTTTCGCTTAGCCTCTTAATCATTGTTAATTTCTCATCCTTAGATTCCGCCGTCATCTTGCTCCAATCCTTCCTAATGCTATTTTTCATTTTATCTAACCTTTTATCCATTTCCAAATTGATGTTTTCTTGATTAGATTCAATTGTCACAAGCCTCTCAATCACATTGTTATTATTTCGCTCGATGGTTTCTTTCAATTCCTGCTGCTCTATTTCTAACTCTTTCCACCGTTCCCCTGATGTCAGCTCTAACTTTCTCAATTCTTTGACTAGGCCACTAATGTTTCCATCCATAGTAGTAATCTGACCCTGAACAAATTGTGGCCCCTTTTCAATTTTCTCAAATCTGTCCTCCAATCTACCCTGTGCCGATCTAATATCTGATGTATTCGTTGAACATGCTTGCTCGATCTGACTGAGTTCTGCCATCACAACATCATCCAGACTTTGCAATTTTTCACTAAATGAGTCTTCAACCCGTTTAATTTGTTCCATTTGCTTGTCATTATTTTTCTCTACGTCACTCGCTAAGCAGGTTAACTGTTGCTTTGTTTACTCTTTAATTTCAGCCGAGAGCGCAGCCAACTGTGCAGAATTTCTCTCCTCTTGTAATGCCAACTGTTCGGTGTATTTCGCGGTCTGATTCTGTAACTGTGTTTCTAATTCTTTAGACTCTCTATTTATAGTTTCATTGTTTTCCGCCAGCTGTTCGGTGTTTCTTGCGGTATGTGTCTGTAACTGTGTTTCTAATTCTGTTGATTGTTTCTCGTGTTGTGCTGCTAACAGAGTTTCAAACTGTTTTTCTAACTCCGCTGACTGTGTCTTTAACTCGGTTGATTATTTGTTGCTTTGCTCTGCTAACTGAGTTCCTAACTGTTGATTAATCTCGTTAGTTATGTCCTTCCTCATCTCTACTAATTGTTTTTGCATACGAGCCGCCGCCATTTCAATCACTTCTCTGATTTCGTCCAGAGACGCCATCCTCACACAATACAAATATCACTCTTGAGAAATACAGGGACAATGACATATAGGTTACACCCTTGGCACACACACACATACATGTAAACACACACACAAATTAACCCATAAATTACTGAATTCATTTACATTTACTCCCAAAACAATTGCATCCCTGAGTATAATCTACTATTACATTTAATCTTAACCCTTTTGATTCAGTAATAAATCCTAGCCTTACTTCAGAATACAATAACCAATTAATCAAATATTAACCAGTTTTTAAGGTATAACCTTCCTGTCACATAAATTTGGAGTTTGGTTTCTCTAAATAAATCTATTTTAATGGTTGGGTGCCTGGAACATATGATCTATACTTTATCACAACAAATTCAATCAAAGTAATATATTCCATATTTTAACTTTACACAAACTCCGTGATTTTACATTTCAAACACATTCATAGCGGTAATCCTTCGCTTATATTACTTTAATAAAATTTATCACATCCTGTGATCTAACTTCACGAACAAAATGTTTTGCACTGTTCTAGCCCTTTAAAATGCTTTCCACAGTTTTGACATTCTGCGCCCTTGTACAAAAAGACAAAACACCACTAAAATCGCCTCGAAAAGTTCTGTCAGGTATATCCTCACGCCCCCCTCCCCAGAGGGGAACTTAATATTATGAATACATTACATATCACAGGTTAAACAATAACAATTTAATACTGAATCAAACTAATAACAACAATGAAATGAAAACCACCCTGATTTTATCCTAAAACCCAAGAAAAACAAGGCATGACTGAATAAAAATATCAGTCCAGAAATCTTAATCACAAATCAGCTTTGACAGCTGTAAGAAAAATTCCGGTGAACCAAAATGTCTCCTAAAGAAAGTTAACATGAATCAAAAGTATTGCAAGAATATAAAAATATCAAAATAAAAATTAAAACATGTTTACGTGTTGTGTGCGCGGTCAGACAACTTAAAGATAATGAGCACTTTGACGAGAATTCATTCCCGTTCGAACAATCTAATAAGTAATGAATTCCCGTTCTGCGGATTGGAATCACGACAATATGGGAACATACAATGAAATGGCTAACACTTAAATAAAACAGCTGACATAGTCTCACCCTTCTACAAAATAAGCAACTATACACCAGTTGTATTTTACAGTAAACAGCAGCCGAACGAGCGGTCTTATACTCACAAATCAACATATGCAATCACGTGACACACAAAAGCACGGGTTAGCCGATTTATACCCTGACATTACATAATAAAATCTTGGCAAAACAAAGATAAGCAACAACATAGCCCCAACGAGCGGCGACATAGTATCCCTTGTATGCCATGAAAAACACACATGCAACAACAACAAAATATTACCAGGCCTAAACAGGCGTAAAAACATGAAATCACACTGCGATAAATATGCTCGGAAAAGCATTAGATAAGTGGCATGAATAACTCACAAAATTAAATCAACTCATTATAATCATACAGGATCGACATTTAAACCTTAACAAGCACGAAGAAAGCGTAGCGCAGAGCTGCTACGTGCTATCAACATTCAAGATCTCTGTATGGCTGTCAGTCAAGCGCTCCCCTAAATGTGCCAGTGTGTGCCTTACCAAAATAACCCAAGCCTACACGGCCTTGAGTGTCGAAGGACAGCCTCCCTGGGCTCCTGAAAACGCGACATTATCATATTCAACGCAATAATATTATATCTTGAAAAAATCCACACCATGGGATATCAAGAACTCAGAGTCGTCAGCAATATGCCCCTCGGGTAACATATGCTGGAATAAGTGGCAAACAGTAGCATAACGCCATGTCCCTACCTGCTCACTTCACGAAGATTCATCACATATGGCACACACACTTGTATCATCACCTTGATCATTGACCCTCGCTCATAGAGCAGACCAAGAATAGAATACATGTCAGAAATGACATGATCACAACAAGGCTAATGACTTTACATACGGCAGGGCAGTACAGTTGTACAAAGCAAAACAAAACAAAATAACTCAGCCTAATGAATTATAATCATGAACAAACAGGTAACTTTCCCCCAGGTCTAATATTACTTCCTATCAAAAGATTCACTAATCACCAGGTTCTAATCTTTCCACCATAAAATATCTCAACTGTACCATGGTTTCATGTGCTCAGGGCAACATAAAATCAAGTACTCTAATCAAGCAAAAGGCAAAAGCCACAAGGAAAAATCTGAATCACACAAAAATAAAATATTTACAGCAATTGTCACGCGGTGCCAAGAAAAGTAATATGTAAACATAAAAAAACAAAAGAATCTGCATTTAACAACAGCAAAGCAAATATTTACAGCAATTTCCCAATATTGCGCGTAACTTAGCCCCGACAAAATTAATTGCTTAATTTGGAACTCATCACTTCAGCCTCTCTGGTGCCATGATGACACCCCGGTCATCGTCCCATCTTGAAGACCTAGCCCATCATATTCTTGACTGAGCCTGATGAACCATGTGGCATCTCCTCTTCAAGTTCGTTGGCGTACATCTTGCTGCAGAAAAAATATTATTATTATCAAATGAGTCACCTAACTAGACTGCAGTATCAGCTACTTGATTCACCGATAAATGTCCTGTGCAGTACCGCAAACTGGCCCTAGATATTGTGGAGATGTATTCATCTAACATTAACAGAATTAATATCACACATGTTGCCTCGCACACACAACATAAATTTATATTCAAAATCCTAAGTGAATCGCACTATGCTAAAAAGTTTAAGTATCGGAGTGCCACGCAAACGCGCAGAGTTTCACCCTCAAAAGTCTTCAGATTCACAAATGGAAATAATTATCTTCAACTCACGTCATCATATTTATATGATATGCCCCAAATATTAGTGAAAGGGAAAGGAGCTCCTCAATAAATCTTAAAATAATTCCTACAAACCTCCAAACTCATAAAAATCAGCACATTACGATGGTATTCGCGTGCTCAAAGTTCGATCGTAGGGTCACACATTTCTTGAATTCGCGGGCAAATATATTCCCGCCGAAAGTAGCGTCGTCTTCCTGATTGGCTGTTCGTTCAAATTATTGAAAGCATCACTTGCAGAACTCCGCCCACTCTGTGACGTAGAACCCTATCTCTTTCCTTCTCTGGCAACTCTCCGCTCTTCGTCTCTCATCTCAGAACAAGGAAAATCAACTGAGCTCTGCTTCAAGACAAAGTAACGTATTTTCAGGTCGCACCTGCCATTCCAATTCACAGAATTAGTTAAATATAACTCGGTCTATTGTCCCCACTAGAGACAGTAGCAATCCACATTGTCCTCCCAGACTACCTGCTCCTGTGAAATATGACATGAACTTTTCCTCAACTGCGCTGGTTTGGAGCAGTAGAAATAAATTATTTGAAGATTTAAATATGCCATAATATGTAAAGGTTAAATATATTTTAGAGACACAATGTCTCAAATTAGCATTTATGTAGAGCAGTAGCCTATATGGGCTTTGTATGCAAAAGGCAATAGAACACCCCCTAACTTATATATTCAAGATGGTGGCTGGGCATACTATTAAAACTTAAAAATCAATAACTCAGGATCCAATCGCGCAATTAACAAGAAACTTTGTACGAGGCTAGACAGAATGAGGATATCTTGCTTTCATTAATCTTAAGACTATCACTTTGCATATAGCATGCAGCTGCTATCTTGAATATACAGCATGTGACAGTAATATCGATAATCCACTATTTATTACAGTCTCAATGATGAGACGCAGAAAATATCTAGTCTCTCATAAAGAGTTTTCTCAGCTGATGGCGCAAGATAAATGATTTCCTACATTCAAGACGGTGGATGGGCGTAATTTTCGAATGCTTCAATCAATTCTTCTGGATGAAAAAGTAGAATTGCAAAGGGGAGTCTGCGGAATACAACACTTAACGGTCATCACAAGAACATTCAATTTTACTCCCTGATGAGGACAAAGAGCTACAACTATGCCCATACATTTAAGCGAAAGTAGGCTATATGTTCTTTACTGAACATAGGCTATTGTTTTATTACAGAATCCCTGCCTATTGTAAGATAGGCTATCCTATGGGAGCTGGGTGAGTGTTCAGCACAAATTGTGCACCCTGGTTAGCTTTAAATGTTCCTTATGGTGTTTGAACCCATTTTCAGTGTTGCCTTAGTAAACGAAGTTTGATGTTTTTCAGTCGGTCAACACGAATGTACCCAGGTGTGATGGGTTATTCCCTAATCCTGAAAAAAAAATACATTAGATTAGTAAATACACTAGGATGACCAGTTTCGATCGACAAGCGATCATCATCAGATCCATTACACTTGAGCTATAAAATCTATGTCCCATCATAATTGGGTACAATCGTGTTGACCGACTGAAACACATCAAAATTCATTTAAACATTCGATAGAAGCCAATTTTTCTGGATGTCCTGACATTTCTCTTTCTTGCCTTTTCATTCTTCAGAGCCCCTCAATCCTCATTCTTCTTCGAGGGTTGAGGGCATTTCTATTCCCTCTCGATTGCTTCGTGGTGTAGCGGCTAGCGTTCTTGGCTGTCCGGGTTCGATTCCCGGCTCTGCCATGAAATGTAATACTGGTCTGAAACTGGAACGAGGTACTCAGCCTCTTGAGGCAAAACTTAGAAGGGGTGGGCTCGATTCCTGCCTCAGCCATCCTGGAAGTGGTTTCCCCAGTTCTATTCCATGCAAATGGTGGGATGGTTCCTAACGGCCGCTTCCTTTCCAATTCTCACCTGAATTACAAATATACACACTAATGCAGCCATCACAATAACACAGATAGTAGGACGAAATTCCATACACACCTAAGTACGCGGGGCTAAGTGATCACGATGTCCAAGCCCCTCAAATGAAATAACAATTATTCCCTCCCATTTTACTGTCAATTTATTGTTCTTAATCTTCTTGTAGGCCTTCATCGGGAGAGTGTGGGTTCGAATCCCACCTCGTCCGTCATGAAAATAACTTTCGTGGTTTCCCATTTTCACCACCAGGCAAATGCCGGGACGGTTCCTTTCAACCGGTCCACGGCCGACTTTCTTCCAAAATCCTTTCCCTGACCAGTAATAGTAGAAAACTAGTAGGCTATCTTGGCTGTCACCTGGAGGCCCAGGTTTGATTCACGGCTCTGCCAAGAAATTTAATTCTGGTTTGAGGGCTGGAACGGGGTACACTCAGCCTCGTGAGGCAAAACTGAGAATAGCTGGGTTCAATTCCCACCTTAGCCATCCTGGAAGTGGTTTTCCGTGGTTATCCGCTTCTACTCCTGGCGAATGCTGGGATGTTTCCTAAATTAAGGCCATGGCCGCCTCCTTCCCAATCCTCATCTGAATTACAAATACACACGCTAATACAGCCATTGCAGTAACACAGGTTATCAATTCCACACACACCCAAGTACACGGGGCTACATGACCACGATGTCGCAATGCCCCTAAATTAATCAACAAGTGAACTGGTGGTAGTAGTAGTAGTAGTCATCATCATCATCATCTCTATCAGTAAAGGGAGATAACTTTGATGTTACGCCCCTTAAAACAACAATCACCACTCTCTCGTTGCGGGTCTCCTCCGCCTCTCTTTCCCTGTCTCATTAAAGCATATTGATTAGTTAATACATAAGCATATTTTTATCTAGTCGGTATGACTCACGGATGTACTCTATATTCAATGAGTGTTGTCCCTAGAGCTTCCAAATGATACCAGAACGCACCTTATCGTAAAGAGGGTAACTATCGACTGATATGAATCCATGGACTTCGATGGAGAAGAATATTTCGTTTTAATCCTGAAGACGAAAAATATTACGTTGCCCGAACAATACTGTGTATTGAGTAACGAAAAGAAAGAGAGAATTGTATTTGTATTTACTAATGCCGCTTCGTTTATCGCCGGTCAGAGGGAAGCCATGTTTCAGATATTGGGAAGTCCGTCCTATTGTTGTCACAGACGAGATCAGTCATAAGGAACGATTGAGTTGTCTAGAGCAGGGTTTCTCAAAGTGGGGGGCACGCCCCCCAGGGGCGCAGGGAGTGATAAAGTGGGTGCCGGCTTTGATTGAAATATTTATATTTCATATTCTGTAACAAATATTACTATCCTCATATTCATGAACCTATCATAGGCAGGTAGCTCCCAAGACCATTCAAGAATAATAGACTCGTACCTTTGCTGTCTTATCTTACAAGAACTGACCAGTAGATCCTGCCAGCAGGAATTCTGAGAAAAGGTGGCGAGTAACATTTCCCACACAGCTCCCTTTCGCTCGCCACCCGCAGTGACATCTCCTTACCAAACACTTAATGACAATAAGCCGCTTCACAATGTGACCACCACTTCCTTTCAAGAATTTATTCCAAGAATGGATTCTTCTATTTCTGCCGTTGCCGATTCGAATTCAGCTAGGCCTTTCCAGTCAGTTCAAAGACAGTGAGTGAACAGGTGAATTCTAGTGCGTGGTTAGCCAACTTTACAATAAACTGATACGAGTGACGCCATTACCCATGGATAAGTGGCTTATTAGAAGTGGTAAAAAGAGACCCCATGAAAGTGATAGTGCTTGCCCTCCTTTGGAAAAAGAACAAGGTTCGAATTTAAACAAAGTCCATTGTTCTTCCGGGTCTACTTCTGCTCCCGTCAGGATTATTAATTCTACACACAAAGTGAAAGTGCGTAAATATCAAGACGATTATCTGACATTAGGCTTTACCAGCATTCTTTCGAATAATAATCAGGAACAACCTCAATGCGTTCTTTGTTTGGAGATTTTAGCAAACGACAGTTTGAAGCCTGTGAAACTTAAGAGGCACTTGCACACTAAACATCCAGACTGTGTAAGTAAACCTTAAGCATTTTTAAGCGCCACCAGCTACAACTAAAAGGAAATGTTAGATTCCCAGAAAAGCACGCAACAGTTCCTTAGAAAGCGCTGGAGGTATCCTATTTAATTGCAAAATCCAAATCACCACATAATATTGGTGAGAAATTACTTCTTCCTGCAGCCGTGAAAATGTGCGCGATCATGCATGGAGAAAAGTTCGGTGAGTGTTTGAAGTCGATACCGCTCTCAAATGATACAGTAACTCGTCGCATTGATGTAATAGCCTCTGACATAAAAAATCAATTGCTACCACGTGTTCATGATAGCCCAAAATTTGCCCTGCAACTTGATGACAGTACTGATATCGTTAACAGTGTCCAGCGTCTTGTTTTTGTACGCTACTGTCATGAAAATGAAATTCACGAGGATTTTTCTATTTTGTAAAGCTCTGGAAGGGTGGACTACAGGCGAAGATATTTCTTCTCTTCTGAATTCCTTTTTTATTGACAACAATCTCTCATGGACAAATTGTGTTGGTATATGTGCTGATGGGGTGTCGGCATTTACTAGAAATAAAAAGGATTTCAGAGCAAGAGTGAGTGCTGTTACTAATTCTGTAAAATTCACACATTGCATGATACACAGGGAGGCATTGGCTTCAAAAGCACTAAAACCGGAAATAAATAAAGTGCTGAACGATGTAATTAGTGTTGTAATTTTTTTGAATGCAAGAGCTTTAAACAGTCGGCTATTTTCCATTCTTTGCGAGGAGATGGGATCTACACATGATTCGCTTCTATTGCACACGGAGGTACGTTGGTTGTCTCGTGGTCGAGTCCTTCGTCGCGTTGTGGAGTTGAAGAATGAACTTCGTATTTTCCTATTGGACAGCAGTCCTACACTCGCAACCCTGTTTCTGGATGAGAAATGGCTTCCAATACTGTGCTACTTGGCTGACGTATTTGAAAAACTGAATGAACTTAACGTGTCACTTCAAGGATGAAATAGTAATATTTTCATTCTAAGCGACAAAGTGCTTGCTTTTAAGAGAAAACTTGAACTTTGGAAAGCCCAGATGGACAAAGGTAACTGTGAGATGTTTCAATGTCTGAATGAATTCCTGGAAGAAAATGAGTTAGATATTTGTCAAATTAGTGGAATTGTCGTAGAACACCTCCAAAACCTTCGTCAAAAATTCAAGGGTAGATTTCCACAACCTTCAACTGAGAATGACTGGATTCGCAGTCCGTTTGAAATGAACGTAACAGCCCACCTGTCAACGGCAGAGCAGGAGAAACTAATAAGAACTCTCAAGTGACAGAATACTTCGAAATGAATTTAAGTCGAAGTCTCTTGAAAATTTTTGGGTGCCGATTCGGAATGAATATCCCAATTTATCAAGAAAATCAGTGGAACTGTTATTACCCTTCGCTTCAATTTACTTGTGTGAGTCAACATTTTCCGCAATGGCATCCGTCAAGACGAAGCATCGGTCTCGGCTACAGCTGGAAGGGGCTCTGCGGGTTGCTGTTTCAAACATCCAACCAAGACTGGATTTACTTTCCTCTCAAATTCAAGCTCACACATCACACTAACTCCGCAAGTGTCTGAGAATTGCCGAATTCTGATCAATGTGCACTTTTATTCTCCTGTTTTACTTTTTCATAGGTGAAGAGTTTTAACATAACATTTTTCAAATTCACCAGTGAAATGTTGAAAATTGAAAAGCATTACTGAACACAGGTGTCACAGCTAAAAAGCTAATTAGTGAAACAAACAAAATTTGCTCACTTCCAATAACTGCACGTGCAGCAGTTGTTTTTATTTTTATAAGCAAAAGTAATACATATGCATGACATTTTTTAACAAAATATTGTGCTCTATGAATAATGAATTGTGTGCTATTATTATTATTATTAATGTAACTGGTAGTTGAAATCCTAATTAGGCAGTAGCGTACACAGTAGATCTTGTGTGATCTAACAGGGGAGTGGGGGTAGATATTTCATCTTCAGAAGGGGGGAGCGACAGAAAAAGTTTGAGAACCCCTGGTCTAGAGAGAGAGGAAACACGCCAGTGAGTTAGAGAATGGTTCATGAGGGTGGTGGAACGTCTTACGATGGAATGTCAGTTCAGGATGTCTCTTGACGGTCTTGACGACGTTGTGAAGGACAAGTTCTTGACAGGAATGCAGCCAGGAAGGGTTAGCACGCCTCTTCCGCAGTTGGCATCCGCCTCAAGGAGAGGGGAAATAATGGCAGGCTTGATGACAAAACCCTCCTAAACAGATCCCAGAGGCGTGGATACAGGAGATTCTCCCCTGATACTTATAATAAAGATTCATAAAAATTAAGATTTACAATAGGCTATATTAATATGAGGGTCATATCGTAAGTCACTGCAACTATTTTATGTCTGCCAATAAAGCAGCAGGGCTAGAAATTCACCATACGTGATTGAAGGTCACTGGAATGTGATTTGCAATGGTAGTATGAAATTGGGTCCGAGTACAGCAGCCAACAGAGAAGGGAAAATTTAAAATACATCATAAAAATCATTTTCAATTCTGCACAGAGTGCATGACTCACAGTTAACACCCTTCAGAATAATCCACCATGACTTTTACACATATTTGCCAACGACGAGGAAGGCGCGGAATACCATGGAGCAGTATTCTATTCCTCTATGTGCACCACCTCTCGTCGAAGTACTGTTGCTATGTACCCTTTGTTTGCAAACCGCTTCCCACGCAGCGGCTTCTTCACTTGCGGAATGAGATCAGGTGGGTAGGGAGGCTGTTCCATGATCTCCCACCTACCTCCACCGCTGCAAAAGGTTCATGATAGGAGTGACAGTGGGCTGTTGCATTATCACGTAGGATTATGTCTCTGTGCAGCAGTGCTGAATGCTTCCTCTCAATTGCATGACGCAGGAGGTACAACAGGAAGGATCTGTAGTATGGCCGCTGTTCGTCTTTACGTACATCTATCTTGGAGCACAGATACTAGGATACTAACTTTTGCGTGTGCTGTCAATTAGTCACCAATGCACACAGGCGCAACATGATGGTGGCATTCAATACTGTGTAAAACAGGTTTTCAAATATTTATACTGAACTAACCACATTTAGTCTTGTCTATTTCGGAAGATATAACATAGTTACCATGACTTATGATATGACCTCAGGCACAAAAACAAAGATTACGGTCGAGGGGACCCAACGCGCTGACGATGCGTCACCCCACAATCTGTGGGCCGAATGACTGGGCAGCGGTCGCTTGCTAGGCCAGGGCTCTCCGTCGGCTGTGGTGCCACGGGGTTTGGTTCCGCATGACTACTATTACAACCTAACTATCAATCTAGCCTACTATCTTTCAATAAACTTATTGCCAGCACAGTGATGGGCGCAAAATCGAAATCCTTTGTTGCTTCGAGAGTGCTAGCCAATAAGGATTGGGGCGGACGAATACAATTCTGATGGTATTGAGAATGAGCCGAGTGTTTAACAAAATACTTTCTTCCAATATCACATTTGTGTTGATTTATCGGTTATTTATTTATTTATTTATTTATTTATTTATTTCATGTCACTAATAGTAACGATCCAAGAGTCTTTGGGTTCATTCTAACTCCCGGCTTCGAAAACGCCACGTAGTAATTTCAGTAAGTCCCAGTTTTGGAAGCAGAATAATAGGCTAACCGCTTCCATGTCGGCAAACATTTATGATGAAATAAGAGATTTCACCCCATTGTTTAAAATGAATTCACATTGGAAATTGATATGTTATATTTGACATCCATAAATTACTTTTAATTTGAAACCTAACACTATCACTTATGCTGCGTTGGCTCGTAAAATAAGACATGCATTATCATGCTTTACTGATGGACACAGATTTGAAGAAATACTCATTGAGTTCTGAATTTCTTTTGAATCAATTGAATTAAGCTGACACTTAGGACTACATAGAACTGTCTGAGAGTACACTTACAATCTCTTTGTCTGATTCTGAATTTCTTGCACTCAGCCTCATAAGGAAAAACTGAGAAGAGGCGGGTTCAATTCCTATCTCAGCCATCCTGGAAGTGGTTTTTCATGATTTCCCAATTCTACTCCAGGCAAGTGCCGGGATGGTGCCTAACTTAAGGCCATGTCCACTTCCTACCCTAATCCTGCCTCAATTACAAATATACACACTAGTACAGACGTCACAGTGACACAGGTAATCAGACACACCCAATTCTCGGCGCTGACAGCGGTTATACTGAATGTGGGCTTCCCCGGAGTTTTCCACACTCTCTCGAGGTAAATGCCGGAATTACACTTTATTTCACGTCCAGGGGGCACCCATCCAATTCCTGACCCTTAATAATTACAGTAACGCACATTATTACAGTCACCATATAAACACAGGTTATCAGAAAACTTGAACACACACACTCAAGTACATGTAGTGAACCCAGCGGTGTTAGGCTGACTGGTGTCGAACGTGGATCTCTGAGATAGATGAACTCAGAATAGAGATTCCAGCAAGGAACGAACACGAGATCCTTTGAGAGAGATTAAGCTATAAAAACCCCTAGAGAAAATACACATTAAATCACTGTTGTGATATGAACTAATTCTGATATTATTTGTTAATATAATGCTGGAAATACTAACAGATTATTGCAGTATTGGGCTGTAGTGTGCATAAAATTCTGGACTTAGAGCAGAGAGTTCGAACTTTTGACAGTTTGTTAATGGCTCTAGAATTCAGGCGTGGTTTCATGGAGACGTGTCACTCACTGTGACCTACTTATGCCGTCTGGAGCAGGTCAGGAGGGTAATATATGGTCAAGTTATTCCCCGTTACAGAATAGAGAGGCCCAGGGGATGAGAAGATAACAGAGTAATTTAATGATTACTCGTGATTGGAGGAACTCAGAGACATGAGGATTGCACCTATGTGAATGTATAGCCGGGAGGCTAATTATCAATCCGTTAACATAGAAATCGAAGCAGATTTAATGTAACGCGTATTAACACAGTAACACTGAGGTTAGCGACACGATCTGACCATGTCTTCGGGGATTTACCAATGACGCGGCGTGGGGAAGCGCTGGCAAAGGCAATTAATATTAATTAATTGGCCGATCGATCCTCGAGCACACATACGGATCTGTGATCAGCGTGGAAAAATGAACCATAAAAACGTTATTTCAAGACCAGAAACGTACTGAGAGAGAAAAGGACGCTGCAAGGAAATTTTCGGTCTACTTTTTTCTCTCCAAACGGATATAAGGGCTGTGGGAAGGACAGTCGCAGTCAGTGGAACCGTACTTGAGTGCAGAGAGCACGTCACCCGACCTCAGGAGTGGAGCGCGCGGACTTTAACAGTTTAAGTGCAGCAACAGAATAATCATGCATTAAGGCATGAATTAATAACGATTAATGTGGTCAGTCGAACCACAGTCTAGTGCGAAGCGCACGTTGCAGGAGTCCAGGAAAGGGACACGCGGACTTCAGTATGTTGAGTGCTCATCAACATAATAACCATGCAGTAAGGCATGAATTAATAACGATTAATGTAGTCAGTCGAACCACAGTTTAGTGCAGCAACATAATAACCATGCAGTAAGGCATGATTTATAACGATTAATAAGGACAAGTCGTGCCATACTTCTATAGTCGGCATTACGAGCGATTGTTATTGAGCACGTAGGAAATGTACCGTGTGATATATGAGGTAGTACAATTGGAAGTGGTAATTGTACAAGTACAATTATAATAGGATGTTGGACTGCGCAGATATAAACTTTGTTATGCAAGTGGTGAAATTTCGCAGGGATACCACTGTAATTAATGCTTAGGACGATGTGGAAGCATATTTATGCGATATCAGGAAATTTATCTAAGGATAGAAATTGATAGAAAGATTGGGGGACCGCTAGGAATCCTTAGGCAGAGAATCGAGACTTTCAATCGAGGTGCGGGTAGCAGTGAAGAATAGATCTTCAGGGCCTGCATTTTTGATATTCTGAACGGAGAGATCAACCATTAAGAAATGTACATAGCAATCGTGTGATTTTAGTGATGATCATTTAAGTGTATGTAAAATTATTAGTGTAAAAAGTGATATAACGTGTTGTGTGAATAAGGAAGCAACAGCTTCAACATGGAAAAGCAAAGCGCAGTGTGTTTTGTAAGGCAAAATTTCTGTAAAATGTGTGTGAAAAGTGTAAGAATGCCTTGCTAATTTGCAAATTATGGCGGGCATTACTGGAGGAAAATGCGTGGTTGGAGCCACCAGATTAACCAATGTGAGTACCCAAAAACCATGATTTTATAGTAATTATAGTCCACTGTATGTTGAGTGACTTCAAAATTTATAGAATATGCCAATAAGAGTCAATTTTAGGAGGTAGAACCTCAAGATATTAATGTTGTGTTGATTTTAGTCAAGTTGAGATGTCTTTGTACATCATTGAGTGGATAAATCGTTACCACTAATGTAAAAATGGCAATTCGGTTATATAGAAAGTTAACGTAACGAACACGGATGTTCGGTTATTGAAAATGGTTACGTTGTGTCGGTTATGGTAATATAGGTCAGTAATAACAATAATGATAAGAATAAAAGAATACACATCAGGGGAAAATGATTGTAAGCAAAATATATGTGCTAATTGGTATTTGTGTATCCAAGCGGTAGTATTATACGTGATGGGCGAAGTGAAAGAATTTAATATCAGATTATATTATGATAATGGAAATAAATATGCAAGAAGCTAGGAACTGGAAGGGTTTAATAAAGAATTGAATTCGCAGCTTGATGAATAAGCTTGTAAGAGTAATTGATAGATTTTATCTTACTTATTAAAGGACGGGATCATATCACCATGGTCAGGGGAGCCAGGTAGTCTAATCGACGTGTGAAATCTCATATAGCCAAGGGCATACAGAGATATTTATTATTGCCAGAGCGTAATTAGTGATTGACCCTAGCTCTGTGGATTGATATGAAATGTTCCGGGTTCGAATCCAGTGGTGTATGGGAGGATAACAATGGAAACCTCAGCATGACACCTGATATCGACCGAGAACTAGCTATTGAATAAATTCAGCTCCTGGAAGTGAATTTTGTCGGCAGGATGTGCCTGACCGTGTCATTTAATAAGATGCCGGCTTGGCCAATTCCACAGGTGGATGGTGAATCTCGTTCCTTCGTATAATGTAAATGGACCTGTTGAGGCCAGCTATTAACATCCTAAGGTTAGGAATAAATACTTAAACACTTCCATACCCTATCTTGCATACAGTTCAGAAGTTCATATGGGATATGCAGGCCAATGACACTGCACTATTGTAGTTAAAGCCACGTGTTACTGCTTGGAGATAAAGGAAGAGGAAACATAGTAAAGGACGGAGCAAGTGTTTTGTTACCGCCCGACTCAGCCCATTATATACAGGAAGGGCCGAGGTAGAGATTTTAAACGACCCTTGGAGGTTGACATTTATAATGGACAGACTTTGAAACCCTGTTTGTAAGAGGAGAATCATTGTTGTATTGTATAATGAATTTGTGTAGTTTGAAACACATTGATAATTAAGGATCGGTTTGATAACTTAATACTTGGCAAACTTATCAGTTGTTGAAAGTTGCATTTTTATACTGACATTGCCACCTGTTTCTAAAGGTCGACACTAGATGCCATAGGCTATGCCCACGCAAGGATAGAATAATATACCATTCGACACAGCGGTAACGGAATCTTTGAAATTGAACTCACAACGGCATACAGTGGAACTGTAGAAAGTGGAACTGCATAACAGTGGAAATGCAGAAAGGTGTATTATTATATGTAACAGTGGAGTTGCAAGTAAATATGAGGTGCAACCCATAAATAGGTTAATGCATGGTAGATCATTTTGGTGGGAAGAGAGATACAGAACACAAGTGTACGCATAATGTAAAGTAGGATGTGTTGTGAATAAACAATTAGATTGTGAAATTAAAGAGGTCACAATAGGTGACGTAAGATTGTAAGTACAGTTTTATGTGTAATTTGCCAGTGCATCAGCGCACTTGAGAATGCATTTTTATGTTAATCTCATGGTAAATATATAAGTAAGCATTTGGATTTGCAAGGATAAAGTGCGAATATTAGTGGATTGAAGGAATAATTTTGCATTGTTTTATGTATTATTGTTGGGATTGTGTTTTTGTTTGTGTGAAGCCATGATTTGGAGCTCAATTAAAGTCTTTAGAGTAGAGATGTGCTTTGTTATTGTAGAGTTGATACCTTTTAGTCTCAGATCAAAAATATGCAACTGCTCAGTGGGTGGACGGTACACGCCTGAGGACTGATGCTAGCTAGAGGCAGAAGCATGTTTTCCATGGAAATTATTCACATGGGTACAAGGGATTTGATGTCCTGTACAGTGATTTGAGCTAAAGGTACAACTTAAGTCGGTCAAGATTTGATGTAAACAACTCTATTAATATAACGAATAAAATGAATTAGGGGAATGACCGCACCTAACCTTAGCTAAGCTCCGATACAAACGAAATAAATTTTGATAATCACCATATACTTACCATGGTCCAGGTAACATGGGGCGGTATTATTCTATCGTGGAATCGCCTAATTAGTGCAATATGTATATCTTGGCATTGCACGGTCTGACCTTCATTTTTAGCCTACTTTTCACATTTTGCAAAAATGAGGAAAAAGTAGTCTTATGAGATCGATCCAGGAAAATGTGTGTCTTTCTGTCTGTCTGTCTGTCCTTCTGTCTGTCTGTCTGTCTGGCTGTGTGTGAGTGTCCCCCCCTATCAACTCCTAAACGGGTGGAGCAATCGAAATAAAATTTGGTAGGAGTAAAGATCTATACCTGAATATCTCACGGACATATTTGAAAATGATGTCAGTGCTACCAACTTCTGAAAAATCGCAATTGAAATTTGAGCTCAATGTTGGATATCCTGGAAGGTATGAATGGGAGCTATTTCAAAATCGGCACACATATAGATAATAATATTGCAGTTTAATTTCCAGAAGGCCATACATGGCAGTGTTGCCAAAATGATTATAAGCCTACTGATAGGTCCAATATTTAAATGCATATAACTTCTACACTATCAATTGGAATTCAACCAAATTTCGTATGTTGTATGTGTACATAACCAGATATGACTGAGCGTATTTTTAAGACCCACCAGGGCTGCCAACTGTTAATAAATGCTCCTAATTTATTTTATCCAAATACGAATATATCAGAAAGTATGCATGCCGACAGCTTTAAACTATGCACATGTATAGTACCTGACATTCTATGTTAATTTGGAGTAACTTATATACGTCAGTGCTACCAACATGATTCTATGCCTGCTGAGAAGTCCAACTTTAAATACATGTAACTTCCATACTATCATTTCGATTTCAACCAAATTTCGTATGTGCTATATGTACCACAACAGCTATGACTATGCGTATTCTGAAGAGCAACCAGGGCTACCAACTGTTAATAAATGCTGTCTCTATTTTTGTTACCCTAATATCAATATATCAGAAAGAATGCAAGCCAATAGCTCTAAACTTTAAACACGTATAGTACCTGGCATTCTAGATTACTTTGGAGTAACTAATATACGTCAGTGCTGCCAACATGATTCTAAGCCTGCTGATAGGTCCAATTTTAAAATGCATGTAACTTCTATATTAACTAATGGATTTCATTCAAAATTGGCACAACAATAGATCATATTATTTCAGATTATTTCTGACCAATACAAGCATGACACTGTTGCCAACATGATTTTACGCGCGCTGTTAGATCCAATGTTTAACTGCATGTAACGTCCATGCTATTCATTGGACTCCAACCAAATTTTGTATTCTGTACCTTAACAGATGGAACTAAGAATATATTCAGTCACCACGACTGCCAACTGTAGTTCTCTATTAGGCTACATTATGCCAGGTATACAGTATTTCGAACTAATTAGAAATTTCGATATTACCAACTTAATTTCGTCATTATTCTAGATATATCCATATCGATTAATCATTTGCATGAATCTTAAATTTTAAGAAAAGTAGGCTCTTTAGTTCGTCACGGAACTTCTTGTTATTTTTCATGGCGCCCAAGTTTGTGGAGCTTATGGGATTTAGGGAAACCCCATAGATTTTTTATGGTATTTCATGGGGAAAACCATAATAATTATTTTTTTGCCTCAAACTGTGTTTGAGTGATTTTTGAGTTCAGTGGGCTTTTGAAGTAACGCAGAATCTCTCTATTGAGAAGAGAATTGCCCAAGGGTACGAGCGCTACACACCCAATTCACAATTTATCCAAAATCCAAATATTAAGTACAATCTTACAATATGTGTACAGTGTCTTGAATTTCTCTTCAAAACGAATCCATGCATGTATCCAGGAAGCCTGCCTATATCTCAAAGTGAATTGTAGTAAGAATGGCTGGTACGGAGGGAATTTTGCAAGGGATTGTAGAGTTAAAACAGCATTTTGACGCTGTCAATGAACAGAATAAGCTGGAAGCCAAGGCTTTCCAGGATGAAATAAATAACCGTTTAGATGCCAATCAGGTGGCAATTAATGCAAATCAGGTTGCAATGAATAATAATCAGGTTGTAATAAACAACCGATTGGATGCAAATAAGGCAGAAATAAATGATAAGCTAGGTCAAATGCAAGAAACAATTAAGACCGAGGTAACTGAAACCGTTGTAAGCATTATATCAGAAATGCAGGTTAAGACCGAAAAGCGTTTCGAGGCGATAGAACACAAACTTGAAAGTAATTTGCAGGCATGTAAGCACGCGCAGGACGAAACGAACAGTAAGTTAGATGCGCTGTCTAATGACATTAAGGATATTCAAATCCAAAATGAGGCGAATCTCGAACGCCAAGCGAAACAGTTTTTCGAATTTACTAGAACGGTAGATGAGAGATTAGAAGAGAATGACAGTAAATGGGATGAAAAGTTGAAAGGTTATGCTAGAGCGATTAACGGTGATCTGAAGAAGCAGGATCAGAACATATTAGATCAGTGTCAGGAAATAGGAGAAATTAAGGCTATCGCTAACGAAAGTAAAGAGCTGGTAGGCAATATAAAGGGTCAGATGAGCAAAGTTCATCAAGAACTGGACCAAATGCAAAGCGACATTGTTATCGTTAACAAAAGACAAGAGGAAAACAGAGGGGAAATCGCTAAGGTCAGAAATGAGATATCAAAGGTCAATGGACATTTCCAAGAGGAAATTAAAGGGCTTAGAAAATAACTCGAACTAAGAGAAGGCCAAAAGACAGAGGCAAGCTACAAGACCCTTGCTCAAATAAAGGAAGATGTAGAGGATGAAATCTCCCATATCAAGCAAAGCCTGGGAAGATAAGAAGAAAATATTTCAAGTGGCAGAAGAAAACAGGGATAGGCTTAGCAGAATAGAAAAAGAAGTAATCGCTCGATTGGAAAGAGCAGAGATGCGCCACAATCAAATGGAGACTAGGATAATAGCACAGGAGGAAACCCTAATGAAAGATCCTAAGTCAAGTGAAGGCAGCGTGGAAGGTATGAGGAAAACCAAGTGGGCAGATTTAGAAATCCAACCTATAATAAGGAATGCTACAGGCCCGGGCGAAAGTACATATATGACGCCAGACGCACCGATTGCAGCTTCTACGCCGCATGAAAATGCTATTCACACCCAAGTTATAAATGTAATTAGAGCAAGCGAGGAGAAACCAAGAAAATTTTCAGGTAGCCATTGTAATATGACACCGAAGTATTGGTTGAAAGAAGTGTTCGAATATTTGAACGATGCGCGGATACCACAAGAGCGCAGGCTACGAGCTATAGAGAAACTAACGGAGGGAGAATGTGCGTTATGGTTCCGCAGTTTCCGTTATACCTTCGATACTGTTGAGGAGTTCCGGGAAGCTTTTCTGAAGAGATACTGGGATCCGACGACCCAACAGAACCTTCGATTGGATTTATACTCGAAAAGATACAGCACCAACAATCCAACGAAGTACGCTGAATTCTTTGTATCTCAGGTCTGTAAATTTAAGGAACTTGACCAGGCACCTAGCGAGCTAGAGCTATGTATTGCTATCGCCAAACAACTTCCTTATGAAATCCAAAGGCTGCTGATTTCGGCAAATGCAGAAACCGCAATGGAAATGGAGGCATTTCTTAGGCAAACTGGACCTCACAACATCCAATACTATGCGTCAGAATCGAGCCGTGGAACAGGTACACGTGACCAACACGCAGACTGACCAGTACAAAGCTCCGAAAAATAATAAAGCTACTAGCACCGAAACGTTAGATTCCAACGGACGTCAATGGGAACATGAACCCAGAAGATGGCAACCGAAGTATAAAGGAAACGCTGGTAGAGGAAGAGGAGGCCGAAATTCTTGGAATCAACAGAATACAAGGGGTAGACCGTACCAAAATAATGGAGGTAACAACGGCCAAGAAGGCAACAATCGGAATTGGAGACCCCAGGAAAGAAGGCGTAACTTTGATGACTAGGTAGAGGAACGTTATCACGCTTCATTGCAATACCTCGATGAAAGGGGAGAAGAACCCCAGAAGCAGCAAGTCCGCTGGCAAGAAGCTATGCAAAATAGGACGTCACCAGACAGATATGGAGACGGAGCCAAAAGTTTGGAGTTACAGCGCAGTGAACAGGAGAGAAGAAACTCTAACGGGACTGGCGCTGCAGAGAAAAAAACACCAAAATTAGAAGAATTTGAGAATAATGGATGGAAGGCGGTCAACATAATTAATTGGATAGCCAAACCGGAATAATTAATCGAGGATATAGGAGGATCACAGGCCATGATCAAAAGAGAATTGCCCATTATTATAGTAAGAGTGTCAGGGTTGAAAATAAGAAGTCTGTTAGACACGGGTTCAACGGTGTATCTTATGACACAAGCTTTGTATAATGAGATAGCGCAGAGAGAAAACGTTTTGAAAATACCTATCTCAAGTGTCAAAATAAAAGGTGTCATTCCTGACAAAACGATGATATGCAAATATCAGGTATTCCTAGACTTACAGATGGGAGGCTCTATCTTTTCACAGAGTTTTCTACTAGTAAACAAATTGCCTTTTAACCTTATTATTGGGGCAGAGTTTATAAGGGAGTACAGAGTGGTAATAGACATATCACAGGACAGAGTTATGTTCCGTGTGAACGAGGAAGCCGAAGGCTTAGAGGTCTCACTCAAACAGAATGAACCAGGGACAGATGAACAAGTATGGCATACATACAGACACATGACTGAGGAGGAAGTGTTAGCTATCGCGCATTTAGAAGATGAATTGAAAACACTAGCCGCAGACATGGAGAAAGATCTGGAACCCGAATTGGAAGAATGTATTTTGGAAAAACTAGAAGAAGCGAAAATTGGTCCAAGAGATAAAGAAAATTTAAAGAAATTGTTATTGGAACAGAAGGAAGTCTTTGACTCCAGACCTGGTCGTATAAAGAACTTCACTTATGCATTACAAATTAACGACTGGACACCATTTAGGCAGAACCCCTACCCTTTAGCCGAAAAGCACTATGCTAAGGTTAAAGAAGCAATTCAGGAGATGTTGGAGGCCGGTGTTATTGAGAAGACACCTACGCCTTACGTAAGCCCATTGGTAATCGTACCTAAGACAGACGGGACTGTCAGAGTGTGCCTGGATTTGAGGCATTTAAATATGAAGGTGATACCAGAGTTCGACCAAGTGCCACCTATTAAAGAAATCCTCAGAAAATTTAAAGGGAAGACCATATTTACAAATTTAGATATTACGTCGAGCTTTCACCATCTTGAATTGGAGAAGAAAACTAGTCTATTGACAGGATTTATGTTTGATCAACATACATACACATTTTAAGACTACCCTTCGGTTTGAAAACAGCTGGTTCAGCTTTGATAAGAGCGTTAGACCGCAATCTATCGGATGAAGTTAAAGAGAGTACCATCAGGTACGTAGATGACATTCTACTCACATCAGAATCTCTGGAGAAGGCACATGAGAGACCTGAAGAAGTTGCTGGATAACCTTCGAGAAGCTAATTTTAAGGTTAATATCAAGAAATCGCACTTCTGTCAGAGGGAAGTTAAATTCCTAGGGCACGTTATCGATAAAAATGGAGTAAAGCCAAACCCAGAGAAATTAGAGGTAATTCGAAATTTTCCTCGACCCACGAAAGTTAAGCACGTCCGACAGTATTTGGGAGTAATTGGATTCTTTGCTAACCATTGCCCAAACTATACTACAACTGTGGCACCCCTGCAAGATCTATTGAAGAAAGGCGGCAGGTGGAATTGGACGGAGCAATGTCAAGAAGCATTCGTGAGGTCGAAACAAATGCTTTTGGAATACGTGCAGCTGGGATACCCTGATTATACCCAGAAGTTCATAATACAGACGGATGCATCACTTATTGGAATAGGGGCGATGCTATTCCAAGAAAATGTTGATAAGCCCGAGGAGAAAGTTTTTATTGCCTTTATAAGTAGGAGATTGAGGACCCATGAGAAAAAATACACTATCACAGAGATAGAGTTGCTCGCAATTCTGTACGCATTACAGTACTGGCGTAAACTCGTGTATGGCTTTCAAATCGTCCTCAGAACAGACCATAAAGCTTTAACATTTTTGTTAAAGACGGATTTGTCTAGCCAGAGGTTGACAAGATGGTCCCTGTATATTCAACAGTTCAATGTGGAAATAGAATACTGTCCGGGGAAAGAGAACGTAATACCGGACATGTTAAGCCGATATCCGAGAGAAGAGGAAACTCTAGCTGTCCAGATTGAAAATCGAGATCAGAAAACCTTAGATGACTTGAAGAATCTTACCAACCTACAACGCGAAGATCCGTGGTTGAAAATGATGATTGATTACTTCTAGGGACGCTTAGCAAGGGGAACTGAAATATACAGAGAGGCAGAGGCATTATCAACAGACTACGTATGGTACAATCAGATGCTACACAAGTGGGATGATGTAGACCATACCCTTCAAAGAATTGTTATTCCTGCATCTTTGCAGAGGAGATTGGTGTGGTTAGCACACAGAGCGTTTGGACATCCGGGTGTAGATAAGATAACTGCTCTACTGAAAGAAGCATTCATTTGGCCGAAGTTAAGAGAAACGGTAAGAAATGCTATTAGGACATGCGATTTGTGCCAAAGGGTAAAGCCAAATGCCTTTTTAATGAGACAACGACCCATTCCGTTGTTACCAGAGAAGCCAAGGCAGCTAATGAGTGTAGACAACTTTGGACCACTGCCTAGGGCACGTAGAGGCAATAGACATATTTTTGTAGCCATGGATGTATTTTCAAAAATGGTGGTATTATGCCCCATACAGAAGACCAGCTCAAAGCAGGTATTAAAAAGACTGAAAGAGAGAGATATTCCGATACTTGGGAAACCGGATAACCTACTCTCAGACCACGGGAGCTGCTTTACTAGCGCGGAATTTCGTCGGGAATTGGCAAATTTAGGAATTAGGCATATCCTATCTACCATTCGCCATCCTGAGGCTAGCCCCGTTGAACGTGTTATGAAAGAGATCCAGAAATTTACTGTTCAGAAGAGAATTGGAGATGGATCGACGTTTTGGATATAATAGAGTTCTGCATAAATAATACTGTGCACGAAGCGACAGGCCAAGTGCCCGTGACTCTACATTTGGATCAGAGACCGGAGAGGCCATGGACTGATGTTATTCCATTACCCGTAGACGCGCAGCCAGGACGAGAATTGAGGATACAGCGAACCTTCGAATATCTCCAAGTACAGGCTGAAAGACGCCAGAGAAGAAACCGTGCGAAGCGATACCACAGACCGCTTCTCATTGGGGAGAAAGTTTTAGTCAGGAGGCCAGCCAGTTCAGATCCAGAAGCATGGAAATATAAGAAATTCAATTTCGGATATCACGGCCCGTTCGAAATTATAAGAGAACTACAGAATAATGCATATAGATTAAGGCATTTAGAAACGGGAAACGAGGTCGTTATGAATGTGGCCAACCTCAAAATTTATTATTCACCAGAGGAATTTGACGAACAAGAGGAAGCTATAGCAGCGCACGCCCAAGTGGACGTGGTCAGCAAAGTCAGCCAGGCAGGCAAGCTTGAAGGCTCACTGAGCGAGACGGAAAGGAAAACAAACAGCTCGCCCAGGGAAGAAAGGAGACAGGCGGAATGCATGTGTCTACGACTGCTATACAAAGAAATGGTCGATTTTGCCGGGAGGTGGAAACCTTGAATGAAGCCCTCCGCAAGGACAATGCACGTCTGAGAGCTGAGCTCAGAGTAGAAGGGGGATGTAGACAGACCCAATCACAGGCAGACGAGTTGAATGACCGCTTAGTGTAAACAAGGACGGTCGGGACAGTCAGCCGGTGACTTACAGAAGGTCACTTGCAAGTGACTTCTATAAGTTTTGCAAGGGGTATATGAACCCAATGGTGTTAGGCTGACTGGTTTCGAACGTGGATCTCTGAGATAGATGATCTCAGAATAGAGATTCCAGCAAGGAACGAACACAAGATCCTTTGAGGGAGTTTAAGCTATAAAATCCCTAGAGAAAATACACATTAAATCACTGTTGTGATATGAACTAATTCTGACATTATTTGTTAATATAATGCTGGAAATACTAACAGATTACTGCAGTATTGGGCTGTAGTGTGCATAAAATTCTGGACTTAGAGCAGAGAGTTCGAACTTTTGACAGTTTGTTAATGGCTCTAGAATTCAGGCGTGGTTTCATGGAGCCGTGTCACTCACTGTGACCTACTTATGCCGTCTGGAGCAGGTCAGGAGGGTAATATATGGTCAAGTTATTCCCCGTTACAGAATAGAGAGGCCCAGGGGATGAGAAGATACCAGAGTAATTTAATGATTACTCGTGATTGGAGGAACTCGGAGACATGAGGATTGCACCTATGTGAATGTATAGCCGGGAGGCTAATTATCAAGCCGTTAAACATTGAAATCGAGGCAGATTTAATGTAAAGCGCATTAACACAGTAACACTGAGGTTAGCGACAAGATCTGACCATGTCTTCGGGGATTTACCAATGACGCGACGTGGGGAAGCGCTGGCAAAGGCAATTAATATTAATTAATTGGCCGATCGATCCTCGAGCACACATACGGATCTGTGATCAGCGTGGAAAAATGAACCATAAAAACGTTATTTCAAGACCAGAAACGTACTGAGAGAGAAAAGGACGCTGCAAGGAAATTTTCGGTCTACTTTTTCTCTCCAAACGGATATAAGGGCTGTGGGAAGGACAGTCGCAGTCATTGGAACCGTACTTGAGTGCAGAGAGCACGTCATCCGACCTCAGGAGTGGAGCGCGCGGACTTTAACAGGTTAAGTGCAGCAACAGAATAATCATGCATTAAGGCATGAATTAATAACGATTAATGTGGTCAGTCGAACCACAGTCTAGTGTGAAGCGCACGTCGCAAGAGTCCAGGAGAGGGACACGTAGACTTCAGTATGTTGAGTGCTCATCAACATAATAACCATGCAGTAAGGCATGAATTAATAACGATTAATGTAGTCAGTCGAACCACAGTTTAGTGCAGCAACATAATAGCCATGCAGTAAGGCATGATTTATAACGTTTAATAAGGACAAGTCGTGCCATACTTTTATAGTCGGCATTACGAGCGATTGTTATTGTGCACGTAGGAAATATACCGTGTGATATATGAGGTAGTACAATTGGAAGTGGTAATTGTACAAGTACAATTATAATAGGATGTTGGACTGCGCAGATATAAACTTTGTTATGCAAGTGGTGAAATTTCGCAGGGATACCACTGTAATTAATGCTTAGGACGATGTGGAAGCATATTTATGCTATATCAGGAAATTTATCTAAGGATAGAAATTGATAGACAGATTGGGGGACCGATAGGAATCCTTAGGCAGAGAATCGAGACTTTCAATCGAGGTGCAGGTAGCAGTGAAGAATAGATCTTCAGGGCCTGCATTTTTGATATTCTGCACGAAGAGGTCAACCATTAAGAAATGTACTGCCCCCGTAAATTGAATTATATTGAGACCACGGTGGCTGTATTGGCATATATGAATAAAATTATGGCTGTCATATTTGTGACGTGTATATTCATGACGTAGGCACGAATGACGCAGACTTTATGCAAGTAGGCTGGATGAGCTGAGATTCTTGGTGACGTCATGATTTTGTTCGAGAAAGATCTGAGATTTACGACGCAGTCGCAGGGAAACGAGGAATTGTGCTAAGGAAGAAGTTACGCTATTGGAGGAGAGGTTCGAACCAATGAATGATAGTTTGGAGGGAGACGGAGATTACTGAAACTACCATATTTAATTACTTTTGGAATGCAGAATTGTGGAAATCTATTTTCAGTTATGGCATTGATTTGGAATTTTGAAGAAATTAATTTTGAGTTTTTGAAATTTGAAAATCCGTCAAGTATAGCCAAAGTTAGAACTTATAGCAATGACGGAGGAACAAGCTATGGAAGGGATGGATACGCCCCTTATGAAGTTGATAAAAGGTCTTGCACAGCAGAGAGAAGCTCTCATAGCTCATATCTCATTTTCCGATGTCTTATAGTGGTTTTTCTGATTATCATATTGTCAGACTTCGAGTGATTCAGTGAAGCAAGTCGTCTTTAGCGCGTGTGGTAGAGCCCACCGCATCGAACGAGCACGGAGCGTGCAGCAGTACCATTTTACGGTTTCTGAAACTAGGCGAAGTTGAAACGCACACATAAACGAGTCTACAAGATAATCTATCAAGAGTTAGCTACTGCCTATATGCTAATTCTATTGTGCATTACAGTATTGAGGTGTGTAGGAAAGTTGAACATTTTCACGATTATAATTTGGAAGATATTGGCATTTTAAGACTGCAGACAAAAGTGATTTTCTCGCAAACTGAGAAGCACTTTTATAAAATCACATTCTACGCTACGGCTGACACGTGTATTGCAACCGTGATACAGAAGATTACGTTTGGTGATACAACGCTACATTCTACAATGGAACAATATAATCTGGCAGTTCTTTCGACTATTATTATAACGGAAGTAGAGATGGAAGACTAAATCTTTAATGCAACTGGGACATATATCAATGGAGTGAAATAGCAGCATGGAACTTCGTTAATCGTCATTCTACAAAAGCGAGCATGTAGTGAACATCCAACTACACTCATGCATCGTAGTCCAACGCTGAATTATATCAAATGGCAGTGGAAATATTTTCATACTCTACAATTATGAACATTTCTGCGGAAATAATTGCAATAAACTTCATGGCGAATTTCTACCAGAACTTCAGGGAACTATCAAGAGAGGCCAGGGTAGACCCGGCTCACAAAGAAGAGTTTTGCCAGAAGGATGTCTATCGTCTACACGGAGCAGTGCAATTTCGGGAGGAGGAAGCAGTTCTATTCTCCGAGGGCGCTGGTTCCAGGTTCGAGGTCGGAGCACATCTTTACGTTGGTGAAATGGAAATATCTGCAGCCTTCTTTGGAAATTTTCCTCTAGAACTTCAATCAACAGATAAGGTAGTCGTGAACGTTTCTTGTTTTATTTGAGTCATTTAGCGATATCTGAGCAACCATTTTTCCCATATTTTCTGTCCCATATATTTTGCCCCATATTCTTGCTTGATATTCTTGTACTCCGTACACTTTGATGTTTTATGCCTTTTTCTACGATTTATTAAGACATTATTATGTCATTGGCATAATTAAATAATTTTGGATCAGTTGAGACTGATATATATATTCTTTCAGTAATTTGCATATTTTTGTAGTCTCGATTTGACTGTAAAGTTAACGATTTTCTATGGAAAATTTGAATTCAGACAGCGTGTCACTTTATTAAAGTAATTCTATTCAGTAAATTACTTTGACCAATTTTCTGTCATCCTCAAGAAAGAAGAATAATTAAAAGATTTTAGAGCGTTAAAATCTATTACTGTATCGACGATCTTGGAAATACTAGTCGTTTTATGAACATGATTGCAACATAGACATTTATCGTCAGTTCCGAAATACCAGTGCATTACAGACAATTTTATGAAATATGAACTTTGATTACGATTTATTGAATACACTATAGTAATGAACATTTGATAGGAGTTTTTCTCAATTCTAGATTGGAACAATAATGTTTGCATTCCACAGTCTAATTGTATTCTATTCGATTATTTATGCAGTTTAGATGAACTTTGATTGAAGATAGTATTTTTATACTGCGATACTTTGAAGATATTAATCTCAATTTTGATAGACCAGGGAGGCGTGTCTAATCGTATTTGCTATTAAATTTATTTGTGATTGGCAAATTTTTACTTCATATCGATTCATGAATGAAACCCACGAAGGTTAAATATAATAACAGTTTTTGATACAATTAATGGATATAAGAATTTTTAAAGTGGAACTATGGATGTATAATCGTTAGTTCAGTGGCCGTGTAAAAGTCGCTGATGAATAATGCCCTTGAATAAGTGAAGGAGGTTCCCACAGGAATATTAATGAAGATGTTGATGAATTTATAAGTGGAGGTTTTTTGTATGGATTGTGGAAGATTTTTATGCCATATATATTGAGATATATGATGAATTCTGGGCCTATTTTGTGCAATTTTGTGCGTTTTGTGCGTTTTGAGCGAGGTATTTTTCCGCTGAATGTATTGTCCAGGTCCTTTGAAAATTAATCATGTGAAGTTACTGTTAAAATTAACAAGAGTGTTTAAATAATTTGAGATAATGATTTTGAATGGAGGCTACCGTCACAAATAATAATAATTATTAAACCTTATTGAACCTGAATCTAAAATTTAAATATAACTAACCTTCATTGGTCGATTATATCACCACGATTTAAGTAATTATCAACCGGATAAACGTGTGGTTAAATGTATTTCTAAAATAAATAATTTAAATATTGTAAATAATTATGTAAATATCTTTAATAATAATTAAAACGAAAGGGATTAATAGAAGCGTGTATAAATTTTTCAATTGTCGTTTGACAATGTTATAAACAATTTATATTGTTATAAATAATTAATGAGCATTTTGTTATAAACATTAAATGTTTTATTATTATACTCTAAACAACGCTAGTTGAACATTGTATTATGCAATTAAACAAGATTTGGGATTATTAGAGTAATCCAGTGATATTTGAATGGAGCATTTAAAAGATTTGCGTGATAATATTTGAGCTGAGACGTGAACATTTAAAGTGTTTTGAAAAGGAGCTAGGCTCTGATGTAACTAGCATATGCTAACGTTGGCTGGACAGGTGGGTCCATTTGACGATCCAAGCATGCGACATGGTGTAGGGTGTATCGCAGCTGGCCAGACAACTGTATGACAGAGGCCAAGGTCGTCTACATAGCAGGCTTGCGGTTATAAATAAAATGTGATGTTTATGAAAAAGGAAAACAAGTGCTATATGTCTCGTCCCAACTCCCTTATCCATTCCAAGTGTATTATTATTATTACGTTCTTTTGAGCTAGAAAGCTGAAATTTTGTATGCAAAGTCTACAAGTCCTACAGGAGGACATGATTACATTGACAATGGCTTATGATCGCCACATATTTTTGTTGTTATATTTTTGTTAAATAATTCCTTTATGTGAAATAAATTATTGTACAGTTTAAAGTTTCTTGTTTCCGTCTTGGTTCATTTTAAATATCGTGGTGGAGGTTATTGTGAGGGCATACTTTAAGTGATCCAGTTGGCAACCCAGACCCGAGATTAATTTGAATAGGTAAGTAAAAGGTAAGTATGAACCCCCGTATATTTTGGTGTGTTCCACAATAATTTCTTGTTAACTACTGTGCTCTAATCTCGGTAGTATCTGTCAGTGCCATTTTCATTGATGTAGCTGTGCCGGTGCGATTGATTATTGGCAATCCGATTGAGGGGGCGGATATCTGACAGCCTACTATCCGGATTATCGGGGACATTACATAGCATTCGTGTGATTTTAGTGATGATCATTTAAGTGTATGTAAAATTAATAGTGTAAAAAAGTGATATAACGTGTTGTGTGAATAAGGAAGCAACAGCTTCAACATGGAAAAGCAAAGCGCAGTGTGTTTTGTAAGGCAAAATTTCTGTAAAATGTGTGTGAAAAGTGTAAGAATGCCTTGCTAATTTGCAAATTATGGCGGGCATTACTGGAGGAAAATGCGTGGTTGGAGCCACCAGATTAACCAATGTGAGTACCCAAAAACCATGATTTTATAGTAATTATAGTCCACTGTCTGTTGAGTGACTTGAAAATTTATAGAATATGCCAATAAGAGTCAATTTTAGGAGGTCGAACCTCAAGATATTAATGTTGAGTTGATTTTAGACAAGTTGAGATGTCTTTGTACATCATTGAGTGGATAAATCGTTACCACTAATGTAAAAATGGCAATTCAGTTATATAGAAAGTTAACGTAACGAACACGGATGTTCGGTTATTGAAAATGGTTACGTTGTGTCGGTTATGGTAATGTAGGTCAGTAATAACAATAATGATAAGAATAAAAGAATACACATCAGGGAAAAAAGATTGTAAGCAAAATATATATGCTAATTGGTATTTGTGTATCCAAGCGATATTATTATACGTGATGGGCGAAGTGAAAGAATTTAATATCAGAGTATATTATTATAATGGAAATAAATATGCAAGCAGCTAGGAACTGGAAGGGTTTAGTAGAGAATTGAATTCGCAGCTTGATGAATAAGCTTGTAAGAGTAATTGATAGATTTTATCTTACTGATTAAAGGACGGGATCATATCACCATGGTCAGGGGAGCCAGGTAGTCTAATCGACGTGTGAAATCTCGTATAGCCAAGGGCATACAGAGATATTTATTATTGCCAGAGCGTAATTAGTGATTGACCTTAGCTCTCTGTATTGATATGAAATGTTCCGGGTTCGAATCCAGTGGTGTATGGGAGGATAACAATGGAAACCTCAGCATGACACGTGATATCGACCGAGAACTAGCTATTGAATAAATTCAGCTCCTGGGAGTGAATTTTGGCGGCAGGTTGTGCCTGACCGTGTCATTTAATAAGATGCCGGCTTGGCCAATTCCACAGGTGGATGGTGAATCTCGTTCCTTCGTATAATGTAAATGGACCTGTTGAGGTCAGCTATTAACATCCTAATGTTAGGAATAAATACTTAAACACTTCCATACCCTATCTTGCATACAGTTTAGTAGATCATATGGGATATGCAGGCCAATGACACTGCACTATTGTAGTTAAAGCCACGTGTTACTGCTTGGAGATAAAGGAAGAGGAAACATAGTAAAGGACGGAGCAAGTGTTTTGTTACCGCCCGGCTCAGCCCATTATATACAGGAAGGGCCGAGGGAGAGATTTTAAACGACCCTTGGAGGTTGACATTTAGAATGGACAGACTTTGAAACCCTGTTTGTAAGAAGAGAATCATTGTTGTATTGTATAATGAATTTGTGTGGTTTGAAACACATTGATAATTAAGGATCGTTTTGATAACTTAATACTTGGCAAACTTATCAGTTGTTGAAAGTTGCATTTTTATACTGACATTGCCACCTGTTTCTAAAGGTCGACACTAGATGCCATAGGCTATGCCCACGCAAGGGTAGCATAATATACCATCCGACACAGCGGTAACGGAATCTTTGAAATTGAACTCACAACAGCATACAGTAGAACTGTAGAAAGTGGAACTGCATAACAGTGGAAATGCAGAATAGGGTATAATTATATGTAACAGTGGAGTTGCAAGTAAATATGAGGTGCAACCCATAAATTGGTTAATGCATGGTAGATCATTTTGGTGGGAAGAGAGATACAGAACACAAGTGTATGCATAATGTAAAGTAGGATGTGTTGTGAATAAACAATTAGATTGTGAAATTAATGAGGTCAAAATAGGTGACGTAAGATTGCAAGTACAGTTTTATGTGTAATTTGCCAGTGCATCAGCGCACTTGAGAATGAATTTTTATGTTAATCTCATGGTAAATATATAAGTAAGCATTTGGATTTGCAAGGATAAAGTGCGAATATTAGTGGATTGAAGGAATAATTTTGCATTGTTTTATGTATTATTGTTGGGATTGTGTTTTTGTTTGTGTGAAGCCATGATTTGGAGCTCAATTTAAGTCTTTAGAGTAGAGTTGTGCTTTGTTATTGTAGAGTTGATACCTTTTAGTCTCAGATCAAAAATATGCAACTGCTCAGTGGGTGGACGGTACACGCCTGAGGACTGATGCTAGCTGGAGGCAGAAGCATGTTTTCCATGGAAATTATTCACATGGGTACAGTAGATGTCTCAAATCTATAAAAGGAATTAACAACAACAATCTAACAGAACATATTTAATGGCCTTTCAAATTGTCTGTTAATTTCTTCAACCGTAATAGTTGCTTGGCGTGTTCCACAATGGGTGAGTGGTTATCGTGTTGGAGTACCAACCCCCAAGCTTGCAGGTTCGCTCCTGGCCGTGGTAAGTGATATTTGAAAGGCGACAAAATCCCGGCGTGCATGCCATACGTTGTTGGCATGTTAAAGATCACATTTGAATTCAGTAGGCCGTGTTCATAATGGCAAAATTAATCTCGGGATTTTTCGCCAACACAAAGCTCCTCCTTTCTCTACTAGAAAGCGCTATAGTGCCAAGGAGCTTAGATATCTAACCTCCTTGACTTTCATAGCGCTCCAAGGAGCGACAAAATTTGGCATGCAAGCTGCCCTCTGGGCGTTAAATAACAAAGCTTGCACCCGGCCCCCGAGGCCATACGATATTATTATTATTATTATTATTATTATTATTCCCGTCTAACAAACAGTTTCAACAAGTCCAATCGCAAATGTTTAGATGACCTGTATAACGCTAACCAATAACACCACTATAGCTATCGTACGAAGTGCGAGACGTTTATCCTCACCCTCGTCTCTACATTCATTTACAGTATGTGTACAACAAAATGTTCATAATTCCTAATGGTCAGCATTAAACTACCAAAAAATACTATTACCTTTCTTCTTGTCATATCGGCACTGGACTTACTGAGTTCGGTTTTCCCTCTCTCTCTCTTTATCTCAGCTCTTTTAAACTGCGACAGCAACAATATTGTTGATAGCGCTGTCATTGAGGCATGTTTGACACAGACTGCAAGTCAACTATGTTGCACTATTTTCTATATACTGAGGGCGGTTGTTCCGCGACCAATCACGTGGTGAGACCTGCGTATACAAATCAATGGGCCTAAATATGTTATCGTTTTCATACCTTCATGGCTGCGTTCCATATCTTGAAAATGAACACAGATGACCGATTCCTTCATAGTGCTGAATTTCCGTTTTCACATGTGTAGTATGCGAACTTTTATACTAATGATGAACGTAGTTACATGTAAGGGAGAATGGGGGAATTGTGCGCACTTAAGAAAGAATCAGTCTCGTGATGATCTCATAATAGATAACATAACTGCAGTTATGAATAAGGGAGCCTTAGTAACTCTATATTCGATGATCAGAAACAAATTTAATTCAAAAATAAATTTGTTGGACTATAATTCAAAATGTCGCAAATATGCAATTGCGCACGATTACCCACCCTGAAGGGTAAGCATGCGCATGTGTTGGGAAATTATGCGCATGGGATGCATGTTGGAAAGCCATAATACAATGTGAATGGGCTGAAACGTGCATTGTGTATTAATATTAGAATATTCCAATGAATTTTACAATAGCATAACAATGCAATGATACTAAAATTCTGCAGTTTTGGATATTAGAATAAAATATATTCGTTTCGTCAGCATTAGAGGAGGCAATCCAATTTAGGCTTGTTCCTTCAGGTTATCTCACCGTTAATGCAGGATTTCTCTTCAGGAACCCATACTATCAATCTTTGCCTGTTAGACCTTTAAGTTTATTGAAATTACGGGGAATCTTATTCTCCTCTACAAACTTGAACGCTAACCGTCTGAGCTCGGTGGGCGTTAACCCGTAAAGTAACTTTGCCAAAGAAGAAAGGTATTCGGATATTGTGACTCCATTCGTTGGTAAAAACAGGTTTATGGCCTAGACGAGGTGGAGCAAGCCCATTTTTTAGCAACTGCTTTCGTAGGGTTTACTCAGGAATGTTGAAACTTCTCCCCCGTTCCCTTATTTTCCTCCCATCATCCCTAATTGCACGTCGAGATTTCTGCACATTTTCTGCTAGGTAGGTGTTTTTCTCCGTTTTCCGCGAATAATTTCCTGGCATCTGGAGAACAAACACGAAATATTTTGCGATGAATGTCGCGTATGTGGGGGAATCGTGCGCATCAATCGTATGTTCTGCGCACCACTACCCCACTCTGCTTTTAAAACGTAACTTACTGAATCCCTGTAAAGTAATCTATTGTATTGAAAAATAAATAAACACAGTAAACAATGCCATTCAAAACTACATTTAATTTTAAATAATTGAATCACAACTGTAGGCTTACCTACTTATTTCCTGGCTACAGAAAATAACATGCAACTTGTAAGGTGTCTTCATCCAAGCCTCACGGCTGTCACATAGCAACTGGCATCTTGCTGGCTGTCCCTGATAGGTACGATGACAGCTTAAGGGTAACAGGGAATTGAGTTGCTAGTTGCACTACCAACTCGAAAAGCATAGATACGCACGATTACCCACAGCGCACAATTGCCCAACTTTCCCCTAATTGTTTAATCCGAATAAATGCCAATGTTTCAGTGCTTTAGGTCAGCTGTATAATTATAATGCGAGTATATCTCAATGACTGAAATACGATATCAGAGGTTACAGAATTCAGTGGAATGGGCTTTGTCAGAATTTCGCAACTTATGGCAACTATGTTTCTTTCTTCCGAAATAGACGAAATGCGTTTATACCTAGGTATATGTTTGAATACCTGTTTTACACAGTATGGAATGCCACCGCCAGAATTCGTTGTCTTTTCATTGGTGACTGGTTGACTGCACACGCAAAAGTTAGTTTGCCATAGGGCATGCTTCAAGATGGATGTGTGTACAGTACAGTTCAGTTGAACAACAATCATGCTGCAGATCATTCCTGATGCAACATCTACTTCGTACAATTCGGACGGAACGTTCAACACTGCTGGACAAGGCCATAATCCTTTATGATAACGCAACAGCTCTCACTGCAACTCCTGTGAGGAACCTTTTGCCCAGTGGGGGTATGTCCGAGTTCTTCAAACAGCCTCCATACTCGCCTAATCTCAATCCATGTGACTTTGATATCATTGCGCCTGCGAAGAAGTCGCTGCGTGTGAAGCGATTTGCAAACATGGAGGACTTTGTAACAGCGTTTGACGAGAGGTGATACACGTGGACGAAATTGCCCACATTCAATGGTATTCAACACCTTCCTCATCGTTACCGATGCGTGGAAACCTTGGGGGAATATTTTGAAGGGTGTTGGCTATGAGTAATGTACTTGTTTCCTTCTGAGCATAATAGAACAATAGTTTATATTTACGCATCTTTCAATTTCCCTTACCCATTGGCTCTTCTACCCTGACCCAATTTAATACTAGCATTGCGAAACACGTTCCAGCTACTTAAATAACATAATTATGGTGAATTTCTAATCCTGCTGCTTTATTGGGTGATGCAGTATAGTTGCAATGACTTATGAAATGACCTCCGTATACTTTCAGTCGTTAAGAGAGAGCTTCCAACACTGCAGATATAACGTGAATTTAAATTCGTTGAACTAGGTTATCGATCGAAGACGAGAATGAAAGTTTGTTTATGTCTAGACTGGACTAGTTGACCTTTTAGCTGGCACTTTTCCATTTCTAGTTGTGCACGAAAGATATAATACCCTGCATTCTGTTGGTGTATTGTATGAGCAGAATAACACGCATTAGTGTGCCTCATGGTCGATGAACATTATTTCCAAATTGTTCTGAAATACGAGAGTAATAGAGTGTATTATATGATAAACTGTGAAAAGAAAACACGACGTTATAATTATTCGGCTCTCATTATTACAAGTGTTAAATGAAATGAAAATCCACAGCCTGCTTCCAGTCGGCCGACCGGGTCAGGGAATGGAATGAATGACGCCCCCATCTAGCGGCGAGGACATGAACTGTGCCGGCTATCGAAGCCTGTCGCACTCTCCTGGGGCAATGATTAAATGAATGACAGATGAAATGAAATGATAGTGGAGAGTGTTTCTGGAATGAAATTGTGACAGGGAAAACCGGAGTCCCCGGAGAAAAACCTGTCTGTCTCCGCTTTGTCCAGCACAAATCTCACATGGAGTGACCGGGATTTTAACCACGGACCCAGCGGTGAGAGGCCGGCGCTCTGCCGCCTAAGCCACGGAGGCTCTATTACAAGTGTTAAATATCATGTATAATTAATTACAGAACTAGATTTGGGGAATGGCCGAAGGGCAAAGCTGCCTAATGGTGAGATTGTGCGGTGACAGTAGGTGACTTGTCCGTTGTGTTGGGATATTTAAAAATAATGCACATTATTTTGATGGATTGATTCTGATGTCTTATTCTAGTAGTCTATTTAATAACCAATCATTGATAATTGTAGCACCGTACCGTCCACTTCTCTCTGTGCTAGAGGGAGTGGTTACTCAAGCTTACCACATTTAACTTCCATTTGTCTTCTTGGGACAAGATTGTACTGTGTCTGTCTGACCTAATAGGCCAGTCAAAAGTGACAATAAATTCGCAAAGCATGATGTATCTCTGATTTTTTAGTATGTTGTTTGGACCCATTACGGCTATGTATACCCAAGTTTGCAACTCTGAAACAAGTCCAAAATTTTCGCGGTTTTTGGTGTGTAAAACTTTTTCCATAACTTTTTGAGAGTTGCAAACTTGGGTATACATAGCCCTAATGGGTCCAAATAACATACTAAAGAATCAGAGATACATCATGTTTTGCGAATTTTGCCATTTTTTGTGTCACTTTTGACTGGGCTATAAAGGGAACCTTCTTGCTATTATAACTAAGCCACCGTGTGTGTTGTAACGATGTTCTTGGGATCAGTGGCGTAAGTAGGGTTTGTTTCTGAGCTGAATCAAAATTACATTCGGGGGGAGGGGTTCGAACTTTGACATAATAAAGGGAAGTTAATATACGATCTCGAGATATCAGCTCATATCTATATTTTTCGTGTTTAGTTTCATTAGCATTTGATACGTTGCATTTGCACTTACAGTATCACTGTGCAAATGCTCGAAAATTAACAATTTTGTTGATATTGAGTTATAACCGCCAGTTTACTTAGTGAAATCATCTGGCCCTTTCTAATCTCCGACATTGTATGAATATTAATACACTACAGTTTACAACTAAAGTTTTAACTCAAAATGGCAATACAAGTAAACACAATATTATTCACTTTCCAAAACGACACTTTAACTCGGATACTAACAGACAAGATGTCTAGCAAACTGAACAGCTGACCATTTTGCTCTCTCAATAAGTGTCAAGTTAACCCTAAAAATGTTACATGAGTGAAAAGAAATGTTTTCGAACACAATACAATCCTTTGCCATCAATCCGAAGATTGGTGTTAGTCAAGACTAGCAGTAGTGCCCGGCTTCGCCCGGTGGATTTATTTGTTTTATGGATGATAATGAATACTACTACAGAACTGGCACACGATACTTAAACTAACAGAAAAAATATTTTAAAAATATAACTTTTTGTGGTGGTGGTGGTGGTTGTAGTGGGGGTGATAAGTAGTACAGTATAATGGACGTAACATTCAGTTCATTTTCCCGTAATGATAAAAATGAATAGGGAAACGGCTATTTTGTAACTACAGCACTGACACATGTAATTTACAAACAAATTTTAAAAAATTGATTAGAAAGAGGAGTAAGTGAAATAAAAGACATTGCCTAGGGCCTATATCTCATTATCTGTTAGAAATGTAGAGACCACTAGTGTCGTCTTTTGTCGCATAGGGCCGTAGGAAAATAATCAGAACACCTTGGAAAACTTCGGCAGTCCCAAGCTACTGAGGTAGCAATAGTATCATTTATCGCCACATAGCGCTCAACGATAAGGTTCGGAATAAATGAAGGTAAATTTGAAAGCACCAACGCTTATTGCAGCTGGTAACCTCAGTGTACTGCACCAACACCATTGCACTTATACAGATGCATAATATTTTCATGATGATAACTGTTTTAAGGGGCCTAAGAGATCCTTTTGCACTAATTACTCTCCGTGACTGCAATTTATAAACAGCGCGAGATGCAACTATTTTCGCAATTCTGCACCAGAACATTGGTAGGGGTGACGTGATGCAGTCCGAAATGCCCGTCAACAATTGACTTATAAAAATACTCTTACAATTACACTACTACGGACATGAATGGTTTTAGCGCCTTAATACGTGGTTTTCAAGTTTATTTTGTCTGTTATTCTAAATGTAGAGAATGGAGAGCGTTGTCCAAAACTTCAAGTGGTCAGTGTTAGCAGCAGGGTTTCAAAGTGTATATAAAATTTGGTGCAATTAGGAGAAACGGTGTAGATTTGTGATAAAGGGCCTAAATGCAGGGAATGGAGTGGTCTGTCCAAAATTTAAAGTGGACTGTTTCACCCGCAGGGTTCCAAAGAATAAGTATACAAAATGTGGTTCACATCGGTGAAACGGTGTAGATTTGTGCCAAAGGACTTAATGAAGTGAATGGAGTGGTCAGTCCAAAATTTCAAGCAGACAGTGTTACTCGTCGGGTTCCAAAGGGTAAGTATATAAAATTTGGTTCAGATCGGTGAAACGGTGTATATTTGTGCCAAAGGGCCTAAATACAGGAAAATAGAGTGGTCTGTCCAAAATTTCATGCAGACAGTGTTACTCGCAGGGTTCCAAAGGGTAAGTATACAAATTTTGGTTCAGATTGGTGAAAAGGTGTAGATTTGTGCCAAAGGGCCTAAATACAGGGAATGGCTTGGTCTGTCATAATTTTTATGTAGGCAGTGTTACTCGCAGGGTTCCAAAGGGCATGTATACACATTATGGTTCAGATCGGTGAAACGGTGTAAATTTGTGCCAAAGGGCCTAAATGCAGGGAATGGAGTGGTCTGTCCGAAATTTTATGTAAACAGTGTTACTCGCAGGGTTCCAAAGGGAAGTATACAAATTTTGGTTCAGATCGGTGAAAAGGTGTAGATTTGTGCCAAAGGGCCTAAATGCAGGGAATGGACTGGTCTGTCAAAAATTTCACGTTGACAGTGTTACTCGCAGGGTTCCAAAGGGTAAGAATACACATTTTGGTTCAGATCGGTGAAACGGTGTACGTATCACTAACCATAACGCCAGCGCATGCGGATAGAACAGTTCGGGAGCGCTTGTTCTACCGACTGGCTGGAAAAAAAATCAATCTTTAAGGTTACCTGAGAGGTGTAGCCTAATAATACTGTGCCCGTTTGGACCGAAGTCCACGACCACATATGCATTTCACCAAACATCAGTCAGCACGAGAATCAAAATATCCCGGGGCGCCAGATGGGTTAAAGTCGAATGCAAAGACCCAACAAAAAAATGCTTAACTGATTTTCGGCTCGACGCAACAATAAGGATAGAGGGAGATTCATGAAAACGGTGATTGCATACCATAAAATTCTCTCATTTTATTAAAACTTTAAAATGACATGAAGAAAATATGCCCGAGATGGCATAAAAGATGACTGGAAAAGGATAAATTATTTACACAATATACAATATCACCAACACATGAACACTAACAAAGTTGAAACTAGAGGTCAGAATATCAGTCCTGTTGACTTCGTTCAACATAATTATATACAGGGGTAGGGTTTTATCAGCGCAAAGTCAATCGTTCATACTGATCCCTAAATTATTTAGCATTCACACGTTAAAGATCAATAAGAAAATTTAACACTGGTTGGAAAATCACTTTCACTGTTCATTTCTCAAAAACTATTATCGTAGCATTTCGACTAACACTTCTTAGGCAGTAGTAATATTAGGATTTGTCAAACACAAAGTTATTCATAATAAGTGAAATACACTATGATTTACATGGACCTTGAGCATTTTTTTTGGAATAAAAAAAAGCAGAAAATATCTATTGAAACATAGATCTCAATCCAAAATCTGTCAAAAATAATTTTGACTTAATCAAAAATATAATTATCCCAAATATAACTTCCATTCCATATGGATTCAGTCAACAAATTAATTAATTATTCCTTGAAAACATTAATTAGGAAATTTGAAATATCATTTAGCATGTTTTATAATGAAACAAATTATTATTATTATTATTATCAAAGTGATTTTGACAAAATGTCAAATATGTTCAGCATCAACTTAAAGAAAATGTGTATTTATTTTTTATAGGATCTGAAAATCCTTTCAGTTTATAGTGGTTGTTAATAAGTAACAATATCAAACAACAGCATTGGCCCATATGATTGACACGTGATAAAAATCACAGAATTATAAATCAGCACTTAGACAACGGCAAAGCTTTCCTGAATGAAAGGAGCTAGTAGAATAATAATTTTCCGGGTAAGCAATTACTAGAAATATTTTCAAACACGTGGATCAACAGTAATTTAATAATGATGGTTCACAAAATAACCTGTGGTTATATTACGACGAAAGTGTGGCGAAAAACGACTCTGCTACTACATCAAAACATCCAACCTACAATTTGATTGGTGCTCCATTTTACACAACCTCATTCCTGTGACTTAAATTGCGCACTCAGAATGGCATATAATTATCTGCACACACACAATGACATCTTCCCAAATTATACAAAATCATCAAGCCTTTGCTTGTTATGACAAATGGAAGATTCAAAAATCAATAAACCTCACCAATGAGTTTACGACAATATCCAATATAATTTCACCATCAGAAATTCCACACAGAGTTAATATTAGCAAACGTTGTGAAAGACGCTGCATCATAATGATTTTATTTTATATAAACTCTAGCAAAAACCCTGCTTTATACATGCTTAGCTTCCCATTTCACTTCTTTCCGTGTCTTTATCAAAGCTTTAAATATGAAATGCAAACGTGAAACCATTTCACTGAATTTAAACTGTTCATTATAAGTGGGCATGTGTTAACCACTAACCTTCGGAATTAACAAATATCCGATTTATAATATGACTTCAAATGTCAACTCTATTAATCATACAACCAGAAAATGATTGTTATAAACCACAAATGTTGATTATTATTATTCCAGAAAAATAGGAAAACAATAATTATTATTAAATCCCATTATTATTATTATTAATATTATGTTCAAAACTAGGTTTAAAGTTATCAAACTGTTCGGGGAATATCACCCTCGACTTCAAAATGATGGATAACTATCCATTCTTCAACTTAGATTAATTCTTAAATCTCAAATTATGACGGCTAATGACAGCAATAAGGAAAAAAAAAAATCGAACTAAAATAAATGCTCGTTCTGCTCGTCCATAAATATCGAATCGTATAAATCTGAGTAAAAATCAACTCAGGTCCTAGCTCAAGCTTCGAAAGAAAAATATTTGCAAAAGCAAATAAACATATCGATGACTATAGGGGAAAAATATGTGTTGGCAAGACTGTAGAAAATACGAGAAAATCCAACTAAATACGCATATAAATAATGTAAATTGCAGCTTACATTCTTGTAGGTCTTGATGGTAGAAATCTGGACTGAACCAGACTACTCAGTCTTCCTGTTGTCTGTCCCATTAGGACGCGTACTTATATTCTCGTATCAGCTTCCATGTTATACCCACAAGCTGTTTACGCAGACATAGTGGCGTTTATAATGTCTTGCAGAAAAATGTTGGCAACTTCAAGAGCTGAAGTGTAGTTGACAGGGGTCTGATCTAAGCGATCCATGTTGAAATAATTACCAAGACCCACTGTGATAAAATCAGTATTCCATTACTCTTACAATCTTTTCAGCACAATTACAAATTCTGTCGAGTTGGCTGGGCAAAGCTTCTCACTTTTCAGATCGCACAAGGCTAAACCTGTATTCCCATTCGGCTTTCGAATTGTAATATGCAAGACTGGTTTTGAAGTTACTGACTTATCTTGGCTGCTCCAACTATTGGATATAAATAATCCAGCTATAAGTGAATGTGGACTGAAGAAAAAGTTGTAGACATAGTCTACCATATGTCCAAGTTGTAGTGGTAAGAATTACCAAGTGCCAAAGACTTATTTCACCTCTGTGAAATCGAAGAAAAGTTCTAAACTCACTCGAAATAGTTTAACACTTTCAGTAACCATGTACTGTCGAAAATTCTAAGTCCACAGCTTGTGCTGTAAGTTGAAGTTTAAATGCAACCATGTGCTCGGCGATAATAACGATGTTCGAAGTTTGGTGATAGTCAAGCGGCTAGAGCGCTTACGTAGCGTAGCACGACCAAGTCAACGGAGTGCTTGTGACGAAGTGAACATACCTCTGCCTGCGAGGCTCGCCTTATATACCCATCCGCTTGCTGGCTCGAGGTCACTGCGGCGAAAACGCTGGAACAAAACAGCTCATAACTCGGCTTCTGTTCGATCAATTTCTTTGAAACGAAGCTCATTCTTCTTCTCTTGTGCTTGCCAGTAATCTGATATAGGTTTCATGTTTCCATCTCAACGGGAAATATTCAGTGACATATAGCCTCGACTATGACGCTCTCCTCCTACGTCACTTACCCACTTCTTGGCTGTAAATTCCTTCGAAAAGCTTCTAAGAAGGTTTGGCGCGCGCTGTTTAAACATCCATATCCGAACTTAGAATCGTGGCCTGTTCCCTCAAATCTAGGCTCACGGCTTGTACCCTTCAATCTAGGCAACTGGATTTGGGCACAATACATAGCCTAAACTATTCCTCTTGATTCTGGCTATCATATAAAAACAGAATTTTTAGAATCGGACTGGTAGTTCCAGAGATTAGCGCGTTTAAAGACACAAACACACAGACAAACTCTTCAGCTTTATTATATGAGTATAGATAATAATCTTATCAAATTTCATATTTTCATTATTTGGCTCTGGAGGGGATTGATCCCCTTGATCACCCCCCATACCGTAGTTAGGCCAATGCTTGGGATTCATTATGTTCCAGTAAACAGTCTTTCGAGATCAACCTACCTCTAATAAAATAAACATCGTCGGTGAAGATAGCAAACCTCGAATGTCACATTCGTTAGCTACGTGGACATGTTTGCTATGGGATAGTCAGTTGCGTATCATTTCCGCGTAGCTAACGAATGTGACACGAATTTTTAACACCAACGTTTGTACGCATGTAAGACATTAGGAGTCACTCAGAATATTACTGATCTATTACAAACTTCTGTAAATCGTTGTTTGCGGTGCATACTTAACACCAGATGGCCAGAAGTTACTGAATAACTAAAGAAGAACTCTGGAATGTTACAAACAAGCTTCAAGTCGCAACTGAGTTTAAAAGGAGACAGTGGAAGAGGATTGGTCACACTTTGAGGAAACCTCCTGAATCTTTATAGAAAACAGTCCCGGATTCGAATCCTCATGGAGGTCGTAGGATTGGTCGACTAAAGTAACCTTAGAAAGGAACTCGGGAGGAAGAAGCCCTAGAAGTGGAGAGAACACAGTGGAGACATTTCACGGATGCCCTATGTTCCAGTGGGGACAGGAGGAACTAAATGAAGTAAGTGTTGTAATAAAAGTAACAGAGGAGGTTTGGCTTCTTCATCGACGATATGCAAGTTAATTCTTATTCCGTAAGAATCATGCGGACTGTCAAACGAATAGACTTTATTTTACTGTATACAAGTTCTGACGGATTGGAATATTGATGCTGAAACATCTTGTGTAGATGTGCCACACGTACGTAACTCCATAAATATATTTACATAACAAAACAGTTGTATCAAAAACTTTTTTTTGCTTCATTTACGGACTTGCGATATATACTTGGATATATATATAATCTTACTGATAAACTGTGTCATTGTGGTGTTTGTACAATTATGAGAATGTGTAATTGGAGGTAAGATTTGGAAGGAGATGGCTGTGGTCCTAAGTTAGGTACCATCCCGGCATTTGCATGGAATAGAAGTGGGAAGCAATGGGAAACCACTGCTAGGATAGTTGGGGAGGGAACTAAACCCAACTATTCTCAGTTATCCATAGGAGGCTGAGTGTAGCCCGCTCCAGTCCCCGGGTCAAATCACTTTTATTTCCAGAGTTGGGAATCGAACCCAGGACTCAGGGTTTGCAGCTAATTACGCTGCCCACTATGCCTTGAGATGGACTACTATCTGAACGCTTTTGTGTTTGTGAAAATGACAGGTGGAGAAAGAGAAAAATATTCTTGTACACTGGACATTTTTTTTAAAAGGAGGCCTAACACGGTACGGTAGCCTCAATGACACGTGATCCCAATACAGTGATTTGACAAATGAGATTTCAATAATACTGTTGTTTAGTTCTTGCCGTGGCTCTGTTGATATTATAAACGTTAGGGAGAGTAAATAAGTAAAATATGGATTAATGTTTGAGTATTCGAGGTAAATTCTTGCAGTTTGGGAGAAAATATACTTTTGAACTCCAAGCCTTTCTGCTTGATAGTGGTCTTTAGGTGGTTTAAAACAATATCATAATCCAAAAGTAAGATTTGGTTTGACGTTTAATGAGCATTGAAGCCATATAATGTGTGTTTAGAAAAGTATGATTTATTTTGAATTGTGTGTAGACCATCTTAGAAATGAAAACCTCTGAATACACTGCTGGGGACATCAAAACACCCTTTGGAAGGTTTCCAATTCACGCAAGATTTATCGTGGAAACAATGCATGTGGATTTTCAGTAATGCGCACTTATGGTACATACATACATACATACATACATACTGTGACCGTCAGCCCACCAGTGCTGGGTAGAAAACCACCGCACACCACCGGACCACCGTTCACATGCGAGGATCCTGAGTACAGTGTAAAAATGAGATCCCGATCTTGGGGCGTCTTGGGTCTTAGAATTGTCCGAGTTTGTTGAATTCCACATTGCCCTCATGTCCCACGTAACGGACAAGAGGGAAATTTTATAAAACAACAAGAAACAGAACCCAACGTTTTTTAAAATAGCTCACATTTTTATTAAGATATAATAAGTCGAAAACAAACGCACTCCTGCGATCCATGGGGTTATGATAAAACACTTTGAACTAGCCTGTATGAAAGGCAACCTACCTAACTAATTACCATAAGCATCACCCTAATCCATCATAAATAAATGCATCTCAAATAAAAGAAAAAACAACATAGTCCTAGTGATTATTTTCAATGTCTTTGGCATATGACTAAGTAAGAGTGCACACAAAACGTATTTAAATTTCTGCAAATTAGATGCATTTTTATGTCTTAGCTAATAAGAACAAAAATATATAGATATTCACTGCAATACAGTATAATAGATCAAGCACGGCATATTAATTATACACTTTCAACATTTGTTATTTTACACAAATAATCCATGCATTTTCGTCGTTGCCTCTAATATTTATCTTTTCAATAGGATCACTTCAAGGGTATTCAAGAATATGTCTTTAAAGAGAGGCTCTTTTCTTTTTGTTTAATTCTTACCTTCAAGGCAAACGCAATGTTTTCTGTAATAAAAACCTAATTGCACATACCTTGTACTTCAGTGGCAGATGACCTATATGTCCCAACCCTTACAAATCTCGCTTGGAGAAGTGGGTACGTTGAGGGTAATGCTGACAACTTGGTATCAGCCGACTCGTGAGAATTCGAGAGTGTCCATGCTCTTGTTAGAGGCCTCTACACGAGTCTGCTGAAGGCCTACACACACATAGGCTAATGAAAAGCACATTTCAATGCATTCATGGAAATGGAAATCGCAACACCGTGAATGAATCAATCATTGTGTTGATTTTCAAATTTTGGATTGACACCATGTAGGTATTGTTATTATCCATATTGGTCCGTTTGAATTGAATTCACTTAATAATTTGCAAACTGTTCCGTCTTTTCAATACTAGTTGTATTCTAGAAGTTAACAACGGTACATGTTTCGGACACTTATGTGTCCTTCTTCAGCCAGAGATACATATTAATAACACTTATAAGTAACAAAACACACATTTAAATACATTATAAAACACTGAGTAGTCATGAGATTTAAAATCAAGGTGTCCCATAGTTCATGCATCTGGAGGAAGTTGTCCCACATTATAATTATGCATGTCAACTCTGCTAGTCGACAGTAGTCATTTAGTTCTTATTGGCTCCTTCCTGTGCCAATACTTATTTTGATAAAACTGGGCATTAAATGGAAGTTGAGTCGAAAATTTCCAGACTCCATAACAAATCCTTACATCTATGTTGCCAATACACCTCTAACTATCAGAATAGACGTCGATGTTTCAGCGGCTATTTGAAAGGTCTTTGTCGATTTAATTTGCCGGCAATGCACGTAGTAAAATGTTGGTTGTGGTCCGAGATCAGTCTTTTATATTTTGTCTTGAGATAAAAATGCTAGCGTTTCTAAATAGTCGACGCAAAATGTGACAACTATGCTATTGGCAGTGTCCACAATCCTTTCAAACCAGGAGAGAACGGTCGAGACATCTGGTCGAAAGAAAGGAAGCTGACACAAAATTCTCGTAATCACAAAATTCTCGTAATCACTGGGGCAGGACTACTGTGGCAGGACTTTTGGGTTGAAAGGTCCCTGACAAGGGATGTATTATACGTCGCGACTATAGGTATAGACAGGTACAGACAGGTAGGGACCCGGCTGACTAGGGTACTGACCCGGCTGTGTCGTCATGGTACCTCACCAGACGCCCGATACAGATCTCTGGTTCAAATATTAAGTGTACAGCTTGATCAACGAAAAACAAGTGGAGCATTCAGAATTGAGGCACGATCCAAGATTCCAAGGTGAGGCAAATTGTTTACAGCACAGTTGGCCTCACCGTGCAACGTTTACGCGGACGGAGTGTGTTGTTCGCGTGCGAGTTAGAAGGGACTTGTTAGGAGTGTCTTATGCAGCTCACCGCAACTTATCATGGGATAGCGGGCGAGCTCCTCTTACATGACTGGCCTGTTTCTCCACTAAGGTGGAGAGAAGATTGCCTTGCTGCGAAAAAAGAGGGAGAAGTGTACAATTAGCTGGAAGACCTTTGCATGTGAAGGGCTCTTCATGCGAGCAAATTTTCTGGCCGACCCTTGTTTACAATTATTGATCAATTCGAAATCCAGTTTGGGGCAAAGGCAAGAGAGATTTGTGAAGCCTTTTAATGTTACATTTTATTCAGTGTTAATGCTGTTGTTTTGTTTCTATTACACGCTTTTAGAACGTGCTGTCGGATTAGGATTGTGCAGCTAAAGCTAATGGAACCGCTCCACCGCTGGAATACTAAAATGGCAATATCTCGCGAACCAATCAGGCTAGAGACTTGTACGAGGTGTCATTGAACTCGGGCTAACACCCCCTTTCCCATGGACAACATATTTCCACCCCAAAAATAAAACCTACCCCTACTAGGGGGTGAAATTGTATTTTTTTAGAAAATCTCTCTTTCCAATTGCAACATGTGAGCGTTTGAATGCCGATATGGATTTAAACGTTGTTCTACATAAAGTGCATGTGTACGGTGGATAGCCACTATGAATTAACATGCTTGTTTTTGTTTTTACGCATGCCCACTCATGGCTTTTGTAAGAGGGTGGGGGAGTGGATCCCTATGGATGGGTTATTGTTGGCAGGTCATTGATGACAGGTCCTTGTGGACGAGTCCTTGTGGACAAGTCCTTGTGGACGAGTCCTTGTCCCTTTGGACGGGTCCCTTTGGCCTGGTTCCTACGGACTAGTCCATGAATTTATTTAAATTATGTCAAAGGGCCTAACTACATTTGTGTGTGTTGAATTGACGTTGTTCACCACTACTATAATGGAATAACGATATGAAAGGAAAGTGACGAAATACATGTGAACACGTGTGAAATGACCTTATTACCGTCCTCCTTGTGAAACAAGTCACATCCTCTTTTGCTTCATACGTGAGAAAATGTGAGTTCGAACCCGTGGTCGGATTTTGACGAATGAGGTGTCATTGAACTCGGGCTGATACCCCCTTTCCAATGAACAACATATTTCCACCCCAAAATAAAACCTACCCCTACTAGGGGGTGAAATTGTATTTTTTTTAGAGAATCTCTCTTTCCAATTGCAACATGTGAGAGTTTGAATGCCGATATGGAATAAAACGTTGTTCCACACAAGAGACATGTGTTTGGTGGATAGCCACTATGAATTAACATGCTTGTTTTTGTTTTTCGTTTTTTACGCATGCCCACTCATAGCTTTTGTAAGAGGGCAGGCTTTTTAAAAGATGGCGGCTGTAGTGTAACCTAACCTAACCCAACCCACGAGTGGTGATCAAAAAGTATTTTAAGTGACGCTTGTCGATTGGCAAACCAATAATCAAAGAGGGATATGTCAGGCCTTGAGGTGATAGCCCCTTTTGATTGATCCCTGTTGATTGATCTCTGTTGATTTGTCCCTTTGGACTGGTCTCTGTTGACTAGCCCCTTTTGGACGGGCCCTTTTTGACAGGGGGTCATTTTTGATGGATCCTTTTTGACAGGTGCTTTTCGACGGGTCCCTGTTGATGAGTCATTGCTGACGGGTCCTTGTTGATGAGTCCCTGTGGACGGGTCATTGTTGACGGGTCCCTATTGACAGGTCATTGTTGACAGGTCATTGATGACAGGTCATTGTTGACGGGTCATTGTTGATGGGTCCTTGCTGACAAGTCCCTGTTGATGGGTCCCTGTGGAAGGGTCCCTTTAGACCGGCCCCTTTGGACTGGTCCCTATGGACCGGCCCATGAAATTTATCCAAATTATGTCAAAGGGCCTAACTACATTTGTGTGTAAAGCAGTGTGTTGAACTGACGTTGTTCACCAGTCCTTACTACTACAATTGGATAACGATATGAAAGGAATTGATTAACTAGACATGAGTTAACTACCAACGAAACACTTTGGCGACTCTGCTTCTTATTGACCAATGAGTAGGGTTTTAGAAAAACTGTTTGCTATTTTGGGTTATATACAAAAAATGCGTAGACCTTTTGAGTGACTATGTTTGCTAAACAAGACATTATACCAGACTCGATTAGGATTCTTATGTAGCTCAGACAAGGAAAGAATTTCTTCAGAATCTGTTGACATTGAATATAGATTTAGGTATTAGGAAGTCATTTTGAAGGCCTTTGTCTGGAGCGTGGCACTCTATGAAAGTAAAACTTAGACAATTGGTGTAGCTGAAAAGTGGAGAATTGAAGTGTTTGAAATGTGGTGTTACAGGAGAATGATGAAGATTAGATGGGTAAATAGGGTTACTAACAAAGAGGTATTAAGACGAGTGGGGGAGAAGAGATGTATCTGGCGACTGTTAATGAAGTAAAGAGATAGGTTGGTAGAACACGTACTAAGACACTCAAGAATAGCAAACTTAGTTAAGGAAGAAAGGTTCGAGGACGAGAACTGTAGGGGTAGACCAAGTTTAGAATATGTTAAACAGATAGCCTTGAATGTAGGGTGTGGTAGCTATATAGATATGAAACGATTAGCTCGGGACAGATAGGCGCTGAGATCTGCATCAAACCAGTCAAAGGACTAAAGACTCAAACAACAACATGTAAGTTCACTAAAATAATGTTGTGTAACGGTAAATGTTAGTCAACGAACAGTAATGCATTACTAAAACCCATGACATGATACCTAAGAGCTTTTCTAAAATGATTTTAAAATGCCTTTAACCGTATATTGAACACCCAGTTCACAAGACTCATAACTGCAATGTTATGGTAAAACAAAACAAAATCTATATTTCAAAACAAGCAAGTGGTTTAGTCAATGTATACTGGAAAAAGTTTTGTAAACACTCAAGTCCTCAAGACTAATTAAATTAGTAACTGTCAGGTTGACCGAGTGGTTAAGGTGTTTGACTTAAGATCAAATTTTCTGTATAAGGAAGCAAGGGTTCGAATCCCTTACCTGACATAACTATTGCCTTGACATGGCTTGGCCACACTGCATTATTATGACACTCGGTACACAAACCATAGATATAGTGTATTGTTTAAGGCCACTCTCTTTCTGAACATAGTCAGAGACTGTTGATGGTTAACAATTGTATTAATAGTGGGACATGGGGATAGTAATTAAGAAAAACAGATAAGACCCATACAATATTTTTATTAAATTCATTTTATAATAGTTACACACTGAATTCAACTCTATCTCTTTACCATTGTTCTATATAGATTTTTAAACACAACGCTTGTTGTAGATCCTTTTACAACTTTCTCCAGGTACTCTTGCTCTTAAAAACTGGGGAAGCCGCAATGGTTTTATAAACATAAAACCCTCATCCTCTTCTTTTTCATAATTATCATCATCATCATCATTATGAATATTATCATCAAAATTATTATAGTCATTGTCACCATCATTATCATCATCATCATCATTCTCAACATCACTAGAACTATCCAATTCCTCTTGTTTGTTTTCCACAAGGACTTCTTGTAGAGTCTGCGTTGCTTTTGATAGTGTTAAGGGTTTTTTGAACGATGGCATTTGTCCTAACATGTCTTTTTGAGGTGATGATGAATGCTTTTTAACAAACAATGCACTATCTTGAGCAGCAATATATTTTTCTAGGACTTGCTTTTTTACCTGGGTTAGAGTATTTTGCGTATTTAAATGTGTATTAATTTGAGATTCACAATGATGTTCTTTTGAAGTAAGTACGTTGGAGCCTTTTGTTTTAATCATTCCTCGACACTTTTTGGATCGTTGTTTTGAACATCGCCAAATAACAGTTCCATCTTTATTGGTTGTTTTTACAATATATGTATATCCTTTATAGAAGACACATGGCTTGCCATGACTGGTTGTTGAGACTTCCATATCAACTAATACATATGAATTAAATTTTAGTAAAGTCACATGAACAATCTTTAGATTACAAGTGATTTACACACACACACACACTTTCCTAAATGTCAAGATTTATGGATGTTGTTTTCCGCCAACAGCTGCTTACTGCGTATGACAAGGCTGGAGACTGGTAGGTGAGACGGTCTTTCACGATGTGAACACTGTAACAGGCAGTAGTCAACTGACCATATTCTTATACCCTAGTCAAGGTTAACAGGTACTTACTGCGTATGACAAGACCGTACACTCGTAGGTTAGACCGTATTTTTTGTTTGTTGCTAAGGATCCAATATATACCCTAGACATGTTAGTTCTGAACACTTAGTGGTTAATTGTATATATTGAATTTAAATACACAGCTCATACAAGCACGTTTTGCGGATGGGAGGAGTGAGAGGCTGGCAAAAAAGGAAATGCTTTAGTTTAATGAAACGTCATGTCCTAGTAGGCGTGATTTATAGTAGACGCAATTGATAGTAGACGTAATTGATAGTAGGTGTAATCGATACTAGACGTGATTAATAGTAGACGCAATTGATACTAGACGTGATTGATAGTAGGCGTGATTTGTAGTAAGCGCGATTTATAGTAGACGCAAATGATAGTAGGCGCGATTGATAGTAGGCGTGATTGATAGTAGACGCGATTGATAGTAGGCGCAATTTGACATGGGCGCGACTCAGATCATTTTTGATATTATAAAGTTACAGTGTCAATGTTTATACAAAGTACAAGGTAGAGGGTATTTTAAGACATAACCTCAGCTCACTTAACATAACCTAACTTTACCTAACCTAACTTTGTCACGTGACATGTTCTTCAAGTTTAGACTTGCTTTAAGACTGATTATGACGTCATAGATTGATGGGAGGGGTGAGAGGCTGACAAAAAAGGAAATGTTCTGGTTTAATGAAACGTTATGTCCTAGTAGGCGCGATTTATAGTAGACGCAATTGATAGTAGGCGCGATTAATAGTAGACGCAATTGATAGTAGACGTGATTGATAGTAGGCGCGATTTAACATGAGCGCGATTTATAGTAGACGCGAAAGGTAGTAGGCGCGATTGATAGTAGGCGTAATTAGACATGGGCGAGATTTATAGTAGACGCAATTGACAGTAGGCGCGATTGATAGTAGGTGTAATTGGTAGTAGGCGCGATTTAACATGAGCGCGATTTATAGTAGACGCAAATGATAGTAGGCGTGATTGATAGTAGACGCAATTGATACTAAGCGTGATTGATAGTAGGCGTGATTTGTAGTAAGCGCATTTCATAGTAGGCTCAATTGATAGTAAATGCAATTGATAGTAGACGTGATTGATAGTAGACGTAATTGATAGTAGGTGTAATCGATACTAGACGTGATTAATAGTAGACGCAATTGATACTAGGCGTGATTGATAGTAGGCGTGATTTGTAGTAAGCGCGATTTATAGTAGACGCAAATGATAGTAGGCGCGATTGATAGTAGACGCAATTGATACTAGGCGTGATTGATAGTAGGCGTGATTTGTAGTAAGCGCATTTCATAGTAGGCTCAATTGATAGTAGATGCAATTGATAGTAGACGTGATTGATAGTAGACGCGATTGATAGTAGGCGCAATTTGACATGGGCGCGACTAAGATCATTTTTGATATTACAAAGTTACAGTGTCAATGTTTATACAAAGTACAAGGCAGAGAGGGGGTATTTTAAGACTTAACCTCAGCTCACCTAACATAACCTAACTTTACCTAACCTAACTTTGTCACGTGACATGTTCTACAAGTTTAGACTTGCTTTAAGGCTGACTATGACTATGACGTCATAGATTGATGAGAGGGGTGGGAGGCTGACAAAAAGGAAATGTTTTGGTTTAATGAAAAGTCATGTCCTAGCAGGCGCGATTGGTAGTAGACGCAATTGATAGTAGACGCGATTAATGGTAGGCGCAATTGATAGTAGGTGTGATCAGGTACTTACTGCATATCAAAAGGCTGTACACTCGTGTGTTAGACACTCTATCTTGTTAAGGACCCCTATATATTCCCTATACAAGGCTATACATGTTAGTTCTAAACACTTAGTGGTTATTTGTATTTTAAATTTATATACACAGGTTATACAAGCACGTTTTTTCACACAGTAAAACTTTGTCAAATAGCCACATGCGACACGCAAAGTATGTTTCCGCTATCTAGCGGTGACTATGGAAACTACCTGAACATATCCTAATCTAATCCTAGCTAACTTCACCTGACGTGACCATACCGGTTTGTAAGCAACAACAACAACACACTAAGATTCCATGAATTCCAGAGTACTTTTAGATTAATTATCGACTCTCAACTCTTATAACTATGTCTATCCCTCTCTGTCAAAAACACGATTTTTTTTTTAAAATTTTTGCTTGATGTCAATACTAAAGTGATAATGGGTTTTCCGATCCTAACACTATAAATTCATTGCCCCCACTCTTATCTCGGTCTCGACAACAACCATGCCTATTTTTATTATGTCAGATGATGTAATGTTCGAGTGCAAAATGGGTGTAAAAGTGAGTGCAAAGTGAGTGCAAAAGTGAGTGCAAAGTAAGTGTAAAAGTAGTTGTAAAAGAGAGTGCAAAGTGAGTGAAAAAGTGAGTGCAAAAGTGGGGTGTAAAAGTGGTACCCTATTTGTAATGGCTTATTTGGCAAGTTATTTTGTGGTACCCTATTCGTAATGGCTTATTTCCAAAGTTGTTTTTGTCAATGTATTAGAGGATATTTCTTTTGTTCATGGAAAGTATCTCAGCCCTTTTTATGATAGCATAATGCTTACCGTCATGTTTGTAAGCAACAACAACACACTAAAATTCCAAGAATCCAAACTACTCTAAGGTTAATGATGGTCTCTCAACTCCATTCCACGCCTAGTCAAAAACATTATACATTTCAAATTTTTCAAAAAAGGTAAATTGAGAAAGTAGGCTATATATTTAAACTAAAAATCATATGCTAACTCCAACACCTACGTCTATCCCATTCTCAGTCAAAAAAAAAAAATATATATATTCTTTAAATTTTTCCAAAAATATTTGGAAAGTAGGCTATAATTTGAAAACTAATCATCCTAAAAAGTCATATATAGACTCAAACCAATGGCTTTTATGTCCTTAATCGTTAGAACAAAACATGGAATTTGACATTTTTCCAAATATTGATCATTTTTAAAAATGGGCTATATTTTGTAAACTATGAATTACACAAAAAATGTGTTTGACATAAAAATGACAGGTATTTACCCCCCTCTACCCACAAACCAAGTCCCAGGTCTCTGGGACAAAATCCAAAAAGGTTCAATTTTGAAAGTAGACGATATTTTGAAAACTAATCATTCTAAAAAGTCATATATAGACTCAAACAAATGTCCTTTAAGTCCCTTAACGTTAGAACAAAACTTAACATTTTTTTCATTTTTTCAAAAAAAAGTCCAATTTTCAAAATTGCCTATATTTTGGAAACTAAGAATTAGTTCCAAAATGGCCGTCGTGGCTTAACTCAACCTTACCTAACCCTACGAGGTGTGATCAAAAAGTTCCAAAATGGCTGCCGTAGCTTAACTTAACCTTTGATTGATCCCTGTTGATTGACCCCTTTTGATTGATCTCTGTTGATGTATCCCTTTGGACTGGTCCCTGTTGACTAGCCCCTTTGGACGGGTCCTTTTTAAAGGGGGAGTAATTTTTTTTACGGGTCCCGGAGGACGGGTCCTTGTTGACGGGTCCCTGTGGTGGGTCCCCTTGGACATAATTTGGATAAAATGCAAGGGCCAGTCCATAGGGATCAGTCCAAATGACCCGCCCACAGGGACCCGTCAACAAGGACCCGTCCTCCGGGACCCGTAAAAAAATGACTCCCCCTTTAAAAAGGACCCGTCCAAAGGGGCTAGTCAACAGGGACCAGTCCAAAGGGATACATCAACAGAGATCAATCAAAAGGGGTCAATCAACAGGGATCAATCAAAGGTTAAGTTAAGCTACGCCAGCCATTTTGGAACTTTTTGATCACACCTCGTAGGGTTAGGTTAGGTTGAGTTAAGCTACGACCGCCATTTTGGAACTAATTCTTAGTTTCCAAAATATAGGCAATTTTGAAAATTGGACTTTTTTTTTGAAAAAATGAAAAAAAATGTTAAGTTTTGTTCTAACGTTAAGGGACTTAAAGGACATTTGTTTGAGTCTATATATGACTTTTTAGAATGATTAGTTTTCAAAATATCGTCTACTTTCAAAATTGAACCTTTTTGGATTTTGTCCCAGAGACCTGGGACTTGGTTTGTGGGTAGTGGGTAGATTATAGGCTGAGGAATAACCCACCCACCAAGGGAAGATGATTAAGAGAAGGAAGTAGATTTTGGATTGGAGAAAAAGGATAGAAAAATAGGAGGAGAGTCCCACAAAAGTTATGAATTTGACTTTCAATACATTTAGAAGCGGTTGCCACCGCAAATCCGTGCTCGGATACCTAAAGTGGGTACGAGCTTGGTCGAAGCTGACGGGAACCGCAGCTAAGACTTGGGCAGTTTGCCAGAGAAAGGCTTTAGTGTATTTCCTCCCAAGCACGAATAAAAGTACTATAGGGAAGGGTGATGGTCTGGCCAGACAGATAGTAAAAGCTTTATTGAGTATGAACGAGGGCATAAACCTAGTAAAAGCTAGGAAAGCCAGGATCTTGCCTAACTGCAGTATCAGAGAAATGATGAATCCAAAAACAAATATTTAATTTATTAAACAATGCAAAGAAGTTTGAGGAGATTAACAAGCATGTAATATAATTTTGACAAACCTAGTTCATTTGAACTTTTTAACAAATGGGGTCGCAGACCTCTCAACATTAAACGTTTGCTCCAGGCAATTGACAATTTACAAGGTTTCAAACCTTACATGTTTCTAAAATCTTTATAAGATTTAAACAAATAAACAATGAAGTAATTAAAGTTTGAACGTGAATTAGAGTACAAAGAGTGCACCTTAAGAAATTCTTGAGAGAATGTTCTAGAGAAAGTGACAACTTCGAAAATAACAATAATGAAAACATGAAAAATAAGATAGAAGTTCCTTCAACTTCTTATATTTATACAGAATTACTATATGAGAATTATACAAAAGAGGGCAGGTCACTTACTGTGAAACCTGAAGAAAGTGAAAAGGAAAGTTCTAGACTTCCCAAGTTTGAGCAGGAATCACTAGCCAAATGGGACAGTTTCCATTTCGTGAAACCTGAACATGACTCGCTCAAGAGTTTAAAGAAATGTTTTCCCTGATTATAGGAAAGGAACAATGTGATTTGAAACTTGTATCACACAAGCAATTATGCAGAATTTAATTAATGTTAAACTAGCAAAGTTGGAAGGGCACCTCGTGAGTGACACCTTATAGGAAAGTTACAATTTTATTAATAATGGTGGTTAGTAGAAGGTTGAGGAAAGATCATTGGGATATAGGATCAATGTTCATGGCCGTATTTAATGTAAACGGACGAGCGCGACGCGGTAGAAACGTGGAGCAAGCACTGGTTATCACTGTAGTCTATAAAGATGGATGCAAAGTTCACTATAGAAACACTAAAGTTTATGAGAAAGAAAGTTATTGCAATTATGGAAATAACTGATTGCACTATATAGGTGAGAGTCTATTTCTTGAAAAAGTTGTGATTTACAATTAAATGCGCCATAAAATGTTCCAACGGGGGAAGAAAGTTCGCTATTGCAGTAATTTAAGGAAGATTCTTCATTTTAACTAGTATTTTCACAAGTGAGTGAAAAAATACCTGACGGCAAGCCTCGCAGATAGAGTACCAGATCTGGAAAGTTCCAGAACGATCTTTATAGAAGAATGGAGTCAAAGTTAATCCAGCGGAGGAACTAGCTTTATAATTATAGACAGCGGGTATTAGATAATATCCCACGTAGCGAGAGGATTTCTCATTTGAATAGCTTAAGAAAAGCTCTTTTTTAGTAAGGTTGGCTTATACAAGCAAAAGCTCAACATGGCAAATCCCACGAAGAATGATTTTTGCCCCAAAGTAAATAATTTCACACTGTCTATAAAATCTCATTAAAAGCACTTGGAAGTTAAAACCATGAAGATGAGGTTAAAACTTTTAAAATGGTACTTATCTTGATTTCATGTTGAAGGCGAAGTTCCGTATGACGGCTACCTAGCCAACATGGCGTAGAAGAGTGTGTGCCTGTTGGTTTGAGGAGGCTAGCTCGAGTGGAGCTTTAACTGATCGAGTCAACTGCTGACTGAGAAGTGAGACCTGCTCAACGGAGCACGGAGAGACCAAGGAAGGGGAACAGAGTGGGGGGTAGGAGACAAAAGGAGAACATATAAACATTGCCAACTTTAAAACAAAAAATTGATCTCTTGCTGAGCCGGTCTTCAAAGAGTTGACAACAGATGATACTAGCACAGCATGGTGAGTAAAAGAGTAGACGTAGTTCTCTTGCTCATGGAGATAATAGCTGGCGATGATAACAGGATCTGGTGGCCAAATGGATAAGTAAGTCCTCCAGCACCAGGAAGAATTGAGGAGCTTCAGAGATTCGTTGTTATATGACGCTAGGTGGGTCACAGAATATATATCTGGAACAGACTCATACTTAATATAAGCGACCTGAACCCCTAAGAGAGAACAGAAGATCACTGTTGGTGTCTGACAAAGAGGAAGGAAAGAACATGCAAAAACATTAAAAATTATAATCTCAGGTACCGTGTATTCCAAGAATGCACCATACTGGGAGGGGCAGACACCAACAGCGAACAAGAAAAACAAGTACAGTAATAAGAAATTGCGGAGAAGTAGTCTTGTGATCTGACCATTAGTGGTCAAGACTCTGAATACCCTGACTCTCCTATCTCCTCCAGGGTAACACTTGGTCACTCTACCCGAGATCCAGACTAAGGGGGGTGAAACATCCCTAACTAAGACCAAGTCCCCCACTTTAATATTGGGACTGGAAAGAAACCACTTCTGTCTCCCTTGCAAGGAAGTTAAATATTCCAAGTTCCATCTCTTCCAAAAAGAATTGCGGAGGGCTTCCAGTTTACACCAAGCGATAGGTAGATTGGAATCCCTGAAAGAATTAGGAAGGGGAGGAGGGGCAGAGAGAGAAGTGCGTGTAAGGAAGCGACCAGGTGTAAGTGGAAGGAGGTCATCAGGGTCATTGGAAAGCGGTGTTAAAAGGCGAGAATTATCAACACTTTCAATCACGAAATAGCTGGAAGCTGAGAGCAATAAAGCACTAGTAAAGATTACGATACGATGCGAAAGAAGAATTGACAAGTTTAAACAAAGCGTATAGAGACAAGTACATCTATTCAGGATAAGAATATACCAAATAAACAAAGAAACTATGCGATTAGAAAGCAAGAACGCCATGGGTAACAAACTAGTAGCCATAAACAATGACCTCAAGTTACAATAAGCATCAAAGGGGTTACTCAGAAAAACACTTATGTCAGCGAGGAACGTGACATAACAAGTATGAATGCAAAAACACATCGAATGTAACGACGAGAAAAAGTAAGTTTGTTCATCAATGAACAATAAGATTTCAAAATATGTGAGCAGAATGCAATACATAAGCGCGTGAGAAATACGCAACGAAGTTTTGAAACAGGGATCGAAGCAGTTATAGAATACGAGCATGAGTAAGCGGAAGACACAGGCAAGCGCGGCCTTGACACACATAGTACAACGAGAGAAGGCATATAAATAGCTGAAAGAGTCCTTAACTGGAACAAGTTTATTTTGGGAAGTAGGTGAACGGCTTCTGTACTTGCAGGAGCGGCTCACTAGACAATGGTTGGCAATCAGCCAAAGTTGAGATAAGAGAAACATGCTTTGAACTTTGTCAAGCGTACAGGAAATAAACAGTGACTTGACCTTAATCGGGCTTGTATACAAACAAGTCTGACAAACAAGCAGTTCAAAGTACACAAACAACACTTGTTGAATCAGCTGTAACTTAAAGCAGATATTCGGGTTGGACGGCCTGCAGTCAATCGTAACTTGGACGTGAACAAACAATTTAAAGCTATATGAAATAAAGTAAGAAATCAATTTCGCATGATTGAGAGGATCACGGAATCCGACAATTTTCGACAGGAAAAAGCTTGATTCTTCCGAAATAGGAAGTGAAGCCGGGACATTGAGAAGAAGTTTATGCATAAGAATAGTTATTCTTGATGTTATAGAATTCAGATTTTCAAGCGGTTTCAAATTGTGAGGAAGGAGGGAGGAGCCGACCGTGGCCATCCTTCTAAATAAGGAAAGAAGTGAAACATGGCTTACAGCGAAATGATGGTGACTGATAGCCATGGTTTTACACAAGGGGAAGATAGTTTTCGAGAAAGATTTTAAGCAATTACCTGCTATAAAAAATGACATGAGAAGGTAAACGAAATAACACAAAGCAAGGCGAACTTGAATGGCCATCTTGTGCGGGAAGAAGGAAAAACCATTTAAACAACTTACAGAGGTAGCGCAGTTGTTCACGATAAGACATCGTTTCGGCAAGTGTTTTTCAAAATTATTGAGATCTGAAACATGAGCGTTCTCTTTTTCAGAAATGAGATTTATGTCAGCTGTGACGAAATGACATTGCGCTTTGGTTTGAAGACTGGGTTGTTGGATTTCACCAGTAATAACCCAACCAAAATCGGTGTCTCTAGCGACCACGGTTGAAGATAACTTGCGTGTTTGTTTGCGAATGCAATTCCAAAAAACATTGGCACTGAAAAGTACATCAATGGGACCTTGAGCATTAAACTGAGGATCGGCTAACCTTAAGTGCGAGGGAATGTTTAAACCGGAAGTATTGATAGAGTGACTTGGAGTGTCCTTGCCAATACTGGTAAGAATGAGACAGTTTAAATTAAGATTGGTGTTTCTTTGGCAAACGTCTCTGATTTTCAATTTTGAAGACTGCAAGACTTGAGTTTTCAGATTGTCAATGCCGGTTACATTGATAGAAGTAGGCGATGACGAAAGTCCTAGTTTTTTAATGAACGATTGCGAAACAAAGTTATGAGTTGAAGCGGAATCGAGAAGACCACGGGTTCTAAACCAATTTCCAAATTTATCTTGGATTTCGAATTGTACAGTGGTCAAAAGGGTTTGCGCACTATGAAAAGTTTCGGCGTTAGAAATGCAGGAAGAAGCATTAGTTTGTTCGGAGCTGCTCTGCATGGAGCTTGAAGAGGCGGGTGCTGATGACCTCGATTTATCGTGAACGTGCAATAAAGAATGATGCGGTTTTTTACAATGGAAACAGAGATTTGATGACGTACAGTTCGAAGAAGAATGCTTAGGTGACAAGCAATTGAAACAATGTTTGCTATTTAAGACAAACTTCCTTCGATCTTCGACAGACAATTCTTTAAAGGATTTGCACAAATACAATGTGTGAAGCTTTTTACAGAGCGTGCATTTTAACGATTTGTTAAGCGGCCTGATATCTTCTCTTGCATGATTGAAAGAAGAACGGGTTTGCTTGTTCTCGACAGATGGGGGCTGATGTCCCTTTGAAGAAGCAAGTTTTTTTTTCAAAAATTTGACACTGAGGATTCGTTTCGACCTTTTCGCACTGAAATGCGAGTGCTGTTAGGACTTGGCATCGGCTGTTAAGAAACGAGATTAAGTGTTCGAAGGAAAATTCTTCCTTGCGAGCGAGTTCGATCTCCCAGGCCTTTAAAGTTGAAAAATCGAATCTTGATGTAGCCAGATGAATGAGTATGGTGTCCCATGTTTGGACAGGCTGCTTGAGTTGGTATAATGCTCTGACATTCAACTGTATAGAGTCCAACAGGTTTCTTAAAGAGGTGACGTCATTAGGTTTGACGGCTGGTAGGTTGAAGAGACAACGTATGTGGCGAGCTACACTCAAGCGTAAATTGCCATATCTCTCTTTAAGGAGATTAAAGGCGATGTGGTAGTTGTCTGCGCTTAAAGGCAGTGACTCCACTAAGGCTAAGGCCTCACATTCCAAAGAAGTACGGAGGAAGTAAAATTTATGTATGTCTGGGATCTCGATATTTTCATGAATTAGGGAGCAGTAAAGTTCGTAAAAAGAATACCATTCACCTTCCTTGCCTGAGAAGTGCGGTAGGCTTATCTTGGGAAGTAACGGTTTCGGTTTGTTCTTGTGAACTGAAGCGGGTGCGAACTGGGCCGGATTGATGACCTTAGTGTCCGGTTCTGAGATATTGCGAATCAATTGGTGGGCCTTTGCAATCCCTTCAAAGTACAAGGGTTCGACCTCGTCCCGATCCGATTGAAGTTCTGGACAAGCGGATTCAATCTCGGTTTGAATTTGGTCATAATAATCATAAGACCGTTCATACAACTTAAGGCGGTGTGTCAAGATGTCTAAATCACACTCGGCGGGATTTAATTTGCTGATGAAATTTCTGAATCTAGTGAGTTGCCCTTTATAGGAAGAACGTCTAGCAATGAGAGTTTCATCTTTTTCAGTAGGAGCCATGATAAAGAGAATAAATTGAAATACAACTCACGAAACTGTAGAACCTTGGAGATGCTGTCAAGTTTGCAGCAGCAAATGGGTATAAAGAACAGGACACCCCAAACGAGACAGGAGCGGCCTCTTTCCCGTTCACAGGCTTTGCATGATGTAGTTATAACTGAAATTCCAAAGCAGATATTAATAATTTGCAAAGTATTGTCAAATGACACTTGAGAAACAATAGAAATAAAAAATGGACTCTCCCGGGTTTCTGGGACCAAATTTTTGGGTAGATTATAGGCTGAGGAATAACCCACCCACCAAGGGAAGATGATTAAGAGAAGGAAGTAGATTTTGGATTGGAGAAAAAGGATAGAAAAATAGGAGGAGAGTCCCACAAAAGTTATGAATTTGACTTTCAATACATTTAGAAGCGGTTGCCACCGCAAATCCGTGCTCGGATACCTAAAGTGGGTACGAGCTTGGTCGAAGCTGACGGGAACCGCAGCTAAGACTTGGGCAGTTTGCCAGAGAAAGGCTTTAGTGTATTTCCTCCCAAGCACGAATAAAAGTACTATAGGGAAGGGTGATGGTCTGGCCAGACAGATAGTAAAAGCTTTATTGAGTATGAACGAGGGCATAAACCTAGGAAAAGCTAGGAAAGCCAGGATCTTGCCTAACTGCAGTATCAGAGAAATGATGAATCCAAAACAAATATTTAATTTATTAAACAATGCAAAGAAGTTTGAGGAGATTAACAAGCATGTAATATAATTTTGACAAACATAGTTCATTTGAACTTTTTAACAAATGGGGTCGCAGACCTCTCAACATTAAACGTTTGCTCCAGGCAATTGACAATTTACAAGGTTTCAAACCTTACATGTTTCTAAAATCTTTATAAGATTTAAACAAATAAACAATGAAGTAATTAAAATTTGAACGTGAATTAGAGTACAAAGAGTGCACCTTAAGAAATTCTTGAGAGAATGTTCTAGAGAAAGTGACAACTTCGAAAATAACAATAATGAAAACATGAAAAATAAGATAGAAGTTCCTTCAACTTCTTATATTTATACAGAATTACTATATGAGAATTATACAAAAGAGGGCAGGTCACTTACTGTGAAACCTGAAGAAAGTGAAAAGGAAAGTTCTAGACTTCCCAAGTTTGAGCAGGAATCACTAGCCAAATGGGACAGTTTCCATTTCGTGAAACCTGAACATGACTCGCTCAAGAGTTTAAAGAAATGTTTTCCCTGATTATAGGAAAGGAACAATGTGATTTGAAACTTGTATCACACAAGCAATTATGCAGAATTTAATTAATGTTAAACTAGCAAAGTTGGAAGGGCACCTCGTGAGTGACACCTTATAGGAAAGTTACAATTTTATTAATAATGGTGGTTAGTAGAAGGTTGAGGAAAGATCATTGGGATATAGGATCAATGTTCATGGCCGTATTTAATGTAAACGGACGAGCGCGACGCGGTAGAAACGTGGAGCAAGCACTGGTTATCACTGTAGTCTATAAAGATGGATGCAAAGTTCACTATAGAAACACTAAAGTTTATGAGAAAGAAAGTTATTGCAATTATGGAAATAACTGATTGCACTATATAGGTGAGAGTCTATTTCTTGAAAATGTTGTGATTTACAATTAAATGCGCCATAAAATGTTCCAACGGGGGAAGAAAGTTCGCTATTGCAGTAATTTAAGGAAGATTCTTCATTTTAACTAGTATTTTCACAAGTGAGTGAAAAAAATACCTGACGGCAAGCCTCGCAGATAGAGTACCAGATCTGGAAAGTTCCAGAACGATCTTTATAGAAGAATGGAGTCAAAGTTAATCCAGCGGAGGAACTAGCTTTATAATTATAGACAGCGGGTATTAGATAATATCCCACGTAGCGAGAGGATTTCTCATTTGAATAGCTTAAGAAAAGCTCTTTTTTAGTAAGGTTGGCTTATACAAGCAAAAGCTCAACATGGCAAATCCCACGAAGAATGATTTTTGCCCCAAAGTAAATAATTTCACACTGTCTATAAAATCTCATTAAAAGCACTTGGAAGTTATAACCATGAAGATGAGGTTAAAACTTTTAAAATGGTACTTATCTTGATTTCATGTTGAAGGCGAAGTTCCGTATGACGGCTACCTAGCCAACATGGCGTAGAAGAGTGTGTGCCTCTTGGTTTGAGGAGGCTAGCTCGAGTGGAGCTTTAACTGATCGAGTCAACTGCTGACTGAGAAGTGAGACCTGCTCAACGGAGCACGGAGAGACCAAGGAAGGGGAACAGAGTGGGGGGTAGGAGACAAAAGGAGAACATATAAACATTGCCAACTTTAAAACAAAAAATTGATCTCTTGCTGAGCCGTTCTTCAAAGAGTTGACAACAGATGATACTAGCGCAGCATGGTGAGTAAAAGAGTAGACGTAGTTCTCTTGCTCATGGAGATAATAGCTGGCGATGATAACAGGATCTGGTGGCCAAATGGATAAGTAAGTCCTCCAGCACCAGGAAGAATTGAGGAGCTTCAGAGATTCGTTGTTATATGACGCTAGGTGGGTCACAGAATATATATCTGGAACAGACTCATACAAAATATAAGCGACCTGAACCCCTAAGAGAGAACAGAAGATCACTGTTGGTGTCTGACAAAGAGGAAGGAAAGAACATGCAAAAACATTAAAAATTATAATCTCAGGTACCGTGTATTCCAAGAATGCACCAGGTAGAGGGGGTAAATACGTGTCATTTTTATGTCAAACACATTTTTTGTGTAATTCATAGTTTACAAAATATAGCCCATTTTTAAAAATGATCAATATTTGGAAAAATTTCAAATTCCATGTTTTGTTCTAACGATTAAGGACATAAAAGCCATTGGTTTGAGTCTATATATGACTTTTTAGGATGATTAGTTTTCAAATTATAACCTACTTTCCAAATATTTTTTGGAAAAATTTAAAGAATATATATATATTTTTTTGACTGAGAATGGGATAGACGTAGGTGTTGGAGTTAACATATGATTTTTAGTTTAAATATATAGCCTACTTTCTCAATTTACCTTTTTTGAAAAATTTGAAATGTATAATGTTTTTGACTAGGCGTGGAATGGAGTTGAGAGACCATCATTAACCTTAGAGTAGTTTGGATTCTTGGAATTTTAGTGTGTTGTTGTTGCTTACAAACATGACGGTAAGCATTATGCTATCATAAAAAGGGCTGAGATACTTTCCATGAACAAAAGAAATATCCTCTAAATACATTGACAAAAACAACTTGTGAAATAAGCCATTACGAATAGGGTACCACAAAATAACTTGTCAAATAAGCCATTACAATTAGGGTACCACTTTTACACCCCACTTTTGCACTCACTTTTGCACTCACTTTGCACTCTCTTTTACAACTACTTTTACACTTACTTTGCACTCACTTTTGCACTCACTTTGCACTTACTTTTACACCCACTTTGCACTCGAACATTACATCATCTGACATAATAAATATAGGCATGGTTGTTGTCGAGACCGAGATAAGAGTGGGGGCAATGAATTTATAGTGTTAGGATCGGAAAACCCATTATCACTTTAGTATTGACATCAAGCAAAAATTAAAAAAAAAAATATCGTGTTTTGGACAGAGAGGGATAGACATAGTTATAAGAGTTGATAGTCGATAATTAATCTAAAAGTACTCTGGAATTCATGGAATCTTAGTGTGTTGTTGTTGTTGCTTACAAACCGGTATGGTCACGTCAGGTGAAGTTAGCTAGGATTAGATTAGGATATGTTCAGGTAGTTTCCATAGTCACCGCTAGATAGCGGAAACATACTTTGCGTGTCGCATGTGGCTATTTGACAAAGTTTTACTGTGTGAAAAAACTTGCTTGTATAACCTGTGTATATAAATTTAAAATACAAATAACCACTAAGTGTTTAGAACTAACATGTATAGCCTTGTATAGGGAATATATAGGGGTCCTTAACAAGATAGAGTGTCTAACACACGAGTGTACAGCCTTTTGATATGCAGTAAGTACCTGATCACACCTACTATCAATTGCGCCTACCATTAATCGCGTCTACTATCAATTGCGTCTACTACCAATCGCGCCTGCTAGGACATGACTTTTCATTAAACCAAAACATTTCCTTTTTTGTCAGCCTCCCACCCCTCTCATCAATCTATGACGTCATAGTCATAGTCAGCCTTAAAGCAAGTCTAAACTTGTAGAACATGTCACGTGACAAAGTTAGGTTAGGTAAGGTTAGGTTATGTTAGGTGAGCTGAGGTTAAGTCTTAAAATACCCCCTCTCTGCCTTGTACTTTGTATAAACATTGACACTGTAACTTTGTAATATCAAAAATGATCTGAGTCGCGCCCATGTCAAATTGCGCCTACTATCAATCGCGTCTACTATCAATCACGTCTACTATCAATTGCATCTACTATCAATTGAGCCTACTATGAAATGCGCTTACTACAAATCACGCCTACTATCAATCACGCCTAGTACCAATTGCGTCTACTATCAATCGCGCCTACTATCATTTGCGTCTACTATAAATCGCGCTTACTACAAATCACGCCTACTATCAATCACGCTTAGTATCAATTGCGTCTACTATCAATCACGCCTACTATCATTTGCGTCTACTATAAATCGCGCTCATGTTAAATCGCGCCTACTACCAATTACACCTACTATCAATCGCGCCTACTATCAATTGCGTCTACTATAAATCTCGCCCATGTCTAATTACGCCTACTATCAATAGCGCCTACTACCTTTCGCGTCTACTATAAATCGCGCTCATGTTAAATCGCGCCTACTATCAATCACGTCTACTATCAATTGCGTCTACTATTAATCGCGCCTACTATCAATTGCGTCTACTATAAATCGCGCCTACTAGGACATAACGTTTCATTAAACCAGAACATTTCCTTTTTTTGTCAGCCTCTCACCCCTCCCATCAATCTATGACGTCATAATCAGTCTTAAAGCAAGTCTAAACTTGTAGAACATGTCACGTGACAAAGTTAGGTTAGGTAAAGTTAGGTTATGTTAAGTGAGCTGAGGTTATGTCTTAAAATACCCTCTACCTTGTACTTTGTATAAACATTGACACTGTAACTTTATAATATCAAAAATGATCTGAGTCGCGCCCATGTCAAATTGCGCCTACTATCAATCGCGTCTACTATCAATCGCGCCTACTATCAATCGCGCCTACTATCATTTGCGTCTACTATAAATCGCGCTTACTACAAATCACGCCTACTATCAATCACGCCTAGTATCAATTGCGTCTACTATTAATCACGTCTAGTATCGATTACACCTACTATCAATTACGTCTACTATCAATTGCGTCTACTATAAATCACGCCTACTAGGACATGACGTTTCATTAAACTAAAACATTTCCTTTTTTGCCAGCCTCTCACTCCTCCCATCCGCAAAACGTGCTTGTATGAGCTGTGTATTTAAATTCAATATATACAATTAACCACTAAGTGTTCAGAACTAACATGTCTAGGGTATATATGGGATCCTTAGCAACAAACAAAAAATACGGTCTAACCTACGAGTGTACGGTCTTGTCATACGCAGTAAGTACCTGTTAACCTTGACTAGGGTATAAGAATATGGTCAGTTGACTACTGCCTGTTACAGTGTTCACATCGTGAAAGACCGTCTCACCTACCAGTCTCCAGCCTTGTCATACGCAGTAAGCAGCTGTTGGCGGAAAACAACATCCATAAATCTTGTCATTTAGGAAAGTGTGTGTGTGTAAATCACTTGTAATCTAAAGATTGTTCATGTGATTTTACTAAAATTTAATTCATATGTATTAGTTGATATGGAAGTCTCAACAACCAGTCATGGCAAGCCATGTGTCTTCTATAAAGGATATACATATATTGTAAAAACAACCAATAAAGATGGAACTGTTATTTGGCGATGTTCAAAACAACGATCCAAAAAGTGTCGAGGAATGATTAAAACAAAAGACTCCAACGTACTTACTTCAAAAGAACATCATTGTGAATCTCAAATTAATACACATTTAAATACGCAAAATACTCTAACCCAGGTAAAAAAGCAAGTCCAAGAAAAATATATTGCTGCTCAAGATAGTGCATTGTTTGTTAAAAAGCATTCATCATCACCTCAAAAAGACATGTTAGGACAAATACCATCGTTCAAGAAACCCTTAACACTATCAAAAGCAACGCAGACTCTACAAGAAGTCCCTGTGGAAAACAAACAAGGGGAATTGGATAGTTCTAGTGATGTTGAGAATGATGATGATGATGATAATGATGTTGACAATGACTATAATAATTTTGATGATAATATTCATAATGATGATGATGATGATAATTATGAAAAAGAAGAGGATGAGGGTTTTATGTTTATAAAACCATTGCGGCTTCCCCAGTTTTTAAGAGCAAGAGTACCTGGAGAAAGTTGTAAAAGGATCTACAACAAGCGTTGTGTTTAAAAATCTATATAGAACAATGGTAAAGAGATAGAGTTGAATTCAGTGTGTAACTATTATAAAATGAATTTAATAAAAATATTGTATGGGTCTTGTCTGTTTTTCTTAATTACTATCCCCATGTCCCACTATTAATACAATTGTTAACCATCAACAGTCTCTGACTATGTTCAGAAAGAGAGTGGCCTTAAACAATACACTATATCTATGGTTTGTGTACCGAGTGTCATAATAATGCAGTGTGGCCAAGCCATGTCAAGGCAATAGTTATGTCAGGTAAGGGATTCGAACCCTTGCTTCCTTATACAGAAAATTTGATCTTAAGTCAAACACCTTAACCACTCGGTCAACCTGACAGTTACTAATTTAATTAGTCTTGAGGACTTGAGTGTTTACAAAACTTTTTCCAGTATACATTGACTAAACCACTTGCTTGTTTTGATATACAGATTTTGTTTTGTTTTACCATAACATTGCAGTTATGAGTCTTGTGAACTGGGTGTTCAATATACGGTTAAAGGCATTTTAAAATCATTTTAGAAAAGCTCTTAGGTATCATGTCATGGGTTTTAGTAATGCATTACTGTTCGTTGACTAACATTTACCGTTACACAACATTATTTTAGTGAACTTACATGTTGTTGTTTGAGTCTTTAGTCCTTTGACTGGTTTGATGCAGATCTCAGCGCCTATCTGTCCCGAGCTAATCGTTTCATCTCTATATAGCTACCACACCCTACATTCAAGGCTATCTGTTTAACATATTCTAAACTTGGTCTACCCCTACAGTTCTCGTCCTCGAACCTTTCTTCCTTAACTAAGTTTGCTATTCTTGAGTGTCTTAGTACGTGTTCTACCAACCTATCTCTTTACTTCATTAACAGTCGCCAGATACATCTCTTCTCCCCCACTCGTCTTAATACCTCTTTGTTAGTAACCCTATTTACCCATCTAATCTTCATCATTCTCCTGTAACACCACATTTCAAACACTTCAATTCTCCACTTTTCTGCTACACCAATTGTCTAAGTTTTACTTTCATAGAGTGCCACGCTCCAGACAAAGGCCTTCAAAATGACTTCCTAATACCTAAATCTATATTCAATGTCAACAGATTCTGTAGAAATTCTTTCCTTGTCTGAGCTACATAAGAATCCTAATCGAGTCTGGTATAATGTCTTGTTTAGCAAACATAGTCACTCAAAAGGTCTACGCATTTTTTGTATATAACCCAAAATAGCAAACAGTTTTTCTAAAACCCTACTCATTGGTCAATAAGAAGCAGAGTCGCCAAAGTGTTTCGTTGGTAGTTAACTCATGTCTAGTTAATCAATTCCTTTCATATCGTTATCCAATTGTAGTAGTAAGGACTGGTGAACAACGTCAGTTCAACACACTGCTTTACACACAAATGTAGTTAGGCCCTTTGACATAATTTGGATAAATTTCATGGGCCGGTCCATAGGGACCAGTCCAAAGGGGCCGGTCTAAAGGGACCCTTCCACAGGGACCCATCAACAGGGACTTGTCAGCAAGGACCCATCAACAATGACCCGTCAACAATGACCTGTCATCAATGACCTGTCAACAATGACCTGTCAATAGGGACCCGTCAACAATGACCCGTCCACAGGGACTCATCAACAAGGACCCGTCAGCAATGACTCATCAACAGGGACCCGTCGAAAAGCACCTGTCAAAAAGGATCCATCAAAAATGACCCCCTGTCAAAAAGGGCCCGTCCAAAAGGGGCTAGTCAACAGAGACCAGTCCAAAGGGACAAATCAACAGAGATCAATCAACAGGGATCAATCAAAAGGGGCTATCACCTCAAGGCCTGACATATCCCTCTTTGATTATTGGTTTGCCAATCGACAAGCGTCACTTAAAATACTTTTTGATCACCACTCGTGGGTTGGGTTAGGTTAGGTTACACTACAGCCGCCATCTTTTAAAAAGCCTGCCCTCTTACAAAAGCTATGAGTGGGCATGCGTAAAAAACGAAAAACAAAAACAAGCATGTTAATTCATAGTGGCTATCCACCAAACACATGTCTCTTGTGTGGAACAACGTTTTATTCCATATCGGCATTCAAACTCTCACATGTTGCAATTGGAAAGAGAGATTCTCTAAAAAAATTACAATTTCACCCCCTAGTAGGGGTAGGTTTTATTTTGGGGTGGAAATATGTTGTTCATTGGAAAGGGGGTATCAGCCCGAGTTCAATGACACCTCATTCGTCAAAATCCGACCACGGGTTCGAACTCACATTTTCTCACGTATGAAGCAAAACAGGATGTGACTTGTTTCACAAGGAGGACGGTAATAAGGTCATTTCACACGTGTTCACATGTATTTCGTCACTTTCCTTTCATATCGTTATTCCATTATAGTAGTGGTGAACAACGTCAATTCAACACACACAAATGTAGTTAGGCCCTTTGACATAATTTAAATAAATTCATGGACTAGTCCGTAGGAACCAGGCCAAAGGGACCCGTCCAAAGGGACAAGGACTTGTCCACAAGGACTTGTCCACAAGGACCTGTCATCAATGACCTGCCAACAATGACCTGTCAACAATAACCCATCCATAGGGATCCACTCCCCCACCCTCTTACAAAAGCCATGAGTGGGCATGCGTAAAAACAAAAACAAGCATGTTAATTCATAGTGGCTATCCACCGTACACATGCACTTTATGTAGAACAACGTTTAAATCCATATCGGCATTCAAACGCTCACATGTTGCAATTGGAAAGAGAGATTTTCTAAAAAAATACAATTTCACCCCCTAGTAGGGGTAGGTTTTATTTTAGGGGTGGAAATATGTTGTCCATGGGAAAGGGGGTGTTAGCTCGAGTTCAATGACACCTCGTACAAGTCTCTAGCCTGATTGGTTCGCGAGATATTGCCATTTTAGTATTCCAGCGGTGAAGCGGTGGTGGTGGGATCTGAACTGGCCAAAAACCACTACTCTTGAAGCTTTTATTTTGCAGTGTCCTTTTTACTCGTTAATTTACAGTGGTGGGGGTCGGAATGACTCCTTAATCTGATGCAAAGCTCTCAAGATGGCTATTACACTGTTTCTGAAAAGACAAATTGCAAATTTAATCTATATGGAAGTATTTCAAGAGATTGAATTGGTTACGTTGTTTTACATTTTAATACATATTATTTATGGTAGTGTGCTGCTTTTAATCTAGACACAAAGAAGATTGTTTTTGTACTCCAACACAAGAGAAATCATTTTATTTTATTTTAAGACTGGCATACTTGTGAGATTTGGGGATTCTGTTCTCAGAGATAGGTGCTAAGAAGTGAAATGAGCACAAGACGGGGCTAAATGGTGAGAAATTTAACATCTATTCATGCAGAAGAGGTTATTTCCAAAGTGACGTAAATACAGAATTGACGGTTTTTCAGTTTTTTATTTTATAAGCAATTTTATAGGTTCTCTCAACGTATAGCGAAGATTTTAAGTCGCAATGTGTCTTATATCCCATATTAACAGAGTTCTAAAAACTAGGCTTGTTTGTAAAGTGGACTCCAACGTGCTTTTATTTCCAATGTGTCTTATATCCATGTTGACCAATCCGCTGTCTCTCTGGACATCACGTGATATGACGTGGAAATAATTCTTTGTGCTGAGGATCTACATATTAAAGTGTTGAATCAATTTTGTGATGGATGCAGTGCTCAAAATAAAAACTACGTTATTGTATTTAATCCTAAATCTGCTCATTACAAATATTCCTATCACCATTCTACCTGCCTAGGGAGACTATCTCTGTCAACATAGCCATCGTCACCAGTCAAACAAACAATCAATCAATCAATCAATCATTACCTAATAATAATTATCAATCGATCATTAATTATTGTTTATATCCTTTTGGGACAAATCAAAAATAAATAATCATTTAATAAAAGACCGCTGGAGACTTGCCCCTAGTTACGTGGCCAGAGCAAGGTACCGTCACGTAAAAATAAAATGACTCCCTTCCATGCAGGTATAACCTTTGGGCAATTTTAATAAAAATAAGTGGTCCATAAAAAGTGCCTGATCGCGAGTAAAACGAGTCCCTTAAACGCCTTTCCAAAATTAAGGGTTACGAAAATATTAAGAGGGGAAAATCAAACACTTTACAGTTTAGGGGTATTTTGGTAAATTAATGGGCAATAGGAAAGGGGCGTCATCCCGAGTCGTATGACACCTGACACAACCATCCCCGATTATCGGTTTAAGAAAGTTAGTTAGTTAGTTATTGAGGATACGAACTAATAGGGAAATAGATGAAATCCTCAAAAGCGAAGACATTGTTCGATATATAAAGTCAAGACTACGATGGCTGGGCCTCATTGAAAGGATGGAAGACAAAAGAACACCAAATACTATATATAAAGCCAGAATGGAAAGAAGACGACGCCCTGGGAGACCAAGGAATCGATGGAAAGATGAAGTAGAGGTGGACTTGCAAACAATGAACGTACTGCCCTGGAGAACAGCTGTCCAAGATCGAGATAGATTGAAATCTGTGGCTGGCGAGGCCAAAGCTCACACCGGGCTGTAGTGCCAGATAAAGAAGAATAAGAATAAGAATAAGAAGAAGTTAGTTAGTTATCGTTGTTTGAAGGGGTGTAACTACGAGGTCATCCGACCCTCGTTTTAAGAAATATCGACAAATTTCAAAACTGCTGATGGTGTTGGTTAGGATCCGCCAAAATCCACTACTACACCCTATTTTCGTCCTAGGGACATAGGCCTTGATTTGGGGGGTAAAGGGGGTAAATACCTTTGGTTTAAGTAAAATATACAACTTTCTGTGATTAATAGTTTTAAAAATATAGCCTACTTTCCAAATTCAATTTTTTTTAAGTCGAAGAAAAATAATGTTTTGTTCTAACAATAAAGGGCATAGAGACTTTTCGTTTAAGTCATTGAACAACGTTCTACGATTAATTGCTTTAAGAATATAGCCTACTTTCCAAAAACAAATAATGAGTAGTCCGTAGAAAAGGGGCCTTTATCTTGAGTAATTTGACACTCCACACAAGTCTCTAACATTATTGGTTCGCGAGATATCTGAAATATTACATACGTGAGATGTACAGTCGGTGACACAATAAAATGGGTGGTCTAGGATCCCTGTATGCCCTCTACTGTTATGGAGTCCGAATACGTACTCTGAAACCCCAGAAGGTGTCTCCTAGGAAATCAGTGGCATCAGTTAACTTCAAAGGGACCTCCCGGTCCTTGGGATACCCCCCACTGCTTACTAGACTTAGTAAGGGGTTAAAAGGTATTATTTGGATGTGATAGTTCGCTTTAAAAATAGAATACGAAAATTAATCTACAGAGGGGCTCAGGACGCGGTGTGGTACTAGCTCACAGATAGACCCCGTTTCAACCCTGGTGATGTCATTCTTAAGTTTCAAATTCAAAGGAAGATTTCTACAGTATAAGGATTTTCATCATCGGGTTCGTTTTTCATGATCAAAGGAAGAGCCAGTGCCTTGTAGCTAGTTCTTGCTGCGATCCCGTTAAGTTACCATTGTAATGGGGGTGCTTATTTGAATTGTAGGGATATTAACTCCTTGGAATGGCCAAATGAGAGTAATTTAACACAAGACCCAGCAAGTCGTTGATTCTTAAAATTATCTTTGTTATTCATTCATTCATTCATTCATTCATTCATTTATTTTATTTGCAAATGGGGGTATTTCTCCGGTGGCAAATTGTATACTTACAGAAAATTACCAACAATACTATCAAACACACGTAATGTAGGCTACACAAGTCGCGATTTGGAAACTATAGTAATTACATCGTAGTATTTAAACAAAAATTCAGTCCTCTCTTAAACACATATTTCTAATAGAGGTATAACCTACAAATATCATGTGGTCTCCGTAGGGGCCTGGTGCAGGTGTTTCGATTTGACGCCCGTGGGTGACCTGCGCGTGATGAAGAAAAAATGAGTGATAACAAGTAGTTCCGTGAAGAACTAAATGACCTATTTTCATATACCCCACTGGTCTTTTCCACTAAAATTCTCCTGCCTATTACAAGGATTTTCATGGGATATACTAAATAGCATTTGGTTCACGACACGTATCTTCATCAACACCATTACAATGAGAAGTTATGTGCTAGAATATATAGCTTTCAATATCGGTGATTAAGACTCCTCCTGCGAGATGGCATCTATCTGTAATGAACCACGGAATAAACTTTTAGAAAAGTCAAATCCACGGCTTCTATGATTTACAACAAGCAAGCGACAAAATTTATAGGATACGAGAAAATAAAAATAACGTTCTGAAATTTCGCACTGATGCATCTTGAAGTTTTGAAAACAATTGACCATCATTAGATGTCTCTATAGTAAGTACTGAATAAAGATTCACTGTGCCAAGTTTCATTGCACTTTAGTGATAAGATCCCCAGAAAAGTTATTTGCAATATTTGAAAATACTGTTGCTTCGCCTCCATGCTGTCTTGTGTTTTTAAGGATTAGGGAAAGTCACATATTTGTCCTCAATTAACAGTCTTCTAACACCATGTAAAATTTTAGTTTGATTAATTAAACAGCTTCGGAATTATTGCGAACCGGTAAAATGTATCGTATGGATTCCATGTTGGATTGTTTGATATATACAGGTATGCTATAGAATTATAAGCCAGCAGATGAATATTATAATCGTGGCTCAATTTAAAAACCTACATTTTTCGCTTGTTTATGACAAAAGAGATATAAAAGAGATTTTAAAAATTTGCACAGCCGCCATTTTGAAGTCTTCATATAAATTTAATTAAAATAGATGCCAATATATTAAGCGTTGTATGAAGATTCACCGTGCTAAGTGTCACTGCTCTCAGATAAATAGGTCACGAGAATCTATATAAATATTTCAATTTCGCTTCGCCGTCAAGTTGGATTTGTGTTCAGCAGGTTATTGAAAAGCCCATAGGCGATCTTACGTTAATAGCCTCTATCGTCATACAAAATTCCAATTTGATTGCTGGGATAGATCCGGAGATATTGAGAATCGTCGAAATATTTCAGATGATAGCCATGTAGGCTTGTTCTATATGTAAGCCATAGAGTTATATACCATTAGATTAAGAATATTACATACGGAGTAGCCTAGAATCAAACTGCACTTTCTCCAAAATTATCGAAAATGAGGTTATTGTATGTTTCAATGCGGAATTGTCTGAAGAATATAATAATCTGGTCAGTTGGTGTCAAACTGCACTATATCCATGTTAAAATAGGTAAGTAAATCACCGCTTGGAGACGAACAGCACTTTCTCTTACGGATAAAGTGCAGAATGACTCCAAGTTAGCGCCAGCCAATGACAGCCTCCCATTTGTCGCCATAGATTTGGTATCAAGGTACTCATCTGTCAAGAAGGTTAGTTCGGACACCAAAATTTATGACGTTAAGGAGTCCATGAAAGGTGTTGTAAAAAACGTACATCTTAATTACAATGGTTTGAAAATCCACTTATTCACCTTAATTTTTGTAATGGTCTGCATTTTTCAGTAGAATAGATATGTATTACGTCTAAAATGCCTTATTTCATCTTGTAAATATGATATATATTTTAATTACATTTTATATTGACACCTGAGTGCACTTTATTGATGACCTAGAGACAAAGTGCACTTTCTCCAACATTAAATCTCCTTAAATATTCAGGTAGGTCAATAAAATCGGGTTTTATGTATTGAAAATGTGTTCCGTAAGTCAAATCTTTAATATAAACTCATCAGTTTCACTAATTAACTTTGAGTTCAGCTGGAATCAGTTTTTGGGCTCTACTGAATAATCACGTTTTTGGAGAAAGTGCGGTTTGATTCTAGGCTACTCTAAAGGTTTATTATTCAAACGTTCACTTCAATTGCATGATTAGGAAACAAAAAAAAATTCGCATAGCCACCATCTTTTTTATGAGAAAAATTGAACTAAATCAGATGCCAGTCGATTACATCTTGCGTAAACATATATCGTACCAAGTGTCACGGAGCTTGGTTGATTAAATCTTGATAACATTCCAATCAAATATTTTGAATTCGCTTGGCCACCATGTTGGTTTTGTACTTAGTACTTAACATGCCCCGGTCATGTCACGGCATAGTTAGTGATAGTTAGTTATTGTTGTTTCAAAGCGTGGAACAGCGAGGTGATCTGCCGCTCTTAACACAGATTTAAGTACACAAATTTAGAATTGAATTAAAAATGTAGAGGTGGACACCTAAATATGGAAAGACCGAAAATTAATAAACAAAAAATTAAATAATACTAATAATTATCATAATAAACAAAAATAAATAATGAAAAAACAAAAATCCACAATTCAAGAAAGAACAAAGTCTTTGAGTGGACGTACACTTGATAATTTAGATTGCTGGCCCTAACCCACTCTCACTTATTAAGTGGATGACGAGATCACCAGCCATCACTTTATCGGCTAATACTGTATGAGTTCGAGTGACAGCTGCACATAGTTGAACTTAGCTTAGTATTATCTAGGCTATCACCGTACAAATTTTCAGGGTGATATCAGTAATAGTTTCGGAAATATAAAATGTCGGTGAAATATCTTGCACAGCCGCCATGTTGGATTGGTGAGACGTATTAAAATTTGAAGGGCACGGTTGGGGTCAGACGAACTATTAGTATGCCCTTACTGAGTTTCATTAAAATCGCTCCAGAAGTTTAGATTGTATTAGGGGACACACACACTTACGCACATACACACACACACACCGACACCCACACACGGACGAAAGATGATCTCATATGCCTATTTTTTCATAAATGAAAATAGGCTAAAATGTTACAAACATCTATTTTTCAGAACTAGGGAATTAACCATACGAAGTCAAAATCTCATAACCCAGCCTGTAAATGATCCCAAGACTGTTCGAACCAAAGTTTAGCATCCTATCCACTTAGCCACGAAGCTAGGCAGGGCGTGACTTGAAAGTAGCAACGCTCAAGATTGCGTTCACCTACAATGCTATCTAGCGCCCTTGGCTGCAATGTTCCTTCCTCGTGAATACACAGCACCTCAGTATAAAGACCCCAGAGCACTCAATGAGCCTACCTGTGTGCATTTGTGCTCTACCGTAATCATTTTTCCTCAAATGAAAGGGAACCATCCGGCGTCAAAAACAGTGCATGGCGTTGCCTATATTCCTATATCAGTCTGATTCCAGTCTATCTTACTTCACACTATTCTCTTCAATATTATTCCTACTATTCGGGGGTTCCTTTTACTGCATTCCAATTCTTTATAAATCATCCTCATCACAACATTCGTTCATAAACGGCCAAATAGCAAATACATTTCCTCCTTAGGCGTCATCATCACTTCACTGATATTGGTTTGGACCATCCACTCACAGCAGCGGATCAATATTGTCGATGTGGGTGGTATTTTCAAACATTTTATGGCTCTGAGAGTACATGACTTTTCATATACAGTTTATGATTTTAATTCATTATTCAAATAGTTCACAATTTAATAAAACATCTTGTCTGCCTCGATGTGTAGTGGCTAGCATTCTTGACTGTCACCGCGGAGGCCCGGGCTCAATTCCCGGCTCTGCCAAGAAATTCAATTCTGCTCTGTGGGCTGAAACGGGGAACTTTTGCTTGCGTTCTATATTGTTGTAACAATTGTTTATTTATTGCTGGTTGTGTTAATACTCTTACTTCTGTTATTAAGACATGCAAACACCTTGTTAATGTTACTACGATAGGCCTACTTAAGAGAATAACTCTGGAATGGGCAGTGGTGTGTTTCGTACGTTGAAGACGGGGATTTTTAAGCAACCGGATAAGTGAGTCACATAAGTATTGGAGCAACAATATCAAGGTGGTTGAATGTCTTAATAACATAATTAATGTTATTAACAAAACCATCAATAAGTATACGAGTGCTACAATAATACGAAACATATGAAACTTTTTTGACTTGTTATAAAATGCTTTTTATAACTAAATAATTATAAGTTGTATATGCGTTACACAGGGTGTCTTTTATGTACGTTTGGAGAATGATAGGTCGTGTAGGGGACGGGTGTAGAAGTAATTTGAGATCCTATAAATCCTATAAACGTCATAAGAGATCAGGATCTGATGACGTTTGCTTGACGAACGAAGCATGCTATCGTATTAACCCCATTTGAAAAGTGTATATTTAAGCTCTCTATTATTTTCATGTTAGTAGGATTGGGCAGCCTATTTAATTGGCCACAACATGTTGAACTACTTTTATAGTTGTGTATTTACTTCATAGCATACAATGTACCTATATAACTGAATGTAGGAAAATTATGAATATGGATTACTTATAATGCAGCGAGTTATACGAAATTGCATCTTGAGAGCAGTAAGTCTCCTATAAATATACTATCTTCTGGCCAATTTTCTTCATTATCACTCGATTGCATCTAGTTTTGTTGATTGTACGACATTCAATCGCAAATAAGTAACTTCTGGCATCCGAACCATGAAACAGTTTCAGAGAAAACGAATACGACAGTGTCAAGACAACCGCAACTAAAAACACGATTCGTTAGAAAACAAACTAAAAAGACTAGCGGACATGCAAAATTATGAACTGGACGAACAAACACATTAATAAAAATGAATTCAACTATCATAGCATGGTCAACAACAGAACGAACATCACGTTTTCCGCTCAGGAAATGAAGTTGTTAGACAAAGTCATGACACACAACTAAGAACATTAAACAATTAATTGCGGACATAGAGATAGCCAGCAATAAGCTATCGGAACAAGGTAGAGAAATAACCAAAAAAATAGCCTCTCACGAAGTCAAAAATCCTGAACTAAGAAAGCAATAGCAATATCAGACACACGGCAGCCCACAATTAAAAGAGCCAAAGTCATTGGAACAAAAATAAAAGAACAGGACTTAATTATAACATAGGTAGATAAAGCAATACCACTGTAATCATGAATAATACGGAATACACAGACAAAACATTAGAAATTTCGAACAAGAACGAAATCAGGGAGATAGGAAAATACCCGATTAGTAAATTCCAAAGTCGAATAAAAAGAGCTTTGGACAAGAGGACAACTCAATACTTTCCCACCGAAAAAACAAATCCAATAAACACGAGCCCAAAATTACCGTCCTTAAGAGGACAACAAAAATTATTTGAAGATGAATGCCCAATAAGACCAATTGTTGACTGCAGGAGCGCGCCAAAACACAAAATCAGTGAAGAACTACTCAAAATAGTAACCATACAAAACTCGTTACAAATTAAACCTAGCTTGAGGCTAGTATCTTCCGACATAACGAACATGTGCACTAATGTACCAATAAATGAAGCCATCGCCATAACGGAAAACAAACTAAAGACAACTAATTCGATAGAGGAAATTACTGAAAGCCATCCTCAAACAAAACGTTGTTCAATTCGATAATAAATATACGCACAGATAGGCCTAGAGGGTTTAAAAATTGAATTACCACTAAGCGGGCCGATAGCCGACATTTTCATAAATACATTAGAAAATGAGTTCTTGGAGAAGGACTCTGCAAAGGGAATAGTACAGTTGAAAAGATACATGCATGATGTACTATCTGTCTACGACATGGAGTTAACAAATAAAGAAACCATACTCCAAGCAATCGATAATTTATACCACTCCATTAAATTTACCAAAGAAATCCGAAATCGAGCGAAAAATAAATTATCTTGATATAACTACCGATTGTAAAGATAATGAACTCTCATATTCAATTTTCCGCAAACATACACAAACATCGCACGCAATTGACAATCACTCGAACCATCCCAGCACGCACAAGTTTCAATTCAATGGTGCGCAGGGCATTCAATGTACGAATGCCAATGGAAAACCCCCTTTGCTCATGAACTCAAGATTAACGGTTACGTAGAACTACAAGTTTCCTTCTCTCAAAAGAAAACCACAATAGATACATTAATATATTGAAGCATTAGCTATAGAAAATAATTCTTATCCTTCAAAATGTATCAAATTGTTGCCAGACATAGAGATAAAATAATTCTTAAATCGGACAATAATGAGAACAAATTCGTTCGGTTCAATTTCGTAAATGCAAATACATACAAAACCACCAATTTATTCTAGATACAAGGCATCAAAAAGCCTTCATAACAAACAAGGCAATCGGCAAGTATCTGCAGAACAGTAATTTAAGACCCATACTCAAAATCAGGGACATAGGCCTACTTAAAAACTTTTTAAGACCCAGGGTGCCAATCAAATTACATAGGACGAACCCGAGGAAGAATGGACCCACGATACAAGGAACACAGAAATGCGATAAAATATGGCAGATATTCGGCCCTTTACGGAAATATATACAATGTGAGACACAGATTCACCGACATAGAAACAGACTTATAAATTATACTGAGCCCGATAACACATCTTCGATTTGAGAATCGATGGCTCATTTGGATCAATGGTTGATGGACTGAGCCAAGACAGCGCTGAACTTCCGGGAAGTTGTGTTATCTCTTTGGAAGTATTCTTAACTTGATTTGATTTGGCGGGCAATTTATATTTTGTGTAATCCTGAATGTAGGATATATAAGAGGATTTTTGGCATTATTTGGATTATTTTATGTATTTTTGGAATTTTGGAATGTTGCAAACCCAGGGTATAACCTCGCAGATATGCGAAGGAGAAATACATGGTTACGCTACTGACTCATGTTGCGCTGACTCGAACTTCCGTCAGCTACCCATCATGTCTTATGTCAAGTCTCGTGTCGAGATGACGTGTTTTGTCAGATTGTGTGACATCGAAACGTGGACGTCGAAATTGAAAACGCAGTTGAGCAGTGAATAGTAGTGGTTTTGTGGGGGTTCTGTGACCACCGCCACCGCTCCACCGCTGGAATACTAAAATGGCAATATCTCGCGAACCAATCAGGCTAGAGACTTGTACGAGGTGTCATTGAACTCGGAATAACACCCCCTTTCCAATGGACAACATATTTCCACCCCAAAATAAAACCTACCCCTACTAGGGGGTGAAATTGTATTTTTTTAGAGAATCTCTCTTTCCAATTGCAACATGTGAGAGTTTGAATGCTAATATGGAATGAAACGTTGTTCTACATAAAGTGCATGTGTTCGGTGGGTAGCCACTATGAATTAACATGCTTGTTTTTTGTTTTTATGCATGCCCACTCAAAGGTTTGGTAAGAGGGCGGGCTTTTTAAAAGATGGTGGCTGTAGTGTAACCTAATCCAACCTAACGGGTCCTTGTGGACAAGTCCTTGTGGACAGGTCATTGTTGACAGGTCATTGTGGACGAGTCCTTGTTGACAGGTTCTTGTGGACAGGTCCTTGTTGACAGGTCCTTATGGATGAGTCCCTTTAGACCGATCCCTTTAGACCGTCCCTTTGGACTGGTCCCTATGGACTGGCCCATGGTCTCTAATGCTATGATGAAATTAAACGTTGTTCCACATGAAACGCATGTGAAGAGCCGATTGCTACTATGAATTAACATGTTTGCTTTTTTTTACGCATGGTCACTTGTGGTTTTTGTAAGCGGGCGGGGTTTTTGAATAATGATTTATAGATGAGTTTTTTTTTAAATTACCAAAAGATCCAAAACTAATATCTCATGAATTAATAAGGCTAGGGACCTGTATGAGAGGTCGTTGGACTTGAGGTGACATTCTGTTTTTGAATATATTATTTATTTATGTCAAAAGGACCTAACTGCACTTTTGTTAATACCTCGCTAACTAATAATCAGAGAGGGTCAAGTGAGCTGTCATAGGACTCAGGATGGTCAACCCTTTTCCATGACCAACGAATTAACCCAAAAGATCTAAGGTCATTAGCTTTTTAATATCTCATGAATCAATAAGGCTAGAGACCTGTATGAGAGGTCGTTGGACTTGAGGTGACATTCTGTTTTTGAATATATTATTCATTTATGTCAAAAGGGCCTAACTACACCTTTGTTGATATCTCGCCGACTAATAATCAGAGAGGGTCAAGTGAGGTGTCATAGGACTCAGGATGGTCAACCCTTTTCCATGAACAACGAATTTACCCAAAAGATCTAAGGTCATTAGCTTTTTAATATCTCATGAATCAATAAGGCTAGGGACCTGTATGAGAGGTCGTTGGACTTGAGGTGACATTCTGTTTTTGAATATATTATTTATTTATGTCAAAAGGGCCTAACTGCACTTTTGTTAATATCTCGCTAACTAATAATCAGAGAGGGTCAAGTGAGGTGTCATAGGACTCAGGATGGTCAACCCTTTTCCATGATCAACGAATTTACCCAAAAGATTCAAAACAGCAAAGTCATTGACCTATGATTATATAAACTAATAATCAGAGAGGCTCAAGTGAGGTGTCATGGGACTCAGGATGGTCAACCCTTTTCCATGACCAACGAATTTACCCAAAAGATTTAAGGTCATTAGCTTTTTAATATCTCACGAATCAATAGGGCTAGGGACCTGTATGAGAGGTCGTTGGACTTGAGGTGACATTCTGTTTTTGCATATATTATTTATTTATGTCAAAAGGGCCTAACTGCACTTTTGTTAATATCTCGCTAACTAATAATCAGAGAGGGTCAAGTGAGGTGTCATAGGACTCAGGATGGTCAACCCTTTTCCATGATCATCGAATTTACCCAAAAGATTCAAAACAGCAAGGTCATTGACCTATGATTTTATAAACTAATAATCAGAGAGGCTCAAGTGAGGTGTCATGGGACTCAGGATGGTCAACCCTTTTCCATGACCAACGAATTTACCCAAAGGATTCAAAACAGCAAGGTCATTGACCTAATATTTTATAAACTAATAATCGAATATCAACATGTGAGGTGTTATAGGACTTAGAATGTTCAACCCTTTCCCATGGCCAATGAATTTACCCAAAATACCCAATACATCAAGGTCATCGACCTGAGATTTTATAAACTAATAATCGGATACGAACATGTGAGATGTTTACCATGTGTGTGATGAAACATAGCTAGGTAGAGAAAGAATTAGTGTAGGCTACATGTATGGTAATTGACAAGTCTTTTACCATTGAAACTTGTTTTTCAGATCAAACTGCAGTATAGAGAGAGTATAGGTTGCAGGTATGGGTTAATAAATCACGAACTGTGTACACAAACTCTGATTTATCGATTCAAGAATTAAGAGTAGACTATCTTTAATTGATTGGTTAAAGAGGATAGTTAAAACACAAAAATGCTCGGTGGTTACCGGGACAAGATGGTCGCTACACACAACAAGCTTTAAATACTTGAGGCTAATAATCTATACACACACACTTGCTTGTTCTAAACTAAACTGTGTTGCTGTCAGTGCTCAGACAGTAGGCTGATGACAAAATGCATTGCTAACAGAAATATAATCATTTCCGGTTGTATAATGTTACCAGCTATCCATTTTGTGTTGCAGTGTTAAGCACTTTTAGCTCTTGTACTGGTGGTCTTAACTCGATTTCCAGGTCTGAGGCCTAGAACGAGTCAAACTAAGAAACAAGGGCATGGTGGTGTAGTGGTTAAGCTGTTAGCCTTTTCACCAGTGTTCGATTTCAGGTTAATATGCATGTCATAAACATATTAAACAAAACAAAACAGATATAACGTTCAAACTGATTACATTTGTGTCTTACCAAAATATTACTTGGATTACAAATACAAAGGTGAACTGGGTTTGATATACAGTTAATGCTGTCTATCACACACTAGACTGTAAGAAAGCCAAAAGAGCAAAAGGCGTAGGTAGAGCAGTGGTAAAATTGCTATATGTAGAGAGCTACCTAGCGGTTTTATGAACTGGCAAAGCTATATCGCATAAACAGTGCAGGATACAATCCAGCAATCAAATTTGTATCTTGTGGAACAGAGAAAATGCACTTTTACCTTGATGGATAGCAAATGAGTGCAGATGAATGACCTATGCATTTGCCTACCATAGGGTTATAACCACGAGGTGGAGGTGTGACTTCTATATTTTATTGTTTAGAGACATGACTTTTTTGTAACCAGTAGATTTAATATTTTGTAAATATTCATTTTTGTAATTGTAAATAGTGGAAACATTTTTTTGTAATAGTAAATGTTAAATGTATAACTAAAAGTTATTTGGGTTAAGTGTGCATGTCAAGGATAAATAGCGTGGTTGTATTTTTTTTTCAAAGACAGGTATGGTTGTGTGAATGTATGACTATAGATAGAATGATAGAGAGAGAGAGAGAAAGCGTGTGTGTGTGTGTGTGTGTGGGTAGCATTAATTGTTCAACCAAAGCAAACACGGCAAGGTAGGATGGTGGGGTAATTAATGTATATAGCAAATGGTAAATAGTATACTGTAGTTGGTTCTTTTAACACTTGTGTTTTTTTTAAATGCAGCGGTAGATAGGTGTTATTTTGTAAAACAGTCTTACCTACAGTAGTAGTAGTAGTAGTAGGTCTATACGTTTTTGGAAACAAACAGAAAGAGAATGCACTATTGCCATGGCCAAGCACTTTCATTAAGGTGATTTCAAGAAAAATTTTAATCAGCAAATGTGTGTTTTACAAAAGTAAACTTTCAGCATGGACTAAATCATAAACGTGTCGTCAGTGATATGGAAAAAAATAGGAAATCCATGTTTCCATATCAACACAATTTAAAAACTTAAAACTGACATTTAAAAAATGTAAATGGGAAATTGACAAATGTGTAAACAACAAAATGGAATATTCTTGCTTCCGTATCATGAAATCCAAAAACTTTAAACTGACATTTTCAAATTGTGTACATGGAAAATTGACAAATGGCAATGTGTAAAATGTGAAAATGAAAAAAAATGAACAAATGGCTATCATTATTTAAAAAAATAAAAAAACCGTCGTGTTCTATCGTTAAAGTGTGAATTAAATCATATTTACTTATTTGGATCACCCGAGACTGAGTAGACCGTTTTTAGTTCTAATATACTTTTAAAATTTTATGTTAAAGCTCGAATTGAACTCAAGAGCTTTAGAGTGCCAGCTAACTATTATAACCGTTACGTCACAAAGACAACTTTACTCTACTCTTAATGAACAATAATAAGAAAAAGAATAATAAATGTTGAATTTTTTTAAAGGATGAACATGGTGACACTGTTTCTGTTGCACTGTCTGCTAGCTACTAGCCAGCAGCTGGGGTCTTAGAAAACGATAGAGTTGACATTTTGCAATGAGATGTGACATGTTTCAAAGTATAGTATTATGGGTTGCTGTTGAGTAAAAACTAATCCTGTACAAGGAAGCAAGGGTTCGAACCCCTTACCTAACATTACTATTGCCAGAACATGGCTTGACGACACTGTATTATTATGATACTCGGTACACAAACCATAGATAGAGTGTATTGTTTAAGATCACTTTCTTTCTGAACATAGGTGGAGATTGTTGATGGTTAACAATGGCATTAATATAGTAGGACGTGGGTATAGCAATTAAGAAAAAACAGACAATACCCATACAATATTTTTATTTATTTAATATAAGTACTTGTACAATAGTTACATTCAAAATACATTTCTTTTTTCTCTATTACTATTTAGTCCTTTTTGATTCTCTTGCATAGGAAGGGTAGTTAACCTTGTAGTTCAGCCCCTTAAAACAACAACAACAACACAACCTTTTGCATAGTTTGTGATGTTGATGACTCTTGAGATGTGGAAGATGGATTAAACATAACTTTTACAGCAGGGGTTAAATGTTGCTCAATAAACACTGCACTATTTTGAGTAGCAACATTTTTTTTCTTGTACTAGCTTTTTAGCATTGTCATGATTAATTGTTGACACCAACAGTGTTTCATCTGGTGCACCACATTGATGATCACTCACACTTAAAACCTTACCATTTCTACTTTTTAGATTGCCTCGACATCTTTTTGACCTCTCTTTTGAGCATCGCCAAAATATTATTCCTTTTACATTTTGACGCTTATAGTTATAAGAGTAGCCTTTATAGAGTACACGTTGTTTACCTTTGTTAGTTGTAGTAAGTTCCATAGTAGCAACTAACCTGTTAGTATGATTTGCTCACTACAAAGGTTATAACTGTTCTGATAATAAAATCATTTAGCTTTGGCTTTTATATTTAATATGTACAGTTTAAAGTGATAGCAAAAGTGAGAGCAAAATGGTAGCATAGTGGTAGAAAATATAACATGTATTGTTAAGAAATTGTTTAAGCGGTTATGTGGAACCATTACATAATAATTTTAGCACGACGAAGCTCATTTTCTATATCCAATAGTTCTTCCTCATATTCAGTATAACCAGCCTGTTTATAGACATGAAGTTGCTGAAGCCGCCGGATTAGCTTACTTGGATTGTTCCAGTAGACAAATTTAACAAATGATTTTTTAGGTGTAAACAAAGCATTACCATTATCATTATTATCTTCATCATCAACATCATCATCATCATAACGATTATCATTATCATCATCATCATCATTATCATCATCATCATGATCATTATAATCCTCATCACTATTACTATATAGTCCTTTTTGATCCTTTTGCAATACCACATTTTGCACAGTCTGTGTTGCCTTTGATAATGTTGGGAGTTTTTCAGACATTGACAACTGTCCTAACACGACTTTCTGAGGAGATGATACATGCTCCTTAACAAACAATGCACTATCTTCAGCTGCAATATCTTTTTCTGGGACAAGTGTTTTAGCATTTTGAAGAGTTTTTTTTAAACAGCAACGATGTTTTATCTGGTACACTACATTGATGATCACTCACACTTAAGACATCACTATTTTTACTTTTCAGCTCACCTCGACACTGTTTTGAACGATGTTTTGAACAACGCCAAATAACAGTTCCATTTTTATTGGTTCGTTTTACAATATATGAATATCCTTTATAGAATGCGTATGGCATACCATTGCTATTTGTTGATACTTCCATGTCAATTGTCAATCATGAACTAATCTCTAGCAAAGTTCACTCGATAATATAAATAATAGTTTAAAGTGAGAGGAAAAGTGGGTGCAAGAGTGGGTGCAAGAGTGGGTGTAAAAGGGAGTGCAAGAGAGGGTGCAAAAGTGGGTGCCGCATATAGTAGGCATGAATTTTACTAGAATGTGATTTGAGTAAATGTAATTTCTAAACCCAAGTAGTGAATAGTCAGTTGGTTTTGATCTATGCAAGCGTAAACATGTCACATACACTGGAGATGGATACTCAAGGCTTTAAGGTCAACGAAAACAAGTACAGTATATATTTAAAGAGGTGGCTATCATTGATTGCACAACACGCGGGTTACCATATTTTTTTTCGGACTAGTGTTTTAACATTTGAAGTATTTTTTTTAAACAGCAACGATGTCTTATCTGTCACACTACATTGATGATCACTTACACTTAAGACCTCACTATTTTTACTTTTTAGTTCACTTTTACACTGTTTTGAACGATGTTTTGAACAACGTCAAATAACAGTTCCATTTTTTTGGTTCGTTTTGCAATATACGTATAACCTTTATATACTGCTCAAAAAATTAAAGCACCACTTTTTTCAAAGGCCACCAAATTTGAAAAGTTGACTGCACAAGGTCGAAATCTCAGTATGACGTTTGCCCCGACGCATACCAAGCACATGCTTCAGCACAACTCCCAAACTTGTGTAGTTTCGGGATAGCGCCCCCAAAACCAGCCCATTTTTGAAAACCGTAAATTGAAGTTTGCGAAAAACGCTGTAGGACTTGTCGCAGGTTGCCAAAGCAGTCGAAAATGGATGAGTCTTGCTCTTAAGGTTCCACGAACACGTTGATATCGTTACATTTGACGTTTGGGCATTTTCAACCCCCTTCATCATCCCCTAAACATGGACTACCATTGGGGGCGCCTGAGAAGGCACCGGATGTGTTTAACCACCTGAAAACCTGCACACCGTCCTCCGTTGCTGATTGCAGTAAGTTCTTAAGGCCTCCGGCAATGTTCACCCTTCCTAACACCCTCAACTGGCAAGGGACCAAACCACCCCGTCTTGATTCACCCCTAAGGAAGGTTTAAATCGAGATTTTTATCAGTGCTGCTAATGGGAGTGTCTTCCCCTAACGTTTCAAAAGAGGACCTGCACCTGTGTCGCCACCCCTTCCCTTGCTACCCCCCTTTTGTATGATTTTTCGAATCAGGCCCTTTTTAAGGGCTGAAATGAGGTCTTAATCGCTGAAAGGGCTGTAAAGGTCCTTAGTAGTAGTGGTGACACGAAATCAACCCCTTCCGATGCTTGATTGACATTCCATCCCCCAAAATTGACATTTTTGCACCCTCAACCCTCCCTGTCTGGACGCGTAACACTTCATGGCAGAGTTTTCAGAGTTGGATCAAAATGAAGCTTATGGCCTGAAATGGAGCCCAAAACAGCAGGTTGGATGGAAATTCATCGGTAGGGTGGGAAACGGGACCAAAAAGTTTTCAAAAAAGTTAACAGACTCTAGTAAGTACACCAATGCATAGGCAACCCACATCACGTCATTTTTCTCCCATTGCCAAACTTTGTAACCTATTGCCGATCATAGGCAACCAACACGCATGGACGTGATGTGGGTTGCCTATGCATGGGTGTACTTACTGTAGGCTGTACACTTTTTTGAAAAATTTTGGTCCCGTTTCCCAACCTACCGATGAATTTCTATCCAGCCTGCTGTTTTGGGCTCTATTGCAGGCCATAAGCTTCATTTTCATCCAACTCTGAAAACTCTGCCATGACGCATTACGCGTCCAGACAGGGAGGGTTGGGGGTGCACAAATTTCGAATTTGGGGGACGGAATGTCAATCATCGATCGGAAGGGGTTGATTTCGTGTCACCACTACTTCTAAGGACCTTTACAGCCCTTTCAGCGATTAAGACGTCGTTTCAGCCCTTAAAAAGGGCCTGATTAGAAAAATCATACAAACGGGGGCTGCAGGGGAAGGGGTGGTGACAAAGGCACAGTTCCTTTTTTGAAACGTTAGGGGAAGACCCCCCCCCCCATTAGCAGCACTGATCTCGATTAAAACCTTCCTTAGGGGTGAATCGAGAAGGGGTGGTTTGGTCCCATGCCAGTTGAGGGTGTTAGGGGGGTGTGGACATTGCCGGAGGCCTTAAGAACTTACTGCAATCAGCAACTGAGGACGGTGTACAGGTTTTCAGGTGGTTAAACACACCCGGTACCTTCTCAGACGCCCCCAATGGTAGTCCATGTTTAGGGGATGATGAAGGGGGTTGAAAATGCCCAAACGTCAAATGTAACGATTTCATCGTGTTTGTGGAACCTTTAAGAGCAAGACTCATTCATTTTCGACTGCTTTGGCAACCTGCGACAAGTCCTGCAGCGTTTTTCGCAAACTTCAATTTGCGGTTTTCGAAAATGGGCTGGTTTTCGGGGTGCTACCCCGAAACTACTCAAGTTGGGGAGTTGTGCTGAAGCATATGCTTTGTAGGCGTCAGGACAAACGTCATACTGAGATTTCGAGCTTGTAGGTCAACTTTTCAAAATTTGGTGGCCTTTGAAAAAAGTGGTGCTTTAATTTTTTGAGCAGTATAGTATGCATATGGCTTACCATAACTATTCGTTGATACTTCCATATCAATTTTCAAGCATGAAATAATCTCCAATAAATTTCGCTCGATAATAGAAATAATAGTTTTAAAGTGGTGCAAATGTGGGTGCAAAAGTGTGTGTAAAAGTGAGTGTAAAAGTGGGTGCATAAGTGGGTGCAGAAGTGAGTGCAAAAGTGAATGTAAAAGTGGGTGCAAAAGTAGGTGCAGTTTATAGTAGGCATGATTTTTTACTAGAATGTGATTTGAGTAAATGTAATTTCTAAAACCCAAGTAGTGAGTAGTCAGTTGGTTTTGATTTATGCAAGCGTAAACATGTCTCATACACTGATGATGGATACTCAAGGCTTCATGGTCAACAAAAACAAGTATATAGTTAAAGAGGTAGCTATTATTGATTGCACAACACTGAATCTATTTTTGAAATTTTTACAAAGGGCCTAAGTGCACTTTTGTTAATATCTCGCGAACCAATAAGACTAGGGCATTGTATGAGGTATTGTTGGACTTTTTGCCGAAGACTGCTGGTAAACACCTATGTTCCCACGACCTTTTTAAAGATGGCGGATAACCCACGAGGGGTGATTAAAAAGTAATCCAAGCGGTGCTTGTCGATAAGCAAAACCAATAATCAAAGGTGAGGGGGGGGGGGGGTATGACAGAGCTTGAGGCGATAACCCCTTTTGATTGATCCCTGTTGATTTGCCCCTTTGGACTGGTCCCCGTTGACTAGTCCCTTTGGACGGGTCCTTTTTGAAGGGAGTCATTTTTGACGGGCCCCTGCGGACGGGTCACTGTGGACGGGTCCCTGTTGACAGGTCCTTTTGACTAATCCCTTTGGACCCGTTCCTTTGACATAATTTGGCTAAATGCATGGGCCAACCCATAGGGATCAGTCCAAAGGGACCGGTCCAAAGGGATTAGTCAAAAGGACCTGTCAACAGGGACCCGTCCACAGTGACCCGTCAGCAGGGGCCCGTCAAAAAATGACTCCCTTCAAAAAGGACCCGTCCAGAGGGACTAGTCAACGGGGACCAGTCCAAAGGGGCAAATCAACATGGATCAATCAAAAGGGGTTATCGCCTCAAGCTCTGTCATACCCCCCTTTGATTATTGGTTTGCTTATCGACAAGCACCGCTAGGATTACTTTTTAATCACCCCTCGTGGGTTAGCCGCCATCTTTAAAAAGGTCGTGGGAACATAGGTGTTTACCAGCAGTCTTCGGCAAAAAAGTCCAACAATACCTCATACAAGGCCCTAGTCTTATTGGTTCGCGAGATATTAACAAAAGTGCACTTAGGCCCTTTGTAAAAATTTCAAAAATAGATTCAGTGTTGTGCAATCAATAATAGCTACCTCTTTAACTATATACTTGTTTTTGTTGACCATGAAGCCTTGAGTATCCATCATCAGTGTATGAGACATGTTTACGCTTGCATAAATCAAAACCAACTGACTACTCACTACTTGGTTTAGAAATTACATTTACTCAAATCACATTCTAGTAAAAATCATGTCTACTATAAACTGCACCCACTTTTGCACCCACTTTTACATTCACTTTTGCACTCACTTCTGCACCCACTTTTGCACCCACTTTTACACTCAATTTTACACCCACTTTTGCACCCACATTTGCACCCACTTTAAACTATTATTTCTATTATCGAGCGAAATTTATTGGAGATTATTTCATGCTTGAAAATTGATATGGAAGTATCAACGAATAGTTATGGTAAGCCATATGCATACTATAAAGGTTATACGTATATTGCAAAACGAACCAATAAAATGGAACTGTTATTTGACGTTGTTCAAAACATCGTTCAAAACATTGTCAAAGTGAACTAAAAAGTAAAAATAGTGAGGTCATAAGTGTGAGTGATCATCAATGTAGTGAGACAGATAAGACATCGTTGCGTTTAAAAAAATACTTCAAATGTTAAAACACTAGTCCGAAAAAAGATATGGTAACCCGCGTGTTGTGCAATCAATGATAGCCACCTCTTTAAATATATACTGTACTTATTTTGTTGACCTTAAAGCCTTGAGTATCCATCACCAGTGTATGTGACATGTTTACGCTTGCATAGATCAAAACCAACTGACTATTCACTACTTGGGTTTAGAAATTACATTTACTCAAATCACATTCTAGTAAAATTCATGCCTACTATATGCGGGGCCAACGGCCTAGCCGTGTTGAAACACCGGATCCCATGAGAACTCCGCAGTTAAGCAACATTGGGCGCAGTCGGAACTTGGATGGTATGCCGGTTCTAGGCACTGCGCGCTGTTGGCCAACATAAGGAGGAGCCGAAAGGCCCCTGGCCACCCTACCGCAAGTAAACTCCGGCTGGGGGTAGCCTCTACGGAGGCTCGGACCTGCCTTCGGGCAGAATACCAATTAATTAATTAATTACTATATGCGGCACCCACTTTTGCACCCACTTTTGCACTCCCTTTTACACCCACTCTTGCACCCACTCTTGCACCCACTTTTCCTCTCACTTTAAACTATTATTTATATTATCGAGTGAACTTTGCTAGAGATTAGTTCATGATTGACAATTGACATGGAAGTATCAACAAATAGCAATGGTATGCCATACGCATTCTATAAAGGATATTCATATATTGTAAAACGAACCAATAAAAATGGAACTGTTATTTGGCGTTGTTCAAAACATCGTTCAAAACAGTGTCGAGGTGAGCTGAAAAGTAAAAATAGTGAGGTCTTAAGTGTGAGTGATCATCAATGTAGTGTACCATATAAAACATCGTTGCTGTTTAAAAAAAACTCTTCAAAATGCTAAAACACTTGTCCCAGAAAAAGATATTGCAGCTCAAGATAGTGCATTGTTTGTTAAGATGCATGTATCATCTCCTCAGAAAGTCGTGTTAGGACAGTTGTCAATGTCTGAAAAACTCCCAACATTATCAAAGGCAACACAGACTGTGCAAAATGTGGTATTGCAAAAGGATCAAAAAGGACTATATAGTAATAGTGATGAGGATTATAATGATCATGATGATGATGATAATGATGATGATGATGATAATGATAATGGTTATGATGATGATGATGTTGATGATGAAGATAATAATGATAATGGTAATGCTTTGTTTACACCTAAAAAATCATTTGTTAAATTTGTCTACTGGAACAATCCAAGTAAGCTAATCCGGCGGCTTCAGCAACTGCATGTCTATAAACAGGCTGGTTATACTGAATATGAGGAAGAACTATTGGATATAGAAAATGAGCTTCGTCGTGCTAAAATTATTATGTAATGGTTCCACATAACCGCTTAAACAATTTCTTAACAATACATGTTATATTTTCTACCACTATGCTACCATTTTGCTCTCACTTTTGCTATCACTTTAAACTGTACATATTAAATATAAAAGCCAAAGCTAAATGATTTTATTATCAGAACAGTTATAACCTTTGTAGTGAGCAAATCATACTAACAGGTTAGTTGCTACTATGGAACTTACTACAACTAACAAAGGTAAACAACGTGTACTCTATAAAGGCTACTCTTATAACTATAAGCGTCAAAATGTAAAAGGAATAATATTTTGGCGATGCTCAAAAGAGAGGTCAAAAAGATGTCGAGGCAATCTAAAAAGTAGAAATGGTAAGGTTTTAAGTGTGAGTGATCATCAATGTGGTGCACCAGATGAAACACTGTTGGTGTCAACAATTAATCATGACAATGCTAAAAAGCTAGTACAAGAAAAAAATGTTGCTACTCAAAATAGTGCAGTGTTTATTGAGCAACATTTAACCCCTGCTGTAAAAGTTATGTTTAATCCATCTTCCACATCTCAAGAGTCATCAACATCACAAACTATGCAAAAGGTTGTGTTGTTGTTGTTGTTGTTGTTGTTTTAAGGGACTGAACTACAAGGTTATCTACCCTTCATATGCAAGAGAATCAAAAAGGGCTAAATAGTAATAGAGAAAAAAGAAATGTATTTTGAATGTAACTATTGTACAAGTACTTATATTAAATAAATAAAAATATTGTATGGGTATTGTCTGTTTTTTCTTAATTGCTATACCCACGTCCTACTATATTAATGCCATTGTTAACCATCAACAATCTCCACCTATGTTCAGAAAGAAAGTGATCTTAAACAATACACTCTATCTATGGATTGTGTACCGAGTATCATAATAATACAGTGTCGTCAAGCCATGTTCAGGCAATAGTAATGTTAGGTAAGGGGTTCGAACCCTTGCTTCCTTGTACAGGATTAGTTTTTACTCAACACCAACCCATAATACTATACTTTGAAACATATCACATCTCATTGCAAAATGTCTACTCTATCGTTTTCTAAGACCCCAGCTGCTGGCTAGTAGCTAGCAGACAGTGCAACAGAAACAGTGTCACCATATTCATCCTAAAAAAAAAATCAACATTTATTATTCTTTTTCATATTATTGTTCATTAAGAGTAGTGTAAAGTTGTCTTTGTGACGTAACGGTTATAATAGTTAGCTGGCACTCTAAAGCTCTTGAGTTCAATTCGAGCTTTAACATAAAATTTTAAAAGTATATTAGAACTAAACAGGTCTACTCAGTCTCGGGTGATCCAAATAAGTAAATATGGTTTAATTCACACTTTAACGATAGAACACGACGGTTTTTTATTTTTTTAAATAATGATAGCCATTTGTTCCTTTTTTTCATCTTCACATTTCACACATTGCCATTTGTCAATTTTCCATGTACACAATTTGAAAATGTCAGTTTAAAGTTTTTGGATTTCATGATACGGAAGAAAGAATATTCCATTTTGTTGTTTACACATTTGTCAATTTCCCATTTACATTTTTTAAATGTCAGTTTTAAGTTTTTAAATTGTGTTGATATGGAAACATGGATTTCCTATTTTTTTCCATATCACAGACGACAGGTTTCTGATTTAGTCCATGCTGAAAGTTTAGTTTTGTAAAACACACATTTGCTGATTAAATTTTTTCTTGAAATCACCTTAATGAAAGTGCTTGGCCATGGCAATAGTGCATTCTCTTTCTGTTTGTTTCCAGAAACGTATAGGTCTACTACTACTACTACTACTACTGTAGGTAAGACTGTTTTACAAAATAACACCTATCTACAGCTGCATTAAAAAACACAAGTGTTAAAAAAACAACTACAGTATACTATTTACCATTTGCTATATACATTAATTACCCCACCATCCTACCTTGCCGTGTTTGCTTTGGTTGAACAATTAATGCTACCCACACACACACACACACACACACACACACGCTTTCTCTCTCTCTATCTCTCTATCATTCTATCTATAGTCATACATTCACACAATCATACCTGTCTTTGAAAAACAAATACAACCACGCTATTTATCCTGGACATGCACACTTATCCCAAATAACTTTTAGTTATACATTTAACATTTACTATTACAAAAAAATGTTTCCACTATTTACAATAACAAAAATGAATATTTACAAAATACTAAATCTACTGGTTACAAAAAAAGCCATGTCTCTAAACAATAAAATATAGAGTCACACCTCCACCTCGTGGTTATAACCCTATGGTAGGCTAATGCATAGGCCATTCATCTGCACTCATTTGCTATCCATCTAGGTAAAAGTGCATTATCTCTGTTCCACAAGATAAAAATATGATGGCTGGATTGTATCCTGCACTGTTTATGCGATATAGCTTTGCCAGTTCATAAAACAGCTAGGTAGCTCTCTACATATAGCAATTTTACCACTGCTCTACCTACGCCTTTTGCTCTTTTGGCTTTCTTACAGTCTAGTGTGTGATAGACAGCATTAACTGTATATCAAACCCAGTTCACCTTTGTATTTGTAATCCAAGTAATAATTTGAAAAGACACAAATGTAATCATTTTTGAACGTTATCTCTGTTTTGTTTTGTTTAATATGTTTATGACATGCATATTAACCTGAAATCGAACCCTGGTGAAAAGGCTAACAGCTTAACCACTACACCACCATGCCCTTGTTTCTTAGTTTGACTCGTTCTAGGCCTCAGACCTGGAAATCGAGTTAAGACCACCAGTACAAGAGCTAAAAGTGCTTAACACTGCAACACAAAATGGATAGCTGGTAACATTATACAACCGGAAATGATTATATTTCTGTTAGCAATGCATTTTGTCATAAGCCTACTGTCTGAGCACTGACAGCAACACAGTTTAGTTTAGAACAAGCAAGTGTGTGTGTATAGATTATTAGCCTCAAGTATTTAAAGCTTGTTGTGTGTAGCGACCATCTTGTCCCGGTAACCACCTTGCATTTTTGTGTTTTAACTATCCTCTTTAACCAATCAATTAAAGATAGTCTACTCTTAATTCTTGAATCGATAAATCAGAGTTTGTGTACACAGTTCGTGATTTATTAACCCATACCTGCAACCTATACTCTCTCTATACTGCAGTTTGATCTGAAAAACCAGTTTCAATGGTAAAAGACTTGTCAATTACCATACATGTAGCCTACACTAATTCTTTCTCTATCTAGCTATGTTTCATCACACACATGGTAAACATCTCACATGTTCGTATCCGATTATTAGTTTATAAAATCTCAGGTCGATGACCTTGATGTATTGGGTATTTTGGGTAAATTCATTGGCCATGGGAAAGGGTTGAACATTCTAAGTCCTATAACACCTCACATGTTGATATTCGATTATTAGTTTATAAAATATTAGGTCAATGACCTTGCTGTTTTGAATCATTTGGGTAAATTCGTTGATCATGGAAAAGGGTTGACCATCCTGAGTCCTATGACACCTCACTTGACCCTCTCTGATTATTAGTTAGCGAGATATTAACAAAAGTGCAGTTAGGCCCTTTTGACATAAATAAATAATATATTCAAAAACAGAATGTCACCTCAAGTCCAACGACCTCTCATACAGGTCCCTAGCCCTATTGATTCATGAGATATTAAAAAGCTAATGACCTTAAATCTTTTGGGTAAATTCGTTGGTCATGGAAAAGGGTTGACCATCCTGAGTCCCATGACACCTCACTTGAGCCTCTCTGATTATTAGTTTATAAAATCATAGGTCAATGACCTTGCTGTTTTGAATCTTTTGGGTAAATTCGTTGATCATGGAAAAGGGTTGACCATCCTGAGTCCTATGACACCTCACTTGACCCTCTCTGATTATTAGTTAGCGAGATATTAACAAAAGTGCAGTTAGGCCCTTTTGACATAAATAAATAATATATTCAAAAACAGAATGTCACCTCAAGTCCAACGACCTCTCATACAGGTCCCTAGCCCTATTGATTCATGAGATATTAAAAAGCTAATGACCTTAAATCTTTTGGGTAATTCGTTGGTCATGGAAAAGGGTTGACCATCCTGAGTCCCATGACACCTCACTTGAGCCTCTCTGATTATTAGTTTATAAAATCATAGGTCAATGACTTTGCTGTTTTGAATCTTTTGGGTAAATTCGTTGATCATGGAAAAGGGTTGACCATCCTGAGTCCTATGACACCTCACTTGACCCTCTCTGATTATTAGTTAGCGAGATATTAACAAAAGTGCAGTTAGGCCCTTTTGACATAAATAAATAATATATTCAAAAACAAAATGTCACCTCAAGTCCAACGACCTCTCATACAGGTCCCTAGCCTTATTGATTCATGAGATATTAAAAAGCTAATGACCTTAGATCTTTTGGGTAAATTCGTTGGTCATGGAAAAGGGTTGACCATCCTGAGTCCTATGACACCTCACTTGACCCTCTCTGATTATTAGTTAGCGAGATATCAACAAAAGTGTAGTTAGGCCCTTTTGACATTAATGAATAATATATTCAAAAACAGAATGTCACCTCAAGTCCAACGACCTCTCATACAGGTCTCTAGCCTTATTGATTCATGAGATATTAAAAAGCTAATGACCTTAGATCTTTTGGGTAAATTCGTTGGTCATGGAAAAGGGTTGACCATCCTGAGTCCTATGACACCTCACTTGACCCTCTCTGATTATTAGTTAGCGAGATATTAACAATAGTGCAGTTAGGTCCTTTTGACATAAATAAATAATATATTCAAAAACAGAATGTCACCTCAAGTCCAACGACCTCTCATACAGGTCCCTAGCCTTATTAATTCATGAGATATTAGTTTTGGATCTTTTGGTAATTAAAAAAAACCTCATCTATAAATCATTATTCAAAAACCCCGCCCGCTTACAAAAACCTCAAGTGCGCATGCGTAAAAAAACAAAAAACAAACATGTTAATTCATAGTAGCAATCGGCTCTTCACATGCGTTTCATGTGGAACAACGTTTAATTTCATCATGGCATTAGAGACCATGGGCCCGTCCATAGGGACCAGTCCAAAGGGACGGTCTAAAGGGATCGGTCTAAAGGGACTCATCCATAAGGACCTGTCAACAAGGACCTGTCCACAAGAACCTGTCAACAAGGACTCGTCCACAATGACCTGTCAACAATGACCTGTCCACAAGGACTTGTCCACAAGGACCCGTTAGGTTGGGTTAGGTTACACTACAGCCACCATCTTTTAAAAAGCCCGCCCTCTTACCAAACCTATGAGTGGGCATGCATAAAAACAAAAAACAAGCATGTTAATTCATAGTGGCTACCCACCGAACACATGCACTTTATGTAGAACAACGTTTCATTCCATATTAGCATTCAAACTCTCACATGTTGCAATTGGAAAGAGAGATTCTCCAAGAAAATACAATTTCACCCCCTAGTAGGGGTAGGTTTTATTTTGGGGTGGAAATATGTTGTCCATTGGAAAGGGGGTGTTATCCCGAGTTCAATGACACCTCGTACAAGTCTCTAGCCTGATTGGTTCGCGAGATATTGCCATTTTAGTATTCCAGCGGTGGAATAATTGTCGCCAGTGCTGCGGAAAATAGTTATTGGCCATTATCGAGTCTTATTTTCCAACATTTATGAAAATTATTGGGCCATGCTTCATGACGGGAACCCAGGACATTTTGCGACCACATGGCCGCCAGTGAACAGTGCAAAATCATCAAATTATATGAAGCTTCTTGTTAATATTGTTTACGACGTGATTTCTGATATGAATGAACCTGAACAGTGAATTTATGAATATATTTGAAAACTGATTATCGTGATACTAATAGATCACATGTGTTATTTGTATGGAGTTTTTAGTGTGCCTATATCACTAAGTTATATTCATAGCTTCCACGGCAGTATTCACATGGCCATTCTTGTAACCCTACCGCAATTGTGTAAAGCCACTGTTTATTGAAGTTGTTACCTTCACCAAAACAATTAACTCTGTGAAATACACGTATTCTACAAAATGACGTCGACGCTAGATCGCACCCCACTCCACATGGTTCTATACTATCCATTTACCCAGGGAGCTGATATGGAATCATTCCAAAATGACGTGGGAGAGTGGAGGATGATGGATGTTTACAATTCCCAAGGAGATGGCTTGGAGGAGAGCCATGCAACTCGCCACATTAACCCCAGGCGAGGTTCGAATGAGAGTATAATATGAAGACATGTAAGTGAGACATCATGCTATCATATTTTTTCTGTACGGATGGACGCATGGGTAGAGTAGCATAGAAGGTCTTACTAGCACATTCTTGAGGTAGGCAACTTTATTTGCTTTAATTCATGTATAAGCTGGTCGTTACAACGTATCATTTGCACAAGCTTGGAGCAAAGGCTTGCTTTTCTTCTCATGTACATAATTTTTGTGGCAATCTTTCAATGAATTCAAAACCTGGCTACGTTACGCAGTACAATATATTGTAAGCTTTTGGAAGCAGTGACATTCCAAGAGGGAATGATATTATTGACCGGCATATGTTTTCCCAAGGCCAAAGCCAAGTGAAGGACAGTGTGTTTTAATTCCTGAGCTGCGTGAATAGCGTGCCAACCCGTGCACGATTTGGAAGGCTGTGACCGACATTCCGATAGGCTAGGCCAGCTGAGAACTTGTTTTCTTTTGTGATACTGCTGCAATATGAGTGTAGGATTCTTTTGTTTGTATTTTCTTGAGTTGACCCAAAAGACGACTGCCTGCTATATAATCAGAGAGAAGTGTTGAACTTAGCAAAGTATCATTGGTTCGAGAGGCGTCATGAACAAAACTCATTCTTCCCCGTTATTAAAGCGTAGCATATTTATAGTGTATTAGGCAGTATTCGAGTTATTAAAACAGCCAGCAAAGAGTAATTTACTGTATTTGGAATTATGTCACGAGTGAACAGATGACTCACAGCTACTTGAATTTTTACTCCACAATTTGGGGCCTCTGTATAATTTAGGCCACCATGCTATTATTAACTCCGCCTGCGGCAACCAAGGGGTGGATTGAGTAGCTCCATGGGTGTCGTTGCCGGTCCCAAGCCCGAAGAAAGGAGGAGGGTTAGGGAGACCAGTCTCAACTCTCCCTGTAAAGAATTTGTGAGAGACATAGCAGACCATCTAGCTATAATGGCATGTGCTTAGGCCATAAGGTGGCAGCCCCACTAAAGCACTCGGGGACTGTGGGCTAACAACCTGCATCTCTTAAAATTTATTGTTAAAGAAACTTCAAGAAGCAAAAGTCGGACGGACAACAAGTTGACAACCTTTGGAATGAAATGGACCACGAGGATCGGATTTTGGAATGTACGGACACTTTACGAGAGTGGAAAGTTACATCAAGCTGTAGCAGAATTTATCACCTATAAACTAGACATAATGGGAATGAGCGAGGTACGCTGGAATGAATTTGGAGAAAATAGACTACCAGAGGGGATGACCTTTCTGTATTCAGGCAAACCCAATGCCGAGGACGACCATGTGAATGGTGTAGGCCTAATTCTAAATAAAACGGCAAAGAAGAGTCTGCTGGAATGGAGACCTATATCAGACAGAATCATAACAGCGCGGTTCAAAGGGCAGGTACGAAATGTAACTATCATCCAATGTTACGCCCCAACTGAACAAGCAGACATGGATACCAAAAACTACTTCTATACAGAGCTGCAGGCAACATTGAATGGGGTGAAACGAGATATTGTCATTGTGATGGGAGACCTAAATGCGAAAGTGGGCTCCGAAAACCTTGGGATAGAAAATATAATGGGGAGACATGGAGTTGGAGAGGAGAATGAAAACGGAGGATTATTTAAGGAGATCTGTGCGAGCAATGAGTTGACCATCGGAGGAACGGTGTTCCCACATAGAAAATGTCATAAAATCTCATGGGTATCACCTGATCACAGGACGCAGAATCAGATTGACCACTTTGCCATAAGTGGGAAATGGAAAAGATCATTGTTAGATGTCAGAAACAAAAGGGGAGCCGACATAGGTAGTGATCACCATTTGATGTTAGCCAAGGTGCGCATTAAAACCATAGCTGCAAAGAAGAAATTTGATGTTCCAAAAAAGCGGTTTGATGTTCAAAAGCTGAAGGACCCCAACGTCAAACAAGAATTTAGATTAGAACTGCGTAACAGATACGAAATACTAAATACAAGAGAAGATGGAGTAGAAGAAGAATGGCAGAAAATTAAAGGAGCAATCCTAGAAACTGCAGAGAAAGTAGTGGGATTCAGAGATAACAAAAGGAAGGATTGGATGAGCCAGGGCACCTGGGAAAAGGTGGGAGAGAGGAAGAAACTGAAAGCAAAGATGAATACCACAAAAACTAGGAGACAAAAGATGGATCTTCATGCAGAGTACACGAGAGTAGACCGGGAGGTGAAAAGGAGTTCAAGATCAGACCGAAGGAAGTGGGCAAGTGATCTCGCATCAAGGGCGGAGAGGGCTGCCAGAGAAGGAAACATGAAGGAGCTTTACCAGACAACAAGACTGCTAGGAAAGAGGAAGGGACCTATAGATCGTCCTGTGAGAAGTAAAACTGGAGAGTTGCTGACTACTGAAGATGAGCAATTGGAAAGATGGCGTGAACATTTTGCAGAAGTGCTGAATAGAGAGGTACGAACAGAGGAAGAAGAGCAACAGGACGGAGAAGAACAGGGAGGTGTAGATGAAAATGCAGAGGAAGATGGAAATCGAAATGAATGTGACGTTCTTGGTGGAATCAAGAGTGGAGCACCTAGTAGAGAAGAGATCAGAGCTGCTCTAAAGCAAACGAAAAGTGGCAAAGCGCCGGGAACAAATAACATCCCGCCAGAGCTCTTGAAAGAAGATCTAGCAACAACAGTAGATTTACTGTACCCTCTGTTTGAAAAAATCTGGAACCGGGAAGAAATACCAGAAGAATGGAAGACCGGCACTTTAGTTAAACTTCCGAAGAAGGGCGACTTGACAAATTGCAATAATTGGAGGGGAATAATGCTGTTATCTATTCCTAGCAAAGTGTTGTCACGAATCATCTTCAACAGAATGAAGGACTACCTTGAAATCCACCTAAGAAGAGAACAAGCAGGGTTTCGCAGAAACCGATCGTGTGTCGATCAGATTAATACACTCCGCATTATCCTTGAACAGAGCATGGAATTTATTGCCAGTCTATATCTAGTGTTTATAGACTTTGAAAAGGCTTTCGATTCAGTAAACAGAAGAAGCATGTGGAAAATAATTGCAAATTATGGTATTCCGGGAAAGGTTATCAGAGTTATGCAAGAAATGTATAACGGATACTCGTGCAAAGTAATGCACCAAGGGAAATTGACACCATCCATTGAAGTAAGAACAGGTGTAAAACAGGGGTGTGTTCTCTCTCCATCAATCTTCCTAATTGTGATAGATGAAGTGATGAGGAAAACAAATGAAGGTAAAAGAAGAGGAGTACGTTGGAATTTAACAGATCAACTAGAAGATATAGATTTTGCTGATGATGTGTGTCTCCTCTCACAAAGCTTTCGGCACATGAATGCCAAACTGAAAGATCTACAGGAACAGACAAGAAGGCTAGGGTTAACTGTAAATTCAGGGAAGACCAAATCGCTAAGATTAAACGTAACAAGCGATAGGAAATTTCAAATAAACGGAAGAAACGTAGAGGATGTTAAAGAATTTACGTATCTTGGTAGCATCGTTTCTAAAACTGGAGGAGCAGAAGAGGATGTGAGCAGCAGGATCAAGAAAGCAAATGCAGCCTTTATCCAGTTGCATCCTATCTGGAAAAGCAATGAGATTTCCACACGTACTAAACTCCGAATATTCAATAGCAATGTAAAATCAGTATTGCTATACGGATGTGAGACTTGGAAAGTAACAAAATCTATCATAAAGAAAATCCAGACCTTTATAAACAGATGCTTACGAAGAATCTTGAGGGTGTTTTGGCCAAATGTAATATCCAATGAAGAACTATGGAATCGTACAAACGAGAAGCCCGTGGACTTACAGTTGAAGGCAAGAAAGTGGAAGTGGGTTGGACATACACTGCGCAAAAACCAGATGGCAATAGAGAGACAAGCCCTGAGTTGGAATCCTCAGGGACATCGCAGAAGAGGAAGACCGAGGGAAACTTGGAGGAGGACAGTGGAGAGGGAAGCTGCAGAAGCGGGGAGAACGTGGGGAGAAGTGACGGCAATGGCACGCAACCGAGTCCGATGGCGATGCTTCGTTGAAGCCCTATGTTCCAGCGATGCGAACAACAGGACTTAAGTCAAGTAAGTCATGCTATTATTATTGCCAAATGATGAATACTACGTTGGTAGGAATTCGTTACCCGTAGTCGAGCTGTATGCGTTTTTTAAGATATTTTACTAGTGGCATGAACGTTTCTTTCTTGTGAACTAAGGCGACCGGCTGACGGCCAGTGCTATTGTGGTACACTTAAGAGTGTATATTATTTGAGTGAACAGTGCTTCACATGGTATTGATGGTATTATTAGATGTTCTTTACTCACACTAATAATTACTCTAGACGAGTTTACTGGTCACTAAACTTTACAGACACACCGATAGAAATAAAAATAAAATGAGATAATAATAATAATTCGATAGGATTTTCAAATTTAAACATGAAGTAAATAAATTACTAGGCTGATTATAATAATTAATAATTATTAAAATATGCTAAACATAAATTTATTTTCTTGACCAATACTTAGTGATTGCCATCTTCGACTACTTTGATACAGATTGCTGATTATTCCCTAATTTGAGACGACGGTCAGTTAATGAGGTGATAATTGAAAACCACGGTCGTTAACTTGACACTGCAACGTGAGTCGTGACGTTACGTCATAGCAGTTGCCAACCTAACTATTTCCACCTTACACTCATGACCATTTATCACAAACCGTGAAATTGTGAGCAGACAGGCAGGGGTGCCTCTTGCGCAGCCATAGGAGGGTATATTTTGTTGTCATTCATTTGTGTTGTTCCATTATTTAGTGTTTCCCTTATCTTAATTAGGCAAAGAATGTGCATAGCTTTGAATCTTTTAATAATTTTGGAATAAACGCGTCCCGTGTATTTCTTGCATTTAAAATTCAGATAGGAATAGCTTAGATTTTCATAAAATTAAATGTTGGAGATGACACCATCGTAGCCTAACTATTATTATTGTGCCAACGTTAACTGTAACGATATCCTTGTATTGTAAACAAGTAAATATATTCCCTGGCTGTAGACTTACGCCTGATATTATTATTATTTGTTCAATTTCCGATGTAATTTGGTAGGGAAATGTTACGTGTCATTCTCTTAGCTTTGTTTTTCTGATCCTTTGTAATAGGTCTTCGAGAGGTTTAAGTTAGATTTTTAGATAGGAGATTAATAAATTCTTTACAGGGCAGTTTACCTCGGATTTGCCGATTTTCACCTCTCTGAAGTAAGCTAGGGGTCTGTCATTTTTATGAATAAACTCAGTGTGATTTTAATGCAAGCCTGCCCTCTTTATTTATGTTTGTGTGTTTGCACTCCTCTGGACTGGTGGAATAATGATCTCTCACATCCCCGACACCCCCGAGAACAGTTATTCGTGCTTACCCAGCCCAAGAATGCATTCCTTTCCGTTCTACTTGTGTGTTGGTTGGAGGAGGGTCTCGGAAGGGCTGTTTAAGACCGATGGCTCCCCGAAACTCTTGTCTAACGGGCACAATACATCACGAAACGAAAAGGAGAACCCTCGGATTATCACAATAATTAAGTAAACTAGAATGGCAATAGCCACCAACAATATCATAACAAAAATGACATAAAACTAACAAATCTCGACAAGTGGCGCAATTTTACAATAAACTTATCTCACTTCAATTATCAAATTGTATATATTGTAAATATCTTCGCCCACATACTCGTATACATAGATTTTAAAGCCTGAGTGTATGGGATCTGATGATAATCACCTGACGATCGAAACTAGTTATCCAAGTGAATTTATTAACCTCATATAATTTTTTCAGGTTTAAGTAATAACACCTACTACAGTTGGGTACGATCGTGTTGACTGACTGGAAAGCATTTCAAATTTAGTTTACTAAGACAACAGTGAAAATGGCTTCCAAAACGATAATGTTCACCTATATGCCTTATGTAAAGAACTATGGGATTTAAGTCACGAAATCTGAACATGTCTGGGACATTCACTTCGGTGAGCTCCGCCAGCCTACTGTACACAGTCAGCCTGGCCAGCTTAGCCTGCTGCGAGAGACTTGACTGGCAAGTCCTACGGCTCCGACATGCTCTCGGTGAAGTCACCAGCTTGGTTTCGCTGTGGACCCACAAGTGCATAGCCCGATCGCGATTAGTGAGGGTAGCATGTTCATCAGGTTATTGAAAGTCCCATAGGTGAACTTAAGTTCATAGCCTCTACAGACATACAAAATATCAGTTTGATTGCAGTAATTGATTCTCAGATATTGAGAACCGTCTAAATATTTCGGATGATCACCATGTTGGATTGTTCTGTATGTAGGCCATGCAGTTATGCACCATTATATGAAGATTATTGCCTAGTTTTATTATTAAAACGTTCACTTCGATCGCTTGATTAGGACACAAGAAGTAAATCTCATAAGCCTATTTCTTCAAATGATGAAAATAGGCTAAAAGTACTTGCAGGTGCTGTATTGAATTTACTTAGCCGAGAAATGTGTAACTCAACGATCCGACTCTCGCTACAGGGTGGTGAACGAGTCTTGAATTTAGTAGGGATTTGAAGATTGGTTCAGCCAGTTGCCAACTTAGGAAATAAAAATTCTGGTGGCCGCCATTTTGTTTTCACTAAAATGGCTACAATATAAACAGCGCAGTTAAAATACACGGAAGGAGGGCTACTTCTTTAGCGATATTTATTCAATTCAATTCAATTCACGCAAGCACACAGACACACCCATACACACTGATCCTCGATTGATCTCTTGATCCTATTTAATTTTAATGAAAGTAGGCTAAAAGTTAGATATCACAAATGACCACTTGTGACACAAGGCATTTTCATTACAGGTAGTCATGGAAACCTGAGGTTCAGAGAACCGATTGAACGTCAAACAAATGAAGTGAACCAATTCTAAATCTTTTCTTCATTATTGGTTCATTTTTCTATGCAGAACACCTCGTAGTGTAGTAGCTAGCATTCGTAGTTGTCATCCATGAGTTCCAGGTTCGATTCCTCGATCTGCAAAGGAATTTAATTCTGGTCTGAGGATTGGAACGGGATACACCTCGTGAGGCAGAACTGAGATGATGTGGATTCGATTCCCATCTCAGCAGTCTTCAAAGTAGTTTTCCGTGGCTTCTCACTTCAACTCCAGTGAAATTTCTGGTTGATTCCTAACGTTACGTCACAGTTGCCTCCTTCCAAATCCTAGCCTCAATTACGAATACATTTACTTTTACAGACACCACAATAACACAGGTTATCAGGCAGGTCCTACATGCACCCAAGTACACGGGAAAAAATGACCACGATACACAAGCCACTGAATGAATCAACAACATCGACACATTTTATGTATTTATTTAGTCTTATCTTTTGTTTTTATGTCTAAATTGCGCCCATTTCACACATTTTCATTCAATATTATTGTTAACTGAGGAAACAGTAGATAATGGAAATAAAGAGGGCTGAAGTATTGTCACAAAAGCCTTCTTCAGCTTCTTCTTCTTATTATTATTTGTATACATATTGGTGATATTTGTAAATTGTTTGGTTTTCATTGCATGCTAGAGTTTAAGTAGGCAACGGAAATAATTGAGGTGCCATTTCATGAATATTGATTATTTGATGCACAAATGTGTTTCTTGGAATTTTGCAGTAATGTTTTAAGGTTAATAGGTCATTTTCCCCTGGATATTCAGGTCGTTTTGAAAGCATTGTTCTGTAGGCCATAAAAATAATTTTCATTGTTATAGTTTTGAAGAACTCAGTGCTTTTAAAATAAGAAGGTAAGTAGAAACGAAGGGAAACTATTGCCTAAATTTGAAATATTTTAATTTACGCAGCCTCTTCAGTTGTCATGTGCACATGTTATGTTTGTTAAGTGACATCGTGCAGATTGACTTGAGTTGAATCTTGATGGAGTTACTTACAAGTCGATGGTTACTTTACTATTGAATTCAAAAGTCCCGCGGTAATTATGGACACATGGATTGTTTTCTTGTAAGCCTGCTAGAGTTGTGTATTTAGCTTCATTGTTTACAGACTGAATTTATACTCCACTCCTTTATTAACAACTGGACTTTTGAAGAGATTGAGAGTAAATTATGGTAGGGACCAGTCCCACAAATGTTGAATTAATAAATTAAGAAAATTACAAGGGTTTGAAGTGCTATGATATTCCAGTTTCTGCCCGTGACACTAACATAGTGTTTCATCGTTTGACATTAGCAAGTTGCCTGCCCCTGCGTGCTTTATTTACATTTCATTTCACTGATTTTACAATTAGTTCATAATAACATTGGCATAATTGATTTACAATGTAAATAAAACTGCCTGGAATAGGATTCCATGCACATTTCGATACGGTCATATGGATGTCATACCTAAAGGTGAACTTTAGTTTAGTTTAGCTCTTAGTGTACACAACACTAATTGATTTATTCCACCGTTCTCATTTGCATGCATCCTAATATTGTGCAGACCAGCAGTATTGAATGCATAGCTCACAAGTCGCATGCAGACCATGTCAAGAGTTGCCTTGCTCCAATTATCTTAAGATGGTATTTCTGTCAGCTAGATAATAGCTTGTCGCAATGCAGTACAATTCACATTATAATTCACTTTACTTTAAAGTGAATTTTGATGGTTCTATTTAATGTTATGCTTGAGAAATAGCTTATATTACCATCAAGATCCGGTACATCATTTAATGACTTCTAATATATAAGCTGACTCTTGGATTCATGCAACACTATCTAAATACAGGCAATTTGTACTGGTGGCACTTCGATGGTGAGGGTGATACATTACAAACTGCGAAAAATATAATCAGACACGTCTAACAAACTGGTCAAATTACATGCACCTGATATCCGCAACCTTGGTAGGGGGGGGGGGGGGGAGATATATATTTACCTCATGATTACACGACCCGGGAGATGAGAGGGGACATAGACCTAAAGATCGCACTACCCGGAAGAGAGGAGGGGAGGTTCACCAGATGGTTCAAAGTAGTTGCTGAAATGAGCACATTCTGCAGTCTTTCACTGTTAGAGGTTATGGATATTTTACTGAGAAGCTGATGGAAATAGACATTTGAAAACATATTAAATTAGTGGCTCGGCATTATTATATCGTCTGCTTACCAGTGAACACTGAATCAAGTCAGAAAGAAAACTTTCTTCAGAAGATGAACCATTAGTGTTTACACTCATAGCTCCTTCAGCGTCGATTGAATAATTACTTATGTTACTGAGAGACATGATAAATGGAATGTGCATGGATTGCTACAGTAGTGTGAAGACTAGAGTCGGGACATCGGAATGGTTTAAAATTAACACTGGACTAAGGCAAGGAAGTGTGTTGTCACCCTTATTGTTCTTAATGGTGATGGATGACATCATGAAGGCAGCAATGAAAGACTATAGTAGGGAAAAGATGAAGGTAATGTTGTTTGCAGACGATGTTGTTATCTGGGGCGAGGAGGAGATGGAAGTACAAGAACAGTTAAACGTAATAAATGAAAAGATTGAGCAATGGGCATTGAAGATAAATGTGGAGAAGAGTAAAACAGTGGTGATGAATAGAGCTAATAAAGAAGGAAAAGGAGCAATCAAAGTCGGAGATAAGGAATTGGAAGTGGTGAAACACTTCAAATACTTGGGAAGTGAACTGACTGAAGATGGAAGACTAGACTTGGAAATTAGCAGAAGAATACAACTCGGGAGTGCTTTCTACCAACAGGTACGGGGACTAGTATGGAACAAGGGTATACCAATTAAGGCTAAAGAAGTTATGTACAAAGCATATTATGTTCCTATAATGACATATGCAGCAGAAACTTGGACAATGATTAAGAGGGATGAGAGCAGAGTACAGGCAGCTGAGATTAGATTCCTGAGAAGTATGGTCCAGAAAACGAGGAGAGATAGAGTGAGAAATGAAGATATACGGAAAGAACGGGGAGTTCAGAAACTAAATGACAAACTGGAACAAAACAAGATTGAGATGATTTGAACATGTCAAACGGATAAATGAAGAAAGGCTACCAAGACGAGCACTGGAACGACGGATGACAGGGTAGAGAGGACGAGGAAGACCAAGAATGCGTTGGATGGACTCGGTGAATTATAGCATCAGAAAACGGAACCTGGATTGGAACACCGTGTCGGAAGAGTAATGGTGGAACGACAGAACAAAGTGGAGAGGAACCATATTTTCCCCCATCCAGTGTCAGCTGGAAAAGGGGAAATGAAGATGATGATGACAACTCTTCAAGTTACATGGAATTTTTAACACAATTTTGGTATATTTGTTTACTTTTGAGACACCAAGTTCCGGAAATTAGCAATGCAAACCACTGTCTGACGGTATGATTAGAATCCACTTGTCTCTCGAGTCCATGGACAGTGGTCAGATTGAAGAGTTCTAAAATGCGAACGTAAAGTACAAAGTATTCAAAAGCTGTGTACAGGTTCTTCTGAGAAATACAGTATAAATACGTAACTGAACAAATGGAGTGAAATCAAACGTAGTTACGTTAATATTTGGGAACTGGAGTGCTGATGCAGCTATGGGTTATTTTTACAGGCAAGGAGGAATTTAATTGAAGTAATTTATATTCGGTACATAGACCCGATCTTGGAAGGTAGAATAAGGAAAGATAAGAGAACGTTCATGGCATTTCTAGACTTAGAAAAGGCTTTTGTTAGCGTTGATTGGAGTACGCGGTTTGACATCTTGAAAAGCATTGGAATAAAGTATAGGGTTAAGAGGGTGATTTACAATCCATACAGAAACCAGACAGCAGTTATTCGAGCCGATGGACATGAGAGGGAAGCTAGTATTCAGAAAGTTGTAAGACAAGGCTGCAACGTATCACCCATACTTGTCAATCTATACATTGAACAAGCAATGAAGGAAATTAGAAAAACATTTAAAGTGGGATTAAAGATTCATGGAGAAATAATTTTAACTCTGAGATTTGCTGATGACATTGTCATCTTAGCCGATTCACCAGAGGTTTTAAATGCGTTTTTGAATGGTATGGACTCCGTCTTGAGGAAAGAATTCATGACGAAAATCGATAAATGTAAAACAACAAAGAAAATGGAATGCATCTGAAATAATCCAGAGAACCGTAGGACGTCAAATTTGCAGGTGAAACTTTAATGGAAGTAGGACACTTCTGTTACTTAGGAAGCAAAAAACCCAGTGATGGACGAAGCAAAGGGTATATGAAAATTAGGTTGTCTCAGGCAAGGAAAACATTTTTTCAGGAAAGGAATATGTTGACATCGAATATAGATTGAGGTATTAGGATATCATTTTTGAAAGCCTTTGTCTGGAGCGTGGCACTCTATTGAAGTGAAACTTGGGCCGTTGGCGCAGCAGAAAAGAGGAGAATAGAACGGGATGTAAGTCCTGACAGACCAAATCGGACTGGTAAAATTTACCTAAATATTACAGCCCACTACTGACTCAAATCTCAACACAATAATAATTCAGACCTCAATATTGGTGCCAATGCTTTGTCTCAGTAAATTTTTACGATACACCCCTCTTCAAAAATGGCCAGCATATTCAGGGCCACTAGATTGAGAAATCTGAAGAGCACAAATTCTTCTGAATGGGCAATATTGCATGATGTAAAGAAGAGTATCAGGGTCAGTCAGTTGATTATTATTACTTTATACGTTTTGATAAATTCCTGATCCGTAGTCCCATCAACCACTCTTCCATACCTTCCTCGTGTGATGATTTCTTGTCCACTGTTTTTTTTTTTACAAATATAATAATACGTTGAGCCTCCGTGGCTTAGGCGGCAGCACGCCGGCCTCTCACCGCTGAGTCCGTGGTTCAAATCCCGGTCACTCCATGTGAGATCTGTGCTGGACAGAACGGAGGCAGACAGGTTTTTCTCCGGGTACTCCGGTTTTCCCTGTCAAAAATTTCATTCCAGCAACACTCTCCACTATCATTTCATTTCATCTATCATTCATTTAATCATTGCCCCAGAGGAGTGCGTCAGGCCTCGGCAGCCGGCACAGTTCATATCCTCGCCGCTAGATAGGGGCTTCATTCATTCCATTCCTGACCCGGTCGGAGACTGGAAGCAGGCTGTGGATTTTCAATAATACGTTACGAGAGATTTTGCAGAAGAAGCCATTCTAAATTAAAAGTCATTACCATCATGAATTAAAATACAATAGAAACGTTCTAAATTCTTGCAAAAACACGCAAATATGCGTTCATGCACTAAATTGCACGCATGTAATTGAATTGGATACATTAAGACAACACTGCTGTGCAACCGTGCTTAGCTGGAGCTGGTGAACAGGTATCTCACAGTAAACACTGAAATCATACTTTTAATTACTAGATCCAGATATAATTTTCTATGAGTTAAATGTTTGATTTAGGAATTTTGACTACGTTTTAAATAGCGACATGCATTGGATACGATCCAGAATGCAAGTGCCACCATTCTTCTGCGTCTTAATTTTAGATCAGAGCGTGCCATCTGTGAGGTGCTAGTAGAACACGATCGTTGCGGCCTTCTTATTAAATATCTGGAGTACACGTTCCCCTTCGATCATCTTGACTCATCCCTGTGAAGGTATGCTGGAGGCAGCGAACATTCTTCCACAGCTTGGCTTAGTCTCCCGCATTTGCGAGATATTGATTTTCTTCTACCAGCAACTTTACTCATTGTCACAGTAGGACTGATGACCACCCAGTCATTAACATTAACACAACAACACCAATAACTATGGTAAAATCGTCATAATTATATTAATGACTATATTTTATGCTTGCCAATTAACCACAGCCCCCCTGGGAAAATACAGTGGAATAATTGGGATTCGGATTATTCCTGTACCCTGCCCGACACAACAATCATTTCATACGAGCACTGGGCTATCACGCTCTACTACCCACTACCACTACTACTACTACTACTAACAATAATAATCATCATTATAAATCCACAAGCCCCTGACCAAAAACATCTTAGCTGAGGAATAGAAAGGCAGCATGAAAAGGTCACATGAATGTTAAGAACGGCTAACCATTGATTCGGTTGTTACAGAGCAGTTGTGAATGAAAGGCGTAACATCTACGCTGCGTACATAGACTACCAGAAGGCCTTTGAATCAGTACTACATTCACGAGTGTTCCACATCCGGCACATTTACCCTCTCAACACAATAATCAATAACACTCTGATATAACTCGCTGCAAATTGAGAAACTGTTCTGCACCTCAAGAAAAGCAATGATATGATCGAGACTCGTTGCACACAGATCAAGCGAGAAATATATTAGGGAGACAGTCTGAGTCCACTTAGGTTCTGCATTGCAATGAGCTCCTTGTCATCACTTCCAAATGCCACCAGATAGGGATTTCCTCTAAAATGTGGGAAGGAATTGTCGTACACAAATAGTAATCTAATGTATATGAACGATATCCAATCGTGTGCCTCGACTGAAAGTCAGAAATATTCTGTTCTGACACACGTTTGTAGATGTGCAAGAAAGTGAGCGTAACCCAAGGAAAAATCCAGTCTGAAGGATTTCTGACATTGAACAAATTGAACAAAAAACAGGAAGCATTGAATAACAAGCATATATCTGAATAGACGTACAATATACTGAAGGGTAGAAGTAATGACAAGAACACTATCACAACTATAAACACGTATGCAACCCCTGTCCTTACTTAACCTTTGGCACAATGCAATAAAAAAGGACAGATCTAGAACACATTCAAACTAAAACTCCCTACACCCTCACTATCTTTGGTGCACACCATCCGAAGACAGCATCAAAGAGGCTTATCGTTACCTCATCACATGGGAGACGAGGTCTCATTGACATTGGAAGGCCGCATGGGAAGCAAATTACCAGAATTATTTCATGGGCAACTCTTCAGCTCTTCTTTAGGTGCTAGTCAAGGATTAGGCTGCATTACACCTGCAGAATGAGCAACTAATACTATGTGCATCGAGTAAGAGATCAATGCTTTATCACAGAACGCCTTCACGGACAGCATCCATATGATTTAAACCAAAAACCTATCTATATTTGGCTAACTCACGCGGATCTATTCACCGAGACTGAAGGGTTTCTTAAAGATATACAAGGCAGGAAATAGCAACCAGGAACTAGCGTAAATACATTCCCAAATAAGAAGGAATCAAAGACCGATGTACAAAATGCAGCTATGAAACAGACACTATCCAGAACATTAACATGTGCCTGAAGGCACTGGCGCAAACAGATCATCTCTATAAACACGTCCAAGTGACAAGCGTAGTGCATAATTAGTTAGAACTCCAGAACAACTTACCTAATAGTTCTACTCCATACTGTGTCTACGACCTGAGGATGGGACTGGAACTGCAGTATCATTCCACACAACCAGATAAACATTACTATGAGCATTAAGTCTGAAAAAAGACCATTCACATAGATGTAGACGTTCCGAACGATACAATCCTGATATCTACGTGGGTAGTACATAGTACATAGTACATAGTGCTCACGATCAGGAAATGTATTTGATTAACCGTTTAAAACCACCTCATAAATAACGTTTTTTTAAATTAATAGTTTTCTTTAAAGCAATTAAATGTTTCCTAAAAATAAGCGTGAAGCGTTTTGTAAAGAAACGTGTTCTTAATCGTTTAGAGTTTCTTCTTAATCTTGACTCCCTTAAACGATTTTGGACGTACATTGTATAATGTTTCTGACGACTGACTGACTCCTTCTAAGGGAAGTGTTACGAAGGTTATTCATTTCACAGGTCACGTGAGAGGAATAAATACACAGTCGAGCGGCATACTGGTAGGTAGGAGTATTTAATACCACCAACCGGTATGAGAAATGCCGGTACACCTCTTAGGCTTGGACCAGACCTAGGAACGAGCCGAGCAATTGACACAGCAGGTTTCGGTTTCGGCTCAATCATGGCTGCTATCGCGGATTTTACTCGTAAACAATAACATACAGTACTTGTGGACAGTCAAGTGACATAGCCCAAGTACACTAAAAACAAGATTTTCAGTAAAGAACATATAGCCTATACACAATACTGAAATTTCTAACTTCTATAGATTTCAATGATTTTTTACCAATTGCTTTTTCTGAGATAGCTCTCTTCAAGTATAGTTATATTATAAAGTTTGAATATTGTACATATAAAAATTTTTTATCAGAATTTTTTTAAATGTTATTTTACCACCATCGTTAAAAAGTCCCTTGCATCACAATATGTTTCCAATTGGTACCGGCACCAATGTTTTCACAAACCTTCCTAATAGCTATGCTAACAAACGTTAGTGGCACAGTTAGTTGTGTTACAAATACATTAGCATATAGAAAAAAATATATGTTGTGTAATTTTTTTTAAAATATGAGTGCAAACAGAATTTGGTAGATCAAAAATAATTTTGAATCCCCTTCCACAGCAAAAATGCACACTATTATTTGTGCACTAACTATCTAGCTACTTCTGTGTAAAATTTTACTTGTATCAGACAAAAACTGCATGACAAGGGACTTTTTTTTATGAAAGAGAACATTAAAATTTTGCTACGCCATAAAATGCAAAATAAAAATCCATGCAACTTCACTGTGCTTAGATTTGCCCTGCACCATAGGTACGCCCTTCAGACTTCTTTCTCCCTCATTTCAACAGACACTGATGGAGTTAAACACAGACCGCACAACAATCTCTTAACAAGTTCCTGAAGTGCAGACTGATGCACAATAATAAAATTATCATTCCCCTCGTCATCTGCATCAATGTTTTCAGGCCTGAAATTAGAGAAAGTTGCCAGTTTCTTCTCAGTGGCTGTAGGCCTAATTTCACACTCGCCCATTGTATCAGAATCATTCGAATTACAATCGATTGTACCAGAAGAACATATCACACTGCCTTCTCCATCAGTATGTTTCATTTCAGGACATGAAATAGGCCTATAATTAACAGGCATGTTGCTTTCTGAAACATCAGAAGCAACACCCTTTCCCACCTTATAATAAACAGCCAAACCTGTTGACCTTTTCTTCGAGGGCCGTTTTCTAGGACATCTCCTACTCCTAGGCATTCCTGATAATTCAATTACAGAAAATACACAGGCCTACACGAAAGTTCACAAAAGAAAGATTCTGAAACAGCACAATCCAAACACAACCGCCAATTTCACTGTTAACTAACAAACCGGGTAGAGTGCTGTCCTTACTACGTATGCAATATAAATAGGGGTTCATACTCATTTTATAAATATCATACGTTCAATCTATTACTACCAGTAGCACTATACAAAAAATTAAGATGAGAAACACCTGGTTTGGGGTGAAAAAGAAAATAAATTTAGTTTTTTTAAAATTATTTTTGAATAATTAGTATGTGGATAACTCCAATTCGTTGAAAAATGAAAAAATCTTAAAGTTGTGCATGTTATGGCACTTTTTGTAATCATGTTACTCTTTGAAAAGACACGCACACGTTTACCTCAGCTCATTCTTTCGCGGATAATTTCTGAACTACTGGAGGAAAATTTTTGAATGCACTACCGTTCCGCTTGGTAATGATCAATTTTCAATTTGGTAGCCGTGAAACAGCATTAAAAATATTCACTGTGTTGTGTTCCGCCTCAATCTTTAACATTTGTCCCAGCAGCTTTCCCCTTACCTATACATCTCATGGCATAAACGTACGGTACCTGATATTGACTTCATAACCATGATCAGTAGACTTTGATGTAACAAAGTTCATCGAAGAAACTAACACACTTGCGCTTGGATGGTTAAATTGCAAGAAAAGTCCATTTACATTATTTAAAGTTTAAATTTCGCGTCACCGCCATGTTGGATTTGTGCTCACCGGGCTATAGAATTAGTGGTTGAAGACATGACTAAAAGGGAAGGAGAATAAAGAGGAATCTTAAAAGGACTGAGGAGGATGCAAATAATCCAGATTATGGGGCAGGAACGTTCTGAGAACCTTCACATGTACGATTTTACACTGAAAAACTTAAGCTTAAATTTTCTCAGTTGTATAGTTTTTTGTACTTTGGTACCGTTTTTGAGAAAGGTTCTTATGCTAGGCCAGTGAAACTTTTTCTGTGGCTTAATAAGTCCTCTGCGAATGTTAATAGGAAGGTTTTTTTCAGTATGTTACCTAAGAATAAAGTTATGCATTTTTTTAAGAAAATATTTGGAAAAAATAATGTATTTAAAAAAATTCATTCTGAAAAATGTATAAAATTTCCGCAAATAATCCTTCCTATTATTACAGAGAACGATGCATATAACAAGCTCTGAAAATTTCATTGTAATAACCCGAAGAGCGTTTGAGTAATCTGCACCAAAAAATTGAAAATTTAACATGGGCAAGATAGGGAGGTGGTTCCCACCTTAAGTAATATTATGAAATAAATTGCAGCGCAAGGAATTGAAACCATGGTTATTAGTATTTATTTCACTAATAATGGATCACGTACTATAGCAACTGAGCATTGAGATCCAAAATATCACCTCTGCAAGTCGATTCATCAATTTCATTTAAAATCCCAATAAGAAAGACGTCAGAAACACACAATTTCTTAGCAGTAACTGGAGGGGACGTGTCGAGTAGCGCAAGGAACAATGAAATGCCACCGCAGTGCCAATTAGAGGAGGTGCTGAGGACTTTAAAAATGGCGGCACTTAAATATAAAAACACTCTTTGATAGAGGACATATCCGGGTATTTTTAGTGCCATAAACCCAATTTTCATATTTTCATCGAAATTCATGGAATTTCAGTATAGTGTCCCCTTTAAAAGCAAGATTTTCAGTAAAGAACATATAGCCTAATTTTTCCTTAATGTACCTATGGTTATAGTTATAACTCTATGTCGATATCAAGGAATATAATTAAATTTTCTTGTGATGAACTTTAAGTGTTGTATTCTACATAAGTCTCCCCGTTTACTAAGTTTCGTTGTAATTCAGCTATTTATCCAGAAGAATTGATTGAAACATTACAAAAGGGTGCTCATCCACCATATTGAACGTATGGAATCGTTATCTTCCTTCAGCAGAGAAAGCCCATTATGTGAGACTACATATTTGGTGCGTTTCGTCGTTGTAACTGTAATAAGTAGTTGATTGTCGCAATTAATGTCCTATATATACAAGATGGCAGCTACGTGGTATATGACACTGATTAATGCGATGTATCTTATCCGTTTTTCCCCACTTACTAAGTTTCGTGTTAATTGCACAATTGGATCCTCAGTTATTGATTTTGAAGTAATACTCTACTAATATAATAAAGCTGAAGAGTTTGTGTGTTTGTGTGTTTATGTGTTTAAACGCGCTAATCTCTGGAACTACCAGTCCGATTCAAAAAATTCTTTTTTTATATGATAGCCTGATTCAAGAGGAATAGTTTAGGCTATCCAGCATTAGGCTACACCTCTCAGGTTACCTTCATGATTGATTTTTGTTCAGTAAGTCGGTAGAACAAGTGCTCCCGAACAGCTCAATCCGCATGCGCTGGCGTAATGGTTAGTGATACGTACACCGTTTCACCTATCTGAACCAAAATTTGTATACTTACCCTTTGGAACCCTGCGAGTAACACTGTTTACATGAAATTTCGGACAGACCACTCCATTCCTTGCATTTAGGCCCTTTGGCACAAATCTACACCGTTTCACCGATCAGTACCAAAATATGTATACTTACCCTTTGGAACCCTGCGAGTAACACAGTCTGCATGAAATTTCGGACAGAACACTCCATTCCCTGCATTTAGGCCCTTTGATACAAATCTACACCGTTTCACGGATCTGAACCAAAATTTGTATACCTACCCTTTGGAACCCTGCGAGTAACACTGCCTACATGAAATGTATGACAGACCAGTCCATTCCCTGCATTTAGGCCCTTTGGCACAAATCTACACCCTTTCACCAATCTGAACCAAAAGTTGTATACTTACCCTTTGGAACCCTACGAGTAACACTGTTTACATGAAATTTCGGACAGACCACTCCATTCCCTGCATTTAGGCCCTTTGGCACACATCTATACCGTTTCACCGATTTGAACGGCAATTTGTATACTTACCCTTTGGAACCCTGCGAGTAACACTGACTGCAAGAAATTTTGGACAGACCCCTCCATTCCCTGCATTTAGGCCCTTTGGTACACATCTATACCGTTTCACCGATCTGAAGGGCAATTTGTATACTTACCCTTTGGAACCCTGCGAGTATCACTGACTGCAAGAAATTTTGGACAGACCCCTCCATTCTCTGCATTTAGGCCCTTTGGTACTGCGCCAGAATTTATTTAAGGCCATTACCAAAGAACCAATCTGGATATGAACCAAGACCCAGAAAAAATAAAAGAGTGGATGAAAATTTTTTATTCATTAAAAATTCGAGAAATATGGGAAAATCTGTATGGAAATGAGTGAAATACTATACATCTTATGCAATTATGAAAGGCAAGAAAGAAGGAATGATTTAAAGATGGACATATATTCTATTATATGAAAGTGGGAGGTCTACATTGCGAGAGACATCACGCCACTTGAAGCGAGAGTTACGTCATGAAAGAGGAGAAGAGACGAAGGTCAAACTACGGACTGAAGTGAGGAGAGGTGGTAGAAGTTACGTCACACCACGAGAGGGGAGGCAGAGACTGCAACTTGCCGAGCGCAGAGAACGGGACGAGAGAGTTTTTTTTTCCAATTTGAGATTTCATCGAGTCAAGACCTCGAGAAGGAGCCAGTATTATTATAACAGTGCTATGCTTTATCAAAGTTGGAAGTGAATAAGAGTGTAGTACAGCAAGACTGTAACTTGAGGAGCAAGCTACATTTATCACGCAGAATAGAACAGTATATAGCCGAGTATTACAGTGCTTAATACAAAGTTGTTTTCACATCGCATATATAAATACATTTCGACAAGAAGATATTCACTAATTACTACGTTTGAACGCATACTTGAACATTACATTAAAAATGCAAGTTACAAAGCAGCAACGGGGAAGTCTTAAATATACCATCAGTGAAATGAGAATTACCATGTGCTAAGCTAAAGCATAGGGAAGCGGAAACTACAAAGATGTACAGTTGAATTCCAGAATTCACTATTATGGAAGGCGCAGCAGAACATCCACGTGATGCGCAAAATCACCGAACAAACCTCTACTTTTCTACAAGAGTTCTAATACATCTTGAATACTCGCAAACGCTTGTATGAACGACAATTTTCAACCTGAGACGAGATGTCAATTCTGAAGAACCGAGATGTCAATTCTGAAGAAATGGGGAGTTGAAGCCAGACGACTTGCAGTGAACGGGAGACGGAGTGCAGGCAGAGCGGGCTGTTTCACGGCGAGGTCGTTCACCGAGGACGTCACCGACCTTGTTCCACTGGGGGAAGAGGCCAGCTGGTTCTGACACAAACCGGTCTTCATAGCTGTGGGCGAGACGATGAGCTCCGAGACACGTTTGGTTTGGCAGGCGAGACGAAGGTATTCTCCAGACCAGAGTCAACTCAAGGTAGAGAAGAGATTGCTTTATATAATGTAGAATTGTAGTTATGTTCTGTGATTATCCAATTGACCAACCGTATAATTTTGTTCGTATTATTTCAACAGTATAATTTTGTCAGTATAATTGAATTATGTAAATTTTTGAAGCAGTAATTTTTCGTATTTTTCTTGTTCTTGAAAATTTCAGTCACTTGGACGAAATTTTGCATAGCGCTGCTATTAACGCTAAAGTCATTTCAGAGACAAACCGTGTAGAATTTTTCATATTTGCGTTAGATTTAAACTAATTAAATCTGTTTTATCGCAGCGATGGAAAGTAGAATGAACTATATAAAGGAATGTAGAATGAACTATTTAAAGGAATGTAGAATGAATTGTTTAAAGGAATGTAGGGTGAACTATTAAAAGAATATAGAAAGAACTATTTAAAGGAATATAGGATGAACTGTTTAAAGGAATGTAGGGTGAACTATTAAAGGAATGTAGAATGAACTATTTAAAAGGAGTATAACATTGAACGAACTAAAGAAGGAGCATAATTGTGAATGAAGTAAAGGAAGTTTATTGAAGCAAATTTAAGTACCGCATATTTAAGAAGTTATGTCACGAAGTGTAAAGAACATTTCGACAACTCATGATGTTGATTCGAGTGTCAGAAATTTATTTTCAACTAATTATGAACGAAAGTATTACGAGAACTCTTATACACATATGTCTAATTAAATTTAGAGCATTAAAAAGCATAGATGAATTTGTTAAACAAATATATTCATGGAAGGAAGTCAAACTTATATCATTTGACAAGAGTTTAGTGCTTTTCAGTCGGTCAACACGAATGTACCCAAAAGAGATGGGTTATGCCCTAATCCTGAAATAAATTACTTGAGATTAATAAAACACTAGGATGACCAGTTTCGATTGTCAAGCGATCATCATCAGATCCAATACACTTAGGCTATAAAATCTATGTTTGAAATACAGGTGAAAATATTTACAATATATACAATTATTTAGTTGCAGTATTGGTACTGCAACTGTCAGTGTATGCTAAATGCAGTATATATGTTAGGTGAAATGCTAAATGGTGATGGCTATCCGGAGATTGTACTTTAGAGAGATTATATGGTTGTAAACTATGGTTAAACTATAAAATTTTAGGCTAACTACTTATCTGATTGTCTTCCGTACTACAGCTATTCGCAGTTTCCGTGCTCACTTGAACTCGCTGTGCGGTCGACTGCGGTGGTTATCTTAACGACTGGTTTTTCCCTGCCTTCCCCCCCCCCTGTCCCTACGTGCTGTGGGGAGTGATCGCGATGTGTTTATGTGAGGTGTTGCCAACCTAGATAAGATGTATGTTATTGAATGAGGTGGATCTACAACTATTAAAGACCGCGGATTAGTCCTCGCCACGCGTGGAGCATAACCCATTCGAACTAAGCGTTGACGGTCTTATGAGGACGTCCCGGCACCTTTAATACTGCCTCTAATATGGGCCTTGGTTTATTGCAGAAGAAAAGTACATCGTACACCTGATCCAGATAACATTTACCTATTAAAAACCCCCTAATTTCCCCCCTTTTTTATCTAGCTTGGCTGTGTCGCTAAATTGTGTTTTGTTTCCGACAGGGTGTGTTTTTTAGTAGCGTGAAGAGGGGTGAGCTCTCCATGAACGTGTATTCATTTAGATACTGCATTTAGCATACACTGACAGTTGCAGTACCAATACTGCAACTAAATAATTGTACATATTGTAAATATTTTCACCTGTATTTCAAACATAGATTTTATAGCCTAAGTGTATTGGATCTGATGATGATCGCTTGACGATCGAAACTGGTCATCCTAGTGTTTTATTAATCTCATGTAATTTATTTCAGGATTAGGACATAACTCATCTCTTTTGGGTACATTCGTGTTGACCGACTGAAAAGCACTAAACTCTTGTTTACTAAGGCAACACTGAAAATATGGCTTCAAACACCACAATTATATCATTTGTTAAAAATATGAATTCTTACTGATATTTCTTTAAAGGTTGTAATTGAATGTAAAACTGAATTTAAACACACGAAAAAGAAAGTTAACAAAGTTAAATCACAGGGTGATCAGAAAGTGAAAGTACAGAAATTTATTGCAGAAGTAGAATTGTAAGCACGAGGTGAAGTTGTTTCAGGATAGAGAAGAGTATTAAAGTTAGGAAGAAAGTGTATTGAAATGGAAGTTTATAGTTGAAATACCGTGCAAAGTAAAGAGAGATAGACGTAAATGAGTTACGTATTTTTACGAGAGGAGGCTGAGGAGTCTCAAGTTTTTCTAGTATTGATCGCAGTGATTGTGAAGTTATTTGAGTGTATTAAAGGAAGATTCTGTACAGGGTGTTTAAGAGATGAGGTAATTGTTGTATAATTTTGGAAGAGGAGTGTGAGAATGAAGGTTAATGCCATGCACTTCTAGTATTCACGTTTATCAGAGAATTATTAACACAGTAAAGAATTTCAGAAATATTTCAGTATTTTATAATGAAAGATAAAAAGATAAAAGGAACAGTGCTTAGCTTAAATGTTTGTCACTTATGTTCAATTGATTAAGACGAGTAGTTATTACTTTCAACACGATAGTTACGGTGTATGTTTGTTAGTTGATTGTTAAGGAAGTTGAGCAGATAAAAGACTCATTGAAAGATAGACAATTTAATCTTTTCGACACAATAGAGTGTATAATTTATGCGAACCATAAATGAATGTATATATGCACATAGTTAATGAATGATGTTGCTTAGATATGGAACTACGGTTCAGAGTTGAAGCGGATTTGTATAAAGTAGGGTAATGCTTAGTATCACGCCGTTTCACATTTCTTATTACATCAGTGCCACGTGCAAGTTTATTTTTGAAGTTTATTTTTGTGAGAGTGTCAAGGAGACACCATATTCAGACAGGAAGCCAGTTTTATTGTACTTGTTTCAGCACAATAAACGACTGGCGCTTTTTAGCGACTCAGTCAACTTTTATCTTAACTGACACCGTTTTCATTGTCGTCATCGTCGAAAATAGTACTGCGAGGTATAGATACAGGCACTCACTATAGATTAGACCTTATCACCCCTCGAGATTGGAGTTTCTCGATTTGCTCTAAATGTAAATGATAGTAGAAATTTGTACCTTGGCTGGTAGTACTATTTTCTTACGAATAATATCTATCCTGTATGTTCCTGAAATTCCCAATTTTACTTAGTAGGCATGGTAAGTTTGTGAGCTGGGTAATTTACATGTCTGCAATCCTTTACAGTGCAGCGGATATAAGTACTGATGGGTTTATTCGGGCGCATATAGATAGATATATATTTAAATGGCGCCCAACGTGGGGAACTCGAAAGAGCACTCGAAAGAGCACTCGAGAGAAGCAGTTTGGAAGTACTCGAGAGTGAGGCCATATTTAGTTTTGAGAAAAAGAAAAATGCCGATCCCAAATTTAATGATTGTTGAGATGAACACAACATCAGCAGATTAGTGGAGTACATTATAGTTGTGAGGCATATTTAAAAAAACCAGCTAACGACATTTGTTATGTAATATTAAATTTAAAAGTAAATTCATGTTGTTAAACATAGGTTAAGTGGGATGATAGAATGTAACGATGTCGGTTCAGTAAAATGGGACGATAAGATATACGAGATAACTCGCGATTCAAATAGATTTAAGTAGGATTAAGATGTTCAATATGTTCCATCAGTGGTATAAAATGTATACGGTGGTCAATCTGGATATTCACTGGTAATTTTTGTAGTTGATACTTCCCTTATTCTCAAGAAAGAAGAATTATGTCAGCGAACGACATGACGTTCATTAGAACGATGCTCGAAACCATGAAGGAAGGTCAAAGTACGTTGACCAAAGACCTTGAAGCCCTCCACCAATTGACACACAACAACACTAAACAGATGAACGCCGAGATTTAGAAATCAGCAGCTACTGTAAAATCGGAAGTCAAGGCAGTGTTATCAGTTGCTCAAACACTTACTAAGGCTAGTATAACATTAGCACAGGAAGAAGCTAAGTTAGCTTTAGAGAAGGCCAGAAAGGAAGATAGACTAGCTAGAGAAAAGGAAAGGGAGGAAATCAGGTTAGCTCAAGAGAAAGCACAGGAGGAGATTAGGCTAACATTAGAAAGAGCACGAGAGGAAGTCAGGAAAATAGAAGAAGAGGCAAATAGGATAAGAGCAGAGAAGAGATTAGCTCAGGAAAAAGCTCGCGAGGAGGACAGGTTAAGTCAGGAGCAGGCTAGATTAGAAGATAGAAAAATCCAAGCTGAAATAAGAGCAGCACAGGAGGAGGTTAGGAAAAATTAGGAAAGGGCTCATAAAAGGCATGGAAAAAGACGGGATTATAAGAAAGCAAGCCACTCCTTATTTAAACCCACTCACTGTTGTGAAGAAAGCAGATGGTAGTCTTAGACTATGTTTAGATGCCAGGGGCATAAATACTCTTCTGCGGAAAGAATTCGAGAGGCCACCAAAAATTAGAGAACTACTGAGGAGATTCAAGAATAAAACCTGTTTCTCAGTGATTGATTTAACTGCAGCATTTCATCAAATAAAGCTTACAGAAGACAGCAAATGTTATACAGGGTTCATGTTCAATCAAACCTGTTATGTATATCAAAGAGTACCATATGGATTGGTAAATTCAAGTCCAGCACTTATCAGAGCCTTGGATGACAAGTTGAGTGATGAAGTAAAACAATTTGCCATTTGCTACGTGGATGATATTATCATATCTTCAGAAACGCCAGAGCAACATTTCATGCATTTGATGAAGCTATTTGAAAACCTCAGAAGTGCAAACATCAAGGTGAAATTGAATAAATGCCATTTCTTTCAAGAAAATATCAACTTTCTTGGTCATACTATAGACAGATTCGGTTACCACCTGAATGAAGACAAGATCGAAGCGATATTGAACTTTCCCAAACCCAAGAGATTCAAAGACATCCGAGCTTTTGCGGGTCTTTGTCAGTTTTTCAGTAGTCATTGTCCACGTTATTCAGAGATCATGGCACCACTACATGAGCTTCTAAAGAAAAACAATAGATGGAAATGGGATGCAGCTGCTGAGAATGCCTTTATTCAAGCAAAGAAAATGCTCAGAGATAACATCAAGTTAGAATACCCAGATTTTGAAAGAACATTCATCATAGAAACGGATGCTTCACGAATTGGTATTAGCGCAGTCTTATATCAGAAGGATCAAGAGGGCAATCATCACTATATTTCATTCAGCAGTAGGAAGTTACGCACGCACGAGCTGAATTATTTCACGACGGAGCTTGAAGCTTTAGCCGTCATAAATGCTCTACAAAACTGGAAGAAATTATTGCTGGGACACAAGATTATAATCAGAACGGATCACAAAGCACTAGAATTCATGTTGAAGTCAGACTTGTCAAGCGATATGATGACCAGATGGACCATGTTTTTGCAACAATTTGATGCCATGATAGTCCACGTTCCTGGTAAAGACAACCTACTAGCAGATATTCTTTCCAGACATCCGATTCCTGAGAAGGATGTGAGAATTAATGTTATCCAGACAGATGCAGAATATCAGGAAACGCTGGATAAACTGAGAAGAATTCCTCTTTTTCAAAAGAAGCATGCACCATTCAGGAACATTTATAGATTTTTGTCAGGGAGAATGACAAGGAGGCACGCTTCATACTTCGAAACGAGACGGAAAGCTAGACACTATATTCTCGTGGGAGAAACTGTATGTAAGTACATCGATGCTAGACACACGAAAGTACGAGTTGCCATTCCACCAGAACTTATTGTGCCACTAATTTGGTTAGTACACAAAAGTATAGGCCACGGAGGAGTTGACAAAACATACAATACCATGTTAGAAACGTTCTATTGGATTAATATGAGAGAATCCATAACCATAGTAATCAGATCTTGTGAACTGTGTCAGAAAAACAAATATAATTAAGAACTATTGAAGGAAAGACCTAAAGCAATTATTCCTACGAAACCACTGGAATTGTTTAGTCAGGATATTTTTGGACCTGCACCTAAAGGAGACAGAGGAAACCAATATGTGTTAGTCACAATGGATGTATTTTCCAAAGTTGTAATGCTTAATCCAATGCAGAAAGCCACAACGAAAACTGTTTTATATCACCTGGAGAGGAACATTATTCCAAAGTTGGGAAAACCAGAAAGACTTTTAACAGATCATGGAACCCAATTTACCTCTGCAGAATTTCAGGGAGCGATGGATAGGTTGGATATTGTTCACCTATTTTCATCAGTTCGAAGCCCAGAGACGAATCCTATTGAAAGAACAATGCTTGAATTTTCAAAGTACATTCGCTTGTATAGTGCGGATAATCATGCGAATTGGGTGAAGATTGTACCACTAGTAGAATTTTGCATCAATAACACGAGACATGAGAGCACCAATGATATTCCAGTTATGTTGCATTTTGAAGAGAAACCCGTACGACCATGGAACGGAATCTTCAATATTCCGGAAGATAACGAACCACCGATGGACCAGAGAATCGAAGCAGCGAGAGTCCAGTTGAACAAAGCGGCCGAGAAGAGATTGAAACGTTTAGAAGGGAAGAGATTCAGTGGACCGCTACGAGAAGGTGACCTTGTATTAGTCAGGATTCCTGTGAAAGCAGACGTACTGACGAAGGTGTATATCAAATTCAGTAGCCTTTTTAGAGGACCGTTCAAAGTAGATACAGTCTACGGTAACAATTGTTATAAAATTGTAAGAATTGAAGATAACAGATCCATTGGAAAATTCAACCATTCCAAATTAAAAAGATTTTACCCAAAAATACAGTAAAATAAATAAATTCAGTCTCAAGATCAGAGAAATTTACTGTTATTAAAGAAAGTACAGGCTATACTTTACTTTAAATTAGCAACGGGGAAATGCGCCAGAATTTATTTAAGGCCATTACCAAAGAACCAATCTGGATATGAACCAAGACCCAGAAAAAATAAAAGAGTGGATGAAAATCTTTTATTCATTAAAAATTCGAGAAATATGGGAAAATCTGTATGGAAATGAGTGAAATACTATACATCTTATGCAATTATGAAAGGCAAGAAAGAAGGAATGATTTAAAGATGGACATATATTCTATTATATGAATGTGGGAGGTCTACATTGCGAGAGACATCACGCCACTTGAAGCGAGACTTACGTCATGAAAGAGGAGAAGAGACGAAGGTCAAACTACGGACTGAAGTGAGGAGAGGTGGTAGAAGTTACGTCACACCACGAGAGGGGAGGCAGAGACTGCAACTTGCCGAGCGCAGAGAACGGGACGAGAGAGTTTTTTTTTTCCAATTTGAGATTTCATCGAGTCAAGACCTCGAGAAGAAGCCAGTATTATTATAACAGTGCTACGCTTTATCAAAGTTGGAAGTGAATAAGAGTGTAGTACAGCAAGACTGTAACTTGAGGAGCAAGCTACATTTATCACGCAGAATAGAACAGTATATAGCCGAGTATTACAGTGCTTTATACAAAGTTGTTTTCACATCGCATATATAAATACATTTCGACAAGAAGATATTCACTAATTACTACGTTTGAACGCATACTTGAACATTACATTAAAAATTCAAGTTACAAAGCAGCAACGGGGAAGTCTTAAATATATCATCAGTGAAATGAGAATTACCATGTGCTAAGCTAAAGCATAGGGAAGCGGAAACTACAAAGATGTACAGTTGAATTCCAGAATACACTATTATGGAAGGCGCAGCAGAACATCCACGTGATGCGCAAAATCACCGAACAAACCTCTACTTTTCTACAAGAGTTCTAATACATCTTGAATACTCGCAAACGCTTGTATGAACGACAATTTTCAACCTGAGACGAGATGTCAATTCTGAAGAACCGAGATGTCAATTCTGAAGAAATGGGGAGTCGAAGCCAGACGACTTGCAGCGAACGGGAGACGGAGTGCAGGCAGAGCGGGCTGTTTCACGGCGAGGTCGTTCACCGAGGACGTCACCGACCTTGTTCCACTGGGGGAAGAGGCCAGCTGGTTCTGACACAAACCGGTCTTCATAGCTGTGGGCGAGACGATGAGCTCCGAGACACGTTTGGTTTGGCAGGCGAGACGAAGGTATTCTCCAGACCAGAGTCAACTCAAGGTAGAGAAGAGATTGCTTTATATAATGTAGAATTGTAGTTATGTTCTGTGATTATCCAATTGACCAACCGTATAATTTTGTTCGTATTATTTCAACAGTATAATTTTGTCAGTATAATTGAATTATGTAAATTTTTGAAGCAGTAATTTTTCGTATTTTTCTTGTTCTTGAAAATTTCAGTCACTTGGACGAAATTTTGCATAGCGCTGCTATTAACACTAAAGTTATTTCAGAGTCAAACCGTGTAGAATTTTTCATATTTGCGTTAGATTTAAACTAATTAAATCTGTTTTATCGCAGCGATGGAAAGTAGAATGAACTATTTAAAGGAATGTAGAATGAACTATTTAAAGGAATGTAGAATGAACTATTTAAAAGGAGTATAACATTGAACGAACTAAAGAAGGAGCATAATTGTGAATGAAGTAAAGGAAGTTTATTGAAGCAAATTTAAGTACCGCATATTTAAGAAGTTATGTCACGAAGTGTTAAGAACATTTCGACAACTCACGATGTTGATTCGAGTGTCAGAAATTTATTTTCAACTAATTATGAACGAAAGTATTACGAGAACTCTTATACACATATGTCTAATGTAATTTAGAGCATTAAAAAGCATAGATGAATTTGTTAAACAAATATATTCATGGAAGGAAGTCAAACTTATATCATTTGTTAAAAATATGAATTCTTACTGATATTTCTTTAAAGGTTGTAATTGAATGTAAAACTGAATTTAAACACGTGAAAAAGAAAGTTAACAAAGTTAAATCACAGGGTGGTCAGAAAGTGAAAGTACAGAAATTTATTGCAGAAGTAGAATTGTAAGCACGATGTGAAGTTGTATCGGGATAGAGAAGAGTGTTAAAGTTAGGAAGAAAGTGTATTGAAATGGAAGTTTATAGTTGAAATACCGTGCAAAGTAAAGAGAGATAGACGTAAATGAGTTACGTATTTTTACGAGAGGAGGCTGAGGAGTCTCAAGTTTTTCTAGTATTGATCGCAGTGATTGTGAAGTTATTTGAGTGTATTAAAGGAAGATTCTGTACAGGGTGTTTAAGAGATGAGGTAATTGTTGTATAATTTTGGAAGAGGAGTGTGAGAATGAAGGTTAATGCCATGCACTTCTAGTATTCACGTTTATCAGAGAATTATTAACACAGTAAAGAATTTCAGAAATATTTCAGTATTTTATAATGAAAGATAAAAAGATAAAAGGAACAGTGCTTAGCTTAAATGTTTGTCACTGATGTTCAATTGATTAAGACGAGTAGTTATTACTTTCAACACGATAGTTGCGGTGTATGTTTGTTAGTTGATTGTTAAGGAAGTTGAGTAGATAAAAGACTCATTGAAAGATAGACAATTTAATCTTTTCGACACAATAGAGTGTATAATTTATGCGAACCATAAATGAATGTATATATGCACATAGTTAATGAATGATTTTGCTTAGATATGGAACTACGGTTCAGAGTTGAAGCGGATTTGTATAAAGTAGGGTAATGCTTAGTATCACGCCGTTTCACATTTCTTATTACATCAGTGCCACGTGCAAGTTTATTTTTGAAGTTTATTTTTGTGAGAGTGTCAAGGAGACACCATATTCAGACAGGAAGCCAGTTTTATTGTACTTGTTTCAGCACAATAAACGACTGGCGCTTTTTAGCGACTCAGTCAACTTTTATCTTAACTGACACCGTTTTCATTGTCGTCATCGTCGAAAATAGTACTGCGAGGTATAGATACAGGCACTCACTATAGATTAGACCTTATCACCCCTCGAGATTGGAGTTTCTCGATTTGCTCTAAATGTAAATGATAGTAGAAATTTGTACCTTGGCTGGTAGTACTATTTTCTTACGAATAATATCTATCCTGTATGTTCCTGAAATTCCCAATTTTACTTAGTAGGCATGGTAAGTTTGTGAGCTGGGTAATTTACATGTCTGCAATCCTTTACAGTGCAGCGGATATAAGTACTGATGGGTTTATTCGGGCGCAGTACACATCTATACCGTTTCACCGATCAGAAGGGCAATTTGTATACTTACCCTTTGGAACCCTGCGAGTATCACTGACTGCAAGAAATTTTGGACAGACCCCTCCATTCTCTGCATTTAGGCCCTTCATCACAAATCTACACCGTTTCTCTTAATTGCACCAAATATTACATACACTTTGAAACCCTGCTGGTAACACTGTTCACTTTATATTTTGGACAACGCTCCCCATTCCCTACATTAGAATAACAGACAAAATGAACTTGAATTGTAACTGTAAGAGTATTTTAATAAGTATGTTGTTGACGGGCAGTTCGGGCTGCATCACGTCACCCCTACCAGTGTTCTGGTGCAGAATTGCGAAAATAGTTGCATCTTGCGGTGTTTATAAATTGCAGTCTCGGGGGGTAATTAGTGCAAAAAGATTTCTTAGGTCTCTTTAAACAGTTATCATCATGACAATATTATGCCTCTGTATAAGTGCAATTGTGTTGGTGCAGTACATTGAGGTTATCTGCTGCAATAAGCGTTGGTGCTTTCAAATTTACCTACATTTATTCTGAAACTTATCGTTAAGCGCTTTGTGGCGATAAATGATACTATTGCTACCTCAGTAGCTCGGGACAGCCGAAGTTTGCCAAAGAGTTCTGATTATTTTCCTACGGCGCTATGCGACAAAAGACGACACTATTGGTCTCTACATTTCTAAAAGCCAATGAGATATAGGCCCTAGGCAGTGTCTTTTGTTTCACTTACTGTTCTTTCTATTTTTTTGTACATTTGTTTGTAAATTACATGTGTCAGTGCTGTAGTTAGTAAATAGCTGTTTCCCTATTCATAATTATCATTACGGGAAATTTACCTGAATGTTACATCCATTATACTGCACCACCACCACCACCACCACCACCACCACCACCACCACCACAGAAATATATATTTTTAAAATATTGGTTTCTGTTAGTTACGTATCATGTGCCAGTTCTGTAGTAGTATTCATTATCATCGATAAAACAAATAAATCCACCGGGCGAAGCCGGGCACTACTGCTAGTACTAATATAATAAAGCTGAAGAGTTTGTGTGTTTGTTTGTGTGTTTTTGTTTTTAAACGCGCTAATCTCTGGAACTACCAGTCGGATTCGAAAAATTCTTTTTTATATGATAGTCAGATTCAAGAGGAATGGTTTAGGCTATGTTACATTTCGGACAGACCACTCCATTCCCTGCATTTATGCCCTTTGGCACAAATCTACACCGTTTCACCGATCTGAACCAAAATGTGTATACTTACCATTTGGAACCCTGCGAGTAACACAGTCTACATAAAATTTCGGACAGACCACTCCATTCCCTGCATTTAGGGCCTTTGGCACAAATCTGCATGGTTTCACCGATCTGAACCAAAATTTGTATACACACCCTTTGGAACACTGCGGGTAACACAGTCCACTTTAAATTTTGGACAGACCACTCAATTCCCTGCATTTAGGCCCTTTGACACAAATCTACACCGTTTGGCCGATCTGAACCAAAATGTGTATACTTACCATTTTATATTCTATACTAGCAGTAGTGCCCGGCTTCGCCCGGTGGATTTATTTGTTTTATGGATGATAATGAATACTACTACAGAACTGGCACATGATACGTAAACTACCAGAAAAAATACTTTTTGTGGTGGTGGTGGGAGTGGTGGTTGTAGTGAGGGTGATAAGCAGTACAGTATAATGGACGTAACATTTAGATCATTTTCCCCTAATGATAATAATGATAATAATGAATAGGGAAACGGCTATTTTCTAACTACAGCACTGACACATGTAATTTACTAACACATTTCGAAAAATCATTAGATAGAGGAGTAAGTGAAATAAAAGACACTGCCTATGGCCTATATCTCATTGTCTGTTAGACATGTAGAGACCAACAGTGCCGTCTTTTGTCGCATAGCGCCTTAGGAAAATAATCAGAACACTTTGGAAAACTTCGGCTGTCCCGAGCTCCTGAGGTAGCAATAGTATAATTTATGGCCACATAGCGCTCAACGATAAGTTTCGGAATAAATTAGGGTAAATTAGAAAGCACCAACGCTTATTACAGCTGATAACCTCAATGTTCTGCACCAACACCACTTATACAGATGCATAATATGTTCATGATGATAACTGTTTTAAGGGGCAAAAAATATCATTTTGCACTAATTACTCCCCGTGACTGCAATTTATAAGCAGCGCAAGATTTAACTATTTTCGCAATTCTGCACCAGAACACTGGTAGGGGCGACGCGATGCAGCCCGAATTGTCTGTCAACAATAGACTAATTAAAATACTCTTACAGTTACACTAATACGGACATGAATGATTCTAGGGCTTTAATACATGGGTTTCAAGTTCAGTTTGTTTGTTATTATAAATGTAGGGCATGGAGAGCGTTGTCCAAAATATCAAGTGGACAGTGTTACCAGCAGGGTTACAAAGTGTATGTATAATTTGGTGCAATTAGGAGGAACGGTGTTGATTTGTGATAAAGGGCCTAAATGCAGGAAATGGAGTGGTCTGTCCGAAATTTAAAGTGGACAGTGTGACCCGCAGGGTTCCAAAGGGTAAGTGTACAAAATGAGATTCAGATCGGTGAAATGGTGTAGATTTGTGCCAATGGACCTAAATGCAGGGAATGTTCTGTCCGAAATTTCAAGCAGACAGTTCCAAAGTGTAAGTATGTGAAATTTGGTTCAGATCGGTGAAATGGTGTAGATTTATGCCAAAGGGCCTAAATGCAGGGAATGGAGTGGTCTGTCCGAAATTTAACATAGCCTAAACTATTCCTCTTGAATTTGGCTATCATATAAAAAAAGAATTTTTCGAATCCGACTGGTAGTTCCAGAGATTAGCGCGTTTAAACACTAAAACACACACACAAACACACAAACTCTACAGCTTTATTATATTGGTATAGATTAATGCTTTTTTGTATATTTTATAATATCTCAATGGCCAGTGCTTGCTAAATTCAGTGTCATATTACTATGAATAATGATACTCCTCTCACACTAAATGATGGAATTCTGCACCGGGTATGAGTTGGTCATAGCTAAAACCTTATTCAATAACCACAATAGAAGAATATACACATGAATGAGACCAGGAAATACAGGGCGTTACCAAATCGACTTCATTATGGCCAAGCACAGATTTAGAAACCATATTTTGGATTGCAAAACATATCCCGGTGCTGACATAGACTCTGACCACAATCTGGCTGTTATGAAATGCAGATTTTGTGGCATTTTTTATCAGGCACTTGCGACCTGAAGCACTTATGCTACTGGTAATTAATTTCATATGTTCATATCTGGTTATTCCGGATGTATTTCACCATGCGCATGCATTCAATTCTGTATATTAATATTATTATTATTATCATTATTATTATCTTGTTATATCTGATTATTATTATTAATAATTGGCCCCCTGACACACACGCCAAGAGGATCGGGCGTATCCTCAGACCAGCTCAAGCACGAGGCCCTACACTCAGGTAGTATCGGGCGTAAATGAGGGATAGGTCATAGACAAGCCCGAGGAAACACACCCCGAATGAAAACTAAAGCTAGCAAAGTCCAGCTTGAGATAAAATTCACTAGAAATTTATTCAAGAATCACACAAACCCCTATCCTACTTCGGAGGGTAAAAATCAGGCAAGTCCGCAAATCTAATAAAAACAGAAAAATAAATAATTCATCCCTGAACTGAAGTTAAATTAAACCCTCACGAGAGATCCTGATTACAAAATTCGAATGAAGTCCAAACTCAAACTACGAATGTGGCACGCAAAAAAATCCCTAAGCAAATACAATAATTCATTTAAAAATACAAATAGTGAGATTGATTGAGTTTACTGCAAATTAATAGACTACCATTATATTGCTTACAAGGCTAGATTTATTTACATTTACTGAACCAATAGAAAATATGCTAAGATACGTTGGTGTCACACTCGACATTTATCTTTACATTAAAATTTAGCTAAATCCTGAATTTACAGTTAATACGGATGAGACGCATCCAAAACAATGACAATATGCAAATCTATAATAGCAACCAATGCTAAACAACTAACTGTCAAATACATACAGGTGTACAATGCAAATGAAGCAACACCAAACAAGTAAAACACTCTTATTCTATGCATTCCTTCCTACTCCAATCGGAATGCTCCTTGTATCCGACAGTCATCTAAGTGTGTGTACTTACGGTGGTGACTGCTTAGTGAAAAGTACGTCTAATATCACATTAACCGTAGAGGCAACGAGTTACGAACTAACGTAGCTCTAGCGATCTTACGTCGTCTGTATAAGTGTCAGCTTATCCTAAAGCATGGTCAGTTCCAAAGAAATGCTGTTCCATTGTGTCGGTCAAGGATAAGTATTGGTTATGCAAATTTAAACAATCACATTATTAATAAAACTATAAATGCTATTTAAATCGTCGATTTAGGTTAATTAGAGTTTTATGATTTATTGTAGGAGTTTAGTTCACGTTTATTCTCTTCCAGTGTAGTTTAAGTACCTAATGACCACTTAAGACACAAGTCTTAGGAACAGCAATGCGTACTTCAAATGTGGGCACACCGCTATAACACAACAAATATCTGACGACCCTGTCAGGCCATTAACGAAGAACCTGCAATGCGTACTTAAAATTATGCGCACTACTATAACCAGATAAGCTACCTCCACGGGTAGAACAATAACACTTGCTAACGAACAGCAACACGCTGCACTCAGGCTCGCTCAAGACCTCAGCTAGTGTGATCTAAAAAGTGATCATCATCATCATACCAATATAATGTGGGTGAAACCTTGTCAATCCCATCACATGTCTCTAATAGTCACAATAATTACATGGTTACTAATTGATACAATGATCTGGTCCGATCTCATAACCTGGGAAAACTCATAACTCCTGTTATCTTAATTCATGAAGATTTAATTCCAATGCCGTCGTGAAAATACGACATTCCAAACCTGTGACGTGTAAGCCACATGAAGTAAACTGTGCCACTGTGATCAGCTGTGCACCTCCAATCGTACCAAAACATAAGATTGCAAGAAGCATTTATAAGGAACATTTTAGTCGTGTGTCTGGATTACTGTCGTCTCGCAAACAGAAGTCGCTAGGACACACAGAGTAATCGTGTCTCGCTGCCATGTGGTGACCTTGCGTCAATCTGCGAACACGTAACTATGACACACACTAGGAAGCGCTTGGATCGTCGCTACTAATAAGAGTACATCACAAGTTGGAGCCTTTCAAAATACAAAAGTACTATTAGTGGCTCTCTAACAGTTTATTTTCATTGTCCCTTCACTGTGCACAACGAGCTTAGTTATACCATTTGCTCTCCAAAAACACAAGACAAGTCAGGTAGCACAAAAAGAAGGATGTTTCACTCCGCTCCACGAGCTTTGGAATCTCAAATCTCAGCAACGGCACACTCCGTGCTTCACATTGGAATTCTTAACGTTTCATTCTCTCCTCTATTATACGAGGCACGTCCAGAAAGTAAGTTCCGTTTGGTAATAAAATTAAATTGTGTACAGATACAGAAAAAATATTTATTGCACAACATTCTACACCTCTTAAACTACTTTTCCACATAACTGCTGAACTTTTTCAGGCATTTGCCATAGCGTGGCACAAGTTTATGGATACCTTCTTCATAGAAGTTTGCCGCCTGTGTCTTCAACCAGTTGGAAACATCTTCTTTCAGCTCGTCATCATTGTTGAAGTGTTGACCGCCAAGGAAAGACTTGAGATGTGTTAACAGATGAAAGTCGCTAGGAGCAAAGTCAGGGCTATACGGAGGGTTGTCAAACACGTCCCAGCCAAATCCCTGTAGGAGGTTTTTCGTCACATTTGCAGTGTGTCGTCGTGCGTTGTCGTGAAGAAAAACAACACCTTTTGACAGCAACCCTCGGCGCTTATTCTGTATTGCGCGGCGCAATTTCCTAAGTGTCTCGCAGTAAGCATCTGCGTTGATTATTTGACCACGTGGTAAGAAATCAATGAGTAAGATGCCTTTCCAGTCCCAGGACACTATGCACATCAATTTCCGAGGTGTCAAGATTTGTTTCGGCTTAACCTTTGCTGGGGATGAAGTGTGCCTCCATTCCATTGATTGCCGCTTACTTTCAGGGGTGTCGTAAGAAACCCAAGTTTCATCTCCTGTGACTATCTGTGTCAGAAATTCTTCGCCGCCTTCATTGTAACGGGTCAAAAACTGAAGTGCACTACCCATCCGTTTTGTTTTGTGTTGCTCCGTAAGAATCTTTGGTACCCAACGTCGGCAAAGTTTACGAAACTTCAGTTTTTCGGTAACAATTTCATGAATTAGTGATCGTGAGATTTGGGGAAATTCCATAGCGAGAGCACTAATTGTAAACCTGCGGTTTTCCCGGATCTTGTCATCAATCGCGTGAACCAGTTCTTCTGTAACCAAAGATGGACGCCCACTTCGTTCTTCATCGTGCACTTCACTACGTCCTTTATTGAACTGTCGGACCCATCTTCTCACCATTGAATCACTCATCGCATTTTGTCCATACACTTCGCAAATTTGCCGATACATTTCAATTGGTTTCACTTTCCTAGCATTGAGAAAACGAATCACAGATCTGATTTCACAAGCGGCGGGATTTTCAATCAACACCGACATTGTACGAGTAAACATGCACAACAACGCGTACGTGGCTGACAGCGCTCTCCAAATGGCGCACGTTTCTTCTCCTTGATACCGAGCGTCTACCGCGCATATGCGGAACTGCGCTGCAGCGGAACGTAGCCTACAGCTAGTTGAAGACACAGGCGGCACACGTCTATGAAGAAGGTACACAAAAACTCGTGCCACGCTACGACAAATGCCTGCAACATTTTGGCAGTTATGTGGAAAAGTAGTTTAAGGGTTGTAGAATTTTGTGCAATAAATAATTTTTCAGTATCTGTACACAATTTAATGTTATTACCAAACGGAACTTACTTTCTGGAAGTACTTCGTATATTACAATTCCATAAAGATATGAGTGTCTGCTCCGACACTAAACTAAAAGTATTAATGGCACAACACTCAAATACTATGTGTCGTGAAATGATACGCTTTGTAGGCTGTTAGACATGGCTTCAAAGTCTGGTGTAAGCCTCCGACAACATTCCTTAACCACTAGGAATTATATTTAGCCTCTAAGCTCAATTGAATAAGTAAATCATATGGGATAAAAGTGCAGACCTGACATCTGTCAACTGATACGACGTACATGAATATCGAAGAGAGGTGACTGCATCCCACTGCGTTCCATAAACAAAAGAATAATACTGCAGTGTGCTCGAACAGGGAGCTTCGAAAATTGGTTGCGTTACCACAAAATAATTAATGATTATTTACAAATGCAACATTGTCACATTAATGGTAGTGCGTGACATTCCAATGTCACAGTATGTCACCTAAGTGCTCGATCGGGACCAGGGCTAAACAAAAATCTATAAAGAGCAAGTATTAAAATACATCTAGACATTCCCTACCTAATTGGTTGCTTTTACGTGCGGTTCTATGATATCTCAACTGAAGCAAAAATATACCTCTAACATGGATGGATTGCTACAACTCACATGGTCGGCGATATGATTTTCATGGTACCTTTGAACGAGGATCCTTCCTCAGTCCTCAGTTCGACTCTCGGACTTCCACGTTTCCATCGCTCCTTTATCCTCATCTTGAGGGATTAAATTGACGGCTCACTCATCATAGTAGTCTACTCCGAGTTAGACATATTTGGTATCAGTTGATTTACTCCCACGTGGTGGATATTAGATAATCCAGTGGTTGAAGAGATTTCGTAACACTGATTTTATATTTAAGCTGGCAATGCTCACTGACTCTATGGTTGCAGACTTTAACAAAACTGGCCTTTCTGTCTGCCACAGACTCTATAACACTCGTGGTGGTGTTAACTCACTGATTTTAAGTAGTTTGTCAAGCATCCGGTAAAATACTTGGAATCACACACAATAAGTTCGTGCAATAAATGTCATTTTCAGACCACTGGCTTTTCACACAATAAAATATTAGCCTTTTAATAGATGAACACAATCTTACTTGTTCGGTTGTCCCTCATGGTTCTCCACGTTAGCAATTCATACTGACCTCGTGGTCCTGCCGACTTCAATAAATAGTAACAAATTCATACAAAAACGTAGATTGAGCCTTTTATGCGCCAAATCTTTGGCTTGGATTAATATAACACACTTTGTTATATATTCAAATACCTCAGCTTCACTTCGCTGCATTGCATTCAGCATTAAACACACAATGCCAAAAATACTCCTGCCTCCATGACAAGCAGATCATTCATTCATTTATTTGCAATTGGGGGTGTGTCCCCCGGTGGCAAATTGGATATACATAACAAATAAATAATTATACATAACAATTCACTAACAATTAAACTGGAGTATTTACACAAATAGTCAGTATTTTCTTAAACACACCTATATGTTTGGCAAAAGGCTCTAAGACTGCGCCAGGTAGAGAGTTCCACTTATCAATGGCACGGTTTACGAAAGAATATTTACCATAATTTGTTCGCTGAGGTCGGCCCTTAACTTTGAAAGGATGATCGCTCCTACCCGTGTAAGTGGGCTTTCCTATAAGTTTGTTAAGCTCACCCCATGCTGGTTGATTTGTATACGTGTTGTACATAGCGCAGAGTCTAGATTTCATCCTCCTAGTCTCAAGTGATTCACACCCAAGTTTCTTTAACATACGGCTCACACTGCTCCTGGGATTAAAGTCACAGAGCACAAATCTAGCGGCCTTTCTTTGTACCATTTCCAACTCATTTATGAGACCTACTTGATATGGATCCCAAACCGTCGAGGAGTATGCCAGAATAGGTCTTACAAGTGACAAATATCCTAATTCTTTAGCAAAGGTACTACTTCCTTTCAATACCCTCATTACAAAGTGCAGGGATTTGTAAGCTTTAGAAACTACACATCCTACATTACTACTCCATTTCATCATTCCTTACGTGAACGTCCAAATATTTACAAGAATCTTCCTCTACGAGTATTTCCGAGCCAATGTTATATTGAAAATCTTGCCTTCGCACTTTCCCTATTTTTATGAGACTACATTTTCTTGTGTTTATTTTCATTTTATTTTCAATCGCCCACTTATGGACCAGGTTCAGGTCATCTTGAAGTACTGCATTGTCTTGTGAGTCATGTATCTTTCGATATATTACACAATCATCCGCAAACAATTGACAGACCCTGCGAATCCCATTTGGTAAGTCATTTATAAACGCCAAAAATAACAAAGTTCCGATTACGCTGCCCTGAGGGATACCCGACGTCACGGTAATTTCATCCGAGAATCGGCCTTCTACTTTCACTTTCTGGGAACGACCCGTCCAAACTTCTTGGATCCATAATATTACTCTTCTATCAATCTTCGTCGAAGCTAATTTATGGAGAAGCATGTCATGCGGCACGACATCAAATGCCTTCGCAAACTCTATAACTACGGCGTCGACTGAAACTCCATCGTCTAACGATTCGCTAATATCTTGAAAATGTGATAACATCTGACTCTCGCATGAGTAAACTTTCCGAAATCCATGTTGCCTATCATTAAACCATGATAATGTTTCCCACTGTTCCCTCAAGCAGTCGCAGATGAGATGCTCCATCTGTTTACAAACGATGGACATAAGACTAACTGGCCTGTAGTTGCCCAATTCAAGTCTTATCCCTCCCTAAAATATTGGGACTACCGTAGCTCTTTTCCAGTCATCTGGGAATTGCGCATTGTTTATGGACTCATTAAACATCACCTCGAAGTATCGTGTCACGGCCCTACCTCCTAGTTTAAGTACTTCACTAACAATATTATCAGGACCCTTCGACATATTGCAACGTAATTAGCCTACTTTTCACATTTTGCAAAAATGAGGAAAAAGTAGTCTTATGAGATCGATCCGGGAAAATGTGTGTCTGTCTGTCCTTCTGTCTGTCTGTCTGTCTGTCTGTCTGGCTGGCTGGCTGTGTGTGTGTCCCCCCTATCAACTCCTAAACGACTGCAGCAATCAAAACCAAATTTAGTATGAGTAAAGATGTGCACCGGAATAGCTCACGTCCATATTTGAAAATGATGTCAGTGCTACCAACTGCTGAAAAAACGCACTAGAAATTTGAGCTCCATGTTGGATATCTTGCAAGGTATGCATGGGAGCTATTCCAAAATTGGCACACATGTAGATAATACTATTTCAGTTTAATTTCCAGGAGGCCAACCATGACAGTGTTGCCAAAATAAATTTAAGCCTTCTGATAGGTCCAATGTTTAAATGCATATAACTTCTATACTATCAACTGGATTTCAACCACATTTTGTATGTAATATCTGTACATAAACAGATATGACTGAGCGTATTTTTAAGAGCCACCAGGGCTGCCAACTGTTAATAATTGCTCTCTCTATTTTTTTAAATCCAAATACCAATATATGAGAAAGTATGCAAGCCAACAGCTTTAAACTATGCACACGTATATTCTGATATTTTAGATTCATTTGGAGTAACTTATATACGTCAGTTCTACCAACATGATTATAAGCCTGCTGATAGTACCAATTTTTAAATACATGTAACTTCTATACTATCATTGGATTTCAACCAAATTTCGTATGTGCAATGTGTACCATAACAGATATGACTATAAGTATTGTTAAGAGCAATCAGGGCTGCCAACTGTTAATAAATGCTGTCTATATTCTTTTTACCCTAATATCAATATATCAGAAAGTATGAAAGCCAACAGCTCTATACTTTGCACACGTATAGCACCTGACATTCTAGATTAATTTGGAGTAATTAATACAAGGCGGTGCTGCCAACATGATTCTATGCCTGCTGATATGTCCAATTTTAATATACATGTAACTTCTATACTAACAAATGGATTTCATCCAAAATTGGCACAACAAGATATCATAATAATTCAGATTATTTCTGACCAGCACACGCATGGTATTGTTGGCAACATGCTTTTACGCGTGCTGATAGATCCAGTGTCTAACTGCATGTAACGTCCATTGGACTTCAACCAAATTTTGTATTCTGTACCTTAAGAGGTGGAACTAAGAATATATTCAGTCACCAGGGCTGCCAACTGTAGTGCTCTATTAGGCTACATTATACCAGGTATATTTTGAACTAATTAGATATTTCGATATTACCAACTTAATTTCGTCATTATTCTAGATAGGTTCATATACTGTAGAATAATCATTGGCATGAAAAGTAGGCTGTATAGTTCTTCACGGAACTTCTTGTTTTTGAATTAGCTTTACAATTGCTGACTGGTTTATTTGGAAAAGGGGAACCCTTGATTCACCGATAAGGTCCAAAACACAGCTATTGGATTTATTGAACACACTACCGTAAAATACATTTAATTCATTAGCCCTGGCCTGGTTTTCAGTAATTAATTTACCGTCACCGGACATTATCATAGACAAATTATTTGAATTTCCCTTTCTTCTCCTAACATAACTGTACATTTTTTCCAACTATCGCCTCCCGAACCAAGTAAACCTTGCATATAATTGCCATGAGCAGCCCTCTTAAGACGAGCTCTCTTGATAAGGACTTACATTTCAACATATACTTGTCACTATCATGTCTTTTATTGTATAATTTCCTAATTTTCCGTTTTAGACTCCTGATTTCTCGTGTGTAATACTCAGGATCTGGGTTTTGTTTCAGTAATTTGAATGGGACAAATTTATCAATATTGCTATTTAAAATTTTCAAAAAGTTAGTCCACAGCATATTAATGTGATTTCCTTCCGATGCCCATCCTACAAATAGCTCATTCAAATACCCATGAAATTTGCCCTGGTCCGCCCTGCGATACTGGAATATGATCTTCGTTGCTACAACAGAGTCTAATTTTGTAATGTCACCGTATCTAATATTTAATTCAACCCCAGAATGGTCACTATTTCCTGGTACTTTCAGACAGTTAATATACAGCTCTACTGGCCTTACGAGATAAACATATAAGGTATTATTGCCTCTAGTAGGGAAGTCACCTACTTGGAAAAATCATCCTTCCCTTAAGAATTTGTTTGCAGCACTCTGAGTTTGACCACATCTAGTTGACTCACCAGATCAGTCTACTAATTTGGGGAGGTTTAAATCTCCGGCAATTAGTATGCTCTTTTTCATAGCATTACCCGTACAAGTTTTATCATACAGTGTGTCGAGAAGCGAAAAGTTATCTTTCGGTGCTCTATACGCCCCTATCACCTGAAGAGGGAATTTATTTCTTTTATCCGAAATTTGTACACATAACATTTCATGATCCGTATCCGCCCACTTTAAGAAACTAGCTATATTTTTGCGTACACGAATAAATAGCCCACCACCTCGCTTCCCCCGATCCCTTCTATACATTTCGTAGGTCCCTTGAATTATTTCGTTACTATTTATATCCTAATATAACCAAGATTCAGTAGCAATGACATGATTCCAAAATTCAATTAATTTATTTCCTAGACTCTGACAATTAACTTGCAGTAATTTTAGAGTCTTACCTCCGCAGCAAATATCTCGAAATAGCTCCTTCTGTTCCCGTCGGCTGGCAACCTCAGGACCTGCTCCTCCTCACAATGGCCGGCACGAACCGATGACCCTGTCATGTAGGCTCCCTAGGTTGAAAGCGCCCCGTCGATTTAAATGCAGCCCTTCTCGGCCGAAGTCACGGCCACCAATCCAGCAGTCAGCGTCTACGTACACTAATCCCAGTTGTGCACATCCCACTTGTTTCGTCACCCTTGCGACGTTCCGGGTTCAAGGAAGTACTACCCCAGTTGTGTAGCATTTATTTTAATGTGGATTCGCATATATGCGAGAAAAAATCGGCATTCCACATTGCCATGAATTTCAAATTGACGGTAAACGTCTCCAAATATTCTCAATGTGCTAATAGGCCATTATGATGGAATAATATGTGTGAAACGAATTCAATTCACTTGGAATGTACCGCAGAAGTTAAACTAGAATTACCTCAAAACTTCATTCAGCCTGGTTGGATGGAGTACCAACTTCTGCATATCGAAAATGTCACCAAATGGCTCTGTATACTTCGCTGACGCCATAGTCCTCGCCCTAGCTTACGAAATTGAAACATCCCAATCACTTTTCTATGTTCCACGAGGTAATTCAAATGAATAATTATTGTAGTCGATAATAATTCGTAATACTGCGTAATAAGAATAATAATACTTGGATCGGACATATAAAATGATCCCAATGTGGTGTTATAGCTATCGCTATGATTCGCTGGTTAGATAATTGAACTTCAGGTACTCGATGGAGGGAGGTGTTAGAAGTTGATATAAACTTATGCGGAGGCTATTCAGTCCCCATTCTTTTATTGAATTTTCAATTGGAAGTCTTTGGTACGGTGCTCATGTTGGAGCCCGTCAGTAACTCTGCATATATACCTAGAGTGACAGACTTACTAAAGTCTGAATCCCGAACTGGCGATAGTGTGACTTAGATATTCACCAGTAGAGTGATTACATGAATCAGATTCCATCCCTGTTTTTGCTTTTTCTCTTGTGTGCTATTGTGTCAGCATGGCTGATGAGAAAGAGGTGCTGTTGAGAAGTGGTCAACTGTTAGGCAGTGGTATGGCGGAGGATAATGTGGAACGAGTGCGTAGTCGGTTGGCAGAGGAGATTGAGAGTAGTACAGGTGTGGCGAAGGTAAATGCTGTCAGACATATCTCGTCTCTGTTTTTTAATTGTTTAATTCAACGTAAAATTCCAATCAACACGTCAGCGCGGAAGATGATGGACCACGGAGGCGAATCACTTCGCACCACTTCGCCGATCCAGGAGAACGAGCAGATGTCAACTTCAGTGAGCCAAATGATCGAATATCACGCAAGGTCTCTCTGTTTTTTCAAATTTGTCGGCACGTAACTTCCAGCTTCTGCAATAGGTTATTATTCAAATCTCCTCCCCTTTACTATTTTCGCCTTGCCAAAATTAACTTCAGTAGACGCGTTCTTCTTCTTATTATTATCCAATTTTCGTAATTTCTTGTCTTTAATATATTATTAAATTCACTCTGTTATTGAATGCAGGCTTTTTCTTTCTTCTCGACTTGAGAAACAGGGTTTTCAAGTGCTCTATATCTGGAAATAGTAATTCATAATATTTGGTCATTTAAGCAGGAATATGATCATGGCGCCCAACAATTAATCATTCTTAATAATTTATAAGCAACTATCGCACATCTACAGTGAGGAAAGCATTTCATTTTTTGCCACAACGTGGGACACCCACGAAAACATTTCCTTTGGGACCCAACTGTGGGTATTTTTGTTGGTTCCTCACCAAGAGAAATTAATTTCATTTGTAACCATCAACGTCGGGCCGAAGACCGGATGGTATTTGTTCAGGGAAAAGTGAAATATCTCTGTGCATGTGTTGCTATTGGTTTTTCTCTTGTGTGCTATTGTTTCGGCATGGCTGATGAGAAAGAGATGCTGTTGAGAAGTGGTCAACAGTTAGGAAGTGATATGGCGGAGGATAATGTGGAACGAGAGCGTAGTCGGTTGGCAGAGGAGATTGAGAGTAGTACAAGTGTGGCGAAGGTAAACGCTGGTACGAGTAAGGAGGATGAAAGTCAGGGAGGTCTTCAGAGCCTACTTATTCAGTGTTCATGCTGGAGATGAAGAAAGTAATCAGGAGATGAGTAAGGAGTTAAGCAGTAAAATAGAGGCCACAAACAGCAGAATTGAAGCAACCAGAAGTAAGATTTAAACAATCTGGAGTTAAGCAACAAATTACAGGCTACAAACAGCAAATTAGATTCAAACAATCAGGAGAGTAGTAGGAAAATAAGTGAGATGAGTAGAGAGATGAGTCAGAAATTAGATATAAATAGCATGGAGGTGAATGAAAAGTTAGACAGCGTGGAGAAGGTGAGTGAGGAGTTGAATACAAAGTATGAGAGGATTAAGGAGAGTATGTCAGAATTCAAAGAGGTGATAAGGGAGGAGTTGAATGTCAGTTACTGTAAAGGAAACCATAGGTGAAGTTAGGATAGAAGTTAGGGAAAAGTTTGAAGTTTTATGCAAAAAAGTAGAAGAGATTATTAAGGAGGTAATGGAGAGAGCGGAGGAAGTGAAGGTAGAGATCATGAAACGTAGTGAGATAGAGGAGAAGAAGATTAAGGAAAAGGTGGGAGTGGCAGTAGGAAAAATAAAGAAAGTATTGAGCACTCAGGAAATCAAGATGCAGAAAATCATAGATGAAGAGAATAGGCAGATTAGGGAAGATTTCAGAGTCTGTATAGAGGAGGTTCATATTAAACTAGCAGAGATAGAAAAGCGTGCTTTCGTTCACAGTCAGACACCTTTAATGAACAAGGAAAGCAGAAGGCTGAGATTAGGAATCCGAAGACTAGGAAGAAATAGCAGAAGCAGAGCACGATGTTAGAAGATATAGGGGAAGGAGGTAATATAGAAGTTGAGAGGAGGACGGAGATAGATGAGATTAGAAGCAATAGACAGCAGTTAAGGGGGATGTTAGGTGATAGTAGTATAGAAGTGGAGGAGAGGCAGGAAGGTAGGAATTCTAGAAGTAGAAGAAGAACATTAAATTGATAGAGAAAATGGTAGCTATGATGAAAGAGAGAGAGAGGAAGAGTATAAGGTATAGTGGCGTACAGCAGTGTCTAGGTTAGGAGAAGTAATAGGAGGGGAGGCGAAGTACAGTGTCACTTTTGATAAATATAGTACGGAGGAGGCAGAAACTATTGTTATTAGGATAGAAGAGAGAGTGACTATGAAGAAAGACAGAAGTGAGAGAGAGAGTGGTGAGAACTTAAAAATGCCAGTACAGTGGGTAAGGATTACAGTTTGTTACTTTTCCACTATGACCTAAACATTAGAGACGACTTATTGAGTGAACTTGTAGAAGAGGAATTAGTTCCTGATGTAGTAGATATGAGCCCTGTTTTGCAGTTACACGTGTCGTGGGTGTGACCCAATGTTTTGCTAACCAGCGGTTGCGATAAGTCATGCATCAGCTTGGCAATTTACAATCGACTGAAGGGAGCACGGGTGGAGTTTGAGGAGGTGCCGATTAAAACCACTTTGGTTATCACAGCTGTGGGTTAGAAGTCCCAGGTAATTTCAAAGCAGGTTCTGGTGGCTATCAGCATAAATAATCATGTAGAAAACCAGGTGTGTCTTGTACAATTGTGTCCAAAATTTAAGCATAATGACTAAACGAGGCCATACCGCCTGATAGGAATGTCAGACGGATTGCTGAACAAACGGAAGCTGAATCACACACCATATGTCACACAACAAGCTAAGGTGCACCTTTGACAACAACTAACAAAACTTGGCAGTGTCTTCCAAAACAATATATGCTGTTAATAGGGTACATGGGTACCCCTAACGCCACATATACTTCGTAGCTACGTGGCATGCTCTCTATCAGATGGTACAAGAGGTCTTGTGGCAGTCAATCCCATTCCTCCGAAATGGCAATGCGAAGGTCTTGGAGGGTCCTGTTGGAGGCTGACGGGATGCAATTCCCCTCCCCAATGCATCCCTGGCATTTTCTATAGGATTCAGAACCGCATACCTCGCTGGCCAGTCTTCCCCAGCCTGAAATTCATCCACCAGAGCAGTGCGGTGCGGTCGGTCATTATCATCCATTAAGAGGAAGTCTGCACCAACCACACTTCTGAAGAGTCGAACATGTGGTCTCTGTATCTCATCCCTGTATCTCCGAGGGTTCACAGTGTACCTCGGACCACCCATGAAGATATGCAGGTCGTACGGCCATTCAACATAATGCCGCCCCACACCATGACGCCACCACCACCATACTTGTCCCGTTCCACGATGTTCCTGTGGTTGTATCGGCTACCCGTTTCTATCCAGATTAATGTGAGACGGGAATCGTTCTGCAAACTGAAGCTGGATTCATCTGTGAATAGCACATGACTCCATTCATTCATGGTCCAGATTCGACGTTGACGGCTCCACAATAAACTGGCCCGTCTTTGTGCTGGAGTGAGCGGGTCACACACCGCTGCACGTCTGGCAAACAGCCCTGTTCTGAGCATCCGGTACACAGTTTTCCGGGAAACGGCAACTCCTGAGACGGCTGCAAGCACCGCCGACAATTGTCTTGCAGGTGCACTCCGATTTCGTCGGGCAGTTAAGGCCAGATATCGGTCCTGATGTGGGGTGGTTACTGTTGGTCGACCTGGTACTGGCCTACGACTAACATCTCCTGTGTCTCGAAATCGTCTCCAAAGCCTGGAAATGAAACTTTGTGGCACATTTAAGGATACGGCGACTTCGGTCTGTGTCTGGCCTGCTTCCAGGTGCCTGAGTATTCTACCCTGAAAAACAGGGTCCATATGGCGTCGTAGTGCCATTATGTTGTCACGTTCACCACGAGGCTACACTCCGCACACTATAACAGGGCAAAAATAACTGAGGGAATATGGGGCGCAGGCACTGGCTGTGTTTACCTTGAGGTTTCACCGCTAGTCAAAGCAGGGAATACTCCTTTCCTTTATAGAGCGAACACGTTGGTAGGTGCATATGCCGTGCGATTTGCGGTCTATTTCCTGTTGCCCTGCTTTTTCGTAACTTATGCTTAATGTTTGGACACAAGTGTGGTTCCAAATTTAGTATACGAGGTAATTTTAGGGTCAGATTTGTTGACTAAGGTTTCAGGTAATTTGTGCTATGATGCAGGTTGTATTAAATTCAGTTGGGGTAATAATGAGGTAATTATGTCGTTTAATGATCCTGGTAAGAGGAGTAGTGTTTCAGGTGGAGTGTGTACGTTGAATGAGGTGCTGATGGTAGGAAATGTGGAGGTAGGCGAGCAGGTGTCTGAGGTTATAGAGCCTGGATCGTTAATTTTTGTGGGCAGTCTTACGATGAACGATGGTCTGGAGGACTCGTTGCCTCAAGCTGCATTTTTAGGTAATATAGGGGAAGATAAGTGCAATCTTCTCTATGATGTTTTATTGGAGAATCAGCGAGTATTCAAGGATAGGATTGGGGAGGCCAATTGCTCTGTGCATTCATTGAACTTTCATGAACCCTCAGTCTTTACTGGCTATAGGTACCCGATACCTTTCAAGTATCAAAAAGCAATAGAATCGCAGATTATTCAAATGCTCCAAGATGGCAATATAGAGTATTCAGTAGTCCTTATGAAAATTCATTATGTACCTTTCCGGAGGCAGATGGGATAGTTAGGATTTGATTAGATGCGCGCCTGGTTAACGCACACTTTTCTTTTGATCAATTGAAGTCTATTTCAATGGTATATTATTTCGTCCGGTTTTAAAATATTATTTGTTGGCAAGTTATTTTCTCTCGGCATGCAGTAGCAGCGATTTGAGGTAAAGGGTGATCTCATGGTGTCCTAGGTCCTACTAGTTCTTATGCAAGGGAAAGTTAACATTTTATGTAATCCAGAGTAACGTATTGGTAAGACTGCATATGTTCTGGAGAACGATGAATGTGTTCAGCTTAACGGCACATATAACATACAGGTACAAAGTTTGCATAGGTATATTTCGTGAGGGAGCCGGGCAATGAATAAGAGTTGTAGGGGGTAACAGGGAAAATGCCAAGAGTGAAGAATGCACTTTGTGCCGTAATCTCAATAAACCAAGGCCTTAAGTAGGTATGTGTTAACGAGTTCAAGACCCCCCCCCCCCAGAGAGACCTGAGGCGCTCTATGGATTTTTAGTTTATGCGAGGCGGGGAAAAATGGTCGTTAATAATCGAGATCGTTCTTCACAATTTATTACCTTACATGAAGACATACACTCATATTAGATCATTGCCTCTCACCTACCAATGTACTGTACACGGAAACCAGTCCACAGACTGAAGCAGGCGAGTGACCTAAGTGTACGAACAAGATAAGAGATATTTAAAGATATAGCTGGTAATAAGGTCATTGTCACGGATGTCTGCGGGTCTGGTGTATTGCATTTTAAGTTGTTAAAGTCAAGAGAAAGAAAGAGAGAGAGAGAGAGAGCGATAAGTCTGAAGGAGCTGACTATAAATGGTGAGATCAGACAAGCGAAGCACCGTGGAGGCGCTCGCTATAGTCTGGTATGTAGGTCAGACACAATTTAAAGGGAGGTAATGAGGGTTCTATTGCACAGAAATATTATGGTTGCCAGGTATTTCTATGTTTGTCATTTTCTTAAGAAAATGTAAAAATGTAAAATTCCAGAGAATCTGCGTAGCTCAGTCAGGAAGCAAGTCTTCTGAGGTGTGTGCACAGTGAGTGTGTGAAAAGTGATATCTGGTTAATTGGAGCCGTTTTAACACTCACATATTGCTAAGTCTCCAAGGCTATATACCAGAGTTACCTAGTACGAAATGACGTCGTAACAAAGTGAACGAGTGACCATATGTTATGTCACCAGAAAAAAGAAACAGTGTACACACATATATGTCCTTTGTCCCAAACACACAGGACTAAAGATTTGAACTGAGCGGAGAGACCGCTTAAAAACGAAACGCTACACGCGCAAATCGCGCCATATAAACATGAGAACTATGACGTAAAATGACGTTGAAGACAAGCAAATATTGTAAATATGAAAGGGTATTTTGTTGTGTTATTATGTTATAAATGTATATATTTTGAGGTTTATATTTACACGTGTCTCTGAAAAATCGCTGTGAATATAGATGCTCTATATACTGTATATCACGCTATCTTCTAGGGCGAATGTGGCATTTTTATCAGGCACTTACGACCTGAAGCACTTATGATGCTCGTAATTAATTTCATATGTTTATATCTAGTTATTCCGCATGTATTTCACCATGCGCACTCACTCAATTCTGTATTTTATTATTATTATTATTATTAACCTGTCATATCTGAATATTATTATTATTATTTTGTTTATGAATCTGTATACAGTATAAGTATTTGTCTAACCACCGAATCATAGCGCTAGCAATAAAAACACATTGAGATCATTTTATATGTCCGATCCAAGTATTATTATTGTTATTAGGCAGTATTACGAATTATCATCGACTACAATTATTCATTTGAATTGGCTCCGGAAACATAGACAAGCGGTTGAGATGTTTCAATTTCGTAAGCTAGGGCAAGGACTTTGGCGTCAACGAGGTCTACAGAACGGCAATTCACACCGGGAAAGCGCTAGATATAGCCCAAGACAAGGAAAGTTCACGGATTCGGAGAATCTCGTCTGGGTGAAGGCCAAAATCTAGGTCAGCGTTCGGTCGCTTGAAACAAGGGAAAGGAGGCCGTGAAGTTCGGCGCGTCAAGCACGCTTATTCAAATGATGTGACACCACGTCAACGCGGGTAGTCAGTAGAGGACACGTGGGAAGGATGTACCAATTAAAAGAAGAGTAACATTGACATATCGCTTGCAATCTGGGGGTGTTGTCCTATGATTGGCTGTGAGGTAGTGGCGATTTGAACTTCAGGTACCCGATGGAGGGAGGTGCTGGAACTTGATATATACTTATGCTGAGGCTACTCAGTCCCCATTCTGTCATTGAATTTTCAATTGGAAATCTTAGATACCATGCTCATGTTGGAGCACGTCAGTAAATCTGAATATTGACCTAGGCTGAAAGACGTACTAAAGTCTGAATCCCGAACTGGCAATAGTGTGACTTAGCTATTCATCAGTAGAGTGATTACAGGAATCAGATTCCATCACTGCTGATTAAAACAGTAGACATATCTCATCTCTGTTTTTTTAAATTTTAATTCAACGTAAAAATCTAATCAGCTCGTCAACGAGGAAGATGATGGACCAGGGAGGCAAACCACTTCGCACGATTTCGCCAATCCAGGAGAACAAGCAGATGTCAACTTCGGTGAGCCAAATGATCGAGTATCACGCAAAATCCCTCTTTTTTTCCAAATTGGTCGGCACGTAACTTCCAGCTTCTGCAATAGGTAAATATTCAAATCGCTTCCGCTTTCCTATTTTCACCGAGCCAAAATTCACTTCAGTAGACGCTTTCTTCTTCTTCTTCTTCTTCTTATTATCCAATTTTCGTCATTTCTTGTTTTTTAAATATATAATTAAACTAGAAACCCGACCCGGCTTCGCCCGGGAACAGTTATGAATGAATTACGTGATAAGCGTTTTTTTCCAATGTCAATGAACAACGACCAATATCCGTTTTACGTCTCGGCATGATGGGTTAAAATCACTGACTGGACTATTAATTATATTATCATGGAGATGCATGTGCAACAAATTCTTGTCAGACGTAATTTAAGAACGGCAAGGTGCATGAAAAATAAATCCCCCTTCCGTCCAATCGTAACTTGACTGTGAATTTTGCAGAACGAAAAGTTCACAGGCGTAATGAAGAAAAGCCGAGTTGCACTTCCAGGGGGAAACTCCAAACACAACCACTCTTCTCTTAAGTTTTTAACTCAACACAACTCGACAGTTCGCTGCAAGCTGTATCTGGGGCAATAAGCTCGTCCGCTAGCAAAGCTGTAACTGGGGTGATAGACTCGCACCTAGCTAGCTCTTAAACTGTCCTCTCAGTAACTGAATGGAGATTGTTGGATGACATGAAAACGTAAAAACACTTATAGTAGGCAATGTATTGATTTTTTTCGTGTAGCCTCCTGAGAGGCCGAGTGCAGGTCTTTATAATCGACCCCCGTGGGCGACCTGCGCGTCGGGATGAGAGATGGAATGGATGAAGATGAATGAAACTGGGCAAGGATGTGGAAGGAAGCGGCCGTGGTCTGTCAGAAGGTACTGTCCCAGCATTTGCCTGGTGTTGAAAATGGGAAACCACGGAAAACCATTTCAAGGACAGCCGACGGTGGGGCTCGAACCCACGCGTCTACCGAGTCAGCAGAGAGCTTGGCCCCTTGACCTAACGCAGCGCTTTAGCCCGCGTAGCCACTACTGTCGGTGATGTATTGATGATAGAGATATGCTCTCCGGGGCTTTTTGTGGAACTTTTCATGCTGAACAATTCTTACACTCATATATAGATATGTTTAACGGTTTGCCCAGCGTAAGCTTAATAAGCGCACACACGCCAGTTTTTTTCGACCTTTTCACTGAAATCGTTAGTGCTTGACTTCCTTTGTTCATAAATAAATAATTTTCTACAGAAACCTTCCTCGAGATATCCTTTACAGAATGGTGAAAACCGCATCAAAATCCATTCAGTGGTTCTCGAGATTACCCGTGACATCCAAGAATCGGGGACTTTGTTTTATACTAAGTAGAGATTATACTGTCAGTGTCTGTATGTTTAATGTCCCAACTCGTAGTCCATTAGCATATCCGGGTCGTCGTCTTTTGCATCCGTCCTTTCCGAGGCCTGTTCCTGGTTTGAAAGCAAATATGATATCCACTACTGGCTTGCTAGGCCTATCGTAGCTTCACCAGAGCCCCGTCAGCCGTCACTTTTCAGGGTTCCTATAGAGCCTTCACAGCTACCGTAGCGGTCCCGGGGCACACAAAGTCCCACTGTACTTCACCCCTACAGGCAATCCCCTACTTCATGCCGTTGCCCGTCTCCCACCACGTGGAGGAGGGGTTGGACTTGTGGGAAAAGTGGAAAAGTGGAGGAGATTGTAGATGTGATGGAGAGAAGAAAACTGGATGTACTGGGCTTGGCAGAAACAAGATGGAAAGGAGAAGGTCGCAGAGAACTGAGGAAAGGGTACCGGTTGTACTGGAGTGGGAACAGTGAAGGAAGGAGCAGCGGAGTAGGAGTAGTTGTGAGAGATGGAATGAAGGAAGAGGTAAAGGGAATAAGTGACAGGATCATGAAGATCAGAGTAACTGTAAAGGGAAGAAGCCTGGAGGTAGCCCAGGTATATGCCCCTCAAGTTGGATGTACAGCTCAAGAGAAGGAAGACTTTGAGGAGGAGCTACAACAGCAGTTGAATGGTCAGAGCATCATTGTCATGGGAGATTTGAATGCACATGTAGGGAGTGAAAGGCAAGGATATGAAAATGTATTGGGAGCAGAAGGATGGGGTAGCAGGAATGAAGAAGGGAGAAAGTAGCTGGATTTTTGCAAGAGAAACGGTTTAGTGGTAGGCAACTCCTGGTTCCGGAAAAAAGAAAGCCACAAGGTAACGCGGTACAGCAGTGATTTAACAAAGAAATCTTTGGTAGATTACATGCTGTACGACTGGGAAATGAAGAGAAGTGTCAGAGATATAAAGGTAATACCATCAGAGGCCTTAGATAGCGACCACAGAATACTTGTAATGAACCTGGGAGTTGTTAAGGATAGCAAGAGGACAGAGTACCAGGAAAGGAAAATCAAAGTATGGAAACTCAAGGAAAAGGAAGTCAAGGAAGAATTCCAGAAGATAATAAGGGAAAGGATGCCAACATACAATCCTAAAACAGGGGAAGAGGAATGGAAGCAATTCAAGAACACAATGGTGGAAGCTGCAGTGGCAGTACGTGGAAGAACAAGCAACAGAAAGCGATGTAAAGAGACACCATGGTGGAATGAGAGAGTAAAAGAAGCTGTGGGAAGGAAGAACAAGGCTTTCAGAGTGTGGTTCCAGGAAAGAACTGATCTGGCAAGGAAGATTATAAGATAAAGAAGAAAGAAGCAAACAAGATTGTCGCAGAGGAGAGGAAGAAATGGATGGTAAAGTGGACAGAGATGATGGAGGAAGACAGCAGAGGAAATAAGAAAGTTCTTTATGGGATGGTCAAAGGTAAGAGAAGAGGTCTGCGAGAGGATGTGGTAATGATGGACAAAAACGGAAATGAGGTACACAACAAAGAGACACTCAAGACAGTGTGGAAAGAGTACTTTGAGGATTTGCTGAATCCAAATGGTCATAGGGAGGAAGACAATGTATTGGAAGATGGAGAAGACAACACAGGAATGGAAAAGGACCTGACTTGGAGAGAACTGGAAATGGCCATAGACAAGATGAAAGGAGGAAGGGCACCAGGTGTGGATGAAGTGAGTGTTGAAATGGTGAAGGCAGCAGGGGAGGTTGGGAAAAAGTGGCTGTACCGTGTGATGAGGGTGATATGGAAGGAGAAAAAGACCCCAGAAGATTGGAAGAAAGGATTAATTGTCCCAATATTTAAGAAAGGAAGCAGAAAGGAGTGCAGAAATTACAGGGGAGTCTCACACTCATACCTCACTGTGCCAATATATATGAAAAGATATTAGAAAGTAGAATACGAGCCAAAGTGGAGAGAAAATTGAGAGAGGAACAGTATGGATTCAGACCTGGTAGATCAACAGTGGAGCTCATATTTTCGGTGAGACAGCTCCAGGAACACCACTACGAATATCGAGAGGATCTGTTGATGGCCTTCCTGGACATCGAAAAGGCCTATGATAGTGTGTGCAGGGAGAAGGTTTGGAAAGCAATGGAATACATGGGAGTGGAAAAAGAGACTGTAGGCAGAGTGAAGGAGATGCATTGTGGAAGTGTGAGTTGTGTGAAAGTTGGAGGGGAAAGAACAGACTGGTTCAGACAAATGAGTGGCCTGAAACAGGGTAGTGCGCTGTCACCCCTTCTCTTTATTGTGGTTATGGACGAGGTAATGACACGGATAGCAGGAAAGATAGGAGAAGATAAGATGAAAGCAATGGTGTTTGCAGATGATCTCATGGTCTGGGGAAACAAGGAGGAGGAAATTCAGGAGCAACTGAAGGCTTGGGAAGAAACAGTGGGAGAGTACGGATGGAAGTTCAACATCAGTAAATGTGAGATCCTGTTAACGACCAGGAAAAAGGACAGACCAATGAGTGGGATAACTCTTGGAGGTGGACAGCTGAAGAAGGTGGAAAGTCTCAAGTACTTGGGAAGTCTAATGGAGGAAAATGGGAGAAATGACAAAGAGATTACGGAACGTGGCAGACAGGCAGAAGCATTTCTGAGAAGCATTAGGAGCTTAGTGTGGAATAAAGATGTCCCACAAAAAAGCAAGGAAGTGTTATACAGAAGCTACTATATCCCGATACTGACCTATGCTTCAGAAACGTGGACAATGAAGAAAAGAGACATAAGCAGAATACAGGCAGGTGAAATGAAGTTCCTGCGAAGTAGAATCGGAGTAACAAGAAGAGACAGGGTGAGGAATGAAAAGGTCAGGGAAATGGTGAAAGAGGAGCCCTTGCAAGGTAGGATTGAGACATCAAGACTGAGGTGGTATGGACACTTAAAGAGAATGGATGAGAAGAAGATTCCCAAGAGGATACATGAGATGCAGATGCAGAAGAAACGACCAAGGGGAAGACCAAGAGATAGATGGCTGAAAGGAGTGGAGGAATGTGTCAAGAAGAGAGGCGAGGACTGGACCAGAGTGGCAGCGGAGAGGTGGTGGGAAGAAAGAACTAAGTGGCGAGGCTTATGTTCCAAACAGACCCAGCCTGGGGCTGGAAACTGTACAAGATGATGATGATGAGAGATTATACTCCAATCAGTATAATTTAATATAATATAATCCCCCTTCCGTCCATGTTCGCGGGCAAAATGAGAGTAGCACTTCCAGGGAATGGCAAGGTGAGTGAAACTCAAATCCCCCTTCCGTCCAATCTTAACTTGACTGTATTTCACAGGCGAAATGAAGAAAACCCAAGTTGTACTTCTAGGGAAACTCCAAACACAACCACCCTTCTCCGAAGTCTTAACTCAGCACGACTCAACGGTTTGCTGCTGGCTGTATCTGGGGCAATAGGTTCGCCCACTAGCTAGGCTGTAACAGGGATGATAGACTGGCCTTTATCTAGCTCGTAAACTGTCGCCTCAGTAGTTGAATGGACATGGTTGGAAGACATTAAAACGTAAAAAACTTATAGTGGGCGATGTATTGAAGATAGACATATTCTCTCCCGGATTTTTCGTAGAACTTTTCATGCTAAACAATTCTTACGCTCATAGTATTTAGATATTTTTAATGGTTTGCCCAGTGTAAGCTTACAAAGCGCTCGGACGCCAGGTTTTTTTTTCCGATTTTTCCACTGAAATCGATACTGCTCGGCTTCCTTTGATCATAAATAAATTATTTTCTACAGAAATCATCCTCGAGATATCCTTTACAGAATGGTGAAAACCGCATCAAAATCCATCCAGTGGTTCTCGAGTTTACCCGTAACATTCAAGTATCGGGGACTTCGTTTTAAACTAAGTAGAGATTCACTCTATTGAATACAGACATTTTCTTTCTCAGTAGTAAGAAGTAGTTGTTTATCCCAAAACAAATATCATCTTGGCTAAAGACGGTGTCTAACCACCACTTGAGAAACGGAGTTCTCACGTACTCTACATCTGAATTATGACCGTGGTGCCCAACATTTAATCATTTATATATTTATATATATCAGCTACAGCCTGAAATAAATTACAACTTAAGTTGAAGAAAAGTCAAAATCCAAAAAGGTGGGCAATAGACATACTGAAAGAGAAGGACGTGAACAAAAGTTTCAATACGAGTATAAACGAAGGACTAATAAAAAACCCTGAACAAACTTCAATTGCAGGTAAATGGGCACTTTTAAAGAATGAAATAAAAAACAAGATGTTCAGTAAAGAACATATAGCCTACTTTCTCCTAAATGCATGGGTATTGTTATAACTCTTTGTCCTTTTCAAGGAGTATGATTGCATGTTGGTTGTAGTAGCTTGTTGAAATACAACGTGCTATAGGGATATTAAACATGAATATGAGGTGCCCTTTGCTAGTGCTACCTCTGTACCAAATTTCGTTCAATTCGGTTTCACCGTGTTTGAATTGATAGGGGGAATCGATTTGCACACATACTTGGCCACCATCTGCAAACTATTGGGCTGCTGTTCTTGCAGTTTGGTCAGAATATGTTTCCCTCATAAAGATATGGTGTTGCAAAATTTGGTAGAGACTAGATTATTAGGTTGGTCGTAATTACATTTTAGCTTTTAACATTTGGGTGGCCGCGATTACGTTTCCGTCAAGATAGCGGTGATATAAAACATGACACTGAGGTGCCCTTTGCTAGTGCTACCTCTGTACCAAATTTCGTTCATTCTGTTCCACCGTGTTCGAATTAATAGCGGGAATCAATTTTGACATAAAGATGGCCGCCATCCGCAAACTATTAGGCTAATGACCTATTAGATTGGTCAAAGGATGCTCCCTTCATAAAGGTATGTTGTTGCAAAGTTTGGTAGAGATCGGAGTGTTATGTTAGTCGTAATTTGATTTAAGCTTTAAACATTTGTGTGGCCGCCATTACGTTTCTGTCAATATGGCGGCGATATTAATCATGACACTGAGATGCCCTTTGCTAGTGCTATCTCTGTACCAAATTTCGTTCCGTTCGGTTTCACCGTGTTTGAATTAATAGGGGGAATCGATTCTGACACAAAGATGGCCGCCATCCGCAAACTATTTGGCGAATGACCTATTAGATTGGTCAAAGGATGCTCCCTCCATAAAGGTATGTAGTTGCAAAATTTGGTAGAGATCGGATGATTAGGTTAATCGTAATTTGATTTAAGCTTTGAACATTCGTGTGGCCGCCATTACGTTTCAGTCAAGATGGTGGCAATATAAAACATGACACTGAGGTGTCCTTTCCTAGTGCTACATTTGTACCAAATTTCGTTCCATTCGGTTCCACCGTGTTCGAATTAATAGGGGGAATCAATTTTGACCTAAAGATGGCCGCCATCCGCAAACTATTAGCCTAATAACCTATTAGATTGGTCAAAGGATGCTCCTTCCATAAAGGTATGTTGTTGCAAAGTTTGGTAGAGATCGGATGGTTATGTTAGTCGTAATTTAACTTAAGCTTTGAACATTTGTGTGGCCGCCATTACGTTTCTGTCAATATGGCGGCGATATAAAGCATGACACTGAGATGCCCTTTGTTAGTACTACCTCTGTACCAAATTTCGTTCCATTCGGTTGCACCGTGTTCGAATTAATAGGGGGAATCGATTTTCACACAAAGATGGACGCCATCCGCAAACTATTACGCTGATGACCTATTAGATTGGTCAAAGGATGCTTCCTCTATAAGGGTATGCTGTTGCAAAATTTGGTAGAGATCGGATGATTAGGTTAATCGTAATTTGATTTAAGCTTTGAACATTCGTGTGGCCGCCATTACGTTTCAGTCAAGATGGCGGCGATATAAAACATGACACTGAGATGCCCTTTGTTAGTACTACCTCTGTACCAAATTTCGTTCCATTCGGTTCCACCGTGTTCGAAGTAATAGGGGGAATCAATTTTGACATAAAGACGGCCGCCATCCGCAAACTATTAGGCTAATAACCTATTAAATTGGTCAAAGGATGCTCCCTCCATAAAGGTATGTTGTTGCAAAGTTTGATAGAGATCGGATGGTTATGTTAGTCTTAATTTAACTTATGCTTTGAACATTTGTGTGGCCGCCATTACGTTTCTGTCAATAGGGCGGCGATATAAAACATGTCACTGAGATGCCCTTTGCTAGTGCTACCTCTGTACCAAATTTCGTTCCATTCGGTTTCACCGTGTTTTAATTAATAGGGGGGAATTGATTTTCACACAAAGATGGCCGCCATCCGCAAACAATTACGCTAATGACCTATTCATTTGGTCAAAGGATGCTTCCTCTATAAGGGTATGCTGTTGCAAAATTTGGTAGAGATCGGATGATTAGGTTAATCGTAATTTGATTTAAGCTTTGAAAATTTGTGTGGCCGCCATTACGTTTCCGTCAAGATGGCGGCGATATAAAACGTGACACTGAGATGCCCTTTGCTAGTGCTACCTCTGTACCAAATTTCGTTCAATTCGGTTTCACCGTGTTTGAATTGATAGGGGGAATCGATTTGCACACATACTTGGCCACCATCTGCAAACTATTGGGCTGCTGTTCTTGCAGTTTGGTCAGAATATGTTTCCCTCATAAAGATATGGTGTTGCAAAATTTGGTAGAGACTAGATTATTAGGTTGGTCGTAATTACATTTTAGCTTTTAACATTTGGGTGGCCGCGATTACGTTTCCGTCAAGATAGCGGTGATATAAAACATGACACTGAGGTGCCCTTTGCTAGTGCTACCTCTGTACCAAATTTCGTTCATTCTGTTCCACCGTGTTCGAATTAATAGCGGGAATCAATTTTGACATAAAGATGGCTGCCATCCGCAAACTATTAGGCTAATGACCTATTAGATTGGTCAAAGGATGCTCCCTTCATAAAGGTATGTTGTTGCAAAGTTTGGTAGAGATCGGAGTGTTATGTTAGTCGTAATTTGATTTAAGCTTTAAACATTTGTGTGGCCGCCATTACGTTTCTGTCAATATGGCGGCGATATTAATCATGACACTGAGATGCCCTTTGCTAGTGCTATCTCTGTACCAAATTTCGTTCCGTTCGGTTTCACCGTGTTTGAATTAATAGGGGGAATCGATTCTGACACAAAGATGGCCGCCATCCGCAAACTATTAGGCGAATGACCTATTAGATTGGTCAAAGGATGCTCCCTCCATAAAGGTATGTAGTTGCAAAATTTGGTAGAGATCGGATGATTAGGTTAATCGTAATTTGATTTAAGCTTTGAACATTCCTGTGGCCGCCATTACGTTTCAGTCAAGATGGTGGCAATATAAAACATGACACTGAGGTGTCCTTTCCTAGTGCTACATTTGTACCAAATTTCGTTCCATTCGGTTCCACCGTGTTCGAATTAATAGGGGGAATCAATTTTGACATAAGGATGGCCGCCATCCGCAAACTATTAGGCTAATAACCTATTAGATTGGTCAAAGAATGCTCCCTCCATAAAGGTATGTTGTTGCAAAGTTTGGTAGGGTTCGGATGGTTATGTTAGTCGTAATTTAACTTAAGCTTTGAACATTTGTGTGGCCGCCATTACGTTTCTGTCAATATGGCGGCGATATAAAGCATGACACTGAGATGCCCTTTGTTAGTACTACCTCTGTACCAAATTTCGTTCCATTCGGTTGCACCGTGTTCGAATTAATAGGGGGAATCGATTTTCACACAAAGATGGACGCCATCCGCAAACTATTACGCTGATGACCTATTAGATTGGTCAAAGGATGCTTCCTCTATAAGGGTATGCTGTTGCAAAATTTGGTAGAGATCGGATGATTAGGTTAATCGTAATTTGATTTAAGCTTTGAACATTCGTGTGGCCGCCATTACGTTTCAGTCAAGATGGCGGCGATATAAAACATGACACTGAGATGCCCTTTGTTAGTACTACCTCTGTACCAAATTTCGTTCCATTCGGTTCCACCGTGTTCGAAGTAATAGGGGGAATCAATTTTGACATAAAGACGGCCGCCATCCGCAAACTATTAGGCTAATAACCTATTAAATTGGTCAAAGGATGCTCCCTCCATAAAGGTATGTTGTTGCAAAGTTTGATAGAGATCGGATGGTTATGTTAGTCTTAATTTAACTTATGCTTTGAACATTTGTGTGGCCGCCATTACGTTTCTGTCAATAGGGCGGCGATATAAAACATGTCACTGAGATGCCCTTTGCTAGTGCTACCTCTGTACCAAATTTCGTTCCATTCGGTTTCACCGTGTTTTAATTAATAGGGGGAATTGATTTTCACACAAAGATGGCCGCCATCCGCAAACAATTACGCTAATGACATATTCATTTGGTCAAAGGATGCTTCCTCTATAAGGGTATGCTGTTGCAAAATTCGGTAGAGATCGGATGATTAGGTTAATCGTAATTTGATTTAAGCTTTGAAAATTTGTGTGGCCGCCATTACGTTTCCGTCAAGATGGCGGCGATATAAAACGTGACACTGAGATGCCCTTTGTTAGTACTACCTCTGTACCAAATTTCGTTCCATTCGGTTGCACCGTGTTCGAATTAATAGGGGGAATCGATTTTCACACATAGATGGCCGCCATCCGCAAACTATTATGCTGATGACCTATTAGATTGGTCAAAGGATGCTCCCTCCATAAAGGTATGTAGTTGCAAAATTTGGTAGAGATCGGATGATTAGGTTAATCGTAATTTGATTTAAGCTTTGAACATTCGTGTGGCCGCCATTACGTTTCAGTCAAGATGACGGCGATATAAAACATGACACTGAGGTGCCCTTTGCTAGTGCTACCTCTGTACCAAATTTCGTTCCATTCGGTTCCACCGTGTTCGAATTAATAGGGGGAATCAATTTTGACATAAAGATGGCCGCCATCCGCAAACTATTAGGTTAATAACCTATTAGATTGGTCAAAGGAAGCTTCCTCCATAAAGGTATGTTGTTGCAAAGTTTGGTAGAGATCGGATGGTTATGTTAGTCGTAATTTAACTTAAGCTTAGAACATTTGTGTGGCCGCCATTACGTTTCCGTCAAGATGGTGGCGATATAAAACGTGACACTGAGATGCCCTTTGTTAGTACTACCTCTGTACCAAATTTCGTTCCATTCGGTTGCACCGTGTTCGAATTAATAGGGGGAATCGATTTTCACACAAAGATGGCCGCTATCTGCAAACTATTACGCTGATGACCTATTAGTTTGGTCAAAGAATGCTCCCCCCATAAAGGTATGTTGTTGCAAAATTTGGTAGAGATCGGATGATTAGGTTAATCGTAATTTGATTTAAGCTTTCAACATTTGTGTGGCCGCCATTAAGTTTCCGTCAAGGTGGCGGCGATATAAAATACGACACTGAGGTGCCTTTTGTTAGTACTACCTCTGTACCAAATTTCGTTCCATTCGGTTGCACCGTGTTCGAATTAATAGGGGGAATCGATTTTCACACAAAGATGGCCGCCGTCCGCAAACTATTACGCTGATGACCTATTAGTTTGGTCAAATGATGCTCCCCCCATAAAGGTATGTTGCTGCAAAATTGGTAGAGATCGGATGATTAGATTAGTCGTAATTTGATTTAAGCTTTGAACATTTGTGTGGCCGCCATTACGTTTCCGTCAAGATGGCGCCGATATAAAACATGACACTGTTGTGCCTTTTGTTAGTACTACCTCTGTACCAAATTTCGTTCCATTCGGTTGCACCGTGTTCGAATTAATAGGGGGAATCGATTTTCACACAAAGATAGCCGCCATCCGCAAACTATTACGCTGATGACCTATTAGTTTGGTCAAAGAATGCTCCCCCCATAAAGGTATGTTGTTGCAAAATTTGGTAGAGATCGGATGATTAGGTTAGTCGTAATTTGATTTAAGCTTTGAACATTTTTGTGGCCGCCATTACGTTTCCGTCAAGATGGCGGCGATATAAAACATGACACTGAGGTGTCCTTTGCTAGTGCTACCTTTGTACCAAATTTCGTTCAATTCGCATTCACCGTGTTCGAATTGATAGGGGGGGGGGGGGCAGACATTCAGAGTACACACACCCACACACAGGCACACACACACACAGACACACACACACATACACACACACACACACACACAGACTCACACACACACATACACACACACAGACAGACACACTTTTTTCGCCCTGTGTTGATCTCATAAGTCTACTTTCATTTTTTGCAAAAATCGAAAGTAGGCTAATGCGTAGAATAAAACATTGATAGGAAAGAAAGAATAGGTAGAAAACCTAGGATCACTCAGGATATACTAGAATTAATGGATGAAAGGCAGAAACACAAGAATGCAATAGATGAAAAGGAAAATGCGGAATAGGGAGTCTGAGAAATGAGGTTAACAAGTAGTGCAAGGAAGCGAAAGAAGAATGGTTGAAAGAGAAATATTCAGCTATAGAAAATTGTCTGAAATTAGAAAAGTAGATACAGCTTATCGAAGGATTAAGAATACTCTTGGGGAAAAGAAGACTAAGTGCTGTAATATTAAGGACACACGTGGAAAACCTCTAACAGATAGGGAAGAAGAGGTTAAGAGATGGAAAGCTTACATAGAGTGTTTGTGTATTGAAAAGGAAATTGAGAATCATGTAATGGAAAGGGAAGAGGAAATTGATGAGGATGCGGAAGGAGATTTAATATTCAGATCAGAGTTTGACAGAGCATTGGAAGACTTAAACAGGAACAAAGCACCAGGCATAGATGATACACCGATTGAGTTGCTACGCTGCATAGGTGATGATATTCTGGTCAGGGTATTTCACTTGGTGTGTAGGATTTATGAGACAGGTGAGGTACCCTCTGATTTCAAGAAGAATATTATCAACCCTATACCGAAGAAAGCAGGAGCTGACTGATGTGAGGATTACCGTACAATCAGCTTGATCATTCATGCTTCAAAGATCCTGACTAGAATAATTTACAAGAGGGTGGAAAGACGGATAGAAAGGGAGTTGGGTGAAGACCAGTTTGGCTTCAGAAGAAACGTAGGAACAAGGGAAGCTTTACTAATTCTTAGGCTGATTTTGGAAACTAGAATAAGGAAGGATAAGAGAACGTTCGTGGCATTTGTAGATTTAAAAAAGGCTTTTGATAATGTCTATAGGAGTAAGTTGTTTGACATTTTGAAAACGATTGGCATATAGTATAGGGATAGGAGGGTGCTCTACAATGTATACAGCAGTTATTCAAGCGGAAGGACATGAGAGGGAAGCTGGTATTCAGAAAGGTGTAAGGCAAGTCTGCAACTTATCACCCATACTTTTCAATCTGTATATTGAACAAGCAATGAGGGAAATTGGAGAAAAATTCAAAGAAGGAGTAAAGATTCAAGGAGAAATAATTTCAGTTCTGAGATTTGCTGATGACATCGTCATCTTAGCCGACACACCAGGGGATTTGAATGAGTTGTTAAATGGTATGGATTCCGTCTTGAGGAAATAATTCATTATGAAAATGAATAAAAGTAAAACAAAAGTATTGTAATGCAGTCGAAATAAATTAGAAACACCTAAGGATATCGAATTGACTGGTGAAAAGCTAAAAGAAGTAGGATACTTCTGTAACTTAGGAAGCAAAATAACCAGTGATGGACGAAGGAAAGAGGATACTGTATAAAAGTAGGCTAGCACAGGCAAGGAAAGCATTTCTACAAAAAAGCAATTTGTTGACATAGAATATAGAAGGCCTCTGTCTGGAGCGTGGCACTCGATGGAAGTGAAACTTGGACTGTTGGCGCAGCAGAAAAGGGTTGAAGCGTTTGAAATGTGGTGTTACAGGAGAATGATCAAGATCAGATGGGTAGATAGGGTTACGAATGAAGAGGTTTTAAGACGAGTGGGAGAGGAGAGATGTTTCTGGCGACTGGTAATGAAGAGAAGAGATAGGTTGGTAGGACACATACTAAGACACCCAGGAATAGCAAACTTAGTTATAGAAGGAAGGGTCGAAAATAAGAACTGTAGATGTAGACCAAGGTTAGAATATATTAAAGAGATTGCCTCGGATGTGGGGTGTGGTAGCTATGTAGAGATGATACGATTAGCTCAGGACTGGGAAGCATGGAGAGCGGCATCAAACCAGTCAAAAGACTGAAGACTCAACCAACAACATCATTACTGCTAATCTTCGATGTTGTATCTTAAATATACTTTGAATAATTGATTATCATATTCTATATTTTCAAGGTGGCCACTTTGCGTTGTATTCAGTGTCTTGATTTAAAATTCGTGTACACTTGTCATATTATACCCACTAAAATGTTAGAATGATTAATCCAGGATAACTCCATGCTCACTAAAGGAACATGCTGGTATGGCATCCTATTTAAATTCCACCGTCGGTAGAGTATAACCAACCAATACTGATCCAAATTAATTAAATTTGCTTCACGATGAAGCAGATATCGATACGACTCAAGGTATCAGAAAAAGGATATCAGAGAAAAGGGAAAAACTGGGGAGGATCCGTGTTGTGGTAACAAGCTTGTGAAGTCAAGGAATCAGAGACAAAGTATCGGATAGCACGAAGTAATCTTCTGAAAGAAATATTATACCCCAGATCGTGAAATTAATTTCAAATGTAAGGTAACCAGTGTTGATCCATGCTACGGAAATGAGATATATAGTCTTCTCGTATTGCAAAACAGAGAGAGAAAATTGAATTGTTTGTCGGGACTCTGATGTACGTCAGAGCACATTCCGCGGTCTTTGTGTTGGTATTGAGACTCCTCTTCCATAGGTTCTGGGTTCGATAGGTTCTACCAAGAAATTTAATTTGTGTCTAAGGGATGAAATGAGAGTAATGGAATGAGGGGAAAGCTGTCTCACTTTTTATTGAGCCACCTTCGTAGCGGCCCCGAACCTGATATCTTACTAACCAATGGTCGGATTTGTGCATACAGGGTGTCCTAAGACTTATAGTGATGCCCCCTCTCTTCCTATTGCCTCTTTATTTAATTAAAAGACCAAAACTAAAAGGGCATCCGCGAGTAGCGGGGTAGTGTATGTTATCTTGCAAGTTGAGTTTGTGATTGAATACGTATGGCTATGTTGGGAAACGGTTAGGTAGTGGGCGAGGACTAGGGTTGAGTGAGGGGTCGTTTAGATGGTATTTTTCCCGCTCTATTTGATGGTGAGGTTATTTTTTTAAATGGGTGGAATTTGGAAACGCAATTTGAGGTAAACGTGTGTTTTTGACATTTTGGCGATTAGTGTTTTCTTTGTATGCATGCGCACTTGAAGGCTTTTGTAAGAGAGAGGGCTTTATAAATAATTATTTATAGATGAGTTTTTTAAATATTTATTTAGAACCAAAAAAACTAATAGGTCATCCGATTTTTAGTATCTTGCTAACCAATAATGCGATTTAACCCATGAACGCCCGAATTAATACATTTTGAAAATTTTGTTTTTTAAAATTAATAGGTCATACCATAGGGAGTTATTAAGCTGCTCAAACCATATTTTATGGAGGTGGCATCTTAAGTTCCGGAAATACAGGGCGTTACATATATGTAACGCTAGGCGCTTGTGTTGTCAAAACCCTTACTGCATATTCTGAATGGTGAATTATAAATACAATAATGTACCAATTTCATATTTGTTGCTAAATACTTATCTTGATAATAATACACTATAAACAGCACTGAGCAAGTATTTTGACACCTTTGAACCTTCGATCATATAGTCAAGTGACTAGTTACATGGTCTGGAACGGCAAGAAGCATGATATGCACAGTCCCACATCACATTTACAACATGCAGTGCAGACACTGCTTACACACAATTCACCGGCACACGGCCTCCGCTTATGTCCTGGGACGTTGATGACCCGAAGATTGCATCCATCATATCACAAGTCTTCAATATCGCGGCCCTGTACTGCACGTGCTGTTGACAGCCACCTAGCTCTACATGGTTCTACGCCGTACGATATCTCGTAGAATTGCGCCTCTTCCCACTTGAACTCCAGTTGAGTTGTCCTTTACCGTGACATAGTAATGAGGTACCATGCGTTTTGGAGACTCTCGTCAAGAAGCCAAGAAAATATGGCCCACCACCACTTGTTGTTTCTTATTGACAGATGATATCAGTTCACATTTTCATCCATAAATTTCGTTCCTCCCATAAATGTGTTTTAGGCGCCGATCAGGTGAGGACATGGGATTGTAACTATTTTTCTTTTCAGTCCGAGAGAACCTTCTGACCTGGCCGATGGAGGAAAAACAGGGAGAGTCGTGGAGGCAACAGTTACTGTGCTGTTTTCATGCTAGCAAGCAATAATCATGTCGTAATTACTCCTTTTCCACCTCCTTCAATATTTCTGCCAAGGTCAGACTTCTAAATAATAATTATGTTATTGGATATACGTCCCATTTAACTGCTATGGCATTTAGAGACGCCGGGTTGCCGCAATTTTGACCCGAAGGGGAGCTTCAACGTGCCAGTAAATCTACTGACACGACTCCCTCGCATTTGCGCACCCTCAAATGCCAGCTGAATGCACCAGGATTCGATCCTGCAAGCTTGGGGACAGCAAGAGAGAACGTTGCCGCTGAGCCACGCAGCCAGTCTAGACCTCTGAAATATCGAAATAATTTTCGTATTGTCTTTCCTGAAACACTGCCTGCAGCCAGATATCTCGGCAATGGTACGGTCTTGAATACGGTACTGACATACAAAAATATGCTACGGTGACTTAAAACATATTATATCAAGGCATGCACTGTTAAAGGAACTGTATTTGGAAAAACATTTTGTGTATAAATGCATGAAATGTATTCTAACTCATTTCATATGAATTTGCTACAGAAAATATCTTGCCTTACCACTGACCCGGGCATGAGCAGGTATAAAGAAACACATAAGATATGTTACTGAATTATAAATTAGTTATGTTTACTACCATAATCCTGAAGACAAATTAAACTATCTCCATTTCACGCAATACCTTTTGCGGCATGCCATCACGACGTGAGAAACAAACCACGAAATGCACACGATTGTTGCGACATCGTTCAAGATATTCCCTAGCGACTAGTGTGCGAAAAATGAATCAATAGATCTTCCATGATCATATAAGCGCAAAGTTCGAATATCATTAACTGGCAAAGGTCATGAAGAGCAATAAATGCAATGATCGGTACTGAGTTACCATATGGTAACGCTAGGCGTTTATGGGTTTACATATCGGGTGTCGTAGGACTCGTGGTGAAGCCCGCTTTCCTATGGACGGGGTATATCCACCCCAAAATAAAAACTTCCCTTACCGGGGGGGGGGGGGGGTTGAAATATTTTATTTTGGAAGGCATACAAACTTGGCGGCTTTTGTAAGAGAGCGAGGTTTATAAATGATTATTTATAGATTTTTTAGCCTTCTTTTCACATTTTGCAAAAATGAGGAAAAAGTAGACTTATGAGATCGGGCAAATGTGTGTCTGTCTGTCTGTCTGTCATTCTGTCTGTCCGTCTGTCTGGCTATGTGTGTCCCCCCCCCCCTATCCACCCCTAAACGGCTGGAGCAATCGAAACAAAATTTGGTAGGAGTAAAGATCTATACCTGAATATCTCACGGCGATATTCGAAAATGATGTCAGTGCTACCAACTGCTGAAAAATCGCAATTGAAATTTGAGCTCCATGTTGGATATCTTGGAAGGTATGAATGGGAGCTATTTCAAAATTGGCACACGGATAGATAATAATATTGCAGTTTAATTTCCAGGAGGCCATGCATGGCAGTGTTGTCAAAATGATTATAAGTCTGCTGATAGGTCCAAATTTTAAATGCATATAACTTCTACACTATCAATTGGATTTCAACCAAATTTCGTATGTGCTATGTGTACATAAACAGATATGACTGAGCATATTCTTAAGAGCCACCAGGGCTGCCAACAGTTAATAAATGCTCTCAATTTTTTAAAATCCAAATACCCATATATCAGAAAGTATGCAAGCCGACAGCTTTAAACTATGCACACGTATAGTACCTGATATTCTATATTAATTTGGAGTAACTTATATACGTCAGTGCTACCAACATGATTCTAAGCCTACTGAGAGGTCCAACTTTAAATACATGTAACTTTTATACTATCATTTGGATTTCAATCAAATTTCGTGTGTGCTATGTGTACCATAACAGATATGACTCTGCGTATTCTTAAGAGCAACCAGGGATGCTAACTGTTAATAAATACTCTCTCTATTTTTGTCACCCTAATATCAATATATCTGAAAGTATGCAAGCCAATAGCTCTAAACTTTGCACATGTATAGTACCAGGCATTCTAAATTAAATTGGAATAACTAATATAGGCCTACGCCAGTGCTGCCAATATGATTCTAAGCCTGCTGATAGGCCCAATTTTAAAATGCATGTAACTTATATACTAACTAATGGATTTCATTCAAAATTGACAAAACAATTTCAGATTATTTCTGACCAATATATGTATGTCATTGTTGCCAACATGATTTTACGCGCGCTGTTAGATCCAATGTTTAACTGCATGTAACGTCCATGCTATCCATTGGATTTCAACCAAACTTTGTATTCTGTAGGAGATGGAACTAAGAATATATTCAGTCACCAGGGCTGCCAAATGTAGTTCTCTATTAGACTACATTATGCCAAGTATACAGTATATCGAACTAATTTGAAATTTCGATATTACCAACTTAATTTCGTTATTATTCTAGATAGATCCATATAGATTAATCATTGGCATGAATCTTAAATTTTAAGAAAAGTAGGTAGGCTCTTTAGTTCGTCACGGAACTTCTTGTTAAAATATTTATTTAAATAAATCCGAAAAAACGAATATGTCATCGGCTTTTTAGTATCTCGCTAACCAATAATGGGATTTAAACATATGGGGTGACGTAGGACTCGTGGTGAACCCCCCTTTCCTATGGACGAGGTATATCCACCCAAAAATAAAAACCACCCTTACCCGGGTGGGTGACATAGTTTTTTTTTTGTATGCATGCGCACTTGAGGGCTTTTGTAAGAGAGCGGGCTTTCTAAATGGTTATTTATGGAATTTTTTAAAATATTTATTTAAATAAATCAGAAAAACTAATAGGTCATCGGCTTTTTAGTATCTCGCTAACCAATAATGGGATTTAAGCATATGGGGTGTCGTAGGACTCGTGGTGAACTCCCCTTTTCTATGGACGAGGTATGCCCACCTCAAAATAAAAACTACCCTTACCCGGGGGGGGGGATAAATAATAACATTTGATGTATGTCTGCGCACTGACGGCTTTTGTCAAAATGGTCTAACTACACTTTTGTTAATATTTTCTGAACCCCTGAAGGGATTTTTGCCATATGCAGTAAGTAGAGGAGTGATGAGAGTTCTACTTCACTTGACGCCCCTGTACCCAACATACCAACATGGCCACCGTGCGAAGTTGAAACATTTAAATAGACTTTTCCTTCGAACCCATGGTCGGAGTTTCACGAATGAGGTGTCATTGGACTCGAGCTAACGTCCTCTTTCCTATGGACCACTCGTTATATATATATATATTTTTTTGAAATTTTTTGTTTTCTAAAGTAGGTAATAGTTTGAAAACCAAACATGATAGAACGTTGTGCCATGGCTTAAACGAATGGTCTTTATGACCTTTATTTTTTGTAATAAAACTTTTTTATTTTTTTACATTTTTTGAAAACACTCGACTTTTGAAAATCCTATATTTTGTAAACTAGGAATTCTACAAAAAAATTGTTTGACATAAATGAAAGGTCCCTATGCCCCCTACCCCCAAAACAAATTTCAAGTCTCTAGACCAAAAATGTGTGTTTTGTAAGTGTTGGGATGACGGGAAAGTTGCTCCACTTAGCAAGTTGTGAGCCCCTGCGACCTTGGAATGGAAGGAGTCATGCTAGGAGGGCGTGCTTGGATTCTTTTTTTTGTCTCGTTGCGCTCTTTACGGGAATGTAGGTGTCGAAAAGGTGAAATGCTGGAAATATGTTTTTTTGGGGGGGAAAAAGTGATTTTAGACTTTTTGTTATATTTCGCGAACCAATCATGCTAGAGGCGTGTACGAGGGGTCCAAGCACTCGGGCTGACGTCCTCTTTGCAATGGACCACTCGTTATATTTTTTTTAAAATTGGAAACTCGATTTTGGGGTAAACAAGGGTTTTTTGGGATTTTTGCTGATAACTCACGAACCAATAAGCCTAGAGACAAGTGCGAGGTGTCATTTTTTTCATTGCGTTGCCCTCTTGCCGAGGATGTTCGTGTTGAGCAGGAATAAAAAACCATGTTGAGGTAAAACCATGATTTTAGACTTTTTGCTTTATCTCGCAAACCCATAACGCTAGAGACGTGTACGAGGCGTCCTAGGACTCGGGATCACGCCCCCTTTTAGAAACTATGTTTAACATTTTGACAAAGGGCCTAACGCCATACATGTTGAAAAAAAATCTTTACCGATACCTGTTTATAATGTTCATGAAGCGTGGTGGTTGAGAGAGACGATACTGCTGGGTGTGTGTGTTTCAACGAACCTGTCGCTGACCACGGTGGCTGTGCTCAATAGATCAATCGCTATTTCGACAGGTCGGTTTATGACAGAGCGAGGGTGCGTTTTTTCTGATACGTTACCCCGAAGATGATCTTTAACGTGTAAACGGTGATGAGAACTTGGTTCTATGTTGGTCGAAGCGAGTACAGAAAACAAACTTGCAGAGGAGCAGGATGTGAATGTCATTTGAGCTTATTGGAATGCGCTGATCTGACTTGACAACAGGTGCAATGGAAAATGACAAAGACGCAGAGGACACTTGAAGGTGAAATAATCTGACCATCGTGGTGGCAGGGAAGAGCGAAATGCATGCATACACGTGTGAGATGACATGTACGCTAAACAAGTTACATCCTGTTTGCTTCGTACGTGACAAAATGCAAGTTCATGTGAAATTTGATCCGACACAGGTGTTCACTGTGGGCGTTAGCTGTCCACGTGACCGATAACAGGATGTTCAAAGCGTGGGAAAAAATGATTATACATGCACTGAAACATATATAAAGACATGTCGTTATCATTTCCACTCTCACTTAGGTGACTACCTTTGAACACATTGCGTTGCGTGAAACCCCTGGTCTTGTTTAACAGTTTTGGCGTTGGTGGAAAATACTTAACCTTGTTGTGGGGTAGGTATTTATTTATATATTTATTCATTTATACATTTATTGATTTATATATATATATTTACAAGCAATTATTTATTGATTAGGTAATTAATGATTTTATTTATTTATTTGTTTGCAGATAACCGGTATACCTTACATGTCTGAGAGAGAAGAAACCATTGCACTTTTGAGCCCACTAGAAGGAAACAGCAACAAGCCACTGCAAGTAAAGGTGAGATGATTTTTTTAAACTAACTTGTTTCAATTTTTTGTTTTATGTTTTATTTTATGAAATGTATGTATTAACCTGAATTTAGGTATTTATAGCGGTTTATTTTATTTATTTTTAGAAACTTGGAAAGAAAAACCTTACCGCCGTAGCAGTTGCTGAAAAAAGACCGAAACGCACTAAAGCGAAACCACTGCCAAAGAGTGAACTGTTTAAAACTCAGGTAAGTCTAACTTAAAAATGTTATTCCATTTTACCACTACTGAAAACACGTAGACAAAAAAAAATCATTACCTGTACATGACTGGGACAATGATTGCTTTCTTGATTAATGGCTATGTTGTTGTTGTTGACTGGGAAAAGTACAAGGCCATATTGGATTTTCTAAAAATAAAAATAAAAAAAATAATTTATGGGTGGTTCCCTATGGACTCAACGAATATCCACAGGTTTGAACATGATAATGTGAACAAAATTACATGACATTCATTTTTGTTTATTTATTGGTTAAAGGGGGGGGGATGTAAATGACTGTAGCTTTATAAAAAGAAAATAAGTACATGGGTTACTGTTAGTACCAACATATAGTTTATTTTTAATGGTGTTTTGATATATTAATGCCAATTAACGTTAACGTTTTATTTACAAGTATTGATTGATTGATTGGTTATTTTGTTTGCTTTTAGGTGTCGTTATGTGCCATTAACGTAATGAACAGACAGTGAACAAGCATGCATTATGCTTTAAGGGACACTGGGACTGAAATTTTCAAATTCTATATAAACTGAGGTACAGCTTTGAAATTTTATATGGTTATGAATAGTCATATTATTAACCACTGTGGGAAACGTGAGCATTGTAAGTTGATTAGTTCTCCAGATATTAATTATTTTGTACATTTATTGTGCTAATTATTCAAGTTTTATAAAGGTCAGCCGCGTTAAAAAAAACAAGATAGTGTAACTTTTAGGTAATATTCTGTTGCACTATAACAATTGGAAGAAACCTACGGATCCGATTTTGAATTGCATTAATGAGGGCCAAGAAATTAATTTTTTTCCATATCCAAGTTTTTTTTCTACAAAAAAATCGTATTTTTTCCAGTTTGAATTTTTTTTGCAGCTATACCAAAAGTGCAATCTAAAAAACGATCCGCAGGTTTATAGTCATTGCAATGAAGATAATAAATTCCCATTTTGAAAGCAATATCATAAGATTTATGACGCGAGTAACATTTTGAATGCCTGAAAAAGTGAATCAGAGAAAACAGCAATTTTCTAAAATGATGCACAATTTACAAGGTTTCAGCTTACCAATGACATTAGGATTGTCCTACAGCATAGGTGACACCCTCCTTCTTCTGTTTTTCAGCCTCCTCCTTCATTTCCGTCAGTTTCACCTTCCGTCGACATGCCTTTCACTTCTCCAATTATGACCGCGGACTTACATACTTCCTGCGACTGACACATCTTTCAAGTGTTTGTGCTGTGACATGAGATACTGAAGTTAGTCTTATTCCTGATTTCAACTCTGTTGTTGCACTACACCCCATGTTGAATTCTGCTACAGAATTACTAACAGCAATTTCAAGTATCTTCCGTGAAATAAAAATCTCCTTTGGTCACTTCCTCCAGATAACAGAACGCAGTGACTCATTCTGATTTTCAGTAGCACCACGGATGCATCTGGATAGTAGCTCATCTGATGCCAGCCTTTGATAAACAGGCATAATCTTGACAACTAAGGGTTCATAAAGTTCTACAGCCATTTTGTCATGACTCTGTGGTGTTTTACCAGCTGCGATACTTCGATTGTAGAAACACCAAGACTCAGAACCTTCAGGACACTTACTGTGCTGGGGCGTTTAAAGGACACACCGTGCATTTTAAAGCTACGCCAGGGCTTTAAAAATGGCGGAATTCGGATAAAAACACTGCTATATGATCCGCAGGGGATAGGGGTGTATTAATATGGAAAAAACCGAAAATCGACATTTTCCACAAATTTCACTAAAATTTCAGTCCCAGTGTCCCTTAAAGTACTCTGTGCAACGTTAATAACTTACAATAAGAAAAAGTTTTGTTATAACACATGGCGTTAGTACCAAATACAACAAGTGAGCAAGTTGGTTTACCACGTGGGTTAAATTTAAAATCAGAACATGATCGATGGTTAACATTTGAATCCTGGCCTGTAGGCTTTTTGTCGACGCATAAACTTGCAAAACCCGTTTCTTTTTACTTGAACCGAGAAGATGTGGTGCGCTGTATGTTTTGTCGTATTGAACTTTCACACTGGGAAGAAGGGGATGATCCCTTTAGAGACCATTTGCGATGGTCTCCTCACTGTCCTTACATGCTTGGAAAGCAAGTGGGTAACATACCTGTGTATTCATTTTACCGAACCACAAGACCATTGGCCGCTACTTACGTTGCTGAATCACAAATAAATAATAATAATGATGTATTACCAGCCAACGGTAGTGTCGATATATGTGGTCCATATGCCATAGACATTGTTGAATTGGCGTGTGCTTTTGAAAAATTGGGAGTTTGCAAGACTAAAGCACTAGCACACCCAGAGTACAGCTCTGTTGAAAAAGGTTTAGAATCTTATAAAAATGTTTGGCCATTAATATTAAAACACCTTACCAAACAGCTAAGTGAAGCTGGATTTTTTATACTGGTGAAGGGGATAAAACAATATGTTTTTATTGTGGATTTGCTTTAAAGGATTGGCAAATGACTGATGACCCTTTAGTGCAACACGCTCGTTGGTTACCAAACTGTAAATACATGGTGTTGCTTAAAGGTCAGGAATTTGTGAACACTATTCGTAAAGAAAACGTGATTGCAACACAAGACATAAAAGTGCCTTTAGAGTTAGAACACGCAGAGCAAATACATAAGGCTGAAAGAAAAGACTTGTCTCACGAACAGATACAAAAGTGTGACCAACAATTATGTAAAATTTGTTATCAAGATGAACTAGGTGTTGTATTTTTGCCTTGTGGACACATGATAGCCTGTGTCAATTGTGCATTAGAACTCAACACTTGTGCTATATGCAGAAAAGCAGTATGTGCTACAGTTAGGGCATTTCTTGCATAACTAGTATAATTTATTCGTCATGCATAGTGCAAAGTCCCTAATTGCACAATATTATTAAAGCTGTTTTAGAGTGTAATAGATATGCTTTTCTTTAGTTTATAGACTACTACAATGAATGTTTTGAATGCTGTGGGACAATCATGTGGCTTGGAGACAAAGAAGCTCAGCGAATTGCCAACGCATATTCCATTCCGCATTATCAAGTTTCGGAAATTGAAAACAGCATATGGTGATCGTGTACTTTGTGTATGTGAAAACTTTGAGACATTTCTGCCTATACGGTTTAATGATATGTTGGAGAGTGTTTTTGATGAAGTCAATAATGCTGTGCAACCTGTACACTTAATATATGAAGGTTTTAAAAACAATAGGTGCATGGTTTATTTTAATTAAATAAATAAAAAAATGTGAAATAATAATGGAAAATATAAGTAATGACAATATACTGAAAAAGAAAGAAAATATGTGTATAGAATAGTAATGTTTTGGTGTTTAGTGTTGCCTTTAAAAATATTATGATGAAACCAAAAAACAAGAAATGTATATAAAGTTTGTAAATAAATGCAAAATGATGTTACAATGTTGTTTTATTTTATACAAAGTTAGTATATTTAACATTGCAGAGTATACATGATTATGACATTAAATGCACACTGAATACAGGCCTTTCTCACTTTACAATAGTCTGTTATAGTTTTAAACACAAGGCTTGTTGTAGATCATTTTATAGCAATGTCCATTCAATGTTGTTTTCGAAAAGTGGGGAAGCCGCAATGGTTGTATAGGCATAAAAACCTTATTGTTATTACTATTTAGTCACTTTGATCCCCTTGCATATCAAGAGCAGATGACCTAGTTATTCCACTCTTTAAAACGACAACAACAACACTACCTCTTGCATAGTTTGTGATGTTGATGGCTCTTGCGACGTGGAAGATGGATTAAAATAACTTTTAGAACAGGGGTTAAACGTTGCTCATTAAACAATGCACTATTTTGAGTAGCAATATGGTTTTCTTGATTTTTTGTCGACGGCAACTGTGTTTCATGCAGTACACTACATTGATGATCACTGACACTTAAAACCTCACTATTTTTACTTTTTAGGTCACCACGACAATGTTTGGAACGTTGCTTTGAACAACGCCAAATAACAGTTCCATTTTTATTGGTTCGTTTTACAATATATGAATATCCTTTATAGTATGCGTAAGGCTTACCATACCTAGTCACTGATACTTCCATATCAACTGCCAACCATAGACTAAGCTCTAGTAAAGTCAACTTGGTAATAAGAATAATAGTTTAATGTGAGAGCAAATATGGATCCAAAGAGTTCAGGTAAAAGTGGAAGCAAATAAGCAAATATTAGAAACAAGAGTGGGGGTAAAAGTGGTCGCAAAGTGGTAGACCCATTACACAATAATTTCAGCACGACGAAGCTCTTGTTCAATTTCTTTGATTTCCCAATCGTGACCGGTATGCCCAGCTTGTTGTAAAGCATGCAATTGTCGAAGCCGTTGAATTAGCTTACTGGGTTTGTTCCAGTATACAAATTTAACAAATGGATTTTTAGGTGTAAACAAAGCATTACCATTATCATGATCATTATCATCATCATCATGATCACCATTATCATCACGACCATCATCACTGTTACTATATAGTCCTTTTTGATCCTCTTGCAATACCACTTCATTTATAGTCTGAGTTGATTTTGATAGTGTTGAAGGTTTCTTGGACGTTGACAACTGTCCTAACATGACGTTTTGAGGACATGATAAGTCCTTTTGAACAAACACTGCACTATCTTTAGCCGCAATATCGTTTTCTTGAACTTGATTTTTGGCATTTTGATAATTGTTTGTAAACAGCAAGCGTGGTTCGTTTAGAGCACTACATTGATGAACACTCACACTTAAAACCTTTCCATTTTTACTTTTCAGATTGCCTCGACATTTTGTTGACCTCTCTTTTGAGCATCGCCAGAATATTATTCCATTCACATTCTGGCGATTATAGTTATAAGAGTAGCCTTGATAGAGTGCACGTAGCCTACCTTTGTTGGTTGTAATAAGTTCCATAGTAGTAACTGACCTGTCAGTACGATGTTCACAGTACAAAGGTTACAACTGTTTTGCTGATGGAGTGACCTACCATAAGCTTATATATTGGCTTGCAAGCCAAAAAAAAACTGTTTCCTTTAAATACATTAATGGATATGTTGTTGGCTTTCTCAAATTGTTGTTGTTGTTGTTTTCTGCGAACAGGTGCTTACTGCGTATGACAAAGCTGTACACTCGTGGGTTAGACAGCTTTTCTTGCTAAGGGTCTCCCATATACCGTAAACATGGCTATACATGTTAGTTCTGAACATTTAGTGGTTAATTGTATATTGAGTGTAAATAGAGAACTTATACAAACACGTCTTGCATGCGGTTAAACTTCACAAGTGTCACATGCAACACGCAAAGTATGTTTCCGCTACCTAGCGGTAAATATGAGCACTACCTGTACTTCCAGCATCCTACCTAGCGGAGAATATGAACACTTACTTGTAATATCCAAAGTGAGCTGAGGTTAGGTTAGGTTAGGTAAAGTTAGGTTAGCCATCAAAATAAGTTACCAAAATAAGCCATCAAAATAATTGGTTTTTTACCCCTGAGGTCTTGGGTTCCAACTCGACTATGCACAGAATTTAATTAACATCTGAGAGTTGAAAGTTTAGGATAGGTTAGGCTAGGTGAAGTTAGGTTAGGTGAAGTTAGGTTAGGTTAGGTTAGTGAGCTGAGGTTAAGTCTTTAAATATTCCCTGTCTTTCAACTACTTTCCAACACCAAGAAAAAATCCACTAAATACATTGACACAAATAACTTATCAAATAAGCCAATACAAAAGCCAATACTAAAGACAACACAAAAAGCCAACACAAAATGCCAACACAAAAAGCCAACACGAAAATCCAACACAAAAAGCCAACACAAAAGCCAACAAAAAAGCCAACACAAAAAGCCAACACGAAAAGCCAACACAAAAAGCCAACACAAAAGCCAACACAAAAAGCCAACATAAAAGCCAACACAAAAAGCCAACACAAAAGCCAACGCAAAAAGCCAACACGAAAAGCCAACACAAAAAGCCAACACAAAAGCCAACACAAAAAGCCAACACGAAAAGCCAACAAAAAAGCCAACACAAAAGCCAACACAAAAAGCCAACACAAAAAGCCAACACATAAGCCAATATATAAGCTTATGGAAGGTCACTCCATCAGCAAATTAGTTGTATTCTTTGTAGTGTGAACATCGTACTGACAGGTCAGTTACTACTATGGAACTTATTACAACCAACAAAGGTGGGCTACGTGCACTCTATCAAGGCTACTCTTATAACTATAATCGCCAGAATGTGAATGGAATAATATTCTGGAGATGCTCTAAAGAGAGGTCAACAAAATGTCGAGGCAATCTGAAAAGTAAAAATGGAAAGGTTTTAAGTGTGAGTGTTCATCAATGTAGTGCTCTAAACGAACCACGCTTGCTGTTTACAAACAATTATCAAAATGCTAAAGAGCAAGTTCAAGAAAACGATATTGCGGCTAAAGATAGTGCAGTGTTTGTTCAAAAGGACTTATCATGTCCTCAAAACGTCATGTTAGGACAGTTGTCAACGTCCAAGAAACCTTCAACACTATCAAAATCAACTCAGACTATAAATGAAGTGGTATTGCAAGAGGATCAAAAAGGACTATATAGTAACAGTGATGATGGTCGTGATGATAATGGTGATCATGATGATGATGATAATGATCATGATAATGGTAATGCTTTGTTTACACCTAAAAATCCATTTGTTAAATTTGTATACTGGAACAAACCCAGTAAGCTAATTCAACGGCTTCGACAATTGCATGCTTTACAACAAGCTGGGCATACCGGCCACGATTGGGAAATCAAAGAAATTGAACAAGAGCTTCGTCATGCTGAAATTATTGTGTAATGGGTCTACCACTTTGCGAACACTTTTACCCCCACTCTTGTTTCTAATATTTGCTTATTTGCTTCCACTTTTACCTGAACTCTTTGGTTCCATATTTGCTCTCACATTAAACTATTATTCTTATTACCAAGTTGACTTTACTAGAGCTTAGTCTATGGTTGACAGTTGATATGGAAGTATCAGCGACTAGGTATGGTAAGCCTTACGCATACTATAAAGGATATTCATATATTGTGAAACGAACCAATAAAAATGGAACTGTTATTTGGCGTTGTTCAAAGCAACGTTCCAAAGATTGTCGTGATGACCTAAAAAGTAAAAATAGTGAGGTTTTAAGTGTCAGTGATCATCAATGTAGTGTACTGCATGAAACACAGTTGCCGTCGACAAAAAATCAAGAAAACCATATTGCTACTCAAAATAGTGCATTGTTTATTGAGCAACGTTTAACCCCTGTTCTAAAAGTTATTTTTAATCCAACTTCCACGTCGCAAGAGCCATCAACATCACAAACTATGCAAGAGGTAGTGTTGTTGTTGTCGTTTTAAAGAGTGGAATAACTAGGTCATCTGCTCTTGATATGCAAGGGGATCAAAGTGACTAAATAGTAATAACAATAAGGTTTTTATGCCTATACAACCATTGCGGCTTCCAAGCCTTGTGTTTAAAACTATAACAGACTATTTTAAAGTGAGAAAGGCTTGTATTCAGTGAGTAGGATATAAAGAGCGGTTCTGGGGCAGGGGCTAAAGGGCAAGATGGCCGCCGCGCGCAATCACTCTATATTATTCTTATGGAGGGGTCAGTCAGAGCTGGGGCAGGGGCTAATGGGCAAAATGGCCGCCACGCTGTCACAGGGGGAGGTCGGCCGTGTAGTTACTAAATTGAATATTTATTATTATTATTATTAATAATAATTTTATTAGGTAATTATTGATTGATAGCTTGCCACGGTGGGTGAGTGGTTATCGTGTCGGACTACCAACCCCAAGCTTGCGGTTTGCTCTTGGTCGTGGTAAGTGATTTTTGAAAGGCGGCAAAAATTAAGACACGCATGTCATACGATGTTGGCATGTAAAAGAACCCAGGGAGAGGTCGGCTATGTAGTTGCTAAATGGAATATTTATTTATATTATTTATTCTTCTTCTTCTTATTATTATTATTATTATGTAATTATTGATTGATCATGTACAATCAAGCCCAGCCTTATATTGCCCCACTTTATGGTGTAGTGGCTAGCATTTTTAGCTATTACTGTGGAGGCTCGGGCTCGAGCCCTGGTTCTGTCAAGAAATTTAATTCTAGACTGAGGGTTGGAATGGGGTACACTCAATCTTGTGAGGCAAAACTGACAGGAGCTGGCTTTTGATTCATACCGCAGCCATTATGCCTAACCCAACTTCGCCTAACCTAACCTAACCTAACCTTACCTAACCTAACCAGATCCTACCTTACCTTACCTAACCTAACCTAACCTAACTTCTAAGTCAGAATGTACAATACATTTATTTTGTTTTTTATACCCTCATAAATTAGATATAGAGATTGTCCACAACGATTTAGATCCTCGAGCACACTTTTTTGACATATATCATTAAAACGTGTAGAAAGGAATGTCTGAAAATTTTCACTAACACATAGTACACGTTCAACGTACATTGTGTCCACTTTTTGAAGGTTAATGATACGGAAAAGAGTATGCATTGGTAATTCAGTGAGCTTTTTTTCCTCTCTAATCAACAGTTCTGCCCCCAATAACATTGAGAATATTTATTGTAGTAGCCTATAAAGAAACAAAAAAAAATCATATCTATTTCATTTTAGCTATAAGTGACCAGAACCACTATAACATTTTATTCTAATAAGGAGATTTCCATAATGATAAGAAGAAAAAAAAGCTTACCATAATGATGGATTGTGTGTAAGTAAACGTCTTTTGCTGCTTGACGCCACTACTAAACTGATACTCATACAACGGACAAGTGAGTTCATGTTTTGCTGACGTAATCGTATGTTCCCATGCACTTCCTGTGTGTTGCACGCGCGCTAGTGGCTAAATTTGAAACTAGATGAGATGATTTGCTGACGTAATCGTATGTTCCCCTCACGCACACGCAGGCCCCTGTAGACGGATCCTTGGGGACGAGTCCCTGTGGACAGGTCCCTGTGGACGGGTCATTGTTGACGGGTCCTTGTTGACGGATCCTTGTGGACGAGCCCCTGTAGAAGGGTCCTTGTTGACAGGTCCTTTTTGACTAATCCCTTTAGACCGGCCCCTTTGGACTGGTCCCTAATGCTATATTGAAATTAACGTTGTTCCACATGAAACGCAAGCGAAGAGCCGATCGCTACTATGAATTAACATGTTTTTGTTTTTTGTTTTTACACATGTGCACTTGGGGTTTTTGTAAGAGGGCGGGCTTTTTGAATACAGATTTATAGATGAGTTATTTTTTTAATTACCAAAAGATCCAAAACTAACTTAATAGGTCATTAGCTTTTTAATATTTCATGAACCAATAAGGCTAGGGACTTGTATGAGAGGTCGTTGGACTTGAGGTGACATTCTGTTTTTGAATGTATTATTTATTTTTTGTCAAAAGGGCTTAACTACACTTTAGTTAATATCTCGCTAACTAATAATCAGAGAGGGTTAAGTGAGGTGTCATGGGACTCAGGTTGGTTAACCCTTTTCCATGGCCAAGGAATTTACCCAAAATACCCAATACATTTAGGTCATTGACCTGAGATTTTATAAACTAATAATTGGATACGAACATGTGAGATGTTTACCATGTGTGATGAAACATAGTTAGGTAGAGAAAGAATTAGTGTAGGCTACATGAATGGAGACTGACAAGTCTTTTACCATTGAAACTTGTTTTCAGATCAAACTGCAGTATAGAGAGAGTATAGGTTGCAGGTATGGGTTAATAAATGAGAAACGGTGTACGCAAACTCTGATTTATCAAGAATTAAGAGTAGACTATCTTTAATTGATTGGTTAAAGATGATAGCTAAAACACAAAAATGCACAGTGGTAACTGAGCCAAATGGTCGCTATACACAACAAGCTTTAAATACTTGAGGCTAATAATCTATACACACACACTCGCTTGTTGTAAACTAAACTGTGTTGCTGTCAGTGCTCAGACAGTAGGCTGATGACGAAATGCATTGCTAACAGAAATATAATCATTTCCGATTGTATAATGTTACCAGTTATCCATTTATTTATTTTTTGTGTTGCAGTGGTAAGCACTTTTAGCTCTTGTATTGGTAGTCTTAACTCGATTTCCACGTCTGAGGCCTAGAACGAGTCGAACTAATAAACAAGGGCATGGTTGTGCAGTGGTTAAGCTGTTAGCCTTTTCACCAGAGGGTTCGATTTCAGGTTAATATGCATGTCATAAACATATTAAACAAAACAAAACAGAGATAACGTTTAAAACTGATTACATTTGTGACTTTTCAAATTATTACTTGGATTACAAATACAAAGGTGAACTGGGTTTGATATACAGTTAATGCTGTCTATCACACACTCGACTGTAAGAAAGCCAAAAGAGCAAAAGGCTTAGGTAGAGCAGTGGTAAAATTGCTATATGTAGAGAACTACCTGGCAAAGCTATATCGCATAAACAGTGCAGGGTACAATCCAGCAATCAAATTTGTATCTTGTGGAACAGAGAAATGCACTTACGTGAGAAAATGCAAGTTCATGTGTAATATGACCTAACACACAAGTGTTCACCTGTGCACGTGCACAATAAGAGCTAACAAGTCACATTCTGTTTAGTTCGTACGTAACGTTAGGTTAGGGCTAATGCACACACCCTAGTACACGAGGCACATGCCATTTGAGAGCAGGTCAAGGGATCTAACTTGGTGGATGGATGTGTTCTAACGAGTCATTTGTAGTTGAAAGAGAATAATACTTGTTCTTAAGATGTTAAAACTGAGGAGATGGTATGTACAGTAAGACGTCTTGTTATTTCCTGTGTAATATTACAGACATGGCAGAGAGCACACAGTTCTGTTGCTAGGACTACGCTGCAGTAATTTGAAACGCTACGTGTTCATTAAGACAATGGGTGATGATTATACAAAGTTAGCAGTCATTGGATATTACACAGGTGTTCCTTCCGGTGTCATGTTGCTGACATGGCAGAGAGCGCACAGTTCTATTGCTACGACTAACGCTGCAGTAATTTGAAACCCAAGGTGTTGATCAAGACAATGGGTGATGATTATGCAAAGTCAGCAGTAATTGGATACCACACATCAACATTGACTAAATAATAAACGTGTTGTCATAACCAGCAGAAACCTCATTTAAAGATTTTAGATTTTAAATTTTAAATTTAAGATTTTTTTGATTTTTAGATTTTACTTTTTTACATTTTCCTAAAAGAGTAAACAACAAGGTCACATACCTAACCTCATTAAACCTAACTTTACCAAACCTAACTTAAGCTAATCCAAAGGCTAATGCACATACCCAAATCATATAAGGTACATGCAACTTACCTTATGCTAGTCATACAGGTTACTGTACAACATGATCACTACCCAAACGGATTTTTTTTTTCATTTTGTTGTTTACACATATGTCAATTTTCCAATTCCCCATTTTTTCAGTTTTTTTAATGTCAGTTTTTAGTTTTTTCAATTTCATAATATGGAAAACTTGGATTTTTGCATTTTGTTGTTTACACATTTATTAATTTCACAATTTCCCATTTTCAGTTCTTAAAATGTCAGTTTAAAGTTTTTCAATTTCATGATATAGAAACATGGATTTTCCAATTTGTTGTTTTCACATTTGTCAATTTACCAATTTCACATTTACAGTTCTTTAAATTTCAGTTTAGTGTTTTTTGTTCTATTTGTTAATATGGAAACATGGATTTTTTTACAATTTGTGTTTTACATGTCATGCAACTATCCTTATGCTAGTCTTGTAGGTTACTGTACAACATGATCACTATCCCCCACTGGATATTTTTTTCATTTTTTGTTGCTTACACATATGCCAATTTTCCAATTTACTATTTTCAGTTTTTTTAATGTCATTTTTTATTTTTTTTCAATTTGATAATATGGAAAACATGGATTTTGCATTTTGTTGTTTACACATCTATTAATTTCACAATTTCCCATTTTCAGTTCTTAAAATGTCAGTTTAAAGTTTTTCAATTTCATGATATTGAAACATGGATTTTCCAATTTGTTGTTTTCACATTTGTCAATTTACCAAATTTACATTTACAGTTTTTTTTAAATTTCAGTTTAATGTTTTTTGTTCTATTGGTTAATATGGAAACATGGATTTTTTACAATTTGTGTTTTTTACATGTCATGCAACTATCCTTATGCTAGTCTTATAGGTTACTGTACAACATGATCACTACCCCACTGGATTTTTTTTTTCATTTTGTTGTTTACACATATGCCAATTTTCCAATTCCCCATTTTCAGTTTTTTTTTAAGTATTAGTTTTAAGTTTTTCAATTTCATAATATGGAAACATGAATTTTGCATTTTGTTGTTTACACATTTATCAATTTCACAATTTCCCATTTACAGTTCTTAAAATGTCAGTTTAAAGTTTTTCAATTTCATGATATAGAAACATGGATTTTAAAATTTGTTGTTTTCACAATTATCAATTTACCAAATTCCCATTTACAGTTTTTAAAATTTCAGTTTAATGTTGTTGTTTTTTTCTATTTGTTAATATGGAAACATGGATTTTTCCAATTTGTGTTTTACAAGTTCATTTTGCATTAGGAGTGGAGAGAGGTGGGTAGTAATTAAAATGTGCAGGCAGTGTCCATTGTTGACAGGTCATTGTTGACGAGTCCTTTTCATACAACAGAAAAGTGAGTTCATGTTTCGCATGCATTACCTACAATGTAATACCATGCAAGTGTTTAACATTTTACAACTAACCTGTTAGTATGATTTGCACACTACAAAGGTTATATCCGTTCTGGTAATAGAATTATTTAGCGTTGGCTTTTATATTTAATATGTACAGTTTAAAGTGATAGAAAAGTGGTAGAAATGTGGTAGCAAAGTGGTAGAAAAGTGGTAGCAAAGTGGTAGCAAATATTACATGTATTGTTAAGAAATAGTTTAAGCGGTTACATGGATTCATTACACAATAATTTAAGCATGACAAAGCTCATTTTCTATATCCAATAGTTCTTCCTCATATTTAGTATGACCAGTTTACACATTTATCAATTTCACAATTTCCCATTTACAGTTCTTAAAATGTTAGTTTAAAGGTTTTCAATTTCATGATATAGAAACATGGATTTTCCAGTTTTTTTTTTTTCATTTATTAATTTACCAAATTCCCATTAACAGTTTTAAACATTTCAGTTTTTTTTCTATTTGTCAATATGGAAACATGGATTTTTCCAATTTGTGTTTTACATGTTCATTTTGCATTAGGAGTGGAGAGAGGTGGGTAGTAATTAAAAATGTGCAAGCAGTGTCCATTGTTGACAGGTCATTGTTGACGAGTCCTTTTCATACAACAGACAAGTGAGTCCATGTTTCACATGCATTACCTAAAATGTAATACCATGCAAGTGTTTAACATTTTACATATTAGCTTATGTGTTAGTTTATGTGTGGGGTCTTTTGTTGGGCATTTTGTGTTGGCTTATTTAACAAGTTATTTTGTCAATGCATTTAGTGGATTTTTCTCTTGGTCTTGGAATGTATATCAGTCCATTTTATCACAACATAATGCTTATTGCCATGTTTGTAAGCAACAACAACACACTAAACTTTCAAAAAAATCTAAAGTACTCTAAGGTACTCTCAACTCGTACTCTTACCTCTATCCCATGCCAAGTCAAGAACATTTTTTTCCCAAAAAAAGGTGAATGGGGAAAGTAGACTATATGTTTAAACTAAAAAAATCATATAAAGTCATATGTTAACTCTAACACCTACGTTTATCCCATTCTTAGTCAAAAAATATTATATTTTTTTTAAATTTTTCTAAAAAATATTTGGAAAGTAGGCTATATTTTTTAAAACTAATCATTCTATAAAGTCATATATAGACTCAACCAATGGCTTTTATATCCTTAATAGTTAGAACAAAATATGGAATTTTTGACATTTTTTCCAAAAATGTTCATTTTTTAAAATGGACTATATTTTGGAAACTAGGAATTTTACAAAAAAGTGTGTTTCACATAAATGACAGGTATTTACCCCCCTCTACCCACAAACCAAGTCCCAGATCTCTGGGACAAAATCAAAAAATGTTTAATTGTGAAATTAGGAGATATTTTGAAAACGTATCATTTTATAAAGTCATATATAGACTCAAACAAATGTTCTTTAAGTTATTTAACGTTAAAACAAAACTTAACATTTTTTTTTCATTTTTCCGGAAAAAGTCCAATTTTCAAAATTGTCTATATTTTGGGAACTAAGAATTTTACAAAAATGTTTGTTTAACGTAAATGAAAGGTCTTTACCCCCTCTACCCCAAAAATAAATTTCAGGACCCTAGGACAAAAACTGTGCAGTAGTGTGTTAGTAACAGTTCTATACCCACCGCCACCGCTCCACCGCCAAGATCGCGGCCGTAGCTTAACTTAACCTAGCCTAACCTAACAAGATGGCGGCCGTAGCTTAACATAACCTAGCCTAACCTAACAAGATGCCGGCCGTAGCTTAACCTAACCTAACCTAATCTACGAGGTGTGATCAAAAAGTTCCAAAAATGTGGCTGCGACTTAACCAAACCTAGCCTAACCTAACCTAACCTACAAGGTGTGTTCAAAAAGTTTCAAATTGGCGGCCGTAGCTTTACTTAACCTAACCTAACCTAACTTAACCTAAACCTACCAGGTGTGATCAAAAAATTTTCAAAATAGTGGTCATAGCTTAACTGAACCTAGCCTAACCTAACCTAACCTAAACCTACGAAGTGTGATCATAAAGTTCCAAAATGGCGGTCGTAGCTTAACTCAACCTAACCTAACCCTACGAGGTGTGATCAAAAAGTTCCAAAATGGCTGCCGTAGCTTAACTGATTGATCCCTGTTGATTGACCCCCTTTTGATTGATCTCTCTTGATGTATCCCTTTGGACTGGTCCCTGTTGACTAGCCCCCTTTGGACGGGTCCTTTTTGAAGGGAGTCATTTTTTTACGGGTCCCGGAGGACGGGTCCTTGTTGACGGGTCCATGTGGCGGGTCCCCTTTGGCATAATTTGGATAAAATGCAAGGGCCAGTCCATAGGGATCAGTCCAAAGGACCCGCCACAGGGACCCGTCAACAAGGACCCGTCCTCCGGGACCCGTAAAAAAAAAATGACTCCCTTCAAAAAGGACCCGTCCAAAGGGGGCTAGTCAACAGAGACCAGTCCAAAGGGATACATCAACAGAGATCAATCAAAAGGGGGTCAATCAACAGGGATCAATCAGTTAAGCTACGGCAGCCATTTTGGAACTTTTTGATCACACCTCGTAGGTTTAGGTTAGGTTGAGTTAAGCTACGACCGCCATTTTGGAACTTTATGATCACACTTCGTAGGTTTAGGTTAGGTTAGGTTAGGCTAGGTTCAGTTAAGCTATGACCACTATTTTGAATTTTTTTTGATCACACCTGGTAGGTTTAGGTTAAGTTAGGTTAGGTTAGGTTAAGTAAAGCTACGGCCGCCATTTTGAAACTTTTTGAACACACCTTGTAGGTTAGGTTATGTTAGGCTAGGTTTGGTTAAGTCGCAGCCACATTTTTGGAACTTTTTGATCACACCTCGTAGATTAGGTTAGGTTAGGTTAAGCTACGGCCGCCATCTCGTTAGGTTAGGCTAGGTTAAGTTAAGCTACGGCCGCCATCTTGTTAGGTTAGGCTAGGATAAGTTAAGCTACGGCCGCCATCTTGGCGGTGGAGCGGAGGCGGTGGGTATAGAACTGTTACAAACACACTACTGCACAGTTTTTGTCCTAGGGTCCTGAAATTTATTTTTGGGGTAGAGGGGGTAAAGACCTTTTATTTACGTTAAACAAACATGTTTGTAAAATTCTTAGTTTCCAAAATATAGACAATTTTGAAAATTGGACTTTTTTCGGAAAAATGAAAAAAATGTTAAGTTTTGTTTTAACGTTAAATAACTTAAAGAACATTTGTTTGAGTCTATATATGACTTTTTAGAATGATACGTTTTCAAAATATCGCCTAATTTCACAATCAAACATTTTTTGATTTTGTCCCAGGGATCTGGGACTTGGTTTGTGGGTAGAGGGGGTAAATACCTGTCATTTATGTGAAACACACTTTTCTGTAAAATTCCTAGTTTCCAAAATATAGTCCATTTTAAAAAATGAACATTTTTGGAAAAAATGTCAAAAATTCCATATTTTGTTCTAACTATTAAGGATATAAAAGCCATTGGTTGAGTCTATATATGACTTTATAGAATGATTAGTTTTAATAAATATAGCCTACTTTCCAAATATTTTTTAGAAAAATTTAAAAAAATATAATATTTTTCGACTAAGAATGGGATAAACGTAGGTGTTAGAGTTAACATATGACTTTATATGATTTTTTTAGTTTAAACATATAGTCTACTTTCCCCATTCACCTTTTTTTGGAAAAAAAATGTTCTTGACTTGGCATGGGATAGAGGTAAGAGTACGAGTTGAGAGTACCTTAGAGTACTTTAGATTTTTTTGAAAGTTTAGTGTGTTGTTGTTGCTTACAAACATGGCAATAAGCATTATGTTGTGATAAAATGGACTGATATACATTCCAAGACCAAGAGAAAAATCCACTAAATGCATTGACAAAATAACTTGTTAAATAAGCCAACACAAAATGCCCAACAAAAGACCCCACACATAAACTAACACATAAGCTAATTTGTAAACTGTTAAACACTTGCATGGTATTACATTTTAGGTAATGCATGTGAAACATGGACTCACTTGTCTGTTGTATGAAAAGGACTCGTCAACAATGACCTGTCAACAATGGACACTGCTTGCACATTTTTAATTACTACCCACCTCTCTCCACTCCTAATGCAAAATGAAAATGTAAAACACAAATTGGAAAAATCCATGTTTCCATATTGACAAATAGAAAAAAAAACATTAAACTGAAATTTTTAAAACTGTTAATGGGAATTTGGTAAATTAATAAATGAAAAAAAATAATAATGGAAAATCCATGTTTCTATACCATGAAATTGAAAACCTTTAAACTGACATTTTAAGAACTGTAAATGGGAAATTGTGAAATTGATAAATGTGTAAACTGGTCATACTAAATATGAGGAAGAACTATTGGACATAGAAAATGAGCTTTGTCATGCTAAAATTATTGTGTAATGAATCAATATAACCACTTAAACTATTTTTTAACAATACATGTAATATTTTCTACCACTTTGCTACCACTTTGCTACCACTTTTCTAGTTTGCTACCACTCTTCTAACACTTGGCTACCACTTTTCTGCCACTTTTCTACCACTTTTCTACCACTTTTCTACCACTTTGCTACCAATTTGCTACCACTTTTCTACCACTTTGTTACCACTTTTCTAGTTTGCTACCACTTTTCTACCACTTTGCTAACACTTTTCTGCCACTTTTCTACCACTTTGCTACCACTTTACTACCACTTTTCTACCTCTTTGTTACCAATTGTCTACCTCTTGTCTACCACTTTGCTACCACATTTCTACCACTTTTCTATCACTTTAAACTAAACATATTAAATATAAAAGCCAACGCTAAATAATTCTATTACCAGAACAGATATAACCTTTGTAGTGTGCAAATCATACTAACAGGTTAGTTGTAAAATGTTAAACACTTGCATGGTATTACATTTTAGGTAATGCATGCGAAACATGAACTCACTTTTCTGTTGTATGAAAAGGACTCGTCAACAATGACCTGTCAACAATGGACACTGCTTGCACATTTTTAATTACTACCCACCTCTCTCCACTCCTAATGCAAAATGAACATGTAAAACACAAATTGGAAAAATCCATGTTTCCATATTAACAAATAGAAAAAACAACAACATTAAACTGAAATTTTAAAAACTGTAAATGGGAATTTGGTAAATTGATAAATGTGAAAACAACAAATTGGAAAATCCATGTTTCTATATCATGAAATTGAAAAGCTTTAAACTAACATTTTACGAACTGTAAATGGGAAATTGTGAAATTGATAAATGTGTAAACAACAAAATGCAAAATCCATGTTTCCATATTATGAAATTGAAAAACTTAAAACTAATATTAAAAAAAAACTGAAAATGGGGAATTGGAAAATTGGCATATGTGTAAACAACAAAATGAAACAAAAATCCAGTGGGGTAGTGATCATGTTGTACAGTAACCTATAAGACTAGCATAAGGATAGTTGCATGACATATAAAAAACACAAATTGTAAAAAATCCATGTTTCCATATTAACAAATAGAACAAAAAACATTAAACTGAAATTTAAAAAAAACTGTAAATGTAAATTTGGTAAATTGACAAATGTGAAAACAACAAATTGGAAAATCCATGTTTCAATATCATGAAATTGAAAAACTTTAAACTGATATATTAAGAACTGAAAATGGGAAATTGTGAAATTAATAAATGTGTAAACAACAAAATGCAAAATCCATGTTTTCCATGTTATCAAATTGAAAAAAACTAAAAACTGACATTAAAAAACTGAAAATAGTAAATTGGAGAATTGGCATATGTGTAAACAACAAAAAATGAAAAAAATATCCAGTGGGGGATAGTGATCATGTTGTACATTAACCTATAAGACTAGCATAAGGATAGTTGCTTGACATGTAAAACACAAATTGTAAAAAAATCCATGTTTCCATATTAACAAATAGAACAAAAAACACTAAACTGAAATTTAAAAAACTGTAAATGTGAATTTGGTAAATTGACAAATGTGAAAACTACAAATTGGAAAATCCATGTTTCTATATCATGAAATTGAAAAACTTTATACTGACATTTTATGAACTGAAAATGGGAAATTGTGAAATTAATAAATGTGTAAACAACAAAATGCAAAAATCCATGTTTTCCATATTATGAAATTGAAAAAACTAAAAACTGACATTAAAAAAACTGAAAAAATGGGGAATTGGAAAATTGACATATGTGTAAACAACAAAATGAAAAAAAAAATCCGTTTGGGTCGTGATCATGTTGTACAGTAACCTGTAAGACTAGCATAAGGTTAGTTGCATGTACCTTATATGCTTTGGGTATGTGCATTAGCCTTTGGATTAGCTTAAGTTAGGTTTGGTAAAGTTAGGTTTAATGAGGTTAGGTATGTGACCTTGTTGTTTACTCTTTTAGGACAATGTAAAAAAGTAAAATCTAAAAATCAAAAAATCTTAAATTTAAAATGTAAAATCTAAAATCTTTAAATGAGGTTTCTGCTGGTTATGACAACACGTTTATGATTTAGTCAATGTTGATGTGTGGTTTCCAATTACTGCTGACTTTGCATAATCATCACCCATTGTCTTGATCAACACCTTGGGTTTCAAATTACTGCAGCGTTAGTCGTAGCAATAGAACTGTGCGCTCTCTGCCATGTCAGCAACATGACACCGGAAGGAACACCTGTGTAATATCCAATGACTGCTAACTTTGTATAATCATCACCCATTGTCTTAATGAACACGTAGCGTTTCAAATTACTGCAGCGTAGTCCTAGCAACAGAACTATGTGCTCTCTGCCATGTCTGTAATATTACACAGGAAATAACAAGACGTCTTACTGTACATACCATCTCCTCAGTTTTAACATCTTAAGAACAAGTATTATTCTCTTTCAACTACAAATGACTCGTTAGAACACATCCATCCACCAAGTTAGATCCCTTGACCTGCTCTCAAATGGCATGTGCCTCGTGTACTAGGGTGTGTGCATTAGCCCTAACCTAACGTTACGTACGAACTAAACAGAATGTGACTTGTTAGCTCTTATTGTGCACGTGCACAGGTGAACACTTGTGTGTTAGGTCATATTACACATGAACTTGCATTTTCTCACGTAAGTGCATTTCTCTGTTCCACAAGATACAAATTTGATTGCTGGATTGTACCATGCACTGTTTATGCGATATAGCTTTGCCAGGTAGTTCTCTACATATAGCAATTTTACCACTGCTCTACCTAAGCCTTTTGCTCTTTTGGCTTTCTTACAGTCGAGTGTGTGATAGACAGCATTAACTGTATATCAAACCCAGTTCACCTTTGTATTTGTAATCCAAGTAATAATTTGAAAAGTCACAAATGTAATCAGTTTTAAACGTTATCTCTGTTTTGTTTTGTTTAATATGTTTATGACATGCATATTAACCTGAAATCGAACCCTCTGGTGAAAAGGCTAACAGCTTAACCACTGCACCACCATGCCCTTGTTTCTTAGTTCGACTCGTTCTAGGCCTCAGACCTGGAAATCGAGTTAAGACTACCAATACAAGAGCTAAAAGTGCTTACCACTGCAACACGAAAAATAAATAATGGATAACTGGTAACATTAGACAATCGGAAATGATTATATTTCTGTTAGCAATGCATTTCGTCATCAGCCTACTGCCTGAGCACTGACAGCAACACAGTTTAGTTTAGAACAAGTGAGTGTGTGTGTGTGTGTGTGTATAGATTATTGGCCTCAAGTATTTAAAGCTTGTTGTGTATAGCGACCATTTTGTCTCGGTTACCACTGTGCATTTTTGTGTTTTAGCTATCATCTTTAACCAATAAATTAAAGATAGTCTACTCTTAATTCTTGATAAATCAGAGTTTGCGTACACCGTTTCTCAATTATTAACCCATACCTGCAACCTATACTCTCTCTATACTGCAGTTTGATCTGAAAACAAGTTTCAATGGTAAAAGACTTCTCAGTCACCATACATGTAGCCTACACTAATTCTTTCTCTACCTAACTATGTTTCATCACACATGGTAAACATCTCACATGTTCGTATCCAATTATTAGTTTATAAAATCTCAGTTCAATGACCTTAATGTATTGGGTATTTTGGGTAAATTCCTTGGCCATGGAAAAGGGTTAACCATCCTGAGTCCCATGACACCTCACTTAACCCTCTCTGATTATTAGTTAGCGAGATATTAACTAAAGTGTAGTTAAGCCCTTTTGACAAAAATAAATAATACATTCAAAAATAGAATGTCACCTCAAGTCCAACGACCTCTCATACAAGTCCCTAGCCTTATTGGTTCATGAAATATTAAAAAGCTAATGACCTATTAAGTTAGTTTTGGATCTTTTGGTAATTAAAAAAATAACTCATCTATAAATCTGTATTCAAAAAGCCCGCCCTCTTACAAAAACCCCAAGTGCACATGTGTAAAAACAAAAAACAAAAACATGTTAATTCATAGTAGCGATCGGCTCTTCGCTTGCGTTTCATGTGGAACAACGTTTAATTTCATTATAGCATTAGTGACCAGTCCAAAGGGACCGGTCTAAAGGGATTAGTAAAAAAAGACCCGTCAACAAGGACCCTTCCACAGGGGCTCGTCCACAAGGATCCGTCAACAAGGACCCGTCAACAATGACCCGTCAACAGGGACCTGTCCACAGGGACTCGTCCACAAGGATCCGTCTACAGGGGCCTGCGTGTGCGTGCGGGGGAACATACGATTACGTCAGCAAATCATCTCATCTAGTTTCAAATTTAGCCACTACGGCGCGTGCAACACACAGGAAGTGCATGGGAACATACGATTACGTCAGCAAAACATGAACTCACTTGTCCGTTGTATGAGTATCAGTTTAGTAGTGGCGTCAAGCAGCAAAAGACGTTTACTTACACACAATCCATCATTATGGTAAGCTTTTTTTTTTCTTCTTATCATTATGGAAATCTCCTTATTAGAATAAAATGTTATAGTGGTTCTGGTCACTTATAGCTAAACTGTAATAGATATGATTTTTTTGTATCTTTATAGGCTACTACAATAAATATTCTCAATGCTATTGGGGGGCAGAACTGTTGATTAGAGAGAAAAAAAAGCTCACTGAATTACCAATGCATACTATTTTCCGTATCATTAACATTCAAAAAGTGGACACAATGTACGTTGAACGTGTTCTATGTGTTAGTGAAAATTTTCAGACATTCCTTTCTACACGTTTTAATGATATATGTCAAAAATGTGTGCTCGAGGATCTAAATCGTGGTGGACATTCTCTATATCTAATTTATGAGGGTATAAAAAACAAAATAAATGTATTGTACATTCTGACTTAGAAGTTAGTTTAGGTTAGGTTAGGTAAGGTGGGATCTGGTTAGGTTAGGTAAGGTTAGGTTAGGTTAGGTTAGATGAAGTTGGGTTAGGCATAATGGCTGCGGTATGAATCAAAAGCCAGCTCCTGTCAGTTTTGCCTCACAAGATTGAGTGTACCCCATTCCAACCCTCAGTCTAGAATTAAATTTCTTGACAGAGCCAGGACTCGAACCCGAGCCTCTACACTAACAGCTAAAAATGCTAGCCACTACACCATAAAGTGGGGCAATATAAGGCTGGGCTTGATTGTACATGATCAATCAATAATTACATAATAATAATAATAAGAAGAATAAATAATAATAATAATAATAAATATTCCATTTAGCAACTACATAGCCGACCTCTCCCTGGGTTCTTTAAAAGCCAACATCGTATGACATGCGTGTCTTAATTTTTGCCGCCTTTCTAAAATCACTTACCACGACCAAGAGCAAACTGCAAGCTTGGGGTTGGTAGTCCGACACGATAACCACTCACCCACCGTGGCAAGCTATCAATCAATAATTACCTAATAAAATTAATAATAATAATAATAATAATAAATATTCCATTTAGTAACTACATGGCGGACCTCCCCCTGTGACAGCGTGGCGGCCATTTTGCCCATTAGCCCCTGCCCCAGCTCTGACTGACCCCTCCATAAGAATAACATAGAGTGATTGCGCGCGGCGGCCATCTTGCCCATTGGCCCCTGCCCCAGAGCCGCTCTTTATATCCTACTTCAGTGTGCATTTATTGTCATAATCATGTATACTCTGCAATGTTAAATATACTAACTTTGTATAAAATAAAACAACATTGTAACATCATTTTGCATTTATTTAAAAACTTTATATACATTTCTTGTTTTTTGGTTTCATCATAATATTTTTAAAGACAACACTAAACACTAAAACATTACTATTCTATACACATATTTTCTTTCTTTTTCAGTATATTGTCATTACTTATATTTTCAATTATTATTATTTCACATTTTTTATTTATTTAATTAAATCCAACCATGCACCTATTGTTTTTATAACCTTCATATATTAAGTGTACGGGTTGCACAGCATTATTGACTTCGTCAAAAACACTCTCCAACATATCATTAAACCGTATAGGCAGAAATGTCTCAAAGTTTTCACATACACAAAGTACACGAGTTTTCAATTTCCGAAACTTGATAATGCGGAATGGAATATGCGTTGGCAATTCGCTGAGCTTCTTTGTCTCTAAGCCACATGATTGTCCCACAGCATTCAAAACATTCATTGTAGTAGTCTATAAACAAAAGAAAAGCATATCTATTACACTCTAAAACAGCTTTAAGAATATTGTGCAATTAGGGACTTTGCACTATGCATGACGAATAAATTATACTAGTTACGCAAGAAATGCCCTAACTGTAGCACATACTGCTTTTCTGCATATAGCACAAGTGTTGAGTTCTAATGCACAATTGACACAGGCTATCATGTGTCCACAAGGCAAAAATACAACACCTAGTTCATCTTGATAACAAATTTTTCATAATTGTTGGTCACACTTTTGTATCTGTTCGTGAGACAAGTCTTTTCTTTCAGCCTTATGTATTTGCTCTGCATGTTCTAACTCTAAAGGCACTTTTATGTCTTGTGTTGCAATCACGTTTTCTTTACGAATAGTGTTCACAAATTCCTGACCTTTAAGCAACACCATGTATTTACAGTTTGGTAACCAACGAGCGTGTTGCACTAAAGGGTCATCAGTCATTTGCCAATCCTTTAAAGCAAATCCACAATAAAAACATATTGTTTTATTCCCTTCACTAGTATAAAAAATGAATGTCATGTCATTTTGTTCACATTATCATGTTCAAACCTGTGGATATTCGTTGAGTTCATAGGGAACCACCCATAAATTAAATTTTTTATTTTATTTTTAGAATGTGAAGCCTCCGTGGCTTAGGCGGCAGCACGCCGGCCTCTCACCGCTGGATCCGTGGTTCAAATCCCGATCACTCCATGTGAGATCTGTGCTGGACAAAACGGAGGCAGACAGGTTTTTCTCCGGGTACTCCGGTTTTCCCTGTCAAAATTTCATTCCAGCAACACTCTCCACTATCATTTCATTTCATCTGTCATTCATTTAATCATTGCCCCAGAGGAGTGCGTCAGGCCTCGGCAGCCGGCACATTTCATATCCTCGCCGCTAGATGGGGGGCTTCATTCATTCCATTCCTGACCCGGTCGGAGACTGGAAGCAGGCTGTGGATTTTCATTTCATTTTATTTTTAGAATATCCAATATGGCCTTGTACTTTTCCCAGTCAATAACAACAACATAGCCATTAATCAAGAAAGTAATCATTGTCCCAGTCATGTACAGGTAATGTTTTTTTGTCTACGTGATTTCAGTAGTGGTTAAATGGAATAGCATTTTTAAGTTAGACTTACCTGAGTTTTAAACAGTTCACTCTTTGGCAGTGGTTTCGCTTTAGTGCGTTTCGGGTTTTTTTCAGCAACTGCTACGGCGGTAAGGATTTTCTTTCCAAGTTTCTAAAAATAAATAAAATAAACCGCTATAAATACCTAAATTCAGGTTAATACATACATTTCATAAAATAAAACATAAAACAAAAAAATTAAACAAGTTAGTTTAAAAAAATCATCTCACCTTTACTTGGAGTGGCTTGTTGCTGTTTCCTTCTAGTGGGTTAAAAGTGCAATGGTTTCTTTTCTCTCAGACATGTAAGGTATACCGGTTATCTGCAAACAAATAAATAAAATCATTAATTACATAATCAATAAATAATTGCTTGTAAATATATATATAAATCAATAAATGTATAAATGAATAAATATATAAATAAATACATACCCCACAACAAGGTTAAGTATTTTCCACCAACACCAAAACTGTTAAACAAGACCAGGGGTTTCACGCAACGCAATGTGTTCAAAGGTAGTCACCTAAGTGAGAGTGGAAATGATAACGACATGTCTTTATATATGTTACATTGCATGTATAATCATTTTTTCCCACGCTTTGAACATCCTGTTATCGGTCACGTGGACAGCTAACGCTCAAAGTGAACACCTGTGCCGGATCAAATTTCACATGAACTTGCATTTTGTCACGTACGAAGCAAACAGGATGTAACTTGTTTAGCGTACATGTCATCTCACACGTGTATGCATGCATTTCGCTCTTCCCTGCCACCACGATGGTCAGATTATTTCACCTTCAAGTGTCCTCTGCGTCTTTGTCATTTTCCATTGCACCTTTTGTCAAGTCAGATCAGCGCATTCCAATAAGCTCAAATGACATTCACATCCTGCTCCCCTGCAAGTTTGTTTTCTGTACTCGCTTCGACCAACATAGAACCAAGTTCTCATCACCGTTTACACGTTAAAGATCATCTTCGGGGTAAAGTGTCAGAAAAAACGCACCCTCGCTCTGTCATAAACCTACCTGTCGAAATAGCGATTGATCTATTGAGCACAGCCACCGTGGTCAGCGACAGGTTCGTTGAAACACACACACCCAGCAGTATCGTCTCTCTCAACCACCACGCTTCATGAACATTATAAACAGGTATCGGTAAAGATGTTTTTTCAACATGTATGGCGTTAGGCCCTTTGTCAAAATGTCAAACATAGTTTCTAAAAGGGGGCGCGATCCCGAGTCCTAGGACACCTCATACACGTCTCTAGCGTTATGGGTTTGCGAGATAAAGCAAAAAGTCAAAAATCATGGTTTTACCTCAACTAGGTTTTTCATTCCTGCTCAACACGAACATCCTCGGCAAGAGGGCATCGCAATGAAAAAAATGACACCTCGCACTTGTCTCTAGGCTTATTGGTTTGTGAGTTATCAGCAAAAATCCCAAAAAACACTTGTTTACCCCAAAATCGAGTTTCCAATTTTTTTAAAATACAACGAGTGGTCCATAGCAAAGACAACGTTAGCCCGAGTCCTTGGGCCACTCGTATACGCCTCTAGCATGATTGGTTCGCGAAATATAGCAAAAAGTCTAAAATCACGTTTTCCCCCCAAAAAACATGTTTCCATCATTTCACCTTTACGACACCTACATTCCCGTAAAGAGCGCAACGAGACAAAAAAACGAATCCAAGAACGCCATCCTAGCATGACTCTTTCCATTCCAAGGTCGCAGGGACTCACAACTTGCTAAGTGGAGCAGCTTTCCCCTCATCCCACTACTTACAAAACACAAATTTTTGGTCTAGAGACTTGAACTTTATTTCGGGGGTAGAGGGCATAGGGACGTTTCATTTATGTCAAACATTTTTTTGTAAAATTCCTAGTTTCCAAAATATAGGATTTTCAAAATTCGAGTGTTTTCAAAAAATGTAAAAAAAATAAAAAAGTTTTATTACAAAAAATAAGGGTCATAAAGACCATTCGTTTGAGCCATGGCACAACGTTCTATCATGTTTGGTTTTCAAACTATTACCTACATTCGAAAACAAAAAAAATCAAAAAAAAATCAAAAATATAACGAGTGGTCCATAGGAAAGAGGACGTTAGCTCGAGTCCAATGACACCTCATTCGTGAAACTCCGACCATGGGTTCGAGGGAAAAGTCTATTTAAATGTTTCAACTTCGCACGGCGGCCATGTTGGTTTGTTGGGCACAGCGGCGTCGAGTGAAGTAGAACTCTCATCACTCCCCTACTGCAGTATCCTAGCACATGGTGGTGACGCCCCGTTTTTGAATGTATGATTCATTTTTTTGGTCAAAAAGGCCTAACTACACCTTTGTTAATATCTCGCGAACCAATCATTCTAGGGACTTGTATGAGGGGTCCTAGCACTTGGGGGGACGTCCGCCTTTGGGTGGTGAAACTAACCCCTAAAATTGAAAAATCAATATCATGGAAACTAAGAACCCTAAAATTAGGTGTGATAGCTGAAAAAATATGTCATGACATACGCTTTTACCTCGATTGATCATTTCACCCCTAAAACAGTTAATAGTGATTTTTCGAGAAAAAAACCTGTTAAACACATAAAAATGATAAATGAACCTAAGATCTTTTGTTTTTGATGAAAAATAGTAGAGGGGTGAAAACTACCCCTAATTGAAAAATCGATACCTTGGAAACGAAGAATCCTAAAATTAGGTGTGATGGTTGAAAAATTTGTGATGACATACGCTTTTACCTCGGTAGATTATTTCACTCTTAAAACAAGGAATAGTAATGTTACAGGGAAAAAAGTTATTAAACACCTAAAAGCATAAGCGTTTGGTGAAACCATACTTTAATGGACGTGTGTATGGAGGATTATTATTATTATTATTATTATTAGGGAATTATGGATTAATGTGTGTGTATAGTTAACTAACCAGTGGGGAGCGTGATGGCGCTGTGGCTTAGCTGCTCGTCTTTACCCGGACGGCTTGGGTTCAAATCCCAGTGACAGCGGGGTGGTAGTTTCTCCTAAAAAATCACATGGCGTCAGGAAGAGCATTCGGCTTTAAATCCACGGCCAAAACCAAAATGAGCCTGGTTGGCTCCGGCGACCCCAATTAATTGGGAAAAGCCGAAGGACCCGAAAAGTTTTACCTGTCAAGACTCAGTGTTCCCTGTTGCAGCCTTTAGAAGGAAAAAATCGAACCCGGGGCCTCTGTGGTGACAGTGGAGTTATATTAATGATGCTTTTTAAATTAACATACGCTTGCATACTACCGCTGGGTTGAATCTGCACAGAGACACTGACTATTGTTTGTGTAGTGAGTCCTGGTGATAAGAGCACGGAGATGTCAGCAATTTTTATATTACTCGTCTACTTGATAGTTCACATGCTCTGCACCGTGTTAACGTACATGACTAGATAGTGGTTAGGTAAGGGTTGACAAGGCTGAGTGAACCTTATTGCAACCTTAAAATTAAAAATGAATTTCTTGCTACAGTCGAGGTTGGGACCCAAGACCCTAGGGTTGACAACCATGTATGTTAACCACTACACTGTGAGATGGCCAAATGATAATGTAACAGAACATGTAGAAAAGTTTTCCGTAGTTTAACGAATTGACTAAGAGCCACACCATGAGAGGTGTAGGTATGTGAAATTGAATCCTTAGGTGATGACCCTACTAAAAGAAGCTTGTAGTTTAACGTGACCGTTAATCTCGCGATCATAAGCCACGGGACCTCCGTTTTACGTGGAATCCGAACCACAGGACATGGCATTTCACATCGAAAATCTCACATGCATTGACCGGGATGATGACCCTACTATTGTACATGTAAGCTATAGCAATGCCCGCCTATAAGCTATCATGTTAGAAAAAGAAACTGATGGCTTGTTTTAAGCGGATAATAATTGTGTTTACTGTGAAATACAAATCTGAATTTATAATTAGTTCATGTCCTACATGATGTTTGAACTCTTTTATATTTATACTCTAGACAAATGCTAACGTAGTTGTAATTGATAAGCCACGGCCGCCTTCTTCCCAATCCAACACCGTACACTGAAGTTAAATTGAATAATGATCACGTTACAGACACCCGGTTTCAAAGCCATGACAGGTAAGTGAACAAAGTATAAGATTCATGAGCCAGTCAGGAAATAAAGCTGGTGTTATTTCAAACAAAAGACAAACGTTCTATAAACTTAACCACTAAGCAGTCCTATCGACTCTAATGGTTTGACTGATGGTGAAAATAAAATTAAATGTAAACTATAACTAAAACTAACTACACGCTTATATACTAGAATAAGAAATGCAAAACAAAGGACGGGAGGAATAAAAATGGCCCTCAACCCTCAAGAATGTGGATTGAGGGACTTGAAAGGAAAGACAGCCATAAAAGTTAGACATGAAAGTGAAAGGGGAGAGGGTCCGTCGCAGAGGTAATGGATAAAACAGGAAGAAAACTGGATCCAGCTCAGGAATCCCTTGAGGTCGCCAACTTCGAAACTGATCAGCCTTAAGCCCTTGAGGGTGTAGCCATATCCATGGTGCACCACAAGTGGTGTGGCTAAATACACCCTACCTTAAGTGTGGCTTGAGCAAAAGGCAGGAAATAACATGAAAATAAAAGGAAAGCTGCCTCCTCACAAGAGGAGAGTATCAGAAAAGAATTAAACAAGGGTCAATTAAGTGAAAAAAGGAAGAGTCTCCCTAGGCCTGGATACCCTATTAATGTCAGGCTCGGTAGAGAACAAGAGTTGACCAACTGTGGTCGAAAGGAAAGAAGACAGAGACGAGCCCGGTACAAATCAGTAGAAGCAATGCCGAACACAGCTGGGGCCCCCGTGGTCGCCAACCCGTATATCACTAGATGTAAGCCCATGTTTGGGGGGGGGGGGGGGGTCGGAAATTAAAACCCCTTTTGTTTTATATCACTGGCTTTAAGTACGCTAACACATGGCATGCCTTTATAATGCGATACTGGTCCTAGGGGTATGCAAAATTGTATTAGATACTCAGCTAATAATAGTGTACATGACCCCTTATTGTTGTTCCTACGTACAGTACAGGGAAGTGATGACCATGATTTCCAAACCCCTAAGTAAGACGAAAACAAATTATTTCCATTTCCAAACAGTTGGTGTGGGGTGAGGTGAGTTTTCTTAACGTCAAACTCATGTGGTTTTCCGCTTATACTATAGGTAAATGTCATGGTTGCCCACAGACAAGTGTAAAGAAAATCAAAACATGTTATGTTTGGATGAATTCTATACCTACATGACAACATGTACTTAAAATAACAAGTACTGAGCATTCCATGTTAACATTAGTGAGATGGTTGCAAACTGCCAATGCTTAGCAGCTTTTTTTTAAGGGTGGCATGGAGTACACATACTTGATAAACTAACAAAAAGAGTGTTCGATTTTCCCACAACACCCAGTCAATATAAATGACTATGCACTTAAGTCCATAACCACCTCCTTCCCATTCCTACCCTTCATAGTGAAAGGCATACATTAATACAGGCATCACAGTGACAGAGGTTATTTGTAAATCACCTAAATATCTGAGATTTATGTTAAAATTGACGAATTGTTTTTAATCCACTAAATTTACCGCAAATTTAGCAAATTCCACCAAATTACAGCAAAATTCAACAAATGAATGCCAGATTTATTGAAATGCCATTGATTTATCAAAGAATGGTTTAAACTGCCTCAAATTCATATAAAATTTCCCGAATATAGATGAAAATTCACTAAAATTTACCAAATTTAGCCAAGCGGTCTACAAACCATGAAATGTAACCTTTTTTTTTAATTCACTACATGCACTCGAAAATTCCATAATATTCCCTTCACATGTACGCTTTGTTGTTGTTGTTGTTTCGTTTACCAAACTCCCTGCATACAAATGCCTCAACATGTTATTGTCCTAGGCTAGGAACTGTACAGTCAACATCATAGTTTAGTTTTATCTCCCATAAACTGCTGTTTGTGGTGGATGTGAGAAAAGACATCCATCTGTAAAAACCACACCCTAACCTAGAGTTTCATAACCTCTTACGTTGAGATTCATAACACTAACGACATTGAATGATTGAACGGGTTTCTTTTCACAATTCCTGTCCATACTTTCCTCTTGAAGGTTTCAAGATGCTTGCAAGGTTCCTAAAATGCAATTAAATTTAATAAACATCTTAACAACGTTTGATTTGATCAATGATACGGTGTTGATGATTAATATATACGTTAAGACTAATTTTTTTTTAGGTGTTGTTAGGCCTTGCAATAAGAATTGACTAACAAAACATGAGTTACCTATCAGGGAAACATTTTGGCAACTCTGTTGATTATTGACCAGTGAGTACAGTTTTAGAAAGCTGTTTATCATTTTTTGAAATCATATTCAACAGAGGCTTAAACCTATAAACAAAACCGTCTGACCATGTTTGTTAAACAAGACATCATACTAGAGACAATTAGGTCACTTATGTAGAGCGTACCAAAATAATGTTGTGCAACATTAAATGCTAGTCAACAAACAGTTATGCAATACAAAAACATCGTCATACATTACCTGAGTGCGCTTCTAAAAATATTGATGTGTAACATGTTTCCACTCGCTTGCTATACATTTTTGGCGTGGGGGTGATTTTCAAGAAATGAACTGCAAATGGAACTGAAATGCAACACATACAATGTGCGCGGGCGGTGGCTGAGATTTATACCACGACGTACTGTCGGTTATGTAACTATGTGGAATGTATATCACATATGGTTTGCTTTAAGGTTTGGAGATCCCATTAAAGGTATTCCTACAATAAATGATCTTGAAATGCTCATTCTTTGGTGTGAAGATATTTATTATATGATATTTAATGAAAACAATTATGATTTATTAAATGTTTAAACGTTTACTGTATTGTTATTTAATGTAAGCACTCTAGGCACTATCGAGCAAAATGCAACACCATCTAGAATGTATATTGCATACTTGAAGGTTTGGTAGTCCCGTTAAAGGTATTCCTACAATAAATGATTTTCAAGTAGTCGTTCTCTGGCGTGAAAATATTTAATATATGATATTTGCTAACAGGATTTGCCACTGGAATTATTTTACAAATAGTTATTTTAATGACCAATGTGGAATGTAGGATAACATGTAACATGTTATACATGATATGTGACAACTGGAAGGCTTGTGATTTTTTTAAAGATGCTGTTATCTATATATTAATTACCCACTTTACAAGACTGATAACTGTAATGTTTCAGAAAAATCAAAACAAAACAAAAATCTGCATTGAAAAACCAAAAAAGTGGTTGATCAAATATACACACAATATGCAAAAAAAAAAGAAATATATACAACCTATGTTAATAATTTTAATTCAAATATTATATATTTTTACAATAGGTATATACACACGGAATACAGCTCTTTTTGTTTATGTTTGCTTGTTATAGTTTTTAAATATACCACTTGTTGAAAATTACTTTTAGGGGATGGAGATGTTGCTACGTTGACCCATTACACAATAATATCAGCTTTACGAAGTTCATTTTCTATTATTAATAGCTCTTACTCATAACCAATATGGCCCGCCGGTTTACAGGCTTGCAAGAGCTGTAGACGTTCGATTAATATATTAGGATCGTTCCATTTGCTATTTTGTATGAATGGTTTTAAAAACTCTGGAAGCAGTTCATCATTATCACCATCATTATCATTATGGTCCTCATAATTATAATCATCTTCATAATGATCATCATTATCATCATCATCGTCATCATTACCATCATAATTTCCACCTGTGTCCACAGTCTGTTCAATGGTTTGAGTTGCCTTTGATAGTGTTGGAAGCTTCTTTTTAGATGTGCTAGAGTGCTTTAACAATGTTATGTTATTATTATTATTACTATTACCATTCTTTTCGCCTTCCCCCCCCCAACTTGTTGATAGGTTATGTTGTCTCTAATAGAGTTGAGGGCTTTTGAGATGTGGGTGTGTGTCTGAACATGGGTTTTACAGGAGGTGTCAAAGGTTTCTCATTAAACAACTCGCTAACAGCTTGAGTGCGTTACAGTATATTAAACTCGAGGTTAATATTATCTTGAGAAGCACTATCATTTTCTAGGACTTGGTCTTGTGCTTGGGTTTGAGTTTTTCTTACATTTAGACTATCATGATTATTAAGTTTACAATCATGATTTCTTGAAGAAAGTATTGTTACGGCTGTGAGTTTGTGTCATCGCTCGCCGCATGAGTCACAACTGCCCCAGGGGCTGGGCTGTGAAAGGGAAAGTATTCTCGACGTGAGGAAACTGGAGTAAGGTAATGATTGCTGTTGAGTAGTGTACTTTTCTGGCTGCAACAAAATTAATTATTTCTTTAAGCAGTAATTGGTGTTGTGCTTTATACCCACTGTAATCCAGTTAACAAAGGTGCCACTAGGGGGTGGCACGCAACAACTGGTGTCAGAAGCCGGATTACGAACTCAAGCACAACACCTGACGGTCCTGGTTTCAAAACCCGAGCAGGTCATTTTCTTTAATTTTCCTGTGAGTGCATGCCCTTTACAAGACAAACAACTAAAATGGAGGAGAAATTGGCAGCATTGCTAGAAAAGTTAAATGGCATGGAAACCAAGATGGAGGACGGCCAGAAGAATTTAACCAAGGAGCTAACTGCCAAATTAGAAGACGGCCAGAAGAAGATGGAAGACGGTCAAAATAAGTTAGCGGAGGACCTGAAGAAGATGGAGGATGGCCAGAAGGAGATGGAGGATGGCCAGAAGAAGTTAGCAGAGGACCTGAAGGACAGCCAAAATAAGTTAGGAGAGGACCTAACCGCCAAATTTCTGGATGGCCAGAAAAATCTGGAAGAGTGTCTGCTGACGAAATTAGAGGAGAGCCAAAGGAAATTAGAACAGGGCCTACGTGAGGAAGTCGCAGCAGTGGAAAAGAAGTTCGACGCCTTACAAGTGGAAGTTGCCGAGCTGCGCCAACACCCGCTGATGGGGGTGGAGGAGAAATTCAACGCCTTACAAGTGGAAGTTGCCGAGCTGTTCCAACGCCCGCTGATGGGGGTGGAGGAAAAATTCAACGCCTTACAAAAGGATTGCTAGTTGCCAAGACTCTCATCAACACGACGTCTCGGCCGTACGTCCGCCTGTCCAACCTGAACGACTACGACATTACGGTTCACCGGGACACCAACCTAGGAGTCTGCGAGCCCGTTACCTGGATTGCCCGCATCACAGATACGACAGATAGACACCTGCAGACGGACAACCGAAGAAGACGCACACTGCCAGAAGAACTACAGAAGCTGTACCAAGGATCCCAGGACCATTTAGACGAGGAACAATCACGCCAACTTCAGGACCTGCTACGCGAATTCCAGGATGTCTTCTCCGTGGGGAGCAAAGACTTCGGCAGGACAAGCTTGGTCCAGCACAGAATCGACGTTGGGGACAGCGCACCGATTAGGGCCCCATTCCGACGTGTCCCGCTCGCCAAGCAAGCCGAAGTCGACCGGATGGTAGAAGAGATGAAGGATCAAGGGGTGATCGAGCCATCACATAGTCCTTGGAGTTCTCCGGTCGTGCTTGTGAGGAAGAAGGAAGGTTCCACCAGGTTCTGCGTGGACTACAGGCGGGTGAACGACGTCACGAAGAAGGACAGCTACCCTCTACCCCGGATCGACGACACGCTGGATACCATATCAGGGTCAAGGTGGTTCTCCACCTTGGATTTGAAGAGTGGCTACTGGCAGGTGGAGGTCCACCCTAAGGACCGCGAGAAAACGGCGTTCTCTGTGGGCAGCGGGCTCTGGCAGTTCACCGTCATGCCATTCGGTCTGTGCAACGCCCCTGCAACCTTCGAAAGACTAATGGAGTCCATTCTGAGGGGACTACACTGGAAGACCTGCCTGGTCTACCTAGACGACGTCATCGTTCTGGGGAGAAGCTTCGAGGAGCACTACAGCAACCTGAAAGAGATCTTGTTGAAGCTACGGGCTGCCCAGCTGAAGTTGAGCTGCAAGAAGTGTCAGCTCTTCCAGAAGCGGGTCCAGTACCTTGGGCATATCGTCTCCGAGGAAGGGGTGCGTACCGACCCAGAGAAGACCGCAGCTGTGAGGGAGTGGCCAGTTCCGAAGGACAAGTCCCAACTACGAAGCTTCCTGGGACTCTGCACTTATTACCGTCGCTTCGTGAGAGGATTCGCCGACATCGCCAAACCACTGCATCGACTGACTGAGAAGGACCAACTCTTCACGTGGACAGCAGAATGCCACAGTGCCTTCGAACAACTCAAGCAGGCTCTGTGCACCGCGCCTATTCTGGCCTACCCCAGATCTGGAACAAGGTTTATCGTCGATACCGATGCCAGCGACTTTGGCATAGGGGGAATCCTGTCGCAGGTAGTGGACGGCGAGGAGAGAGTAGTGGCCTACTTCAGCAAGGCCTTGTCAAAGCCAGAAAGGAACTACTGCGTCACCAGGAAGGAGCTGCTCGCCATCGTGAAGACCACTGAACACTTCCACAAGTATCTGTACGGGCAAGAATTTCTCATCAGGACCGACCATGCATCCCTGCGGTGGCTCCTGAACTTCAAGCAGCCCGAGGGTCAACTCGCGCGGTGGTTAGAGAGGCTTCAACAGTACAACTTTGAGATTCAGCACAGGAAAGGCCACCTGCATTCTAACGCCGACGCCCTGTCACGAAGACCGTGCCCCGAAGACTGCACCTTCTGTGCCCGAAGGGAGGAGAACACCGGGATACTGTGCCGACGGACTACTGTGGAACTTCAAGGGAACTGGAGCCGCGAATCTTTCACGCGGGCACAAGCAGAAGATGATGACCTGGGACTGATAGCCGAATGGAAGAGGGCCTGTGTCCCCAGACCCGGGTGGAACATTGTGAGTGACTGCAGCCCAAAGTTTAAGTCCTACTGGGCACAGTGGGACTCGCTGATTGTAAGGGATGGCCTCATCTGCCGTACCTGGGAGAGCACCGACGGGAAGACATCTCGGGAACAAGTCGTCGTTCCAAAGGCTATGACGGAGGAAGTCCTGAAGGAAGTTCATGGAGGATCATCTGGTGGACACCTAGGGATAAAGAAGACCCTGGAGAAGCTGAGAGAGCGGTTCTACTGGATCGGATGCCGAACAGACGTGGAGAACCACTGCGCGAGGTGCCACGATTGCGCAGCCAGCAAGGGCCCAGGACGAAGACGACGGGGTCCACTGAAGACCTACAACGTGGGCGGCCCCATGGAGAGAGTGTCCATCGATGTTGCTGGGCCATTCCCGTTAAGCGAGGCAGGGAACCGCTACATATTATTCGTCAGCGACTACTTTACCAAATGGCCGGAGGCGTATGCGCTCCCTAACCAAGAAGCCGCGACGATTGCAGAGACCCTGGTGAAGGAATTCGTCAGCCGGTACGGAGTACCCCTGGAGCTGCACTCCGACCAAGGGAGGAACTTTGAGTCGCAGGTGTTCCAGAACCTATGCCAGCTGCTGGGAATCCGGAAGACAAGGACAACGCCGCTACACCCTCAGTCCGAAGGGATGGTAGAGTGATTCAATCGCACCATCGAGAACCATCTCCGAATAGTTGTCAGCGAGCACCAGAGGGATTGGGACAAGCATCTTCCACTATTTCTCCTGGCCTACCGCGCCGCCGTGCATGAAGCCACCGGGTGCACACCAGCCCGGGCCATGTTTGGGAGGGAGCTCCGTCTACCTGTCGATCTTTCCTTCGGCCGACCTGGGAATGATCCAATCCCGGTAAGCCAGTATTGTCAAGAACTGGTCGACCAACTGGAGGACGTACACGCGTTCGCGAGGAGGAAACTTCGGATCGAGACCGACCGAATGAAGACCCGATGCGACCAGCAGACGGATGCCGGCGGATTCCACGAGGACGACCTGGTCTGGCTCTTCAATCCATTACGGAAGAAAGGCCTGTCACCCAAACTGCAGAAGTCCTGGGAGGGCCCGTACCGAGTCGTGAAACGGATCAACGATGTCGTCTACAGGATCCAGCGGAGCCCGAGGGCGAAGATGAAGATCGTGCACCGAGATCGCCTGGTAGCCTACGGAGGGACACACACGGACCAATGATTGATCGGGACGATCAGCCTTTTTAGGAAGGGGGTGGTGTTACGGCTGTGAGTTTGTGTCATCGCTCGCCGCATGAGTCACAACTGCCCCAGGGGCTGGGCTGTGGCCTGCCTCCTGTATTGCGTGCGCCTTATGCAACAGGGCTACTAGGACAAAGATATAGTCCAGAATATTCGTGACTGGACCAGCGATGGAAACCTCGAGGAGCCGTGAACCCTGGATGGATCTAGAAGCATGTATTGAGTCACCGGCCTGCTATATAAGTGCGACCTGTCAAGCAGGGGTTGTTGTTGTGTTTTACGAGCTAGTGCGAGCGATTATCTTGAGCGACAGAAGTGTGGTGACTTGCGAAACCCCTAGTGAAGCTGATTCTCTTGACACCGAGGAAGTGATTGTGGTGCTTGTGAAACAGTGTATAGTACAGTGACAGACCTAGTGCAGCTATTTCCAGCGAGCGTACGGGAGCGGACTCATTAGCGAAGAGGATTAACTGTGGTCTGTTGACAAGTGAAAGGGAAAGTATTCTCGACGTGAGGAAACTGGAGTAAGGTAATGATTGCTGTTGAGTAGTGTATTTTTCTGGCTGCAATAAAATTAATTATTTCTTTAAGCAGTAATTGGTGTTGTGCTTTATACCCACCGTAATCCAGTTAACAAAGGTGCCACTAGGGGGTGGCACGCAACAGTATGTCCAATTCTTTTGTCTTAAGCATTCCTCGACACTGTTTCGATCGTTGCTTTGAACAGCGCCAAATATCAGTTCCATTTTTATTGCTTCGTTTCACAATATATGAATATCCTATATAGTATGCATAAGGCTTACCCTATCTAGTCACTGATACTTCCGTATCAACTGTCAAGCATAAACTAATCTCTAGTAAAGACAACTTGGTAATAACAACAATAGTTTAATGTGGGAGCATATATAGATGCAAAAAGTGGGAGCAAAGATGGGGGTAAAATGTGTGAGCAAATGTGGGAGCAAAAAAAAAGTGTAATCCAAATGTGGTAGCAAATATGGGGTCAAATGTGCGAGCAAAGCAAATATCAAAAGTGGGAGCAAATATGCTAACAAATATGTCAACAAATATGTCAGCAAAAGTAAATACACAAGTCAAGATAGTTTAAAGTGCAAAGAAAATATGGAATCAAATATGAGAGCAAAGTGGTGTGTTTGTAAAACAACTGGACATAACAAACATAGTCATAACGTAACCTAACCTAACCTAACATAAGCTGACCTAACCTAACCTAACCTAACTTACCCAACCCTACCCTAACCTCACCTCACCTAACCTAACCTAACTTCACCTAACCTAACCTAACCTAACCTAACCCAACTTCACCTAACCTAACCTAACCTTACCTCTCCTAACCTCACCTCACCAAACCTAACCCAACTTCACCTAACCTAACCTAACCCAACTACACCTAACCTAACCTAACTTCACCTAACCTAACCCTTCAACTCTCAGTACAAAATTAAATTCTAGGCATAGTTGAGTTGGAACCCAAGACCTCAGGGATAACACCCAAGTATACTAGCCACTACACCGTGAGATAGGCAAACTATTATGCAACACAACACAACAATAAAGTTTCCTGTAGTGTAACTCATTGGCTGACTACCATAGTTGGGAATTCGAACCCAAGAACTCAGGACTTTTGTTTTGAACATTATCAGAAATATTATTCCATTTACATTTTGCTGCTGCTTATAGTTATAAGAGATGGCATTAATATGGGTGCAGAAAGTGGGAGCAAAAAAGTGGGAGCAAATGTGTGAGCCAATATGGGAGCCAATATGGGAGCAAAAGTGAGAGCAAATGTGGGAGCCAATATGGGAGCAAAAGTGGGATCAAATGTGTGAGCAAATCAGCTCACCTCGGATATCACCAGTGAGTGCTCATATCCACCGCTAGGTAGCGGAAACATACTTTGCATGTTGTATGTAACTATCTTACAAATTTGACTGCATGCAAAACGTGCTTCTATAAGCTGTATATATAATTTAAATATACAATTAACACTAAGTGATCAGACTAACCTGTATAGCCTTGTCTAGGGTATATAGAGGATCCTTAGCAAGAAAGACTGATTAACCCAGGAGTGTGAAGCCTAGCCGTATGCAGTAAGAACCTGTTGGCAGAAAATGGTTCCTGATAAACGGACTTAATGAATGTGAAACGTGTTTTGTGTGTCGTCTTAAATCCTATTATATACGTAGTGATTCGTGTAAGGATTTAAGACGACACAAACGTCTTTTGAGTGTCGTCTCTTGAGTGAGGTCTTAAATCCTATTTTATACGTAGTGATACGTGTAAGGATTTAAGACGACACTCAAGAGACGACACTCAAAAGACGTTTGTGTCGTCTAAAATCCTTACACGTATCACTACGTATAAAACAGGATTTAAGACGACACTCAAAACACGTTTGACATTCATTAAGTCTGTTATTATCAGGAACCATTTTCTGCCTACAGGTTCTTACTGCATATGGCTAGGCTTAACACTCCTGGGTTAGTCAGTCTTTCTTGCTAAGGATCCTCTATATACCCTAGACAAGGCTATACATGTTAGTTCTGAACACTTAGTGTTAATTGTATATTAAAATTATATATACAGTTTATAGAAGCACGTTTTGCATGCAGTCAAACTTTGTAAGATAGTTACATACAACACGCAAAGAATGTTTCCGCTACCTAGTGGTGGATATGTGCACTCACTGGTGATATCCGAGGTGAGCTGATTTGCTCACACATTTGCTCCCACTTTTGCTCCCATATTGGCTCCCACATTTGCTCCCACCTTTGCTCCCTTATTGGCTCCCATATTGGCTCCCACATTTGCTCCCTCTTTTTTGCTCCCACTTTTTGCTCCCATATTAATGCCAACTCTTATAACTATAAGCAGCAGCAAAATTTAAATGGAATAATATTTCTGATAATGTTCAAAACAAAAGTTCTGAGGCCTTGGGTTTGAATTCACTACTATCGTAGTCAGCCAATGAGTTACACTGCAGGAAACTTTTATTTTTGTGTTGTGTTGCATAATAATTTGCCTATCTCACGGTGTAGTGGCTAGTATACTTGGGTGTTATCCCTGAGGTCTTGGGTTCCAAATCAACTATGCCCAGAATTTAATTTTGATCTGAGAGTTGAAAGGTTAGGTTAGGTGAAGTTAGGTTAGGTTAGGTGTAGTTGGGTTTGGTTAGGTTAGGTTAGGTTAGGTAAGGTTAGGTTAGGTGAGGTGAGGTTAGGGTAGGGTAGGGTAAGTTAGGTTGGGTGAGGTTAGGTTAGGTTATGACTAAGTTTGTTATGTCTAGTTGTTTTACAAAAACACCACTTTTCTCTCATATTTGCTTCCATATTTTCTTTGCACTTAAAACTATCTTGACTTGTGTATATACGTTTGCTGTCTTATTTATTGACATATTTGTTAGCATATTTGCTTCCACTTTTGATATTTGCTTTGCTCCCACATTTGATCCCATATTTGCTCCCACTTTTTGCTCCCACTTTTTTTTGCTCCCACATTTGCTCACACTTTTGCTCACACTTTTTACCCCCAACTTTGCTCCCACTTTTTGCATCTATATATGTTCCCACATTAAAATATTGTTGTTATAACCAAGTTGTCTTTACTAGAGATTAGTTTATGCTTGACAGTTCATATGGAAGTAAAAATGACTAGGTATGGTAAGCCATATGCATACTGTAAAGGATATTCATATATTGTGAAACGAAGCAATAAAAATGGAACTGTCATTTGGCGCTGTTCAAAGCAACGATCGAAACAGTGCCGAGGAATGCTTAAGACAAAAGAATTGGACATACTTCCTGCAAGCAATCATGATTGTAAACTTAATAATCATGATAGTCTAAATGTAAGAAAAACTCAAACCCAAGCACAAAACCAAGTCCTAGAAAAAGATAGTGATGCTCAAGATAATATTAACTTCAAGTTTAATACACTACAAAGCACTCATGCTGTTAGCGAGTTGTTTAATGAGAAACCTTTAACACCTCCTGTAAAACCCATGTTCAGACACACACCCACATCTCAAAAGCCCTCAACTCTATCAGAGACAACATACCCCATCAACAAGTTGGTGGGGAAAGGTGAAAAGAATGGTAATAGTAATAATAATAATAACATAAAATTGTTAAAGCACTCTAGCACATCTAAAAAGAAGCTTTCAACAATATGAAAGCAACTCAAACCATTGAACAAACTGTGGACAGAGGTGGAAATTATGATGGTAATGATGACGCTGATGATGAAAATGATGATCATTATGAAGATGATTATAATGATGAGGACCATAATGATAATGATGTTGATAATGATTAACTGCTTCCAGAGTTTTTAAAACCATTCATACAAAATAGCAAATGGAACGATTCTAATATATTAATCGAACGTCTACAGCTCTTGTATGCCTGTAAACAGGCTGGCCATATTGGTTATGTGGAAGAGCTATTAATAATAGAATATGAACGTCGTGAACCTGATATTATTGTGTAATGGGTCAACTTAGCAACACCTCCATCCCCTAAATGTAATTTTCAGCAACTTTTATATTTAAAAACTATAACAAGCAAACATAAACCAAAAGAGCTGTATTCTCTGTGTGTGTGTATACCTATTGTAAAAATATAGAATATTTGAATTAAAATAATTAACATAGTTTGTACATATTTCTTGTTTTTTTGCATGTTGTGTGTATATTTGCTCAACCACTTTTTTGGTTTTTCAATGCAGATTTTTGTTTTGTTTTGATTTTTCCGTAACATTACAGTTATCAGTCTTGTAAAGTGGGTAATTAATATATTGATAAAGGCATCTTTAAAAAAATCACAAGCCTTACAGTTGTCACATATCATGTATAACATGTTACATGTTATCCTACATTCCACATTGGTCATTAAAATAACTACTTATAAAATGATTCCAGTGGCAAATCCTGTTAGCAAATATCATATATTAAATATTTTCACGCCATAGAACGACAACTTGAAAATCATTTATTGTAGGAATACCTTTAATGGCACTACCAAACCTTCAAGTATGCAAAATACATTCCAGATAGTGTTGCAATTTGCTCGATAGTGCCTCGAGAGCTTACATTAAATAACAATACAGTAAACTTATAAACATTAAATAAATCATAATTGTTTTCATTAAATATCATATAATAAATATTTTCACACCAAAGAATGAGCATTTCAAGATCATTTATTGTAGGAATATCTTTAATGGGATCTCCAAACCTTAAAGCAAACCATATGTGATATACATTCCACATAGTTACATAACCGACAGTACGTCGTGGTATCAATCTCAGCCACCGCGCGCGCACATTGTATGTGTTGCATTTCAGTTCCATTTGCAGTTCATTTCTTGAAAATCACCCCCACGCCAAAAAAAAATATAGCAAGCGAGTGGAAACATGTTACACATCAATATTTTTAGAAGCGCACTCAGTTAATGTATGATGATTTTTTGTATTGCATAACTCTTTGTTGACTAGCATTTACTGTTACTTTTGTTATTTTTGGTAAGCTCTACATAAGTATCCTAATTGTCTCTGGTATAATGTCTTGTTTAACAAACATGGTCAGACGGTTTTGTTTATAGGTTTAAGCCTCTGTTGAATATGATTTCAAAAAATGATAAACAGCTTTCTAGAACTGTACTCACTGGTCAATAACCAACAGAGCTGCCAAAATATTTCCCTGATAGGTAACTCATGTTTTGTTAGTCAATTCTTATTGCAAGGCCTGTCAAGACCTAAAAAAATTAGTCTTAACGTATATATTAATCATCAACACCATATCATTAATCAAATCAAACCGTGTTAAGGTATTTATTAAATTTAATTGCATTTTAGGAACCTTGCAAGCATCTTGCAACCTTCAAGAGGAAAGTATAGACAGGAATTGTGAAAAGAAACCCGTTCAATCATTCAATGTCGTTAGTGTTATGAATCTCAACGTAAGAGGTTATGAAAGTTTATGGTAGGGTGAGGTTTTTACAGCTGGATGTCTTTTCTCACTTCCACCACAGACAGCAGTTTATGGGGGATGAAACTTAACTATGATGTTGAATGTACAGGTCCTGGCCTAGGACAATGTCATGCTGAGGTATTTGTCTGCAGGGAGTGTGGTAAACGAAACAACAACAAGAAAAGCATACATGTAAGCATACATGGGAATATTATGGAATTTTCGAGTACATATTGTGCCCAACTCTAGGAATGGGTATTCCAAGATTCAGACACCTAGATATCAAGGGAAAGGCTACAGCCGCTTTTGAAAGTTGAGATATTTGAATATCGCGCTACATTGCTTCTCGAAGCAATTGGAAAGAATTTACCGATACTTGCATGTCAAGTGACGTAGCGAGTAATAGCAGAGGTCGAGGCTATTTATTGATTAAATAGTTAACCATGGAGTAGAGACTTGAGACATGGATCAGATTACTGGCACGGCCAAATGAAAGAGAATGCACTTAGTATCAAGTAAATCGGACCAGGGATACCAGAGATATGAGGATTTCCAGATATCAGCTGATGACGCGTGACCCTGGCAGTTTTGAATAAAAGCCGGCCGGCCGAGGTATCCATAGCTCATTCCAACACAAGCACTTGCAGAGTAAGTTGCTGCTACGCTGAGCCAAGGCACATGGTTGCCGCATCTACGCAGAAGTAATTTTCAAAGTTGTGATAGTCACAAAAGTGCTGCGCTACGAGGTGGAACTTAGTAAGTTTCCGGCGAGGAGAATCACTGAGGTGATTGAATTTTTTTTCTACAGACATTAGTGGAAATATTTATGTTTCTACATGGACATATGCTAGAATTTGTCTAGAATTAGTACTTTGTCACAGTCCAGTAATAACCTAATACTTGGATGTTAAGTCCATTTCAGTCAGTTTTCATATTGGTAACTTGTTAACCACTTCGATCTATCAGTACACTGAAGACCAGTCTATCACGGTGGTGTTCATTAGTCTACGCAAGGGAAACTACAGGTTGCTTAGCGCATGGTAGATGGTGTTAAACCATGCCCAGGGAACGATCTTCAGAACAGCCGTTGATTGGTTAGACTGTCAGTGTCTTCTTGTATTGATAAGATTACCGTGAGTTATGTTACAACTGACATATCTAAGAATAGATCACTTAGATCTGACCCCATTTAAACAAACTGTTATGGCTTTCATAGAAGCCCATATTAAAATGGAACAACAGTTAATTCAAACGTCAAGAGATACTACCACTATGTCTTACTAGACGGATTGTGGGTATATAATGGCGGCCGATACAAGGATTATACGTGCTTGTCCGATAGGGCATGTCCATGGATAAATCTGGTACAGACCAGGTTCGCTACGCTTCAAGACCATCAAGAAATGTAAGCCACATTTGAATTATATTATGCTTAGCTAATTGGAACAAACTATTTTTCGGCAGATGACCAACACATTTTTTTCTTCGTATTTAAATCTTGCAATGATTTACGCAAGACATGTTAGAGTTATTCTGAGTATTTTCAGCACTCAGAACAGTTTAGGATCGATGACCGAGCATTTCGAGCATTTATTTGAATATTTCATATTTTTGGGAAATCACGGTAATCAGCCGATATAACTGTAAAAGTTAATAATTATTTTTGTTGAGGAATGGATATTTTTTCCATATTCGAAGGTTCGAACATGTGGATTCTCACATAATGAGATGATAGTTAAACATATTTAAAATAATATAACAAATAATAATAATAATAATAATCCACTAATGATAATAATAATAATTTTTATAATTTTTCTAAATAATTCTTGGATATTATATTTTATAATAATCATATGTATTGAGAGAGAGCCTATGAAGTAGTTTAATCATTTCTAGTTTGGAACAGGAAATTTTCCGAAGGAGAGTGGTTAGCGCAAGCCCGCATTCAAACAACATTTCAGTTCTGGTTGAACAGTTAATATTTGCAATGAGCAAAGTATATTTTTCAGATAACACGGAGAGGCATGAAACGGGAAGCAAATGATATTTGTATCAAATAGGATATTTTTGTATTTATATAAAATCATGACGTAAATACACTCGAAAGTGAAATAAAGATTTTCATAAGTATGGTAAATTCACGGGTTGAACTGAATGGTAAAATAAAATAAACTTGTAAGTTTATTAATCTTCCAGTGTTGATAACAAGCAGAGGCTTGATTTATTGTATAAATTTTGGGAAGAAAATTTATGTGTGTGGAGTAGTTGAAATGCCATTCCCAGGTGCGCATGTTTAAGTCGCAGGAATGAGGAGATTTTTTCGAGCATCAATCAAATAGCAGGTTCGATGGCTCAGGTTTATAGTAGGAGTATTGGAACTACACATTTCGTCGTATGAATGACCCGAAGGTTATTTCTTAGAAACCATCAGTTCTTATTTCAACCTTGTTTACGAATTCCATTTAGACTTTGATTTTGCTAGAACCCGGATTTGTCATGATAGTAGTTTATTCTTCTTCAGAGGAAGACCTTTGCCGTTGTTGTTGGAATATTGTGTTCTTACACAAATAATAGAATGGGCCACTGCCAATTTAAAAATAATTCTTTAACCACGAATAATTTGAAGGATATTTTCAATCCTAGTGCCATGAACTAAATGAATTTATTATGAAGCTACAATTCTTATTTCCGCATTCTGTCGAAGAATTGCAAGTTGTGAAAATTGCTAAAATGGCCATGAATATAAATATTTTTTCATAATAATGATTCCAAGTGGAAAATTGAATAGTTGAATGGTTCAACAATTTATTGATCAAGTTGATGATTCAGAAATCATATATTTTGTAAGGAACTTGAAGTTCATAATCGAGTCACTTCTCGAAATGTTTAATGTCAGAAGAACAATTAATTTTTGTTGTGCTTCGCACAAGTTCTTCGATGCTATGCTCAAGGTCAAATACTTTTCAGATGTTATTAATATGTGTAAATAATTTGTGTTGATTCAATGATAATAATATTTTTCGACAATATATTTTTGAAACTGGAAAAATAAGTGAAAGTTAAAAATTCTATGAACATTTATTCTACGAGTGTTAATATTATGTAAAAATTCAAACAGTGAACTACGATATTTCCAGTAGAGACAATTAAATTTGAACTGGATTTAATCATTAATTATAAATAATTTTGGAACACAGTCTACAGGACTAACAATCAGACTTGTGTTTCCAAAAAAAATAATTGTCAAATGTGTTTGGAAAATTTCTGTATATTGTGTAAATAGGAGTGTGGATCGCCACACGTGAGTGATGCTGCTTTGAGCATCTTTGCAGTCAATTTTAAATTCAAAATAAACTGAGATAATTTTACTTGATGTGTTACGCCCAATTGAATCTCCTTCTATCCTTATTGTTGCATTGAGCCAAAAATCAGTAAAGCGTTTTTTTCATTTGATGTCGTTTTTGCGATTTGCTTTAACCCATCTGGCGCCCCGGGATATTTTGACTCTCGTGCTGACTGATTATTGGTAAAATGCATATGTGGTCGTGCGGACTTCGGTCTAAACGGGCACAATACAGTGAATTAAAAAAAAAATGGTTAGATTTGATGGTTTGTAGACCGCTTGGCTAAATTTGGTAAATTTTAGTGAATTTTCATCTATATTCGGGAAATTTTAATGAATTTGAGGCAGTTTAAACCATTCTTTGATAAATCAATGGCATTTCAATAAATCTGGTAGTCATGTTGTTGGACTTTGCTGCAATTTGGTGGAATTTGCTAAATTTGCGGTAAATTTAGTGGATTTTAAAACATTCTGGTCAATTTTAACATAAATCTCAGATATTAAGTTTTTTTTACAAATAACCTCTGTCACTGTGATGCCTGTATTAATGTATGCCTTTCACTATGAAGGGGCGGAATGGGACGGACATGGTTATGGTCTTAAGTGAATAGTCATTTATATTGATTGGGTGTTGTGGGTAAATCGAACACTCCTTTCGTTAGTTTTTCAAGTAAGTGTACCCCATGCCACCCTTAAAAGGAGCTGCTAAGCACTGGCAGTTTGCAACCATCTCACTATTGTTAAGGGGGGATGTAATCGGAAATGTAACCATTTAAAAAAAATCATTTCAACCATAGTCTTTGAGTTGAAGGCATGAAATGTTGTGGGTTGATAGATAACTAACTGTAAAAAATGAAAAACATATAATTAGAGACCTAGATGTAAGGCATATACATTAATATTATAAGACATTTAACAGTTATGCCCTTTTATCATGAAAGCCATAACAGACATTCTAATGATACAATCACTTTAAAATGTTTACCGTATGAAGGTATCAATACAACATGAATACTGAACTAAAATAAATTACATATGCACACTAGTTCTTTACTTAAAAAATCTTGAACTTACTGTTGCAGAAATAAGACATATTTTCCATCACATAAAACCCTATAAATAAAAATTTTAATAAGTAATAATTACAATTATAGTTCCATATATTCCACAATGTGTAATGAACAATTCCTGAAAAAATCATAGCTCTGAGATTTACAGTTTTTGAGAAAAGGCTACAGATCCTACAAAAAATGTATATTAGAGAGAAATGCATTTAATCATTTCGTTACCATATTCAAATATGAGAAATGCTTATTTGATTTTTTAAATCCTCCATATTCATACTCTTCATCCTCCAACATTCTTTTCTGCCCTGTTATATTCTGGGTGGCTTCCAGCTCATAATCAGGCATCCCTTTCTCAGCTTTCATGAGTCTATTCTTATCAATGGTGTTGAACGCCGTTATGTTGAACACTCCTAGATTCAAACCAAGTATAGGTGCAGAGTTTCACAAATTAATGTGTTTTAATGAACTTCCATGTCTCCGATAACTATAAAATTTATACACAATGTAAATTACACTATGTAGATTACGACTAACACGTTTCCCAAAAATCAACTTTTGAAACAAATTTCATTACATCCCCCTTAACATGGAATGCTCATTACTTGTTATTTTAAGTACATGTTGTCATGTAGGAATGGAATTCATCCAAACATAACATGTTTTGATTTTCTTTACACTTGTCTGTGGGCAACCATGACATTTACCTGTAGTACAAGTGGAAAACCACATGAGTTTGACGTTTAGAAAACTCACCTCACCCCACCCCAACTGTTTGGAAATGGAAATAATTTGTTTTTGTCTTACTTAGGGGCTTGGAAATCATGGTCATCACTTCCATGTACTGAGGAACAACAATAAGGGGTCATGTACACTATTATTAGCTAAGAATTTAATACAATTTTGCATACCCTTAGGACCAGTATCGCATTATAAAGGCATGCCATGTGTTAGCGTCCTTAAAGCCAGTGATATAAAACAAAAGGGGTCTTTAATTTCCAGCCCCCCCCCCAAACATGGGCTTACATCTAGTGATATGCGGGTTGGCGACCACGGGGGCCCCAGCTGTGGTCGGCATTGCTTCTACTGATTTGTACCGGGCTCGTCTCTGTCTTCTTTCCTTTCGACCACACTTGGTCAACTCTTGTTCTCTACCGAGCCTGACATTGTTAGGATATCCAAGGCCTAGGGAGTCTCTTCCTTTTTTCACTTAATTGACCCCTGTTTAATTTTTTTCTGATACCCTCCTTGTGTGTGGAGGCAGCCTTCCTTTTATTTTCAAGTTATTTCCTGCCTTTTGCTCAAGCCACACTTAAGGTAGGGTGTATGTTGCCCCACAACTTGTGGTGCACCATGGATATGGCTACACCCTCAAGGGCTTACGGCTGATCAGTTTCGAAGTTGGCGACCTCAAGGGATTCATGAGCTGGATCCAGTTTTCTTCCTTTTTATCCATTACCTCTAAGGCGGACCCTCTCCTCTTTCACTTTCATATCTACCTTTTATGGCTCTCTTTCCTTTCAAGTCCCTCAATCCACATTCTTGGGGGTAGAGGGCCATTTCTTATTCCTTCCGTCCTTTGTTTTGCATTTCTTCATCTAGTATATAAGCGTGTAGTTAGTTTTAGTTATAGTTCAGATTTAATTTTATGTTCACCATCAGCCAAACCATCAGGGTCGATAGGACAGCTTACTGGTTAAGTTTATAGAACGTTTGTCTTTTGTTTGAAATAACACCAGCTTTAATTCCTGACTGGCTCATGAATTTTATACTTTGTTCACTTACTTGTCATGGCTTTGAAACCGGGTGTCTGTAACGTGATCATTATTCATTTTAACTTCAGTGTACGGTGTAGGATTGGAAAGAAGGCGGCCGTGGCTTATGAATTACAACTATGTTGGCATTTATCTAATGTATAAATAAAAAAGAGTTCAAACATCATGTAGGACATGAACTATTTTTAAATTCAGATTTGTATTTCACAGTAAACACAATTATTCTCCGTTTAAAACAAACCATAAATTTCTTTTTCTAACATGATAGCTTATAGGCGGGCATTGCTATAGCTTACATGTACAGTAGTAGGGTTATCAGCTAAGGATTCAAATTCAAATACCTACACCTCTCATGGTATGGCTCTTAGTCAATTCGTTAAACTACAGAAAAATTTTCTATAAGTTCTGTTATATTATCATTTGGCCATCTCACAGTGTAGTGGTTAACATACATGGTAGTCAACCCTTAGGTCTTGGGTCCCAACCTCGACTATAGCAAGACATTCATTTTTAATTTTAAGGTTGCAATAAGGTTCACTCAGCCTTGTCAACCCTTACCTAACCACTATCTAGTCATGTACGTTAACACGGTGCAGAGCATGTGAACTATCAGGTAGACGAGTAATATAAAACTTGCTGACATCTCCGTGCACTTATCACCAGGACTCACTACACAAACAATAGCCAGTGTCTCTGTGCAGATTCAACCCAGCGGTAGTATGCAAGCGTATGTTAATTTAAAAAGCATCATTAATATAACTCGACCGTCACCACAGAGACCTCGGGTTCATTTTTTTTTCTTCTAAAGGCTGCAACAGGGTACACTGAGTCTTGACAGGTAAAAATTTTCGGGTCCTTCGGCTTTCCCCAATTAATTGGGGTCGCCGGAGCCAACCAAGCTCATTTTGGTTTTGGCCGGGGATTTAAAGCCTAATGCTCTTCCTGACGCCATGTGATTTTTGAGGTGCAATTTCCACCCCGCTGTCACTGGGATTTGAACCCAAGCCGTCCGGGTAAAGACGAGCAGCTAAGCCACAGCGCCATCACGCTCCCCACTGGTTAGTTATCTATACACACACATTAATCCATAAATCCCTAATAATAATAATAATCCTCCATACACACGTCCATTAAAGCATGGTTTCACAAAACGCTTATGCATTTAGGTGTTTAATACCTTTTTCCCCTGTAACATTACTATTCCCTGTTTTAAGAGTGAAATAATCTATCGAGGTAAAACCGTATGTCATCACCAATTTTTCAACTATCACACCTAATTTTAGGATTCTTCGTTTCCAAGGTATCGATTTTTCCATTTGGGGGTAGTTTTCACCCCCCTACTATTTTTCATCAAAAACAAAAGATCTTAGGTTCAATTATCCTTTTTACCCGTTTAACACCTTTTTACCCCCTGTAAAATAACTATTTACTGTTTTTGGGCTGAAATGACATGTCCAGGTAAAAGCGTATGTCATGGCATATTTTTTAAGTTATCACACCTAATTTTAGGGTTCTTAGTTTCCAAGGTATCAATTTTTCAATTTGGGGGTAGTTTTCACCCCTGCTATTTTTCATCAAAAACAAATGATCTTAGGTTCATTTATCATTTTTTAAGTGTTTAACACGTTTTTTCTCTCGTAAATTGACTATTTACTGTTCTAGGGGTGACATGATCAATCGAGGTAAAAGCCTATATCATCACTTATTTTTAAAACTAACGCACCTAATTTTAGGGTTCTTAGTTTCCATGATATTGATTTTTCAATTTTGGGGGTAGTTTTCACCCCCCTGCTATATTTCATCAAAAGCAAAATATCTTAGGTTCATTTATCATTTTTAAGTGTTTAACACTTTTTTCTCGTAAAATGGCTATTTATTGTTTTAGGGGTGAAATGACCAATCGAAGGAAAAGCCTATATCATCACATATTTTTAAAGCTAACACACCTAATTTTAGGGTTCTTAGTTTCCAGGATATTGATTTTTCAATTATTTTTTTGGGGGGGGGGGTAGTTTCACCCCCCAAAGGGGGACGTCCCCCCAAGTGCTAGGACCCCTCATACAAGGTTCGCGAGATAACAACAAAAGTGTAGTTAGGCCCTTTTGACAAAAAATGAATCATATATTAAAAAGCGGGGCGTCACTCCAAGTGCTAAGATACTGCCTATGGCAAAATCCCTTCAGGGATTCCGAAAATATTAACAAAAGTGTAGTTAGACCATTTTGACAAAAGCCGTCAGTGCGCACACATACCACCCCCCCCCCCCCCCCTGGGTAAGGATATTTTTTTATTTTGAGGTGGACATACCTCGTCCATAGAAAAGGGGAGTTCACCACGAGTCCTACGACACCCCATATGTTTAAATCCCATTATTGGTTAGCGAGATACTAAAAAGCCGATGACCTATTATTTTTTTGATTTATTAAAATAAATATTTTAAAAAATTCTATAAATAATCATTTAGAAAGCCCGCTCTCTTACAAAAGCCCTCACGTGCGCATTGATAAAGAAAAAAAAACTATTTCAACCCCCCCCCCCCCGGTAAGGGTAGTTTTTATTTTGGGGGTGGATATACCCCATCCATAGGAAGGGGGGGGGGTTCATTACGAGTCCTACGACACCCCATATGTTTAAATCCCATTATTGGTTGGCGAGATACTAAAAAGCCGATGACTTATTAGTTTTTTGGATTTATTTAAATAATTATTTTAAAAAATCTATAAATATTCATTTATAAAGCCCGCTCTCTTACAAAAGCCGCCAAGTTTGTATGCCTACAAGAAAATCCTATTTCACCCCCCCCCCCCCGGGTAATGGACGTTTTTATTTTGGGGTGGATATACCTCGTCCATAGGAAAGGGGGGTTCACCACGAGTCCTACGACACCCGATATGTTTAAATCGCATTATTGGTTAGCAAGATACTAGAAGCGGATGACCTATTAGTTTTTTTGGTTCTTAATAAATATTTAAAAAACTCATCTATAAATAATCATTTAGAAAGCCCGCTCTCTTACAAAAGCCCTCAAGTGCGCATGCATACAGAAAAAAAAACCTAATCGACAAAATGTCAAAAACACACGTTTACCTCAAATTGCGTTTGCAAATTCCACCCATTTTAAAATATAACCTCACCATCAAATTGAGCGGGAAAAATACCATCAAAACGACCCCTCACTCAACCCTTGTCCTCGCACACTACCTAACCTTTTCCCATCATAGCCATTCGTATTCAAGCACAAACGCAACTTACAAGAGAACATACACTACCCCACTACTCGTGGATGACCTTCTAGTTTTGGCATTTTAATTAAATAAAGAGGCTATAGGAAGAGAGGGGGCATCACTATAAGTCTTAGGACATCCTGTATGCACAAATCTGACCATTGGTTAGTAAGATATCAGGTTCGGGGCCGCTACGAGGGTGGCTAAATAAAAAGTGAGACAGCTTTCCCCTCATCCCACTACTAATGAGGTACATTCACTCAACCATTTGAGGAAAACTGTGAAGATATAAACTTGATTATCTTGGGAGCGGCCTCGTGAATGGTAGTCACTTCTACTCCAGGGAATTATTCAATGCACCTGACTTCAGGTGAAGGATGCCTCATTCCCACTGTTATCTCCAATTGCAAAGAAACACACACACCCTAGTACAGTTAGGTATTAAGGGTCCTTACACATACATACCCCTAAGTAAATGGAGCTGATGGCCACGATGTTGCAAACCTCTAAATGAAATAGCAACCACGTCAGAGAGCAGCAGCTATTTGTTGACACAGATCTCGCTTGACCTCACCTGACAAAGTTCTCTCACACGCCCCATGTGCCCAATGCTGACCTTCACCTGCCGCTCTATGGTATGAAGTACATTACGTTTAAAATTACCATGTGACCTTCTGCTTTCTTCTGCTACTGCAGTTTCAAAGTCTTAACTACCACAGCCATGCTAGTATCCGTGAAGGATCCAGCATATTATGCTGTTTTTGTTAATTATTTTAGAGGCTTTGCGACATCGTGATCGCTTGGGTACACCCGTGTACTTGGGTGTGTGTGTAATTTTGCCCCATAACATGTGTTATTGTGAAGGTTGTACTAGAGTGTGTATTTGAAAATTGGGGATAGGATTGGGAACGAGGAGGACGAGGCCTTACGTTAGGAACCATCCAGGCTTTCGCATGGAGTAGAAGTGGGAAACCACGGAATACCACTTCCAGGATGACTGAGGTGCGAATTGAACCCTCCTCTTCTCAGTTTTGCCTCACAGGGTTGAGTGGAGATCGTTCCAGCCTTTGCATCAGATTTAATATGTCTTGGCAGAGAATTGAACCCGGACCAAGAATGCTAGCCGCTACACTACGAAGTGGTCCATATTTTACTCTTAGCAACTTCAGAACCTCGCAGTCCTTCCTAATTATCCATTTCTTTATTACTTGAAAACGAAAAGGGTAAACCATGTGTAGGACGCCTAACTGCTGGTTTTCCATTCCAGCGGATGTGGTTCGAATCCCAGGGACTACCGGGGCAGGAATTCTTACTAGGGAATGTACGTAGTGTCAGGAAAGATATCGTATTGCAAATCCATACGATCCAAGCGACCACAATAACTAGGGAAGAGCTGTGCGTTGTTGCCAAGTTAATTTTATGGGAACAAAATGGACTCAACTTAGAACGGTCTAAAATATGATAACTTTTTTTTCACACCCAGCATTCTTTCGAGTTTAATCAGAAAGTTAATGAATGATCATACTGTAGACTAATTCTAAAGGACATGTAGTGTAAGGTGTGTGTGTGATTAATCTAATACTTAACATATAGATTGTAAGAGGGCACCGTTTAGGTTAATGTCTATTTTTGATTAAACGATTTTTGCAATAATACAATGTATGGCTCTTAGTAATTCCGAACATGCATTACGTTCAATTTAAAATCGACCAGATACGTATTGTTACGTGCCACCCCCTAGTGGCACTTCCGTTACCTGGATTACGGTGGGTAGTAAGCACAACACAAATTGTTCCTTTAAAGAAACGTATTAGCTTTATTGCGGGCCAGAAATATACACCACACAAATAGCAAATACAAGCAATTAGTATCTCACTCTATTTTCCTCTTGTAGGGAACACTTGCCTTTCACTTGTCAATAAGCCACAGAAGTTAATCCCTCCTAATGAGTCCGGTGGCCTCGACAGAACTACCTGCAACACTTCCTTGAATACGCAAGCTACAGTTATTTACGATAGCCGGTCACTCACCACTACACTCTGCTTCGCTGTCCGCTGGCTAGGGAAACAGCCCCCGGTGCTTTCGCAATTCACCACACTAACCTCTGCTGCACTGGAAAACACACTCGCTCAAGACACAGTTCCTCCGTAGGCTTCACATTCCTTCGCTGTCAAGAGAATCAGATTCACTAGGGTTTCGCAAGTCACGTCACCAACAACTGTCGCTCAGGCAAAAGCTCGCACTGGCTCGAAAAACACTGTCCACCCCGCTTGCCAGGTCGCTCTTATATAGCAGGCTGGTGACTCAATAAATGCTTCGAGACCCGTCCAGGATTCACGGCTTCTCGAGATTTCCATTACAGGCTGTGTCACGAATATTCTGTACCATCCCTTTGTCCTAGTAGCCCTGTTGCGTAAGGCGCACGTAATACACTGAGGCAAAGAACAGCCAGGGGGCAGCTGAGACTCATGCGGCGAGGCGACGAAACAAACTCACAGCCGTAACACCACCCCCTTCCTAAAAGGCTAATCGTCCCGATCAATCATTGGTCCGTCTTTGTCCCTCCGTAGGCTGCCAGGCGATCTCGATGCACGATCTTCATCTTCGCCCTCGGGCTCCGCTGGATCCTGTAGACGACATCGTTGATCCGTTTCACGACTCGGTACGGGCCCTGCCAGGACTTCTGCAGTTTGGGTGACAGGCCTTTCATCCGTAATGGGTTGAAGAGCCAGACAAATCGTCCTCGTGGAATCCGCCGGCATCCGTCTGCTGGTCGTATCGGGTCTTCATTAGGTCGGTCTCGATCCGCAGTTTCCTCCTCGCGAACGCGTGCACGTCCTCCAGTTGGTCGACCAGTTCTTGACAATACTGGCTTACCGGGATTGGATCACTCCCAGGTCGGCCGAAGGCAAGATCGACAGGTAGACGGAGTTCCCTCCAAAACATGGCCCGGACTGGTGTGCACCCGGTGGCTTCATGCACGGCTGCGCGGTAGGCCAGGAGAAATAGTGGAAGATGTTTGTCCCAATCCCTCTGGTGCTCACTGACGACTATTCGGAGATGGTTCTCGATGGTGCGATTGAATCGCTCTACCATCCCGTCGGACTGAGGGTGTAGCGGCGTCGTCCTTGTCTTACGGATTCCCAGCAGCTGGCATAGGTTCTGGAACACCTGCGACTCGAAGTTCCTCCCTTGGTCGGAGTACAGCTCCAGGGGTACTCCGTACCGGCTGACGAATTCCTTCACCAGGGTCTCTGCGATCGTCGCGGCTTCTTGGTTAGGGAGCGCATACGCCTCCGGCCATTTGGTGAAGTAGTCGCTGACGACCAATATGTAGCGGTTCCCTGCTTCGCTCAACGGGAATGGCCCAGCAACATCGATGGCCACTCTCTCTATGGGGCCGCCCACGTTGTAGGTCTTCAGTGGACCCCGTCGTCTTCGTCCTGGGTCCTTGCCGGCTGCGCAATCGTGGCACCTCGCGCAGTGGTTCTCCACGTGTGTTCGGCATCCGATCCAGTAGAACCGCTCTCTCAGCTTCTCCTGGGTCTTCTTTATCCCTAGGTGTCCACCAGTTGATCCTCCATGGACTTCCTTTAGGACTTCCTCCGTCATAGCCTTTGGAACGACGACTTGTTCCCGAGATGTCTTCCCGTCGGTGCTCTCCCAGGTACGGCAGATGAGGCCATCCCTTACAATCAGCGAGTCCCACTGCGCCCAGTAGGACTTAATCTTTGGGCTGCAGTCACTCACAATATTCCACTCGGTTCTGGGGACGCAGGCCCTCTTCCATTCGGCTATCAGTCCCAGGTCATCATCTTCTGCTTGTGCCCGCGTGAAAGATTCGCGGCTCCAGCTCCCTTGAAGCTTCACGGTAGTCCTTCGGCACTATATCCCGGTGTTCTCCTCCCTTCTGGTACAGAAGGTGCAGTCTTCGGGCCACGGTCTTCTTGACAGGGCGTCGGCGTTAGAATGCAGTTGGCCTTTCCTGTGCTGGATCTCAAAGTTGTACTGTTGAAGCCTCTCTAACCACCGCGCGAGTTGACCCTCGGGCTGCTTGAAGTTCAGGAGCCACCGCAGGGATGCACGGTCGGTCCTGATGAGAAATTCTTGCCCGTACAGGTATTTGTGGAAGTGTTCAATGGTCTTCACGATGGCGAGCAGTTCCTTCCGGGTGACGCAGTAGCTCCTCTCTGGCTTTGACAAGGCTTTGCTGAAGTAGGCCACTACTCTCTCCTCGCCGTCCACTACTTGCGACAGGATTCCCCCTATACCAAAGTCGCTGGCATCGTTATCGACGATGAACCTTGTTCCAGGTCTGGGGTAGGCCAGAATAGGTGCGGTGCACAGAACCTGCTTGAGTTGTTCGAAGGCACCGTGGCATTCTGCTGTCCACGTGAAGAGTTGGTCCTTCTCAGTCAGTCGATGCAGTGGTTTGGCGATGTCGGCGAATCCTCTCACGAAGCGACGGTAATAAGTGCAGAGTCCCAGGAAGCTTCGTAGTTGGGACTTGTCCTTCGGAACTGGCCACTCGCTCACAGCTGCGGTCTTCTCCGGGTCGGTGCGCACCCCTTACTCGGAGACGATATGTCCAAGGTACTGGACCTGCTTCTGGAAGAGCTGACACTTCTTGGGGCTCAACTTCAGCTGGGCAGCCCGTAGCTTCATCAAGTTCTCCTTCAGGTTGCTGTAGTGCTCCTCGAAGCTTCTTCCCAGAACGATGACGTCGTCTAGGTAGACCAGGCAGGTCTTCTAGTGTAGTCCCTTCAGAATGGACTATATTAGTCTTTCGAAGGTCGCAGGGGCGTTGCACAGACCGAATGGCATGACGGTGAACTGCCAGAGCCCGTTGCCCACAGAGAACGCCGTTTTCTCGCGGTCCTTAGGGTGGACCTCCACCTGCCAGTAGCCACTCTTCAAATCCAAGGTGGAGAACCATCTTGATCCTGATATGGTGTCCAGCGTGTCGTCGATCCGGGGTAGAGGGTAACTGTCCTTCTAGGTGACGTCGTTCACCCGCCTGTAGTCCACGCAGATTCTGGTGGAGCCGTCCTTCTTCTTAACTAGCTCGACCGGAGAGCTCTAAGGACTATGTGATGGCTCGATCACCCCCTGCTCCTTCATTTCTTCCACCATCCGGTCGACTTCAGCTTGCTTGGCGAGCGGGACACGTCGGAATGGGGCCCTAATCGGTGCGCTGCCCCCAACGTCGAATCTGTGCTGGACTAAGCTTGTCCTGCCGAAGTCTTTGCTCCCCACTGAGAAGACATCCTGGAATTCATGTAGCAGGTCCCGAAGTTGGCGTGATTTTTTCTCGTCTAAATGGTCCTGGGATCCTTGGTACAGCTTCTGTAGTTCTTCTGGCAGGGCGCGTCTTCTTCGGTTGTCCGTCTGCAGGTGTCCGTCCATCGTGTCTGTGATGCGGGCAATCCAGGTAACGGGCTCGCAGACTCCTAGGTTGGTGTCCCGGTGAACCGTAATGTCGTAGTCGTTCAGGTTGGACAGGCGGACGTACGGCCGAGACGTCGTGTTGATGAGAGTCTTGGCAATTAGCAATCCTTTTGTCTGGATGTCCTCTTTCGGGCCGCCTCTCCGGGTGTCTTCCAGCTACGTCGTTGTTGGTGGTGCTGTGACTCTTGAAGAACCGGCATAGCGCCTCCATCAGTTCGTCGGCCAGGGGCTTGGTCTCGTTGGCTTTGGCTGGTTCGTCGACGTCCACTTGACGCGCCCGTGCGTGCATTCTGGATACCTGCTTTGCCGTCTCGAACTCAAGTGCGTGGCTCAGCGCATCTGCAAGTGTCTTATTGCGCGCAAGTCGCAGTGCCAGTTGAGTATCCGAGTACCGTAGCCCGTCGGTGAAAGTCTGCGTCGCAATCTGTTCCAGAAAGTCGGCTGGCGCTGTTGGATAGGCGAGCCTTACGAGGCGTGCGATGTCCATCTCGAACTCCTGCAGGGTTTCCGCGTTCTTTTGTACCCGGGTCCAGAGCTGCATCTGGTAAGACTGCTGAAGATGGCTATCTCCATATCAGGACTCCATATGGGCGATTAGTGAAGCGTAGTCCTGGGATCCAGTCGGGATGGCCTGAAGGACGTTAAGGGCGTCCCCTCTCAGCGCTACAATGAGAGCTGTAGCCTTTTCCGTGCTGTTCCAGTTGTTTATGGAACAGGCTGCCTCGAACTCACGTAGATAGGTGCTCCACGGGACCTTTCCGTCGAAGGTTGGGGGCGTCACTCTGGTCTGTCCCGTTCCTGATATTACCGGTGTACCTGTGGGCGAGCGTCGGCGCAGCTCGGCAACTTCCTCTTGAAGAGCGTTGAATCTCGCTTCCATCCCCGTCGGCGGGCGTTGGCTCTGCTCAGCAATTTCCTTTTGTAAAACGTTAAATTTCTCTTCCACCCCCGTCAGTGGGCGTTGGCGCAGCTCGGCAAATTCCTTTTGTAAGACGTTGATTTTCTCCTCCACCCCCATCAGCGGGCGTCGGCACAGCTCGGCAACTTCTTTTCCACTGCCGTGACTTCCTCACGTAAGTCCTGTTCTAATTTCTTCAGGTCTTGTGCTAACTTAGTCTGGCCATCTTCCATCTTCTTCTGGCCATCCTTCAGGTCGTTGGCTAAATTCTTCTGGCCGTCTTCCATCTCCTTCAGGTCATCCTTCAGGTTCTTGGCTAATTTCTTCTGGCCGTCTTCCATCTTGGCTTCCATGCCACTTAACTTTTCTAGCAATGCTGCAAATTGCGCTTCCTCACAGGAAAATTAGAGAGCTTTGGTAAAATGACCTGCTCGGGTTTTGAAACCAGGACCTTCAGGTGTTGTGCTTGTGCTTGATTTCGTAATCCCACTTCTGACACCAGTTGTTACGTGCCACCCCCTAGTGTCACTTCCGTTAACTGGATTACGGTGTGTAGTAAGCACAACACAAATTGTTCCTTTAAAGAAACCTATTAGCTTTATTGCGGGCCAGAAAGATACACCACACAAATAGCAAATACAAGCAATTAGTATCTCACTCTGGTTTCCTCTTGTAGGGAACACTTGCCTTTCACTTGTCAATAAGCCACAGAAGTTAATCCCTCCTAATGAGTCCGGTGGCCTCGACAGAACTACCTGCAACACTTCCTTGAATACGCAAGCTACAGTTATTTACGATAGCCGGTCACTCACCACTACACTCTGCTTCGCTGTCCACTGGCTAGGGAAACAGCCCACGGTGCTTTCGCAATTCACCACACTAACCTCTGTTGCACTGGAAAATACACTCGCTCAAGACGCAGTTCCTCCGTAGGCTTCACAATCCTTCGCTGTCAAGAGAATCAGCTTCACTAGGGTTTCGCAAGTCACGTCACCAACAACTGTCGCTCAGGTAAAAGCTCGCACTAGCTCGAAAAACACTGTCCACTCCGCTTGCCAGATAGCTCTTATATAGCAGGCTGGTGACTCAATAAATGCTTCTAGACCCGTCCAGGATTCACGGCTTCTCGAGATTTCCATCACTGGCTGGGTCACTAATATTCTGTACCATCCCTTTGTCCTAGTAGCCCTGTTGCGTAAGGCGCACGTAATACACTGAGGCAGAGCACGGCCCGGGGGAAGCTGTGACTCATGCGGTGAGGCGACGAAACAAACTCACAGCCGTAACAGTATATTATTGGCCTACACACATATCAACAAAGTAGCATAATAACATGGGAACATAGCAGATTTAGCATTGGTTGATTCAAAAGTGAACTGCAATCATAGAATCACACACACTTTACACCACATGTCCTTTAGAATTCGTCTACAGTATCATCATTCATCAATTTTCTGAGCAAGCATAGGGGTATTTGATTACGTGTTCGATTATTTTCTCCTCAGAGATTGTTTATGTGAGTTCCACGTTGCCTCGTTAAACATCATCACAAAAGATTCAAAATAAAATTCGATGTGGAAATTCTTTCTTCATTAAAAGGGCCTAACTGCTTCACTACTGATCATATTTTGCAAGCAAGGTCACCGTGCTTGCATCGAAGCCATGGAAACACATCTAGTTTCCATATCCACATGTCTTCCGTCCACATGTTCGGCCAGAATTCTAGGGGATCAATTTTGTTTCTTGAATGGCTTTCTCATCTCAATTTACTCTACTGTATTACGAAGTGAAATGCCATGTCCTGAGGTTCGGATTCAACGTAAAAAGGAGGTCCCGTGGCTCATAATCGGCCGATTCACAGTCACGTTAAACTACAATCGTCCTTCCTTCAATTTACTGTAGCTACTGTTTCGTCGGTTTATTACTTTGATCACTTGATTTTATCGGCACCCTTTGTTGCAAGATTTCGTGTGTCCGGTTTCACGGCCAAGTGGGTCGAGCGCTGGACTTATGTGCAAGGGGCACAGGGTTCGAATTCTGGAAGAGTCGTGGGATTTTAACTTTCTACTGTTAATTTCCCAGGCTCAGAGACGTGTTTGTTACGTCTTCATCAGTGTTTCATCTTCATCACGACGGGCAGGTTAACTATGTATCTCAACTTGAAGGACCTGCAGTAGGTCTCTCCGGAGAACACTGGTGATTATTGCAGAATTGCATCTAAAAAAGAGAGAGTATAATTCTTTTATCAGCCATATCTCACAGGAAACACAAGGAACATTCACAGGCACCTGTAAAAAGCCACCCTCCCCTCCAGTTACTTTTGTTCGGAACTGATACAAACAAACTTTGAGTGTCGCCACTCCTTCAAGCAACATTTAGGACACAGATTACTCCCTATAACAGCCGTGTTAATTACTGGTTCCTACGACTGTAGAGCCACCTAAGGTCAGGTGGTAGTTACTGTGACTGTGATTGTAGCGTCATATGTAGTGCAATTGGGCATCTATGAGTAGAACTTGTAAGCGCTAGAATTGGCAGTCTTCTCCTCTAATACTCTACCCAGTATAATCTTCCGCTACACACAATCCTCCCATTAGTATATTCAGATCAACTTTGAAGTGTGATGATATCATACAGCAAATACTACAATACTGAAAAAAAAGGGAAAAAAACACAACAAAATAAAACACACACATTCAAAATCGCCACTGAATGTGCCATTCACAAATAAATAATTCCGATGTGGGAGATTATGGGTACCAGAACTCCGAATGAACAATCAAAGCGGTTAGGAGGTAAATTTCATCCCAAAAATATACCTTTACATTTGAAGGCAAAATTCTGTCCCCCCGGCGCCTCTATAGGAACAATAGTAATCAGAGCCGTCGGACCCATAAAGATTATTATTGTTAGCATTATCTTTTTTACATTTGAATTCAGCCTCTATGGACTGCATATTAACAATCAATTTCTTTTGTGTCTAGATCTTGTTCTTTTGACGGCCTTGACATCCTCCCAGTATTTCTTGAGTCCTCCGATCAGTGCCTTCCTTCGGCTCCTGGGCTCAGATTCCACTTTAAAATATTATTGCTTGTAAGTCGATTTTACCCTCCAGGTTGGTTTTCCCCACGGACTCAGGGAGGGATCCCACCATTACCGCCGCTACGGGAAGCTTCCTGGAGCTAGGAACATCTGGTCGTGGGATACAACTGGGGAGGTGGGATCAGCACCTCGCCCAGGCGGCCTCACCTGCAAATCGAACAGGGGCCTCATGACGGTTGGGAAGGGAGGGGAAGATTGGGAGGGATAGGCAAGGAAGAGGGAAGGAGGCGGCTGTGGCCTTACAGTAGGTACGGTACCGTTATTCCATTTTCCGGAGTTCAGTACATTTTCAGCGCGACTTTCCAACTTGGGGAGAGCAAGTCAGCCAGCCTCATATTTTGTAACTAATGGCTGATACTTCGCCGAGCGGTACTACCGAAGCTCGCCGAACGCCCAGAATCATCCCCCGAGCATGCACGAAGTGAAGTGATGCTACCAGCGATCGATAATGTTGACACATTTTATCGAACCGCCCACCTGAAACAAGTTTTTATAATGTAAAGAATTGAGAACTCTTTATGCACTATGCCGTGTATAAGATGTTACCACAATATAGCATGGTGTTAATGCTAATGTATTTTCGTTGATATGAGCACTGCAGATTACCTGAGTTGTATTTATCATGCACCAGTGCGATTAACATCGATATCTGTCACGCTGGAGTGGGGGAAACACAGGTTTCTTGCAATCCGCTGCCAGGCAGGAGAAGACAGATTCAATTACGTCTCGGTTGAATATACTTCGAACCCCAAGAGTGACCAGTTCTTCCGTGTTATGCGCTTATACTTATAATCGTCGAACAAGTTCCAAGTGACGGAGGAAATCAGAATATCTCACATGCTTGTGGATATTGTCACAGCACATCAGGGTAGAACTTTGATTATTTCAAGTCAATGTTACGTTATGTTCATACGCAGGAACATCGACGTTGAGACATTAATCACGCGGAGTGATAGCAATAGTAGCAATACTTGTAAATGCTACAGTTCAAAGAAATAGTTATTATACATTTCAAGATAATATTTCTTACTGTGACCGCACTGTAACACAGTTTCCACAAACGGACATATACACTATAACTTCCTCTTATTCCATGTCACATTTAATGATAGGACGTCGGGAGGAGTGAATGCTATGAGTCTTGAACTGATAACCATGGCAGGTTAAACGATAAACATTAATACTACTTACTGAGTATTGCAACAAACATTTCGTAAGGAAACGATACTGCCGTCTACATATTCTAGTGGCGTATTAAACAGCCGATACCGTGTCGGAAATGAAGCTTCACTTTATTACAATCACGGGGAAGATGGACTTACTTTTCGGTTTCATTCGAGTGTCGGGCATTATTGTGTGATGATTGACTTCTTATGGGCGAGATGGAGCGTACATGGGGACGAAGGAGACCATTTTTGCTGTGGTGGAGTAATCCAGATGCCAGTCTTGAACCAGGGGAACGAGGAGTGGTGTTCCCGAGTTCGAGTTCCTGAGACCTGGATAATACATACTGTACCTCAGTATGGGATGGGATTTGATGTCAGGGCATGTATATGCTCTATTTGTCGTCTGCTAGAATCATCAAATATAGACAGAAGCCAGTCTTATCATTAGTAGTAAAGCTTGGACATTCTAATGTTACGATTGCTGCCATTTTTCGTTTTTATCAGCATGATTGTGAGGTGGAGGAGAGGCGTGATGTCGTTTTCATGACTGGCCCCATCCTCGATCGGATTTTGGCTCGAATAACGAGTGCATCCATTTTCAATTTTGATTGTTGGTTTGAATTTAAAGTTAATATTTCGTAAAATAAATTTTCTAATTAGAAACTTCTTAAATGTAGAGAAGAGGACCATTTAGGGGAAGAATTGCGTTTCACATATTTATTGAAAGTTTAAAATAACATCTGCAGATGTTATTTTTGGACATTATCAGGATTTTTGTATTTTGATTCCAGCTACGTTTGAAGTTGAGCTTCGAACTATTTTTATGTTCGAGAGTTACGTATTCTGAAGTTGCCAATGCATTTTGATATCATGAATTTGTTGTTTAGAGAGTATATTTTTGGTAAGAAATTTGATCCTTCGTTTATATTAGGAACATTCTTTACTCTTATGAAGGATATATGCCAGCATTGATTTCTAATGGATCAAAAGTCGCTAACCTCTGTTGTTACCTGGAACCATGGTGTAGGATCATTGCTGACATTTTTGAGATAATTTGAGGGGAGATGGATCAGGTTTAGGTTGATCAATTTTACTTCTTTTTTGATACCTCATGTGCTTGGTGCATGTAGGATGTGATTGTTACAGTCATGATTTAGCTCCATCATTGGAGGATTTATTCACACGAATTTATTACGCATTTTGATGGCATGAGAATACTTCAGAAAGAACATTCAGTCTTTTCGACGCTATTCCCAGGAACAATTTAAAGTGGAGGCATATCATTGTTAAGTACTCGTGACAACGATTATACTTTTGTAGGGCAAAGTTATTCAACTCCAGTGGAATGTATTTATGAACCCATACTTAATGATTTGAAATGAATTGTAATTACATTGTATAATTTGAACGACACAATATTATGTGCGAAAAAGAAGCTGTAATCTGATATGAGTAATATAATTTATCGATCACCATGAGGGTGATAAATGAATGCGAACATCTGAGGAGGTAAAATTGTAATAATGAGTTAAGAGCTTATAGAAGTACTGTGCCCAAATCCACTGGTGCATTTTGAAGAGCACAGGCACATATTTTAAGTCCCATGCGGAAGATTTGAATAGCGCGCGACATTTGTTCTTAGAACAAATTGGAAGGAATATGCAGGCTATAGAACGGTTAGTGACGCGGCACACGTCACAGTCGAGGCTATATTTTGGATAAAATATTTCCCGATTGTTTGGAAACTTGGGACATATACCATTTTACTGGCACGGGTAATAGAAGAAGAATGAGCCATATTAGAAGAAAATCGGATCAGCGGAAGACGAGCTATAAGAAGTTTAATGATAGAGGACATACCCAGCTATGACGTCAGAGGAGTGCTCTGTACAGTATAAATTGAGAGCCGAGCTGGACTCAATATTCACTTCTTCACAGCGCAGGGGCGCTACAACTTCGATACACTTCTTCACAGCGCGTGGTCGCTACAACTTCGAATAATTACAAGCGCATGGTCGCGTAGCGCGTAGCGCATGGTCGCTACGCTACGACTTCGTAATCTCCGGCGCATGGTCGCTAGTTCTTCGTGTGAATCTTCAAAACAGTACATGGTCATTGGGACTTTGAAAGTGTTAGTAATTTTCCAAGTGGAACATAGAATTTTTTTCGACATTTAAACTCTTTCGGCAGTCAACACTGGTAAATATCAAACTGCAAAAACGGACATATGGTAGACTTAGTCTACAACAATCCACAGTCCATTAATATTGGAATACTTTGTTTCCAATTGCCAGAAGCAAGCTTGGTGACTGAAAGACCAACCAAGATAACATATCAGTACTTTCGAAATACCTTTCTTGCTTGGTAAAGATCACTTAGCCGACATTTGGGACCAGCTGTGCATAGCGCTGTCTGGGGAATGCATAACTCCACCCAGGGACAACTAGAACATCAGATCTTTTACCATAGCTGAATAAGATTGTGAGCGTATTAAAACTGTGCTGATTGTGTCACTGTTGAGTCTGTGTTACATCTGGTATTTTTGCCATGGATCTTACAGATCTAGTCCCTTTCAAGAAAGTTATTACAGCTATTAGAGCTGCCATCATGAACAGTTTACTTCAAGATTATTACAAGGCAACGAATACCTTAGCCGCTATGTCTTGCTAGACAGATTGCGGGTAGAAAATGGAGGCCGATACCAGGATTTAGGTACGAGTCCAAATGGGACCGAAGAATTGGAATAGTCTGGTTTTAACCAGATTATCATCTTCAACAACATCTACAAGAATGTAAGCTACAATTTTGAATTATTCTTATGCCTAGTTAGCCGGAATTCATTTGCCACAGTTTTATCAACACAATTTTTCTTTTGCAATTTGCTGTTGTAAATTGTACTGCGAGGCATTGGAAGCCTAGTTCTGAACATTTCCTACGTTCAGACATGTGGATTCAATGACTTGAATCAAATGGACAAGAATCATGAGCATTTTAGTTGATTTTGTCATTTTTCTAATCACGGTCATCAGCCGTCGTATCTGTAAATATTAAAATTAATTCAGGTTAAGGAATGGATATTTTTCCATGTTTAAGAAGTCGAGTTTGATCTCTTCTCGAATAGTTTAACGAAGCTAACTCCAGTTTTGGAAATAATAATAATAATGATGATGATTTAATAATAATAATAATAATAATAATAATAATAATTTTCATTTTCTGAATTATTAATAATAATAGTTCATGTTATGTTGTGTGAATTTATAAATTGGATATTCGAAACAGTTCACTAAATCGGATACTTCTTTTTCGGAAGGTTAGTGGTTAGACGCACGCCTATATTCTAATAACAGAATAATATGTTGGAAGCATTTTATAATTGCGTTATACAGTCAAATCATGTAGAGACACGGAAGGTGATAAAATGGTAAGCAAAAATGAATGTATAATTTAGGATTTGCTAGAGTTTATATAAATAATTAAATTATTTGGGTGACGTCATTTGATGAAACGTTTGACCATGACTAGACACGATGTAAAAATATTCAGATTTAATGTGATGGTAAAATTTATAGTAATCTCATTGGAGGAGCTTACTAGCTTCTTAGTCTTCCAGTTAGATAACAAGCAAGGGCTTGATTATCATAATGACGTATAATTTGGGAAGAAATAGTGTGTTTGGAAATAGTAGAATTTTGTCATTCTAATTGTGCAATTAAGTCGCAGGAATGAAATCGTCGTTACATAAAGCATCAATCATTGTGAAGGTTAGATGACTTTTATAAATATGTTGGAGAAATTTGGAAGTTGAAAATATAATTACGAGCCACACTTTCGTCGAGTTTGATAACCAAGGGTTATTTTATGCAACCATCTCAGTTGTTTCACATTTGATTCTCGTGTTCTATAGATATTTTCCCAATACTTGTCAACCCGAATTTTTTATAAATAAACCTTTCAACGATACCTTACCGTTTGTCGAATGCTAAATATGATCAGGTGATTTTTGACTCACTAATAGAATGGGCCGTTGCTAAAAGATAATACTGTTATTTCATGAACAGCCACTACCATTTAAAGGATATTTGTGATCCATTTTGAAGTTATAAATACACTGACGAAAATAGAAATTGCAACACCCGGAAGGAGTGGTGCTACATTGCTACAATTGAACATGCAGGACGAGTGTTCGGTTGTGATTCGATGATTACACTTTGAGGTCCCTCTGACCGCAAGTTTGGACAATAATCAATACAGGATGTGCCCACCACGAGCTGCAAGACATTGATGAATTCGCGAGGCATGGAGTCAATAAGGCCCTGGATCGCTTCCTGAGGAATTGTGGCCCATGCTTGCTGCACTTCACGGGTCAGTTGTTCCAGAGTTGTGGGTGGCTGAGGACGGTTGGCCAGTTGTCGACCCATCATGTCCCACACAAGCTCAATAGGACTGATGTCAGGGGATATGGCGGGCCATTCTAAGGTTGTGATGTCGTGGAGAGCTTCCCTGTAGATGCGTGCAGTGTGAACCCGGGCATTGTCCTGCTGAAACATCCCATTAGCAATGTTCGCCATCATAGGGACAACCACTGGATTGAGTACCCTATCAACGTACTGTCGAGCAGTCATAGTGCCCTCAACAAGCACTAATTGTGATTTCACATTAAAGCCAATAGCTCCCCAGACCATAATGCTTGGTGTTGGCCCTGAGTGCCTCTCGACAGTAAGGTCTGGACGGCCCCTCTCCCCGGTACGTCGGCGCACACGATTCCGGCGATCACTGCGGGCAAGACAGAAGCGCGATTTATCACTAAAGACGACCCTATGCCATTCGTCGACCCACGTCGATCGTTCTCGACACCAGGCCAGCCTTACACGTCGCTGTTGTGGGGTCAATAGAACACCTTCTGCAGGGACACGGGATCGTAAGCCAGCTGCACGCAGGCGATTACCAACTGTTTGTTGTGTAACGTGGGGTGCAACAGCTGCTCGAATTTGCGCTGCTGTTGCATGGGGTTCCATCCGGGCCATCCGAATGATGCGGCGATCTTCTCTCACAGTTGTCTGTCGCGTTGGGCCTGTGCCAGGTCTACGAGTGTGGGTACCTTCATTTGACCACTGCTGCCATACACGTTGTACCGTAGATGCCTGTCAGTCAACACGTGCAGCGACAGTCCTTAGCTATAATCCAGCCTCACACAGCCCAATTATCTGAGCCCTCTCAAACGGCGACAGTTGTAGATAGCGTGTTCTTCTCTGTCGTCGAGGCATATTTGACGGGGAACACTTCACTGCACAGACTGCAAGTCAACTACGCTACACCTGAGTCCGTATACTGGAGTTGATTCCTCCGCGACCAATCACGTGGGGAGACCTGTAGCAACAATCCAATGGGTCTGAAACTTTGATCGTTTACCTACATGGCATCATTCCATATTTTGAAAATCAACACAAACGACCAATGCCTTCATTGCGTTGCAATTTCCGTTTTCTTCAGTGTATTATAAAATGTAAACTGATGTTAAGATTAATATTTTTCATATTCTGTCAAGAATTACAATTTTTGATGATAGTATTTGTTAATATGCTCATAACAATTTTCTGAATGATATCTTCAAATAATATTTGAAAGTTTAATGCTTGAATGGTTTAGTCAACAGTTAAAGAAATGATGTTTTTGTTAATATTTTTTGAATCATGAATTTAGAGTCGAGTCATGCACTCAGAATTATTATTTTGGATCGAGAACAGATGATAATGTTCTGCTATACATCGAGGTTCTTCGAATCCATGCTCATATTGTTTAAACATTGTTATTCAAAGATGCTCATATGTCCTACAATTCAATATCTTGTGTTTAATCCATTGCTATGATCTATAATGTACCTATTTCTGGAACGATGATTCCTGGAAAGTGATAGTTTTTCTTTCAATGAAAACCCTGAAACAAAGTGATTTTTAACAACGAGTGAAACAATTAAACAATTAACATTTTTCTTTCAACAAATGAATGCTAATAATGTAGGATTCAGGCTGGACAATTTAATTTACCCTGAAGAACCTACGGTTGTACATAAATATAATTTAAAGAAAGTCAACAGGACTGACATTCTGGCTTTTGTTCAAATCCAAGTGTTCATGTGTTGATAATCCTGTGTTTTCTTGTACATAAAATGTATGAATTCTCATGAATTCTCAATGCTGTTTTGGCATTGCTTTAGAGTAAATTTTTAATAAAATGAGATTGTTTTTAGGAATTGTGATATTTTCAAAGTCTCCTTCTATCCTTATTGTTGCATCGAGCCGAAAATCAGTAAAGCAATTTTTGATCGTGTTATTGTTGTTAACTTTAACCCATATGGCGCCCTGAGATGTTTAGATTCTCGTGCTAACTGATTTTTGGTGAAATGCATATGTGGTCGTTGGACTTCGGTCTAAACGGGCACAGTACGTGTGCATTTTAATGTGCTATTGAGAGCCAAATGTATTATGAAGATATTCAAAGGAATATTCTGTGAAATATTGCTGGTATAATTCATTAATGAATGGAAACGTCGATGTCATGTTTAATTTAAACAATTTGAACCGTATCTCAGTTAAAATCCACAGTAATGCTATGCTAATTAAAGATGATGAATTTCAAATCACGTATTGATAATTGTTAGTTGGAGGATTTTTATGATTCGAACATTGGAATTCTGATAGCATATGCCTACTAAATTTTTCTAGTCATCCCCAAGTAACTGTTCTAGTGATGATGTTAAAAAGGCATAATAATTCTTCTTAGCTTAAAAGCTTGGTCGAATAGACTAGGATATGGCCAATAAATACTTCACGAGAAAATATCGATTAAAGCACACTTGGATGGTAACAGATAAAAAAAAGGTCTTTTTGCGAACGCACTTAAGGGTGCATGGATAATGTTGTATATTTGTATATTTGTATATAAGGGCAATAATTATATTTCTATGTGAAAACTTTCAATGTGGAATGACCGATTAGATGATCCGATAGGTTTTTTGTGTTTTGATTGTTTTTGGATCATCATTGTTCATATTTAATCATATAAATTTGAATAGGGTATTTTGCCGTCTGCTCCTTGGGGACATTTACTGCATTTGTGGCATTGATGATTATGATGCGAATTTCTGTGAGGGTATATTTTCTTCGTTGTTTTTGGATATTGCCTGAGTTGTAATGTCGTTTTGTTAATAAATCTTGATATTTCATTTTAACCTTTCGGTGTGATGCTTTATAGAGGCGATAGAAAGTCGCGTTAAGAAGGCCATTGCTGGGTATTTCTGGAGTTTCTCACACTCCTGAGATTACGTTCCTACGTGATTCTCGTGTTCTCTGAGCAATTTTCTTTTTCGCCCTGGTCTTTCTTAATGCCATCTTTGTAAGGAATGATTTGTGCCCTATTATCCCCTTCACTTGTTGGTAGGATCTGTTTTTTTTTCTTGCCGGGGATTTTCAGGTTCTACGATCCAGCTGCCATCGTGGGATTTCAACAAGGTGTTGATAGGTAATATGGGTACAGAACCATCCCGGCATTTGCCCGAAGACGAAGTGGGAAACCACGGAAAACCACTTCGAGGATGGCTGAGGTGAGAATCGAACCCCCTCTACTCATTTGGACCACCCGAGGCTGAGTAGACCCCGTTCCAGTCCTCATACCACTTTTCAAATTTCGTGGCAGAGCCGGGAATCGAACCCAGGACCTTCGGGGTGGCAGCCAACCACGCTGACCACTACGCAATGGGGGCGACATTATTATTATTATTATTATCATGTCAAGCGACAGTAATTTATGAGGCATGGCATGTTCTTGGTTACATTGTAATACATTACTTCTACGATGTGAAAGAAATTCCCTGAAGCTGTGTCGACTAACTGGTTAATTTCTACCCGGGGCCTAGCCGTGCTCGTTAAATAGTGCACCACGACCGCGCGGGTAGCTGCAGAAAGTGCGCTGACAGCGGTTATCCTGAGTGTGGGTTTTCCTCACTCCCTCCAGGAAAATGCCAGGCTAGTGCCTTATTTCAAGTCCAGGGGCACCTACCGTATCCCTGTCCCTAATACATTTACACACACTATTACAGTCATGATATACCTACAGGTTATCAGACAAATTTAACACGCACACAACTACACGGGGCTGATGACCAAGATGTCCCAAGCCCCTAAGTTTAATTAACATCAGCATGGTTAACATTCAACTGAATCGCTTGCTGCTGGCAGCACAAGCTAATCTTACAGCACAAAACATGTGGCAGGGGCGGGGGTGGAGACGATTGGCCGAGTCCACTCAAACGTTGCCAGACGTCTTCGCAACTCTCAGTGGCTAGCTCTTCTTGCGCCTACTTTAACATATAGTCCAGTCAAATTAGGAATTTTTGCTGCATTGAATCATGTAGTTCTAAAAGTTTCATAAATGTGTAGTGGGAGGTCCCCCGAACAACACTTAATAAAGCCCCATCGATTTTAGGTGCCGCGGGGGACCAGAGGGGGGCTTGAAGGCCCCCCTATTTGGTTTTGGGCGCATAACTTTAAGACGGTACGTCGCACAGAAATTGTTATACGTTTCCAACATAAAGGTAATTAAATGCCCTACAAATTAGTATATTCATATTTACCTCTCTGTGTTACTATCTCCGAAATATGAGCCGGTGAACATGAAAAATGTGCAGAAAAATACGTAGCGCCTCACGTTTCTCGTCAAACCTGTCCTTCCAATCCGTTTTCCTTCCGTTTGACAGGAAATTCGTAAGGAAGAAAGTTATAGGGCATTACATTTCCTTCAAGAATATATATATATATATATATATATATATATATATATATATATATATACTTATGCTAATTTATCTTCGATAAGTCAAACGTTAGAGCGTTTTGACGTATCGAGGTCGGTTTCGACATTTCGCTAGTGAACTGCTCATTATACTTTCGTTTTCAACGGCTTTAACTCTCTGTTTCACGTTATTTATTGATTATGTAAACATACATGTTATTTATTAACCATATAACTAATAACATATACCTAGAAAGTATAAATATATATAAACGCAGTGGCGTAGAGGTATAGGATTACGTTTCGGGGGGAGCCAAAAATTTTGGAAACAATTTTTGTTTTTATAGGTATGAAAACATGATCAAGATCTAATAATTTACAATCCAGCCCATCGGAGTGTATATATTTTCTGAAAAGTTCGTTATTTTTCGTTATATATGTTCTTTAAAAGAATTATACGTTATTAGTGACATTTTTTAATTTTTTATAGTTAACGCCACCGTTACCCTCTTATAATAAAAATAAATTTACTTGTTGGACAAATTGAATATGTCAATCAATTGTTTAAAATTTTCATAAATTGCCGACCGATTTAGGAGGCGGTGCTCTATACAGGGTGTATCTTAATTATTCCGACAAAAAAAATCAGGGACGCTCTGCGTGTTATGTAAAAGACGATGCCGTAATCGGATTGGCGGAGAAAATTTTTCCCTCCAAGAAAATGAGGTTACTTTGTTACTTCCGGGCGCACGATTCAAATCTACGAACTCGCCGTATTTGCTGAACCAGGCAGCAAGCCGCTGGCCACTGCTGTGCTTCAGGCAAGGGAAGGGAGTATGATAGAAGGAGACAGAGATATGCTGGCGGGCATGCGGCATGCCGAGACGATCGAGGAAACTTGCGCATGCCCGCCAGCATATCTCTGTCTCCTTCTATCATACTCCCTTCCCTTGCCTGAAGCACAGCAGTGGCCAGCGGCTTGCTGCCTGGCTCAGCAAATACGGCGAGTTCGTAGATTTGAATCGTGCGCCCGGAAGTAACAAAGTGTCCTCATTTTCTCGGAGGGAAAAATTTTCTCCACCAATCCGATTGCGGCATCGTCTTTTACACAACACGCAGAGCGTCCCTGATTTTTTTTGTCGGTATAATTAAGATACACCCTGTATACTGTATATGTTTGAAATTTCTGCCACAAGTAATGTGGGTGATAAGCTAGTGTCAAACACTATACCTAGCACGTTTTGTACGTGTTAGAGGGTAAAATGGGTCACGTGGATAACAAGGGATTCACCTGATGTGTCCCCAATTAGTGGTATCCATTGTAAATGTATGTCGGAACCTATATACCGAACCCATGTACCACTGGTTCAAGGGGTCGAATCCAGGTATTATGGTAAAAAAGAAGGAAGGAAATATACAGTCTTCAGTGGAACATAGAAAGATTTTATACGAGAGGGCGAGCATAACGTTGTGCAAGAAAGGAGAGCCCAGGTGGCCAGGAAATGATATCACGCATGACGCACCGATAAGAGCGAATCATGGCTATAATTAGAACGAGTGGAACTTTCCGTCGGAGTGACTGCGAGCATGTTTCGGAAATTGCTCTTACGTTGCAGGAAAATGGCATCGTCGCAGTTGTGCAAGAAGAAGAATAATTAGATTTAACCCATTTGCAAGAATAAAATTAACTAAAGAAGTACATCATTGTGAATCATTTCGGAATAGAGATTTTTGTGTGGAGAAAGATTTTATAAATATTGCCTAGAAAAGAAGTGCAAACGTGGCCATACGTCATTAAAAGTTCCCCGAGACCCGAGGAGGTGGGGATTAAAAATCAACTGTAACACCCACATATCTGAAGACCAAATTTTATTTAATATCTCAGAATTGCACGATCGATATTCTTGTGCAAAGAAATCAGTTTACGTTTAGAAAACGAGCTTTCAAGAGATATAATTTTTAATAGTGTGCGACAATTACTTCAAAAGTTGGTTATGAAAAAGACAAGGATTTTATAGTTTTGTCGCCGATTTGTATAAAAGCCCTGGCTGTGCCAGGCAAATCATGCAGTACTTACTAGACCTCGAGAGGTCGTGATACTCTGTATCACCAGCGTGCACCCGAAGGGAGTGGCCGAGAAGTATCATCAAAGTATCGCCGTGTGAAGACTTAGGAAAATCCTAATACAGGATTTAGTTCCGCCAGTATCAGTCTTATAGTGAAAAGTTCAGTATTACAGTCAAAGTAGGCTGCGAACTTAAAGAACAGGCGATAGGTCTTCAAAATACAGTTCATTTAAACGACCGAAAGTATCGTAACGTTTTGAAGTACCATAATAGCGAAACAAACAGTCTATCAATGTTAAAGAACCCGATCAGGGTCGGACAAAATAAGGGCCGCATAGTATTCTGAAAAGATAGGAATTAGAGAACAGAATAATCAGAAGTGAGAATTTAATTCGAGACGTTGTTTCAAGGAAAACAAACGAATTATAAAAAGCACTAAGTTACGTATTGAAGGAGGAGCATTAGATGCTAGAAAATAGTAGGTCACCGATAGAGTATTTGGGAGACCGTGAACAAGACAGACTTTCGCTAGACAAATTAAATAGTGTCTAGAAAGAAACAATTTCGAGCTAATAATAATAATAGCCGATCGTCAGGAAACCGGATTTGAAGAAGTACCATTCCAGGGAGGGGTAGAGTGTTCGAGACTTTCATATTCTGGTCAGATAGGGAGCCGACATCTACTAGTTTCACCCTTGGAGACGGGAAAGAGAGAAATCACGTGTGAAAGGCTAAAATCAAAGCCTCAGTGATAAAAGCAGTGTATTGTAAATATAGGAAATTTGTGTTAGTGTAATAATTTTTCAGTGAATTCATTTGTGTATTATAAAAGAATACAAAATCGTATTCAAAATGTTACCAGTGTATAAGGTATATAAGTTATATGTGTGTCAAGAAATGTCAGTGTATGAAATATAATTAGGGAAGATGGCTTAAACACATTCAAGTGGGCGACATGAAACATCGTTGGAAAGTACGGTCGGGGACCGTCTTATCATGTGAGTAACCATTTCATTATGTCATGTGTTGGGAGATGTTTGCGTGCAATCCACCTGAGAATGAGATAATAGGGATGTTTTTGTATAACAAATAACAGAATAATAGCGCGATCTGAACAACTAAAATTGAGAAAGTATAAAAATAATTTCTGTGAAATGAATAAATCCCTTATGGGAAATGTATGAAATAAAATATCATTGTATTTGATCAATGATTTAATTATATGAAAGCAAGCGTAATAATAATAATAATAATCACAATTAGATAAATTAAGATTATGATGAATTATATGAAAGTAGTAGCTTTTGAGCTCCTTTAAAGGAATAAATACATGTTGTGAACACATGTTCTTAAGGTAAAGCGATTATTGTACGGGAGAGGAATAATATAAAATTGAGATAATAGATCAAATGTGATTTTGAATTTATCAGTTCTTTGAAGGCAATTTGGAAATAAAGGATAAGCGTAATGTATCGCATTGAAGTAAATTTGTCACGCTAGGAAGGCGTTGAACCTAAATATACTTGGTAAATTTAATTATGAGGGGCAGTTGGTCGTGGTAATTGAGCTATAGTAAGTCCTCTATATAGTGATGTCGATCACGGGGCCATGTGTGTTGTTGTGTTATAATAGGGTGCGAATTTATTGTATTATGAGCGCAGGTTAAAGGCTGAGGCCGCCCTAAATCGCATTTATATAAGTCCTCCAGTATGGGATTGGTTCCCGAGGCAGTTGAGAGAGTCGAACCCAGACTCGTCTAGTTGTTGAAGCCCCTAAATATTCGTTGTTGTATGTGAATTACTCTTACCCACCAATGAGGATACTTCATAATTAATAAATGCCAAGGCTACGAGAATGGTCTAATGAAAATAATAATGTTGTAAAGTACGTGAATGAGAAGCCAGGCCTGTTCAAAGAACTGCATTTAAGAAACAGCTGTGTTGAAACTAGGAGTCGCTCGTCCCGTGGGGTAGATGGCCGTGAAGTCTCCCTCCCTACAATAACTCACGCTAAGTGTCCAGGCTAGACCCCTTGTCATTGATGTTGCGGTCGGTCTGGGATCCGTCTGTTTTAGAAGTTATAGTACGCTAGCTTGTTTAGAGTTTGTTTAACGACCCGGTCTTCGAACCGAGGTTCTGGTAGATGAAGATTACCGTTTGCAAGTTCAGATCGTTGCTTTCTTATGAGATAATGGTCTTTTAAGACAGATGATAATAAATCCCTAATATATTGTTATATTTATGATGTAATGATTCACGAGTTCAGTGAAGACAATTAGATTTCGGGAGTGATCTTAATTTTTGACAAGTTCAAGTAGTCTTCAGAAACTCGGGAGTGCGCAAATGTTTTTCCCAATCACTGTAGTGAATTGTTGATTTGAGAGAGATGGTAACTGAGAACATTGTGAGAGCCCAAAGTTTAAGCATAGTAGTAACAGTACTTTAATATGAATTATATATTGTTTGAATTATAAAATACTCATATAATAGGAAGTGATATGCAGTAAAAGTGATAACACAGTTTATATTGGAAAGTATAGAGCCTATTGGAGCTCTGAATTGTATGGAATTTTAAAAAGGACACTATATGGAAGTGAAAATAGAGATATATTTGTTGGTTTATAAGAAACCATTTATTTATGACTTAACATTTGTTTTTATATTGTATTCCTTGTTTACTTTGAACAAGTTAGAATGGGTCAGTATTTTATTTGTTTAATTTGTTGTAGCGCCATATAATTATGGAATTAAATGTTTTATAGTAGGAGTTGATTTTGTTTTTATTTTGGAAGTGTATCCTCTATTTAGTCCAAAATGTGTAAGTCACAGAGTGGGAGAACATACCATAACCCCGAAAATCCCGATTTGAGCATAGCTGGCATAATGTGATTTGCATATTTCATGCTAAATGGGCACAGGGGGGCATAAAAGTACTGTGCTTGGATTAATAATTAGAGGAACACTTAAGACGGTCATATCATATAAAAGTAAAGTAATGATAGAAGTAGCTACAAAATATAATGTTAACTGACCGCATGGGTCCCTGGAAACTCACACCGAGCAGCCCTAAATATAATAACCCTCCCCCTAAACACATTAAAAGGCGCCCAGTACGTAGGGCTGAGTTTTCCTAGGAAAAACCCGAGTTTTCATGAAAAATCAAAATTTTCAATAAAAAAAATGGTTTTTCGAAATTTTGAATTTTTAAATACTTCCATAAAGGTTTTGAGATTGAATGAGTATATCAAAAGGGTACGTTTTAGTAAACACCCGTACTAAGGTAAAAATTTGGAAATTGGGACACAATGGATCGAAGTACCATCTCTCAAATATGTACCAGCGATGTGGCATAGTAGCCCACTGTATTTTTATATTGTGGATAAGATGTGTACGATGATGGAGATAAAGGAATCCTTGGATGAGCATTTCCAAAAGACTAGGGAGGAGATGATAAAAATTAGTACGGAAAGTAATAAAGTTTCAAAAGCAGAGAATAGGGAAGAGAGGCAGGGACTTTTGGACGCTATAAAAGCCGATAGCAAGGAAAAGTTGGAGGCTATAAACAATAAATTGGACAGCCAACAGAGTACAAATAAAGAAGAGTTCGAATCCATAAATCACAATTACGATCTTTAAAAACTAATAGTGATAACATGGGAACTAAATTAGAAGCTATCGAGGCCGACTGTGTAAGAATGAACAGTGAATTGAAGGCTGAAATTGAGGGAATAAAAAAGGGGTCAAATGAACTCCGAGAGAGTATAGAAGGGACAATGAATACCAAATTTCAAGGTTTTGATACGGGGTTGGAGATTAAGTTAACTGAGTTAAAAGGGGGAATCACAAGGAAAATTGAAAAGGAAAATAATGTACTCAAGTCAGAATTGCAAGATAAAATAAAGACCTTAGAAGAAAGTTCGGTAAATTCCCAAGCTAAATGTCAAGAAAATTTTAAAAATTTAGAAGATAATTTTGGTTCTATAGAAACTAAATTAAGTAACATGGAAAAAACTTGTAAAGAGAATGTAGACGGATGTAAAAATGAACTTGTGAAACAGATCCAAGGGCTGCAGGCAAAGTTAGAAGCTCAGATAGAATCTAACAGCAATATTTGTTAAAAGTCCCGGGATGAGATAAAAGATAGTCTTGATAAGCTAGAAGGCAGATTTAAAGGGGTGGAGAAAAAAATACGAGAACTCGAGGGAAAAGTTGAGGGAGTACAGGCCAAAGTAAATGATATGGAAAGTCAGATTCAAAAAGATGTGAAGAACATGAAAAAACAATTTGATCATTTTACCGGGCAGGTAGATGAGAATTGGAGGAAGCAGGAGGAAGAAATAACCAAGAAGTTAAATAAGTACGAAGGGAATCTTAAAGAGGAAAGTACGCAACGAAAAACAGATCGTGATGAACAATTTTTAAAAATAGAGAGGATAGATAAAGGGGTTACTGAAATTCAGGAAACCGTAAGTGGATTAACAAAACAGATGGGAGACACAAAGGGGGATATAAATAAGGTCATGACTGACATAACAATTATATTCGATGAACAAGGAAAGGCCCGAGAGGATATGAACAAAATTCAGGATAAAGTCTACAAAGGACAAAAGGAGATGGAGAAAAAGATAAAGGAGATACGAGAAGACTTAGATTCCAAAGGTGATATTAAGCCGGAAATTATAGAAGAACAGGCCGTGGTCATCAAGAAAGAGGTAGAAAAACACTTAGCTGAAATGAGGGATAGTTTCAGGGAAGAGAAATTCCAACTCAAACAAGACATGGAAACCAGTAAAAAGAATCAAGAAAGAATTCAGAATGAATTAGGATCCCGGTTGGAAAGGACTGAACACAAGAACAGTCAAATGGAAATTCAACTCATGGCTAATGAGGAAAGTGCCCGAAGAGAAAGGAAATTAGAATTTGAAAGTCAGGATGAGTTCCAAAAGACAGGATGGGTAGATCCCCATGAACGAGGCACAGATCAAGATAGGGACTTAGGAGGGGAGAGCCCTTATAAGAACCCAGGATATCCAATGGCGATGTCAACCCCTTATATGAACCAAACAAATGGTCAAATAATAAATATCATCAAGTCAAATGAGGACAGACCGGTGAAATTTACAGGGAATAATATGTCAATTACTCCTAAATACTGGTTGAAGGAGGTCGCAGAGTACTTGAATGAAATGAAAGTTCCTCAGGATCGGAGACTGAGAGCAATAGAGAAGCTGTTGGCAGGTGATTGTCTCACCTGGTTCAGGAGTTTCAGGTATACATTTGACAGGGTGGAAGGTTTTAGAGAAGCTTTTCTGAAACGATATTGGGCAGCAGATGTCCAAGAAAATCTGAGGCTAGATCTGTACTCTAGGAAGTATAGTACAAATGCCCCAACTAAGTATTCAGAATTTTTCACCGCTCAGCTGTGTAAATTCCGGGAACTTGACATTGCTCCTGCTGAGAACGACCTGTGTGCCGCCATTGCAAGACAACTTCCATATGAGATCCAAAGGTTGTTAATCTCATCTAAAGCCAGAAGTGCTGTGGAAGTGGAGAGTGTTTTACGTCAATTAGATATGACGACTTCACACGTTACTCCCAGGCAGTCAAGACAGACTGAACAAGTACATATGGCCAGCAGTCAAGAAAACAGAGAGAAACCATCGACCAGAAATCAGTCCACTAGCACTGATACTCAGGGATTGGGTCGAGAAAATGGACATCAAGAGCCTAGGGGAATACAGCCATACTATAGAGGAGGATATCGAGGAAGAAATCCTAGAAATACGGGTTATAGGCAACAAGAGAACCGACCCTATAACAATAATAATCAGAGGCAGGATAACAGAAAGAGATGGGAAAATTATCCCAGAAGGAATGTGAGGCCGGAAGACAGAAATGAGGAATATCGGGCCGAAATAGAAGAAAGATATCAAGAAAGTCTTCGTTACATGAATGAACGAACGGACGAACCTGAAATGCAAAGAATCCGTTGGAGTGAGGCAATAAAGAACCGAAAATCACCCGACCGATTAGAAGGAGTTCAAAGCTTGGAGTAACAAGCTCAATTGAAGAATGAGGGGAAAGGAAGCCCTCAGGATAAAAAGAAACTTCAAAATTAAATCATCAAAAGTGGAAACATACCAGGAGCTGGGAGGAGGTAGAGATTGTGAATTGGATAGCAAGACCAGATGAGCTAATTAAAGAGGATGTGGAAGGAATCCCACCTATTAGAAGATAACTGCCTATCATCATGCTAAGGATAGAAGGATTACTGGTCAGGGCATTAATTGATACTGGATCAACCATAAGTTTAATTACGCAAACCCTCCTAAATGAATTGGAAACAAGAGGCCGCGTATTGAAAATTCCCACCTCAAGTGTGAAGATTAAGGGAATTATTCCTGAAAAATCTTTGACATGTAAGTTTCAGGTATACATTGATTTGATCATGGGTAAAGCTGAAATTTCGCAATGCTTTTTGCTGGTAAATCAATTGCCATATAATGTCATATTAGGTATTGATTTTATCCGTGAGAACAAGGTCATAATAGACCTAGCGCAAAATTGCATTAGGATTCAAAGAGAGGATGTGGACGAACAAAACATTAATTTACAGGAACAGGATGCGAAAGTAGGAGAACAGGTATGGCATGTGGAAGAAGTGAACGAGGAAGGTTGTAAGGACACAGAAAAGGTATTTGAAGTCCTAAACATAGAACTTGAAGATAGTTTGGAAACTGAGTTCGAAACCAACCTGTCAGGAAAAATAGAGGAAGCTAAAGTTGACCTCGAAAACAAGGAAAATTTAAAGGAATTACTATTAAATTACAGGGACGTATTTGATTCTAAGCCAGGAAAGATTAAAAATTTTAAATACGCTTATCAAGTAAATGATTGGGCACCGTTCAGACAAAAACCATACCCGGTTGCAGAAAAACATTACCCACAAACGAAGAAAACACTGCAGGAGATGAGTGATGCAGGTGTTATAGAAAATATGGCGACACCATATGTTAGTCCATTAGTAATTGTGAGTAAACCAGATGGATCAGTAAGGGTGTGTTTGGATGCCAGGAATTTGAACGCGGAAATCATACCAGAAAATGATTCGTCACCACCCATAAAAGAAATACTGAGGAAATTTAAAGGCAAGAAGATATTCACAAATATTGACATGACTTCTTCATATCATCATCTCGAACTTGAAGAGAAAACCAGTCTCTTAACTGGATTTCAGTTCGACCAACAAACACATTGCTTCAAGAGATGTCCGTTTGGCTTGAAGACCGCGGGATACGCCTTAATAAGAGTGCTTGATCGAAACCTGTCAGAGGAAGTGAAAGATTGCACTATCCGTTATGTGGATGACATATTGCTTACCTCAGAAAACACTGAGGAACACTTGGAAAAGTTAAAGAAATTATTAGAAGATTTAAGAAGGGCTAACTTTAAGATTAGCTTGAAGAAATCAAATTTTTGTCAGAGACAAGTGACGTTTTTGGGGCATGTGATTGACAAGGATGGTGTTAAACCAAATCCATGCAAATTAGAATCGATAAGAGATTTTCCCAGGCCTTTGAAGGTGAAAAACGTTCGCCAGTTTTTGGGATTGATTGGATTTTTCTCAGGACATTGTCCGTCATACACCAAAACTGTTGCACCACTACAGGACCTTCTGAAGAAGGGGGGCAAGTGGAAATGGATGGAGGAAACAGAAAAAGTATTTAGAGAGGCCAAGGAAATGCTCTTAAAGTATGTGAAGCTAGGATATCCTGATTTTAATCAGAGATTTGTGATACAAACAGATGCATCCCAGATTGGAATAGGGGCAATGCTATATCAGGAAAACCCGGATAACCCTGAGAAGAAAAATTATCTAGCTTTCACAAGTAGGAGACTGAAACCACACGTGAAAATTATACAATCAGCGAGATTGAGCTGTTAGCGATATTGCACGCGTTGCAATATTGGCGAAAGATTGTGTATGGGTTTCAAGTCACATTAAGGACTGATCATAAAGCCTTAACCTTTTTGATGAAGACGGATTTATCCAGTCAAAGGTTGATGCGTTGGGCTTTATATATCCAACAGTTCGACGTAAATATAGAGTATTGCCCAGGGAAAGAAAATGTAGTTCCAGATTATTTAAGTAGACAGCCAGAGTCCACAGAAGAGGAGGTAATGGCTATTGATTTGGAAGACAGGGATCAGCGCACTTTGAATGAATTAAGAAGCATTGGTCAACGACAACGTGAGGATCCATGGATGAACATGCTCATATCTTTCTTGGAAGGGAGTTTGATAAGGGGAACACCGGCGTATACTGAAGCTAATAAGATAGCTCAGGATTACACGTTCTTTAATGGATTGTTGTATAAGTTTGTGGACTCTGACCATACACGATTGAGGATCGTTGTACCTGCGATTTTGCAGATCGAAATGGTATGGTTAGCCCATAGATCGTTCGGACATATGGGAGTCGACAAAACAGTCTCGATGCTGAAAGAAGAAATTGTATGGCCGAGACTGAGAGAGACTGTAAGGGATACGCTCAAGACATGTGGTCTATGTCAAAGGATTAAGCCAAATGCGTTTTTGATGAGACAAAAGCCAATACCATTGTTGCCCGAGAGGCCAGGTCAAATTATTTCTATTGACAATTTCGCACCTTTGCCAAAGGCTATGAGAGGAAATAGACATATAATGGTGGCTATGGATGTTTTCACAAAAATGGTTGTCCTTGCTCCCATACAGAAGACTAGTACCAAACAGGTGTTAAAACGACTCAAAGAAAAAGTGATACCTATTCTGGGAAAACCCGAGAATTTGTTGTCGGATCATGGTAGTTGTTTTACAAGTGTAGAATTCAGACAGGAATTAGAGAGACTTGGAATACGTCAGATACTGTCTAGTATTCGCCATCCTGAGGCAAATCCTGTGGAAAAAGTTATGAGGGAAACGGCCAAGTATTGTAGGATATACTGTGCCGAGGAAAATTGGAAATGGATAGATATCCTTGATATTATCGAATTTTGTATAAATAATACAATCCATGAGTCTACGGGAGAGATACCCATAACTCTACATCGGAATGAGCAACCAGAGAGACCTTGGAGTCTGGTCATTCCTAGGCCAGCAGACGCTCAGCCTGGAAGAGATGTACGAATTAGAAGAGCCTTTGAGCATCATAAAGCCCAAGCTGATAGAAGGCAAAGAAGAAACAGGCATAAGAGGTATCATCGACCACTATTAGCAGGAGAAATGGTGTTAGTGAAAAGACCAGCCATTTCGGATCCAGGGAACCGCGTGTACAAGAAGTTCCAGAAAATGTACCACAGACCGTATCAAATAATAAGAGACTTAAGAAATAATGCCTATAGAATTCGGCACTGTGAAACGAATCACGAAGTGACCATGAACTCAGCGAATTTAAAAGTATATTACGCTCCCGAAGACTTCAATGAAGCAAATGAACAAGCCCTGGTTATGGAACAATTTAGAGATGATGAATCCACTTTTGATAGAAACAATGGTAAGGTAGAACAAGGAAACAGAGCTCAACCATTCGATTGCGAATGCGAATTAGAGAAACTGTATTGTGAGATAAGAGAAATAATTGATTTTGTTGAAAAAGAAAATTTCAATTTAAGAAGAGAGAATGATGAAATAAAGAAACGGGTAGGGATAGACCACACCCGTAACGAAGAATTATGTTCTGGAAACTTTTAGACCAGAAAAATTAGAAAGAAAGAAAGGGTAGGGACAGAGCGTACCCAACCTACACTATTACCGGATATGACTTAAAAAGGTGGAAAACCCTAATTATCGTGGGATTTTAAAAGAATAAAGATCAGAAGGTACTGAGAAATGTTATGATGGCTTAGACACTAAAGAAAAAAGAGATTTTTATGAAAATTATTGAAATAAATTTCCTCAAAATTTTCCGAAAATTTATTTACCTAAGGAGGGGAGAGATGAACCCATGTACCACTGGTTCAAGGGGTCGAATCCAGGTATCATGGTAAAAAGAAGGAAGGAAATATACAGTCTTCAGTGGAACATAGAAATATTTTATACGAGAGGGCGAGCATAACGTTGTGCAAGAAAGGAGAGCCCAGGTGGCCAGGAAATGATATCACGCATGACGCACCGATAAGAGCGAATCATGGCTATAATTAGAACGAGTGGAACTTTCCGTCGGAGTGACTGCGAGCATGTTTCGGAAATTGCTCTTACGTTGCAGGAAAATGGCATCGTCGCAGTTGTGCAAGAAGAAGAATAATTAGATTTAACCCATTTGCAAGAATAAAATTAACTAAAGAAGTACATCATTGTGAATCATTTCGGAATAGAGATTTTTGTGTGGAGAAAGATTTTATAAATATTGCCTAGAAAAGAAGTGCAAACGTGGCCATACGTCATTAAAAGTTCCCCGAGACCCGAGGAGGTGGGGATTAAAAATCAACTGTAACACCCACATATCTGAAGACCAAATTTTATTTAATATCTCAGAATTGCACGATCGATATTCTTGTGCAAAGAAATCAGTTTACGTTTAGAAAACGAGCTTTCAAGAGATATAATGTTTAATAGTGTGCGACAATTACTTCAAAAGTTGGTTATGAAAAAGACAAGGATTTTATCGTTTTGTCGCCGATTTGTATAAAAGCCCTGGCTGTGCCAGGCAAATCATGCAGTACTTACTAGACCTCGAGAGGTCGTGATACTCTGTATCACCAGCGTGCACCCGAAGGGAGTGGCCGAGAAGTATCATCAAAGTATCGCCGTGTGAAGACTTAGGAAAATCCTAATACAGGATTTAGTTCCGCCAGTATCAGTCTTATAGTGAAAAGTTCAGTATTACAGTCAAAGTAGGCTGCGAACTTAAAGAACAGGCGATAGGTCTTCAAAATACAGTTCATTTAAACGACCGAAAGTATCGTAACGTTTTGAAGTACCATAATAGCGAAACAAACAGTCTATCAATGTTAAAGAACCCGATCAGGGTCGGACAAAATAAGGGCCGCATAGTATTCTGAAAAGATAGGAATTAGAGAACAGAATAATCAGAAGTGAGAATTTAATTCGAGACGTTGTTTCAAGGAAAACAAACGAATTATAAAAAGCACTAAGCTACGTATTGAAGGAGGAGCATTAGATGCTAGAAAATAGTAGGTCACCGGTAGAGTATTTGGGAGACCGTGAACAAGACAGACTTTCACTAGACAAATTAAATAGTGTCTAGAAAGAAACAATTTCGAGCTAATAATAATAATAGCCGATCGTCAGGAAACCGGATTTGAAGAAGTACCATTCCAGGGAGGGGTAGAGTGTTCGAGACTTTCATATTCTGGTCAGATAGGGAGCCGACATCTACTAGTTTCACCCTTGGAGACGGGAAAGAGAGAAATCACGTGTGAAAGGCTAAAATCAAAGCCTCAGTGATAAAAGCAGTGTATTGTAAATATAGGAAATTTGTGTTAGTGTAATAATTTTTCAGTGAATTCATTTGTGTATTATAAAAGAATACAAAATCGTATTCAAAATGTTACCAGTGTATAAGGTATATAAGTTATATGTGTGTCAAGAAATGTCAGTGTATGAAATATAATTAGGGAAGATGGCTTAAACACATTCAAGTGGGCGACATGAAACATCGTTGGAAAGTACGGTCGGGGACCGTCTTATCATGTGAGTAACCATTTCATTATGTCATGTGTTGGGAGATGTTTGCGTGCAATCCACCTGAGAATGAGATAATAGGGATGTTTTTGTATAACAAATAACAGAATAATAGCGCGATCTGAACAACTAAAATTGAGAAAGTATAAAAATAATTTCTGTGAAATGAATAAATCCCTTATGGGAAATGTATGAAATAAAATATCATTGTATTTGATCAATGATTTAATTATATGAAAGCAAGCGTAATAATAATAATAATAATAATCACAATTAGATAAATGAAGATTATGATGAATTATATGAAAGTAGTAGCTTTTGAGCTCCTTTAAAGGAATAAATACATGTTGTGAACACATGTTCTTAAGGTAAAGCGATTATTGTACGGGAGAGGAATAATATAAAATTGAGATAATAGATCAAATGTGATTTTGAATTTATCAGTTCTTTGAAGGCAATTTGGAAATAAAGGATAAGCGTAATGTATCGCATTGAAGTAAATTTGTCACGCTAGGAAGGAGTTGAACCTAAATATACTTGGTAAATTTAATTATGAGGGGCAGTTGGTCGTGGTAATTGAGCTATAGTAAGTCCTCTATATAGTGATGTGGATCACGAGGCCATGTGTGTTGTTGTGTTATAATAGGGTGCGAATTTATTGTATTATGAGCGCAGGTTAAAGGCCGAGGCCGCCCTAAGTCGCATTTATATAAGTCCTCCAGTATGGGATTGGTTCCCGAGGCAGTTGAGAGAGTCGAACCCAGACTCGTCTAGTTGTTGAAGCCCCTAAATATTCGTTGTTGTATGTGAATTACTCTTACCCACCAATGAGGATACTTCATAATTAATAAATGCCAAGGCTACGAGAACGGTCTAATGAAAATAATAATGTTGTAAAGTAAGTGAATGAGAAGCCAGGCCTGTTCAAAGAACTGCATTTAAGAAACAGCTGTGTTGAAACTAGGAGTCGCTCGTCCCGTGGGGGCGATGGCCGTGAAGTATCCCTCCCTACAATAACTCACGCTAAGTGTCCAGGCTAGACCCCTCGTCATTGATGTTGCGGTCGGTCTGGGATCCGTCTGTTTTGGAAGTTATAGTACGCTAGCTTGTTTAGAGTTTGTTTAACGACCCGGTCTTCGAACCGAGGTTCTGGTAGATGAAGATTACCGTTTGCAAGTTCAGATCGTTGCTTTCTTATGAGATAATGGTCTTTTAAGACAGATAATAATAAATCCCTATTATAATGTTATATTTATGTTGTAATGATTCACGAGTTCAGTGAAGACAATTAGATTTCGGGAGTGATCTTAATTTTTGACAAGTTCAAGTAGTCTTCAGAAACTCGGGAGTGCGCAAATGTTTTTCCCAATCACTGTAGTGAATTGTTGATTTGAGAGAGATGGTAACTGAGAACATTGTGAGAGCCCAAAGTTTAAGCATAGTAGTAACAGTACTTTAATATGAATTATATATTGTTTGAATTATAAAATACTCATATAATAGGAAGTGATATGCAGTAAAAGTGATAACACAGTTTATATTGGAAAGTATAGAGCCTATTGGAGCTCTGAATTGTATGGAATTTTAAAAAGGACACTATATGGAAGTGAAAATAGAGATATATTTGTTGGGTTATAAGAAACCATTTATTTATGACTCAACATTTGTTTTTATATTGTATTCCTTGTTTACTTTGAACAAGTTAGAATGGGTCAGTATTTTATTTGTTTAATTTGTTGTAGCGCCATATAATTGTGGAATTAAATGTTTTATAGTAGGAGTTGATTTTGTTTTTATTTTGGAAGTGTATCCTCTATTTAATCCAAAATGTGTAAGTCACAGAGTGGGAGAACATACCATAACCCCGAAAATCCCGATTTGAGCATTGCTGGCATAATGTGATTTGCATATTTCATGCTAAATGGGCACAATACCAAGATACAAGAAGACCACTAGTCAAAAAAATTACCACCTAGGAATGAGACGTAGAGAAGAATAAGTAACAACCCAAGCACAATTTACAGTACATTACAATTGTTTTTATTGACTATCAAACATTTCATACTCCTCACCGTCCAACTCTTCCGATTCCAATTGAATGGGAGCACTGTTGGTGCAAGTGCCGTGGCAATTGCCACAGAGAGGTGAGCCGGCATCCACATGTCATACCACAGCCTGTGGCACAACGAAAAAATATAAAATTGAGCACGCTGTGAGGTGCAATAGGTGCCTTGGTCTTAACAGGAGTCAGATATACCGCATCTCCTCTTGTCCAACCCCAACGTTCAGGTTCGAGTGATTCATTTCCGAACCACTGCTGAACCTGTAGAAACACACTGCACGAGTGATGTAGAGCAGCATATTATGTAGGTGGCAATGAAGACAAGTTTAGTTTCATCTTGGCTGATGGTTTGACGCAGCACATGTACGTGTGAATAGAACATAATAGAATACAATATTTATTTATCAAACAGCATGCTTCAACGCAGTACATGCAATACAAAATGAAATGTACCTGTGATAATTGAGGTCAAGCTCGTGGAGTGGTGCCTGATACATCAGTAGGGACATTTGTTCCCCAGATTCATCGATGTCTCCTGGCGTGGATGAGGAGACATAAATACTTCAGCGATGTTTTTGGTTTCGTTAGGATACCGCTCGAAACATTTGCTTATGGCTGCTTTACTTTTTCCAAAAATGGCAGAAGTGGTATCACATCCAGTGAAGCCATGGATAAATAGAATGTACTTGGCAGAATGGCAAGGTCTGAAGTTGTTGGGAGGAATACAGTCTGTCATCTGTGTTGCCTCGTCCAGGTTTCATGAAAAGGACATTCGTGACTTGTGGTGTGAGTGCCACGTGTAAGACGAGCAGGTCTATGTCCTCGCTAACTACCACCACAGTTGAATGAGGGGTATTTTGTCATTCACACCTGACAATGCTACAGTCAGCGTCTCATTTGGCTATGGTGAACTGTATATATATTGCACACAAGGCCTGCGCTAACATACTAATCAGCTTAATTTTGTTTCATTCGTTGGAAGGGAAGTTTTCCTGCTGAACAGTAGCCACCATGTTGTCATCAAAGTCTAGATCCACTGGTGTTTTACTTGATGCTCTCCGATGTTGTTCGCCTATTTCGTGGAACTAGTGTCTTCGTCAACGTTAAACACAACAGCAGAGTTGTAGCAGTATTGGTTGATAACGTAAGGCACTTACTGATTGCAGATGGAAGCGAACTTGGTGTTGATGTTCCACTTTACTCTATGAAGAAGAAAGCCACCATCGATTACCGTGAAACAGTTCTTCAGGGTGATTATTTGACTGCATGAATTACAGGCATCGTTGAGAGCGGAATTATTCGTTTTCCTCATTATCCCTTCGTCAAAAAGAGTCATGGGATATGGGTCTAACTCACACTTCAACAGCTCCTCTATATCCCCTTCAGTTCTCTTGTTAATTACGGTTCTCTGGAAAATCAATAAATGCTCGACCACCACTACTACGTTGTCCAGTTTGATTGTGTTGCTTATAGCAGCCAAAGGGACTACTGCGTTCTTCTTACACTGCTTAATTTCTGTAATGTTTATTCCAACAAAAGTCCCCATCGTACTGGTTCCAATTTCCGATGCTTGGTAACAATTGGGTCCTATTACTCCGGTTGAAAGGGACATCAAAGAATCACGTACAGCAAAAGCCGGGTAATCATGCAAGCTTCCTTCTGTTTTGGTCATCTATGCTTATTCATAATGCTTGAAGTCGACATGCTGTTCTCCACTTACAGAATGGACGCCGACAAACTGCTCTAAGCTTAGTGAAGAACATATGGCTGTACCTGTCCGTGCTCCTTCAACCCATTTCGCCAACACAGAATCACTCATGCCTCTCCATCGTGTTAATCCTCCTTCACTTTTCACGTCAGTAGGTAATATAAGGCGGTTCTGGGACAGAGGCTAATGCGCAAGATAGCGGCCGCGTGAGTCCAACACCATGCTGGTCGTATAGAGGGACAGTCATAGCTGGGCCAGGGGCTAGTGGGCAAGATGGCCGCCACGCGCAACCACACTCTTTAATGGCGGGATTTTCAAATCATTATTAACTACGCATCGTTTATTATTTAATTGTTATTTATTTTTTATTTAATTTATATAATTTTAATCCTTTTTTAAAATATTTAATTTATCATTTATCATTATTTTATTATTTCTTGCTGTGTCAAAGCACTAAACTGCGAGATCATTAACCCAACAATTCTCTAACCCACAAAAACCTCATTTCAAAATTTAAATTACTGCATGCCATATTTTTTTATTTTATATTTTTACATTTTACATTCTCCAAAAACAGTAAACTACTAGGTCACCTAACCTAACCTAACCTAACTTTACCTAACCTAACCTAACCTAACCTAACTTTACCTAACCGAACCTAACCTAACCTAACCTAACCGAACCCACAGAAACCTGATTTAAAGATTTAAATTAATGCATGTAAGATTTTCTATTTTTACATTTTACATTTTAGATTTTCGAAAAAAGTAAGGTCATATACCTAAACTCACTTCACCTAACCTAACCTAACTTTAACTAACCTCAGTTCACCTAACCAAACATGTCCTCACGTAACCTAACAAACCTAATCTAACCTCACCCACAGAAACCTCATTTAAAGATTTAAATTAATGCAGGTATGATTTTCTATTTTTACATTCTATTAAATTTTTTATTTTTGTATTTTTAAATTTTAGATTTTAAGATTTTAGATTTTTTCATTTTGCATTTTTAGATTTTACATTTTAGATTTTAATTATTTAAATTTTTTAAAAATTTTAGATTTTATGATTTTAGATTTTAGATTTTTCATTTTATATTTTTAGATTTTACACTTTCCATTTTTCTCATTTTACATTTTTAGATTTTACGTTTTGGAATTAGTGTTTTCATTTTACATTTAAAAAAACAGTAACTACGAGGTCACATACCTGCAATCGACGGGACTTCATTAGGTGTTGTTCAGGGGACCTCCCACTACACATTCCTGAAACATTTGGAACTACATGATTTAATACAGCAAACCCATCATTTTTGGTCTAATTTGACTGGACTATTAGGGCTCTCGATCAGAAACGTTTTTTTGTACTATCCCAATTACACGTTTTCGATTAAACGTTTAAAACGATTTCTTAAATCAACTGGTTTTCTATAAACGGTTAATCGTTTCCAAAAATAAATATATGTAATATAATGATAATGTTATTGGTCTTATGTCCCTTTTAACTACTGCTGATTTTACAGACGCCAATAAAAAAACACATTCAAATGTTTTTTTAAAGAAACGTTTTCTTAAACGTTTAGAGTTTTTTAAAAACCTTTATCCACTTATGCGATTTTGCATTTTAATTTAATAAGTGTTTCTGACGACTGATATTTTGACTGATTCTGAGGGACGTGGTACGAAGGCTTTTAAGTTCACAAGTCTAGTTGTGAACGATAAATGCAGTCAAGCGATATACTGGTATTTTGGTATATCTAATACCGCCATCCGGTATGAGAAATACCTGTATACTGCTCAGGCTTAAACACTAATGAAATGAAAGTTCTTTAATTTACGGACTATGATACCCGTCAAACACAAAGTATAATTAGGACGAGTTTATTAAATTAAGGAAACAAAAAAAAACTGGAACACATTAAAGGCAAAAAAAAACACATTTAAGCGAAAACTGGTATAAGATAATTAACGCCCGAAGACAGAATTAATTATATTAATGTCCGAGCGATGGTTACGCGCCATTATGGTAGGAAGCGCTTTGTTCTAGAAGCGGACAGAAAGACGAGACGCCATTTTTTTGTTCGAGGACTGCAACTCGGGATCTTGAACCAGACGGACGTGAGCCGAGAGCTCCGGAAACGGAGTGCGTGAGTGCACAAGTGACATTTGTTGAGGAAAGAGAAATATGGACGTGTGAAATATTGTACTATAATCGTGCTAATATTTTGTGCGAGGGACGAAAGTTTTGGTGTAATTTTGAGAGTTTTATGGAATATTTTGTGATAGAGACCATTGTCTTGGTCAGACAATGGATTGTCGATATGCATCGTGTAACGTGTTTGTGTAGAAGATGAAAGTGTGAACGGAAGAATATAAGTCGCGACAGAAACTGTAAATACGTGTTGGAAAGAAACATTTTGAAAGGGACACGCTATTCTGAACGATATTTTCGATTTTGAAATGTTGTGCAATAGGACGGTGACGAACATGGTGAACATTTGGTTGGGAGGAGCATTTGATTCTTCAGAAGGTGTCATGATTGCTTGATAAATATGCTGAGGGAAATGTGGTCTACATCATGAAAGTAAGAATTCCTATGAGTGGAATAAGTTAGAATGACATGCAGAAAAGGCAAGGTTCACGCAGCTGTTTCAAAATGCACAATCTAATGGAGAACATCATGAACTGTGATCAATATAAGAATGGAGAGAGACTACGAGACTTTCCAGAGGAACGAGAAGAAGAACAAGATTGGAATGGAGGTCGGGCATCGAACGAGGAGTCTGTCGGGGAGAAAGACGAACGCCGAGGCTACAAGGGTCTCCACATGAACTATGGGCCACTGGTCGGGGACGTGCGTTCTCGATGCGAGCAAGAGAAGGTGACCCGAGGCGAGGTACGAGGCTAGCGGAACAACGGCCTGGCGAAAATGAAGACAGTAACCCGAACCGTGGCGTGTATGAGATTACACGTTTTCCATCGCCTGTCCAGTTGAAAGTAAGACAAGCCCTTATTACATAAACCCAGTTCGTAGATTGGTATTCTAGAAGCATGCCTATTGTGATCATTATATTTCGGTAGAATTTTATGGCTCTGTCAGCCAGTGATTTGCATCATCGTAGAAAGTTACTTTTCGCATTTTAGTATTGTGCCCAACTGGTCACGGCAGTCTGGTATCGAACTCAGGGCCTTATCAGAGAAGACCAGGCAAATGGTTATGCCTAAGGTCGAACCAGTGGTCTCTAAGGGGGAGCCATTATATGGAACCCACAGAGCAATGAGAGGTCTACTGACACATAATAGTCTAGCGTGATTTCACGATTATTTAGGTGCAAATCATAGCAATTTAAAGGAAATTATAAGCAAAATGCAAGGGAATGTACGTTTTCAGTGCATACGAAGTCGAGAGAAGGCTAGTATTGAAGTCTGACAAATGACTTTAACAAGTAGGCGGGGTAGGCCTGGCGCCTACGGAACTATTTCCGTCTAGGGCGGTCAGACAGCTCAAAATTAATGACCCGGGAGTTCACCGGTCGACAACGAGCAAAGCTTTGGCGGGACCAAGCCCACAAGAAAAAAAATTAATTACAGATAAATGGAGCATTGTAATGCAATGGAACATACACACAGATGAATGTATTCACGGAGGAGTAATTTAGGAGTGGTTTTTCACCTAAAATTACGCCTATTTCTCAAAATGACCGCATTACAACCTAACTCACGCTCGAGAGCACGAATACTTTAACCAACCAGCGGGAAATCCCCACCGTGGCATCCCACGCGCTGAACTAAGGCAATTAATTGTAATTAATTGGCCGAAGCAATCGCCGGCACGCGAATGTTTTTAAAACCTCCACGCCTAGATAAACAAGATGCAGTTGTTATTTCGGCTGAAGACGGAGTATTTCAAGAAGGGAGTCGCTCTCACGTGTCCCGTGAACTATTTTGTGCAAGAAACCAATATAAGGGAGAGCAGCCTACGCTAAGGGTCAGTTGAAGTTCAGTTGTTGGAAGTTGAGTTGGAAAGCAGTTGCAGTTCAGTTGGAAGTTAGTCCTTTGTCTACAAGCGCTCTGCAGTAAGCACGCCAATTATTAAAATATCAGCGTACCGCCGTTGAAGACAATGGAGGCAAATTGTAAGCTTCATCAGTAATAATGAAGCGCATAAAAAGTAACAAAGTGCAGATATTGCTTTATTATCTGACACAGAGATAAATTCGCTACAGCGAATAGGAACTGATAATGTTTGGAACAGTTCGTATACCGGAAGGTATTGTCAATTATATGACATCAGCATCAGGAGCACTCCAGTGATGGGAGAGTGGAAGTTATTGCCACCTATCCAGGACAGTGAGGTGAACGGGAGTGCAGGGAACTAGGATCGAACATCTATAAAAACGCTACTAGATTTCACGGAGACCAGCGGTTATCATAAGTCATCGCATCTCTGAGGTAAAGCGTAGGTGAAATCCAGATTAAGGATCAACATGTGAAATGATAGATGAAGTGTATAAATTGTGAAATAATAATTTAAAGTGTTAATGTGTATAATGATTAATATTCAGTGTTTATCAGTGGTAAAGGCCACTTGTGGTGATATGTGTATCATGTGTAAAAGGTGTGAATCTCAGTGTTGTGTATTGGATATCATGATGGATTAAGTCAAATCGTCATGGTAGAGCTCAGGCGGAGATACTGGTACTTTCCAGCCAGAAGGAAACGTGAGTACACATGCAAATAATAGCATTATAATGGAATAGTTCACCATGTAACGATTAATCACTTTGAAATTAAAGATGTAAATAGTCACTTACTGAACGAGTTTTCACCACTCGTCTTGAATAAAGTATGACTTGGAAGGTGATTTGCTTAGGACCATTTAGGCCAACAAAAATAGTGATGGATCTAAACGTTAAAATAATAATAATAATAATAACTGGGGTCGGCAACCATAAAGTAAGGGCAAAGTTGGCCTAAGTAATGTTCAAATAGTGTCATGTCTAATTTAAGATACTGTCATTTGGTAAACAGTAAAGAATGTAGTGTGGAATATCGCGAATACGAGAGCTTTTCTCAGTGTCAGTGAAAATTTGAATGAATATGTGAAATTAAAGTAAGCCAGTATATTTATACCTTTGTGTTAGGAGCTATGTAAAAGCTTTGGCTTAAATAATATAACATGAAGAACGCAGGTACCTTGATAATGGAGTCATATATGTGAAATATTGTTTAGCCGCATATAGCGTGCAGATTAACGTAGAATCCAGTGATTACGTAAGATAAGCACGGGAAAGACTAGTATAGCTTGCGCGTGAGGTGAAAATTGGCTTAATCTTCGAGAAGTATCGCCTTTGTGCATACTGTATGTGTTACGCAGCGATTTGGATAGATTCTGTCTATTGCCAACGCTTGCATTGAATTATAGCCACTATGGACGCCCAGCGAGGCGCGGTGTGCATTTTTACTTATGGTCTGCCCGAGAGGTAGAATCATATTCGTCGACGAGGAACGTGGTTCCCAAATATATGTAAATGACAGCTGCTGATGATAACCATGGGGTTTCATTATGATGCGCGTCTTAAAAGCCACAAAGTAATCACCTTAGAACGGCAATGCTATCATTAGAATTCCACCCCTGCCATGAATGTTTAATAGGAGCCATTTGAGCCCAAATACACTGTAAAGTTAGGTGAATTAATTAAATGACTCAATTACTTAGGACTATGCCTAGCGGATCTTTATTGTTATAATTGTAAACAAGTGTGGCCTTGACGGTAGAGAGAGACAGGAAATGTAGACCATTTCCGTGGCAGCCATCTTGGAGAGCTGTCTGGAACTAATTTTATGACCTGCTGAGGGGAGGGAGGTCGCTCGACCGATCCCTTGTCAATTACAGTCACAATAGGACACTGAGAGATCTCGGTATTCAATAATGCAATTAAAAAATGAGTATTTTAGTGATGCAAATGGAATTAATTGGTGTATGGCAACTCACATATGTGGTTGAACCATAGAAATCAGATGATATTTGGCGAAGTTATCCTCTGAGGGGGAAGGCTGAACCAAAATAATGTAGGCATCTTCTTTAAAGTGCATTTTGCCAGTTTATGCTAATTTAGGAAAAACGGGTATGTGTTTTTCCCAGAACATGACACAGTTGTATCTATAATAAGTCCGACAAGACCCAGATAATCGTTATATGGTGAAACTATAAATATTCTATCCATGTTTATGTTTATTTTATGATTAAGAAGCATGACTCATTTTCCTAGAGCGTTCATAGGGATGGAAAGAAGGAAGATGATTCGCACGACACAACAAAAATATTTGCTAATAAATGTAGGGAACATTGAAGTAATGCTAATTAAAGTAAATGTCGTAGGAGACGGAATAATGTCTTAGAAATTCATGTTTATGTGACATGTGGTTTTTGTGTTAAGATATTTCCATTAAATAAAATTGTGTCACATGACGAACACTATGAAAACCTTGTAATCTGAACTATTATTGACAGGATATTAGAAGTAGGTTTGAGTGCATTGTAGCGCTATTTTTAAGGAGAAAGCTCACAGAATAACCCTATTTATTTGTGGGAATTAATTGTAATTTGTCCTTTGTTTTGTATTTGTTGTACAGCCATGATTTTAGACCAGTAAATATTTTATTCATAGGAATGTTGTGTATTTCCTGTAGAGTAGTTACCTGGTAGACTCAAATCCTGAGCATGTGGTCGTATTGTGGGCAGGAACGTCCCATACCTCGAAAGACCGTGAGCTAGTTGGGATACGAACACATGGTCCACATGGTGACAATCGGGTACATGGGGGTGTTGTCTCTGTACTTGGATTGAGTCACAGGTAATTACTTAAGTCGGTCAAGGTATTAATGGTAGAAGCAAATATAGCATAGAAATTAGGATAGAATAGGAAGACCGCATCCCATTTGCTAATAAGCCACCACATTAAAAATAATTGTTAATCCTCCATAAGACATGCTTATATAATTGTAACTTTCATAAACCATAGCCATAGATACACATATAAAATAACATGACGCTGATATGTGGGGCCAGTTTAAAATACAGGTAACCTCCACTTAAGCATCATGGGCATGGCATAAATAAGCATGTTGACCACCCTTATTTAACATGGCGCCCGTACGTGGTTGGCTTATGGGATTTAGAAAAACCCCATAATAATAGCATGGTTTTCATGGGAAAAACCATAGAAATAACTTTTTTCCTCAAACTTGGTTTGAGCGATTGTGAGTCTTTCTAGATGATGTTCAGACGTCAGACAAATGTTGTCAGACGGGTACGAGGGTCTATACCCATTCCATAGTTAGTTTTGACATTTTATAATATGTTGTTGTTGTTGTCGCGGGATCGGAATCTTTTCTTTCCAATAGAACGCGCCAGTGTCTTCAGCTAGGGCCTACCTGAATCTCAAATTAAGTAGTACAGGATGGCCGGAACGGAAGAAGTACTCAGGTGTATCGCCGAGTTAAGGGAACATTTCGATGTTATAAACGCTAAGAGTAAGGAAGAATCCAAAGCATTTAAAGATGAAATAGCGGGTAGATTGGATGCCAATCAAACCGAAATAAACAATAGACTAGAGGCTAATCAAGCCGAAATAAATACTAGACTAGAGGCTAGTCAAACTAATGTAAACACGCAGTTAGAATTAAACCTAGGAGAGGTTAATAAGAAAATGGACGACGTTAAAGAGTCTGTCCAGAGACAGGTAACTAAGAATATTGTTAGCGTGATCTCAGAAATGCAAAATGATAACGAAAAACGCTTTGAGTCTATTGAATTAAAATTAGAAAGCAATTTGCAAATGTGCAGAGAGTCACAGCGTGAAATTAACGATAATTTAAACAGTATGTCCCGGGAGCTTAAAGACATTCAAAGTCAGAATGAAGCTAACACGAAACGTCAGTTAGAACAATTTAACACGTTTACTCAGACCGTGGATCATAGGTTCGAGGATAATGAACTAAAATGGAATACGCGAATGGCAGGTTATGCCAAGGCTGTAGACGAAGCTTTAAGAAAGCAGGACCAGAATATCCTTGACCAATGCAAGGAAATGCAGGAAATAAAGACGTCTGATCGAGATAATAAGGAAATAATGTCTAATATGAAGATACAAGTTGGAAAGGTGCAGAAAGAGTTGGAACAAACTCAGAACGACTTAGCAGTTATCCATAAAAGACAGGACGAAGACCAAGGAGAAATCACGAAAATGAGGACTGAAATCTCTCATATACAAGGTCACATTCAACGGGAAGTTACAGGCTTACGCGAAGAGTTAGAGCTTCGAGAAGGCTTAAAGACTGAAGCCAGTGATAAGACTCTTGCCGAAGTAAGAGAAAGTCTAGCAGGAGAAATTGTCCACCTGAAGGAAAACCTTAAGGATAATAAAGAAAAGGTATTTTCTATGGCAGAAAGAAACCGAGATCGCCTAGAGAAAATAGAACGAGAGGTATTAGCTCATTTGGAAAGGACTGAAAACAGGCACAGCCAATTAGAAACGAGAATGATAGCGCAGGAAGAATCCATGTTGCGGAATCCTAGGTCTAGCGAAGGAAGTATAGACGAGAATAGGAGGAATAAATGGGCAGAGATAGAAATACAGCCCACTCCAAAGAATGCAGCAATGCCAAGTGACAGCCCGTATGCCACACCTGGTATGCCAATGGCTATGTCAACACCGCAGGAAAATGCTGTACAGAACCAAATAGTCACAGTTATAAGGGCTAGTGATGAAAAACCAAAAAAATACTCTGGGAGTAATTCTAATATGACACCCAAGTACTGGCTTAAAGAAGTTTCCGAGTACTTGAATGATGCGAAAGTACCGCCAGAGCGCAGGTTGAGAGCGATTGAAAAACTCACCGAAGGAGAGTGTGCTCTATGGTTTAGAAGTTTTAGGTACACGTTCGACACCGTTGAGGAATTTCGCCAAGCATTTTTAAGCAGGTATTGGAACGCGAGCGTACAACAAAACCTCAGACTGGACTTGTATTCCAGGCGTTACAGTACTAGTAACCCGACCAAGTACGGAGAGTTTTTTGTGAACCAATTATGCCGTTTTCGCGAGCTCGACGAAGGGCTCAGAGAGTCAGACTTATGCATAGCAATAGCTAAGCAGCTGCCGTATGAAGTGCAGCGCCTGCTAATCTCAGCAAACGCCAAAACTGCAATCGATATGGAGGAGGTGCTGAGACAACTTGATTTAACCACAGTGCAGCACGCAAGACAAAGTCGACATGTGGAACAAGTTAATATGACGAATACGCCGATCGAGCCAACGAAGGTGCAGACGAAATGCAAGTCTACAAGCACCGAAACAGAAAAATCCGACTGGCAGCGCGAAGGACGCGAAAACCAAAATTGGAGGCCAGCGTATCGAGGAGGTTCGAACCGTGGTAACCGAGGAAGGAAAAACTGGAATCAGCGTGGTACCAGAGACCAGCAGCTGGATAACAGAAGAAATTACGGCCGAAATGGGAATAACCAAGGATGGAGATCCCAAGAGCAGAGTCGTGGGTTCGATGAAGAGGCGGAAGAACGCTATCATGCATCTTTAAGATACATGGAAGAGCGCGGAGATGATCCAAGACAGTCGCGAGTTCACTGGGATGAAGCGATTCGAAATAGAAGGTCACCCGACATATATCAAAATGATGATGGTGCCAAAAGTCTGGAACTTCAACAGCATGAAGACAGGCAGAAGAACTCCACAAAGAATGGAGCAATTGAAAAAAAAAACACCAATTTTAAATGACCAGAGAGAGATAGGTTCAGGATGGAATACAGTAAATGTTATTAACTGGATTGCCAAACCTGAGGAGCTTATCGAAGACCTCGATGAAAGAACGGTCAATGTAAGAAGGGAACTACCTATTATTATTGTAAACAAATGAGGGAAAGGAAGACTTAGAACTCTCATTAAGGCATAATGAAGCGAGACAAGAAGAATACGTATGGCATACATACGGAGATATGACTGGGGAGGCAGTGTCGACAATAGAAGATATTGAGGAAGAGTTGGCAACACTGGCCGCAGACATTGAAAAAGATCTCGAACCAAAATTTGAAGAATGCCTGGAAGAGAAGATTGAGGAAGCTAAATTTTGTCCAGAATATAAGAAAATGCTAAGGGAACTGCTATTCGAGTATAAAGGAGTCTTCGATTCGAGACCTGGCCGGATCAAGAATTTCCAGTATGCGTTTCAAGTCAGCGATTGGACGCCTTTCAAACAGAAGCCGTATCCTGTAGCTGAGAAACATTATTTAAAGGTCAAAGAAGCGATACAGGAAATGCTAGAAGCAGGCGTCATTGTAAAGACAGCCACACCTTATGTCAGCCCACTGGTAGTTGTACCGAAACAGGATGGAAGTGTGAGGATATGCCTGGACCTACGAAATTTGAATTCCAAGGTTATACCGGAATTTGATACAGTTCCACCCATTAAGGAGGTACTCAGAAGGTTCAAAGGAAAGACTGTATTCTCAAATCTTGATCTAACGGCAAGTTTTCACCATCTTGCTCTGGAAGAGAAAACAAGTCTGTTAACCGGATTTTTATTTGACCAGCACACGTACTCCTACGTCCGTCTTCCATTTGGATTAAAAACAGCAGGTTCAGCGTTGATACGAGCGCTAGATAGGAACCTATCCGAAGAAGTAAAAGCTACAACCATATGCTACGTAGATGATATACTACTGACCTCTGAAACAGTTGAAGAACATGTCAGAGATCTACGCAAGTTGTTATATGACCTAAGTCAGGCTAACTTCAAGGTCAATATAAAGAAGTCTAACTTTGCTCAGAGAGAAGTTAAATTTCTAGGTCATGTAATCGATGCACAAGGAGTCAGGCCTAATCCGGGAAAACTGGAAGTCATAAAACGTTTCCCGAGACCAACGAAGGTAAAGAACGTCAGGCAATATCTAGGCGTCATTGGATTCTTTTCGAACCATTGTCCGAAGTACACTGAGACTGTAGCACCACTCCAAGACTTACTTAAAAAGGGAGGAAGATGGCGATGGACGGAGCAATGCGAGGAAGCCTTCGTAAAATCTAAACAGATGTTGTTAGATTATGTGAAATTGGGATATCCTGACTACACTCAGAAATTTATCATCCAGACTGACGCATCCTTCGTAGGCATTGGAGCTATGTTGTATCAGGAAAATAAGGACAGGCCAGAGGAGAGAACTTATATCGCATTCATCAGTAGAAGGTTGAGGCCTAATGAAAAGAATTATACGGTCACGGAGATCGAATTACTTGCGATACTGTATGCATTACAGTACTGGCACAAGCTGATTTATGGTTTTAGAATCATTTTGAGAACAGACCATAAAGCCCTAACGTTCCTGCTAAAAACTGACTTGTCGAGTCAAAGACTGACAAGGTGGTCCCTGTACATACAACAATTTCAAGTGGAAATAGAATATTGCCCGGGGAAGGACAATATCATACCTGATTTGCTAAGCAGATACCCTACAGCAGAGGAAGAAGAAACTCTAGCTATTGAGATAGAAGATAGAGATCAGAAGACCTTAGATGATCTAAGGAACATCACCGTTTTTCAACGTGAAGATCCCTGGATACGGTTGATGATAAATTACTTCGAGGGAAAGCTGGATAGAGGAACCCCGATGTATATGGAAGCTGAAACACTTTCAACGGAATATCTATGGTTTAACCAGATGCTACATAAATGGAGCGACTCTGACCACACAAAACCTAGGATTGTTGTACCACCAGCATTGCAGAGAAGGCTAGTTTGGCTAGCACACCGAGCTTTTGGACATTCAGGTGTAGATAAGACTGTTGCCCTGCTTAAAGAGGCGTTTATTTGGCCTAAACTTAGAGAAACAGTCAGAAATACTATCAGGACATGTGATATGTGCCAACGAGTAAAGCCTAACTCGTACTTAATGAGGCAGAAACCTATACCACTCTTACCAGAGAAGCCATGTCAGCTCCTGGCGCTGGACAACTTTGGGCCCCTGCCTAGAGCTAGAAGAGGAAATAAACACATCCTAGTTGCACTAGACGTGTTTTCCAAAATGGTAGTCCTGTGTCCAATTCAGAAAACCAGTACAAAACAAGTACTTAAGAGGCTGAAGGAAAGAATCATTCCTATATTAGGACAGCCAGAAAACATCTTATCGGATCACGGAAGCTGTTTTACCAGCGTAGAATTTCGCAGGGAGTTGGAAAATCTGGGCATAAGACAGATTTTGTCCACGGTTAGGCACCCGGAGTCGAACTCAGCTGAGAGAGTTATGAGGGAGGTGCAAAAATACATGAAGATATACTGCTCTACTGAGAATTGGAAATGGATTGACGTGCTTGAGATTATTGAATATTGTATCAACAATACTGTGCACGAAGCTACAGGAGAGGTGCCAGTGAGCCTACATCTCGACAGAAGACCCGAGAGGCCATGGAATAATGTCATCCAGACACCCGTCGATGCACAACTTGGACGTGAGTTGAGAATCCAGAGGACGTTCGAGTACCTCAAGAAACAAGCAGATAAACGACAGCGGAGAAACAGGAGGAAACGTTATCATAGACCGCTACTCGTAGGAGAATACGTCTTATTGAAAAAACCCGCCAGTTCAGATCCAGAGAGCAGGAAATATAAGAAATTCCAGCACGCTTATCTCGGACCCTACCTGATTATAAGGGATCTGCAGAATAACGCATATCGGATTAAAGATGAGGCAACAGGTAGAGAAGTTGTGGTAAATGCAGCTAATCTGAAGTTATATAGTCCACCAGAAGACTATGAAGCGAGAGAAGAGCAAGCTACACACATCCAAGTGAACGAGGAATCATTACGTATGCACGGAAAGGTTCTGGAGAAAAGCTTGCAGGCTCGAGAAAGGTCGAAGAAAAGAAAACAGCTCGCCAGCCCAGCGGACACGAGGGGAGAGTGCAGCTGTCGACTGCAGGAGTTTTACGACCAGTTGAAGGGAGCCGCTGTGGAGTTAGAGGAGATGAATGAACAATTGAGACAGGAAAACGAAAGTCTACGAGACAGCAGACAAGAGTGGAGTGGGAAAACGTGAAAGCCCATTGCCGAGAGCAATGACCGCTTAAAGTATACACTGCAAGGAGTTGATACCAGCTGATAGGCCCGAAAAATTCACTTATGAAATGAATTTTTCGAACTTAGCAGGAGAAAGATGTGCCCAACTGGTCACGGCAGTCTGGTATCGAACTCAGGGCCTTATCAGAGAAGACCAGGCAAATGGTTATGCCTAAGGTCGAACCAGTGGTCTCTAAGGGGGAGCCATTATATGGAACCCACAGAGCAATGAGAGGTCTACTGACACATAATAGTCTAGCGTGATTTCACGATTATTTAGGTGCAAATCATAGCAATTTAAAGGAAATTATAAGCAAAATGCAAGGGAATGTACGTTTTCAGTGCATACGAAGTCGAGAGAAGGCTAGTATTGAAGTCTGACAAATAACTTTAACAAGTAGGCGGGGTAGGCCTGGCGCCTACGGAACTATTTCCGTCTAGGGCGGTCAGACAGCTCAAAATTAATGACCCGGGAGTTCACCGGTCGACAACGAGCAAAGCTTTGGCGGGACCAAGCCCACAAGAAAAAAAATTAATTACAGATAAATGGAGCATTGTAATGCAATGGAACATACACACAGATGAATGTATTCACGGAGGAGTAATTTAGGAGTGGTTTTTCACCTAAAATTACGCCTATTTCTCAAAATGACCGCATTACAACCTAACTCACGCTCGAGAGCACGAATACTTTAACCAACCAGCGGGAAATCCCCACCGTGGCATCCCACGCGCTGAACTAAGGCAATTAATTGTAATTAATTGGCCGAAGCAATCGCCGGCACGCGAATGTTTTTAAAACCTCCACGCCTAGATAAACAAGATGCAGTTGTTATTTCGGCTGAAGACGGAGTATTTCAAGAAGGGAGTCGCTCTCACGTGTCCCGTGAACTATTTTGTGCAAGAAACCAATATAAGGGAGAGCAGCCTACGCTAAGGGTCAGTTGAAGTTCAGTTGTTGGAAGTTGAGTTGGAAAGCAGTTGCAGTTCAGTTGGAAGTTAGTCCTTTGTCTACAAGCGCTCTGCAGTAAGCACGCCAATTATTAAAATATCAGCGTACCGCCGTTGAAGACAATGGAGGCAAATTGTAAGCTTCATCAGTAATAATGAAGCGCATAAAAAGTAACAAAGTGCAGATATTGCTTTATTATCTGACACAGAGATAAATTCGCTACAGCGAATAGGAACTGATAATGTTTGGAACAGTTCGTATACCGGAAGGTATTGTCAATTATATGACATCAGCATCAGGAGCACTCCAGTGATGGGAGAGTGGAAGTTATTGCCACCTATCCAGGACAGTGAGGTGAACGGGAGTGCAGGGAACTAGGATCGAACATCTATAAAAACGCTACTAGATTTCACGGAGACCAGCGGTTATCATAAGTCATCGCATCTCTGAGGTAAAGCGTAGGTGAAATCCAGATTAAGGATCAACATGTGAAATGATAGATGAAGTGTATAAATTGTGAAATAATAATTTAAAGTGTTAATGTGTTTAATGATTAATATTCAGTGTTTATCAGTGGTAAAGGCCACTTGTGGTAATATGTGTATCATGTGTAAAAGGTGTGAATCTCAGTGTTGTGTATTGGATATCATGATGGATTAAGTCAAATCGTCATGGTAGAGCTCAGGCGGAGATACTGGTACTTTCCAGCCAGAAGGAAACGTGAGTACACATGTAAATAATAGCATTATAATGGAATAGTTCACCATGTAACGATTAATCACTTTGAAATTAAAGATGTAAATAGTCACTTACTGAACGAGTTTTCACCACTCGTCTTGAATAAAGTATGACTTGGAAGGTGATTTGCTTAGGACCATTTAGGTCAACAAAAATAGTGATGGATCTAAACGTTAAAATAATAATAATAATAATAATAACTGGGGTCGGCAACCATAAAGTAAGGGCAAAGTTGGCCTAAGTAATGTTCAAATAGTGTCATGTCTAATTTAAGATACTGTCATTTGGTAAACAGTAAAGAATGTAGTGTGGAATATCGCGAATACGAGAGCTTTTCTCAGTGTCAGTGAAAATTTGAATGAATATGTGAAATTAAAGTAAGCCAGTATATTTATACCTTTGTGTTAGGAGCTATGTAAAAGCTTTGGCTTAAATAATATAACATGAAGAACGCAGGTACCTTGATAATGGAGTCATATATGTGAAATATTGTTTAGCCGCATATAGCGTGCAGATTAACGTAGAATCCAGTGATTACGTAAGATAAGCACGGGAAAGACTAGTATAGCTTGCGCGTGAGGTGAAAATTGGCTTAATCTTCGAGAAGTATCGCCTTTGTGCATACTGTATGTGTTACGCAGCGATTTGGATAGATTCTGTCTATTGCCAACGCTTGCATTGAATTATAGCCACTATGGACGCCCAGCGAGGCGCGGTGTGCATTTTTACTTATGGTCTGCCCGAGAGGTAGAATCATATTCGTCGACGAGGAACGTGGTTCCCAAATATATGTAAATGACAGCTGCTGATGATAACCATGGGGTTTCATTATGATGCGCGTCTTAAAAGCCACAAAGTAATCACCTTAGAACGGCAATGCTATCATTAGAATTCCACCCCTGCCATGAATGTTTAATAGGAGCCATTTGAGCCCAAATACACTGTAAAGTTAGGTGAATTAATTAAATGACTCAATAACTTAGGACTATGCCTAGCGGATCTTTATTGTTATAATTGTAAACAAGTGTGGCCTTGACGGTAGAGAGAGACAGGAAATGTAGACCATTTCCGTGGCAGCCATCTTGGAGAGCTGTCTGGAACTAATTTTATGACCTGCTGAGGGGAGGGAGGTCGCTCGACCGATCCCTTGTCAATTACAGTCACAATAGGACACTGAGAGATCTCGGTATTCAATAATGCAATTAAAAAATGAGTATTTTAGTGATGCAAATGGAATTAATTGGTGTATGGCAACTCACATATGTGGTTGAACCATAGAAATCAGATGATATTTGGCGAAGTTATCCTCTGAGGGGGAAGGCTGAACCAAAATAATGTAGGCATCTTCTTTAAAGTGCATTTTGCCAGTTTATGCTAATTTAGGAAAAACGGGTATGTGTTTTTCCCAGAACATGACACAGTTGTATCTATAATAAGTCCGACAAGACCCAGATAATCGTTATATGGTGAAACTATAAATATTCTATCCATGTTTATGTTTATTTTATGATTAAGAAGCATGACTCATTTTCCTAGAGCGTTCATAGGGATGGAAAGAAGGAAGATGATTCGCACGACACAACAAAAATATTTGCTAATAAATGTAGGGAACATTGAAGTAATGCTAATTAAAGTAAATGTCGTAGGAGACGGAATAATGTCTTAGAAATTCATGTTTATGTGACATGTGGTTTTTGTGTTAAGATATTTCCATTAAATAAAATTGTGTCACATGACGAACACTATGAAAACCTTGTAATCTGAACTATTATTGACAGGATATTAGAAGTAGGTTTGAGTGCATTGTAGCGCTATTTTTAAGGAGAAAGCTCACAGAATAACCCTATTTATTTGTGGGAATTAATTGTAATTTGTCCTTTGTTTTGTATTTGTTGTACAGCCATGATTTTAGACCAGTAAATATTTTATTCATAGGAATGTTGTGTATTTCCTGTAGAGTAGTTACCTGGTAGACTCAAATCCTGAGCATGTGGTCGTATTGTGGGCAGGAACGTCCCATACCTCGAAAGACCGTGAGCTAGTTGGGATACGAACACATGGTCCACATGGTGACAATCGGGTACAGTATGCTGGTTAGAAACAGTTTGGACTGGGTTTGAGGGCATCATTGCAGGCGAGTTAACTTAGTAGTTAACCGGCGGGAGGATTAGCGGAGTCCTCTGTTCGATGATTGCCGTTGGTATTTGAACATTTTGATGTTTAAGCAGATTTGGATTTCGACTTTTTGGTTTTTGGATTTAACTATTTCTGGATTTGAGTGAGTTTCCAGATGAACAGTTTTCCTCATATTTTATTTCTACGCATTTTTTTGCGCAGTTTTCACTCCACAGTTTAGAGAATTTTCAGTGCGACAAATTTTCAGTGTTTGGAAAATTGCTTTGGCAATTGCCGAATATTTTCATTTTTGGATTTAACTATTTTTGATCTTCAATGATTTTTCATATTGTGATTTTTCACAATTCTACGTTTTTACCATTTGAGATATTATTCTCAATTTAGGAATTTACACATTTCAGTGAATTTTGAATATAGAATTTTGGGATTTTCATTTTGAAAATCGATTTCATTTTTGAAATGTAATGTAATTTTTTTCGGATTTTCAGAAAATCCTGTATTAGATATTTTTGGATTTTGATTAATTTGGGACTTCAATCCTGATTTGATATTTTCCAGATAATATTTTAATTTCTTTAATTGGAAGTATAAATTAAATATTCAGTTTTTATTTTGAGAAAATTTTAGCTTTGATTGAAAGTTGGTTGCAATACTGAAAGCTCAGATGAATGATTCTTTCGAATAACAATTTTGAATTGTGAAATGTAATGATAATACGAGAAACGTACACGACTATTGTCATAGCGTGATACAATGAATATATATATATATATAAGCAACAAATTTTTTTGAGTTGACACACAGTGAATGTGATTTGAAACAGAGAGTAGTCAGGAATGTTTCGTGTTGAGTTGACACGGAGCGGGAAGGAGTCTTACGATCAGTTAATGTTATTACTTGTAAAACATATTTACAATTATTATCAATGCCATTGGATTACTAATAACTTGAGGTAGAGATATGATGTTAAATAAAGTGAATATTTGGGAATAAAGGATCTTCGTATTTCGATTGAAGAGTTGGGCGAAAGTATCAAATGTTATTTTTGATATTTCGAAGGTCGACCCTGTAAAGGATGTTATATATCCTGGGAACCTTTCCTCTGTCAATGTTTTTGTTGAAGAAATGATATTACACTCCTGCATAAGGAGCATGTTAAGAGTTATTGAGATTGTAGTCATGTTTGTAAAGGCTAATGTGGTGAAGAGTTCGTTCATAGGAACTCGGAATTAATGAGTTGTGGAATTTAAATGAAACCTGAAAGATAATTTTACTGAGATGGATGGCAGTATCATTCTTATTGGAACGTAATGTAGAAACATGTTGTGGTGAATGAAGGTGATCTTATAGGCAGTCGTATTTTGTTCAGATCAGCTGTGAAATAGATACCGGGTGTTCCAGAAGTATAGTATTCATGGCTATTGTATCAATTAAGTTTATTATTATTATTGTTTTGAATAGTGGATTAGAACAGGAGTTCATTGAATGGCAATCTTAAATTAAATGATAGGAATGTTAATCGATATTACGACAGATAACCTCGATGTTGACGCCATTCAGTTATTAATAATCAATCCTATGTCTATTAAAACATTTAGGGAGGAACATTTGGATAGATAATGTTAGGGAATGAGACATCTGTGTAAATATTTGATGTTTATTAACCACTATCCGTAGTGCCCGGCTTCGCCCGGTGGATTTACTTGTTTTATGAATGATAATTAATACTACTACAGAACTGGCACATAATACTTAAACTAACAGAAAAGAAATATTTTTAAATATAACTTTTTGAGGTGGTGGTGGTGGTTGTAGTGGGGGTAATAAGTAGTACAGTATAATGGACGTAACATTCAGGTCATTTTCCGGTTATGATAATAATGAATAGGGAAATGGCTGTTTACTAACTACAGCACAGACACATGTAAATTAGAAACAAATTTTAAAATATGTCTAGAAGGAGGAGTAAGTGAAATAAGACACTGCCTAGGGCCTATATCTCATTGGCTGTTAGAAATGTATAGACCAATAGTGTCGTCTTTTGTCGCATAGCGCCGTAGGAAAATAATCAGAACACTTTGGAAAACTTCGGCTGTCCCGAGCTCCTGAGGTAGAATAGTATCATTTACCGCCACATAGCACTCAACGATAAGTTTCGGAATAAATGAAGGCAAATTTTAAAGCACCAACGCTTATTGCAGCTGATAACTTCAATGTACAGCACCAACACCATTGCACTTATACAGAGTCATAATATGTTCATGATGATAACTGTTTTAAGGGGCCTAAGAAATCTTTTTGCACTAATCCCCGTGACTGCAATTTATAAGCAGTGCAAGTTTTAACTGTTTCCGCAATTCTGCACCAGAACACTGCTAGGGGCGACGTGATGCAGCCCGAATTGCCAGTCAGCAATGGACTTATTAAAATACTCTTATAGTTACACTACTGCGGACATGAATGGTTCAAGGGCCTTAATACGTGGTTTTCAAGTTCAGTTTGTTTGTTATTCTTAATGTAGGGAATGGAGAGCGTTGTCCAAAATATCAAGTGGACAGTGTCACCCGCAGGGTTCCAAAGGGTAAGTATACAAAATGACGCCTCCGTAGCGTAGCGGTCAGCATGGTTAGCTGCCGCCACGGAGGTCCTGGGTTCGATTCCCGGCTCTGCCACGAAATTTGAAATGTGGTATGAGGACTGGAACGGGGCCTACTCAGCCTCAGGTGGCCCAAATGAGTAGAGGGGGTTCGATTACCACCTCAGCCATCCTCGAATTGGTTTTCAGTGGTTTCCCACTTCGTCTTCGGGCAAATACCGAGATGGTTCCTACTGTCAGTCCACGGCCACCTCCTTCCCTCTTCATTGCCTATCCCTCCCTTCCCTCATGAGGCCCCTGTTCGCTTTGCCGGTGAGGCGCCTGGGCGCGGTGCTGGTAACACCTCCCTAGTTGTATCCACTACGATCAGATGTTCCCAGCTCTAGGACACTGCCCGTAGAGGCGGTAGAGGTGAGTTCCCCCGCTGAGTCCGTGGGAGCCACCAACCTGGAGGGTAAATTCGATAAAAATAAAAAAGAAGTATTCCAAATTTGGTTCAGATCGGTGAAATGGTGTAGATTTATGCCCAAGGACCAGAATGCAGGGAATGGAGTGGTCTGTCCGAAATTTCATGCAGACAGTGTTGCTCGCAGGGTTCCAAAGGGTAAGTATACAAAATGACGCCTCCGTAGCGTAGCGGTTAGCTTGGTTAGCTGCCACCACGGAGGTCCTGGGTTCGATTCCCGGCTCTGCCATGAAATTTGAAAAGTGGTATGAGGACTGGACGGGGCCTACTCAGTCTCAGGTGGCCCAAATGAGTAGAGGGGGTTCGATTACCACCTCAGCCATCCTCGAATTGGTTTTCCGTGGTTTCCCACTTCGTCTTCGGGCAAATAACGAGATGGTTCCTACTGTCAGTCCACGGCTGCATCCTTCCCTCTTCCTTGACTATTCCTCCCTTCCCTCATGAGGCCCCTGTTCGCTTTGCAGGTGAGGCGCCTGGGCGCGGTGCTGGTAACACCTCCCTAGTTGTATCCACTACGATCAGATGTTCCCAGCTCTAGGACACTGCCCGTAGAGGCGGTAGATGTGAGTTCTCCCGCTGAGACCGTGGGAGCCACCAACCTGGAGGGTAAGTTCGATAAAAATAAAAATGAAAGTGTTCAAAATGTGGCTCAGATCGGTGAAACGGTGTAGATTTATGCCAAAGGACCTGAATGCAGGGAATGGAGTGGTCTGTCCGAAATTGCATGCAGACAGTGTTACTCGCAGGGTTCCAAAGGGTAAGTATACAAATTTTGGTTCAGATCGGTGAAACGGTGTAGATTTGTGCCAAAGGGCATAAATGTAGGAAATGGAGTGGTCTGTCCGAAATTGCATGTAAACAGTGTTACTCGCAGGGTTTCAAAGGGTAAGTATACACATTTTGGTTCAGATTAGTGAAACGGTGTAGATTTGTGCCAAAGGGCCTAAATGCAGGGAATGGACTGGTCTGTCATAAATTTCATGTAGACAGTGTTACTTGCAGGGTTCCAAAGGGTAAGTATACAAATTTAGGTTCAGATTAGTGAAACGGTGTAGATTTGTGCCAAAGGGCCTTAATGCAGGAAATAGACTGGTCTGTCATAAATTTCATGGAGACAGTGTTACTCGCAGGGTTCCAAAGGGTAAGTGTATAAATTTTGGTTCAGATCGGTTGAACAGTGTAGATTTGTGCCAAAGGGCCTAAATGCAGGGAATGGAGTGGTCTGTCCGAAATTTAACATAGCCTAAATTATTCCTCTTGAATCTGGCTATCTTATAAAAAAGAATTTTTCGAATCCGACTGGTAGTTCCAGAGATTAGCGCGTTTAAAGACACAAACACACAGATAAATTCTTCAGCTTATATTAGTATAGATTAGTATTTTATTATTTAAGTAAGTGATTGAAGATGAGAATTCAGGATCTATGTATAGGGTAAAACATTGCTATTGTAAATAGTGAGAGGCCGTCACTATTTAATTTCATAAAGGAGGTTGTATTTTCATATAAACTATTTTTATTTCGATCCTGAAAGCGAAGTTACAGCGAGATGTTGCCAAGTTTTAGGTTGTCAACTTTATTTCGTAAATTTTGTGAAACAGATGGCGTTATGCCAGAGTGTCAAAGGACATTCAGTGGTAATGACATTTATTTGTGTTGATATTCTATTTACTTATAACCAACTATGGTTTGTTTACTTTTGAATACATTGTGAGCACGCATTTGCGTATGCTTATACCATTTTTATAGAACACTTGCGTTATGATTTATAGATAGTGGGAGGTTAGTAAAATGCTATGGTAATTATAGCGGCTTGAACCATCTTATCCATTTCCTTTTCCCCGTTACGCCCGAGTGTATGAGAGTGTTGAGCTCTGGTTGTGTTTTTGTCGTTGATCCTGTAGAGGATTTACCATAGTGTTTGATAGATATCGCCAGATATGTGTCCACGATTTGCAGTGTGTGAGATGTCAGCTGATTCGGTAAGTATTTTCTAGCCGGGGTATTGCCGGATGTTTCAATCCGTTGTCATCGTGGATTTTGGCATGCACGACACTGCTGAAATTGGGCACAGTACCTAACTTAAGGCCACGGCCGTTTCCTACCCAATTTACAAATACACACACTAGTACAGACATCACAGTGACTCATGTTATCAGACAAATTCTACAAGCACCCAAGTAAACTTGGCTACATGACCACGATGTCGCAATGCCCCTAAAACAATCGACAACAACATGAAGTAGAAAGAGCTTGCGCCGACTTCATAAAAAAAAATCTACAAATCCGAGTTTGAATTAAGTTAAGTTTGTCAAAGAATTTGTAGAATTGTAGGCAAGTTACATTATTAATTTCAGAATTATTTTTACTGTATTTCACTGTAGTTAATGTACTGTATATTGTGAAAGGTTCCCGTGTCTCAGTAGAATACACCCCAGGGCTCAGGACTGGGCCGCGGCCTGGCGATTGAGAAATAGTGCCCTAGGGTTCTCTCCCCTACGCATTCAATTGGTTTCACCGTTGATTCTGTAAAGGGGGAATTAGCACGCGAGGTTAAGTGACCCATATACTACGACCTATATATGTTTGCGCACGCGAGCGCGTGGAGGTAACCTGCTCTTTCTAGCCTGGCTGCCCACAGGTGATTTGCTTTTGTTGTTAATTCATTTTAGGGGCATGGAACATCTTCGTTATCAGCTCCGTGTAGTTGGGTGTGTGTTGAACTTGTCTGATATCCTGTATTGAGGTGATGACTGTAGTAGTATGTGTTAAGTTAACTGTATTAGGGACTGATATTAGGTAGGTGCCCCGGGACTTAAAGTAAGGTACTATCCTCACATCTGCCTGGAGGGAGTGTGAATAAACCACACTCAGGATAGTCACTCTCAGCGCCGGGATTCGAAACAGCGATCTCTGGACTCGCGCCGTGGTTCACGATTTAACTTGCATGGCTACGCCCCGGGACGTATTATTTGTGTGTGTGAGTGTACGTGCGTGTATATTTTCTTGATCCCTTCAATAACGATAAAGCTGATGTGTCAGCACCACACCTTTACCATTCTTTGTCCTCAGAGAAAATCCTCAGATGAAAGGGACACCTCCGGTATTTTCTCTCAGAGCCTTCTGGGAGGCAGTGGAGAGGGTCCAAGCCAGTACCAACAAATCTTCATCAGAGCGCTTTATATAGTCTACTCGTGGTACGCTACTTTTTCTTCACCGGAGTTCGCCAGTTTCTTTCCCACTTTTCCTCTAATGTACATGACCACCTCGTGGTGTAGTGGCTAGCATTGTTGGCCATCCAGGTTCAATTCCCAGTTTTACAAAGAAATGTAATTTTGAACTGTGCACTTGAACGAGGTACACTAAGCCTCATGAGGCAAACTTCTGTGGAGGTGGGATTGATTTCTATCTCAGCCTTCATGGAAGTGGTTTTCCGTCCTTTTCCACTGCTACTCCAGCAAGTGCCCGTTGATTCCTAACTTAAGGCCACGGTTGCCTCCTTCCTATTCCTCACGTCAATTATAAATCCACTCACTACTACAGACAAAAAGTAAGATTGTAATTTTACGGAATCGTTAATCTCGCGATCATGAGCCACAAGACCTCCTTTTAACGTGGAATCCGAACCAAAAGATATGGCATTTCACTTTGAAAATCTTGCATTCATTGACCGGGAATTGAACCCGGTCCGCCGTGGTGAGAGGCCAACAGCTTGACCGCTGCGCCACCACGCCCCTAGTACAGACAACACAATAACACAGGTTATCAGATAAATTATACTCACGGCCAAGTACACGGGGATGAACTAATCACAATGTCCGAGCTCCTAAATGAAACAAAACAACAATTACAACAACATCTAATTCCCACTTCTAAAAATCAAGTAGAGAAGGAAACTATGATGTATTCTCACCTGTTACAGCCTTTTAGTGGTCCAAACGAGTCACAGTGCCAATATCTGCAAGTCTGAGCTCTTTAAGTAAACTACGTTCTTTGAAGTCGTTATATTGTTTAAACCGTGTTTGTTCTTTAGTATTGGGCTGATAAGCTTGATCTTAGTGCTCTCGAACCATCATTATCGTCATCATCATCATTCTAACTGTTATTGGGGAGTGTGATGGCGCAATGGCTTAGCTGATTGCCTTTCATCCGAATGGCTGCGATTCAAAACGCGGTTACAGCAGAAATGCCACGACGCGTCTGGAAGGGCATCCGGCCTTAAATACCCGACTAACACCTGAATGAGCCTGGTTGGCTCCGGTGATCCGAAACAAATTGGGATAAGCCACAGACAGTTCCTAAGTAAACAAAAGTTTGGTGCTCTTCAGTCGGTCAACACGAATGTACCCAAATAGAGCTGGGTTATGCCCTGATCCTGAAATAAATTACATAAGATTAATAAACACACTAGGATGACCAGTTTCGATCGTCAAGCGATCATCATCAGATCCATTACACTTAGGCTATAACATCTATGTTTGAGAATACAGGTGAAAAATATATACAATATGTACAATTATTTAGTTGCAGTGTTGGTAATGCAACATTAGATATACCACATTTAACATACACCGACTGTTGCATTACCAACACTGCAACTAAATAATTGTACATATTGTATATATATTTTCACCTGTATTCTCAAACATAGATGTTATAGCCTAAGTGTAATGGATCTGATGATGATCGCTTGACGATCGAAACTGGTCATCCTAGTGTGTTTATTAATCTTATGTAATTTATTTCAGGATCAGGGCATAACCCAGCTCTATTTGGGTACATTCGTGTAGACCGACTGAAAAGCACCAAACTTTTGTTTACTTAGGCAACACTGAAAAATGGCTTCAAACCTCACAATGACAGTTACCTTTATTATTATTATTATTATTATAATTATTATTATTATTATTGTTATTATTATTGTTTTATTACTATTATTAATAATTTTCATATCTCCTGACTTATCTCGACGCGTTACCATACTAAGCCAAGGGGGACCAAGCTATAACCGGACTTGAAAGACAATTGGGTTTGAATCCCACCCTCAGCCATCCTTGAAACGTTTCTCCATGTTTTTCCATTTCAAACACCAGGCAATTACCGTGTGGTTACTTTCTAATAGGTCATGGCCACCGCTATCTCCTGGCATCAATTTGGGAGATAGAAGTGATGCAGCGTTCGGGGACATTCTTTATTCAAGAGTCGGGAGTATATGAACTTGACCGTAACATTCGTGAATAATTAATTTTTGATTTCAATGTTTTAATATGTCACACGGACACCATCATGAATGTATGAAGTCAATAAACTTGTAGCTTCGGTAGAGTCTATCTCCTGTACATTACTTTATTTTCTCCATATTTCAAATTTTTAAGTTTATTTGATGACGAGTGAGTGATTTTAATGTTTCATACCGTATATTCAAGACGGCAGATGAGAGAAATATGTCATATGATTACGCTAGTACTCGAGATGCCATTAAGTGAGGCTTCATAATTGTCAATATCGGAACGTGAGTCATCGATTAGGCTATAATAACGGATAATTACGCACGGCCTCCATATTTGAATTAATTAGCCACGAAAGTTGGCGTGAACTGATGTTATTTAAAGCAACTGGTGAATTTCCTTTTGTAATGTACTCGGTTTCATTTAGAAAATGTACAGAACAAAAGTTATTGGGAATTTAACTGTGAACATGTTTTAATGAAATGAATTATATATTATATTATAAGTGACCATAACAAATACATGTACTTTTTTCCAGGAGTACTATTTACTTATTATTCATATATTATATACATTGTACCCCCCCCCCCCCCAGTCATTGGGCAAATTCGAGTTGACGGACTGAAGAGTTTAAACTGACAGTTTGTATGGAGAACACTGGAAGAATTGCTTCTAAACATTACATTAAGACTGTACAGTAAATTGTTTCTTGTTACCCCTTCAACACAAACCCTTCAACGACGAGTACAGTGACACCCCAAAGGGCTCATAAATACTGGTATACGGGAACCCATTGATACCACACATTTCTCATCCTTCCTATCGATCGTCTTTTGTCAAACCTTGTTCATCCGACCTCGACGGTATTAGGGTAGCAGAAGCCTAGAGTGTCTTTTATTTTCGCGCCTTAATTGGCCCTTGTCTTTTCTTTCTAATCTTTAGAGGGGTCAAACCTAATCTTTTTGTGGGGGTGTGGTGGCACATTGGTCAAGCTGTTTGCCTGTCACCAAGGTAGACCAGGTTCGATTCCCGGTCAATACATGTGTCATTTTCGAAGTGAAGTGCCATGTCTTGTGGCTCATATTCCACGCAAAAAGGAGGTCCCGTGGCTCGTGATCACGAGATTGACGGTCACGTAAAACTAGATGCTTCCTTCTTCTTTTTGTCATAGTTTCCCCTGCCTAATGTAAGAGTCCCTAAAATAGGCAGGGTGTGTGTAGCCCCATAATGATGGTGCACCCAGGATGGTGCTACACCCTCAAGGGCTCACGGCTGGTGAGCTCAGGAGTTGGCCACCCCAGGATATTTCCGAGCTGGGTTCGTGAAATTGGGGTGGGTCCTTTCCTTTTCTAATTTCCTATCAGCCTTTCATGGCTATACTTGCTCTCTCAATCTTAATTTTTTGAGGGTGAAGGGCATTCATTTTCCCTGTATATTAATTCACTTATTCGTATTTTCAGCCTATGTTAATCTTATGAAATATAGACTTATGAGATCACCATTTGTCCGTGTGTGCATTCCAAATACATTCTAAACGGCTGGAGCGATTTCAACGAAATTTGGTAAGGACTTACTACTATCATATCCGACCCAGACTGTAACTTTCTTATTTCAATAAGAGTCACCAATCCAACATGGCGGTGCACACAATATTTCATCGGCATTCAATATCTCCGAAACTATTGCTGCAATCAACCTGAAATTCTGTATGGTGATAGAGGCTACAATTATAGGTTCACATATGTGAACGTTTCAAAAACATTTAATGTGCATAACCAGTCCCTCGAAGTTCAAGTATTTGAATAGGCCTTTCTCGCGAGCACAGTGATCTCGATACATCGAGTTTTCACTCAATTCTTAATGTATTGTTATTGTTAATTCATTTAAGAGCTTGCGTCATAGTTGTCATTTAGCCCCATGTAGTTGGGAGTTTGTTTGATTTATCTGATAACCTGTGTTATTGTGATATCTGTAGCTGTGTGTGTATTTGATATTGGGGCTAGGATTGTAAAGAAGGCGGGCGTAGCCTGAAATTAGAAACCATCCCGGTATTCTCCTGGAGTATATGTGGAAAAATACAGAAAACCACTTCTAAGATGGCGGGGGCTGAAGTGGGAATCAAACTCACCTTTTTTCAGTTCTACCTTACGAGTCTGAGTGGACCCCGTTCCTGCCCTCAGACCAGAATTAAATTTCTTGGCAGAACTATGAAGCATCGAACCCTGACCTCAGGGAAGACAGCCAAGAATGCTAGCCATTAAACTACGAGATGGTCTCTTGATGTATTGGTATCTAATGTTGCTCAATTGTTTTAAAAATTCAAGACGGCGTCTGTTCGAAATTTTGAAGACACATTTTTTTTTTCATCATTTGTAATTTGAGCGATTAAATTGACATCCTATATAACAGACCACCATAATAATATATATATTTACTGGTATATAACCCAGAGGCTTACATTTTAAGTAATCCAACATGGCGGCCGTACGAAATATTTCACCAGTACTCAATACCTCTGAAACGTTTGCAGCAATCAAAACAAAATTTTGATGGTGATAGACAACTCGTTTTTGAAAGTCATATTGCATATTCTCAAACGTATTTTTTATTGAAGTGACGGTGGAGGTGGTTCTTTTAATATGTGCAAAGTGGAGGTCATCTGATAAATATTTTGGTGTAGGTATCGTAAAATGTTTGTTTATACAGGTGCTATTATCTGACAAAAAAAATCTGTTAATGATGTTCAGTTGTATCAGTTATTTGGAAACTTGATGAACTAGTACCATGAACTAAATATTGTGGTACACAATTATTTAGTGTTATATTCATGGATTGCAGATAGCGCCTCATCGTGTGGTTTTGAACATATATATTCTAGCGCTGGAGGTGTGCTACTTTAAGTTATCTTGGATAACGATAAAGCTTTGTTTTAAGACAGGGCAAGCACTAGACGTCTTTTGCTAACTTTATTCCCGGTGTTGATTACGGCCAACCTGTGTGGGGTTTTCTTCGTTTTTTCTCGCCTGATTTCAAGTCCTGGGTCAACTACCCCACTCCAATATTTAATAATTGCAGTTTCACACATTAGTACAGTCACTAAAATAACACAGGTTATCGCACAAGTACCACACGCTATATACACACGCCTGACGAGCAAAGATGTCCTAAGCTCCTAATGGAATCAATCAATTTTTAAGTGAAATGGGGGGCGGGGCATAAAGGCACATATTTTTTGATCGTGGGTGTATGTTCACTGGTGTCAAATGTTGAGGTCGAAATACAATAAGCGTATGTAAAAATTTCAATGTGAGACGGGAAACATGAAGGTGAAGTTTCACATCACTCTATATATTGCCAACTAATTACCGAGTACTGTGTAAATAAGACACAGCGTTTGAGAGTGGTACTACAGCTTAATGCCATATTATTTCTTCTTTATTACCATTTTCGCTAATATTAAGTAAATGATCCCAAAAATGTCACGAATTAAAAATGTGTTTCCTTAACCTCATATTATGTTCAAGATCGCAATAATTAATGAATTTTCTCCAAGCTGGAAACACCCACTGTTATACCATTGTAATGACTGGCTGCGTGGCTCAGCGGTTACGTACTCGCTTGCTGAGCCCAAGGTTGCAGGTTCGTATCCTGGCGCAGTCAGCTGGCATTTGAGGGTGTGCAAATGCGAGGGAGCCGTGTCAGTAGATTAACTGGCACGTTAAAGATCCCCTTCGGGGCAAAATTCTGGCACCCCGGCGTCTCTAAAAGCCAGAGTAGTTAAAAGGGACGTAAAACCAATAACATTATTATTATTATACCATTGTAAAGGTATAAACAATAAGTATGGTTTCAATTAGGTGAGCATTGTATTGTAACAGTTTCTCATCACATCTAAGTTTCAAAAGTCGGATTTATCTTAATAGTATAAAGTTCTGTGTCCCTTATTAAGGAGAAAATCGTATAAGTAATATCACTCTTGAGTTCAAGAATGCTTGCAACCATGTTCAGAAATGTATTTGCTTTTACATACAACGTGAAGCTAACAAAACTGTTTGAAATCCAGCATGGAGTCGCGTCAGAGCAAGCAAAAAATAAAACATGATGTATGAAGTATGAACATACGATACGTACTTTATAGATCCTCTAAAAGCCTGTCAAGACGGTATGATGATTACAACTTGTTGCTCTATCTTCTCCACGTAGCCTAATTAACTAACAATGCATTAACGATCTGGAAAAGCTCGTGGAGAGGACTGAGTATTTCTAAAGGAGAAGGTACAAAATGATTGAAATAATTATCTATAACACATAATCATATGACAGTTTTTCGCCCAAGAGAGGGAATATCTGGATTACTTGTCGGTTATGGATTTCTGCGGACATTTTGGGAAATTATGGTGGAAGGCAGCGCTCATTAGTTTCTGTCTGTCGCCGCTAGAGGGATGACAAGGTCTGGCGCTAGTATCGATTTCTCTACCCCTTGTCGTACAGAGAACAGACGGGCGAGTCAGTGTGAAGGTAGGCGTTGCTTGAAGGATCCCTCTTTTGACGGCTGGGAAGAGACGTCGTCCAGTCCAGTAGAGTTTTCTCAGCATTTACCAATCGTCGAGTAGTGAGCTCCTGCTCTTTAATTCCTCTCTCCAGTCAAGAGTCTTCAGAACTTCTTTCAAGCTCACCAAGCTTTCGTGAGTAAATAACCTCAACTCCCGTAAATGTCAAAGTTGTTAGGTTAACTGCACAATACATTTTCATTTTATTCATATTTCATGTCTGAAACATATATTGTTCTTTATGTATACATTATGGTTATCTTTTCGGCAATTTAAAATGTATAATTAGATAGCCCAAAATACTTTGGAAAAATATATTTTGTAATTTAGCGATGAAGTGTATTAATAGGTCGGGGGTCGAGCTCAAAGCTTTTAAAATAAATGTACCTTACCACTCTATCTGCACTGAACGTAATTGGACAAGCCAGGAATAAGTTACGTTCACTACACCGTCATTCCATAGTACGCGCGTTCCGTACTAGCTTACTCATTCACTTTCACTCCTACAGAGGTCATGATCTGAGGCAGAGTTCCCGGCTCTTGTGATTCCTATTGGTACTGACTCTCACTCATCGAGATTTAATGATGTTTTTAACTTTACTCATTTTTCTGAAAATACATTAGTCATGCGGGCTTGTGGGTGCGCTTGAAACACTGTATTGAACAAACACACTATCGGAGTGAATTAAGTTTCCCTAAATTTGGAATTATGTGTTATTAAGTGCCATTAAACTAAATATTAGCATACTGTTATTCATTATGAATTCTTTGTTGAAGCCAATGAAGCTGTTTAATGAAATTGAACATAGGCCTAAGAGAAAAGGGTGCCCGGAAATCCCTACGCCGTAGAAAAGAATCAATTCTTTTATTTATAAATAACTTCAATGTTACAAAACAACAAACTTAGTCGTATTTCTAGTTCTTCCATCTACTAATCTGTCTCCGTAATACATTAGATAGAATTTTAAAGCAAACCTTCGGCCTAATCCAATGACATGAATAGGCTACAACTTCTACTCTAACTCTGGACAAGGAGTCCTTGGAGCAATAAATTAGAGGCTTAGGAAACTATCAGTACTGACTTCATGATCATAAATGAGTAGAAGTTTCTGGTATTGCGATATGTATCATACGAGTGTCGCCTTCATTCTTCATTTTACGTTCACTGGCTACCACTCGCCATGAATGGAAAGCGAGCACGATGTGGTTGTTGTAACTGCGGTCATGAAGGAAAAATACGCTAAACGAGTTTGAATTCGCCGCCCACTTCTCAGTGATGATCGCTTTAACTTGATTCGATTACTTACGGGGTTACAGTGTCACTAGTGCCGCGAGATAAGGCATGGATGTTAACGTTCGTCTGTCGGCCGCCGTATTTAAACATGATAAACAGAATTCGGAGAAATGTTTCCGATATACATTGGTGAAATGAGTTTCTGGACCGCCGGCAGTCGTTAAAGATTAATTATTAAAGAAGTGCCTACATAACTAAACCAGTTGTCTCCATGGATTAAAATATTAGTGGACACATTCCGAATATTCTGACTTCGGGCACACAAAAATAACACTTATACAATCGTACACATGATATACACTCAAAATATTATATCTGCATAATATCCTGTCTTTTATCAATATATTGTTTCGATAGTTGTGCTACATGTCTGAAATGATATACAGTATAGCTGAATTATAGTTGACGAAAGCCAGAGACGGATTATAATATTAATTAAGGAATGGGTACATTTAAATCCTTAATGGAATACCGACGTACTCCAAACCATATACTGTAACTACACCTTCAAAAATATTTCGTTTATGACTTCTAACCGTACTATACACTGGAGTTATCTCTCAGTGTGTTGCAGTATTCTACGATCAGAGTTTGAATTGTATGTCTGTTACACAATTGGTTGACCCATCATTTGTAATTTGCTTTACCACGCCTATTTTCTAAGCTGGATTCTATAAACTATTCGGATACATAGTGCTCTCTGGATTTTAGAAGTTGAACGCTAGAGAGAACAAGAAATCGTATCAAATATTGATGATTCGTAATAATTATGTAAGGGAACGCATCATCGAAGAATATCCTAATACGATCCTTGAAATATAGAAGACTTCGATTTGTTTGGAAAATACAGCACAAGTAAATAAACTTAATATTGCTTACGAATTCCCTATATATTGGAATAGTTACAGTAGATACCGTTTACTAAAGGAACATTCACGGTTAAAAAAAACGACAACGTGGTTCATAATTAAGAGTAAGCAAGAAATGAAATTCACTCAATTCTGAATTAGCGATGGCAGGTGCTGTTGGAAGTTTACAAACTGTAAGGAAGAATCGTCTTCAAGACAATAGTTTCCCATTTAATTGTTTGAATATCTGATACTCATAGAGCACTTTCCATTTTGTAGGTGACCTTTTATTTGCGACTTACTCATCGTATTTTTCTTGTAGAAAAAGCGGTGTGGTAAGATATGGCCATAGAAAGCTATGTTGATTTGATGTGGAAGAGCAGCCCGTGCAGTTACTGAGTTGAAACACAAGATACCGTAAGACCTTCCTAGTTAAGCAATGGTGGGTGTGGTCAGCACTTGGATGGGTTAGCGTGTACTCTGATTGTTGGAGGGGACAAATGATACCCACGGCCAGGTAGAGAGTTGAGGCAGGACTCCCTTTCTGGGGAAGATGATAATTATAATTGTTGTTTTAAGGGGTCTAACATCTAGAAACATCGGGAAAGAACGTCTCTCAATAAGTTGATCATAATTTTTTCAAGAGCTCCCTGTTTGTTATTACTATTATTAGTGTACTGTATTCATATAACAGAAATGCATTATTTATGAGACATTCATAAATTATTTGTTGCAAGTAGTTCTTAAATATGTGCTCCATGCAATTTATATTACGAGCGCCCTGTTTATCACATTACATATTCCCAGGAAGTCACTGTGACAGGGGGCGTGGTGGCTCAGCGGTCTAGCTGTATGCCTCTCACCAAGGCGGTCCGGGTTCGATTCCCGGTCAATGCATGTGAGATTTTCGAGGTGAAATGCCATGTCCTGTGGTTCGGATTCCACGTAAAACGGAGGTCACGTGGCTCATAATCACAAGATTCACGGTCACGTAAAACTACAATCTTCCTTTTTCATTCTGTGACGGTGAAGTGAACCCTCGTAGCTTGGACATAGAGATTGAAGTAAATATTTCTACCAACTCCGTAATATGTATGATGTTAAGTTGTGTACCAGATTTACTTCCACAGCTTGAAAGAAGAAAGAACCTGACTCATTTGGGTTAATTTACACTGATGGCGTTTCTGTAGAAGCCTATTTTGCCAATCAATCTCCTAACGCAACTGTTGCTCCTAGTATGAGCATATATTGCCAGTCTGACACGTCCTTCTCATCAGACGATTCACCTATTCTTTTTTAATAATCATGGCTTCTTTAATTCACATCTAGATATATAATTAGTGTATCGGGTTTTTGTCCCGAAACTTCCTCTAGTAGCCTCTGTTCTACTAAAATATATTATTACAGTACTTATGACGTTTTAGAGCAGTAACCGATTGATGATTTTTGTACCTCACCACGGGCATCTACTGTATACGTTGGGCGATGAGACACATGTACTTCAGAAGCCAAAGACCTTACTCCCCTCTGTGTAGATGGAGGTTGCTGAAACTAAACTGAGAAACGTTTGAATGGTAAATTAATTTCTCTTTATGTAGATATTAGGCCCCTTAAGACAACAGTTATCATCATCATCATCTTCCCTAGAGAGGGAGTCCTGCCTCAACTCACCAATGAAGAATATTGGTTATCTATTCACTAGAAGTAAATTTTCCAGAAAAATTATGCTAGATCTAGGATTCGAGGCACATACTGCTTGTGTGAGTCTGGAATTGGCACCTCTTCTGGTGGTAAGTGTACGATGAGGACACTTTGGCGAATAATCCTCTATAGGCCTAGTATTTGAAACAGCTCTGTTTTGGAGCGCTTGAATTTTACGCCATGTTTTGGGAGAAATAGTTGCATATAGCACGTCTCCTAAACTCCACAAGATGGTAATTGAAATAGGGTCGGTGGTTAGTACGATTTGATTTGAGAAATAATTGATCCATCTACTCTCGTTCTATTATCCCACCGTTATTTTCAGTTTTCGTCGATCAAATTGCGTTGAAAATTTACATGCCGGTTCGATAGTAGAATGTTAAGTTTCAACATACACATGTTTCAAAGTTCTTTAGTAAAACTATGTACATCGTTGAATTCTACCTTAGAATTGACGACAAGAAAGGAGCCAAGAAGAGATAAATATATGGTACAGTATGTATTAACGCTTTGTTCCAGCCTAAATCCATTGAGCTTGGACATGTCATTTGCCTCAAGCTCGCACACCTGATGATTCGTAATAATTGACCGTGGTACGTCTCATTCAGGCATTGAAGGTTTACTAGCGATTTTGGACTGCATCCTTAAGTTAATTGAGTTAATTGTGCCTCATATATTTGTGGCGATGGTATACGTTTCAGCAAGCAGTTCTATAATTTCCAAGAACTACATGTCAGTTTTGTATACATGCACTTAACATTTATATTTAACAATGGTTTAGGGCTTTGCAGTAGGTGTGAGTTAGTACACGAACGGGTGATACTGATAAAGAGAAATTAATTTACCATTCAAACGTTTCTCAGGCTTTATTAGGACTGCATGAAAATATTCCAATCCAAATAGTGTTTCTTAGAAGAGATAGTTCATTTCAGTGACTGGGTAGTGACATGTGGAGCAAAAACGTGAAGGATGAGAGAGGCATGAAAGTGGTGAGAAGGATTTTTGTGACAAACATATGGAGCAAAGACAGGACAGTAGTCGTAATGATGAAATAAGGGGTAAGGTTTAATCAAGAAATCTGGGAGGATTGGCGTCTTAGATGGTGAGGCCATGCGATGCAATTGTTTAGGATACTTCTAACACAGTTGCTGAGAGTAATAGTGGCAGAGGCAGACCACGGGGGCACTGGTTAGATGTATCTTGAGAGATGTAGAAAAATATGAGACTGCAATATTAACTGCAAATAGAGGATCCTAGAGAAACTGCATTTGGTCATGTAAGGTCTGCAGACTAACTGAACTCTGAAAGCCATAAATGTGTGTAAGTATAATGGAGCCAATCTAATGCTTCAAAATTCAGTGCTAACATTTTTCAACTCCCACGTCACTTTCCTTTCACGAAAAATATACTTATCGTTGTTTTCTTTGAATTTTATTTCAAGTATGTAACTTTAGTAGATAATATATATGCTATTGGTATCCGTCTATGTGAAGGAGACCAACATCCTAGCCTAGCACTAACGGCCTACAGTAGATCCCACCCTCGGCTATGTTTGGAACGGGGTACACTCACCTTGCCTCATGAGAACAAATGCAAAACTCCCTTGATTCACATTTCTTGTACTTTAAGGTACAGAATCCGTCTGTGCTAATGGTTTCCATGAAAAGCGCTTATACTATGTCTTGAGCAATAGTTTTCCATACAAATCTGCAGCGCAGATGGATTCACTGCCTCGAAATATGGGGAATACGAATCCAACTGAACCTTATTCACAAGTGGTTCGGGAAAGCTTTGCAAGTGGACTATTAATCTGAGAAGAAACTCTAGTACGAATTCTCATTTCCATGCCAGCGGTGGTTTACCACTTTTAATGTATATGCCTACAGGATATTTTTCAGTGATGTCTAATTAAATTCTACTGGCAGATCACTTGTCCATTTAGTACTGGTCGTTTGAAAGACAACCTACACTTATTGTTAGGTTTCCCACTTATACCCCATAAAATGGCGGCAAGGTATTTAACGTATGGCCGCGGTCACCTCCTTGCAAATCCTAGCCACAATTATAAGAACACATAAAAATAGAGACACCAAAATATCACTTGCTATCAGGCAGATTCTACATACACCCAACTACTGTACACTAGGCCGATGAATATGATGTCCCAAATCCATATATGATAGGCAGCATATATTTGTGTGTTTAGGATTTGAAAATCCACAGCCTGCTTCCAGTCTCCGACCGGGTCAGGAATGGAATGAATGAATGAAGACCCCCATCTAGCGGCGAGGATATGAACTGTGCCGGCTGCCGAGGCCTGACGCACTCCTCTGGGGCAATGATTAAATGAATGACAGATGAAATGAAATGATAGTGGAGAGTGTTGCTGGAATGAAATTTTGACAGGGAAAACCGGAGTACCCGGAGAAAAACCTGTCTGCCTCCGTTTTGTCCAACACAGATCCTACATGGAGTGACCGGGATTTGAACCACGGACCCAGCGGTGAGAGGCCGGCGTGCTGCCGCCTAAGCCACGGAGGCCTCTGTGTTTAGGATTTATTTCATTTAAAGATTTCTGGTATTAATTTTCAAAACAACACACTTCCCGTACTGAAGTTTCGTCCATAACCATTTCTAACGTAGTGGACGAGAAAGATTCGCGAGTTGCTGGAGAGACATACATTGTGATTGGTTTGTTTCGTGAGCCACAATCCCACTATTGATTCAAAGGAAACGTTTGGAAACGTGCCTCCTGAGAAAGACACGCATACTTAATGGTCAAAGCTGCTCGAAGTCAGAAACTACTTAAATATGTAGGAGATAAACATTCTAGTAAATATTACCCTTCAAGAAACAAGACTGAATATTTCATTACATATGTATTTCTTTCGATGCTTTAATCTGGAAAGAGACTCTAAAGTAGCATTTTTTTAAGAATTTAGCAGAAGGGAGGGTATTTCATCTGGTCTCCTCTTGTGTTTTGCGTATGACTACATGGTGGTGATGATTATTGTTTTTTAGGGGAGGAACATCGAGGTGATAACCCCTGTGATCACTACTACTACTTACTCTTAATTCTACAGTTTATTGCTGTTCTTGATGTTGTTGATTCAATTATGAGATTTGCAACATCGTAAACTTGGGTGTATGTGAAATCTGTCGATAACCTCTGTCATTGTATAGACTGCACAAGCGTGTGTATTTGAGGCTAAAAGTTTGATGGAACGCGACCGTGACCACAATTTTTGTACCATCCTAGCATTCACCTGGAGTAAAAGTGGGGAAAACACGGAAATCCGCTTCTCAGTTCTGCCTTACGAGGCTAATTGAGCACCACAATTCCAGCCCTCAGAACAGAATTGAATTTCTTGCTAGATTAAAATCGAACCCGGATCTCCGCGGTGACAGTCAAGAACGGTAGCCACTACGTGGACAAGATTACATACGAGGAGAGGAAGTGGAAAATAACAATAACAGAATAAAGAAAATAATGGAGAGGGAAGGAAATGGCATGAACCCTTGAAGAACGGATATTAAGGGACTTGGAAGGAGTCATGAATGGGGGATAACAAAGGGAAAGAGAAGAGGGTCCGTTCCTAAGCCTAATGAAAAAGGAAATAAAAAGTACGGACCCAGCTCAGTAACCCCTCGGGGTTGACCATTTGCGAGCGCTTGAGGGTGTAGACCTTTCAGTGTTACCCAGGGAGTACCATGCATGGTGGGTTACACACGCACTGCTCCTTACTTTGCTTCTGACTATAGGCAGGGGATACCGTGGTAAAAATTGAAGAGGCGTGAGGATATCAGGAAAGGAAAGACTAGAGTCAATTAAGGCGAGAAAATGAAAGACACCCTCAGCTTCAGATACCTTAATTCTGTCGGGGTTGGAAGTGAACAGGTTCGACAGGAAAGGTGGAAGACAGTTGTAAGTGGAAGCAGCTGGGATCCCGTGGTCACCAACCCACGTGAGCCCGTGGGGGCTCCAGGTGTAGCGGCTAGTATTATTGGCTGTCGCCCCGGAGGTCCGGGTTTGATTCCCGGCTCTGCCAAGGAATTTAATTCTGGTCTGAGGGCTGGAACAGGGTACACTCAGCCTCGTCAGGCAATACTAAGAAGAGGTGAGTTCGATTCCCACCTCAGCTATCCTGGAAATGTATTTCCGAGGATTCCCTCTTCTACTCCAGGCAAATGCCGGGATGGTTCCTAACTTAAGGCCACGGCCACCTCCTTCCCAATTCTCACCTGACAGACACACACTAATTCAATCATCACAACAACACAGGTTATCAGACAACATTCCAAACACACCCAATTACACAGGGCTAAATGTCCAAGATACCCAAGCCCTTCAAATGAAACAACAATCTTTCTCTTTGCTCTTGTACTGTACGTTATACTGCTGGACATCTTCAGAAGTCCTCATTCTTGCTATTGTTCCTTCTCAATTATTTGAGTGTGTGTCTTAAATGAATTAGATTTAGATTGTTTTCTGAACTTCCATTTGAACTCAAATTTAATACTGTACCATTTTCTCATTTATATAACACGGATAAAAATAAGAAACGTCACACTGCTCAAACAGATGATTCTGTAACTCAATCGTTGTATGTCAAGTTAATCTCCTATTCAATACTTCCTTTTTGACAATGCTAGTGATCAATTAGAATATTTTGTACATTAAAGATTGTGATCAAGCTTAATATACTTTCTGAAAGTTTTGTAACTCGTGCAACTGAGGCATTTCATACAAGGCTACTCTTTAACGACGTTTCTTTAATCGCTTTTTTTTGCGTATGGCTTTTAGTGCCGGGAGTGTCCGAGGACATGTTCGGCTCGCCAGTTTTCGTAGCTGCTTCGAGACGGACACCCAATGGGTGAGCTACAAGTACCGTTGTGGAGGAAAGTTGGAATGGAAGGTCGGGGAGTTGGAAGGTAGCGGCTGTGGCCTATAGTTAGGGACCAACCCCGGCATTTGCCTGGAAGGAAGATGGGAAACCACAGAAGACCATCTTCAAGGTTGCCGGCGGGGGGATTCGAACCTCCTCACCTCCCGGATGTAAGCGACTGCCAGCAGTCATGCCGTAACGACCACGGCTAACTCACCCGGTTTTGATTTTAATATTTTAATATTTCACACGGACACCATCATGAATGTATGAAGTCAATCATCTTGTAGCTTCGGTAGAGTCTATCTCTAGTACATTACTTTATTTTGTCCATAGTTCAAATTTTTAAGTTTATTTGACGGCGAGTGAATTATTTTAATGTTTCATACCGTATATTCAAGACGGCAGAAGAGCGAAATATGACATATGATTACGCTAGTACTCGAGATGCCATTATGTGAGGCTTCATAATTGTCAATATCGGAACGTGTGTTATTGATTATAATAATGGGTAATTACGCACGGCCTCGATATTTGAATTAATTAGCCACGGAAGTTGTTAATTAGGTGTCCGACTTCACGTATAGTCAGGTATGTAACGCAAATTTGGTTTGAATCTAACAATTGGTTTAGTCGGTAGTTGACTTATGCAATGCAATTCTGGTGGCCATCATGTTACTTTCGGAGAGAATGCGGCGATTTAAATATTAAAATTAATAGATCCATGACAGGGTTTGAGTTGTCTCTTATGACTGTCTTCTAATTGTAATAAGAAAGGTAGGCTAATGATATGGCAATGTATTAGCGATCGCAGTAGGACTATATAACTCGTAACATGCAATATTACATTTTTTATTTTATTAGAAAATGTACATGCTTCTTCTAAGTAGTACTATTATGGTGTAGGAGTAGTGCATCTGCTTCTCACCTAGGAGGCCCCAGGTTCGATTCCCAGCTCCACGAGGAACTTTAGAAACTGAAGTGTGGGCTGGAATGGGATGCACTCAGCCTCGTTAAGACAACTGAGTTGCTGTCTGACCAGAGAGGTAAATATGCCAAGATTAACGGCCGAGGGACCATTTAACGCTGACCACGCGTCAACCCGCAGTCTGCAAGCAAAATGTCTGAGCAGCTTGGTGGGTCAGGAACCTTCATGGGCTGTAGTGCCACGGGATTTTGTTATGTTTTTAGTACTAGGGCTTGGATTATTAGGTCCTAAAAATCGGGAAAATATTTAATTTTTATGTATTAAAAATACCTGAAATATGTGACAAAAAGTAATAATATTTATTTACAATTTAGTTTATTAATGTGAATATAAACAATATGCAGTACTCACGAATGTAATTTATTCCATGTCTCACTGACTGCTGAAGCATTACATTACACAACGAGATACATCTTCAGGTTTTCCATCACAAATGACCGACTATTATCACGAAACACTTAAAGGCGCGAAACTGCGGCAATATGTTTCTTGCCCCTGAGGTGTTGTGTAACTTGAGATAACTGTTCAGCATTTATTGCTTTCCCACATGGTTGGCAGAACAGAACGCCCCCATCAAAATAAAATTATCTTTAAATTCTGCAACAGACGATAACTTGTAGTTGTTTTTAATTTAGGCATCGTAGAACTGCCTTACACTTCGCAGTGCCAGAAATGAACTGTATGTGAGCGACAATGGTTCCAGGTAGCTGGGAGAGGGGAGAGGGGCAGGTCAAGCACGTGGTGCAATATGGATATGGACAACGAAATCGCTGACTTCCACAGTGAATGGCACGGGGCGAGAAGTTAAGAGTAACACAGCTGCAAGCTGACATACGCTCTGCATGAAGATTAGATAGCTCACAGGTTCTTCCCCGTTGAAGTAACACAGAACAAAAAATGCAATAAACTGAAAAGTCTGATTTTACTGATTAAAAAAATATGTAAATAGGCCTATTATGTCTTTTTTGTGCTAATAAGTAAAAAACATGAATTTATGTATTTTAGAGAAAATGCTTAAAATATGTATTTACTAAAAAAATTATTTATGTACCTAAAAATCCTAGCCCTATTTAGTACTATTGTAGCTCAACATACTTGTTGTGTCTAGTCATTGTAACTGTATGATTCCGAATAAATATCCAGTAATATAAATACAACATGTTATTTTATACTTGGAGAACACTATCAATGATAATGTAAAAACTACAATGGTTTTATAATTTCTAACTTACTACTTGTTGGCCTTTTAGAACAGCTCTAGCTCAAAACATTCAGTGTTGAGGAACAATGTTGGCACTTGGGACCGTCAATTTGTCCTTTTCGGTGTTATTCTTCTTCTATGAACACACATTATTTTAACGTTTTACATTTTGAACTCAGCGTTTTATCATTGCTTTTGATTCGAAACTTTCCGTAATGTTTGAGCTGGTTTAAAGCGCTCCGTGTGGGTATGTAGGCCGGAATAAGCAGCTGCAGCAGCTATTCGTCAAGGTGCAAATTTAGTCAAATTTGAGGTATTCTCTGTAGGAGGTAATTTGGATAGCTTTAATTTCCCGCAGGTACCCACAACGTTATGTATCGAGTCAATTTTCTATTCAATTATTTTTTCGCCGCTAATTATCAAATTTCTAAGTCTGTTATTATTATTATTATTATTATTATTATTATTATTATTATTATTATGGAAAATGAGTGCCGAAATCGTCACTTGCTTCAATCGACTTCGTTTTACAAATACGTGTAGGATAAACTAATTATTATGAAATATTTTATTGCGACGCCTGGGGGCGTAATGGTCAACAACACTCGTCTACTCACGGCTTGTGAGAAATTTGTAGGATAGCTTGTGTTATTGTAGTAATTTATATGTGCCTGTGAGTGTGCTTGAAAGAAGGTGGTCCTTGTGAAAAGCACATTTGCTGAACTCTTCTAGCGTAAAAATGGGGCAACCACGGAGGGCCATTTCAAGGAGGGATTCGAATCCACTTATTTTCCAAGTTCATGTATACTTGTCAGTCACTGTGGTCAGTTCTTAATGCATTGCGCTATCCTAATTAGTTGCTAATGAAATACTACAGAAATTACTGGGGGTATTGAATGGCCAAGGAATGTTTTAAGGAATGAAATCATCGCTACGGTTTTTCATAGGCCGTCCATCCGTTCAAAAATACTTTATCTGTGACTCGACTAAAATTCGCCTTCGAACTTTCTAACTAGTGGAAGAGACAATTTTGAACAAGGAGATTGGAATGACTATGACAATGGATTCACCTACTTCTGTTAATTTATCTTGTCAGTTTCATTAAGCTTAGCTGTATTTTTGTGGCCATAATAGTGATTGATTGTGATGCAATATTTCTGTCAGCAAGAACGTTTTCGGTTGTGCACACAGCAAGGCGAGTTATAGGAGTGGGCGGGTGTTGCAAAATGAAAGCGTATCAAAGCTAAATAATTAGCACATACATATACAAAGATTCTAAAATCATGAATGATTCACTGCAATGGTAATTTAATGCTCGTTATGAAGCGGTAGGTTGACCCTCCTTGCTATAACGGAATAAAAGGTTTGATCTGCACAGATAACAAACAATCTGGTGTAAGTATTGAGTACATTGGACGCCAATGGATTTCCAACGTAATCTCCCTATTATTCCTATTTTAACTGATAATGGAAACCGACAGCGAGAAATCATAATAGCCTATCTGATTTCCCTTCCAAATTATTGCTGCATATAAGCTAATGAGAAGGCTCATTGTTCCCAGGGTAGTCTCCTGCAACTATGGAAAATACCGTGAATGTATTTCCTGCGTGTTAAATGTCCTGCTTGTTAAATGAACACTTGCTGTGAGTCTACTGTAGCGCAAAGTTGATCCTAATAGCGTCCATTGTATTGCAATGTCAATTAAGCTGAGTACTTTGTTACAGGAGATTTGGCTTTGCTCCTGTACAACGTTTAGTGACAATTAGTGTGAGTACTGTAGGTATATTGGTGCATTACAGAGCTTCTAAAAACACAGTGGAAGTTATCAAAAGCTGTCAGCTTGAAAGTTTTCGGTTGGGCACACAGTAAAGCAAGTTATAGGAGTGGGTGGGTGTTGCAATATGCTAATCAAAGCTAAATAATTAGCACACACGGTACACAGCTTATACAAAGACTTATGGGAAAGTGTATAGTTTTGTTTTGAACTTGCTTATAAGATCTTGTTCACATAAGTTATTATACGCCTTGAAAAGAGGGTAAAACAATTTTGAACCGCTGTGTTTATTTACACGTTTCATTTTTCGCTCCATATCCTTCTTCTATTAATGCGTGTTGTTGTTGTTGTTGTTTTAATTTGAGGGGCTCAGGCATCATAGTCATTTAGCCCCGTGTACTTGGGTATTTGTGTAAATTTGTCTCATATCCTGTATAAGTGTGTATCAGGTGGGATTTGGAAAGGAGGCAGCCATGACCTTAAGTTAGGAAGCATCCCGGCTCATTCGCCTGGATTAGAAGTGGGGAAACGTAAGGCCACGGCCGCTTCCTACCCAAATCCGACCACAATTACAAATACACACAATAGTGCAGACAACACAGTGACATGGGTTATCGCACAAATTCTACACACACCCAAGTACACGGGGATACATGAACACGATGTCATAAAGCCCCTAAAGAATCAACATCAACAACAACAAACCTTTACGGCTATGAAACCTGGAATGTCACACGAAAGACTACTGAACAGCTGCAAGTCTATGAATCGCTGCTTTCACAATCACCCAAACCATTCGAGTCCGATAACTTAGATGTTAGGCCCCTTAAAACAATTGTCATCATCATAAATTTTATTTTGGCATCATTTTAAATGTTTTATGTACTGTACAAGTAAGGAATAAAGATCTAAGACTCCTAAGTCATCATATACGAGGGCTATTCCGAAACTAAGTTCCGGTTAAAAAATACATCCAAAATCAAAATTGTTTCCAAAACAATTGTTTTATTGACATTCCTTACGTCTTTCTCTATTTTTCTACATGATGTCCATACTTATTTACACATTTGTCACATCGTTCCACAAGCTTTTGAATGCCTAAGTCGTAGGAATCGGCCGCCTGCGAAGCTAACCAGTCTTGAACAGCTTCTTTCACTTCATCATCTGTGTCGAAGTGCTTGCCGCCAGGATACTCCTTTAGGTAGCGGAACAGGTGGAAATCACTTGGCGTCAAGTCCGGACTGTACGGTGGATGGTCCATCTATTCCCATCCAAATTTCTTGATTAGAGTTTGAGTGTCATTCGCAGTATGGAGTCTGGCATTGGCATGCAACAACAACACTCCAGACGACAAAAGACCACGTCGCTTATTCTGGATTGCACGTCAGGGTAGCGCAGTAGGCGGCTTTATTGATCACTGTCCCTGAAATGAAATAGTGAATCGTCGATCTTCACGAATTTTGTCGTCAACCGCATGAACCAACTCGTCTGAAATCACTGATGGTCTGCCAGAGCGGGGTTCATCGTGCACATTTTCCCGTCCTACATTAAAAGCTCGCACCCACTTGCGCACTTTACTGTCACTCATTGTGTTAGGACCGTACACTTCAGTAATCTGCCGATGAATTTCTGCCGCAGAAATGTTTCTTGCAGACAGAAACCGTATCACTGCCCTTACTTCACAATCGGCAGGCTGATTAATTGTCTTAAACATTGTGAACTGACACTATCAACAGCACACAGCAACAGTAACAACGCTACTGGCGTTTTTTGCCGCGCAAGGCATGCCAGGAGTCGGCGCGCATGCGTGTTTTGCCCTTGGCACCGCTTTCTATTATTTACGGCGAATCGGACCTTACTTTTGGAATTACCCTCGTAGATAAAGTACAGTAGGTGCAAGTTACTGTGTTCTGAAACATAAAGTTACACGAACTTAAACGTAAAATACTCTGACGTCATATCTTTCAATTAACTGTTATATTTAGGAAAGTAAACTCGTATATCTCCCATTCATGTAGCCTACCTCGTGGATTTTATAGTACACCCATTTACAAATTAAGATGATGATGATGATGATGATGATAGCTGGCCCAGTGGTTGCCTCTTGCCTTAGGAGACCTCAGGTTCGATTCATAGCTCTGCCAGAGATTTTAAAGATCTGACGTGAGGGCTGGATCATGGCTTACGCAGTCTCGTGATGGCAACTGAGTAGCTGATTTATAAGAGAAGTAGCGCCCCGTGGTTATAAGAATCGAGGAAATGCGACTGAGGGTATCGTCACACCGGTGTCGTGACTCACCAATCCACAGCTGGGTGGCAATCGTGCGTTGTCCTCTGGACCTAGACGTAGGGTTAACTAGTTTTTAGTTATAATAATAATAATTTTCTGTCGTGTGGCCTCCCGAGAGGCCGAGTGCAGGTCTTTCTAGTCGACGCCCGTGGGCGACCTGTGCGCCGGTATGAGAGATGGAGTTGATGAGGATGAATGAAACTGGGTAAGGGTGTGGAAGGAAGCGGCCGTGGTTTGCCAGAAGGTACCGTCCCAGCATTTGCCTGGTGCTGAAAATGGGGAAACCACAGAAAGCCATTCCAAGGACGGCCGACGGTGGGGCTCGAACCCACGCGTCTACCGAGTCAGCAGAGAGCTTGTCCCCATGACCTAACGCTGTGTTTTAGCGAGCGTAGCCACCGCTGTCAGTATAATATTAATAATAATAATAATAAAAGGATGTTCAGTAAAAGATGTTCCTAAATGCATGGGTATAGTTATAACTCTTTGTTCTTTTCAAGGAGTATAATTGAATATTGGTTGCAGTTACTTGTTGAAATACAACGTACTATCGGATATTATACGTTTATTGATTGAATCCTCACCTGAATTATATATACACACACTAATACAGCCATCCCAAAAACACAGGTTATCAGACAAAATTCAACACTCACCCAAGTACATGGGGCTAAATGACCATGATGTCCATGTATCTGAAATGAAACAACAACAACAACAGGCAGCTTCCTACCCAAATCCTTCCTCGTATAAAAGTACACAGACTAGTAAGCCTACAGACATCACAGTGACACAGGTTAACAGACAACTTCTATACACACCCATGTAACGGGGATACAAGACCATGATGCCGCAAACCCCCTAAAGAATCAACAACAACAACAACAATAGACTCTACCGCGGATCAAGAACAACGAATTTTAATGACAGTTGTCGAGTGTTGAAATAAGTGGTGTTATAAGTATATATAATATTTTCGATTGCAAATACACACTATATATGCTTAACATTATAACGTGTGAGTAGTTATAAATTAAGTCATATTTAAAAAATTAAGTAAAAGAAACTGACATCACTTGGATTTTAACCACGAACCTCAACGCTAAGAGTTTGAGACGCTACCATTGCGCTACAGACGACGAACACTAACCTTGCGTTAACAACAGCCTTAGTTAACTGCCTAAAATATTTTCTCTTGCAAATGAATGATTTCATTGGCGTTTTCTGCCGTCTTTGTAAACCATTTGATACTAAATTTGTATTATTTTGTTCAGTACATTAGGTTAGTCGTAATTTGATTTAAGCTCAGAACATTTGGGTGGGCGCCATTTATTTTATGTTATGATGGCGGTGATATGCAACATGACACTGAGTTGTCCCTTGCTAGTACTACCTCTGTACCAAAGATGGTTCGATTTGGTTTCGTTGTGTTTGAGTTGCTAGGGGAGATCCAATTGCACACATACACGGCCACCATCTTCAAACTATTTGGTTGAATACCTTGTTGTTTCGTTGAGAGACGCTTCTGACATGAAAGTATGTTGTTGCAAAATTTAGTGGAGATCAAGTGATTGATTAGGTTAGTCGTAATTTGATTTAAGCTTTGAACATTTGGGTGGCCGCCATTACGTTTCCGTCAAGATGGCGGTGATATAAAGCATGACACTGAAGTGCCATTTGCTAGTGATACCTCTGTAGCAAATTCATTTTATTTGGTTTTACCATCTTTGAATTGATAGGGGGGACAGACATAACAAATCACACACACACACACACACACACACACACACACACACACAGACTGACACACAATTTTTGGCCCTGTGTAGATCTCATAGACTAAGTCTACTTTCATTTTTTGCAAAAATTGAAAGTAGGCTAATAATAATATAATAGTAATAATGTTATTGGTTTTACGTCTCTTTTAACTTCCGAGGCTTTTTGAGATGCCGGGGTGCTGGAATTTTACCACGAAGGAATCTTTAACGAGTCAGTAAATCTACTGACACGGCTCCCTCGCATTTGCGCACCCTCAAATGCGAACTGCCTGGGCAAGGATTCAATCCTGCAACCTTGGGAACAGCAAGCGGCGAGAATGTTACCGCTGAGCCACGCAGTCAGTCAATAATAATAATAATGATAATAATAAAAATAATGCGGGCATGCTGGGCAAACATCATGTCCGAACAGGGAGACAGAATGACGTTGTCCGTGGATGGCCGTTACGAAATGAATGAATATTACTAGTAATAATAATAATAATAATAATAATAATAATAATAACAAAAGGCTCACAACCTTGGCAGTACTTTTGTCAGTGTGAAACTCCACTGGCTCAAGCGAACAGTCTTTCAACTGTTCAAAGCATGGAGGAAAGTTCAGCAAATGCTACAACCTCAGGTGGTAATCAATCCACCGTCGCTTCGAGTGACGCATGCAGGCCTTCGGAATCTGGGGAGCTTGCACCGAATTTGGTATCGGAGCCTCCTAAATACAAGATCAACCATAAACAGCGGAACTTCTTTGCAACTTTCAATGTGAACTCGCTCCTAAAACTTGGCAAACTGAAACACCTCACTGACATCCTTTCACAACATCAAATCCTAATAGTAGCAATTCAGGAAACAAGATATACAGATGAATATGCTTTCGAATCTGAGGGTTACAGGATCCTAAAAGGTAAATCAGGCAAACGTGTTTTGAATACCATCCCTCACCTTGGAACTGGATTTATTATCAACAAAAGGATATTTGATTCCATCACCGACTTTTCCACTCCTAACAGCCGAGTCTCAACTCTCACTTTCCGAAGTATGAACAAAATCTACACCATCGTAAATGTGCATGCGCCAATCGATCAAGCAAACAAGACTGACTCAGTCGAAACAGATGAATTCTGGGGGGAACTGGAAGATATTATTTGTAGGAATCCAGGGAAGCATACTATCATCCTGCTCGGCGATTTTAATGCGCAAATCGGAAAAGAGAGAAAATTCCAAAACATTGTTTGAAAGTATCCTGCTCACCGAAGAACTATTAGAAATGGAGAGAGGCTCATAGAACTTTGCAAGGCAATCTAATCCTGAAATCAACTGCCTTCAAACACCTGCCCAGAAAGCAGAAAACTTGGACATCCCCAAACCCCAGCCTTGGTGAGTTCCAAATAGATCATGTCGCTATTGCAAGAAAAGCATGACAGGAGATCCAAAACGTCAGAGTTCTGAGAAGTGCCAATCATGACTCAGGTCACTAGCTTCCAAAGATTAAGGTAAAGCTTCTTCCAAGGAATACTAGGAAGGTTCAACGGAGAAAAATCCACAGGTTTGACACAGAGAAGCTCAGATCCAGCGAATTCACCCAGAAGCTGGAGTCTCAAGACCCAGACAATTGGGGGCAATTGCAAGACGCATTAGTCAAGACAGCTAACAATTCAGCTCCATTAACAAAATCAAAGAAACATCTATGGTGGACTTGCGAATGTGATGTGGCTTTGTGTACTCCTTAATTGCGAAGCTCCAGAATCCACCTTCACGTTCGACAACAACACTCCCATCCATCCTGATTCAGTACCTCCCACAAGAGAAGAAGTTAGCCATATCATACATTCCTTAAAGAACAACAAAGCACCAGGGGAAGACTCAATAATTGCCGAAATGTGGAAAAATGCAGGAAACAAGGCAGTCGATAAGCTCACGGAGATATTTCGCAACATTTGGGAAACTGAGGAACTTCAATGTGGCTGGTCCTCTGCACTGATCCACTCTCTTCATAAAAAGGTGACAGAATGGACGTAAACAATTATCGTGGCATCTCCCTTCTCTTAATAACCTACAAGATCCTTTCGAAGGCACATCAAACTAGAGCAGAGGAACAATTGGACCCACAGCTGGGTGAATACCAAGGAGGTTTCAGGGAAGGCCGTTCATGTGCCGAATAAATCATGAATCTTAGATTTGTCCTCTCCAACCTGAAGCAGAGAAATAAGAAATTTGCAGTCACCTTCGTAGATTTCAGAAAGGCTTACGACTCGATTGACAGACCCACTCTTCTCGAAATCCTGAAAGATTTCGGCCTAGATAATAAAACTAGAGCAATTATCCAACAGACTCTTACCAACACCACCTCCAAAGTGAAATTTATGGGAGAGATTTCGAATTCCTTTGAAATTAGGACGGGAGTCTGGCAAGGAGATGGAATCTCGCCTTTACTTTTCAACTGCGTATTCGAGGAGATCATCCGTGAGTGGCGGAAAGGATTGGGCAATAAAGGAGTTGAAAATGGAGTTAGACTTGGTTATAGAAGTATGCATCTGACGGTTGATTGTCTGGCCTTTGCAGATGACCTTGCAATTTTTTCTGACTCGCTAGAAACAGCCGTAGAACAAATCAGGGAACTGAAGGCACAAGCAGCAAATGCGGGACTCTAGATATCCTTCGAGAAAACGGAATTTATAACAAACATTAAGTCAGCACCCAACGTGCTAGAGGTAGGAGAAGGTAAAATCAAACGAACAGGGAAATTTAAATATCTTGGAGAGTGGATAGATCCCAACACCTCGGAGATAGAAGCCTTTACATCACGGATCAGAAAATTGGAAATGGCATATCAATTAACTAAAAATGTCTACAAAAAGAAATCAATATCCATTCACGCCAAGATACGACATTACTGCACAGTAATACGACCGGAGGATTTATATGGTGCCGAATGCCTTGCTATGAGTAGAAAAGGTATGATCGAGAAGCTAGAAATAAGAGAAAGGCAGACCTTGAGAAAAATCCTTGGTCCAATCCAAGAAAATTGTGAGTTCAGAAGACGTCATATTCATGAACTCTACTCTCATGTAGAAAAGATCACGGACACCATTCGTATGAGTTCTACAAGGTTGAGCAAGAAGATCTTCAGTTTTCTTCTTAACAAGAAAACCAAGGCTGCGTGGTTCACCGAAGTAGAAAAAGACCTGCGTGAAGTGGGAATAACCCTGGAGGATATCCAGAAACGTGTTCCACTAAAGTCGAAACTACAAGAACATCATGGATTCTAAAAAACATCCAAAACTAAAAACTGGCAAGACATGGACTGAAGCGAGGAAGGAACAGCGGGAATACTGGGCGAACGTTAAGGCCCAGGCGCAAAGACATGGAAAAGGGCAGTTGAAATAGCGTGGTCCGTAGATGGCCGAAACGACAGCAAGAAGAATAACAAAACAAACAATAATGCTACAATTTGTTTAAACTATTTCATTCTAAAGCTTCGGATGAAACCCATAACTCCAGAAGAGGTGCCCAAGGTGCCGTATAACAACGCAATCAATAATTTCTCACCCACTTGGCTTGGAATTGAAGTTTGCATTGGGATCTGATGTGAGCTCTGTAGCAGATGATGATATTCCTCACATTTGACGAGCACAATATTGACGTGTGCATTACATGGATGAGGAATGTAAAAATATTCGAATCGCCATAAGTATCCTACGCCATTCCATTATTCCAGCCCTCACACTATCAGTGCCGTCTGTACCTAAGGGTACTTGGACAGTATTATTGATCGTGGAGGGGCTGCTATTGAAACACATGCGTGGAACACAAAACACACATGCTTTGTGGAGCTGTGGTGTAGATCGTCTCCATTGTGAATTGTGGAATATCGCGTAATTGAGGCTCATTTGGAATACTATTGGTTGTATGTAATTGTATATGTTAACAGCAGTAAAAAGGAAGGGATGTTGTTCCATTTAGGAACTAGCACATCGTGGCAATCAACCCCGTGCACTTAGACATATGTAGAATTTGTCTCATAACTTGTGTTATTGCGATGTCCATGTAAGTATTTGCAATTGAGGTAGGGATTGGGAAGGAGACAGTCGTTGCCTTGAATTGGGATCATCCCGGCGTTTGCCTGGGAAATAGGTAGGATACCACGGAAAGTCTCTTCTAGGGTGTTTAAGTTGGGAATCGAACCCACTTATCCTCAGATTGTCCACATTATGGCGTAGTGACTAGCTTTTTTGGCTGCCACCGCCGAGGCCCGGGTTTGATTTCGGGCTCTGCCAAGAAATTTAATCCTGGCCTGAGGGCTGGAACGGGATACACTCAGCTTTGTGAGGCAGAACTGAGATGAGGGGCGTTTGATTCCTCAGCCATCCTAGAAGTGTTTTCCGTGTTTTCCCACTTCTGCTCCCGACGAATGCTGGGCTGGTACCTAAATTAAGGCCACGGCACCTCCTACCCAAATCCAAACCCCAATAATAAATATGCACTCGTACAACCATCACAGTGATATAGGTTATCAGTCGAATTCCACACACACCCAAGTACACGGGGATACATGACCACGATGTCGCAAAGCCTTTGCATGAATCGACTACAACTACTGAGTTTTGCCTTACGATGCTGATCAGATCAGAATTAAATTTCTTGCCGGATCCAGGAAAACAATCCAATATCTCAAAGGTGACAGCCAAGACTGCTAGCCGCTATAGTAGGCCACGAGGTAGTCAGTGAGATTTAACTAACGAGCATCTGAAAAAAGATAGGTGCAGATACGAATGGCAGATATGGAAGTCTGCTCGTATCCACGATCGCAGTTTCTCAATGGACACGAATGAATAATTCATTCAATCATTCATTAATTTTCATATGAGACTGTTTGGCCTTTCAGCTTCCAGTCTTGTCTACAAGCCCCTGTTTGCAAACGAGTCGTTTCCATAATCCCCTATTAGCAGTTAGAACTGCGGCCTCCTCTGCTTCTACGCCCCTCACCATTACGAGTAAGTCGTTGAACACTGAATCTAACCGTGGCCTCCCAGTATCCCCGAATTATCCAAACCAAAACACTGCTCATTTTTCTCTGCATCTCTTACTCTCTTTAGGTGAATTCATTAACCTCCTAGGTAATCTCTCCTCCCCCATTCTCATCACTTGATCCCACCATCTGAGTCGGCTCATAGGAACAGCCTTATCTAACGCGTTCATTCCCAACTTAACCTTTATCTCTTCAATAAGTGTAGCATCTATTGCTCCAATCTATTTGTCCCAGCAATTATTCGTGCTACCCTCATATCAGTTACCTCCAACTTATGTATGATTTGCCCTGAATCCACCTGATTCCCATACAGCATGGTCGGTCTTAGTACTGACACATATCAAGACAGTTTGGTCTCTACACTGACTTCTTTCGGGTAGATCCTGCAGACCGCAATATTGAGAACTCACTGCATTGGCTTTTCTTCATCTTGACTCTATCTCTTTCACTATGTGACCATCCTGAGAGAATACACAGTACAAGTAGGCCTACTTAAAATTGTCCATCAGCTCCAATTTAGTTCCTCCTACCTGGCATTCTTTTTTCTAGTGATCCTTCCATACCGACATCAGCTTCGTTTTTGAAATGGTGATTTTCATACCATACTCCTTACATTTCTGTTCAAGTTCTAACGTGTTAACCTGTAAGCTTTCGACAAAATCTGTGATAACGACCAGGTCATCAGCATAAGCCAGATTGCTTACCTGGTTTTCACCATACTAAATCCCACCCAATCTTTCAGCAAATTATCCATTTATACAGTTTATTAAACAGTAACGGTGGAAGATTACAGCCTAGCCACACCCCTGTAATAACTTTAAACTAAGAACTCATCCTACCATCAACTCTCACTGCAGCCTGATTATCAACATAAATAGTTTTGAATGCCTGCAACAGCCTTTACTCAATGCCATATTCCTTCATGATTGACAGCATCTTTTCCCTTGGTACTCCATCGTACGCCTTCTCTAGATCTCAAATAGTACATTATGCAACGAGCCTATAATGACAATAATTAAGACACGAGTATGTTTATAAAACGAGCGTAGCGAGTTTTATAATTTCCATACGAGTGTCTTAATTACCACTATAGTCGAGTTGCATACGACTGTTTATGTTCGACGAAAATTATAACTTTATTATATGTTTTAACATAAATATTCATACATATCTGTGGGATTCAGTAACTTCAGTTAGTGAACAGAGCGCGCTGGGAGGTTTGCTGACTGAACAGAGCGCATGCGTGGGTCAAAGAATTTCGAAAGCAGAGACCATTTACTTTGCTTGTCAATGCTATTGTTTACAGCCTGCATGATGTCCAGTGCCGAACAGAACTAGCATTCACTAATATTGTCACCGAAGTCGTTTGAAAGCAAAGCGATGTGTAGAAATTGGAGTGGGGATATTAAGGTACAGTGCTACTGTATTTCTTGTCTTATATTCGCCAGTTTATTTACGCGAACGTATGGGACGGTGCACTTTCCATGTCGGTAATTTATATAGAAGGATGCTGTGTTGCTAACTTCTGGACGCAGATTCATAAATTTCTTGCATATGTCATAGTATTTTCTTGTTACCGTAAAGGTTCGTGCTGATTTTGTCTTTGTGTTTGGGATTGTAACTACAATGGTTGATCCGATCTCCAATTTGAACTTTAAAATCATGTAATTCATGTCCGACATGTTAGATTTTGAGCTCATGCGCGAAGCTATCCTTACCTTATTGGTCAATGAATGAGCTCTGATTGGCTGGAGAAACTGTTTCATAATGAAGAATAGCACTATAATGACACTCATTATGATACAGTTTTCTGACAGATAATATTTACTTTTCGACATCGTCGTACATAAACACAAATACACTGTATATTTTTTTCGTAGTAATTCTCAGTAACTTGATGCATACTAAAAACTTAATCCTGGAATCCCCGTTGTGGCTTAAATACACACTGGTTTTCATCCAGTTTACTTTCGGTCAATAATCCAACTCTCCTTTCCACAACCCCTGAGTACACTTTGCCTGGGACAGTTAGCAAATAAATACCTTTAAAATTATTGCAATCTTTTCAGTTACCAATCACAGCCTACCAAGCGACCACTGCCCAGCCATTCAGTCTACAGATTGCGCAGTGACGCGGGGTCAGTGCGTTGGGTCCCCTCGGCAGTTAATCTTGGTTTCCGTGACCAGTACGCTGTCTCACTGTCTGGCAGCTACTTAATTGTCTTCGCGTGGTTTAGTGCACCCGTTCCAGCCCTCACGTCCTGTATTTAAATCCCTGACGGACCCGAGAATCGAACCCGGGGCCTCCGGGTGAGGGGCAGGTGCGGTACCCCAAACACCCTATCCTGTTACATTGCTTATAAATGTGAGTGATTACTGCTTTTGCACACTCAGAGGGTACTTTTCCTAAATCCCATGCCAATTCAATTATCGTATGCAACCATTACATCGCTTCCTTCCCACTACACTTTTCAATATCTGGTCGAGTTTCATCTACCCCTGCCGCTTTGTGACATTGTAATTTATTAATCATCCTCTATACAGGGTGACTTTTATGTACCTTTGGAGAATGATAGGTCGTGTAGGGGACGGGTATAGAAGTAATTTGAGATAGGGAACTTGGGGTCGGAGCAGCCTCCTTAACCCCTAAAATAAGGGTTGATTCAGGCCCTCCACCCTGTAAGTTAGGCAACCGACCCAACCCTCTATTACCTTTCTGAATCATTTAAGTCTTGGCAATATTCATTTCACCACGTCGCGCTGGCGTAATGGACAGCGTTGCGGTGCGAAAGGCCGGTAGTCCCGGGTTCGATTCCGGGCTTGGGCATTTTTTAATGTTATTTTAGGTGTAAGGTTTGTAAGCTTGATACCTTTGGTAAATTAAATCATGTGACTACAATACGACAAATAACATTAAAAAAATTGCCCAAGCCCGGAATCGAACCCAGGACTACCGGCCTTTCGCACCGCAACGCTATCCATTACGCCAGCGCCACATGGTGCATTGAATCTTGCCAAGAGTTAAAGGATTGCCAAAGGTAATAGAGACTTGGATCGGTTGCCTAACTTACAGGGTGGATGGCCTGAATCAACCCTTATTTTAGGGGTTAAGGAGGCCACTTCCGTAGCGTAGCGGTCAGCATGCTTAGCTGCCGCCCCGGAGGTCCTGGGTTCGATTCCCGGCTCTGCCGCGAAATTTGAAAAAGTGGTATGAGGACTGGAACGGGGTCTACTCAGCCTCGGGTGTTCCAAATGAGTAGAGGGGGTTCGATTCCCACCTCAGCCATCCTCGAAGTGGTTTTCCGTGGTTTCCCACTTCGTCTTCGGGCAAATGCCGGGATGGTACCTTCTTCAAGGCCACGGCCGCCTCCTTCCCTCTTCCTTGCCTATCCATCCTGACCTTCCATTACCTTCCCTCATGAGGCCCCTGTTCGCTTTGCAGGTGAGGCCGCCTGGGCGAGGTGCCAATCACACCTCACCAGTTGTATCCCCTCCGATTAGATGTTCCCAGCTCTAGGACACTGCCCGTAGAGGCGGTAGTGGTGAGTTCCCTCACTGAGTCCGTGGGTTCCACCAACCTGGAGGGTAAACGACTAAGAAAAGAAAAAAGAAGGAGGCCACTCCGACCCCAAGTTCCCTATCTCAAATTACTTCTATACCCGTTCCCTACACGACCTATCATTCTCCAAAGGTACATAAAAGATACCCTCTGTATCAAATTGTGATTGTGTTCACATTCACGTTCTCCTTCTGCATAATGTAAAAATCTGGCACATTGCCAGATACAGTAAGTTTCCACTTACATTTAACAAGTTTCCGAACTATTCTTCTAATATTCCGAATGCTTCCTGTGCATCTACAATAAATTTTCTAGAATTATCCAAACCACTGCTCATTTCTCTTTTTCGTGCATTTGTAAGGTCCTGTATAACACTCCAAAAAGGCTTACCTGCCACCTGACCTAACATTTCTAATTTATCTCCTTTTAAACTCTGCTATTTCTTGATTGGTTCTGTTCTTCCCCACCACGTAATGCTCCCTGACTGCCGGATTCCTAGTTTGGAGTCATATTTGGCAAGTCTTCTTTTAACATTCACAAACAAATATCACTATGTCACTCCACCAAAATGTGCGCTTTTTCCTATCTGTACACACCGTTGTCCCAAGCTATGTCTTTCCTACTTCTAGGACTACAACCCTATACAGGGTGAACAAAAATTGCCGCACTTGGAGGTCGGCATGTGGTTCCTCGTCGAAATTCACGAAAAAAGTTTATCTTGCAAAACCTAGTCCCGCCAATAGGTTTCACAGAAATGCGTGTTATGAAACGAGGCTCTAGCAACGCTGCAACTGCATGCAGTGTGGCCAAAAGCAGGTCGCAGGAACTCGGCGCTCTGCCGGAGCTTTTACTGTACATTCCGATGCACTGCAGGATATGACAGTGTTGCCAGCTTCTCTTTTTAATGCTTGTGTTTTCAAACAGCACCCGATCCGATTTTGCTATTGAAACTTTTGTCTTGCAATTGGATGAGGAATCGCATGCCGACCTCGAAGTGCGGCATTTTTTGTTCACCCTGTATATTGACCACTCTGCTCCAATCTCCCGGGAGTCTTTGCTATATGCTCGTAGAAATTTCTCACCAATTATTTCCATGTATTTCTGCCTAAATTCCTTCAGATTTTCAACCCTAATCCGTCTGCAAGCAAGGGGCAGATGACCTCGTAGTTCCGCTCTTTAAAACAACAATAACTAACAAAACGTCTGCAAACAGACCTCAGTTTCTGCACTTTAGGCCTATCTATGCTCAATTCACAGCAGTGCAGTTTGTAGTCTGTTTCGTCAAACCATGAGGCTACAGACCTGTGTCTTTAATGTGTATTATTCACGAGTATTTGAATGAATTGTCTGGGACGAAAAGTTCCCTCACGAGTCACCATTCTTCACTGAACTGCAACAAGGCTTACACCCTAGGCGATCCACTGCTACCAACCTGTCTTTACTCATGATGTACCCACCTTTATGAATAACCGTTGTAGTACTGATGTTATCTATACTGATTTCCCTCGGACATTCGACAGCGTGCATGACAACCTACTGCATTAAAATGAATACAAAGGAATTCGAGATTTGTTGCGACGTGTACGGTCTTCCACCATTAGAACGTTGATGCACAGTTTGCAACGCGAGATTTCTTAGGAAGCTGGTAAATGGCGGAATTGATTGTATTTAGATGCTAGACAAATTGGGTCTTTACGTCCCACAGAGAATCATAAGACGGAAGTAAACGTTCGATGGGGTCAATTCTAGAATTAATATCTCTGATCTCGATGCAGTCAACAAGCAGCTTAATGGAGAGTAAAAGTGCTGCAGATATTCACTTCGACTGTCTACTGTTATGAGAAACATCAGAAGCAGTTTGTAAAATTTGTGTACATTTCTATTAGTGTTTGATTGATTCGATGTGTGGATGAATGGATGTTTGATTGACTAATTGCTTGAATGTACGAGTGACTGAAGTAATGTAATTAATGTTTATATTGGCAACCTACCTTACACCTCACCTTGCCTAGTATGCCCCATTATAGTGCTTCCTTGGGGTTTTGTGGGTTTCTTTCCACTTAACCTACGGTAGTTCTTTTGAGGATCTGACCAGCCTCTGGGCTGACTACCTAACAGACAATGTATTTTGAATGATTCATTCTCGGTTGTTTCTTTTGTCTTATAGTTTTCCAGCCCCTGTACTTTCATTCCATTTATGTGTTTTGCCCATTCTGTATGTACATATGTTTCTATCTCTCCAGTTTCCGTTTGGGTAGTTCTTAAATTCTGTAAATACATATTTTAATGTTTCTCGAAGTTTTGGAATTGATTGAATGAATGAAAGTTAGAGGTAATTCGTTTCCAGGATGTTTGAGTGCATGTTGATAGTTAATAGTGTCTTTCATATTTTTGTTGGTGTTATTTTTGTTTTGTTTATACGTTGAAGTTAAATAATTAATTATTGTATTGTCACATGTGGTATTTTATCTGTCTGACAATATAGAATGCATACAATTTCCTAAATTGAATGTCAGAGGTGATATAACTTAGTCTATTTTTGACCTGGTTCCTCTATTACAGCATGTGTATCTGTGAATATCTTTATACAGTACTTCAAGAATGAGTTTGCAACAGCTAACACCATACTAGCAAAGAAATTTAGTGAATATTTCCCATTAGTGTTTGATTCCTTATCCTCACCCTACGTACCCGTTACCTTCTCATACCCCTCAGTCCTACTTCATATCCTGGCATTGAAATCCCGCATCAGAACTACTCTGTCTTTATTGTTAACTCGCACTACTGCATCACACAGTGCCTCATTATTTGTCTACTTCATCCTGCTTCGACCATTCACTTGGAGCGTACACTGAAACAATCCCGACGTGAGTTCCTGGGAGTTCCAAATCTATGCACATTAATCGTTCATTTACGTAACTTACAGAAACTATATTACATTCCAAGGTTTCCTCCTTTTATGTCTTTTTGAACCGAATTTCGTTAATCCCTAGAATATCCAATCCCGTCCTACTTGCTGAATCAGCTAGTTCTACTTTCTTCGTTCCTTGACCTCCCTCGATATTAATAGCTCCCCATCGATTACTACTTCCATTGCCTGTTCGTTCCCAAGGAGTCGCTGATATTTCCTATGGGAGTCGAACTCCATCTTTCCCGATGGTCCGAGGCTTGCTCGAAATGTTGTTAGCAGGTTTCAAGAAAGTACAAGTGAAGGAGCGTGCTAGCCTAAGTAACACAGGGAACAAACTGGTGAGTTGGGTAGTCCTAGCGGCCTGAGCACAAGGAGCGCCACGACTCAGAAGATGACCACTCCTATTCCAAAGTACGAGTAACTAGCATCCCGACTGTCAGGACCACTTACTAGGCCACTCAGCCATTGCCGCTGGTTCACAAACTCGGGCGTGACTACACCATGACCCATAAATAAACAAGCAATCAAGTGCGTAATCAATAAGTAATCAGGTAGGTAAAAGGGAATGCCATGGAAAACAAGCTATTACTGAGAATACGTACAACGAAATAGCCTGGAGTCATGCCAAGTAAGGAATTAATATTTCCTGCGGTTTTCCTGTTATCAGCTTACTCAATTCAATTCAGCAGACAACGAAGTAGTCACAAAAAGTTGTTGTTTCAGTAGAGTCATTGCGACATCAGGTCATTTAGCCCCGTATGCTTGGGTGTCTGATAACCTGTGTTATTTTTATGGCTGTGCTAGTGTGTGTATGTGTAATTGTGTCTACGATTTGGGTAGGAGTTGGCCGTCACCTTAAGTAAGGTAACATCCCGGCATTTGGCTGGAGTAGAAGTAGTGAAATATCAAGTCTGGTTGATCGGATTCTACGCAAAAAGTTGGTACCGCGACTAATAATTGCAAGAATAAGAGTCACAAAAATCTACAAGCTTCTTGCTACCTGTTTAGAATTTCGATACTTACTGTTCAACGGTATCAGTATTTGTACGCGTAAGTAGCCTGGATAATTGTGGTGATTGTAGTATTAGGAGCAACTTAGGATAATTGAATTTAAGATTTGTATAGGCACTTTTGGATTGCAGGGAGTCACAGAAAATCCACATTTAGGATTGCAGTGATCCAGGATGGTAATGCTCACCTTAGGCTTCCTAGGTCTCTCTTGATCCGTCTCTAAGCACGTACAGCAATGGAAGAAGGTTTCTTACAGGAACTTAAGCTAAGGACATTCTACAAAAAGTGAAGAGCAGCATAGCTTGGGGGCCATGTGTTACTTCAAGACATGCCATTGTTGTATGACTCATATGGAACGAGGATAGTTGAAAACAAATTCAGAATTGCTCCTTAAAACCTACACAAAGGGACCCACTCTCACGCTAGAGACGTGATGGTTTCTTGGTTTGCAGGAATACACTTCTGAATCGTTCCAGATTGTAATGTGAAACTTTACGATTCAGTAAACTGTTTAACGTCCCATTTAACTAATGTGGTTATAAAGACGCTGGAGAACCCGAACTTTGCTCTAAATATGGAATTTTAAAAGACCGACTAGCATATCTAGTTTTTAATCACCCTTTACCGCCAACTGACTCTACCAGTGGCTTCGGTGGCGTAGTCGGTAGCATGCTGAACTGCTGTCCCCAAGTTAGCGGGTTCAAACCCGGCCGAAGTCGTCGGATTTTTTAAGAGCGTTAAAATCCTTCAGTATGCCTTCCTTCGGAGGGGAAGTAAAGCCGGCGGTCCCATGTCATAGATTTATGGCATGTAAAAGATCCGTTCACAGACTAAACTTGTGTAAAGCAAAATTGATAGGTTAGATTTCGTCAGAACGCTCTATCAAAGTTCCAACGTTCACCACTAGGTATCATTGACATCTGGTGGCAAAAGTTGGAACTACTGACCGGCAAAAAACGTGGAACAGTTAAAAAAAGTAATATAAATAGTATAAATCTAGCCTTGAAAAAGATTTAATCACATTTTAAAAGCTTTTCATGCATTAGAACAAACATCTGAAACATCCGTGAATAGAAATTGATAATGACATTTCTTAGGGTGGTTTATTACCACCAATTTCCCCCAATCCCCGATGAGCCTATCTTAATGGTTTTGTGGCGGGAAGCGGACTGGAAGCGTTTAAGGTTTATGAGTGTTGCCGCTCGCTTATTGTTGTTCTAGGGATAACAACTGGCACTTGTTGAACACGTGTGAACCATTGTCACACATTTTAGCAAGTTATCCATTTGCAGTTCACACTAAAACATGCCTCTTAGCCGTGAAGAAGCTGCACAGGCAGTTGCATTGGTGGAGGATGGCCGCAGCTTCCGTTATGTTGCTGAGGTCATTGGATCATCTCTCGGTAGCATGCATCGTGCAGTGCAACGTTACAGAGAGCTCCGAACATATGACAGGAGACGAGGGTCAGGCCGTAGAAGAAGCACAAGTGCCAGGGATGACAGATTTCTCACCCTCCAAGTTCTGCGTGATCGGCATACCACAGCAGTTCAGGCACGAAATCAACTGGAAAATGTCAGAAATGTGAGAGTGAGTGCGCGAACAGTAAGAAGAAGGTTTGAAGAAGCTCATCTTTCGTCCAGGAGACCTGCACGTGGACCCGCACTCGAACGGCATCACAGAGAGGCGCGTCTTCGCTTCGCAAGGCAGCATCTAGGATGGACCCACGAGCAGTGGGCCTCTGTTCTCTTCACTGACGAGAGTCGCTTTAACCTTAGATCTCATGATGGAAGAGAAAGAGTGTGGAGAAGGCGCGGGGAGAGGTACAGCCCTGTTGCTTTCTCCTCCAGGACTCCATTTGGAGGTGGCTCGGTTATGGTGTGGGGTGGCATCAACGTTATGGCCCGCACTGAGTTGGTGTGCATCGATCACGGGACGCTCAATTCCCAAAGGTACATCGAAGAGATCCTGATGAACCATGTGATGCCCTTTGCGCCTTTCATTGGTCAGAATTTCATGCTGATGCAGGGTAATGCCCGCCCTCATACTGCTCGCTGTGTTGTACAATATCTGCAGGAAGTGGAGATTCAAACCCTGGACTGGCCAGCTCGTAGTCCTGACTTGAACCCCATCGAACATATATGGGATACGCTTGGAAGGAACGTCAGACAGCATGACCACACCACCTTGGCACAACTGAGAACATCGCTGCTGGAGGAATGGGATCGCATCCCGGCAGATGCCATTCGACGAGTTGTGAACAGTATGCCTGAGCGTTTACAAGCTGTCATAGACGCTAAAGGTGGAAACACCCGTTTTTAGTGGCCAGTGTTCTCTTGCAGTGCAGTGCAAACATTAATACTGTTTTGTTTGGCAATACGTTTTGAAAAACACCAGCCCAAAAGAGCATTACTAAAAAATAGAAAATTGTAAGATTTGCAAAATGTAACGAAATTTGTGAGTTGAAGCGTGTTGTAAAACATGATTCGGTATTTTCTGTTGCCAACCATCTAAATTTACATGAATAATGCAAATATTGGAAAACCGATACATTTTAGTGGAATAAATTAAGAAATTACATAAAAAATTAAAGTGTTCCACTTTTTTTGCCTTTAGGGTGTCCGCTGGAATCAGCTACAGACTTTGGCGAGCCGAACATGTCCTCGGACACTCCCGGCACTAAAAGCCATACGATAAATAAATAACCATGATTCGATCCCACAGCCTTGGGTCAGTAGGCAAGAGCCTTGCCGAATACGCCACACAGCCAGCCAGAGAAAGAGAGGGGGGAGGGGTAGAAATAATCTTGCGTAAGCAATGCACTTGGATATTCATAACCATACAGTACGTGTGCGTGAAGGGAGTTAATATGGGTCTCCCGTGACTAGTCATAATTTATCATTTAAGCAAATATAGACGCCTTCCGTTTCAAGCGTCATAGTATTTTGGTGTTGAACGTTATTACTTGTACACTGATAGCACACACGAAGCATGTCATAGTAATAGCAGTAAATAAGTAATTTTGGAGAAGACTCAGATCTCTGAAATGAATATATGTTAAGCTCTGCTGTAGTCATCAGTCCGATGTTCCGGAGCATGTGGGGCAGTGTGATGACTACGGTATATTGAGGTGATTGGTGTCATCATCCATTTCTTCTAGACAAGGTGCACTTAAATTGCATTTATCCACCAGTCTAGCCGAATAATATAAGGTACGCTCCTCGACTGAAATGGGTAGCAGGTGTTCGTAGTTCAGCGGTTGGAATTCTGGCACTGACAGCTCTCATCCTAAGAATGTTTTTCCCTGGCTTCTTTTACCGTCTACTTATAACTATAAATAATAACACCTGGCACCACAGCCCATGAAGGGCCTAGTCCTATCAAGCGACCGCTGGGCAGCGGCCTGCAGATATTGGGGTGACGTGTGGTCAGCGCATTGGACGTTAATCTCTGTTTTCGTGACCTGGGCGCTGCCTCACTGTCAGACAGCTACTCAATTGTCCTCACGAGGTTGAGTGCACCCCCTTCCAGCCCTCACGTCAGTTTCTAAAATTCCTGATGGAGCCGGGAATAGAACCGGGTGAGAGGCAGCCGCGCTAAACACCACGGGGCCGGGACAATTTTACTGGGAATTGTTGTTGGGGAGGGGGGACGGCAGGCATGGGTACACACACAACACACACAGTGACAGACGTTTAGCTCGTGTAGATCTCATAAGTATACTTTCATTTATTGAAAAATTCGAATGTAGATTAAAATCAAGATGTTCAGTATAGTTATAACATGTTGTCCCTATCAAACAGTAGGCCTATATTCTTGTGAGGAATGTTATGAGATGTACTCTGTATACGACTCCCCGTTTACTAAGTTTCGTTGTAATTCCGCTTCCAGAGGAATAGATTCTAACATTACGAAAGTACATCCATTCTTAAATGAATAATGATTTTATTAATTGAGTCAATGGACATTTATTTTCTCTTCAGGACGGGCCAGAGACGGGATTTTAGGAAGGAAGTCGGCCGTGGACCTATTGAAATGAACAGTCCCGATATTTTCCTGGTGGTGAAAATGGGAAACCACGAAAACCATTTTCAGGACGGCCAGCGAGGAACGAGGTAGCGCGGTAGCACCCTCAGCCACCACAGTCGCTATTCTTTTCTTTTGTTTTAAGATAGCATACAGTTGTACGTTTTGAAATGGGAAAGAATATATTGTCAAATTAGGCTTTTAATTCTGTTCCTTTAATAGTAATTGTAATAATACTAATAAATAAATAAATAAATAATAATTTAGCAAGAATTGAAGTATTGATTTAACGTGCTCTGTATAAGTGTTATTCGAATAAATAAATTAATTGATAACACTAACGATGATGATAACAAAGGAAGCTTCAGGTTTTACGTGACCATTCATCTCACGATCATGAGCCATGAGACCTGAATTTTTGCGTGGGATCCAAACTACAGGACGTAATATTTCACTTCAGAAATCTCACATGCATTGACCAGGAATCGAACCCGGTCCGCCACGCTGATAATAACATAGCTTAATAATAATAATTAGTTCAAATAAATACATTCAATAATTACTGAACAGTTTTTTATCTTGCATATCGCAACACTCCTGTATATAGGTACTCGAATAAAACATAAATATTAATCCTATATCCACTTCGTAGAGGAAAATACCTGGATGAATTCATAAAAGCCAGTGTTGATGGTGATGATGATGATGATGAATATTGTTGTTTAAGGGGTTTAACATCTAGGTTATCTAACACCATTTTCTGATTTACCCGTGGTTAGATTCTCGTCTACTGAGGCCATGGATGTGGGATCGAATCCTGCGCAATAGGTAGGCATTTGAGATATCAGTAGATATATTGACACGTTAAAGAACCCCATCTGGGGAGAATTCTAGAACCTCGATTCTCCAGACTCGGAGCAGTCAAAAGTTACGTTACATTGCGATAAGGACACCACGTACTCTTGCATGATGAAAAAATCGATTTTTTGATTTTGGCGCCATAAAATTTTTCATTCTTTTCTGAATCCAAATATATGTAGTTTGTTGGGGTTTTGATGTCTACAACTACCTTAAATTCGTTTTTTTAAAATTAGCGTCCCATGCTCTGAATAATACACTTTTAACTTTGACAACTATTTTCCGTTAATACTCATTTTCCATGTTTAGGTACCAATAACTAAGAAACCATTTAAGATAGAGGGCTATTTTTTTAAATTAACTTGCCTAATGGAGTACTTGAATGTTAACCTATTTTCACTTCCAAAACATAGCAGGCATGGATTGGGAAGAGAAAAATTTATACATATTTTTGAATAAATTTAAAAAGAAAGAGTTCGGATTTTTTTCTTGCATTCTGTCCAAATAATAATGAAAGAAAGTGGTTACTCATCTGCCATGATCCATTCCAAGTATGTGAACAAAATTTGAGAATATTTGATTGAAAAACAACTGAGAAATGTGTACCTGAAGCAACTTATACAACATTTTTTTGAAAATGTATCTATCCAAATTTGTTTTCATTTCACACATCCTATAAAAGAAAAGTAGCACTACATGGTCAAAACAGCTCAGAATATACCGCTTCTTATATGTGACAAGAATCATAGCTGTACCGTTAGCATAAACCCAGAAAATACTTAGTAAAGTGATGCCACAAAAATAGACTTTTTCATCGTGTAAAAAGTACGTGGTGACCTTAAGATACATTTAGCTGTTTCTAGCTTCAAGTACTCGCTTCAGTGCCTCACAAGGCAAATAATATATTCTTTAGGATCTTCCAACATCATGGTTATTTAGACCAGTGTACATGGGTGCATGGAGGATTTGTAGGAAAACTTGCGTTATTGTGGAGTCGGTGTATTTGTAATTGAGATTGAGAAAGAGATGGCAATGGAACTATCCTGGCATTTGCTAAGAGTAGAAGTGGAACACCACTTCTAGGGTGGCAGAGGTGGGAAATCCAGTACCCCTCTTATCATTTCTGGCCCACGAGGCTGAGTGTATTTTATTCCAGCCCTAAGACCAGAATTACATTTCTTGGCATAAACGGGAATCGACAGGAATGGCGAACGACGTGAACTCACAACTTCGCGTAGCAAAAGGTATACGTGCCTCCAATGGCGATAGCCGCAGTTCACGTTCTGGCGAGGTCAGGGGATTTAAATATTTACCTCTGACCTTCCTGTGGGTTTCCAAGACAATAAAGCCACAAATTGCCAATCTCTATCTCTCGGTCGTGTCTGGCATCCCCTGGTTGCTGTGTGGTATTGTTCGGCCGCCACACAGTGCTATGTAGCAGGTAATTTGCATACGTGAAGCTACAATAAATAAAACCCTGTTCAGACTGGACATTCGTGACAGCATTCATTAGACCATATTGCACTCTACCAACGGCATAAAATAGTGAAATTCTTCCCAGGAGTCTTCGGTTAATAGTAATCTTCAGTATCTCAATGAAAATGAAAATCCACAGCCTGCTTCCAGTCGACCAACCGGATCAGGGAATGGAATGAATGAAGCCCCCATCTAGCGGCGAGGATTGAACTGTGCTGGCTGCCGAAGCCTGTCGCACTCCCCTGGGGCAATGATTAAATGAACGACAGATGAAATGAAATGATAGTGGAGTGTGTTGCTGGAATGAAATTTGTGACAGGGAAAACCTGAGTACCCGGAGAAAACCCTGTCTGCCTTCGCTTTGTCCAACATACCGGGATTTGAACCACGGACCCAGTGGTGAGAGGCCGGCGTGCTGCCGCCTAAGCCACGGAGACTCCGGACAGTATCTCAATGTATGTATGTCTACCCCTTATTATTCCCGTTTTCCAACGGGGTCGGGGATGAGATGCGATGGAAGTCTTTGTGGCGGATGGTTCTTACGGCCGGATGCCCTTCCTGACGCCAACCTCATGAGAGGAGTTAATGAGAGATGAAATGAATGATGGTGAATGAAACTGTGCAAGGATGTGGAAGGAAGCGGCCGTGGTCTGTCAGAAGGTACCGTCCCAGCATTTGCCTGGTGTTGAAAATGGGAAACCACGGAAAACCATTTCAAGGACGGCCGACGGTGGGGCTCGAACCCACGCGTCTACCGAGTCAGAAGAGAGCTTGGCCCCGTGACCTAATGCTGCGCTTTAGTCAGCGTAGCCACTACTGTCGGTCGGACAGTATCTCAATATTAATCTTAAATATAAAAGTGCATGTCTGTATGTATGTATTGTGCCCGTTTAAGACTGAAAATGACCACCATTAGGTTCCATTGCAACCAGAAACATATACACACGACATGCATTTGAGATATTACCAACCCAGACGTGTATCTCGGGTAGTATCGGGTTAGGGTAAGGTGGAATTAGAAAACTAGCCCAAAATACCCATCCGGCCTGAAAGGGAAAAATTCAAATTTACAACAATTAATCCGAGAATTAACTAAAATTGTCCTCTGACTATATTAGGAAAGTCCAACGGTCCCTAACTTACTCTCATGTTGACTAACGAAGTTAATTCCAAAATGATCTAGCGAATAAAATCCCCCTGAAAGATAAACAGTCTACTTGTAAGTCCTATAAAATCCCTCAAAGAAGTCCTAACCAAAATAAAAATCGAGGAATATAAACTAGGACGATGGTACGTAAAATAAGTCCGTAAGCATTACAATTGTTTTATGAAAAATACATTTTAGTGACATTGAGACTTGAATGCACCAATACAAATAATCTATGATAGGACGGTACCACCTCCAACATGTAACTTTAATCTAACGATCTGTGTGTGTGTTTGAGTCTTCAGTCTTTTGACTGGTTTGATGCACCGCTCCATGCCTCCCTGTCCTGAGCTAATCGTTTCATCTCTACGTAGCTACCACACCCTACATCCGAGGCAATCTGTTTAACATATTCTAACCTTGGTCTACCCCTACAGTTCTTGTCCTCGACCCTTCCTTCCATAACTAAGCTTGCTATTCCTGGGTATCTTAGTATGTGTCCTACCAACCTATCTCTTCTCTTCATTAGCATTCGCCAGAAACATCTCTCCTCTCCCACTCGTCTTAATACCTCTTCATTTGTTACCCTATCTACCCATCTGATCTTCATCATTCTCTTGTAACACCACATTTCAAACGCTTCAATTATCCTCTTTTCTGCTGCACCAATATAGTCCAAGTTTCACTTTCATAGAGTGCCACGCTCCAGACAAAGGCTTTCAAAAATGTCTTCCTTTTCTGTAGAAATGCTTTCCTTGCCTGAGCCAACCTACTTTTTATATCCTCTTTGCTTCGTCCATCACTGGTTATTTTGCTTCTTAAGTAACAGAAGTCTCCTACTTCCTTCAGTTTCTCCCCTACCAATTTGATGTCCTTAGAGGTTTCTGATTTATTGCGGCTGCATTCCAATAATTTTGTTTTACATTTATTTATTTATTTATTTTCATCATGAATTCTTTCCTAGCTATCCTAAATCCTATATGAATCCTACAAATGGAATAAATCGCACTACTGTCCTATCTGAACTGTACAATATTCACAATACAATCATACAACTCTACACAAGGAATTATAACATTATAACACCTCATCATAGTGTCTATTTATCAGTGTAAGCTTCCAGTTAGGTCTTCGGGACCTCCACTCAAGTCGTCTCAAATATTGGGCATTAAGTCTCACAACCTTGTTGTACTCAAATTAGTTCATAGCGTCTGGATGTAACTCCTCAATGATTATTAAATAGTTATTATTAAGCAGGTAATCAATAATTAATGTAATTACGTTTATTTTGACAAGATTTTGTTTAATTTGAAGGTATAATTTATTTAGTATTAGTTTAGAATAATCTCGACAACATATTTTATTTATGGTCAATATTAGGTTATATTACCCCCTTATTAAAATGTAGAATGCTTGGTTATTATATTCAACATCAATATGCATTACGATTGTCGTACAATTACTTCTAAAGCTCTCCTGCTACCCTAACATGGCTATTGTTTCGTTATCAACAGTTCACCAGTCTCTACTCAATAATATGTGCACACAATTCTTTACAATATCAGCCGTGTCCATGACAAACCTTGCCATAACACAATAAATACATTCAAGTCATAATGCAACTCAATTCATCATTTATAACACGTCACGGTTTCGAACTCGTGACTACTTAAATCACATGTGCGTGCGCCACATCTAACGCCTACCATAATGGCTCCTCACATAAAATAAAGCTCATAATATCGCATTCTGCAAGAATACACGATGTATAACAGCTCCTCCTAACTTGACCATAAATCATAACATTCGTAACATTACATTGGAAAACATTGGTTTCATATTGAAGAATCAGCTTACTACAGACATTCTTAATCTAACATACAGTAGGTCAGTTACAGTGTTCGGCTCTGCAAATTACAAGTTAGTCCAGTAGTCTACACCCCCTAGTATTCACTATATTTCATTTCATTTTATTGTAGTGGAGACAAAACACTATTGGCACACACAGCTGCATCCTGGTATATGCTACAAATTGCTCTGAATGCGATCTCAAACACACACCTATTTCTACATATAACGAATATACAGCTATAACGTACAGAACCATTATTGTAAAATGTACAAAGATAATGTAGACTTCATTTCTTACTTTCTCATTGTGTTCGTTTGGTGTAGGGTCTCTGGTTCGATCGGCACGCCTCCATGCTCACTTTCAGTAGCCATTTCCCCATACCTGGATCTCCAATCATCCGGACGACGAAATTCGGTGCGTCTCCATCCCCCAAATGATGGTGTTGAAGCTGGCATGACGTTCTTTGATGATACAGTACCATTATGACTCTTTGGATTTCCTCGTTAATGAATGAAGTTACACATTCGTAGCACTTCACAGATTTTTAAAGTGAATTTTATCAAGGTTATAAATCCTAGAAATTATATTTTAAACCCTCTTGTCTTCACTCCTATGCTGGTTAACACAGTTATGACTACCCTAAGTCTCTCTACACTTGTTGATACATTTTGTACAATTTTCCTCGTTTGGATGTGCTCGATAGAGCTAGGAGATGTTGGCGTAAAATACTTATAGCGTAATTTAATATCTTCTTAATTGTACATGCGGCTAACTCAAAACCTTCATACTTGTACCCGCACCAGTTCAACACTACTGTATATAGGAACACTTAGTAATGCAATATTTGAATTTTCACTAGTTTCACTTGCCTCGTGGGAAAATCACTGAGTAGTGCTTGACCCGTGGTAATGGCTTCCAATTTTCACGCCTGCTTTACCTGTTGACCAATCAGGTCTCTTTTTCCTCAAATTCCTACTTGAACTTGAAAGAAGGATCATCTTTTGAAGTAATTCATAACTCAGACATCTACATCATATCAGAATAAATTTATATACAATTTATAAGGATTTCTCCATCAACAATAATATTTCTGTAGACGTATTCTGAGCTCGTTCCTCAGCTCCCTCCATTCCCCTTCAGTTCATTCCTACTACAGTTCTCTATGCTGAAATTTTAGTACGCCTCCTGCATGTCAATCTCACAGTCTGATCTTCACGTCATTTGTCATGCTGCAGTTACGTCATCAGTTGACAAATCAATACTTGGACATTGAATGTCGAGGATATTATGTATGTATGTATGTATGTATGTATGTACGTTCTCTGTACAACTCTATACCGTTGCATCGATCTCAAACAAATTTTGCATACATAACCTACTATTTAGAATCCAGAATAATACATTAGCTACATGAATTTTGGATATCATTTTCCAGTCTTCCGATTTAGGTTCCTTATACACGAAAACATCGAAGTTGTCGTAGAAGGACGGAACAGAGCTCATTTTACACCCCTCCATGAGAGAGACAATACTCGGCAGTCGCTAGCAGAGGGAGCACGAAAACCCCATTTCAAGGCCCTAAATCCAACAGTTTCTGAGATATTTCTAGAATGCTATCCTCGCTCTGGTAATCTAATCAAAGAATACATCCAACTTTCCAGCTATCTCTGCAAGAGGCCGTGTTACTCCATATATTAACCAAAATACAATTCGAATGTTATAAATAATATTCAACCCTCTTCAAAGTGATAGATACATGTCTACCTCTAAACGATACATGTCAACCCCTAAACGATATTTATAAACAAGCGGCTCTGTAACTACCTGAAGGACCCACTTGTCTTAAAGTTTAAGATTCAAAGCCATGATTCAGCTTTATGCACTTATGTATAATAATTAATAATTAATAATTAATAAATATGTAATTGGTATTCTGCCCGAAGCCCAACGCGCTGACCACGCGTCACCCCAATATCTGCAGGCCAATTGGCTGGGCAGCGGTCGCTTGGTAGGCCTAGGCCCTTCAAGGGCTGTAGTGCCACGGGGTTAATTAGTTAATGTGTCTTTACTGGTGCTATAACTACCACTGAATTGTTGCTTCCAATTTGGTGTGGTGTTCTTCCTGCAGGTTGGGCAACAGATAGTTGTCAATTATGTTTACAAACAATTTAAGGGTCGAGTTTCTGGTCGGCATGAGACCGAACGCGATAGCAACAGTGACACAACGTCCAGGGGTGATGCAAAACTGTCTTTGATGTGTGAAAGTGAAATTCTTACGTGACTGGGACATCAATAGCTGTTTAAGATTGTAATGATTCTGAAGAGCTTTGCGACCTGTGCCCCTTACCTGTGTAAAATGCGATGCATATTATTCAAGACCTGCTCCAAATAAAACTTCCGCATCATTTAACAAAATATTAATGAAGTCAAACAATCTGTATAATTAGGTTGGCTATGCCATTCTACAAACATTCTTTCCATTTGTGCCAATGACGTGTAGGAATTTCAATAAAATCAGCCAGTTATAGAGCTCTAATTCGTTATTTAACCACAAAGCCCGTTATTGCTAAGTTCTTATCACACCTTCCTATATCTGTTACCTGTGTTCTTTTATTCCCAAAGAATTAGTGGTTTTATGCTCCTTTTTTATTGATTTCTTCAAAGTGTTCGGAATGCTATTAATACTTGAGGTACATGCCAATAAGTGGCAGGTCGGGATGATGTACAGAATTGAACGCTGCTATGATGAGAGGTTGTAGGAGATTGTAGACCCTTAGCTGTTACTCAAACCATTGCATTGTAATAGGTCATTCAATTTCTTTGACCCGCCAACAGTTGATTATGTATTCGGATTCATCACGTCATTATGGATGTATACGATCCAAAGAGTTTGGAAATCCGTTATTACACAACTGATTGTCATGGGAGACTATGCATTGGGCAGTTTACTCTATAACAGCGGATTTTGATTCTGTACGGGATTCCAAGAATACCTCTTTAGATTTCTTCATAAGGTTGCGTTGGCAATGAATTTCGTTACTTTTCATATGTTTATGAAACAATTGCCCCGTGGCGTAGCCGCGCTTGTAAAATAGGGCACCACGACCGCGAGGGCAGCTGTGGCAAGTCGGGAGATCATAGGTTCAAATACCAGCACTGACAGTGGCTAATATGAGTGTGGTTTTTCCGCACTCCCTCCAGGCAAATACCAGGATAGTACCTTATTCCAAGTCCTGGGGAACCTACCCCATCCCTGTCCCTAATACAGCCACACCCACTATCACAATCAGCACATAAATACACGTTGTCAGACAACTTCAACACACACCCAACTACACGAGGCTGATGACCAAGACCTCCCAAGCCCCTAAATTGAATTAACAATGATCTGAATACATTTAGAAGTACCAGTACGGTAATGTAGATCATAACAGAACTATAATATACCCAACGAAAAGAGGATTTCCTTAACCATTTGTATCAGTATATTGGTGAAATAGTCACTATAAGATGCAAGTCGTACTTTGAAATCCTCTAGATAAGTGCGTCGCTGGGCCTCTAATGGACAGTTCCAAAAGCATTCACTAGATTACCTTTGATCGTTTGGCTTTCCAAACAGGGTACAAAAAGCTTTGATTGGATGCTCAACACAAATTGATTCAATTACTCGAGTGCCTCTTAATTATTCGAATCAAGTTGCTTCTACCAACGTATGAACGGATTATTGAACGACCTCTCCATTAGGATTGCTCACGCTAACTCTTTGATGACGATACATTCATGTCTAAATGCCAGATGTATCTCTGCATATTTCTAAAGCAAGGGTTTGTAATGTAACAAGTGGGACATCTTTGGGATCTAGTTTCTGGGAATATCTCATTGACTACGCTAACCATTGTCATGTAGGTGATAATATTTTAAATTGCGTTAGGACTAGGCCTATACACATATTTTTTTTAAATGATAGCTACTTAAGTGAAGAAAATAAAACCTGCTGTATCTTCGGTGATATCTTCACTTCTCAGACATTCTCTCGATACCATATTCGAATTGCCTCGAGACTGGATCATTTCAGTTCGGGAATGAATTGCTATCAATAGCATATTTTAATTGCACAAATAGATTTCTGTTCTTATTGACAAAGGAATATGAAATGTCATGTCCTGTGGTTCGGATTCCACGTAAAAAGGAGGTCCCGTGGCTCATGATCTCGTGATTAACGGTCACGTTACTACAAGCTAGCTAGCTAGATAAAGGAATACGTATGAAAAGGTATTCACTGATATGTAGAAGGGACCAGGTCAACTGTTGTTTTTTGTTATTGTTGATCTTGATTTGCGACAGACACTGTACAGTGGAAATTCACCACAGCATTCTTCTACAAAGTAAGTGTGACACTGGTATATTTCTCACCGCCTTTATTGGACAGTCTCTGTCCCAATGTTATGGAGATCTCGGAACAGGGAATTACATTACTATCTCGAAATTTGCTTCACTGAGCTCGTAGATATCTGCCTCAATTATATGTCACCAAAGAGAGCTGCCAATCTCACTCGATGGCTTTCTACTTTTGGTGAGTCTCTATTAACGGTCCGCAGAATAGTCATCAGCGTTAGTTGATTGTATTATACATCGCTGACCTGTTTGGAGATCTCTATAACATTGAAACAGACATAGTCCAATAAAGTCGGTGAAAAATATACTAGTGTCACACTTACTTTGTTGAGGAAGGCTCCAAAGTACAGTGTCCGTTGCAGTCAGCTCGGTTCATTGCGCAACAAACCTACACTGTTTGAAAGATATAAGTGCAGTTCTCATAATACCACATTAATAAGTTTCTAATTGCATAGCATTACTTCCATTTCGACATAGAGATGCATGTAATATCTGCACATGTCATTTGATTCCTTAACAGATATCACTAAAAATACGTTTAATCTACTGTGTCTAGTTAGGAAATGTCCCTTTTTATTTGCTAAGTAGGGATATGTACAGCTGTATAATACGTTAATGCGTCAGGGCCATATGCGGGGCTTCAACATAATTCATAGGTGATGCAAATCTATTTTGAAGTCCGAAAGTCGAAACTGTCTCTGCTGCTGTTAACTTATTAAGGTTAAGGGACATCACAGTAATGAGTTCCATATAGGGTAAAGTTAAGTAACTCCGTGACACTAAGCTTTTTTGTTACTATTTCAGAAATTTTAGGTTTCAGTTATTTCGATTCGTTTCATGTTAATGAGGGATATCCTAAGGAACATTTATGGCATATACCTTACAAATATCCATAAGTTATTAAATGGTATTAACTAACAAATTTCGGCAGTAGAAGTAGGTAACGCCGCGATATTCAAGTTACTCCGTGATAGTGTTCAAGTTACTCCGTGATAGCATGGTGTTTACCACTCAGTGTACTTTTTAAGCGTAAAATCTAATGTTGAATGAAATGAAAGTGTTCAAGTCGTATGTATAAGTTTCTATTACCCTATATTGCCCATATTGAAACATTTCACCACACAAGAAAATTAGAGAAAACATTACATTATACATATTTTAAGTCTACCTGGCTCTTATTAGTCACTATCTGATTCCTTGCACCTATCACACATAAAATGGGCATTGCAGATACCAGACATTACAAAACTGACACTCAATCCATTCGGCTCCATTCTTCCTCTTGGCGTTATCCGCAAGGGGAGCCACCGCACGCACCACAACCATCATCGTCATTGTTCTGGGGTCTGGAATTAGGCCTAGACCGAAATACCAAGTGTGTGTGAGTCTGTCTGTTAAACTGCGTTGTTGTGCTGCACAGTCATGATCCATCACATTATGAACTCCTACTTTCTACGGTATAGGGTCACCTTCATCCCTCCAAATCGCGGCCACTCGAGAAAGCGTGGATTCCACGACGTGGTGATAGGTATCCAGGGGTATCTGATCCCACATGGACTGCTGTAGTTCCTTCAGTTGGCGTACACTGTGGGGCTGTGGTATGGTAACTTCTCTAATTTGAACCATAAATGTTCAATTGGGCACAAATGTGGGCTATTGGGGGTCTACGTCAGTGACAAAAATTCACCATAATGTTCCTCGAACCAGTCCATCACATTCCTGCCAGTGTACCATGATGAATTCTCATGTTAGTAGTGGCCATCACTAGCAGAGAATGAACGAACTTGGTTCCTAATTTTTCCAAATTCCGGAACAGCAGAACGTGAGCAGCCAACAAGGCGACGTGTCGTCACAATTTGATCTCTTTTGAACTTTTGAACCAGTCGCTTTTCCCATTGAACATGCCTGGGATCGACTGTTACAGGCTGTCTATGGACGTTCAATTCCCGGGGTGAAGTGGTTATAATGGTTTGACTGTTCAATGCATATTATGTGGCTGTTATTATTTTAAGTAGGCTCACAGATATTCGTAAGAAGATACTATATCAGCATATTCCTAACATGAGTGAAAGAATTGGAGAAAACCAAATGTTTGTTAGTCATTGGTATTTTCGGTGGTTGTGTATACAACCACTCAAATTTGGACTAATAGTTCTCATAAGACGTGTCCTACCAGGAATGAAGCAAAAATGATCACTGGCATGCAAGCCAAAAGTAACGTTTTGTGAGGTGTTCCACCTCTATTTTATATGATACAAGCTGTACCCGGCATGCGTTGCAATGCCAATCAAAGAAAGAGTTGGCGTTGAAATTCTGTTTCTTGAAGTGCTTTTCGATACACAACATGTTTTTCAATTTCCGCTAACTGCCTCTAAGCTATCATAAAATTGATTTTCTAATTTAGAATAATTTAGAACTTTCAAAAGTTTCATCGCAATCGGATGAATGGCATATGAATGTATACGGGATTTTGTTTGAACGATTCGTGCGCTGTCACTCATTTGTTGATTCTACTCGTACGCTACCTATTGAGAAATGGATTTACTAAGTCGAAACCCTACCCTGGCGTGAACACAATAACTCATCAAGGGTTCATCACAATCGAAGAAGGTTATATGAACGCATAGGGGATTTTGTTGAAACGCTTCGCGCGTTGTCACCCATTTGTTACATATACTCGTGCGCTACCTATTGTGAAATGGATTTACGAAGTCTAAACCCTTCCCTGGCGTGTACACAATAACTCTTCAATGTTTTATCGCAATCGGATGAATGGTATATGCCCGTATACGGGGTTTTGTTTAAACGATTCGTGCGCTGTCACTCATTTGTTGAATCTACTCGTGCGCTACCTATTGAGAAATGTATTACTAAGTCGTTGCCCTTTCCTGGCGTGTACACAATAACTCATCATGGTTTCATCGCAATCAAAGAAGGTTATATGACGCAATAGGGGATTTTGTTGAAACGCTTCGCGCGTCGTCACTCATTTGTTGCATTTACTCTTGCGCTACTTATTGTGAAATGGATTGACTAAGTTGAAACCCTTCCCAGGCGTATACACAATAACTGTTCAATGTTTCATCGCAATCGGATGAATAGTATATGAATGCATACCGGATTTTGTTTAAACGATTCGCGTCCCATCACTCATTTGTTGAATCTACTCGTGCGCTACCTACTGTAAAAGTATTTACTAAGTTAGAAACCGACACGTAAGTGTCCACAACATCTCACCCAAGTTTCATCGCTACCGGACTAATGGGATATGAAGACATAGGGGACTGTATTGAAACGCTCCACGTGTCGTCGTTCATTTGTCGAATCTACTCGTGTGCTACCTACTGATAAATGTATTTACTAAGCCAGAAACCTTCCTTGGAGTGTCCACATATTTAACCTAAGTTTCACCGCTAACGGCAGAATGGTATATGACCTTATACGGGACTTTGTTGAAACGCTAATGGGATATGAAGGCATAGAGGACTGCATTGAAACGCTCCGCGTGTCGTCGTTCCTTTGTCGAATCTAGTCGTGTGCTACCTACTGTGAAATGTATTTACTAAGCCACAAACCTTCCTTGGAGTGTCCACCATATTTCACCCAAGTTTCACTGCTAACGGCAGAATGGTGTATGACTTTATAGGGGACTTTGTTGAAACGCTTCGCACGTCGTCCCTCATTTGTTGAATCAACTTGTGCGCTGCCTATTGTATAGTGGATTTACTAAGCCAGAAACCTTCCATGAAGTGTACACAACATCTCACCCGAGTTTCATCGCTATCGGACGAATGGTATATGAATGCATACGGGACTTGGTTGAAACGCTTTGCGTGTTGTCGCTCATTTGTTGATTCTTCTCTTGCGCTACGTATTGTAATATGGATGCACTGAGCCAAAAACCTTCCCTGGAGTGTACACAACATCTCACCCAAGTTTCATCGCAATCGGACGAATGGTATGTGAACGTATACGGGACGTTGTCGAAACGCTTCGCGCGTAGTCACTCATTTGTTGAATCTAAACGTGCGCTTCGTATTGTTAAATGGATTTACTAAGCCAGAAACCTTTCATGGAGTGTACACAACAATTCACCAAACATTTATCACTCTCAGACGAATGGTATATGACCTTATACGGGACTTTATTGAAACGCTTCGCGCGTCGTCCCTCATTTGTTGAATCAACTTGTGCGCTGCATATTGTATAGGGGATTTACTAAGCCAGAAATTTTCCATGACGTGTACACAACATCTCACCCAAGTTTCATAGGTACGGACGAATGGTACATGTATGCATACGGGACTTGGTTGAAACGCTTCGCGTGTCGTCGCTCATTTGTTGATTCTACTCTTGCGCTACATATTGTAATATGGATGTACTCAGCCAGAAACCTTCCCTGGAGTGTACACAACATCTCACCCAAGTTTCATCGCAATCGGATGAATGGTATGTGAACGTATACGGGACGTTGTCGAAACGCTTCGCGCGTAGTCACTCATTTGTTGAACATAAACGTGCGCTTCGTATTGTAAAATGGATTTACTTAGCCAGAAACCTTTCCTGGAGTGTACACAACAATTCACCATACATTTATCACTATCAGACGAATGGTATATGACTTTATACGGGACTTTGTTGAAACGCTTCGCGTGTCATCGCTCATTTGTTGAACCTACTGGTGCGCTACCTATTGTAAAATTTATGTACTAAGCCAGAAACCTTCCCTGGAGTGTATATAGCATCTCACCCAAGTTCCATCGCTATCGGATGAATGGTATATGAAATTAAATGGGACTTTGTTGAAACGCTTCGCGCGCCGTTGCTCATTTGTTGATTCTACTCGTGCTCTACCTATTTTTGAAGGGATTTACTAAGCTAGAAACCTTCCCTGGAGTGCACACAAAATCTCAGCCTAGTTTCATCGCTATCGGACGAATGGTATATGAACGCAAACGTGACTTTGTTGAAATGCTTCGCGCGTCGTAGCTCATTTGTTGAATCTAATCGTGCGCTGCCTATTGTAAAGTGGATGTACTAAGCCAGAAAATTTCCCTGCAGTGTACACAACATTTTACGCAAGTTTCATAGCTATCGGACGAATGGTATATGAATGCATACGGGACTTTGTTGAAATGCTTCGCGCATCGTCGCCCATTTGTTGAATCTACGCGTGCGCTACCTATTGTAAAATGGATTTACTAAGTCAGAAACCTTCCTTGGAGTGTACTCAACATCTCACCCAAGTTTCATCGCAATCGGACGAATGGTATATGAACACATACGGGACTTTGTTGAAATGCTTCGCGCATCGTCGCTCATTTGTTGAATCTACGCGTGCGCTACCTATTGTAAAATGGATTTACTAAGACAGAAACCTTCCTTGGAGTGTACTCAACATCTCACCCAAGTTTCATCGCTATCGGACGAATGGTATATGAACACATACGGGACTTGTTTGAAACGCTTCGCGCATCGTCACTCATTTGTTGAATCTACGCGTGCGCTACCTATTGTAAAATGGATTTACTAAGTCAGAAACCGTCCTTAGAGTGTACTTAACATCTCACCCAAGTTTCATCGCAATCGGTTGAGTGGTATATGAATGCATAGGAGACATACACACCCACAGACAAACTATCACGTAAGATTGATTTTTATATATATAGATTCGCATTGATGCAGCTTATGCTTTATCGAGAAAAGTGATCACGTTTTCATAGTGGAATAAAGGATATATTATCCTATAAATCCTTACGATTGTAATAATTAGAGCTGGAATTTCTATGTAATTACATATTTTACATTTTTTTCATATTTGTGGGTATTCTACATATTCTTAGTGATATTACATAAAATTACATATTTCAGAGTTGTCCTGTTTTTATATGGAATAAATTGCTGAATTGAAGTTTCACCCTTAAAGTGGGGCCGTTGTCTGTCCTCTCAACAGGGGGATTAAGGTAATTATGAGTGAAAGGTATTTGAGAGGATGATAGGATAAGTGCTGTGCATGGGGAAACTGGTGCAAGTGTATTGAGTAAATTGCAAAAAGTGTTGAAGAGAAATCTGATTATTCAACATTTCACAGTGTGTGCCGAATTATAAATGGAGATGACGTTGATCCTCCCGAGGACATTTCTCCAGCGAAAATTCCTCTCCTAAAATTTGCCCCAGTTACATCATGTGATGTTGAAAGATCTTTCTCAGCATATAAGAACATCCTAAGTGACAAACTCCTTTCTATGACCCCAGAGAACATCGAAAAATACTTAACAGTTCACTGTGCTACAAAATTTAATGAATACACGTGCTTTGAGTTATGAAAATAATAAGTTTCTATTGAATATGTGTGTGATATATTCATATAATATGACTCCAAAGAACATTGAAAAATACTTAATTGTTCACTGTGCTACAAAATGTAATATAAAGGGTATTTAGTGTGTTGTAACTGACAAAATGGTAAGTTTATATTAATTATATGATATTACATATTTTGCCCGATCTACATATTTTGCTACATATTTCGGTGCTTTTTGTTACATATTTATGTAAATATTATGCCACTTGATATTACATAAAAATCCCAGCTCTAGTAATAATACTGTGATTCATCGCAGGGTTAGGACACAATATGCAATATTGGGTGGCCCCATCTTTCCGTGTTATCACAGTTTGCACATGTGCGATTGAACAAGGAGGTGGGGATCCACTACGCGTGAGTCGATTGGTAGGCCTACTATCTGAATTACCACACTACAGCAACATCCTTAAAGGAACTACTGTACCTCACTCGTCAGTTGCTCCTTGGACGGATAGGCGTCAAAATTCCATCGCTACATCCTGAGTTTAAAGCATGATCGGCTCATGCGAAAATTGTGCAGGACAAAGTTGAGATAAGACAGAGTTTCTCAATCGCATCAGTTATTTACAGGCACCTTCATCCCTTTAATCCCTTTAATACTCGCCAAACATCCATTACTCGCGTGTGACAGATTTCAGCAACAGGTTTGTTTCTATGCCTCGATGCCATATGTTCACATGGACCATACAATATCACTAATTATAGTTACAGGTTATTATGACGGTGATAGCACTCCGATGCACAGTGGGTCAAAATCGAAATCTAGGACATCATTATTTATTTTCATAATTAAAAAATCAAAATTTATTACTTCTACAGCATTCTCATATAATTGACGCTCACTATTCTGGGATATAAATGCATCTTAGTGTAAATCTGTCACCACTGTTCGAGCAGTATGTATTGGAGGGTGAATGTAAGTGGCTGTGGTCTGGATGTCTTTGTGGTTAGTGTGATGCTTTAAGATGGGACATGTGGCTGAAGGTATGATCTTTGTAACGTGTTTCAGTTATTAATGGGCGTAATTGTTACGTAAGTTCAGCTATATTTGCATTATATAATATTTAACTAATATTTTTAAAATTATATTTTCACTTAGATTTTTAGTATGTCGCGTCACTCTGCGTCACTTTCTACTTATTGTTAAAATGTAGATAAAGTCTTGTAGTTCCCGCCTGTTATAAGAATTTTTTGCATCTTTTTGCAACTTACTTAGTTATTTTACGTTTTAGAAGATGCGGCGTAACAAGTTCTCACAAGTTTACAACTGTTTGAAGCACTGGGTTCGACGATTATGTCAAAAGTGGAACTTTGTGACTCTGTTAAAAGTAAATTAGGGGTAGAAAATTGGTCTGTAGAGATAACTGAACGCTCTATCCAACTCCTAGTCATAGCCAATTTCTTGCATGTGTAGACGTAGCTTAAAAAGGTCTTAACTGATGTTTATTATGAAGTAAACAAATTATATACGTTGCTTTCACTCTAAATTCATGATTAAAACGTAAAAATAATTTTTACCCACTGAACTAACAACATTTTTGGTGATCATGATTCAGACCATCCATGGTGAGATCTACTGCAGCTTATTGGATGGATCCTGAAAGTAAAATGCTTATAAAGAGCTTGACGCACTGTCATACAGTTTTGATGTAAATGATGTACCACTGGCTTGCTCTAAAATCCGTCGGAGATCGTAATGTGCTGATTTCAGTCGGTGAAAACGATTGTACCCAATTGTATTGGGTGGTTCCCTAATCCTGAAAATATTACATGAGACTAATAAATACATGCAAAGTTTCCAGGATTATGGAAACTCCCATTGAAACTGGGTGCAATCGTGTTGACCGACTGATAACATTAAATTTCGATTACTGAGGCAACACTCAAAAATGGCTCCCAACACGATAATCCGTCGGAGATATGGTTTTGCACGGCAACGTTAGTCTTCGATTTGACACTACAACCAAGCGCACTATAAAACTAATTTCTAGGAGATCCTTGGCACTTTTATTGGTTCAGCTTCCCGCCTGGTGAGCACCCCTATCTTTAGGCTGCTCATAAACTCTTGAAAGGTGCCATTGCAACACAGATCATGAAATCCTGGTCGTGGTGAAGGAATAGTTTATGCTACAATCCTCAATCTCTTTGTGGAAGTGATCCATAAACTTGTTGACTGGCATGATTTCTTCTTAAATAGCGATTGTGACTACGCATATGGCCATTTACTATCACTACAGTTGCACTTCGTCACCCCCACACAAAGGAATGGTACCATGCCTCAGTCTGTTATTTTGAACGTACTTTATTCCCCGAAGTGGAAATTGGTTGGAATCAGCTTGAGTAGATCTAAATTTAGTTCAGAGCACCTGCGAGCTCGAGATCCAATTAGCAAATACAATATCCGCAGCAAATCCCTCAGGAATCAATTACTTAGCGCGTGAACTAACAATCTTATTATGAGGATCGATATTTACTGCAGTTGAAATTCACGCTTAATGACAATTGGATCACAGTTACTGCCACTGTCTAATTGTGTGATATACCGCGCACAGCAATCATTAGGTACATCTTAGTTATAATGTAGGTAGACAATTGGTCCCGCAGTTGGGTTTAGGGCTTGGAAACATAGGCGACTACCCATGGTAGAAACGTTTAGAGGGTGGCAACATTTATAATGTCTACGAAGATAATGAGGGAGCTATAATGGGAGATAGCAAAGAGGAGAAATTCAAAGTAACTTCACAAGCGTTCAACAGTTCCAGAAAGGACCGGAGTCACCTTTTGTGGAGATGGTTAGATCTCTCTACCACGGCTGAAGATCCCAGCAACTAAACGCACGTCTATAGAAAAGGTACCGTCGTATTTTAGAATCACTTATCATTATATAATTATAATATCGTATGGCCTCGGTGCCGGGTGCAAGCTTTGTTATTTAACACCCAGAGGGTAGCTTGCATGTCAAATTTCGTTGTTCCTTGACTATGAAAGTCAAGGAGGTTAGGTATTAGATATCTAAGCTCCTTGAACACTATAGCACTTTCTAGTAGAGAAATGAGGAACTTTGTGTTGGCGGAAACTCCCGAGATTAATTTTGCCATTATGATCTCGGCCTACTGAATTAAAATGGGTTCTTTGACATGCCAACATCGTATGACATGCGTATCGTATTTTTGCCGCCTTTCAAAAAATATCACCTACCACGGCCAGGAGCGAACCTGCAATCTTGGGGTTAGTAGACCGACACGATATCCACTCACCACCGTGGCAAGCTTTCACCCACCGTGGCAAGCTTATCATTGAAACGCCATAAATTCAAAGTTATAGCATGTCATGTATGACAACGTCTATAAATTGGTAGGATTATGTGAAATAATAAGAATATTTATTTGATCAAGATTCAAACCTGAAAGCTTACATATAAAGCGGGCCTCTTATCCACTACCAAAATGTCATACTGTATTAGCGTTACGAGCCTTCTATCAGCTCCTCCTCGAAGACGATAGGGACCATTTAAAGTTCGTATGGCTATCGATAATTTTAATTTCTAAAGCTGTTCATCTTTCCCTGTAAGACAAAGTAAAAGGAGAGGCTACACTTATTTAGATTTACGGGTGGAGTGTGTGATCAAAGCTGGTCATTTTTTTATACTTCGGGAAAACTGGTTACTGCAATGTTTTCTGCAAGATGAAAAACCATTTCTCCCCACTGTTCTACACTGGTCAAAACAATTAGGGGATCAGTTGAGATACCTAGGTTCTGACGTATTGTCATCGGCAGAATGGCCTAAAATGGTTCGTCGTCCTTCTTGTCGGTTCTACGGAGTGGAGACAACAACATTACGGCAACCGAGATAGTGGTAATAACAGAAAGTTGTTGCAGAGAGGGTTGGTGTGGACGTGTGTTTACTCTACCAAACGAATGACAAAAGCAGTTGGGTTCAGATGGCGTAGTGATCAGGTGGTGCAATGCAACAACAACGTGACTTACCCGAAGGTATGGCATGGAGAGCCGTAGGAAAGTTGGAATCAGGACAGACACAGAGGGAGGTGGCTGCAGCTAATAAAGTATCCCAAAGTGTAATTTCCAGGACCTGGACGCGATTTCAGACAACAGGAACCGTTAAAAGAAGGGCAGGCCAAGGTCGTCCACGGGTACCATCAGCAAGAGATGACCGTTATCTCCGGTTAACAGCCCGTCGAGACAGGAGGCTGAATGCAACTCAGCTGCAACGCACCCTCCAGGCGGCAATAGGCGTGCAATATCAACACAAACAGTCCGAAATTGCCTTCGGGAAAGTGGCCTTTACGCATGGAGGCCTATGGTGTGTGTCCCAATAATGTCCCAATAATCCGTTTAGCCCGCAGAAACTGGGCGGAGGAACATCAGGATTGGCGTCATAACGAATGGCACCGGGTTTTGTTCACAGATGAGTCAAGATTTTGTGTTCAGCCGGACATTCGTCGTTCCCTCAACTGGAGTGAACGTGGAACTCGGAACAATCCCGCTTATGTGCAGGAAACAGCACCATATCTTGGTGGTGGACGAATGGTGTGGGGAAGAGTCAGTATTGGCGGACATACGGACCTCTATGTCGTTCAGAATTGCGCTTTGACTGCTCAGAGGTATCGAGACGAGCTCCTTCGACCGTTTGTTGTGCCCTACGCTGTTGCCATAGGCGATGGTTTCATTCTGGTGGACGGTAACGCACGTCCCCACAGAGCTGCACTGCTGGACAATATGCTTGACGACGAGGGCACTGAACCAATGGCGTGGCCTGCTTGTCCACCCCTCTTAAACCCGATTGAGCATGTCTGGGATGCACTTGGCAGACGCATTGCAGCCAGACCAGGACCTTCCACAACGGTTGCCGAGCTGGATATTGCACTCATGGAAGAATGGCCAAATATCCCTCAAGAGCTGATTAATAACCTCATACTGTCCATGCCACGCAGGTGTGCAACTGTCCTGTCCCACCGAGGTGATCACACACCATATTAGAGGGCAACGAGAATGACTTTTTCACTATTATGATATCCCAATGGTGCCTCGCTCTAAGTAAATGCCATGTAAACCTCCAGTAAAAAGTTGGGACAGCACAATACAGTACTGTAGCACACATAAATTACAATTATAACCGAACTCTGAATAAAAGACGTTACCATATGTATCATGTGTATGATATATCACCTGATCCCCTAATTGTTTTGACCAGTGTAAATTAAAATACTGTAGATGTTGGCCAAAGGCTGTACTTTTTTTTTTTTTTTTGTTTAACTCACTTAACAAAAGTTGTACCGTAATGCTTGAGTTAAGACTTGGTGACTATCGCATATTGAGCGACAGCAGAACACCCGTTGTAAACTCGAACGTGCAATGACAGGAGTGTATTAAATGCGAAACATTAAGCACAAGATTAGTAGAAGAAGCTCACTTCATTCGCAGAGAAACAGATTAATTTGGGATTGAAGTTTTATTTAACAATAGAAAATGTCTATCATTGTTTTTGCTGTTTCTGCTTTTTCAATAGGATTTTGGGTATATTTGGTTATTAGACCCGTTTACTTGTGCGTGTATAGTACTTGTCTGATAAACTATGTTATTGTAGTGATTGCAATAGTGTGTGTAATCATAATAACACACCTGACGACTGCAATTGCAACACTAAGATAGATGCAACCATCGTAATGCTGACTGAAACGTTGGTCCCTCTTGATCCAACGTTTCAGTCACTTTTGAACCCGCAGGCGACTGTGGTGAGCAATCAGTGGCATTGCAATAATGGGCGTTTGAATAAGATACCCCTCTTGTTGCAGGTGGCAAAGCACAATACATGAGGATAACAAAAAAATACGAGCCTTACAGTAGTCGCATATGATGTGTAACATCTGACATAGAAGAAACCTCACGTGAAATTGTTGATACACCGGTATTTTATACTATTATTGGCACAAATATTAATCTATTGTAAAAGGGAGTGTTTTACAGATATTGTAGTTTATAATACGGAACTCATTTTATTAGATGATTTGTAGTTTCCACCAGCACTAGCCTAAATAAAGAATACGATATGGATCAACTAGATTAATAGACGCGACACCGCTCATAACCTTAAATTCCTTATAAACAGGACCTCTTGATTCACAGACCAACACGTAATTTCATATGGATTCTGTTAAAATGAGTCATATTGATATGATAAATATCGTTTAAAATGATAATCTGGCAGCAAAAATATCTACCCCGTCCGGGATTCGAACCCAAAATCTCTAGATTCACAGTCATAAGCACTAACCCCACGGCTATTTCGACTAAGAAATTTTGTGCACAAGATGGTGACTTATTTCCACGTTCCAATAATACTGCATTACGGAATTAAGTTTCATTTATATTTTGCTTGTTTCGATAATGTTCCTGCGTGAAATTGAGTTTAAAATGCCTTATGAATAGGCCCTCTTGTGAGTAAAGTGAATGTATTCAGTAATAGTTCATGAAGGCTTGCTCAATTCTCGTATAACAACGATCATATTATATTGATGACTGCATTACCGTTATGTGGGTTAATATTTGAATAGCCATTGTGCAGAAACATAATTCCGGCAATGCCGACTTCTTACAATGTTTGATATTAAGACATTTTACCATTTAAATACTGATACAAAGACTTCGAACATGTACCATGTCATTTGTTTCAATCACTTGACACCAGAGTTCGCATGAGCGTTTTCCTTTTGGTATGTCTATACATTCCACATGACCGAGAGTACGTCATGGTATCAATTTATGACACCGCGCGCGCATTGTTTCTCGTACCACTGCCAGCTGGGTCTTACCACTGCCCGCTGGATCGATCAATCGAGTTGGCAGTGCATCTTATACTTCCGTTCGTTCCACCACTGCCAGCTAGTACACTTCCGTTCGATCGATCGAGCGGGCAGTGCATACTTCCGTTTTCCACCACTGCCAGCTAGTACACTTCCATTCGATCGATCGAGCGGGCAGTGCATACTTCCGTTCGATCCACCACTGCCAGCTCGATCGCTCCGATCCACTTCCGTCCCCAATTTTCAAAATCACTCCCACAAAACTATCCGGCAACCGAGCGGAAAGATGTTACACATCAAAAAGTGAAGTGCCACATGTCAGTACGATCAGTAATCACCATGCGCAGCTAATGTTTGTCCTAGTAATTGGTGGTACTAAAGGGCTCTTGGCTTCCTACACGTCTTTCAGCCTGTCCATCATCGGCCCATTGATCTCATACTCTATTTACTTCACTGTGCTTTTATTCCTTCCAATACGTGAACCAATCTCGCGGTAGGATAGTCCACAATTCCGAAGATCCACGTTTCTCCCTCGATTCCTACCTCAATATTCCTATAAGTGTTTTCCATGGTTTCCCTGTTCTACACTAGGGACATGCCAGGATGATGCCAAACTTGAGACAACGGTCGCCTTTTCTAAATCCTATCTCCAGTTACACACTTATACAGACACCGAAATAACACAGGTGATCAGAAAGATTACACACATACTTCAGTATACGACGTTGACTACGATATTGCGAGCTCCTACAATAAGATGGATGGCCTTAATGGCTGTCGAGATTTTGGACGCAGCAAGTGTGAAATATTTTGAGTGACCGCTATGTTGGAATAGTGACATCGAAATTTGAAAGACACGGTTGAGGTCGCACGGATCAGTTGTAAGTCCTTATCAAGTTTTAATGAATCCACTCCAGCCCGTTAACTGTAAAGTATTCACAACACATTCATACACCTCTACACAATGAATTATAACACCTCATCATAGTGTCTACTCATAGGTGTAAGCATTTGAATTATGTTACACACCACTACATTAAGTTTTCAATTGTCGGCTTGCAAGTGAAACACACTAAGTTGGAGAACAAGTATTTGAGGAAATAAGCTCTACGCAAGGATACTCAAGGCTTATCTTCTCGAGAACGTGCTCTCTGACTTAGTGTGTTTCACTTGTAAGTCAAAGAAATAACGGTTTAACCTGCAAAATGTAACTACGCTCGGATGATCAAGTCGCGAGAAAAGAAAAAAAAAGTGCTTTGCGTCTTTGCCATGATGGTGTTGGTCTTATCAGGATTTGAAACGTAAATACTTACCTTAGTGTCCTCTGTCACCATAAAACATTCATATTGAGTGCAGCTATAGTTTCAGAGATATTGAATACTAGTGAATAATTTGCGCGGCTGCAATGTGTTCTCATAACCCCATATTTCATAAAATGAGAATAGGCTTAAAAATATTGGCTAAAATTCATTATTGTCAAAAATATGTTTCCTTTTTTCTTACCCTGGAGAGAATGGCTGGCTGGCATCTGGACGTTCAAGTGCTCAGAAATATTCATCCATTATTGGTTCCGGTCATTTGCAGTGACCCCAATGGCTGAGATACTTGTGTCAACCCCCTCATGACGTAGTAGTTAACGTTTTGACTGCCATTCCTTGAAGACCTTGATTCCCGTCCCACCTCAGCCAGAAATTAATTCTGGTTTGAAGGCTGGAACGGGGTACATTCAATCTCGTGAAGATAAGTGGGAGGGGTGGAGTCGATTCCTACCTCAATATTCCTATAAGTGTTTTCCATGGTTTCCCTGTTCTACACTAGGGAACATGCCAGGATGATGCCAAACTTGAGACAACGGCCGCCTTTTCTAAATTCTATCTCCAGTTACACACTTATACAGACACCGAAATAACACAGGTGATCAGAAAGATTACACACATACTTCAGTATACGACGTTGACTACGATATTGCGAGCTCCTACAATAAGATGGATGGCCTTAAACGTCATTTGCCTGGAACTGAAATGGAAAGCGATCGATAACCCGTGACAGTGAGATTAGAATTGACTTATCTCTCTCAGATGTCCTCACGATGCCGAATACATCCACTCCAAGCCTCGTATTAGCCAAGTACAAATAAAAATAAAATAAAATAAAAATAAAAAATAAAATAAAAATATAAAAAAATCACAATAAAAATCCCAATAAAATAACAATAACAACAACAACAACAAAATAAAAATATATAAAAAAAATAAAAAAATAAAAAAAAAATCAGAATAAAAATAAAAATTAAGATAACAATAAAATAAAAGAAGAACAATACGGTGAAAATCCACAGCCTGTTTCCAGTCTCCGACCGGGTCAGGAATGGAATGAATGAAGCCCCCATCTAGCGGCGAGGATATGGACTGTGCCGGCTGCCGAGGCCTGACGCACTCCTCTGGGGCAATGATTAAATGAATGACAGATGAAATGAAATGATAGTGGAGAGTGTTGCTGGAATTAAATTTTGACAGGGAAAACCGGAGTACCCGGAGAAAAACCTGTCTGCCTCCGTTCTGTCCAGCACAGATCTCACATGGAGTGACCGGGATTTGAACCACGGACCCAGTGGTGAGAGGCCAGCGTGCTGCCGCCTAAGCCACGGAGGCTTCAAGAACAATACGGTAATAATAAAAATTAAAAAAACAAAAATAAATTTAAATAATAATAATAATATTAATATTAATAAAATACAAATAAAATAAAAATGAAAATAAAAATGAAAACGAAAGTAAAAATAAAAAATAAAAAGTTAAATATAAAAAATAAAGAAAGTAAAAATAAAAATGAAAATACAAAATAAATTAAAAATAAACAAAAATAAATAAATGAAACGAAAATAAAAATAAAAATAAAAAATTAAAATAACAAGTAGTTCCGCGAAGAACTAAATAGCCTATTTCATATATCCTTCTTATGTTAATTGCCTCTAACAACATACAAAATTTTAGTTTCATTTCAGGTTAATTGCTGTAATAGTTTCGTAGATATTTAGAACCGTTTAAATATTTCGGATGGTCACCATGTTGGTATTTTATATCTGTAGGCCAATGAAATATGTACTATTACATGAAGATTATTGCGTAGGTGTATTACTGTATTCAAGCTTCAATCACATGAATAGGGCACAAGAAATAAAAACGAGATTTTAAAATTTTGCACAACCGTCATCTTGTGGTTATGAAAACAATTGAAATAAATTAGATGTCAGTGAATTAAAATTTGTACATGCATTCACCGTGCCATGTTTCACTACGCTCGGATGGTTAAAGCGCGAGAAACGTTCATTTCAATATTTGAATTTCGCGTCGCCGCAATGTTGGATTTGTAATCACCATGTTATTAAAGCCCCATAGGTGCATTTATGTTCATAGCCTTTGTCAACATACAAAATTTCAGTTTGATTGCTTTCATAGATTAGTAGATATTGAGAACCGTCTAAATATTTCGGATGGTCCCCATGTTGGATTTGAAAATATGTAAGCCATAGAGTTATGTACTATTAGATAACGATTATTTCCTAGGTTCAGTATTCAAATGTTGACTCCGAAAGCTTGATTAGGACACGAGAAATAAAAAACTTAATTTTAAACTTTCGCACATCCGCCATATTGAGGCTATGTAAACAATTGAACTAAATTAGATATCATTGAATTACAATGTGTATAAACATTTGCTGTGCCCTGTTTCACTGTGCTCAAATAGTTAAATCGCGAGAGAAGTCCATTTTAATGTTTCAATTTCACTTGGCCGCCATGTTCGATTTGTGCCTAACAGTGAAAAGTTGCAGAGGTGAAGTTCTGTGCCCTTTATCACCATACACAATTTCAGTGTGATATTGGTAATGGTTTCGGCGATATAGAATGCCGGTCAAATATTTCGCACAGCCGCCATGTTGGATTAGTGACCCGTAATAAAATTTGAAGGGCACGTTCGTGGTCGGACAAATCAGTTCTATGACCTTACCGAGTTTCATTGAAATCGTTCTAGCCGTTTAGATTTTGTTGGGACACACACACTCATACACACACACACACACACACACACACACACACATACATACACACAAACGTACGAAAGGTGGTCTCATAAGCCTATGATTCCATAAATGAAAATAGGCTAAAATAAAAATAAAAATAAAAATAAAATAAAATAATAAATAAAAAATAAAAAAATAAAATAAATATAAAAATAAACATTAAAAAATAAGAAATAAAAAATAAAAATAAAAAATAAAAAATGAAATAAAAAAAATTAAAAATTAAAAATTAAAAATGAAAATAAAAAAGTAAATGAAAAAGAAAAAAAACATACATACATAGTAATAACAAGTAGTTCCGTAAAGAACTTAAGAGCCTATTTTCATATATCCTACTAATATTAATTGCCTCTATCAACATACAAATTTTCAGTTTGATTGCTGTAATAGATTCGTAGATATTGAGAACCGTCTAAATATTTCGGATGGTCACCATGTTGGATTTGTATATATAGGCCTTAGAGTTCTGTACTATTACATGAGGATTATGGTGTAGGTGTTTTATTCAAACTTCAGTCGCATGATTAGTACACAATAATAAAAACGAGATTTTAAAATTTCGTTCACCGGCATTTTGAGGTTATGAAAATAATTTAACTGAATTAGATGCCAGTGGATTAAAATGTAGGCTATATAAGCATATACCGTACCAAGTTTCACTGCGTTCGCAAGGTTAAATCGCAATAAACGTCCATTTGAATATTTAAATTTCGAGTCGCCGCCATGTTGGAATTGTGCTCACCTGGTTGTTGAACGTCCCATAGGTGAACTTATGTTTATAGCCTCTATAATAATAATAACCCCTGGCACTACAGTCCATGAAGCGACCGCTGCCCAGCCATTTGGCCTGCAGATATTGGGGTGACGCGTGATCAGCGCATCGGGTCCCCTCGGCCGTTATTCTTGGTTTTCGTGATCGGGGCGCTGCCTCACTGTCAGACAGCTACTCAATTGTCCTCACGAGGCTGAGTGCTCCCCATTCCAGCTCTCACGTCAGTTTCTAAAATCCCTGACGGAGCCGGGAATCGAACCCGGAGCCTCCGGGTGAGAGGCATGCGCGCTACCCCAACACCACGGAGCCGGCTTTATAGCCTCTATACACATACAAAATTTCAGTTTGATTGCTGTCATAGATTAATAGATATTGAGAACCATGTAAATATTTCGGATGGTCGCCATGTTGGATTTTAATATGTGTAGGCCATAGAGTTATGTGCTATTAGATGAGGATTGTTGTGTACGTTCATTATTCAAACGTTGATTTCGATCGCATGATTAGAACACAAGAAATAAAAATTAATTCAAACGTTTCGCACAGCTGCCATCTTGAGGTTATGTAAATAATTGACCTAAATTAGAGGTCAGTGCATTGCAATTTGTATAGTCATTTGCTGTACCATGTTTCACTGCATTCGGATGGTTAAAAGGTTAAAACGAGAAAAAAGTATATTTAAATTTTTCAAATTCGCTTGGCCGCCATGTTAGTTTTATAGTTAACAGGTTTTTGAAAGTCACATAGGTGAACGTCAAGTAGTGGCCTTTAGCACCGTACAAAATGTCAGGATGATATGAGTAATAGTTTAAGAGATATAGAATGCCAGTGAAATAATTCACACAGCCACTATGTTGGATCGGTGGGACGTAATAAAATTTCAAGGGCACGGTCGGGGTTGACCAAAATGGTGCTATGACCTTCCCGAGTTTCATTTAAATTGCTCCAGCGTTTACAAGGTTATTAGGGGGGGGGGCACACACACACATACGCACACACATACACAAACACACGGACAAAAGGTGATCTCATAAGCCTATTTTTATTAATAAAATAGGCTAAAAATAAAAATATTTAAAAATAAACATGAAAGTGATAATGAAAATAGATATGAAAATGAAAATAAAAATATAAAAATAAACATAAAGTAAAAATAAAATAAACATAAAAAATATTATGGATTTAACCCTTACCGTGTCTTTTCCGGAATATTTCGCACTAATACCTGTCGTGACCTACCTGGCCTGTGAGACGTTCTGGCAGGTTGACAGGTCCTCCGACGATTTTCCCTCCTAGCCGAGTGGTTTACTAGATAAGGGAACTTGAGGTTTCGTAGACTAGTCCCGGAACTTCCGGAATAAAAGATGAGCTTCCCTTGGACTACTGCCGATTTATTATGCCCTTGGCAGTCGAAGTATATACACTATATACAAATTATGTGAAGTTACTGCTGGAAGTGCACGCAGGTCTGTATTAGCGCTACTAAGTCTTTACTGCTACTTGACATCTAGCATGTCTCCGCGAGGCTGAATTCTGCTCGCGTGCGTTACGACGTTACTCTGGCAAGAACTGAGGCGTGAGAACAACTGTTACTCTGCCACTCTGCAACTCCTCTGCAACTCTCTTGTAACAACTCTCCTGCCACTCTGTCGCTCGCCATTTTGGATACCATTATATCCCACTGGAGATGACCCAGAGTCCATCTCCCCCTTCCACTGAGACCTGGTCCATTCCATCCTCAGTGCCCAGCAAGTGCTGCTCCCTAAGCGAGCGGCGTCTGCCCATACTCGCGTCTACGTGACTTTCAGGGTTCAATTTCTGGCCTGGCTTGTGACCATGAATCACTCTCTCTACAGTTCAGAGTGCTCGACTAAATGTCCTTCTGTACCATCAATATTTACAGACCTCGGTACACATCCTGGCGCCAACAGTCTCATTTCCTTGAGAAATATACATTCTGTCTTACAAAGCTCACATCCAACTTAGTAATAATAATAATAACTCTATTGTCCTTATATAATGTTCCTCCGAACCGCAGTCCTGGGTTCTGAATCATGGAGGTTCATAGTCACGACACCTCCCTCCCCAGGGAAGAAATGGGTGCAATCTTCCTTGCATTCATTTCTGTCCCAATGTTACACTCTGTTACTGTCGAGTCGTAATGATCTGTGACTTTGCGTTGAGGGTGAAGGCTGTAATGAGACCTGACTCGCACTCATATCTGAATCTACAATAGCCCTTGTAGGCGTACTGAAGCGTCCTTCAGCAGGCCTAGAGTGTAATTCCAGGATTTCCTCAGACATCTCCGGGCGTCCCCGAAGTTGCCTGGGACGTTGGAATATCGTAATGTCTTCGTCTGAAGTCCTAGCCTTGCCTTCCCTCGTAATTACTGTTTGCCTTATGCAAATATTTGGGCAATGCGACCTTGCATCATCAAACCATTTTTTGGCTGGAAACCCTAATTTGGGACAATCACAACAACAATTGCAACACTAGCACCATAAAATTATCCCAATTGTACCTGCTATAGTTAGTACAATATACTTATATACATTGAAATGTTTATACATCATCTGACTTTGTATTTCTTCTTCTTGTTTTCTTACCAAGTCCTCCACCTCTTCTGTTTTGTGCGTGGCCCACTTTAAATCATTCACATGATTTAACAAATTATTCAGTGGCAGTTTATTAACCTCCGGTACCTGCTCTAACTTAATCTCACTACCAATCTGCTCGCAGCAATCATAATTAAGTATCAAATCTGGCACTAAGTCCTTACCTCGAGTAGTGTTTATTTTACCTACCCCTTGTACCTTACTATGTGGGCTGTACAAGGTACACCCTGAACTTAACACAACAATACCTGTGCCAGTTAACCCAATATCACTTGTAGTGTCCTTACACATACAGGTGACCCTTGTCTCGCCTGGAGACACATAAATATACCTGTTTTCCCTTATAGGTATCCACAGTAATCGCTGTACTGGTAGTACTCTCTTATCACAATTCTCCGGTACCTGGCTAACTCCACTGAGTATCTTCACTGCGCAACTGTCTTGCGAGTGAACCATATTAACAGGGAACTGAGCATGACACAACCTCCACGTGGCAGACACTACCTTACACTGCCTCACCTGTTCCCTATCTAATTGCGCAAATGTCTGCTTTTCTTTGTCCATCAATATATAGTCCTTGGCCTCTTGGATGTACACAAAATGGTGGGGATTACTCTTCATATAGGTGGGGAATGGGATCATATGATACACACTATAAATCACTCTGTCTGTAAGGGGTGTCCTTATAACATATACAAGATAATTTTCACTTGTAAACACTTCCACTGTAGCCACCTTGTAGACTAGGTAACCGTAAGCTGACCTTAATTCAAATGGCAAGGATAACCCTTTTGGAAAATCCTCCTGGACTTTCTTATAACTTTCTATGATGTCATCCGGTGATATTATCTGTACCTGGATGACTCCTACCTGTGCATTCATGATGCCTGACAGTACCACACTGTACTGCTCATACAGCTGTACAAGTAAGCCTTCTATCTCAATTAAATGCCTGTTTAATGAGATTTCTAACTCTGCTTGCTCAAATGCTTCTGTAATCCGAAGCGTACTATTGGACAAATATGTCCTGATTTCATTTAAACCCTGAGTCAACCTCTGCTCGTTTGCAGTTACATCGTAGATGGTGCTGTTCATTGTTTGTAACGTGGACTTAACCACTAACATCTGTTCTTTAGTGACCTTAATCATTGAGAGTTGCTCTCTTTCTAACTCACTTATTTGTGACTCATACTTATCTGCATCATCCTGACTTAATGTTCCAAATAACGCTTTGGCTATTGAACCTACAGCATTTATCAATCCCCTTCTTGGTCTGTATCCGTCTCCCCACTTGGTCTAGTGATTTTGGCTATCGCTTCTTTAGATTCCTTAATTCGTTGCAAATGATTACTCAACATCTTAACGTCATGCTGACATGTCAGATTCGTTTTCTGCTCTAACAATATACATGCCAATTGTGTCCAGTGTATATGCTCCCTGATATTTGAAAATACATCACTTAGCTGATTCAAATTCACATAGGTAACTAATGTCCATTCCATGTTATACAACTGTATCTCACCCTGGTTGTCGAAGTATACTCCAGGTGTATTCTCGTATGGTGTCACTTGTACGTCTAGTACTTCTCCGGTTATGCCGTGGGGTGATGACGTCACTGTTACCACCGCCACCATGGTGTAGAACCATCCTAGCATTCGTGCCATTGCCTTCTGCCTTACCTGCAAGGTAAATACAGGTTATTCGTTACCTATTTTACTGATTTTCCAACAAAATTTTAATCTACTTCAACATCTAAAGTCTCAAAAGACTTTGCTTCGCATCCTGGCTTAGGCATGCGGCTACAAAACTATCAGCAGTGTCATACACTAAATTCGAAAACTTGCTCGCTTAACTTCGAGTTCTGTTACATAGAGACTCGGCTTCACAAATCGCCTCGGGACTGTGGCTACACTATCGCCGTTTGCATTTGAATGAATGCTCTCAAAATGTGCCTTTCATGGCTCGGTTTCTGTTTCATTTCATCTAAGCTAATTTCCGATTTTCCCTACCCCTGTCCTAACGGGTGCGTATCCCCGACTACCCTAGGGGTGACGAGTCACATATAGGCCGCACGCTCGCCTTCGTGCAACCCTTTACTTACGAGCACTTCAGTGCCACCCGTCGAACCTCTGTTCGTCTGACTGTTAAAATTTCTAATACGACCCAATTTTGTTTTCCGTAGCTTGGCGGGGTATTAAAGAACTCTACCAGCAGCTGTCGCTATGTCCTAGTTGCCATTGAGACGAAGGGGTGTGTAACGTCGTCGTGGCCGAAATTTGAGGTTCTGACTCTTCGCTTTTCTCAAATGTGCCTCTTAAAGCACTTCTTCTCTACTTGCTATACACACGTATGTGTCCCTAAATAATTTGTACCGTTAACACAGGTGTCTCTGATTCACCCTTATGTCATTGATTGGTTTCCATCTATTATGAAAGGCAGGCCTTCGCATACCTGGGGATGCCTTTCACAACAGATGGCTCAATTACATAGAGCTACTCACCGGGATTCGCGCCTGCCTGACCAGTAGGTCAACAGGGTCATCAGGCTACGCCTCTTTTCTGTCGCCTCTTGCGACACAGCAGGCTCACTGTTGGGGGTATTCTAACACCAATGATCACGTGTCTACACGTACCAATGGTTCCCGCCACCCACACGGGGGTTTTAGTTTCCTCAGGATGGCCGCTCTGGGGCCACTATGGACATCCCTGTATTTCATCTTACATAACTCGTGTCACCCGGTGCATTATCTAGGCTGCTCGCCTCTGTTGTCCGCTGTTCAAATATTATTGTGTGCCTACTGATAAACTACACACATCAAAAAAAGTTTTGCATCACCTCGGTTCCAAGAGTTCCGGAACCTTGAAATACAAAGGGAATAGAGATCAACACAAACAACATTTCAGCTCGTTTTATTGCTCATGAGACCCACACATTGCATGTTGTACCATCATACAGCTAGACTTTCAGCATTTGTGGTCCAGATTGCAGTACACACCACTACCTCTAATACCCAGTAGCACGTCCTCTTGCATTGATGCATGCCTGTATTCGTCGTGGCATACTATCCACAAGTTCATCAAGACACTGTTGGTCCAAATTGTCCCACTCCTCAACGACAATTCGGCGTAAATCTCTCAGAGTGGTTGGTGGGTCAAGACGTCCATAAACAGCCCTTTTCAACATATCCCAGGCATGTTCGATAGGGTTCATGTCTGGCGAACATGCTGGCCACTGTAGTCGAGCGATGTCGTTATCTTGAAGGAACGCATTCACAAGATGTGCACGATGAGGTCGAGAATTGTCGTCCATGAAGACAAATGCCTCTCCAATATTCTGCCGATATGGTTGCACTATGGGTCGGAGGATGTCATTCAGGTATCGTAAAGCCGTTTCGGAGCCTTCCATGACCACCAGTGGCGTACGTCGGCCCCACATAATGCCACCCCAAAACATCAGGGAACCACCACCTTGCTGCACTCGCTGGACAGTGTGTCTAAGACGTTCAGCCTGACCAGGGTGCCTCCAAACACGTCTCCGACGATTGTCTGGTTGAAGGCATATGCGACACTCATCGGTGAAGAGAACGTGATGCCAATTCCGTGGGGTCCATTCAGCATGTTGTTGGGCCCATCTGTACCGCGCTGCATGGTGTCGGGGTTGCAAAGCTGGACCTCGCCATGGACGTCGGGAGTGAAGTTGCGCATCATGCAGCCTATTGCGCACAGTTTGAGTTGAAACACGACGTCCTGTGGCTGAACGAAACGCATTATTCAACATGGTGGCATTGCTGTCAGGGTTCCTCCGAGCGGCAATCCGTAAGTAGCGGTCATCCACTACAGTAGTAGCCCTTGGGCGGCCTGAGCGAGGCCTGTCATCGACAGTTCCTGTATCTCTGTACCTCCTCCATGTCCGAACAACATCGCTTTGGTTCACTCTGAGACGCCTGGAAACTTCCCTTGTTGAGAGCCCTTCTTGACACAAAGTAACAATGCGGACGCGATCGAACTGCGGTATTGACCTTCTAGGCATGGTAGAACTACAGACAACATGAGCAGCGTACCTTCGTCCTGGTGGAATGACTGGAACTGATCGGCTGTCGTACCCCCTCCGTCTAATAGGCCCTGCTCATGCATGGTTGTTTACATCTTTGAGCAGTTTTAGTGACATCTATGAACAGTGAAAGGGACTGTATCTTGGATACAATATACACAGTCAACGTCTATATGCCGGAGATCTGGGAACCGAGGTGATGCAAAACTTTTTTTGATGTGTGTATATTGACTCAGTGCGCACACAATCTCTTACAGCTGTGTTACCCTTAGCTGTCGCTGTATCTGCTAACCGTTATACATCCTTACCCCTTAATCCGTTCTGTGCTGCTTCTGCACCCACCCGGGTTCTAAACCCGTTGGAGTCCTTTTACAAGTACATTTTCAACCGATTCTTATGCACCTTGACTCTTCTGCCTTTCTTACTAAGCAGTAGGGTACAATTTACCCCTGAAACGTCGACGACCTCATAAGGCCCTACAAATGGCGGACTCAGCTTTTTAGATCGTCCTCTTCGCAATGCATCATTACGCAAGAGTACCTTGTCACCAATTCGAAATGTGACTTCGTTCTGCTTTTTATCGTAATTAGCCTTTTCCAGTTCTTTACGCTCAACTAGCGTCCTCCTAGCGGCTTCATGATTCCTCCTGAGCTGTGACGTCAGCTCATCTACCACATTCTTAAGTTCGTTATAATCCACCTCAGGTGGCTTTTGCAATACACCTGGTATATTCGCCTTCCTTCCAAAAATAAGCTCATAGGGTGTGAACCCTGTGCTAGTACTCTTGGTGGTATTATATACAAAGCTCGCTGTGGGCAGATACTTATCCCAGTCATTTTGCTCACTTGAGCAAACATAATGCCTCAGGTACTCTGCTAGTACCTTGTGAGATCTCTCTACGCTACCGTTGGACTGTGGTCTGAAAGCGCTTGTGTTTGTTTTCCTAATTCGCAGTTTCTTGCAAAGTGCCTTGAAAACTTCGCTCATGAAGTTACTACCCTGGTCAGTGAGAATCTACCCCGGTATCCCGTAAATGCTTATAACATTATTAATTAGCGTCCGTGCCACTGTTTCAGCCTCCTGATTCGGCATGGCACTAGCTACCAAGTACTTCGACAGTTGGTCCTGGCATGTCAAAATATACTTATTGCCAAGCTCTGTCACCGGAAGTGGACCCACCACATCCAGAGATACCTTCTCAAAGATCGTGCTAGGGGTGTTCGTAATTACCATTGGCGCTCTGACGTCTGGTCTAGTCCCCTTATTCTTTTGGCATGAAGGACACGAGCGTATATAACGCTCAATGTCACCTTTCATTCCCTTCCACTGTAATCGTTCGCGTACCCTGGCGTACGTGCGGGCTATTCCCTGGTGTCCTCCAACCAAGGAATCATGACACTCCTTCAGGATGGCCAATTTCTCAGCCTCCTGCAACTCGGTTACCTCGGGTAAGCTGTCTTCGGGCGTGGACTCCTCTGCGTTAGAGTCCTCGGAGACCTCACTTCCGTCTGCTTCAATTCCCTCTACCGTAGCGTCCTCGGGTTTTGAAGTCGTTGCTACCCTCCTACGAGTTTCCATATGAGTGGCCACGGCCGCCCCCTGCCGTAACTCGTGCCCGGCCGAGTTAATCACTCGCGCTTGACACTGTGCATCAGTGGGATTCCTGCTAAGAGTATCAGCATTGCAGTTCTGCTTGCCCTGCTTGTAAATGATTTCAAAATCATACTCTGCCAATTTCAATCGGAACTTTAGCAGGCGTGACGATGGGTCCTGAACATTGAACACCCACTTCAGCGGCTTGTGATCTGTCACCACTGTGAAATGCCGTCCGAACAAATACGGCCTGAAATACTTTACAGCCCAAACAATGCCTAGTAATTCTTTTTCTGTGACACTATAATTTCTTTCTGCCTTATTAAGCGTCCTGCTTGCATATGCTACGGGGAGATCTTTACCCACGGGCCCTTGTGACAATACGGCCCCCACTGCTTCGTTGCTAGCATCTGTGGTAAGAACGAATGGCTTTTCAAAATCTGGGTACTGCAAAATAGGCTCTTCAATGAGTTTTTGCTTTAGCGCTTCGAACGCTTGTTCCTGTGCATCCCCCCCCCCCACACGAAGGGAACGTCCTTCTTCACTAATTCATATAGTGGCTTCGCGATCTTACTATAATTGGGTATAAACCTCCTATAATACCCACTGAGTCCGCAGAATTGTTTAATCTGGCGGCTCGTGGTAGGCCTCGGAAAATCCTTCACGGCCTGCACCTTTCGTGAGTCTGGTAAGACTCCCCCTTCAGTAATTACATGCCCTAAGAATGTCACTTCAGTCCTCAGGAACTCACACTTATCTGGCTGGAGTTTCAACGTGTTTTCTCTCAGCCTTTGAAAAACATCTCTCAACTTAGCATTGTGCTCCTCTATTGAGCTACCATACACTATTATATCATCTAGATAGCACAGGCACTGAATACTCTCAGTCCGGTAAGCACTGTGTTCATCAGCCTTGTGAATGTGGCTGGCGCATCCTTCAACCCCATGGGCATCTTTGCAAATTCGTACTTGCGCCCTAATGCTGAAAAAGCTGTCTTGGGCCTGTCTTCAGGTTTTAATAACACCTGATAATAACCGCTGCAAAGGTCAAGTGTACTGAAATACATGGCCTTACCTAGAGCATCTAATAACTCTGAGATGAGTGGGAGGGGATAACTAACCCCTATCGTTACTTCGTTCTATTTTCGGAAGTCAATCACAACTCTCCACTTTTGCTTACCTGACGCATCCATTTTCTTCGGTACTAACGATAATGGTGCATTCCAAGGGGATGTACTAGGTACAATAATTTCATCACCTAGCATCTTATCTATCTGCTCTTGTATTTCTCCCTTTTGTGCCTCCGGCAGTCTATACGGCCGCACATTAATCGGGGGTTGATTCTGGGGCGTTGGGATCTCATGACGTATAACGTCCGTGTTTGTGAGCTTATCTCCCTCAAGGTGGAAGATGACATTGTATTCCGCACAGATGGCGTATATACACTCCTTATCTACCTGCGTGAGATGGTCTACTCGCAAGCAGTCTATCACTCGGCGTGATCTGGGCTTCTGAGTAGCCGGTTCTCCGGTTACCGCCCTACTGCCCTGCTGTACCCTGCGTACTTCTGCCAGGCAGGTGTTATCCACCTCCTGCATTCGCACTCGAGGGCTGTACAGAGTCACTTCTTCCTCCGTGGTATTCATCATGCTGACTACTGCCTCGTTGTGCTCTGACCTTGTTAGACACTCTGCGAGGTAAACCCCTGGTGCCACCTCGGCCCTCTCAATAATTCCCACTGGTAGATTCTTATCGACTTCAATAACTACTACCTTCTGGGTTCGAGGCTCGAGGCTGATTATCTTCGCCTCCCTCGCTCCCAGCGGGTATTTTTTCACCGTGGATCGTAACATGACCCTCCCGGTAGTCGATCACGCTGTCAGCTAGGATGTCTCTCCCTATTATACCATCCTGGCTTAGTTGGAAATCACTGCCCACCACATGAACTGTGTGTTTAATACCTCCAATAACAAACTGAACGGTCCCTTGGGTGTAAATCGTTCCCTCGCTTACACTCGTTAATTCGATCGTGGTGCCTCTACTGATTGTAACTCTTTTAGGCACTGATTGCCTTTTCACTAGGCTGACATCGGAGCCAGTGTCAATTAAAAACCTCAGAGGCCCCCCACAATGCAATAATATAGTGCCCTCCATGTCACGTGCCTTGGGACTCCTTAAATTACGAGATTCCATAGCTGTCCCTGTGTTATGGACCCGTTCCAGTTTGTCGCCCCTGTCTGAGTGATATTTCTCTTATTACCTTTCCCACTCTTGAACCAACAGTCCTTGGTTCCATGTGACCACCGGTCACAAATATCGCACTGTCGTCGGCCTTTCATGGCCTTGCCTCCCGTGCGCCTACTCTGGCCCTGGCCTTTCTTGGCCTCCGGACAATTTCGTTTTAGGTGACCCTACTGGCCACAATTATAGCACTTCCGCCGGTCCACTTCTACTTGTGGTACCTGGGCTGTCTGTCGGCAATTTTTTTGGACGTGCCCTTTCTTCCCACAACGGTAACAGGTTCTACTCCTGTCCGATTCCATGTGAGGCTTCCCCCTTACCATGCGCACGGCTTCCGGCGCCACGGCTTCCTTATCTCTCTGCTTCTTTCGGCAATCGCGCTCTATGTGTCCCTGTTTTCTGCAATATCTACATATGATCTTACTTGGGGTGCCCCCTGTCTGTACATTGGGTGTACTACCTAACGCGGTGCGTGCATCTCGGGTTCGTGCCTCCTTGCACTCCCGTGCGATGTGGCCTTCCCTGTTACAATTGTAACAGACCACCCTAACACTTGCTTGTGTTGGCTTAGTATGCCACCTTAGTGGTGCCTTCCTTTCCTGATCGGGTTTACCTGCTCTTACCCCTGAGCTATGTTTCGTGTGCAACCCTTCTCGTGCCTTCTTTGAGATAATTACCGCCTCTTCTTGCCTTGCAGTGGCTACCGCTTTCTCGAAAGTAATGGCCCCGTGGCCCTGGACCCTAGCTTGAATTCGCGGGTTACTTAACCCCTGTATGAAGCTAGCTACGCATATTTTTCTTGTGATCCTTAACTGAGCTTCCCTGTCCTCCCAGCTCTCTCCGTCGAGGACTGCTTCCCTGAACGCAGCTGACAGAGTCTCTACCTTATGCGCCCATGTCGCCACTGTTTCCCTCGGATCCTGCGCTGTTTGAAACATCTGGCAAATATATGTCTAATGTGTCCTGAAATCCGTAGTACTCTCGTAATGCCTGTTTGGCAGCCTCCCAATGATTTATGTCTCTTCTGACTAACAATTTATCTCGGGCCTTGCCCGTAATTTTGGTCAGGATATAATTAAAAAATAACTCTTGATCATCATCTTTTATCATGCGAACAGCAGCGTCTACATTAGCCACAAACTCACGTAATCTGTCGGGCTGGGTTCCATCGAACTCCCGACCTATCAGGCGATGTCCTTCGGTTACTGATACAAAAGGCCCACTTGTACTTACCGTGTCTACGTCTGCTAACCTCTCCTCTACCTGGGCACTGATAGCTGCACTTGTCTGTCTTGCCATTGTAATAAGGTTAGCTTACCTGGCGGTTTCTTCTTCTTTGTTGTCTCTGCTAACTGGATACTGCTGCTTCTCGGTTCTCCCCTCTGCTGGCGGCACGGCTCGCTACTGCACGGCTCCGTCTGCTTAGTAGGCTTCTTCTTCTCTCTTCTGCGTTGCGCGGCACTCGGTACGATTTACGCGGATGCGCGGACGGACAATCTTCTGCGTTGTCGCGGTCTTTATCGGACAATCTTCTGCGATGTCGCGATCTCTCTCTTTATTCCGTAGTTGCTCTGTTCAGTGCTTCGAACTCGGGACCCCACACTTCTGACACCAAAAAGTTAGGTCTGTCGTGACCTACCTGGCCTGTGAGACATTCTGGCAGGTTGACAGGTCCTCCGACGATTTTCCCTCCTAGCCGAGCGGTTTACTAGATAAGGGAACATGAGGTTTCGTAGACTAGTCCCGGAACTTCCGGAATAAAAGATGAACTTCCCTTGGACTACTGCCGATTTATTATGCCCTTGGCAGTCGAAGTATATACACTATATACAAATTATGTGAAGTTACTGCTGGAAGTGCACGCAGGTCTGTATTAGCGCATACTAAGTCTTTACTGCTACTTGACATCTAGCATGTCTCCGCGAGGCTGAATTCTGCTCGCGCGCGTTACGACGTTACTCTGGCAAGAACTGAGGCGTGAGAACAACTGTTACTCTGCCACTCTGCAACTTCTCTGCAACTCTCTTGTAACAACTCTCCTGCCACTCTGTCGCTCGCCATTTTGGATACCATTATATCCCACTGGAGATGACCCAGAGTCCATCTCCCCCTTCCACTGAGGCCTGGTCCATTCCATCCTCAGTGCCTAGCGAGTGCTGCTCCCTAAGCGAGCGGCGTCTGCCCATACTCGCGTCTACGTGACTTTCAGGGTTCAATTTCTGGCCTTGCTTGTGACCATGAATCACTCTCTCTACAGAGTGCTCGACTAAATGTCCTTCTGTACCATCAATATTTACAGACCTCTGTACACATCCTGGCGCCAACAGTCTCATTTCCTTGAGAAATATACATTCTGTCTTACAAAGCTCACATCCAACTTAGTAATAATAATAATAACTCTATTGCCCTTATATAATGTTCCTCCGAACCGCAGTCCTGGGTTATGAATCATGGAGGTTCATAGTCACGAAATACCTTTGCCTTGTGTGTCGTTTACGGTATATTCCGCGACGTAACTTCCGCTCTAGCGAGCTGGTCGCGTACGGAATATTTTGTAGGGGATCATAAGTTTACATTTAGCTGCGATAGTTGGGAGGAAGGTATTAGACAAACTTTACAAATGCACCTAAAAACAGAAACTATGTGAATCATATCATTTACATAATTGAAGATTCCTTTGATGGATACGTGAGCTTTAAAGTAACATCTGATATATGATGCAAACAATGAAATGGCGGGCTCGTATGATAAAAATAACGCTGCGAGTTTAAGGTATCTGGACACATCGGACAGTGATTTTGAAGACAGCGTTGAAGAAGTTTAATGTTTACCATCACGTGACAGGCGATACACATACACGGGGGCAGTATTCCAAGGTATGCCTCCTTTCTTCGGTGTAAATTTCGTAGTTTTCCTGGAATGATTCTATTTTGTATTTTTAAATGGCTTTCTAAACAATATAAAAAGAAAAACAAAGAATTAAGCATGTCTTAAAAATTCCCCTTAAGGATGATCACTCAAAGAATAGTACAACATATTACAGTGACACTGGAAGGGTTAATGTCTCTTTAACTTATGTGGCATTGGAGGCGTCAGAGTGCAGGAGTTTTCCCCCGAAAGGGATCTTTAACGTCCTAGTAAATCTGATGACAAGTCTCTATGCATCCTCAAAGGTCAACCGGATTCAACATGGGGCACAGCAGGCGATAACTTTTCCTGAAGTGGAAGTGGGAAACCACTCGACCCCAATTCTAGTATGCCCGAGGCAAGAACTGAACCCATCCCTTCTCAGTTCTCTCGACCAGGTCTTCAATCTAGAATTAAATTTCTTCGTAGAACCTGAGTTTGAACCTAGGACCTTTGAGACAGGAGCCGCAATGCGTAACCTTGTGCCACAAGTCGTAGCTTGGCAATTATGAGCCTTCGAGTTCTTCACTGTTAAGTGAAGTAACGTGACGGGATATTGCAAGTGTCCTTATTTCAATTTTACAGACCCCGAAAATGAAACCTTTGTTACTTTTAATCGATATGATACTGTCTGATGGCCCAGATATGTTTAGGGAAGTACTGCAGTTTAAAGACTTTGCGTATCTTCCAAAACCCGCAAGATTTCTCATTCTACAGTTCCTAATCTGGTATTTCAATACAAAAGAAACCATTATACAAGCAATAATTTTAAACATAAACAACATTTTGTTCAAAGAGTCGACTGTACACAGTCCACCACAATTTCTGAATTGAACTCATGTACATAGGAGAGAGCAGCGGCGGCCGAATACAAAGGTCTCGAGTTTGACTCCCAGATTCCTCAGATATCTTAATTCTCAACCTTCCATATTATATGGCTTTTACTCATTGTAAAATGCACCCTCTTGGCCTGAGATAAAATTATTTCTTGTCCATTTGTCCATTTAAACAATACTTTGACAAGGAAAAACTATGTAGGATTAACCACTACTTCCTGCGATTAACCTGAAATGATGGTATTCAATGTTTTATGATTGAATGTTAAGTACTTATCGACAGTGCATCAGGCAGATTTAATTCCCGTTAGACCGAGAGGGGTCATGATAGTGCTATATCATTCAGTTACTTAGTATGGAGTATTGTAGTGTAATATTGCTGTGCATGCTAATCGTTACACAGATCTCGTGACGTCTCTTGACAGGAGGAAACAACGTGCTCACTCCAAGTCTCAATTGCTCCATACCAAATCTCCAATACACAGATACACCTGCAATATAATAACGGGAGAACTACTGAAGAGACATGAGAGGACGCGGATCTATGTCCAGAATGAACATCAAAGACAGGAAAGTGAATTTCCTTCGCACACCAGCGGCAGCTTCCCTCCTCTGTACGTGCAGAAAGACTGAGGGAGACCCTTTGCGTCCCCTGTAGAAATTCACTTTCCATTTCTTTTCAATGGCTCAGTCAATTTGTGCATCGGCACTCGCACTGAATAATAAATGAGACAAACATGAACAGACTCGATCTCCAGCATCTGGGACCACAGAACACAACACTCCACGGTGGTTTACATACATCTTAACTCTTCTGACTTAGTACACGTTTAAAGCTCATTTATTAAGGTGATGACAGCCCCAATAGGAATGTGCATTAAACATTCAAAAATAGTGACTGCCGAACCTGGTGTTCTTTAGGTACTCCGTCGCCTCGTGGTATAGCGGCTAGCATTCTTTGGTTTTGCCCCGGAGGTCCGGGTTTAATTCCCGGCTCTGTAAAAAAAAAAAAAAACACCTGAGGGCTAGTAAGAGAACATTCCTTCATTACCATCCTGGAAGTGGTTTTTCGTGGTTTCCCACTTCTACTCCAGGCAAATACTGCGTTGGATCCTAACTTAAGACCACAGCCGCCTCCTACCAATCCTCACCTGAAATACAAATATACACTTTTACATACATCACAAACTTCAGGTCCTGTGGGAGTTGCGAGATGCCCTGCAGCGCCTGCGTACGGATGACATGTGTTGGTGACATCCACACCGCAGGCAACCCATTTTGCCAAGGAGTGGACCTGTATTCCCTCATGCACAGTAATGCCGAGCGTAGGAAGACTGCTGCTCAAGAACTCGCACAAGCACTCAAGGACTCCATGAAGTGCCTTGCTTTATTCAACAAACCAATAGTGGCAGGAGTTCATGGGACAGCAGATGGACTGGGTGTCACTATGCTACCATCTTCTCGATGGTGATAAGGCCACTTTCTACATCCTATATGCCAAACTTGGTCAAGTACCTGAAGGAGCAGCTATATTAACTTTGCTTCACATGTTTCGAAATGCTGTGATAAGTTAATAGAAATTATAAAATAAAATTAGTGACTTACTACACAAAAGTTTTGCTAAAATAATACCTTCTTCCTGCCTTAATTGGAGATCTTGAGGGCAGTACCACTTGCAAATGATAAATAAGAAATCATAAGACAGGGAAAGAGGGATAGGCTATAGGTTTAACATCACTTTTTTGGCTGGCTGCATTGAACAGTGGTAACAATCTCGCCTGATGTGCCCAAGGCTGCAGATTCCAATCCCAGGTGCAGTCAGTTGGCATTTGAGAGTGCTAAACTGAGAGGGAGATTTGTCAGAATTCCTGGCATGTTAAAGATCCCCATTGGATTGCCTAAGAGTTTTCCCCCTCTTTTATGATATATTATTGTCCTTGTACACGAAACATACAGTTTAGCATGACAAATAGAAATAAGTCTCGTGATCACTCTTCAGCTGCTCGCGGTGGACCTCTCGAAACTGGCAACAGTCCGTACGTTACTATTGTTTGGAATACAGTTTTTATTTGTTTCTTATAGTGACAGTTTTTGATTCTTGGAATTTTGTCAGTTGTCAAAACTACCTGTAATCGTTTGCATAAACCTGTGACAAAGGAATATAAGACGTTGCTTTTGTTAAAATATGCAAAAGAATGCAAGTTTATTTCATTCTGGGCTGTAGTTTGGAATACAGCATAAGAAGGTAAGAGAAAGAAGAAACATGAGTGAAGTTATATGTGCCCTGGGCGATGATGGCCATGTTCTATAGATCATTCTAGCAGTAATCTGCATATGTGTTACTTAAATTTGTTGATTCAAAATGCAAAAGATTTTGTTTTCTTATTTGTGGCTATAAATCTGTAAGCAGTGGTAATAGTTTAGTATAATTAATAATGGGTAGTCAGAGATGCAAGGAAATACTACTATATAACACAAAAACAAACAAAAAGAAAGCCCTTGGCACTACAGCCCGTGAAGGACCTAGGCCTATCAAGCGACCGCTGCCCAGCCATTTGGCCTGCAGATATTGGGGTGACGCGTGGTCAGCGCATCGGGTCCCCTTGGCCGTTAATCTTGGTTTTCGTGACCGGGTCGCTGCCTCACTGTCAGACAGCTACTCAATTGTCCTCACGAGTCTGAGTGCACGCCGTTCCAGCTCTCACGTCAGTTTCTAAAATCCCGGACCGAGCCGGGAATCGAACCCGGGACCTCCGGGTGAGAGGCAGGCGCGCTACCCCAACACCACGGGGCCAGAGCTATATAACACACAGTATAATAATTATTCTGTATTTCACTGTTTACTAACAGAACCTACATTGTAATTAATGAAGACCATACAGTAATAATTGGATGTCATTATGTCACAATAGACCAAGGGCTTGAAGTTGGTTTCAAGATTTAACATTTGGTTTATGTGTAAATTCTAGCAGATATCTTGTTAAATCTTGCATTCCTGCAATTGTAGATTAATTGATTGTACCTTTTCTCCAAATTTGAACATTTTTATACTCGTGACTTACTCTATATATTTAAAAAAATTGCACATAGTCTATTGATGCAATTTAAGGTATTGCTAATGTGGAGAAAAGCATAATAATAATAATGTTATTGGTTTTACGTCCCTTTTAACTACACTGGCTTTTAGAGACGCCGGGGTGCCGGAATTTTGCCCCGAAGGGGATCTTTAACGTGCCAGTAAATCTACTGACACGGCTCCCTCGCATTTGCGCACCCTCAAATGCCAGCTGACTGCGCCAGGTGGAGAAAAGCAAATCAATGCAAACAGAAGTAACCGCTTACCGCAATGTTGAGTAAGACATGAAAATGTGACCAGAGTCGGGATTCAAACCCGAATCTCCTGTTGCCTGATCAAGCGCGCTAGGTCCATGCACCACTGCGGGCCATGCCATTACTCCGAAACATTTTTAAGGAGAGACGCTACAAGGGGAGCTATTCCTACGAATGTAGTTATGATTACCTGAGTCTATAAAATTAAGTTTTTATAAAAGGAGTTATTGGATCTTTAATTATAATTATAAGAAAATAACTAATTAAACAATATTTTCCACCCATAAATTTAAACAAAACACTGGACACTGGACACTGGGATGTTGGGCTCTCTTAAAACAACAGTATTATAGCTATCCGAGCTGATAACCTAGATGTTGGGCTATCTTAAAACAACAGTATTATAGCTATCCGAGCTGATAACCTAGATGTTGGGCTATCTTAAAACAACAGTATTATAGCTATCCGAGCTGATAACCTAGATGTTGGGCTATCTTAAATTTGCTGTTAGTAGAACTTCAGTGCTTTATCGTCAGTAGAATTTTAGTATTTTATCATTAGTTGAATATTAATATTTTGTTGTTAGTATTTTATTGTTATTAAAATTTTAGGATTTTGTGTTGTTGTTAGTGGAATGTTAGAAGAATTGCTTAATTACTTTATTCTGAAGGGAAGTAGCACCTTTCAGAATAAATCATTTCTTTACTAGTCTTATAGACACTAATGATATTGATAATATTAGCCAACTAATGGCTACACTGCGCTCTGCTGCACGGCTGAAAGCAACAGGAAACTACAGCCGTAATACTCTGCCTGAGGATATGCACATCTCTATGCATAATTACATATGATGATGGCCTCCTCTCTTGTAAAATTCCAATCCGGAGGTAAACTAGTACCCCGTTCGGATCTTCGGGTGGGGACTACTATAGAGGGGGTTAACATCACAGAAGTGACAAAGAGGAAATCTGACATTCTACGGATCGGAGCGTGGAATGTTGGAAATCTGATAGGCAGTGGAAGGTTAGAAAACTTAGAAAGGTAAATGGATAGGTTGAGTGTTGGATATGGTTGGGATTAGTGAAACGCGCTGGCAGGAACAACAGGACTTTTGGTCAGGAGACTATATGACCAATAGCAATAAATCAAACAATGGCCGGGCAGGGGTAGGTCTCATATTGACTACGAAACATGGACAGCGGGTAGAATATTATGAGAAATATAGTGAACGGATTATTGTTGCTAAAGTCAATAAAAATCCTAAGTGCACCACAGTGGTACAAGTCTATATGCCTACCAGTCAATCTGATGATCAAGATGTTGAAAAGGTCTACGAAGAAATAGATGAAATTCTGAGGTATGTTAAGGGTGATGAAAATGTTATAGCAATGGAAGATTGGAATGCTGTGGTAGGAAAAGGAAGAAAGGGAATATAATAGGAGAATTTGGATTGGGTGAAAGGAATGATCGAGGAAGCAGGCTGATGGAATTCTGCACCGAGCATGAGTTGGTCATAGCTAACACCTTATTCAATAACCACAATAGAAGAATATACACATGGATGAGACCAGGAGATACATGGCGTCACCAAATCGACTTTATTGTGGCCATGCAGAGATTTCGAAACCATATTTTGGCTTGCAAAACATATCTCGGTGCTGATATGAACTCTGACCACAATCTCGTTGTTATGAAATGCAGACTTAAGTTGAAGAAATTGAAGAAATGTCAAAATCCAAAAAGGTGGACAATACACAGACTGAAAAAGGACGTGAACAAACGATTCAAGACGAATATAAAGTAAGGACTAATGCCGAGGTATGGGCACTTTTGAAGAATGAAATAACAAAATACACAGAACAATATATTGGTAGGAAAGAAAGAATAGGTAGAAAACCTTGGATCACGCAGGATATACTAGAATTAATGGACGAAAGGCGGAAACAAAAGAATGTACGAGATGAAAGGGGAAAAGCAGAATACAGACGTCTGTGAAATGAGGTTAATAAGAAGTGCAAGGAAGCAAAAGAAGAATGGTTGAAAGAGAAATGTGCAGGTATAGAAAATTGTCTGAAATTAGGAAAAGTAGGGTATACAGCTTATCGAAGGATTAAGAGTACTCTTTGAGAAAGGAAGATTAAGTGCTGTATTAAGGACTCAGATGGAAAATTCTCTAGCCGATAGGGAAGAAAAGTTTGAGATGGAAAGTTTACATACTGTAGAGCTTACAAATAAGGGAAAGGAGATGGAGAACCATGTAATGGAAACGGAAGAGGAAATTGATGAGGATATTTAATATTGAGATAAGAATTTGATAGAGAATTGGAGGACACAAGCATGAACAAAGCACCAGGCATAGTAGATGATATACTGATTGATTCGCTACGGTGCATAGGTGATCAGGTTATTACACTTAGTGTGTAGGATTTATAAGCTAGGTGAGGTACCCTCTGATCTCAAGAAGAATGTTATCATCCCTATACCGAAGAAAACAGGAGCTGACAGATGTGAAGATTACCGTACAATCAATTTGATCACTCATGCTTCAAAGATCCTGGCTAGAATGATTTAGAAGAAGATGGAAAGACAGATATAAACAGAGTCGAGTCAAGACCAGTTTGGTTTCGGGAGAACCGTAGGAACAAGGAAAGCTGTACTAAGTCGTAGGGTGATTTTAGAAGGTAGAATAAGGAAGAATATGAGTACGTTCATGACATTTGTAGACTTAGAAAGGGCTTTTGATAACGTTGATTGGAATAAGTTGCTTGACATTTTGAATACGATTGGAATTAAGTACAGGGATAGGAGGATGCTCTACAATCTATACAGACACCAGACAGCAGTTAATCAAGCTAAAGGATATGAGAGAGAAGTTGGTATTCAGGAAGGTGTAAGGCTAGGCTGTAACTTATCACCCAAACTGTCCAATCTATACATTGAACAAGCAATGAAGGAAATTGGAGAAAAATTCAAAGTAGGAGTAAAGATTCAAGGAGAAATAATTTCAAGTATGAGATTTGCTGATGACATCGTCATGCTAGCCGACACACCAAGGATATGAATGAGTTTTTAAATGGTTCCGTATGGATTCTGTCTTGAGGAAAGAATTCATGATGAAAATTAATAAATGTAAAAAAAATAATTGGAATGCAGCCGAAAGAAATCAGAAACCCCTATGGACGTCGAATTGGCAGGTGAAAATCTAAAGCAAGTAGGAGACTTTTGTTACTTAGGAAGCAAAATAACCAGTGATGGACGACGCAAAGAGGGTATAAAATGTAGGTTAGCACAGGCAAGGAAAGCATTTCTACAGAAAAGGAATCTGTTTACATCGAATATAGATTTAGGTATTAGGAAGTCATTTTTGAAGGTCTTTGTATGGAGCGTGGCACACGATGGAAGTGGAACTTGGACTGTTGGTGCAGCAGAAAATAGGAGAATTGAAGCGTTTGAAATGTGGTGTTACAGGAGAATGATCAAGATTGGACGGGTAGATAGGGTTACAAAGGAAGAGGCATTAAGATGAGTGGGAGAGAAGAGATGTTTCTGGCGACTACTAATAAAGAGAAGAGATAGGTTGGTAAGACACTACTATGACACCCAGGAATAACAACGTTAGTTATGGAAGGAAGTGTGTAGGATAAAAACTATAGGGGTAGACCAAGGTTACAATATGTTAAACAGATTGACTCGGATGTAGGATGTGGTAGCTATGTAGAGATGAAACGATTAGCTCATTGCAGGGAAGCATGGAGAGCTGCATCAAACCAGTCAAAAGACTGAATACTCAAACAACAACAACAACAACAATGGCAACATACATCACAATGACACAAGTTATCCAACAAATTCCACACACACTCAAGTACACGCGGCTAAATGGCCACGATGTCCAAAACTCTCAAATGAAACAACAACTGTTCGTTCATCACACGATTTCCTCTTCAGCCTTTGTCTTTGACTACTAAGGCATTTGTCTCCTCTACCAGTAGGACTGTTAGTCCCAAAATTAGCTGACATTATTTGAGAAATTAGTTTATAGGATCTGTGGCCAAGTCCAAACCGGCAGACCTTCCATACTAAGAGAGCTTTGAAGCCATATTCAGTGTTGTCTTATTGACCGTCGATCCACACAACATAAATCCCTCTTTTGTAATCTGTAACACTTATTCTTAGTCACATGTATGTTTTTCATGTTGTTCTTCACATTCTCCAGTAATTGCGATTATACAGTGTGCCCCGACTAAAAAATTGCAATATCAATTTGAATCATTGCGCAATTCACGATCAAATAATTGAAAAATCCCATTGGTCTGACAAGTGAGTTAAAATTATGTGTTATCCATTTCTCCGTTTAAACAATACAGTGTTAAGCATAAATTATTGGACTAGGTAGTGTAAACTACGGTACCATCGTTTGAGTACGACTTTTCCTTTGTACTAATTCCAACAATGTTTTTCGTTATGCACAATTTACTTCTTGTAACAAAATCAGCTTATTTCTTCGTTTCCATTTAGGAGCTTTGAACATGAAGATATATTTTCATAGGACGTCCATTGGATCTGATAACAGCCCTCGGAGCGCGTGAACATCACTAAGAAAATCCGTAAAGCGTTTCATAGATTCAGACTGGTTTTACGGCATGCAGTCTGGAAGCTCATGAAAGTCACTGCAACCACTCCTACAATTTTAAGTTAAAACGCTTATTTTCTCCAAACGTAGCCTATTCGTCTGGTTTTCGAAGTATTTATATCGCTTAATTTTTCTAATTACGAGGTGCTCCGCTGCTGACAGAAGCACGTATAGTATTATAAAAATAAACAAATTCGTTGTCATTTCATAGATAAGTTATCAATTGAAGAGTTACAATTGATAGTTGTTCGGGCAACACTGACAAAATGACTCCGAAACTTCACATTAAGTAAGTTATGCCATTGGATAACAATGCTATTAAGAATGTAAGGAGAATATTCAGTGATTCAGGAGGTATGTATTTGCAGCGGACGTTCGTATTGGCTCACAGCCCAGAACAATAGAGGGACAAAGGTTGGAACACATGCAGTGTTGTGCGATGTGTGTTTATAGTGATATGTTATGTGTTACCATACAATTGAAACCTTTACCTGACAGTACTGCACACCGTGTATGTCTCATTGTAAACATGGATGCTGTAAGCAGACATTTTCACTGTATCTAAACAGAAGTGGAAGCACTGCCTATTCATGGCTCAGTTTCATTTACACAAGGAAACAATTGTTGTTGTTGTTGTTAATTCGTAAGGTTTGATTCCCGGTCAATGCATGCGAGAATTTCGAAGTGATATATCACGTCCTGTGGTTCGGATTTCACGTCAAAATGGAGGTCCCGCTTCCTTTGTTAATTCATATTAGGAGCTTTGGACATATTTGGTCATCAGCACCGTGTACTTGGGTGTGTGTTCAATTTTGTCAGATAATCTGTGTATCTGTTGTGACTGTAGTAGTGTGTGTATTTGGAATTATTTGGATGAGGGATGGGATAGGTTACCCGGGACTTGCAATTAGGTACTATCCCGGCATTTCCCTCGAGGGAGTGTGGAAAATCCCGGGGTAAACTACACTCAGGACCGCCGCTTTCAGCGTCAGGATTCGAACCTCTGATCTCCGAACTTGATGTATCACGGTCTGGTGGGCGATTTACTGCTCACGGCTTGGTCGCGGGAAGGACACATTAAGAGGGCAATCACAGAAGAATAACTTCGAGGAATTATAATTGAACAACTTCAAGAAATAAAAGACACGTGTCAGAGAAAAACTGAAGGCGCTTACAGAGAGAGACTGGCCTAGAATAGCAAGGCAGTAGATAACCAAAAGGACAATATGAAGGCATTCAAACAAGAGATAAGAGATATAAAGTAGCAGGATAAAGGAGTCAACAGAAAGTCCTTCACCTACGGTTTGAATAGAATTTGAATTTGAATTCTATTCATAGAGAACTGCCACTGAGGTTAAAGAGCCCCTTTATGTAGCATATAAAATGGTCTGGATTGAAGGTTTGTAATGAGAAACTAAACCTAGCTTTACAACTAATAAAACAAAATATAAAATATACTTATAAGTATAAGGTGCGTTCAAAAAGTAATGAGCCGGAGGCTGTAATGCGCAAACCGGTGACGACATCGGCTAATCGTGGCGTGTGTAACGAGGTGTGGTTCCGACCAGAGCGTGGAAGGTCACAGCCCGTCGCTAGAGGGCACGGGTGCACGTCACGTGACGATACAAAGCGAGCAGCAGCATGCATCAATCATCCAACCAAGACCAAGACAGTAGGCCATTCGACCTGCTTCCTGGTGTGGTTGAAGACTGTGGGGCACCCATTGGGCACACACTTTCCGAAAGTGCAGTCGTTCCTTCATGATGGTGTGCAAACTTCCGACGCTCAATCCGACCACGGCGGCTATGTCGTTCACTGTCACTCGGCGGTCCTGGGTAATGAGTGCATCAAGCAGCTGGACGTTGTCATCGGTAATACAGGGGGGTGCCCCAGACCGGGCATTATCGGCTAACGACACCCGTCCTTCCCTGAAGCGCTTGTGCCACGCCTTGACCCTTGCAAGGGGCATGCAGTGTTCGCCGTACACTTGTGACATTCGGCGATGAATGTCCGTTCCCCCTACTCCTTTCGCTGTCAGAAACCGAACAACACCTCTTTGCTCTTCGTTTGACGCCTGCGTGTCACTGTTTGCAATGCGACTGGCAACGTTGGACGATTGATGCATGCTGCTGCTCGCTTTGTATCGTCACGTGACGTGCACGCGTGCCCTCGAGCGACGGGCTGTGACCTTCCACGCTCTGGTCGGAACCACACCTCGTTGCACACGCCACGATTAGCCGATGTCGTCACCGGTTTGCGCATTACAGCCTCCGGCTCGTTACTTTTTGAACACACCTTATACTTACGAAATATACTTATGAAAAGAGAACGCACGCGGACTTGTACTGAAGGTATTCTCAGCTATTTGGGACGGAATTGTGATCAGATAAACTATGACGGCATGATATTAAGGATGTGGGGAAATGAAGGAAAGCGTTCAGTAAAATATATATTTTTATCAACTCTAATAACGAATGAATTCCGTAGGAACACTAGAAACCTGAAGTGAAGAAAGGCATGGATGGATGAGAAAGGGTATGAGGAAAGATCGAATGAGATATCAGAGGATCCCGCAGTTGCAGTTAGGGAAAGTCAGAGTTCAGAACTTCAGACATCCATCAGCTGTAAGAAACTTGTCAGCGATAAGAACTGGACCTGCGCGTGGACAGTGGAATGGGTGGACAGTAGTCAGGACGGCGACAGGAAGCAATGACAGCTAGTGTCAGTAGGGACCAGGGGGATGACAGTTCATAGGGAGCGCGTGGGTCGGGGTAAGGCCCTGTACTGGATGTTCTGCCAACCAATGAAGAATTAATTTTAGCACTAAGGTTCCGTAGTTGGCACTCGTGAACGCCCACATCAAACCGACTGGTGGAAGCGGGAATAGTCTGTTTTGTTTGATTTTCCTCGTGGTGTAGTTGGTTGTTTTGATTTGTTCAGTATTTTGATTATTTATTTGAATTTAATTGAGAGTCAATCATGCCACTGCAAGGGAGGAAAAATTGCCAAGCACCGGGAGGTAAGAATTATAATGATAGTAAGAACAATACGGCAATTTTCATCTGCCTGGTGTTGACCATGAGTAAAACTAATGGGCAATATGGACTACTCTCGAATAAAAATATATAGAGAATAAATATGTGCATTTCATCTCTTGTTTGTTTTCTTACCCATTCTCCTTTGCATTGCAAAACATTTGTGGTCAAGGACTACGGGGAGGGGTGGGTGGCAGCTGGCATGCTAGGCAAAAAGTGAGGTTATGGCAATATAGTGTGTGCATTTGGACAGTTTTCTTTATATTCATCGAATATCCCAACAATTCTGTAGAGTACGAGAGCATTTTTTAATTAGCCTAAAGGTGAATTAAGCTCTAGAACGCCATAACTGTGTCCTTCGTGACAAATCTATTGCCAACATTGATATATATCAAAATTTATTATTTTCCCATCTGGACGTATATTTCAGCGCCTAGCGAAAGGCACAGTTATGTTTGTGTTATTTTCATCAATAAACAATAACTCATCGCAGAACATACTGTTCAATTACGTGTAATTAAGGCTACATTCATATGGCTTTTTACTTTTTATGTTGCCAGACTTGCAAGTACAATTCATAGCCTCAGGTGGTGTTCTTTCTCGGAAATTCTATAACCAAAAGTGACTAATCTCTTATACTTACTTGATCCTTGGTAGGGACGAGGAGAGGCAAACAGTGTATGAGCCAGTCTGGGGCAATGCAATCACCATGTGGCGACAGGCTGGGCGATCAAAAGAACTGTAGGCTAAGAAGTTACTAGGTCGTGTGTTGTAGAAAGAACGCAAGCCATATAAAAGGAAAGCAAAGAATTAAATAACTGACACCTGCTGAGTTAAACCTGAAACCACAGATTCGACCGCCAACTCTTTAATAACTGTACAATGCGGGATATTCTTTTAATCTCATGGCAAGGGTAATGACGTTAGCCTGTTACTGTTGTTCACTGTGTTGATCACTTCACCTGCAGGGATATTATTAGAAATAGATGGCTGCTCGGTTTGAAGCCTCCGTGGCTTAGGCGGCAGCACGCCGGCCTCTCACCGCTGGATCCGTGGTTCAAATCCCGGTCACTCCATGTGAGATCTGTGCTGGACAAAACGGAGGCAGACAGGTTTTTCTCCGGGTACTCCGGTTTTCCCTGTCAAAATTTCATTCCAGCAACACTCTCCACTATCATTTCATTTCATCTGTCATTCATTTAATCATTGCCCCAGAGGAGTGCGTCAGGCCTCGGCAGCCGGCACAGTTAATATCCTCGCCGCTAGATGGGGGCTTCATTCATTCTATTCCTGACCCGGTCGGAGACTGGAAGCAGGCTGTGGATTTTCAGATGGCTGCTCGGTTTCCTTCAGAATAAAGTCAGGATTTAGAAAAGCAATGAGAACAAGCTGTAGTACAGTCATGGAGAGTACTTAAGGAGAAGAGGACGCGAGTTGTCCTTAACAGCTATTGGCCTTGCGAAGAGTGAAGAGCTGGGTGCCAATTGGGGTAACTCATATGATAATTAGAGTAACTGAATGTATTTATTCGGAAATGAAAAAGAGGCCTACCATGGAATGAAAAAACGAGAAAAAAAGATGACGTTATCGATTGGGAGGTAGGTAATTCCTAAATTCTGTATTAATTATCATCACCGTTTTCGTTCAAGATACTTTTCAACCCAGAGGCTTGAAGAAATAAGCTAGACCACGTTTGGATAACCAAGATATCCCGAGTCTGATCTTTACGGACTACATATTTCTAATATCTTGTGGGTATGCAAAATAGTATCGATGAGATAATGGAACAGGCTTCCTAACAACTAAAGTTATGAAGTAATAAAAGGAAATAAAATTCCCAAAAATGACAATGGACGATCCAAAATTAGACGTTGTTTCAGTTTCGAACAACAGATTAGCTATATCTGACGCCTGTTCCACACAATGTGATCCTCTTTGAGAATATAAATATTTTCTCATCTTTAAGCTCCACTATGGCCCTACTTGTTGGCTCCTCCATATCTTAATAACCCCCACCCTTGTAGGGTGAAGTAGGGTTATTTGGAAATACATGTAATTTGGTGATAAACTTTCAAACGAATGCCACCACAAAACCTATTCTATTCTTGAGCTTGCCTGTTGTCAGGGTGAAGAGCTGGGTGCCGATCGGGGTAACTCATACGATAATTAGAGTAACTGAATATATTTATTCGGAAATGAAATATAGGCCTACCATGAAGAGAAAAGAAAAAGAGGAAAAAGATGACGTTATCGATAGGTTTGTTTAAAAGTTTATCACCAAATTACCTGTATCTCAAATAACCTTACTTCGCCCTATAACCTAGGAAGTTCTCTGTCTTGCTCAAGGTTTTCTTCCCTTACAGCAAATTTCTTTCTCCGCTTCTTTCTCCTTCCATGCGGAATGAGCACTTATCTTCCACATACTAGCGCCGCATTGTCCGGTTTCTTCACTGAGGATTCACCGACAGCAGTGGCTACGCACGTTAAAGCGCAGCGTTAGGTCATGGGGCCAAGCTATCTGCTGACTCAATAGACGCGAGCCCCACCGTCGGCCGTCCTTGAAATGGTTTTCCGTGGTTTCCCATTTTCAACACCAGGAAAATGCTGGGACGGTACCTTCTGACAGGCCACGGCCGCTTCCTTCCACATCCTTGCCCAGTTTCATTCATCTTCATCCATTCCATCTCCCATCCCGACGCGCAGGTCGCCCACGGGCGTCGACTAGACAGACCTGCACTCGGTCTCCCAGCAGGCCACACGACAAAAGAAAAAAACCTGAGGATTCCACATTGCACATGCTGACGTTTAGCACCAACAACGATAAATACCAATTGATGTCCACCCTAGAAAGATGTGTTCCCATGCAACCTCCAAGTTCCTGAAGGGTCAGCCCATTGTATAACTATGGTCCTGGATTATATTGTCTGACATTTCTAAAACGGTCTACTAGGCACCTAATAACATCACATACTGTATAAAGCAACCCTCACCCAGAGCTTTTCTCTCCCCTGTACATCAGTGATAGCAATTTATTTCCCCTCCACTTTCAGTGAGCACATACATTCCTCTACTCTCCCCCACTACAGTTTAATAATTAGTGGTTCACCCTACTCAGATAAGTCTTCTGCCCCTCCCCTCTCGTAATCGGATATATCTGGTTCAAGCTCCACAACTGCTATCATATTGCCGGTTCACTCCTTTACGTAGACTATTTGCTTAAGATACCTTACACCAGGCGTTTTCACCCTCATATACCAAGTACACGAACAGCATTAAACGAAAATAATAATATTATTAATAATAATAATAATAACTAGTTGAAACCCGTCAAAACATGACGGTCATTGGGAAAATATTTACGGAAGGATTTTCTTATATGCATTATTTGTATGATTACAGAGAAAGACGACTTTGCAACATATAACTGCCCATGACTGAAAACTTGATGAGGCAAATAGTGACCTACACGTTCCATAGCTTCCCCTTGAGCTTTATTGATTGTGATAAATTATGCCAAGCGATTGGAAATTGGTGGCTCTTAAAAGAAAATGGGAGTATTTTTATGGCATATTTATATTGGATTTTTAAAGTGGCTTCGTATTTTGTCCGATTTCTCACTTTATTGCGTCAATTTGCAGTTAACATACGACCGGACAATGTTCCTTTTCGTCGAACGGGGTTTTATAGTAGTATTTCTCCCAAAATTAACGTCTTATTCGATAACACTATAGTGCCCTGCATCAATGGAGCCGCTAAATATTAAATGCCAAATAATACTCCCCTTGCAAAAACAACAGTGGGGTTAGACTCATTGTTATGTACTCTAAACAAATAAAATCAATGATCAATTGGCTTATACAATGAAGTTCAACATGAGCAGTGTATTCACCGTTCAGAGACTTTCATACTAAGTTGGTTGCTGAGGAGAACGCGATGAGGCTGATCGCCAATAATAAAATCCTTAAAATTATCCTTGTCAGCAACAATGTTTGCAATAGTTTGCAAATTAAGCTCAGGGCGATGTTCTTCATTTTGATATAAACAGCACGAAACTTCTCGAAATAAGCAATTTCTATCGCCTGTTATAGGTTCAATCCTTTGGGTTTCTTTAACAGCAAACTATGCAGGGGAGCATAAAATCACTTCACCAATTACAGGATGAGCACTGACTCTTTGCCAGCCACCGTAAAGGAGGCAGTTTTAGAATTATATGTCCAGTACATGTCGAAAAACGCATTAACATAGGGAAGCCCACTATTAAGTATATTCTTGGCCATCGCCCCAGAGATCCGGATTCATTTCCCTGCTCTGCCAAGAAATTTAATTCTGGCCTGAGGGCTGGAACGGGACGCACTCAGCCTCGTGAGGTAAAACTGAGGAGAGGTAGGATCGATTCCAACCTTAACTATCTTGGATGTGTTTCTCTTCGGTTTCCCACTTCCACTCCAGGCAAATACCGGGATGGTTCCTTAAGTAAGGCCTCGGCGTTCTCCTTCCTAATTCTCACGTTAATTACAGATACACGCATTAATACAACCATCACAATAACACAGGTCGGTAACATTTTTTTTTCTCTTAAAGACACTCTGCAAATCTACAGGCCAAGAGCTTATGTCAGAGTGCTTTACGAAGTCGAAACATGATGGTCAATGGTAAAATAATTACCGAAGGATTTCCTTATATACGACATTCTTTGTACGACTACTTTTTGGCACTATTGAAACTTTAAGGGCGTCGAAAGATCGCACTCTTGACATTGCAACATATAACTGGCCATGACTGAAAACTTGCTGTGGTAAATAGAGACCTACACGTTCGAGAGTTTCCCCTTGAGCTTTATTAATTGTGATACAGAATGCCAAGCGAATTGGAAATTGACGTCTCTTAAAAGAAAATGGAAGGGTTTTGTCGGATGGTGTTAAATCAACTCGAGGGATTAGAGCTCTCTGCCCAATTTTATCTCCGCTGATTATTTCCAAATCCAAGCAATTTTCATACATATTCTTTACAAATAATCTGGTTCTGTTCAGGAGCCCTTGGGAAACGTTCAGATTTCTGAGGAGCTTAACTATGGCTCCAACTTTTAGAGTAAGAATATGTGGAGGCAAACCACTTAATTCCAAGGAATTCAAGAATTCTGTAGGAAATTGAAGTAGCTGGCTTTCATCTTCAGTAATTAATCTGTTAACGCTGGTGTATGTTTTTGAACTACCGGGTATAAGTTCGATGACTTTCAAATTAATTTCATTACAGTGTTCATTTTTTGGTGTTAGAATGCATACTTTCGAGAAATTGATTATATCTTTCGTAGAAATGAATGTTTCGCCGTAAATCTCAGTCACGATATCATCATGCGCTAAAATTCTGGGTGGTAGTTCAATAACATTTGATTCCTCACCATCTACAGAGGGGTAGTCACCGTTACCAATTTGTAACAAAAAATCAGAAAATTCAATTTCTTCTGGTTTCAACCGCATGTTTTTATATAAGCAGCGTATTTTGAAGAAGGGCGAGAGAGTAGAGTATTTAATACAGTTTTGAATAATTGTTTGGCGAGAAGCGTGCGGAACAACAGGCAAAACCTGCCTAAAGTCTCCTCCAAGAACAGTAATTTTCCCACCAAATGGAATGTCATTACCCATAATATCTTTTAGAAGACGATTCACACACATTAATGAATGAATATTCGCCATTGGGGCTTCATCCCATATTATGAGCCGTGCTAATCGAATATCGTCAGCTGCTTTGGAATTTAATTTTAATCCAGACACTGAACTCTCATTTAAATTTAGAGGAATTTTGAATGTACTGTGTACTGTTCGACCGTTGGGTAGCAAAACAGCGGCTATTCCGGTCCATGCTACTGATATAACATGAAGCCCTAAACTCCAGAACTTTTGTATTAAGCATCGATAATAAATAAATGTTTTTCCTGTGCCCCCAGCACCGTCAATAAAGAATGCGCTCGTGACAGTTGTGTTGTTATTTTGAAGAACGCTAGTGATTTCATTAATAATTGAAAGTTGTTCCTGGTTTGCTAAGGACATCAGGTCAGCCAAATCAAAAGGGAACACTGGCTCGTTAGTAGTTTGATCGTTTGAGTGTGTGTCAGTACCAACAGGCAAGTTAAATGTTGGCAGAGAGAAACCATGCAATTGCAGAGTTTTATTAATATCTCTGAGAGATAGTTGATAAGCTGTATTTTCATCTTCAGACTTTAAATAATCTTCACAGAGAGAGTTTTTGTGCATGTCCCATAAGTGACTGGCATTGCAAGGTTGATGATATATGCATATGTAGGCGAATAACTGTCTCAGTTGAAAGGGCATTTGGAAAACCGATGCTTCCATCAAACAGCGTTGCCATTCTGAATCATCGATAAGCAAACCAAGTTTAATTGCCATATCCTTGTATGTTGGGCAGGTAACACCTTGGTATGTTCGGAGATCCTCAAAGCTTGTGGCACCTACTATGTGAAGTAAAAGTAAGCGCAGATGGTATCTTTCTGATTCAGATGGAGAAACATTGTACATCCGACCTATTACCTTTTCGAATCTAAGTCGTTTTTTCCAAATGCATTTGCATTTATCCCATACACAATGAACGGGTGTTTCAGGATAAATATATGCACTCCTAGTTGTTGGATTTTGGTTCAGCTGAAACCATGCAGTGAGTTGTGTACTTTTTAACTGAGCCCGTATTAATGCTTTGGGAGCATCATCGGCATGAAAAAATACATCTTGTTGGTCTGGTAAATGGACAGGTAACCGGGCAACAATGTGGGACTGTTCGTGCATGTTGTAACCAAAAATACTGTATGCAGCCTCACTTGACCCAACATATCTAGCATTCAAATACATAGAAACTTCGTCATGATGTAGCATTCCATCGTTTGCCGTGATTTTCAAGTTAGCGCAATCATGCCCCTTATAAACATATTTATGTATGTATTTGATGCTGTGTACACTTGCACAGATTTCGACGTTAATATGGGCCTGAAAGTACATCAATAGATATCGATTGTATGGAACAATGAAGCGATTGTCGATTTCAACATTGGTGCCTTGTACTCGTTTAGTATATGATCTTCCATTCTGTCGCCTACGGTAAAGTGGGTAGCCGTTCACATTCTCTTTAGTTTCTGGCACAAAGTCTTTTGGAAAACCCTTCTTACATCTTCCATCCTTCATGCAAATTGAATTGGGATTCAGAAGGCCGCAAGGTCCATGTACCATGTGTGTCTTTACTAAGTTGTACAATGTTGTATTGGAAGGATCTGGTATTTCTGCAGAAACTGTCATATCAATATCATAGATTTCTCGTAATTTACAACTATCTCGAAGACAAACCAGGAGTGTATATGAGGTAAACCTCGCTTCTGGAACTCAACCGTGTATAAGAAAGTTTGTACCTCGCCAAAAATTTGCTTTTGATTTATTAAACGCAAGAGTTCCTTCACTTTCGCATGAAAAACGCGAACAACGACATCAGGTCTATTGTTTGCATTTTCATAAGGTTGGAGGCTAGTAGTAATTTCAGGCCATGATGGGTTGCAAGTGAAAGTTATGAAGAGGTCTGGCTTGCCAAATTTTCTCACAATTGCCATTGCATCCTGATAATTTTGCAACATATTTCGGGGACTACCAATAAAAGTAGAAGGCAAAATAACTATGCGACCAGCTCTTAAACTTTCATTTTCAGCTCTAAAGTGTAAAGCATCAGCAAGACCAACGTAGGTATCGACACGCAATTTCGTTTGTTGATTGCGAATATATTTTAGTCTATCTCCTTCTATTCGACAATAATAGTCAACTATTAATTGTTGGGTAAGTTTACCTGCATTAAGTAAAGGGTTGAAACCTCCTGCGGGAGGACAACCTCGAATCGACAGCCTATACAAAATATATTCACGCATTTGCCTAACGTTCGTCTTACGGTTCCCTCCTGTTGGCAGTGAAATATGCCACCCTGTTTCTCCGCAAGGCCAGATTAAAACGTAAGTTAATGGATCACAATGCATGCTGTCAACATCAATTTCCTTTAAAACTCCCTGATTAGAAAATACGGCTATGTGGCGGTGTGAAGCCGGAGCGCCGTCAGTTGTTTCAAAAATATCTGCAATCTCTGAGGAAGCTGGGTTATTGTAACGTCTAGGATCTTCTTGAGGTTCATGGTAAAAGCGCATGACCAAATCTAACGGTTGACGTTTTTCTCTTAAAGCCAGTTCATTTTCTTCGCATATTTTTGAATGCATTGTCTTATACAGTTGAATGTAAGGGTTATGCTCTTGCAAAATATTATTTAGAATATGAAGTGTACCCTCCCTGATGCAAGAATTCGCTCGATTTGCTAATCTGATTTGATTAGCTTCTGAGCAGTCTAATACATACAATTGGCCGTAACAACTGTCGCTTATATTTTTGGAATATATGGAAGAAATGCGATGATGTACAATTCCTGAAATTTTAAAACAATATGGACCGTGTTCAGGTGGTACGGTAACATTGGCACCAAAGGAAACGAAGGACATAGAATTGTTGTACTGCCGAATATTCTCTCTGAAGTTCCTTGAGGTATCATCATTTCCAGTGAAAAATGGTTTAAGCCTGTCAAGTATTTTATATTCCGGCAGATTAATTTTACCATTGCAACAGCAAAGGCCGAAGTAACCAAGCGTAGTTTTTTCGCAAGAGAAGAACAATGCAGAACAATGTTTACATTCGTTCGTCAAGGACCCAACGCTGTACGGCATAATATCTGGCATTGTTTCTGAAATGGCAGATTTATATTTTATATTAAAAGTGGTTTCGCCTTTTCTCCGTTTTCTCATTGTTTTGCGTCTATTTGTAGTTTCCACACGACCGGTTAATGTTCTTTTTCGTCGAATGCGTCTATTTACAGTAGGATTTATCCCCAAATTAATGTCGTATTCGATCACACTATAGTGTCCTGCATCAACGGAGCCGCTAAACAATAAATGACCAATAACACTTCCATTGCCATAATCTACAACGTGGTTAGTCTCATCGTTATGCACTCTAAACAAATAATCATTAAACAATTGGCTTATACCATGGAGTTCAACATGACCAGCATATTCACCGTTCAGAGACATAAGATTTTCATACTCAAGTTGGTTGTTGAGGGGAAGGCGATAAGACTCATCGCCAATAATAAAATCCTTATAAATATTCCAGTCAGCAACAATTTTTGTAACAGTTTGCAAACGCAACTCGCTATGACGTTCTTCGTTTCGATACAAACAGTACGAAACTGCTCTAAATAAGCAATTTCCGTCACCTGTTATTGGTACAATTCTTCGGATATCCATGACAGTAAATTATGAAGAGGAGCATAGAACCACTTCGCCAGTCACCTTAATAATGGAGCCAGTTTTACAATTATATTTCCTGTACGTGTCAAGAGTCGTATTTACACAGGGAAGCCCCCTCTTAAAGCTGGCAATGAATTATCGAGACAAACCGGCCCAGTAATTCTGCGTAGTCACTTTCTAGTATGCCGTAGTTATGGTATATACAATGAAAGGTTTAACAATTCGTAGAAGCTGCGATATGTATTCTCGACAGCAAACGACTCACCACCAAAGACTATAACAGACCACCAAAGACTATATAACAGAAAGATCGGAAACACAATACAAATGGCGGTTCCAACATTCGACTGCAGCGGCATCTGCTACTTAAATATAGAAGTTAATTTGGATAACAATCTAATCAAAAGTAGGCCTACATTTTGTAATACCGGTATCAGAATTTCAACGTAGGCCTACTGTATTATTGCCGTATAACTGGTAAAGGTACAATTCATTAGTGGAATTTCACGTAACAACATTTTGGACATGCCTTGTATGTTTATACGGCAAAGAAAGAACTGAGGAAAACAAATGAGTTACGTAGCACATGGCTCGATTTGAAGACACTCGGGTGGATTCACTGCATATATTCTTCGTAATGTGTTGGAATTCGTACAATCCTTGATTCACAGTTATCCCATGTGCAAAAATATGCCAAAACTTCTGTAGCAATAAAGATAAATAGCCCACCATTATTGCAAATGTAATCTGTCGAATGTTGGAACTTATAAAGCTTTTCAATGAAATTACCATAGCGTTTTAAGTTAAATTGAGATGGGAACGTAGAATTCCTTAGTTACGGGAATGCCAAGAGTTAAATATGTTTTGGCAATATAATAGCAATTGCAAGAAAGGAAAATACGGAAATAAAAAAACTTGCCGGAGGGGGGATTCGAACCCCTTAAATTGGGTGATGCATAAATTATGAGAGTACGGCGTAACCACCTAAGCTACCGAACCACTGATATCGACGCGCAATATTAAGGGAGTTAAACATCAAGCACACTCAAAATTTGATGTCGGTTTACGTTTTTCAGCATTTTCTGTCTGGTAATTCCAGTGTATGTCATGAAAACGTAATAAGCAATGTTCCCTTCCATTATAATTCTTATACATAAACATGAAATTAAAACGCGATGGACTTGTAACCGCCATGACTGTCATAAGGCAAGGCGATTGTGCGCATGCGTGATAGGCAAGATTTCTGAATTTTTGTTTATTAATTTAAAAATATTCTGTAACATATTTGTTTATTTTAAAGACACTCTGCAAATCTACATGCCAAGAGCTCTCGTTAGAATGCATTACGAAGTCAATCGGTTGAGACGTTATCTCATTCTCGATGTAACAAAAATCGCCTTAGTGTTTTAAATATATAGATAGATGATTAATAATCATACGAGGGTGGATCGAAAAGTCTTTGCCCCTATTCTTTAAAGGCCAAAAAAAAAATACATACAGTTAATTACAAATATGCAGGGTCTTTATTTTTGCTTCGCAAGGCAATTCCGCTCGACCTTCGCCGGCTGCTACAGGTTGGCGCGCGCGGTCTCCGGCCGTATTCCAACGCTCTTGATGCGTTAGACGTGTGAGCTCCGAGCTAATTGGGTGTTTTATAAAGCTACTGTGTACTGTATGTCGTATTGTATAGTGTCTTATTGTGATTGTGTATAGTGCTGTAATGCCTTATATGAAATATTCGTTACGTGAACGTGTATAGCTGCACAATACGTACATAAAGTGCAGGAAATCGTGCACTAGAACAAGACAAAAGTTTCGAGTGAAATTTCTAGGGAGACCCATTCTTATAAATTGGACAATAAAACAACTGGCTAAGAGATTCAAACCTACAGGTTCAGTAAACAATAAAAAATGACGTCATTATTTCCTAACCAAAGCTAAATTAACCGGAGTAACCGGAAACTTAATAAGGAGATGCCGATTATGTTTGGCACCGGTCGGGGAACATTTTCAGCATCTACTGTAAACATGGTGAGTAAAAGTGCATGATATTGATTTTAAGCACCGTACTCTGCCGCACATATGCGCGCGCGGTCGCTGGCAACTGAGCCGTCACTGGCGGAGCACGTGAACGAGAATGTCCTTGGCAAGCGAATATAAATACCCTGTACGTACTGTTCTACGTAGGTACCTTACACTATTTTTCCACATAGTCTCCACACTTGTTCAGAAATTTGTCCCAACCCTGCACTAAATTTGAGATGCCCCTGTGGTAGAATTCAGTCGGCTGAATGTGGAACAATCGTAGGACTGCTGTCTTGGCGTCATCGTTGCACGTGAATCGCTGTCCTGCCAATAACTTCTTCAGCAGACCAAAAACCTGGAAATCACTAGGGGGGAGGTACGGACTGTCTGGTGGGTGGTCCAGACTCTCCCAGTGAAATGACCGGAGCTTGTTGGCATTTCTGGTTGCCACATATGGTCCCGCATTGTCATGGCCCACTGATGACGTTCCTGGTAGGACAGTGATTAACGTGCAACGATGACGCCAAAAACAGCAGTCCGGCATTGGTTCCACAGTCAGCCGGCTGAATTCTAATACAGGGGCATCTCAAATTTAGTGCTGCGATGGGATTAATGTCTGAACAAATGTGGAGATTATGCGAAGAAATACTGTCAGGTACGTGGAACAGTACGTATATTTGCAATTACCTGTAGGCCCTATGTATATTTATTGGCTAAAGAAATAGGGGCAACGACTTTTCAATCCGCCCTTGTAATAATAATAATAATAATAATAATAATGTAAGTTATTATTTTTATTATTATAAGTTATTATTATTATTATTATCAGCTTTATTATTATCCTCCCCATATTATTCTGTTAAGGTCATATTCCGGTTTTGTACCGAAAATAAGGTCCTGTTTTTCAATTTTTTTAGCGTATGGCTTTTAGTGGCGGGAGTGTCCGAGGACATGTTCGGCTCGCCAGATTTGTAGCTGCTTCGAGGCGGACACCCAATGGGTGAGCTACTATTACCGTCGCGTGTGGAGTGTTGTCTGGGGAGGAAAGTTTGAATGTAAGGACGAGGAGTTGGAAGGTAGCGGCTGTGACCTATAGTCAGGGACCAACCCCGACATTTGTCTGGAAGGAAGATGGGAAACCACAGAAGACCATCTTCAAGGTTGCCGGTGGGGGAATTCGAACCTCCTCGCCTCCCGGATGTGAGCGACTGCCAGCAGTCATTCCGTAACGACCACGGCTAACTCACCAAGGTCCTGTTAACACCAACCTACACATATGGGGTACCTACAGGTTCCGCATAACCCTATGTGTGCCCGAAACGCACTCACTTCCTCTTTAAATGCATCACAATTAAATACATACCTTAAAAGCTGTACATTTAAAATGGGAGCACCGTAACCTGGCGAGCCTGCCGCTAGAGCGCAGGGCAGCGTGGCAGCGTCAGCCATCTGGCAGGAGCGCGGCGTACTGCTAGGCAAGCCTGCCGCTAGAGCGCAGGGCAATGCGGCGGTGGCAGCCATCTGGCGGGAGCGCAGCGTACTGCTAGCTGAGGAGTCTCTCAGCAGATGGCTCCGGTGTGGTCTCGCCAAGACTTTCTCTAGGGTTCAATCCTCTGCAAATGTAAAAATTGCTGTAGAAGAAACTCCCGAGCAAACAATAACCGATGAATTCGTTGTAACATCGAATATTGTCTACAAAGAGGTGCTGTGACAAGTACAAAACACTGTTCTACATAATTCTTTGTGTTCTTCTCATGTACGTATGCCGTTTAACAACAATAAATACATTTCTTCAATATTTAAAACTTCGTTCTCCCACATTCTTCCCTACTACCCCATAAACCTACATTCACTTTGCGAAAGCTCGCACGGGCCCACTAGTTATTGTTAGTCTATTATAACTACACACATCAAAAGAAGTTTTGCATCACCTCGGTTCCCAGATCTCCGGCATATAGACGTTGACTGTGTATATTGTATCCAAGATACAGTCCCTTTGACTGTTCATAGATGTCACTAAAACTGCTCAAAGATGTAAACAACCATGCATGAGCAGGGCCTATTAGACGGAGGGGGTACGACAGCCGATCAGTTCCAGTCATTCCACCAGGACGAAGGTACGCTGCTCATGTTGTCTGTAGTTCTACCATGCCTAGAAGGTCAATACCGCAGTTCGATCGCGTCCGCATTGTTACTTTATGTCAAGAAGGGCTCTCAACAAGGGAAGTTTCCAGGCGTCTCAGAGTGAACCAAAGCGATGTTGTTCGGACATGGAGGAGGTACAGAGATACAGGAACTGTCGATGACAGGCCTCGCTCAGGCCGCCCAAGGGCTACTACTGTAGTGGATGACCGCTACTTACGGATTGCCGCTCGGAGGAACCCTGACAGCAATGCCACCATGTTGAATAATGCGTTTCGTTCAGCCTCAGGACGTCGTGTTTCAACTCAAACTGTGCGCAATAGGCTGCATGATGCGCAACTTCACTCCCGACGTCCTTGGCGAGGTCCAGCTTTGCAACCCCGACACCATGCAGCGCGGTACAGATGGGCCCAACAACATGCTGAATGGACCCCACGGAATTGGCATCACGTTCTCTTCACCGATGAGTGTCGCATATGCCTTCAACCAGACAATCGTCGGAGACGTGTTTGGAGGCACCCTGGTCAGGCTGAACGTCTTAGACACACTGTCCAGCGAGTGCAGCAAGGTGGTGGTTCCCTGATGTTTTGGGGTGGCATTATGTGGGGCCGACGTACGCCACTGGTGGTCATGGAAGGCTCCGAAACGGCTTTACGATACCTGAATGACATCCTCCGACCCATAGTGCAACCATATCGGCAGAATATTGGAGAGGCATTTGTCTTCATGGACGACAATTCTCGACCTCATCGTGCACATTTTGTGAATGCGTTCCTTCAAGATAACGACATCGCTCGACTACAGTGGCCAGCATGTTCGCCAGACATGAACCCCATCGAACATGCCTGGGATATGTTGAAAAGGGCTGTTTATGGACGTCTTGACCCACCAACCACTCTGAGAGATTTACGCCGAATTGTCGTTGAGGAGTGGGACAATTTGGACCAACAGTGTCTTGATGAACTTGTGGATAGTATGCCACGACGAATACAGGCATGCATCAATGCAAGAGGACGTGCTACTGGGTATTAGAGGTAGTGGTGTGTACTGCAATCTGGACCACAAATGCTGAAAGTCTAGCTGTATGATGGTACAACATGCAATGTGTGGGTCTCATGAGCAATAAAACGAGCTGAAATGTTGTTTGTGTTGATCTCTATTCCCTTTGTATTTAAAGGTTCCGGAACTCTTGGAACCGAGGTGATGCAAAACTTTTTTTGATGTGTGTATAATGATGCAACAAGTATGCGCCTTTCTTTCCTTTTACTATCTCGCTCTTCCTTAGAAGTGCTCAAATAGCTAGGGATTCACCGCTCACCAGGCATGCTGTAACTGCATACATGACTCATGCAGGTAAGATACAATTACGTGTGGACATAATCGAGTGGGATCAGCATCTTTCGGGTTACTCATAAAATAGGGATGTCCAATTATTTATATTATTTACATTCTACAAATTGACAACTTTTCTGACTGAAAACTTGTAATGGAAACACCATTATTCCAGTTGTGCAACAGCAATGAATTGTAAAATGGATCTCAGGAGAGCTTGTGCTCTCGAGCACGTTTTGGCTCGTATGATGAGAGCACCAAATTTCATTTAAAGAGCACCGTGGTGCTTACGATCACCAGGTTGAGAACGCATGCCCTACATGATCAGAAAGTGCTCTTTCCGTAAAAGAGCGGTCTTCTTGGCAGCCTGTGGACGGAGTTGGGTGCAATACTCACAAAATGCATTTTCAATACAACATTCAAAATACAATAACTGTGTCGATGAAAATACAAGATTGTATTTTAAAATACATCTGCAAATACCTAATACTTCCAGAGAAAAAAAATCCATTCCACTAAGATTTTCCAAATCAATGTTCTGCAAGCAAACTTTATTGAAAGTGTTCAGTATTCTCAATTTTATTTTAAAACACAATTTTGTATTTTATATTTTCCAGGATTCAGTTATTGTACTTTGAATTTTGTTTCGAAAATACATTTTGTGATTATTTTGTCCAACTCTTCTTGTTGACCTAATGACCCAAATATACAGGACGATTCAAAAATATGGTACCACCCTATCAGGGCGTGTAGTGTGAAATAATATCTGCCTCATTCTCGTTCGTACAATCTCCGGGTAAATGTTCACTGTTACTTTTACGAGATTTCCACTATGCCCAGTTAGCACATACTGAGAGTATAATAAGCCTTAACCAGCAGTAAACTTTACCGAGGAAATGTCCAAACGTAAATTGTTATCTCTAGGTAATCCCTTGAGATGTTTTAGTCAATTAAGCGATTGTGCCTTTAGTAATTGCTGAATATCAGGAGCAAAAAGAGATGGGGGGCTGAGAAGCGGACATACATTTCAGGATCGAATAACATTGTGCCGACTAACCAAGCCATCAGTACCACCAATGTCTAAGTATAATAGTAAAATTCGTCACGAGATCGAGAGGAAAATCGAACGATACGTTCTTTAATGCAATAAACAACACTCGAATCAAAATCATGCCTGGATTATGCCAATTTTAAAAGTCCTACATTACAACCTGAGAGGGAAAAGGTTGTTCTTAATTACACTTTTTCTTTCTCAGAGGATGGGATAGCTACACAATCTAGAATCTACCAATCCGTAGTTTGAATTCCAGGACAGATATTGTCCATCCTGAAAGTGATTATCCTCGGGCATTTCCTCATTCCCTCCAGAAAAATGTTGCGGTGATACTTTTTTAGGTTCGGGGTCTCTCCTATTCCTCGATCCAAGGGGATCCCTCCTATTCTATGGCCCCAGGGGATCTCTCCTATTCCTTGACCCAAGGGGTTCCCTCCCATTCCTTGACCCAAGGAGATCTCTCCTATTCCTTGGCCCAAGGGGGTCCCTCCTATTCCTTGACCGAAGGGGATCTTTCCTATTCCTTGACCCAAGGGGATCTCTCCTAGTTCTTAACCCAAGGGGAACTCCTATTCCATGACGCAAGGGGATATCTCATATTCTTTGACCCAAGGAGATCTCTCCTATTCCTTGACACAAGGGGATCTCTCCTTGACCCAAGGGTACCTCTCCTTGCGCGAAGGGGATCCCTCCTATTCCTTGATCCAAGGGGATCCATCCTATTCCTTGACCCAAGGGGATCCCTCCTATTCCTTGACCCAAAGAGATCTCTCCTATTCTTTGACCCAAGGGGATATCCCCTATTCCTTGACCCAAGTGGATCCCTCCTATGCCTTGACCCAAGGGGATTTCTCCTATTCCTTGACCCAAGGGGATATCTCCTATTCCTTGGCCCATGGGGGTCCCTCCTATTCCTTGATCCATGGGGATCCATTCTATTCCTTGACCCAAGGGGATCCCTCCTATTCCTTGACCCAAAGAGATCTCTCCTAATCTTTGACCCAAGGGGATATCCCCTATTCCTTGACCCAAGTGGATCCCTCCTATTCCTTGACCCAAGGGGATTTCTCCTATTCCTTGATCCAAGGGGATCTATCCTATTCCTTGACCCAAAGAGATCTCTCCTATTCTTTGACCCAAGGGGATATCCCCTATTCCTTGACCCAAGTGGATCCCTCCTACTCCTTGACCCAAGGGGATTTCTCCTATTCCTTGACCCAAGGGGATATCTCCTATTCCTTGACCCAGAGGGGTCCCTCCTATTGCTTGACCCAAGGGGATCCCTTCTCCTTGACCCAAGGGGATCCCTCCTATTCTTTGACCAAAATGACTGCGGTTACATACATGCATCAAAATAAGAAAGGTTATCGTACAATAGACACACATAACGTACACTGGGTAGATAACCCAGATGGCTCCTTCCCTGAATGAACCAGGAACAGTTCTTTCAAATGTTTCAAAACTGGTCACTCACCGACCGGGTTAACTCCGTGTATGGAAGCGCCACCCACGGTAGTCCGTACTCATGAATACAGAAGGTAGGTGTATTAGAAGTCCACCGTTGGTCATGTTTAAAAACCTTTACCGTGGTTTGGCCAGGAACGGTGAGGGTGTTTCATTTCAATAGCATTCTCAATGAATTAAAAATAAGCGCATACCAGTAATACAGCATACTAGATAGATCTCGCACACGCAGTAATTAGTGTGATGTCTAAAGTCCCGCAAAAAAAGAAAAAAATCAACACGAAGCTGTACATCAAATTACTCACGAGCCTTCCGTGGTTAGACATGGCTTTGGCTTTATCTACAACATCAAGCCACGCCTTACGTTTTCCCATATCATCCTAGACTGCGCCTGTCTGCAATAGGTCCCTGTCATTCAACCAAATGGTGCATAAAATATTGCAATTATTTTGGTAACAATGCGAAGAACTTGGCTGTTGCAGATGTGGACTGATATTTTCCCACTGGATCAACGCTGAAAAGAAAAGCCCCTGCATAAGTACCCGAATGGCGATCGTTTGTGGAGCATGTTAAATAAGTTTCAAGTAATGGTGGTTGTATAGACGCCGCCCACGCCGTTCTACTTGCTGTGTCGGCACTCCATGGCTGTTCTTGTGGTGAGACTCGGTCCTAGCTGGTTCGTATTGATCCATGTGTGTACCCTTTCTCCGGCTCCACAGCCCTCGGCCCATCTTAACACTGCTATTGCCAAATGTATTGACCCGCATAAAGAGCGATGGCCCTGGTGGCTTCTTCCTCTTGTTATCCATTGGGTTAACTTGCGAAGCATAGAAGTGAAATATCCCTGCCACCCAGTAATATTTCAGATGGCCAGTGAATTGGCAGTAATAACATCACACATGAAGGTCCAGAGATTATACTGAAGTTACCCCTTTTAGGTAGTTCAATTAAAGAAATATATTTCTCAAATTATTATTTTGAAAGTGGAGAGAATTCAATTCTAGCTCTTGATTCATCGCTTATTTCATGAATGTATTACTACTGTGATATAACCCACCAGCGTAAGTGGGTGGTCTACTCTGAGGTAATTTCCTCGAGTGCACTGGGTAACTGGCGTTTGGAGATCTGAGGTTTGAATTCTGGCGTTAGTAGCGGTGGATCTGGGTGTGTTCATTTTACGATTTCACCCCCAATTACAGAGATGGTACCTTAGTTAATGTCTTGGGGTACCCAATCCGGTCCTAGATCCTAATAATTATAGTTGCTTACACTACTAGATTCATCACAATAACACAGGCTATCAAACAGATCCCACTTATTTCTAACTATTTTATGACCACAATGTCTCAGCCTCTAAACTTTAATCGTGATGAAAGAAAATAACACGATTCCGTGTTGAAACCCGCTTTAACATATCTGACGTACCATGTCTGTTGTTGTTGTTGTTGTTATAGTATTAAAGTTTTTGACTGGTTTGATGCAGCGCTCCACGCCTCCCTGTCCTGAGCTAATTGTTCCGGTCCTCGACCGTTCCTTCCATTACTTAGTTTGGTATTCTTGGGTGTCTTAGTAAATGTCCTACCAACCTATCTCTTCTCTTCAATAGCAGTCGCCAGATTCATCTCTCCTCTCCCACTCGTTTGAATACTTCTTCATTTGTTACTCTATCTACCCATGTGATCTTTATCATTCTCCGGTAACACCACATTTCAAACACTTCTATTCTCCTCTTTCCTGCTGCGTCAATAGTCCAAGTTTCACTTCCATAGAGCGCCACGCTCCAGACAAAGGCTTTCAAAAATGACTTCGTAACATCTAAGTCTATATTTGATGTCATCAGATTTTTTTTCTGTAGACATTCTTTCCTTGCCTGAGCCAACGTACTTTTTATATCCTCTGTGCTTCGTCCATCACTGGTTATGTTTTCTTTCTAATTAGCAGAAGTCTCGTACTTCCTGTAGCTATTCACCTGCCAATTTGACGTCAATGAGAGTTTCTGATTTCGTTTGGCTGCATTCCAATCGGCTGGATCAATACGATCCAGTTAGGGCCAAGTCTCATGTCTATTATTCTTGAAATCTATTTTAGCTCATGGTAAATGCAGATAAGTTTTTTTTAGCGTATGGCTTTTAGTGCCGGGAGTGTCCGAGGACATGTTCGGCTCACCAGAGTTTGTAGCTGCTTCTATGCGGACACCCATGAGGTGAGCTACAAGTACCGTTGCGTGTGGAATGTTGTCTGGGGAGGAAAGTTTGAATGTAAGGACAAGGAGTTGGAAGGTAGCGGCTGTGGCCTATAGTTTGGGACCAACCCCAGCATTTGCCTGGAAGGAAGATGGGAAACCACAGAATACCATCCTCAAGGTTGCCCGCGGGGGGATTCAAACCTCCTCGCCTCCCGGATGTGAGGGACTGGCTGCAGCCACGCCGTAACGACCACGGCTAACTCACCCGGTATGCAGATAAGTGATACCTAAACATCAAACACCGATGTCTGATTTCGAAGTTTGTCACGTATTTAATTGTTGATTGACCCTGTTATATCCATGGATTGGAAAACTCATGCACACCCTTAAAGTTTGTCCTATATATTTATTACGTTGATATGCTAGTGTTCTTCAAACGGGAACCTGTTTGTTTTTGAGTTGTTTGTCGAGTCCTACCCAATCCGGAGCTCCATCTGCTTCATCGTAGGCGACTGGGATTGGAAAGCACTCGGCAGATAATACAAACGCATTTCGACATTTGTGTTCATTAATAACAAATGTTTTAAGAGGTATTTTAATTGTTTTTTTGTTTGTTTTGCTAGTGAGGAACTAGATTTCTTTCAAACATAAAGATGGAGTTCATTTTGTCCCGCGCAATAGTGTTGGTATAAGGTTTTTGTGTACCGCATTATTAATCATATGAACAACAAGGAAACGCACTATCTGTGCCTTGTTCGATCAGTTTCCGTAGAACGGAGATAAGGTGATTTGGCGAGTAATTTGTTGTTGCTGTTAATCCATTTAGAGGCTTTGAGACATGTAGCCCCGTGTACATGGGTGTTTGTCGAATTTGTTTGATAACCTGTATTATTGTGATGGCTGTATTAGTGTGTGTATTTGCAATTCAGAAGAGGATTTGGAAGGAGGTGGCCGTGGTCATAAATTGGGAATTGGCTGGCAGCATGGCCCAGTGGTAACGTTCTCGCTTGCTGAGTCCAAGGTTGCAGGATTGAATCCTGGCGCAGCCAGCTGGCATTTGAGAGTGTGAAAATGTGAGGGAGCTGTATCAGTAGATTTACAGACACGTTCAAGACCCCCTGCGGGCAAACATTCCGGCACCTCGGCGTCTCAAAAAGCCGCAGTAGTTAAAAGGGACGTAAAACAAATAACATTATTATTTAAATTAGGAACCATCCCGGCATTCGCCTGGAGGAAAAGTGGAAAACCACCGAAAACCACCTCCAAGATGGCTGAGGTGGGAATCGAACCCGCCTCTTCTCACATTTGCCTCACGAGGCTGAGTGTACCCCGTTCCAGCCCTCAGACCAGAATTACATTTCTTGTCATAGCCGGGAATCGAACCCGGGCCTCCGTGGTGGCAGCCAAGAGTGCTAGCCACTACGCAACGAGGCAGTTTTGAATAATTTGTGCAGCCCTCCTAGAAACTAACCTCATCAGAAGTGTGAATGATTTAAAATGAATAAAGATGAATGAAACTGGACAAGGAGTTGAGTTTACTGTCTCAGCATTTACCTGGAGTTGAAAGTGGGAAATCACGACACACCATTTCAAGGATAGCCGATGTGATGCTGGGTTTAGCAATAGTGTCCCGAGTGTGGATAAATTCGGGCTCCCTTGGTTTAGTGCTGTAACACGCTCAGTTGATCCTATAGATGTTTATGAACTAAAGTACCGTATACTCTAAAATGGTATTCAGAACCAGAGTGAGAATATACGTGGAGTATTTGGTATCATCTACTATTGCTGGATCTACATTAATCATTAACACCGGGCGTAAATACAGTATACATTATTGATAAAAATTTGAGTGATGTTCAAGTCACCATATTTTGTCCACTGCTACAGTAAACCAAAGAATCTAATCATTCCCTCATTCCTGTTTAATGATGAGATGATGATGGGTGTTGTATTAAGGGCACTGTTTGATGAATTTTAATATTTAGACTTAGTGAACAAGTATGGTTCCCATAAGGGTTAAGATAGGCAAAGCACTTGTTTTGGTTTCATGCATTCTAACCAGTTCAGTATGATTTCGTCCGGCTCCGTGGCTAAATGGTTAGCGCGCTAGGCTTTGGCCCAAAGTGCCTCGGGTTCGATTCCCGGACGAGCCATAAGGGACTTTTATCTCCTGGGGTTAATTCCTGTGGCTCGGGGACTGGGTGTTTGTGCCGCCTTCATCATCACCACATCCTCATTACGACGCGCAGGTCACCCACGGGCGTCAACTAGAAAGACCTGCACTCGGCCTCTCCGGAGGCCACACGATCATTAGTATTTTCAACAGAGTTTAATAGTAGTTTGAAATTCAAAGCTGCATGGATACAAGAACTGATGATGTTGATTATTTTTAGGGGCTTTGTGACATCGTGGTCATGTAGCCCCGTGTACTTGGGTGTTTGTAGAATTTGTCTGATAACCTGTGTCACTGTGATGTCAGTACTAATGTGTGTGTTTGTAATTGAGGTAGGATTTTGGTAGGAAGCGGCCGTGGCCTTACTTTAGGTACCATCACGGCATTTGCCTGGTATAGAAGTGGGAAACCACGGAAAACCACTTCCAGGATGGCTGAGGTAGGAATCGAACCAGTTTTTCCTCACGAGGCTGAGTGTACCTCGTTCTATCCCTCAGACCAGAATTCAATTTCTTGGCAGACCCAGGAATCGGACACAAGAAAAAAGACAGACACATAGCGAAAGGGTGAGGACGTTTTGGGAAGATAAGAACAAGAAGATCAATGCTAAGGGCTCCTTAGAGGGCCAAACGCTTGATATAATAATACAAATAATAATAATAATAATAATAATAATAATATAATAATAATAATAATAATGTGATGGGTTTTATGTTTCTTTTGATTACTGTGGCTTTAGAGACATCGGGATACCGGAATTTGGATATTAATATGATCTTTAACATGTCAGTAAATCTGCAAACAAGGGCTCTCGCATTTAAGCACCTCAAATTCCTACTGACTGCTTTAGTATTTGAACCAGCAGCCTTGGGCACATGAGGATAGAACCTAATAGCTGCACCTCGCAGCTTGAAAGATCCAGATTAGACTGCTGTGACAAGCATATGGGGACAATGAAGGGAGGGTACTCATACGGTACTCGTTGTGAATAAAGGGTAAGTTAAGAACTAACATAAAGGATGAGGCAGCTCTTATGAACTTGATTTAATGTTGGGGGCATATAGCAAGAATGTAAGAAGCGAGGGTCCTTAAGAGATTAATAGAATATAGAAGGTAAGAATAACAAATGTTGACCTAGTAGACGATGGTGATAAACGCCAAAGCTAGAAGGGCAGTAGCAGATGAGACCATAATGCTGTCGACAATATCGAGACGTCCTTTTCGCTCACACAGGCTTACAAACTAGATTAAAAGCTGAAGGTTCTAATAGCTTATAATGAACTCTCCATAATTTCTCAGACTGAAGTTTGTGGTCCAAGATCGCAGGATCGGATCCTGGTGCAGCCAGTTGGCATTTGAGAGTGCACAAATGCGAGGGAGCCGTGTCAATAGATTTACTGGCTCGTTAAAGATCCCCTTCGGGGCAAACATTCCGGAACCCTGGCGTCTCTAAAAGCCGCAGTAGTTAAAAGGGACGTAAAACAAATAACAGTATTATTATTTTTATTATTAAAGTTTGTATACCACAAGTAATGTCTGTCGAAATATTGTTTGGCGAGTGAACTACTATATCTGTGAATCGTGCCTGCAATGAAACTTCATTAGGAAGAATAAATAGCCAGAGCGGACATAGGCCTATCGGGTGGGAAGGGAGCCCTTCCCAAAGGAATATGTGGGTTTGTTACGCAGTGCGTGCAGATAAGATACCGGTACTCCTCGGGCGTCAATTTCCTTACGAAGGACTTAGTAGGAGAATAATTATTGTTGTTGTTTATTTTATTAGGGGCTTGGACAACTTGGTTATTCAGCCCCATGTACTTCTATATACATAGCCTATGTATGTGTATATATACATACATACATATATACGGTATATGGAATTTGTCTGATAACCTGTATTGTTGTGGTGTTTGTAGTAGTGTATATGTGTAACTGAGACTAGGATTGGGAAGGAAGAGGTCGTGGCCTTCCCTTAAGTTCGGAACCATCCCGGCATTTGCCTAGGGTAGAAGTGGGAAACCATCGAAAAACCAATTCTAGAACGGCTCAGGTGGGAATCGAACCCACCTCTTCTCAGTTCTGCCTCATGAGGCTGAATGTACTCCGTTTCAGCCCTCAGACCACAATTAAATTTCATGCCAGAGCCGGGAATCGAACCCGGACCTCAGAGATGACAGCCAAGAATGCTAGCCAATACACCATGAGATGGTCGGAGAAGAACTAAACGTGATGACTGAAAGGAACAGAATAGAATAGAATACCCTCTGTTCCGAATCTCGGATAGCCAGAGATTGGGACGTGAGCGTTGTTTGTTGGAATCATCACCTGATACATGCGATTGTCAGTTACAGTGATTAATTAAGATTAATATCACAACATGAATTTAAAGAGTATGTCACAGAACCTACACATATAGCCTATACATGGTATAACATGTTATAAACAGTTATAGAAACCGCTAATAATGGCTCTTAATTATGTAAGTTACTGCCTTAATCTAATGTTATCCTTTCCTAATTGATACAAAACTATCCTAGACTTTAACTAAGTTTTATAGTTTAGGGTACCGTCTCCTGTTCCCTTATATTTGTCTCACATGCATCTTTGTTGTCTTTCTCGTCTGTCGCTTTCCTATCCCATATTGCTCTGATAGCAATAAGTTGTTTTCTTAATTTACCTAGCTACAAGCGGGTGAGTTGGCCATGGTTGTTACGGCGTGGCTGCAGGCAGTCTCTCACATCCGGGAGGCAAGGAGGTTCGAATCCCCCCGCCGGCAACCTTGAAGTTGGTTTTCTGTGGTTTCCCATCTTCCTTCCAGGAAAATGCCAGGGTTGGTCCCTAACTATAGGCCACAGCCGCTACCTTCCAATTCCTTGTCCTTACAATCACACTTTCCTCTCCAGACAACACTCCACACGCGACGGTACATGTAGCTCACCCATTGGGTGTCCGCATAGATGCAGCTACTAACTCTGGCGAGCCGAACATGTCCTCGAACACTCCCGGCACTAAAAGCCATACGCTAAAAGAAACACGAAACAAAACCAAAACAAAAAACCTAGCTAGTTCATCTTATTAAAGTGTGATATTCATTTTCACGTTCTAATATGTTTCTCTCTCCCTTATCTACAAGCTCTGCTGTTATTATTTTGGTTTCAATGCATTCCCTGATCAGGTATGCTGCACCCATAACTTTCCCACATAAAATGTGATGATGATGATGATAATTGTTGTTTTAAGGGGCCTAACATCTAGGTTATCGGCCCCTAATGGCTTGGGTGATGGTGAAGATGAAAATGAAATGTAAACTTATAACTAAAACTAACTACCAACTTATATACTAGAAGAAGAAATGGAAAACAAAAGGAGAATAAGGCAAATAAAGGACAGTAGGAAAAGAAATGCCCTCAAACCCTCGAAGAGTGCGGATTGAGGGACTTGGAAGGAAGGAGAGCCATGAAAGACAGACAGAAAAGTGAAAGAGGAGAGGGTCCCCCCACAGGTAAGGGACAAAAGGGGGAAACCGGACCCAGCTCAGGAATCCCTCGGGGTCGCCAACTCCCGAATTCACCAGCCGTGAGCCCCTGAGGGTGTAGCAATATCCAGGGTGCACCAAAAGTGGTGGGGCTACATACACCCTGCCTCCTTGAGGGCCTTGAGCAGAAGGCAGGAGAGAACATGAAAAGAAAAAGAAGGCTGACCCCTCGCAGAAGGAGGGTATCAGAAAAGATGAGACAAGAGCCAATTAAGGCGGGAAAGGAAGAGACTCCCTAGGCCTCGGATACCCTAATACCGTCGGGGTCGGATGAAAACAAGAGTTGACCAAGTGAGGTCGACAGGAAAGAAGACGGAGAGGAGCCCGGCACAAGTAAGTGGAAGCAATGCCGGACTCAGCTGGGGTCCCGTGGTCGCCAACCCACGTCCCACTCGATGTGAGCCCCTGGGGGGACATAAAATGTGATGACTGCAATTGTGCGATATTACATTTGAATTATTACAATCTACCATTAATGCCCATGCACAAGTACAGTCACAGTACTATGATCCACCAGGAATCTGCCTCTCATGAACTGAAATACTTCTAACGAAAAAACGGAAAATGTTGCACGCCTCCCGAGTTTGTACCAGTGTTCGATTTTCTAGAGTAGTGGTGGCTAGGGACATGATATAGAGCTGGGAAAACAATTACCCATCTAATACAGTATTTCAGGAAATTGGAGAGAACATATTATAGTTTCAGACCAAGAATTATTGATAGGGGTGGCAATGTTCAATCTTAAACTACAAAAGATAGCGCGCTCAAGCCATGTTCTCTACGATGGCATTTAATGGTACTTACAGTATATGTGACAACTTCGGGTAGGCAGATTCATCAGGCCGATAACCTAGATGTAAGGCCCCTTAAAACTTTTATCATCTTCATATGCATTAATCAGCAGAGCCTCCGTGGCTTAGGCGGCAGCACGCCGGCCTCTCACCGCTGGGTCTGTGGTTCAAATCCCGGTCACTCCATGTGATGTTTGCGCTGGACAAATCGGAGGCAGACAGGTTTTTCTCCGGGTACTCCGGTTTTCCCTGTCACAACTTCATTCCAGCAACATTCTCTACTATCATTTCATTTAATCTGTCATTCATTGAATCATTGCCCCAGGGGAGTGCGACAGGCTTCGGCAGCCGGCACAGTTCATATCCTCGCCGCTAGATGGGGGCTTCATTCATTCCATTCCCTGACCCGGTCGGTCGACTGGAAGCAGGCTGTGGATTTTCATTTTCATTTTCATATGAATTAATCAGCACGATCAGCCTTGAGCAGAAAGCAGGAGATAACATGAAAAGAAAAAGAAGGCTGACCCCTCGCAGAAGGAGGGAATCAGAAAAGATGAGACAAGGGCCAATTAAGACGGGAAAGAAAGAGACTCCCTAGGCCTCGGATACCCTAATACCGTCGGGGTCGGAAGAGAACAAGAGTTGACCAAGTGAGGTCGACAGGAAAGAAGACAGAGAGGAGTCCGGCACAAGTAAGTGGAAGCAATGCCGGACTCAGCTGGGGCCCCGTGGTCGCCAACCCACGTCCCACTAGATGTGAGCCCCTGGGGGAGCGTAGAATTAAACCTGGAGCAAAGCATATACGAGTCGAGTCATAAGTCGTGGCAACTATTTTTTTTCTCGCGAACAGCAGACTACACGGCGAATCTACGATATGCATTTGGAAATATAGGACATGTACGTATGCTTAGTGCCTGAAGATAAATTCTGACGTCAGGAGATGCTCGTAGGTAAGTGACAGAACACAGGCCATTGATAAACATGGTTTTATTATGATATAGACAGCAAATACACAAGACTACGTACAAAGGACAGGTCTCCACTGGTTACAGACCTTCGAAATAATCACCCAAGGTGTCTACTGTTCGTTTCCAGCGGTGGGGCAGGCGCTAAATACCATTCGCTGCATGTGTATCGCTAACGTGTAACACCTCCCTCCGAAATGCTGTTACGGTGTCTTTTTTTGTTAGGAAAAGAAAGGAAGGAAGCTTGTAGTTTAACGTGACCGTTAATCTCGAGATCATGAGCCACGGGACCTCCTTTTTACGTGGAATCCGAACCACAAGACATGGCATTTCACTTCGAAAATCTCACATGCATTGACCGGGAATCGAACCCGGACCGCCTTGGTGAGAGGCATACAGCTAGACCGCTGAGCCACCACGCCCCTTTTTTTTTGTTAGCAAACCGTCGTCCACGTAGTGGCTTCTTGACTTAGATCATAGTCACATGGGCTCAGATCAGGCGAATAAGGCGGTTGTGGAAGAACCTCCCATCCCCACCGTTGTAAGCGACGCTGAACGATGGCTGCTGTGTGAGCTGTCGCGTTATCGTGTAGGATTATGGAGTCGTCCAAACGATCAGGACGTTTGGTTCGCACTGCATGGCGCAATTGGTACAACAAAAAGGAATTGTAATACACTGCATTGACAGTGTGCCCCTGACGCACTGGATGACACACAAGAACACCTTGAACATCGTATGCCAGGATGACCATAACCTTTTGGGCGACGGATTTTGTCGAACCTTGTCTCTCCGTGGGGACCCCTGACGACGTCATTCACTTGACTGTGGGGGCGTGGTGGCTGAGCGGTCTAGCTGTATGCCTCTCACCAAGGCGGTCCGGGTTCGATTCCCGGTCAATGCATGTGAGATTTTCGAAGTGAAATGCCATGTCCTGTGGTTCGGATTCCACGTAAAAAGGAGGTCCCGTGGCTCATAATCACAAGATTCACGGTCACGTAAAACTACAATCTTCCTTCCTTTCTTTTCACTTGACTGTCTCTTCAGTTCACGTTCATAAGCACGTGCCCATGTTTCATCGACTGCAATAATGCGATTCAAAATGGCTTGTCCTTCCTGCTGAGAACTCTCCAGATTGATGCGACATGTTTCGTAACGAGTCCACTTCTGTACCTCCGTTAAGTGATGTGGCACCCACTTTGCACAAATTTTACGCATCTGTAGGTCCTTGTGTAAAATGCGCCGTTGTGTTGCCGCTGGTATTCTTGCAATTCCGCTGTAGTCCAGCGCCTGTCCTCCTGTAAACACTGATCGATCACCATTATCCGTACATCTTTGTCCATGGACACTGGACGGCCTGAGCGAGGCAAATCGGCAGTTGATACTTTACCCCATTTGAACGTCTCCACCCACCTCGCCACTGTTCTATAGGGCATGCATAGCATGCACACCTAATGATTCCCGCAGCTCTGCATGGCATTGGCGTGCATTTCTGCCGCGGAGAACTGCGATTTTAATGTAAGATCGTTGCTCCTGCTTGTTGACTTCCATTGTGTGACGCTCTCACTCACACACTGAACTTGGGGGCATGCTCAGACCCACACTGTTGTTTACATATACTGTACCATCTAGTGGCATCCTACGCAAGTACATACCGTACGTTTCCAAATGTATATTGTAGATTTTCCGTGTTGTCTACTGTTCGCGAGAAAACAAATAGTTGCCATGACTTATGACTCGACCTCAGTATAATTTCACTCTGACAAGGAATTAAATTGGGAATTAAATATTGAATTATATTCCTCTCAGAATAAATCACGGAATGAAATTCAATTCAATTCTGCTGGGAGTGAAATTATATCAATTGCATTGCATTTTATTCCTCTTGGAATGAAATGTTGGATGAGACACTTCATTTTGTTCCGCAGGGAATAAAATTAAATCCAAAGAATTTAATGTAATTCTCCTCGGAATGAAACCCTGCAGAAAACATTGAATTCCACTCCAGTGGAATTAAATTAAATCCATACGCTTTAATTCCATTCCCCTCGAAATTAAATTATGAATAAAACTTTTAATTATATTCCGACAGGAATAAAATTAAATATATGGAATTTAATTCTATTCCTCTCGAAATGAAACTCGGAACAAAATATTTCGGTCCATTCCGGCCGGAGTGAAATGTAATCCACACAATTCAATTCTTTTCCTCTCGTAACGAAACTCAGGACGAACATTTAATTTTATTCCAGCCGCAGTAAAAATGAATCCATCGAACATAATTCAAATGAACATTTAATTCTATTCAGGCCGGAGTGAAATTAAATCCATTAAATTCCGCTCGGAATGAAACTCCGAACATTTAATTCTATTCCAGCCGGAGTGAAATCAAATCCATACACTTAAATTCGAACGAGCATTTAATTATATTCCAGCCGGAGTGAAATCAAATCCATCCACTTAAATTCGAACGAGCATTTAATTCTATTCCGGCTGGAGTGAAATTAAATCCATACACTTAAATTCGAACGAGCTTTTAATTCTATTCCGGCTCGAGGGAAATTAAATTCAAACAGTGGACAGTGCTCTCTCGGTAATCCGGCAGATATCGGACCAGAGCACTGCCGGATTACCGAAAACGCCGGATTACTGGAAAATATCGAGAAAAACGCAGATATCATTTGAAAATCAATTTTAATTACATTGTACTATACAAAGTAAATAGTACGAAAATACATCATATAACTCACGTTATTCCTTGGAAGTAGACGGCTGGAAATATGCATCAATTGTCTTTTTCTTTTTACGGTTGAGAGACACTTTGAGAACTTGTTCCTGTAACCTTCTTAAAACTAAGGCATCGTTAGCAGAGACGCCATTTTCCTCCGCCCAGGCAATTAACGAGGCAATGGCCGCATCGTGAGAGATTGATTGTACAGCCTCTATCACTTCTCCTTCGACCTGTTCCTCGTCCTCTTCCTCTTTTGCCACTTCCTGTATGATGTCATCTTCTGTCATAAACTGGTTGTTTTCGTCATATTCACCAGTAAGCCACACGCCTACGTCATCAGTTATCAATGCGTTATCCCGTGAATCCACGAGTACAGTATTGGGGACGCATTATCAAATCAAGTGTTGAGCTCGTACTCGAATACAAAACGCCGCATTACTGGGAGTGCCGGAGAGCTGAGATGCCGGATTACAGAGGGAGTACTGTAATTCTATTCCAGCCAGAGTGGCATTAAATGCATACAATTTAATTCTATTCCGGCTGGAGTGAATTTGAATTCATACAATTTAATTCTATTCCTGCCGGAGTGAAATTGAATTCATACAATTTAATTCTATTCCTGCCGGAGTGAAATTAAATTCATACAATGTAATTCTATTCCTGCCGGAGTGAAATTAAATTCATACAATTTAATTCTATTCCGCCGAAGTAAAATTGAATTCATGCAATTCAATTCTATTCTGGCCGGAGTGAAATTATATTCATCCAATTTAATTCGACCGAATATTCAATTCTATTCTGGCTGGAGTGAAATTAAATTCATAAACTTAATTCCAACGAGCATTTCATTCTATTCCCGCTGGAGTGAATGAAACCAAACCCCTACACTGTAATTTGAACGAACATTTAATTCTATTTTGCCGGATTCAAATTAAATCCCTGCAGTATACTTCTATTCTTGTCGGAATGAAGCTCTAAACAAACATTTAGTTCTATTCTAGTCGGAATTAAACTTTGAACGAATATTTATTCGACGTGAATAAAATAAATCCATAGAATTTCATGATATGTAAATATGAAGCGAAATTTAATCCATAGAATTACGGTTTGTACCTCACGGAATGGCACTTTCAATGAAGATTTTGTCTTATTCCATCCATTTTTTTAGCGTATGGCTTTTAGAGCCGGGAGTGTCCGAGGACATGTTCGGCTCGCCAGTTTTGTAACTGCTTTGAGACGGACACCCAATGGGTGAGCTACAAGTACCGCTGGGGAAGAAAGTTGGAATGTAAGGACGAGGAGTTCAAAGGTAGCGGCTGTGGCCTATAGTTAGGGACCAACCCCGGCATTTGCCTGGAATGAAGATGGGAAACCACAGAAGAACATCTTCAAGGTTGCCGGCGGGGGGATTCGAACCTCCTCGCCTCCCGGATGTGAGCGACTGCGAGCAGTCATGCCGTAACGACCACGGCTAACTCACCCGGTATTCCATCCAATGAATGATAATGATCGTATGGCCTCCTGAGAGGCCGAGTGCAGGTCTTTCTAGTTGACGCCCGTGGGCGAAGTGATGATGAAGACGTCACATACACTCAGTCCCCGATCCATGGGAATTAACCCCAGGAGAATAAAATCCTTGATGGCCCGGACGGGAATCGAACCCGCGTCACGTCGGGCGAGAGCCTAGCGCGCTAATCATTTAGCAACGAAACCATTCATACCCATGAATTTCTGGGATATAATCTTAATACCTGAGGCATTTTTCTCAATTTTATTTCCCTGGATTATTATTTTGAGCCTACTTTCATCTTATAAATTATATACTTGTGAGATCACCTTGTATCCATGTGTGTATGTGTGTACGTGTGTGTGTCCTCATAAGCGCTAAACGGCAAGAGCGATTACAATGAAACTTGGTAAGGTCGTAGTACTATCTCGTCCAACCACGACTGTGCCTTTCAAATTTTAATACGTTTTACCAATTCAACATGACGACTGCGCGAATAATTACACCAGCATTCAACATCTCCGACAGGATTTGTTATTAGGAATCATTTGTATACCAAACAGACCGACAGAGGTAGCTACGCTCACTGGAGGGTAAAATTGACTAAAATAATATTATTTAGCGTATAACTTTTAGTGCCGGGTGTGTCCGAGGACATGTTCGGCTCGCCAGAGGCTGTAGCTGCTTCAAGTGGACACCCATGGGGTGAGCTACAAGTTGCGTTCAATTTCAATTACTTCCAGCTTTCGCTACCAGATTTCACTGACACCTAGTGGTGAACGTTCGAACTGTGATAGAGCGTTTCAACGAAATCTAACCTAGAAATGTAGCTTCACACCAGTTTAGTTAGTGGAAGGATCTTTTACATGCCAAAAATCTATGACATGGGACCGCCGACTTTACTTCCCCTTCGCAGCAAGGTATACTGAAGGATTTTAACGCTCTTAAAATATCCGACGACTTCGGCCGGGTTTGAATCCGCGATCTTGGGCACTACAGTTCAGCATGCTACCAATTACGCCACCGAAGCCGCATATAGGCCATGTGAAACATTTAACGTGGAGACGGATTTAGGAGAAGGGGGAATGGAACAGAAGTGGTTTTCCTAATTACTTCAACTATATTTGACTAAATGCAATCTGAATTAAAATACCGGTAACTAAATAAATAAATGGAAAATGCGTGATATTGTAACGTATATCCTGCAATCCATCAAAACACTCGCACAATGCTGTTGATATTATTAGATAGTTACTGTAGATAGACAAATACCTCATTACTACAGTCGGTTAGTACCGAGTTGCTGTTGATTTATTTAGGGGTTTTGTGACATCGTGGTATTGTGTTCCCGTGTACTTGGGTGTGTGTGTGAAATTCGTCTCATAACCCGTGTCATTGTGATGGCTGTATTAGTGTGTGTAGTTGTAATTCAGTTAAGGATTGGGAAGGAGTGGGCCGTGGCCTTAAGTTCAACCATCCCGGTATTCGCCTGGAGTAGAAGTGCGAAACCACGGGAAACAACTTCCAGGATGACCGAGGTGAGAATCTTACAATTAGTTGTGTCTCACGAGGCTGTGTCTACCCCGTTGTAGCCATCAGACCACAATTTCATTTCTTGACAGAGCCGGGGATCGAACCTGGACCTCCGGGGCGACAGCCAAGAATGCTATTTGCTACAGCAGGAGGTGGACACTTTAAAAGGAAGGCAGCCTTTAGTTTTACGTGACTGTAAATCTCGAGATTATAAGCTACGAGACCACCATACAAACCACAGGACGTGGAATTTCACTTCAAAAATCTCAAGGGCATTGACCGGGAATCGATCCCAGTTCGCATTGGCGAGAGGCAAGCAGCTTGGCATTTAACCACCACACCTCACTCCTCATTTGCATTTCACCGTAAGAGCTATGAAACGCACGCAGAAATCTCATTAAAAAGAAAAACCGCACGTTGTTGTTGGAATTATCTTTACTGTATTTGAAATTGAGCAAAACATATTTTTCTACATACAGTAGACAGGTTGAGACTCGGACAAGAGCTTTTCAGAATTTATGTGTATACTAAATTCGACGTTGTAATGGAATTTGCTGGAAAACTCAGGTGGGAAAATTATGAATAAAGACATTTGATACCCAGAGCGCAGTAGGAGGATGAAAGTGGAAATTATATGGCCAGGATATGGTACACAAATGTATGTCGTCTATCCCTTGTTATTCAGAGGCGTGTTGGCGCAGCGGTCAACCTCTCACCACGGTCAACCGGATTCGATCCCTGGTCAATGCATGTGATAATTTTCAAAGTGAAATGCCATTCCCTGTGGTTCGGATTGCATGTAAGAAGGAGGCCCCGTGGCTCATGATCGCGAGATTAACGGTCACGTAAAACTACAAACTTCGTCTTGTTTTCCTTATTATTCAACGGGATCGGGGATGAGATGCGATGAAAGTCTATGCGGTGGGTGATTTTTACAGCCGGATGCACTTCCAGACGCCAACCTCAGGAGAGGAGTTAATGAGAGGTCAAATGAATGAATATATGAATATGAATGAAACTGGGGAAGGAAGCGGCCGTGGCCTGTCAGAATTTATGTGTATACTAAATTCGACGTTGTAATGGAGTTTTCTGGCAAACTCGGGTGGGAAAATTATAAATAAAGACATTTGATACCCAGAGCGCAGTAGGCGGATGAAAGTGGAAATTATATGGCCAGGATTTGGTACACAAATGTATGTCGTACCCACGCTAGCGTTTGCATGGAGTTGAAAATCGGAAACCATGGAAAACCATTTCACGTCCACCGTGTCTGCAGAGAGCTTTGCCCATGGCCCAGTGCTGCACGTTAGCGGGCGTAGCTACGGCTGTCGGTTTATTTGGTATACAGATGATTCCTAATAACAAATCCTGTCGGAGATATTGAATGCTGGTGTAATTATTTGCGCGGTCGTCATGTTGAATTCGTAAAACGTATTAAAATTTGAAAGGCACAGTCGTGGTTGGACAAGATAGTAGTACTACGACCTCACCAAGCTTCATTGTAATCGCTCTAGCCAGTTAGATTTTATGAGGACACACACGTACACACCCACACACGGATCTCACAAGTCTATATTTGGTATGATGAAAGTAGGCTCAAAATAATAATCCAGTGAAATAAATTTGAGAAAATGCCTCAGTTATTAACATTGAATGAAAATCCACAGCCTGCTTCCAGTCTCCGACCGGGTCAGGAATGGAATGAATGAAGCCCCCATCTAGCGGCGAGGATATGAACTGTGCCGGCTGCCGAGGCCTGACGCACTCCTCTGGGGCAATGATTAAATGAATGACAGATGAAATGAAATGATAGTGGAGAGTGTTGCTGGAATGAAATTGTGACAGGGAAAACCGAAGTACCCGGAGAAAAACCTGTCTGCCTCCGTTTTGTCCAGCACGGATCTAACATGGAGTGACCGGGATTTGAACCACGGACCCAGCGGTGAGAGGCCGGCGTGCTGCCGCCTAAGCCACGGAGACTAGTTATTAACATTATATCCCAGAATTTCATTGTAGTGAATGGCTCCGTGGCTAAATGATTAGCGCACTAGGCTCTCGCCCGTCGTGTCGCAGGTTCGATTTCCGTCCGAGCCATCAAGGATTTTATTCTCCTGGGATTGATTCCCATGGCTCGGGGACTGGGTGTATCTGACGTCTTCATTATCACTTCATCCGCATTATGGAGCGCGGATGACCCACGGGCGTCATCTAGAAAGACCTGCACTCGACTTCTCAGGTCGGCATACGATCATTATCATTTATTGGATTGAATAAGACAACTCTTCATTGAGAGTGTCATTCCGCGGGGAATAACCCGTAATTCTATCGATTACAATTCGCTTCATATTTACATAGCATTAAATTCTATGAATTTATTTCATTCACGTCGGAATAGAATGGCATGCTCGTTCGAATGAATGTGTATCAATTTAATTTCACTCCGGTCGGAATAGAACTAAATGTCCATGCACAGTTTCATTCCCACAGGAATAGAATTATATGGCATGGATTTAATTTCACTCCGGCCGGAATATAATTATTATAAATGTTCGTTCGAATTAAATTGTATAGATTTAATTTCACTCCAGCCGGAATAGAATTAAATTGTATGAATGTAATTTCACTTAATGTTTCACTCCGTGTATTTCGTTTTTTTAAAATCATGAATGGAGTTTTATTATTCACATTTCACTACTCAAATTTTATTCCTTAATTTCACTCTGAATTTAATTTCACTCCGAGTTTCATGAAAAAAGTTAATTCCAGATATAACTTGATACCGAATTGCATTCCTTATAATTCACGAAATGGTTTCGTTTACACATTTCGCTCCTTACATTTCACTACTTGCATTTCATTCCTCACATTCTATTCCTAATTTAATTCATCTTCGAATTCCATTCATTAAACCATTTTCTCTTTAATACAGTTCATCGAATCGCGTTTAATTTCGTTCCTTTCAATACTATTCCAATTAAAATACTTTTATTTTAATTCCTCTTCACATAATAATTTCATTCCAGACTTTGGTGTGTTTCAATAATCTAATTTCACTGCTTTTAAATTTAATTTCGTTCTCTTTACCATCCCTGCTCTAAAGCTAAGGGACATATTGTTAAGTACACTACAGTAGTTAGAGGTGGGTACACATAACAATAAACGCAGTTCTCAGTGGAGAGAGATAACAGTACCTTTCAGTTGGTGGATATGAAATTTAGCGCAACTCGGTATGAGTTTTAAAGCACAGCAATGCCTGTAATGTATACTTGACAATCATTCTTACTCTACTGTTTTATGGGTCTTGGGTGTTTCAGCGGCACATGGTCTAGTAATAGATCTCGTTACGTGGTGAGCAAACAACTGTAATTGTTAGCTCGTTCACGATAGCTCTGCTCTATAGTCACGCCCAGCGCTCTCGTGTTCTGAAGGGCTGTTCGAAATAGCGATCATAATCGGACAAATATCTTAAAATGTATCAAAACCTGACAAAATGTGTTGAAACTAGTTGAAATTTTAACAATATTACCAAGCGCACCCTACGTGCATCAGTTGGGACTTCTCATAAACAGTGATTCGTATCCTTGGCATTCACCACTGAAGTCCGGGTTTGATTTCCAGCTCCGTCATTATATTTAATTCTGGTCTGAGGTCTGAGGCACGGATCGGGATCGAATCAGCCTCGTGAGGCAGAACCTAGAAGAGGTGAGTTCGATTCCCACGTCAGCCATCCTAGAAGTTGTTTATCGAAGTATCCTATTTCTACTCCAGGGAAATGTGAGATGCTACATTTCTCTTTTCACACTTTTGAGTCTATATTGTATTGGAACATTATAGAGGCAGGTAGGTTCGAATCTGATCATCGGGTATCCCTTGGCTTCTCATTCTAACAGCAGTTGAGAATAGTAGTAGGACGCGGCGGCTTCCTTCCAACCCTAACTTTGGTTGGTTGGTTCTTAAGTTTAGGTGCTGCGACAACGCGGTCATGTAGCCCCGTGTACAGTACTTTGGGTGTGTGGTAGAATCTATCTGATAACCGGTGTTAATTGTGATGACTGTATTAGTGTGTGTATCTGTTTTAATTCAAGTAAGGACTGCAGACGATCATTTTTCAAGTAGTTCCTACTTTTGCCGCCAAACGCCACCGTCAACTACTACTAGTTCAGAACTTAGCTACCAGACGTCACCGCAGTCGGTTCTTGGCAACGAAGGTAGGGACCTAAGAGCGTTGTTTACATTCCTAACCTATACAATTTAGCTTCACACAGGTGTATTTAGTGGAAGGTTCTTTAACATGCCATAAATATATGACATGGAACCGCCGGCTTTACTTCCCCTCCGAAGGAAGGCATACTGAGGGATTTTTAACGCTCTTAAAAAATCCGATGACTTCGTCCGGATTTGAACTGACGATCTTGGGCATAGAGGCTCAGCATGCTACCGACGACGCCACCGAACCCTAACTGTAATGAGTTATTATTACAGTTCACACGCCTGTGCGAGCACAAAGGGCATAATATCGTATTTTCATTTTTCAATTGGAAAATCTCCTTAGTGGGTAATCACCTTATTTCAGCATTGTAGCGTCGTATGTAAGCGGAATAATGAATTAATTGTCATTGGTTTTGCTTCATTTAAGGCCAATACAGCATCGTGGTCATTGATTCCACGTACTTGGGGTGTGTGTTGGAGTGTGCCATATAACATGGGTTATTATGTTACCTGCACTAGTGCACGTCCTTGAAACTGGGACTAGGATAGACAAGGAGTCGACCGTGCTCTTAAGTTGGTACTCACCACCCACTCCCTGAAGTTGAAGTGGAAAACCTCGGCTAACAAATTCTAAACTTGAATCTGTCCCCGCTCAGATAATGCCACGAGGCAGAATGCATCTAGTTTGAACTATTGTACTAACTTTTAAATCCTCTGGCCTAAGGCTGAGTCAAAAATCTAATTCGGACCGAAACCGTTGGAGTCTACTTTATTTACTCACAGACCATGTCGTGAGTCTAAATATGAATTAAAAAGGTTTCCTAGACATCCATAGAAGCAGAGAACGAGTAGAGGTATTTCGTTTTCTTCTTGGTCTTGATTTATTCCCATTAAGGGCTCGTATTTTGTTTCCCGAATATTCTTTGTATGTTCGGAAATTTAAGTAGGAGTAACAATAAGTGCTGGAATTCATAGTTCATGTAAGTTATGTCCAGTCTTCAGTTATTGAGTTAACACAAAGGTCCAGTGGTCAGACATCGGGTTAGACCATGGCCCATCCGCCAGGTATTGAGATAACACAAATTCTGGGCATTACACACACTTATACCAACTACCGCATATTTAGTTTGGGCATTTAATATTGTTTACCGTCTAGTAAAATGAACATGCAACCCACAACCTAGAAATTAGAAAATATGCTTAAATCGTCAACTTACGCACCTTAGTTTCGTACGCTGACGCTTGCTTGATTCTGTCTGTGTCTAGCTCTGAGTCATAACAATGGTAACATGCATGCGAAATAGATTTAAATATTTGCCAGTTTCCAGTTTGAACTGGGATATCCCCTAAACTAGAAGCCATGGATATCTTTTTATATACACACATTTAGTCGTCGTTGTAAATTCGTTTTAGAGACTTGAGATATCTTTGTCATCAGCCCATGGTCTGTATTCAACTTGTCTGATAACCTGTGGACATGTGAGGACTGTAGTAGTGTGTGTAACTAATGGGGTAAATGCTCCGGGACTTGAAATAAGGTATTATTCTGAGGAGATACCACACTCAGGATAGCCGCTGTCAGCGTCGAGATTCGGAATTACTGCAGCCTCCCCATCGTGGTTGTGGTGAGCGATGCGCCGCGGGTTACAGACATCAAGGAGAGGTACGCTAAAGAGAATGTAAATGTGTATTGTTCCTTACCGGCCCAACTAAGACAGTGTGTAGATTTCAGACATTTCACACAGGCCTACTATTAATACTTTGTTGTTGTTTCATTAAGGGGCTTGGATATCGGGGTCATTTAGCCCCGTGCACTTGGGAATGTGTGTATACCAGATGAATCAGCTGCCCCTAATACAGGGTGTCTAAAAATGTACTAACATTTTGAATGACTATAACATGATTATTTATGAACATAGAGACCAGTTTAAGGGCTTAAATTATAGAAGAGACATGTAATTAAAGATTCATGTTCGCAAAGGTTCAAATTGATGACCGTCAGTGTCCAGATAAAGCTTATAACGCGAACCAATCGATTCGCAAACGTTACGACAAAGTTCGTTTGGAATTTCGTGACATTGTCTTTCAATTTCCAATTTCAATGCATCAATTTTTCTTGTTTTGCTGCGATAAACTCTGTCCTTGAGGTATCCCCATAAAAAGAAGTCCATTGGCGTGAGATCTGGGGAACGCGTCCAATCCATGTGTCTGGATGAGCTCCATCGAGGTGAGCTCTGACATCGCAATGATAGTGAGGGCTTCCTGCATCTCTTCTTCTTTTCTTGGACTGGTGGATGTTCGTGGTCTCCCAGAACGTTTCTTGTTGAAGTTTTGAACTGTTCCATCTGCTTCAAATTAATCTGTGATGCGAGCAATGGTCCGGCCGGTGCGTTGGTGGCGGTTTGTCGAACTCTGGACACTGACGGTCTTCAATTTAAACATTTGGGAACATCAAATTTTAATTACATATCTCTTCTATAATTGAAGCCCTTAAACTTGTCTCTATGATCATAAATAATCATTTTATAGTTATTCAAAATGTTAGTACATTTTTGAAACACCCTGTAATATTGTTGTATGCAGCCCAACTAGCGTTGTTATCAGGAAGGTCGATATTTCTCTGCTTGCATCCCGTATGGTACTAATGCACTGCAAGCATATCCTGCATGTGCTACTGAACACTATTAGTTTTCCCTCAATGTGACTACAGACTACCGTATATAAAACAACATGTTCAGTAATGAACATATAGCCTACTTTCTCCTAAATGAATGGGCATTGTTATAACTCTTTGTCCTTTTCAAGGAGTAGACAATTGAATGTTGGTTGTAGTAGCTTGTTGAAATACAACGTGTTATACGGATATTAAACATGCATATTAGGTGTCCTTTGATAGTGCTACCTCTGTACAAAATTTCATTCAATTCGGTTTCACCGTGTTTGAATTGATACGGTGAATTGATTTGCACACATACATGGCCGCTATCTGCAAAGTATCGGGCTGATGACCTTGTAGCTTGGTCAAAGAACGCTTCTCACATAAAGGTATGTTGTTGCAAAATTTGGTACAGATCGGATGAATAGGTTAGTCGTAATTTGATTTAAGCTTTGGACATTTGGGTGGCCGCTATTACGTTTCCGTCAAGATGGCGGCGATATAAAACATGAACACTGAGGTGCCCTTTGCTCGTGCTACCTCTGTACCAAATCTCGTTCAATTCGGTTTCACCGTGTTCGAATTGATAGGGGGGGGACAGACATTCAGAGTACACACACTCACAGACACACAGCCTCACAGACACACACACAGACAGACACACAATTTTTCGCCCTGTGTTGATCTCATAAGTCTACTTTCATTTTTTGAAAAAATCGAAAGTAGACTAATATCTGATAACCTTTGTCATTATGATGTCTGTTGTATTGTGTGTATTTATAATTCAGGTGAAGATTGGGAAGGAGGTGGCCGAGGCCTTAAAATACGAACCATCCCGCCATTTCCTGGAGTAGACGTGGGAATCCACGGAAAGCCACTTCCAGGATGGTTGAGGTGGGAATCGAACCTACCCCTCTCCAGTTTCACCTCACTAAGCCGAGTGTACCCCGTTCCAGCCCTCGTACTAGAATTATATTTCTTGGCTGACCAGCCGGGAATTGAACCCGTACCTGCGGGGCGAAAGCCAAGCATGCTAGCCGCTACGCCGGGAAGTGGTCATATACTATTAACACGCAGGGCTGATAATCATGATTACCTAAACACCCAAGTGAAATAACAGCAACTACATGAAATATGAAATAGCATGAACCATTAAGCTGTTTCTACCACTCTCCATGTTGTGCACCAATTCTCTGTAATGCATGCTCATTTAATGACTAATCTATTTTCACTGTCGGCTATGGAATGTTGTATCAAATGTAGGCGGCAGCAAACAATAATGTTTCCTAATGGATTTATAGCAGCAATGCGATTTTCAACAACGAATAGACGATGATTTAACGTCATGTACTAAATTTAGATGTAATTATTGTACGCTGAAATCAATGATTCATGGCTCAGGACACTGTAATTCAAGAATTGTTGTTGCATTTGAAGGGCATCGACGTCGTGGTCATTTAACCTCGTGTACTTGGGTATGTGCAGAAATTTGTCTGACAGACTGTGTTATTGGGGTGTCAGTATTAGTGTGTGTATGTGCAATTTAGGTGAGCTTTGAGAAGAAGGTGGCCCTGTTCTTAAGTTAAGAACCATCCCAGAATGTGCATGGAGTAGATGTGGGGAAACCACGGAAATCCACTTCCAGGATGGCTGATGTGGGAACTGAACCCACCTCTTTTCAGTTTTTCGTCACGAAGCTGAGTGTACCTCGTTCCAGCCGACAGACCAGAATTAAATTCCTTGACCGAGCCGAGAATCGAACCCGGACCTCCTGGGTGGCAGACAAAAAGGCTAGCCGCTGAGTCCTGCGGCGTAGCCGTGCTCGTTAAATCGTGCACCATAGCCACGAGGGCAGCTGTAGCAAGTTTGAAGATCGCAGGTTCGAATCCCGGCGCTGATAGTGGCTACCTTGAGTGTGATCTTTCCCCGGGTTTATCCACACTCCCTCTAGGAAAATGCTGGGATCGTACCTTTTTCCAAGTCCCGGGGATCCTACCTCATCCCCATCCCTGATACAGTTACACGCACTACTACAGTCATTACGGCAATCTAGGTTATTAGACAAGCTCAACACACACCCAACTACCCGTGGCTGATGACCAAGATATCCCAAGCTCCTCGAATGGATAAACAACAACAAAAAATTATACGAGCCTTACAGTAGTCGCATATGATGTGTAACATGTGACATGTTATCCTACTATGTGTGACCCGGGAGCGCAAATCCCTTGTTGACAGTGAACTCTGTTGGTCATTGAAATTACTTGTAAAACTCCAGTGCCAAATCCTGACCGTAATGAATCATAATTGTTATTTGCCGTGGCGTAAGCAATCCACTGCCTACTTGATGCGAGCTGCGCTCTATACCGGCCAGTTAGTGAACCTACGCCAGCGATGTTATTGAAAATGGCCTCGTTTTGCCGATCAACGCACTGCCAAGTATAGGCGCGATTAAAAATTAGGTGTGCGGAAAGTATATGAAATGTGTTTCTCCCAGTGATATATTTAGACCAACGAAGTTTCAATTATTGTTAGTAGTCGGCGTTAATATACTGAATTCATACGTTGCTTGGAGTGTTTGTTGATGCGATATAGATTCCACATAGCCACATGGCCGACAGTACGTCGAGTGCTTACATTAAATAAGAATACAGCAAAAGTATGAAGATTTATTACATCGTAATTGTTTTCAGCAAATATGATAAAATGAATATTTTCACACCAAAGAACGACAACTTGAAGATGATTTATTGTAGGAATATCTTAAATGGGGTCTCCAAACCTTCAACTAAACTATATGCGATATACTTTCCCCATAGCCACATGGCCTACAGTACGTCGTTTTACCGATCTCCGCTATCACACGCGCTCATTGTTTCCGTCCCATGCACTTCCGTCCCATCCATTTGCGTCCCATCCACTTCCGTCCCTTTTCCAAAATCACTCCCACAAAAATGTCCAGCTACGGAGTGGAAAGATGTTACACATCAAAAAGCTACTCACTGCAGTTCGAGAATAATAGAAAGGCAAGGGGATTTATCTCCAGACCTGCGCAAATTGTAGGAGAAGTTTCCTCACTGGATCACGGGTGGTCCCAAGATCCCCAGCCTAGTAAGTCGGATAATTATTTTAAGGACAGGAGCATCCCACGGCACTCCCTGTCTCATATCTCATTTGGTGACATCAAGACATAATTAATAATATCTCAGCCATTGGTCTCCCAATCGTGTTGTTTAGCGCAAGTGGAACTTTGTAATTGGAGAGTAGATCACCTAAGTTGCTCCATCTTAAATGAACTACAACTAGTGGCTGAGGCTACAGTTCAGCTCTCTTTGGTGTGGTATTGTCCAAGTATTTCAACACTCAAACCTTATTTCAAATCTCGGGGCTTGTATCTAACTTATAGATAAACACAGCGGGTAATAATTTAAATATATTTTTGTATTTCGGCCCGGTATAATCATGCATCCAGCTTCAATTTAAGTACGAGTATTTTAATGATATATATTCCTTTTAATAATAATGATATTGGTTCTACGTCCCGTTTAACTACAGTGGCTTTTAGAAACGCTGAGGTGCAAAAATTTTACCCCGAAGGAGAACTTAAACGTGCCAGTAAATCTACTGACACGGCTCCCTCGCATTTGCGCACCCTCAAATGCCAACTGACTGGGGCAGGATTTGATCCTGCAACCTCGGGCACAGTGAGTTATTCAAGGATACCCATTAAGAAGGCAACGGTTGGAAGAATGGTATCTACATCAAATTTCATACCTGATGTGTGCTACTTCATTTGTTAAACGTTTAACCACTGTTAGTAGTTTATGAATTACTCGAGTGTAACTCAGGCGTAAGACACGGCCGATGTGAGAACTATTTTTGTCTTTTACAAGTTCAGTTTGGCCTGTTTGCCATCTCTTGATGAATGCAGTACATTTGCATTTGTCTGTTGGCACAGGCTAGAGTAAAATGTGGCTTTTCACCGATGTCTCAGTCTCACTCATGGCTGTGATTATATGGAAGCTACTGAGGTATGGGTGGTGTTTAGTAATGACATTCTGGGTGCAGTCAGTGCCTGTGGATGCTGTGAAAGGTTCTAGTCATAGGGTTAGTACTGCTGTTCTGACTCAGTGAGGAAAGCAATGGCAAACTACCTCACTCCTCATCTTGCCTAGTACGCCTCAATATAGCGCTGCCTTGGGTTTTTGTGGGTACCCACCCACATAACCTAACGGTGGTACTTTTTGAGGATCCAACCAGCCTTCGGGCTGACTACCTAAGAGACAAGTTCAGTTAGAAAATAACTTCTATAATGAATCCAAGAGAAGATGTAAAGTGAACAAGTCAAACGATAAAACTCACGGAGTATTACTCTTGTAAATTGTTAGCTCTTTTAGAATGGAAGTCAATGAAGTTGAGTGTTTTTGGTGCATGCAAATAAGCGCATAATGTTTAAGAAATACTCCTACATTCATTTGTTTAGAAAGGTTCATCATTAGTGTTGCTCTGCTGGCAAGGAATGACAGCACAGGCTGCCACGACTCGCCTTCTTCTCTTATGCTTGCGATTGCACATAATGTACACACCGTAAAAATCGAAAGGTATTAGCAATGCTACCCGTCGTTGAAAGATTAATATCGACTTTTCGTAGGAGAAAATTTCGCCTACTCGACCACTCCGAATTAGACGTTACGTTGGTGAGCGGTATTATTTCAGATTCAAGAGATGAGTGAACCCTAAATCACATACCTATGAAGGCGGATACGCATTATTAACGAAGTACTAAATGTTGGTCAGCGTCGGTTGGATCCTACTCCTTACAGCCACAGCTGTTATTAGGGGCGAGTTGAGTTTCACTTACGAATTACTCCTTTGTGAGTCAATGACCTGATATCACTCCTACTCCGATTTGAGTGTATAGGAAACGGAACAGTAACTTAGTCTCCTGTTTTGTGTACCAGGAGGATCACTCTTAGATGTAAAATCATGACTTTTCCATTGCCATTCTAAGATGGAGTAGTGATCCACCATTTCCAACGTTTTCATTTTAAACACGAAAATAATGCTCAATTATGCCATTTCTGTTCTATTTTTGGTGAATGATGGTAATATTTCTTTGTCATTCTTCCATTTTGATTCCATTTGTGTGAGTAGCTTGTATCTCCCCTAACCTGCAAACTGGAACCAATCGATCAGTCGATGAGGATAACCAAGGTGATAATGCTTAAACTGTCGACTTCTCTTATCATTCTCTGAACTGATGCTACTTACTTCCAGGGAATACGTGTTATGGACGTACTGGGAGCGGAAACTGAGTACAGTAGTTCAAATCTGTGGCACGGATGCGCTCGGAGGCTATCCATTGTATGGTTTACCCCATAGTTCTTCCACATCACATGCTGTGTTAGAACATAATTTCAAACCGTAGAACAATTTTCTTACTCCTACTCCCAATTAATTGCTGGCGCACAGACCAGTATGAACAACTCAACATAAGTTTCCAGATAGTATTCTCACGCACTTACAAAACCTAGTGTAAATGGCGCAGACAAACTCAATGAACCTAGCCCCAAAATTTAAGGTCACCACGTACTCTTACACGATGAAAAAGTATATTTTTGTGGCATCACTTTACTAAGTATTCTCTGGGTTTATGTTAAAGGTACAGCTATGATTCTTGTAACATATAAGAAGCGGTATATTCTGAGCTGATGTTGACCATGTAGTGCTACTTTGCTTTTATAGGATGTGTGAAATGAATACAAATTTGGACAGATACATTTTCAAAAAAAAGTTGTATAAGTTGCTTCAGGTACACATTTCTCAGTTGTTTTTCGATCAAATACTCTCAAATTTTGTTCACATACTTGGAATGGATCATGGCAGATGAGTAACCACTTTGTTTCATTATTATTGGGATAGAATGCACGAAAAAATCCGATCTCTTTCTTTTAAAATGTATTAAAAAATATGTATCAATTTGTATCTTCCCAATCCATTCCTTCTATGTTTTGGAAGTGAAAATAGGTTAACATTCCAGTACTCCATTAGGCAAGTTAATGTAAAAAATAGCCCTCTATCTTAAATGGTTTCCTAGTTATTGGTACCTAAACATGGAAAATGAGTATTAACGGAAAACAGCTGGCAAAGTTAAAAGTGTATTATTCAGAGAATGGGAGGCTAATTTTAAAAAACGAATTTAAGGTACATGTAGACATCAAAACCCCAACAAACTATACATATTTTGATTCAGAAAAGAATGAAGAATTCTATGGCGCTAAAATAAAATAAAAATATTTTTTCATCATGCAAGAGTACGTGGTGTCCTTAAAAGTAACTGCGATCATTCTCCCATATAATTTGTCTGTAGGATGTGGTAATTGATTTAGCGACTGAATATTGCTTTCAATTATTTATTTTGCTTTAGTCTAATAACTACCGGTATCATAATTATCAGACTGTTATTGAAAAATGATGAAGCTTTCCATTTCAGAAGCCCCTATTTCATATTGTATGCAGTCCCATATGAGAATAACTCCTGCACAAAGTAGAACCACACACAAAGAGCCCTGAAACAATACGGGACAATGTGGAATGGTATGCCGTTGCGGACGATTTCAATATTCAATATGGTTTTCATACAGTACTAACAAAGAGATATAAATATCTCACGGATTCATCTGGCGCAGCTTATGCATAATTCACGTGGTCGGAAACTAAACACTCGTTTCCACTCTCGCTGCACGTACATTTAATTATAATAGACAGCGCACCTCTGTGCAAAGGTGTGACCTGTGAAGTTTGGATAATATGAAGCTTGAGAGCAGATTGATCGTTTAATTAGATACAATGCTTGTTTCAGAAAATGAATGTTGATAAGGGAAATAAGGGCTTAATGAATTGCTCTGTGCCACTGTGACCTCAATACAAGGGCTAGTTACAAATACACTGATACTACACAATAACACAAGTTATCATACAGATTTTACTCGCACAGTAGTTATAAGTAAAGGTTTACCACGATATTCTTAACGCCGTTAGAAAGAAGATGTAGATGAGGAACTGCAAGGAAGTCTGTCTTTTGAATGAAGCAACATTTCTGCTCTGATATCAGAATGAACTAAGGCTGTACAGAGTTCAAGGAAATCAATCATCTTAAATACAGTATCAAACATGGGAAGAGGAATGCGGTTGTTGACTTATCACTGGCAGCTCAGTATAGAGCTCTGCATATCCGTAACATTTCCCTTCCCGTGCCAGACCACTTTGTGCGGAGAGGGAATTTCATCCTGTCCGAAGCTAAATCTGGCTGTTCCATCAAGCCCACCGCTACACTAAGGTCATCCCGCACAGTTCCATTCTGCATCCCGCTCTTGCACGTCCTGTCCGCCACTACACCAAGGTCATCCTGCACCGTCCCATTCTGCATCCAGGTCTTACACGTCCTGTCCGCCACTAAACCAAGGTCATCCTGCACCGTCCCATTCTGCATCCCGCTCTTGCACGTCCTGTCCGCCACTACACCAAGGTCAACCAACACCGTCCCAAATGCTTATAGAGGATTACATTAGAGTGTACAGCTTTTAAAATACTGCATTTACTTTACTTATTACTAATGGACTCACAACCTCACTTGACGAGAAAAAAAACCGTAAACTAGTTTGGCTTCAGATACCACTTTACACGCCATGTCTCGTCTCCATAATGACATCAGGAAGCACTCAGGCACTCAAGAAGAAAGTTATATGCATGATGTTTTGTTGACTACAAATAGTGACTTATTAACAGGCATACAGCAATCATTAAGTTAAAAAAAATAGTTAGAGATATTCTGTCCTGTAACTACGTTGGGATAGGACAATCAACTAGTTGAGTCAAAACGGAAAACACAGACAAATTGTGTCTTTCAGGGAGATCCCATGAGTCCATTCCTATTTGATATAGACACTTCGATGTTGTACAGGCAGTTGCTAATAATGAAGTTAGATTACATGCTTATACCGACAATATGGTACTGGTTTCCGCAGTACTTGAAGAGCTGCAACTTGCTTGCAACAGCCTAGCCACGTACGTAGAAGAAACTGATCTCCTTCTGAATGTCAAAACAAATAATTCTTGAGATAAACGGAATCAAATCCACCTATCATAAAAAGGCAATGTGCCTTTATAAGTGCACCTTAAGGGAAAATAGCCATTCTTCCTAGAAGAGTTACACCAGCATTTATTCATAATGCCTGTAAGGGCATATGACACAGTCCTAATAGAATTAAAGGAGAATAAACAATGTATATGGACCAAGTTCTACTCGACGGATGCAATGATGACTAAAGAATGGCGCCAAGCAGATTTCGAACTCAGATATCTCATGGCACGTTTTGCAGTGCATAGCTTTCACCGTCAAATTTGATTAACCAAAGGTTGTCATGATCAAAAGCCCCATTGCATATGTGAACAGTGTCTAAATCAATGTGAACGGTGTCATGTAGGGTACTGAAGTGCATGCTACGACGGACATCTTTGATACGGTTTTTTACAAGTGAATAATCTGTATCTTACACTTTTTGTGCATTAGTAAATTATCATTAATTCAATTTGATTGCCTGTTAGATTGGTAGAAGACGGAGAACTACGGAAGCCTCTTGAACCCATTGAGATGGGTTGTTGACCTTCATTTGATTGGTTTGTTTTCCCTTCTATTTACTACTTACCGCTATCTCTCTCTTTCCTTACTCCCAAACACTCTTACCCAAACAGCGTGAAAGGATTCATATTTTACAGAGAAAGGTCGTATTCATTAAAAGAGATCTACTTCGTGGAGGAAAGTAATTTTATTATAAACTCAATAAACGTACAGATGCTGCAGAGCGTCTAAGAACAATGAACAAAGGACTTCGTAAATATAAGAACTCCACAAACAAATATGCTTTAACTACGAGCATCGTCATTTCAAAGTCAATTATCATCACGGGGGAAAGTGTAAACGCAAAGAACTCTCCTATCATTATTTAAATTACATTTTTTCAATCCCCATTTTCACCACTGAAATATGTCAGATTATTTCATTGTATACTGTAATGTGTACATTTTCAAAGTGTTTGATGACTAACCGGACTCGTAAGAATTAACATTAGACGAGACGTTAGCAATGAACTAAATGGGCGAGTTTTGTTACATTTCTGATTTCTATAATTATGCACATTAAGTCATTGTCACAGGTCCGCCAGCACTAAAAAATTCCGTACTTTATTTATCCTCCTCATTGAGGTGTTTTCAGTTATTTCCGCAAGGATTCAGGACGAAGTGGAGAGGAAAATAGGCACACGTAGGCCTACATATGAGACATGAGTTTGTCAACAAGGAGTGGGTCACGCAAGAGAATCATGCACTCCACATTCCAGCGGCTGGTGCATCACCTTCTGTCTAATGCCGACACATAATATCTCAAAAAGTACTAATCGGATTTGCAAAATAATCACATCACTGTACTTGTCACTTGATTCGTAGTTGTTCCAGACGGTGAAATTAATATAGTTCCACTTAAGAAACCAAAGTTGCTGCCGGTTTCTCGGTAATTACGTATGTTCTGGGAGCAAAATAGACCATGCTTTATGAGCCCCTTAATACGATTTAAGAATTTGAAAACAGAATGACGATATCTTAAACGGTTCAGTAGATATTTGAGGTGGCCCTCTTAGCTGAATCACCCTGTATGTATATATATACCGGGTGGTCCACCAGACCCTTGCGATCTAGTTTTATGCATCCCGTCACTTGTACTACACTTCTGAAATACATTGGTCCCTCTCCCTAAACCGGGGTAATGTAACGTGATGTGTGTTTACGGGCTAGAAGCAGCAGGAAATGTGAGCGCCACCATTAATTCAGTATGGGTACCTCGAATGAACCTATACAACGAGCACAGATACGGAGAACACGAACATTAAAACAGGAGGTGCACGCGCAGAACAACAGCAGGTAGCCTATTGAATGGACTTGGAAGTAGGCGCTGCAAGTCAAGCGTCTCAGTAGCTCACATGCCATGCGCTCGGTTAGGGTGTATGATAGTTGACAGCGCTCGAGATTTCGAAGGTTCAAGTCCCATGCAATTTTTTGTAATGCAGTTGCCTAGGATGCGACAAGTTTTGATACTCAATAGTTTTTCACAGACTGATTTGTTTATTTGGACCTGAAACGGACCGTTGGTGTGGAGCTGGGTTGATAGAGGCAAGGAAACATGTGACAGGATTTCATTTATCCACGGCGTTTAACGCAGCACCTGCTTGAAGTGATGACCTCCGTGGTCGGTAAAAAGCTGCACGCAATGTTGTAAGGACCGTCTGGCTCGTTGCAACATCTCTGGCGAAACGGATCGGCATGCCTCGGTGATGAGCTGTCTAAGGTGACCATGACCGGCCGGCTCCTGTGCATACACCTTTTTTTTTACATGGCCCCACAGAAAAAATCCAGGCGCGTAAGATCGAGCGATCTGTCGGGCCACGGGACAGGTCCTCCCCGTCCTATCCATTTATCAGGATACGTCGCAAGAAGATGGTTTCGGACGACCACCGCCGCGTGCGGTGGAGCTCCGTCATGTTGAAACCACATCCTGCAGCGGTAGAGGGTGGCACATGTTCCAAGAACGGTGGTAGTTCATCTTGAAGAAACCGTGGATAGCGTTGTCCCGTCAGATGGCCCTAAAAGAAATGTGGAATGCCATCACATGGGAACCCCATACATTTACGCCCCACTGTACCTGGAAAGCTGTCTGTCGCACCCAATGGGGATTATACACACTCCACTAATGCATATTATGGCGATTAACGGTTTCACTGTTGTGGAATCGTGATTCTTCCATAAATAAGATGGTTGTTAGAAAAGAAGGATCAGTGTCCACATACTGTAGGATCCATTGACAGAACGCCACTCGGGCATCGAAATAACGACAATGGAGCTCCTGCGTAAGTGCAGATGGTACGGGTGAAACCAGTGGGTATGCAATATCTGCATAACAGACGCTCGGTTGATGTTCATCTCATGTGCAATAGCCCATGTGCTAGTATGAGGGTTACGCCGGATAGCGTCAAACACAACCTCTTCATTGTGGGCAAACGTCTCGCGATGATCTCGAACAGGCCGTGTCGTTCCCAGGGATGCAGTATCTCGCAGGCGACTTTCCACACTCTGAAATACCATGCCTGTCGGTTGTCGTTATCCGGTTAGCGTTCTTGGTACAGGCGTTGTGCCTGGTGTGCATTCTGTCGAGCTTCTCCATAGATAAGTTACATATCCACATACTCGTCGCTGGAATACATCTCGAGGCAGTGAATAAGCTTTGTGTCGTGAATTGCTTAGAAGGAGGGGAGTTCGCGTAGCTACATACTTACCTGCCATCGCGTGTTGTTATCGTTCCAATGGGGCACACTTTGCCCTACCTGTGGTCTACGAACTTTGGAACATGTACGACGTATTTAACTGGTTGCCCGTGCCCTAGCCGCAGACCATCAACTCCTCATCCTCGTCCAACCCAGCTCCATAGCATATGCAACGATACATACGGTCTTTTTTTTATCGCTTACCCTCCAAGCTCGGCTTCACCCTCGGACTCTGTGAGGGAACAGTCCTCTACCGTCGCATTCCAGGACGGTGTCTCGGAGCTGAACACACCTTGTCAGTAGATACAACTGGGAATGGTGACAAGCCAATCGTCCAGGCGACCATGGACTTGGGTCTAATGAAGGAGAGGGCAGCAAAGGGAGTGGGAAGAAAGACAGCCGTGGATCGCCTGGAGGAGAAGTGGGAAACCATGGAAAACCAGCTCCAGGATGACTGAGGCAGGACGCGGACCCACCTCTACTCAGTTTGTGTGCTCCACGAGGCTGAGTGAACCCCGTTCCAACCCTCAGACCAGATTTAAATTTCGTGGCACAGCCGGGAATCGAACCTGGGCCTCCGCGGTGACATGGTCTTTTACAGAGCCAAATAAGCAAATCAGTCTGTGAAAACTATTAGGTGTGGAATTTGTCTGATAACCTATGCTATTGAGATGGCTGTATTCATGCCTAATTGTTTGGGGTCGTCGTAACTTCCCTGGCCCCTATTGGTTTTGATCGGATACCATTCCTGACCCCACGTGATTTCTCAAGGGAAAATTCCAATTTGCGGTCACCGGAATTTGAACCTCGAACATCTACGTGAAAGGCAGTCAGCTACGCTACTGCACCATCATGCCCCCTCCACCCTCACACACACACACACACACACACACATTCTGTAATAAATACTTAGTTATTATTGTTTTAAGGGGTGGAACAGAGAGGACATCTGCCCCTCAATTAAAAAGGAATTAATTAAATAATATTTTACGTCCTTCGCTTGCACGTTGTAACTGTCCCCTTCCCATTTACTATATATCGGGGTGCGTGGGGCTTAAACACCTGTACGATACTAACAACAGCAATAAACATTCACACCCAACAACACCGGTGACCGCATAAAATAAAAACACTGGAAATCTGGTAAAAATTGACATGTATTCTGATACCTGTCAAATATATATACACTTGGCAGGATCCTCGTCGATACAGACTACCCTAACACTCCCTATCATATATACACAGGCGCACTTATGGCATACATTGATGAATCCTTGGAAGAAGATGATTACTGGTACTTACCGATGCTGGTCTCAGATGTGAAGACTAACTCTACTGATTCTGGGGTTACTGCTCCCAGAGAATCAACCCTAGTTACTTGTATCGCAGTTACTAATTGTTTCACACGTATGATTTTCTATTGCAAATGTTAATTACTGTAGATTACTGATCTTCAGAATCCATCGATTTATACTGGTTCGTAGATCTAACTGAATAATAGTGCTGTGAATCTGTTTGGTGGATTATCGCAACTAATTCGCACCTGACTTGAACAATACTTCCCATATTTCACCAGTATTCGTAGATTAACTATTTATCGTTATGGCCCTCGAATTTCAGTGAACCGACTTAGGTTCTCAATACGTCATGCTTTTCGAGTCAGGAAGTCTTAGCGACTTATCCGAAACTAGGCGAATTATTACCGTGAGAATAATCCAACCTGCAACACCGTGTAGAACCCTTAACACAATATCGTGATCGTCCTGAATTACTTTCCTTCCCAAGATCAGCCAAGCATAGGCAATCTTGACCTCTTCAATTAAAAGTCCAAGCATCTAACAACTGACTTGATGCCGACCCCAGGTCGAACTTACAACCACTCCTCAACACGGAGCCACCAAAAGAATCAACCACTCCCTCAGGAGACACAAATTAAAATACTCTTCCCTTCCTCCACAACTATACATATCAGTCACATCCCCTCAAACCCCCTGGTCTACACACCATAAAATCATAGCTCCAACCAATGAGGACACTGTATAATTCCTTTCTAATTCCACTGAGACACACCTCTAGTACATAGATACCAATCCTACTTCTCCCAACTTGCAGCATGCCTCATCCTTGCACGCTGCCTGCTTGGAGAAACTCGTCGCTCGCCAGACACACTTCCTGGTTATGTGCACTTATCCAGGCACTCAAATAAATATTTATACAATGTTAAGAGTCAAGCCTCCGTGGCTTAGGCGGCAGCATGCCGGCCTCTCACCGCTGAGTCCGTGGTTCAAATCCCGGTCACTCTATGTGAGATCTGTGCTGGACAGAACGGAGGCAGACAGGTTTTTCTCCGGGTACTCCGGTTTTCCCTGTCAAAATTTCATTCCAGCAACACTCTCCACTATCATTTCATTTCATCTGTCATTCATTTAATCATTGCCCCAGAGGAGTGCGTCAGGCCTCGGCAGCCGGCACAGTTCATATCCTCGCCGCTAGATAGGGGCTTCATTCATTCCATTCCTGACCCGGTCGGAGACTGGAAGCAGGCTGTGGATTTTCATTTCAATGTTAAGAAAGTATTCACTTCTAAACTGACTTCGGAACCTGCTATAAACAATATCTTAAACCTTAACCATTTGTATGAGAATCAATCACATTACATAATACACTCCAATAAATAATTGTTCAACATATAAAAGCATCAAATAAAATATATTCATGATTATGGAAATCACGAGTCTTCAAATTGCGGGTTCGATCCCTTGTAACTTTGGGACGGTTACAACGTGGTGGCTCTGTGAGAAGTGATGCTATCGCGCTTATGTGATGCAGGTAGTCCGCCTTGTTGCGTAGTAGCTAGCACTCATGGTTGTCACAGCGGAGGCCTGGGTTCGATTCCTGGTTCTGCCAAGAAATTTAATTCTAGTCTGAGGGCTGCAACGGGGTACGCTCAGCCTCGCGAGGCAAATCTGGGAAGAGGTGAGTTTGATTCCCACCTCATCTATCCTGGAAGTGGTCTTCCGTGGCTTTCCACTTCTAATCCAGGGACATGCCAGAATGGATCCTAAATTAATGCCACGGCTGTCTCTTTCCAAATCCTAACCTTAATAACAAATACACATATTACACAAGAGTTTAGTGCTTTTCAGTCGGTCAACACGAATGTACCCAAAAGAGATGGGTTATGCCCTAATCCTGAAATAAATTACATGAGATTAATAAAACACTAGGATGACCAGTTTCGATCGTCAAGCGATCATCATCAGATCCATTACACTTAGGCTACAAAACCTATGTTTGGAATACAGGTGAAAATATTTACAATATGTACAATTATTTAGTTGCAGTGTTGGTACTGCAAATGTCAGTGTATGCTAAATGCAGTATATATGTTAGGTGAAATGCTAAATGGTGATAGCTATCCGGAGATTGTACTTTAGAAAGATTATATGGTTGTAAACTATGGTTAAACTATAAAATTTTAGGCCAACTACTTATCTGATTGTCTTCCGTATTACAGCTACTCGCAGTTTTCGTGCTCACTGGAACTCGCTGGAAAACTGCGAGTAGCTGTAATACGGAAGACAATCAGATAAGTAGTTAGCCTAAAATTTTATAGTTTAACCATAGTTTACAACCATATAATCTTTCTAAAGTACAATCTCCGGATAGCTATCACCATTTAGCATTTCACCTAACATATATACTGCATTTAGCATACACTGACATTTGCAGTACCAACACTGCAACTAAATAATTGTACATATTGTAAATATTTTCACCTGTATTCCAAACATAGATTTTGTAGCCTAAGTGTAATGGATCTGATGATGATCGCTTGACGATCGAAACTGGTCATCCTAGTGTTTTATTAATCTCATGTAATTTATTTCAGGATTAGGGCATAACCCATCTCTTTTGGGTACATTCGTGTTGACCGACTGAAAAGCACTAAACTCTTGTTTACTAAGGCAACACTGAAAATATGGCTTCAAACACCACAAAAATACACATATTAATACAACCACCGCAATAACACAGGTTATCAAACAAAAATTGCATACACCCAAGTACATGGGGCTGAATGACCACGATATCCAATCCCCCAAATGAAACAACAACAACAACAGGTCATTTCTTAGAGTAATATTTTAATGTTCTGTTATTGGTACTAGACTGTGGTACATACATCATGGATGTCATTAGGTTAACAATAATCAGAGATTATACGGAAGGAGTCCTTAACCGTCTTCTGCTTGATTGCACTGCCTTGCTTTTTGGCCGCCATACACTAAATTCTCAAATTCCTCATCAGAAAGTTCACACTATTCATCGTCGTCGTTCATCCAATCGGTTACGTCTTTTCACAGATTGTTTCAGCAACTAGAATTTTATGTTTAAAATATGGCTAAGTGGCAAATCGTCTTCGTCATTTGAAGTATCGCTCTTTTCAGAAGGGCCAGTCATCACATTTTGAGGTGATGTTTTTCCAGCTTTACTGTAACGTAGATTCTTTAACCTCATTCCATGATTCACTCAACCAGTAAATGACATCTTTAAGGTTGATTTTCTTCAGGCTGTCAACAACGCTTACATCATTAACTGACCTCACTTTTCTGCCTATTAAAACAACAAAGTCTGAGTAAAAGAATAGGAATTTCATAACCAGCAGTGACAATAAAGAAAACATCTAAAAATATGGGGATAAATATACCTTCATGATTGCAAACGGATAATAAATTGGAAGAATTAATATTTGAACTAATAATTTGGCCGCGGCTTTACTGTTTGTACTTTTGAGATTTCATGAACATGAAGGAAGAGGAAAGGAAGGCAGATTGTAGTTTAAAATGGCCATGGGACCTCCTTTTTTGCGTGGAATTCGAACCACAGGACATTGCATTTCACTCCGAAAATCTCACATGCATTGACCGGGAATCGAACCAGGTTCGCCTTGGTGATAGGCAGACAGCATGACCACTGAGCCACCACGCTCCTTCACAAACATGAAATGGAAGCATTGTTAGAAAATTAGCAAAGTAGGTGAACAATGTTCTTCGTGAAATAATTGTGTGGATTTTAATTTTATTTAAATTTAAAAGCTTAACGTAAGGCTGTGTTATGTTATTAAACGTATTAATATTTGGATGAAAAAAAGGAAGATTGTAGTTTTACGTGACCGTGAATCTTGTGATCATGAGCCACGGGACCTCCTTTTTACGTGGAATCCGAACCACAGGACATGGCATTTCACTTCGAAAATCTCACATGCATTGACCGGGAATCGAACCCGGACCGCCTTGGTGAGAGGCATACAGCTAGACCGCTGAGCCACCACGCCCCCCCAATATTTGGATGAGTATGACTAGTTGATAGGCGCTGCTCGGTATATCTCAAGCTGGACTGGCTTACTTCTCACTGAGCGTATAAAGCTGCAGGAAATTTAATTAGTGATATAATTTCTCTGCTTGAGGAAATTGAGTTCTGCCTCTTTAAGGAGGGAAGTGGGCTTCAGTAAAAAACATTCTAGAGGAAGGGAGGATATTTTTATAAACTGTACATTTGGGAATCAAGGACTCCTTTATGTAGCTCCTTTGTTAGTTTTACTCTGATGGAATTTCATTATCTGTTGTTCTTGATGGTGACAAAACACGCCTTTGCCATTGTAAAAGGTTATTCGAGAATATAAATATGTTTTGTGAGATGACTCATAACTCATAGTAAGTATATTGATTATAAATACCGTTTCAGGTTATCGGTCCTTAATGACGATTTTGATAATGCGTACTAATCTACTACTAATATCTCTACTTAGTAAAACAAAGTCCCCGATTCTTGAATGTTACGGGTAAACTCGAGAACTACTGGATTGATTTTGTTGCGGTTTTCACCATTCTGTAAAGGATATCTCGAGGATGATTCCTGTAGAAAATAATTCATTTATGATCAAAAGAAGCCGAGCAGTAACGATTTTAGTGGAAAAGTCGAAAAAAAACCTAGCGTCCGAGCGCTTTGTAAGCTAACGCTGGGCAAACCGTTAAAAATATCTAAATACTATGAGTGTAAGAATTGTTCAGCATGAAAAGTTCTACAAAAAAGTTCCTCGGGAGCATATGTCTATCTTCAATAGACATAAATGTTTTTACGATTTAATTTCTTCCAACCATGTCCATTCAACTACTGAGGCGACAGTTTACGAGCTAGCAAAGGGCGAGTCTATCATCCCTGTTACAGCCTAGCTAGCGGGCGAACCTATTGCCTCAGATACAGCCAGCAGCAAACCGTCCAGTTGTGTTGAGTTAAGACTTCTGAGAAGGCTGGTCGTGTTTGGAGTTTCCCTGGAAGTGCAACTCGGGTTTTCTTCATTTCGCCTGTGAAACACAGTCAAGTTAAGATTGGACGGAAGGGGGATTTGTGTTTCATGCACCTCGCCATTCTTAAATTACGTCTGAAAAGAATTTGTTGCACATGCATCTCCATGATAATATAGTTAAAAGTCCAGTCAGTGATTTTAACCCATCAAGCTGAGACGTAAAACGGATATAGATCGTAGTTCATTGACATCGTAAAGAACGTAATGTAATGCATTCACAACTGTTCCCGGGCGAAGCCGGGCCGGGTTGCTAGTCACTAATAACTGCTTGCTAACTTTCAGTTAGTTTACTAGACGAAGCAATAAAAGTGATTACAAATAAAGAAAATGAACAAGGAGAGTAGAGAAATATCCTCTAACCTCAAGACAAGGAATAGGGGAGAATATCCGCCCAAACATTATTTGGAAATGCGAAAAATGGACCATGACCAATATTCTCTCAGGGTAGAGAACTCTCGAGCTCAATTCCCCAAGGCTACTCAGCTTTACCTTAGGAGTATCACGCACTCACTGCCATTTTATTCGTATCTTACATTAGGCAGAGAATACAGTGGATGAACTATATTCCCCACTCATAGGGAGAAGGAGCAGAAGAAGAGAAGGTTTAACCCCTTGAAAGAGGAGGGTATCAGGAAAGAAATGACTAGGAGCGGTTAAGCCTGGAAACTGAAAGGTATCCTTGGCTTCGAATGCTCTATTACCGTCGGGATTGGAAGAGAGTGAGACTGGCTGTGTGGCTCAGCGGTAACGTTCTCGCCTGCTGATCCCAAGATACCGCGATCAAATCCTGGCGTAGTCAGTTGGCATTTGAGGGTGCTTAAATGTGAGGGAGCCGTGCCAATAGATTTACTGGCACGTTAAAGATCCCCTTCGGGGCAAAATTCCGGTACCCCGGCGTCTCTAAAAGTCGCAGTAGTTGAAAGGGACGTTAAACCAATAACACTATTATTATGAAGAGACTGAGAGCTGACTAAGTCAGGTAGATAGGATATTTGAATGATAGGAGACCGATACAGGTAAGTGAAGCAATATCATGCTCAGCCGAGGCCCTATGAGTGTCAAACCAAGTCTAACTGGTTGTGAGTCCCTAGGGGTCACATTATCTCCTGAAAATGTGACAGCTAATACACCCAAGTTAGAAGCAGGTGATATGTACATCGTAATGTTGCCAACAGATGAGCCTCTCATGCAGGAATACCTAGATAGAACTCGCATATCGTCTGAAATAGCTTAAAGCTGTTTAAAATCCTTCAAAATAGTCTCGGAAGTTGCTCATGGTTCGTTGCACCCTAAGGAGATTAAGATGAATCAATGTGTACTACTTCAGGCCGAAATGCAGTAAATTATTTGTAAAGCGTGTCACGCGCAGCGAATTCTTAATAGAATCTCTATTAAACGAGCTTTGGTTAACCGAGGTTTCATGTTATCCGAGCCTAAAATAAGGGAAAGATAAAATTAAGGATTCGCTGAAGATCACCATTACTGACAAAGAATGTTGAAACATTCGTTCACCAAGCTTAGGTTAGGTATGGCGACTATGTAGGCCTATTACACTTGTGTACAACAATATTTACAATTCTTAAATTACACATTTATTTTATAACTTGTGTAACGTGTCAGACCTATTTACAGATATTGTTATTAGGTTGGTAAATAGCACTTCTATAGATGTTGCGTTATTATTAGTATTGTTTATGTGATTATATACTTCAGGTTACAGGCGGTCTTTTATAATGTGGTTAGTTACTGTAGGTTAATTATCGAATACACAAGTACTAGTACACTGGAATTGAATATGGTTACGTAAACATAGCTGGTTATTGAAGTTTCCTGCACAGCGTCAGCTTCCACTCATTACTCTGTTCAACACTCCCTCTCCTCAGAGGAAGACCACAATCCTTAAAAGATATGGTAAATATATAACGCTGTTATTAACAACAAAACTGCGGCTTCAGTGGCGTAGTCAGTAGCATGCTGAACTGCTATGCCCAAGATAGCGGGTTCAAACCCGGCCGAAGTCGTCGGATTTTTTAAGAGCGTTAAAAATCCTTCAGTATGCCTTACTTCGGAGGGGAAGTAAAGCCGGTGGTCCCATGTCATAGATTTATGGCATGTAAAAGATCCTTTCACAGACTAAACTTGTGTAAAGCAAAATTTGTTAGGTTAGATTTCGTCAGAACGCTCTATCAAGTTCCAACGTTCACCACTAGGTATCATTGATATCTGGTGGCGAAAGTTGGAACTACTTGAAATTGAACGGAACTTGTAGCTCACCCTTTAGGGTGTCCGCTGGAAGCAGCTACAGACTCAGGCGAGCCGAACATGTCCTCGGACACTCCCGGCACTAAAAGCCATACGATAAATAAATAAATAAATAAATAATAACAACAAAACTCTCGGTTCACTCGTGTGGACTTACAGAAATTAACGTTCATTATACAGTATGTATTGGACTTTTCATGAGCACCTTAAAAATAATCTAATACGTCAAAAATGAACAATTGGATGGGGAGAGTTCGTTCCCAAAGAATACAAAACGTTTAAATCAGGCTTAATTGGTATTTTCCGATGGAACAAATGAAGCCTATACTTTTGCGAGAACAAGCACTATGACTGGCCAGCCGGATATGTAACATCATGGGTTGCTTGCACGAGTGCTTCCGAATTTGGGTTTCAGTGTGCAAATTCTGCTTTTGTAATGTTTCACTGGATGGGGCTATTTATGGGGCTTTATTGATTTATTATATGCAGGGCTGTTTCTGTATTATCGCATTTTAAATGGAGCTGCTGAATTACATAGTGTTAGAATACAACCTATTCTGTAGTGAAAGGCGAAATTCATAGATGAAATGTTGGATCAAGGCAGCGAATTTTTTCTTCTCACTGTTTTAATAAGAACTGGCATATACCATTGGTCGTACACATGCGTACCAAGTTCCCTTGTGCTCTCCGACAAAAAGCTACTTCACTCGCCTTCAAATCAGTCTGCATTTCACGATATATTCATAACTACAACAAAAGGATTACTGTTGGAATCCACCTGTCAGTACTCGTATCAGTATTGAAAACTCCCAGTTGTGGTGCCTAATCTTAAAGCTTTTACGTTGTTCAGGATATTTACCTATGCCAGGTTATCAAGAGCTTTATTCGTGCAGGAGACAATGGTACAAGTGTGGTTTATAAATTGGCCAGCCTAATAGGCCCTCTCACCACCGATATACTGTTTAGGAAAGGTGAGGTAGTGGAGTTACTGGTCGGAAATGGCAAGGGAGCTTAGCGCACACATCTTATCGGGCAACACGTCTCCCACGCACATCTGATCTTAAGTGGTTTCACCCTCTCAAGTGAATTTGGAGATGAAATACCACCACATATGATTTGCTTGTGGTTTGACCAACATGTGAACGAAGTTTCAGCAAACAGTTATCCTGCTAACTTATTCTGGAAAATAAGATGCTGGTAAGAATGGAAGTATCTCTTGGTAAAGGTGTATATCACCAGTAAATCGTAATCTTGCTATCTCCTCTGCCAGCCGTGCTGACCTACTGACGTACTTCAGTTATCGCGTTCTCAGAAAAATATGTAACTACTTTGGCTGAATAGGATAACATCTCCGCCAGTCTGAAAAATACCATATGTGTACCGTAGTACACTTTGAAACTCCTCAAGTTACAAGAAAGTATAACTATCATAGCTCCTACACAAAGAATTTATCAATCTCCTAAACTATAAGTACATGCCTACGGCAGCAACACGTCTCAGACACTCTATGCAAGAGATTGAGTGTGAAAAGGTAAGCGTTCAGCGTAGTAATTTTCACGTAATGAGCCAGCTCAAGTCTGAAATATACTCGGGCAATCACTCGACTATCTCCGACCTTCCTGATCCATTCCAGTCAAATTGTAGGCATCCCACACCAACTGGAAGAAACTTTACAGTGATGCCACCCTGCACCAGCGTCACTACACTGTCCTTGACTTAGGTCAAGTCCTATGAATAGTTTCGTGTTTTCCTGCTTCCAAATGTGTGGCTGGGTGATACAATAGTTGAGCTCAGGGTAATATTCCAGCCATAGATAAAATTGACAATATATATGAATTAAACAATCCAACTTTGAATTGAATCCTTGCGTACAATCAAATAAACGAGATGATGATATGATTTCATAATTATATACAATATGCCGTAAGATGATATGATCCACAGGACATATAAATCACAACCCTCGAAGATATACACGGATACAGGTCGGTAAATGCGGGTTTGATCGCATTTGTGACTCGTCTAGTCACACTCTTTTACCACCTAACTATGAGTAATTCTACATTGATTAGTCCTCATGCATAAAGACAGATTCCTGGAATTAAATGAAAGTTTAAAACAGGTGAACCACTAATGCAACCAACTGCCATTTGAGCCCTCGTCGTTCACACCCCGCGATTTATACACTGAACCGTGGGAGATGAAAGGGAAAGTCAGGAAACCCAACGGAAGAACACTTTGGTTTGTCAGAAAGGGGAAACTTTTATCACGTTTTCTATGTACCTGCCCAATGCTGTCATAACTTTGTGCATTGAGTCCATGATTTGTACCCTTTCTTAATCCCATTCAGCACTTAGTATTGCATACAGACGTCCAAACGTCCTTTTCTTACCATATTTTCAGCTTATGACCACACATTTTGCGCAAGGATTTAAATTATAATCCTTGCGCTGCTTGACAGTGGAATGACTGGACTGCGTATGGTGCTTGTTGCAGAATATTAACAGTGTACCAATATTTCAGTAGATCAAGATAGTACCTGAACATTGCAGTTTACGGCTGACTTCATTGTTAATCAGCACAGCTGAAATTGGCATGTTAAATGGATGGACAATTATTTTCATGGCAATTGCAATCCCGCGGTAAATCATCTCATTATATACCACTTGGGGAACAACGCTACCCGCGGATATTGATTACACGATGAAGGCAATGACTATGTCGGGCGACAGCCAAGGTTCATACATACACTTAGCGAATTGCTTTAATATTCATGAATAAACTGGCAAAGGATCACGAGGTGGAACTTAACAGATACTCAATCTATTAGAGGAAGGCCAGTGTGCGTCTAAGAGGTGTCAGGCGCCCACGGGCTCAATAATTTCTCATTTATGTAATGAACAATGTTTTGTAGCAGTACGTTAGAGGGAACGGCTATACCTAACTATGTCAGAATAGTTTCAAATTAAAGCTTCTGATGTGCAGATGTGCAAAATGACTTTAAAATAATGAAATACGATCCAATTTTTTGAAATATTAAATATTAATGTAGTAATGCTGGTCACGATAGCCACCTACACACGTCAACACATATGGCCATGAGCTAGGATATCTCTGGCATGGGAAGACGGGTGGCCAACCTTGTAATTGTTTTACGTGGTTTTTCATTTTTAACTCCAGGCAAATGTTGATACGGTACCTTATGTGAAGCCACAGCCGACTGCTTGCCATATTTTATTCTTCTTCACTCATTTGATTTCTCATTAATTCCGCAGAAAGTGAATCTGATATCAAAGCCATCTGCCATATAGAAAAATCCCCTCACCTCATTCGGGGGGAATGCGTAATAAATGGGAATAATGAGTGGTAGAAATGCAAACAATAATGTAGTGTTGATGGCGAATATCATCGCCACTACCGACAGCAGTGGCTACGCTGTCTAAAACGCAGCGTTAGGTCATGGGGCCGAGCTCTCTGCCGACTCGGTAGACGCGTGGGTTCGAGCCCCACCGTCGGCCGTCCTTGAAATGGTTTTCCGTAGTTTCCCATTTCAACACCAGGCAAATGCTGGGACGGTACCTTCTGATAGGCCACAGCCGCTTCCTTCAACATCCTTGCCCAGTTTCATTGATCTACATCCATTCCGTCTCACATCCCGACGCGCAGGTCGCCCACGGGAGTCGACTAGAAAGACCTGCACTCGGCCTCTCAGGAAGCCACACGAAAAAAAATCGTCACTAACATACTCACCTATTGCTCATTTTATCCTCCTTCCAATTACCACGTACAACACTAAACTTGGCATGTCGTGAAGGGCACACAATTTGAGTGTAATTGGTGAGCTAGACTATTGGGCGTCTCACCTAGAAGTCGTCAGGTGCACTTTCTCCTGTGCTTATGATGGTATTTTCAATTTAGTTGGCAGAGTTATCCTAAACAATGACTGTTTATCCGCTTCGTTCTGTGACGCCCAGTTCAAATGAAGAACAATTTTGTGGCTATCATTGCAAACAAATCTTAATTTAAATTTAATTACATCTGAGAAATCAATAGATCGGCCTAAAATTAGTTCACTGTGTTATCGAATCCAGGATATTTATAGTTGACCGAGCAACATGAGTGATAGTTTTAATTACATATAGAAGCCAAAGTTTGCTCGTTGACAGCACGGCGCGGCACAGTGAGACTATCAAAACTATGAATAGCCGAGTTTAGACCTCAACAAGAAAGGAACAAAATTGCCAATATTAAATTGAGCTATATAACGGTGTAGCTACTCTATTTCTGCGTTTATGACTGTAAATATATCTTATTTCATAAATTTACTCTTTCCGTTATTTTGGTCGGAACCAAAAAAGTCCATGTTTTTTCAACCTCATTCAAACTCAAACTTTGTGCGACTTGATTTCGCAAGAATTTGCACTGCTACGAAATAATTCATTTGTGCAAAGCATAAGGTCATTGGTTTAATTAATTCGTGTTGGTGACTGTGCGTGCTAATGAAACATTAAACAATTAAAACTCGGGATGCGTGTGTGAAACTTGCACGAAACGTGGTGAATCAGGAGCATTTTAAACCAAACCTTACTTACAATAGTAATGAATATAGCGCACAGCCACCATATTGAAAATATTAGTAATAAAATCTATTACGATCATTTATTGGAGCTACAATGACGAAACTTGGCAATAAGCTAGAATCATGTAAGTGAATACCTATCCCTAAGTGACTGCATGCATTAAAGATAGTGACCAGGAGTAAAGCATACAGATCAATAAATAAGGGCATCATTGCGCAATTAGCATGCAACTTGTTAAGAGTGTAGTATAGAAGGAACCTCACGGCCATTTTGTAAATATACGTTTTTAAGTCAATAACTCCCTATGTACTATCGCCTGCAAAAATAACGGGCCGTCTTGCCGTGCGGGAGTTGAGTTTTCGAGCCATCAGGTTGCTAACACTTTGTGTGTTCTCGGGAGGGGAAGTACTCGTATAAGAGAGCTACAACGTAGGAAATTGCATGTAGATAGATTCACATGAGGAATATTTCCTGTAAGAGGTACAAGATGAACTACTCCACACATGCATGATGGTTGGTAGGCGTAATATTCAAACGTTAAAATCAACTCCTCAGGATGTCATAGCAGAATCACAATGACATTTAGTAATTGAGGAGTATTAAGTTGCAACTCGAGCATTTACCACGAGAATGTCAACCTGACTCTTACCTCCCACCGCGATCTCAAAAATACAGTATAAAACTTTAAAATGGGAACATGCAATATATAGGCCTAGTAGTTAGAATAACGACACTTACCACGGCGTTAGACTCTTATAAGGCGCTTTCACTGCGAGTGTGTTTATCCTTTAACATTCCCGTTTCAACGGGGTGGGAATGAGATGCAATGAATGTTTATGTGGCTGGTGGATTTCATGGCCAGATGATCTCTTTGACGCCAACGCTATGAGAGGAGTTAATGAGATATGAAATGAACGAAGATGAGTGAAACAGGGTAAGGAGTTATTAGACTGTACCGCCCCATCATTTGCCTGGAGAAGAAAACGGTCAACTATGGAGAACCTTTTCTAGGATAGCCGACGATGGGTTTTGAACCCACTTATCTACCGAATCCACAGATTGCTTGGCTTTAGGGCTTAGCGCTGCGCCTTAGCGAGCGTAGCTACGTTGACCAGTACGGTTGTATATTACTTGACTCAATGCGCTGTCTGAACATGACATTAATAGTTGACCACACTAATTCTACGAAATTATACAGCATATTGAGGAAGAAAATACAAACCAACTGTGGGCTACGCTTGCTAAGGCGCAGCGCTAGGCCATGTGACCAAGCTCTCTGCGGACTCAGTAGACGTGGGTTCGAGTCCCACCGTTGCCGCCCTTGAAATGGTTTCCGTGACTTCCCCCCATTTTCAATCCAGGCAAATGCTAGGATCGTACCTTCTAACAGGCCACGGCCGCTTCCTTCCACATCCTTTCACAGTTTCATTCATCTTCTTGCATTTCATCTCTCATTAACTCCTCTTATGAGGTTGGCTTCAAGAAGGACATCCCGCCGTAAATACCATTCGCCACAAATACACTCATCCCATCTCATCCCCGTCCCCGTTGAAAACGGGAATAATAAGGGGTGGACATACATACATACATACTGTACCCATCCCGGGAGACGACATGCGACGACCCGGCTAAAAGCGTCGCATATCATCCCGAAAGAGGCAAGCAGAGGATGACAAAATAAAACGAATCTGCTGAAATTCAGTTTGGTATAAAACAAACGAAGTTAGCTCGGGTAAGCACGAGTCAGAGTGTCTCCAGGGCGTGACGGGTCAAGAATAGCAAAGGTGGGCGTCCTCAAGCTGGATCACATGAAAAAACACACTTCCCTGGTGAAGCCTTACAATTACACAGGAAAAGATACTGGAAAATGACGCAGTCACGGTTAAGATTAATATATATATATATATTGTATATTGGCAAGCAAGAAATAAGAATAAATGGTCCTTCCTACGAGACTGGTGGCGTAAATAAATTATGATATGTGCAAAAGTCCAATAAAAAAAATCAGCTCGTGCCTGTCGTTTAAATTCACAGGGTTACAAAAGAAAATAAGCTAAGAATTCATTTGTCATTTCAGGAATTCTTTCGTACCACCGAAACACTTTACTTCACTTATGATTCCTGAATGACCTATTCAGCCCTAAATTTTACACAATTCTCCTGTAAACATCCAAAGACATCTGCTAAATTCTGAATCATAATTATTCACAATATTCACGCACTTGTGGGTTGAAAGAACCACAATTAATTGCTTTTATTTTCAGCAATTTATCTCTATAAATTTCATTCTTTCTTGTAAACTGAAAAACCATTTAATCAGGTAATCTTTTCATTTTCTGGTTTAATGAAAATTATCATTCTTTCAATTATATTTTGTGTAATTGATTAATTGATAGATAGAATCATGATGCTTAAGCCTCACAAACGACTATATAACAAGTTTCCCGAACTTATGCACCGTACAACTGAGTTGTCAGTCACGTGAATTTTATCCAAAATATGCTTAATTAATTTATTAACCTTTCCAAATGTGCAAAAAATCATAACTTATTAGGGCCAAATCAACTACTGCATCCTTAAGCTACGCATTCACCCCTAATACCACATAAATATCTCAAAATTGGATCTCATCATCCATAAATACCACGTAAATATTTCATTATAAACCGCATCATCAATATGACTGTAATTTCATTCAATAATCTAATTAGAATTCAGCATTTTGTCTGAATACTCAATTCAACTGGATCCACAATAATCAACTTTAAATAATTCCAGTATAACCCAATTATAACGTGGCAACAACATGTACTCTTTCAACCTTGCTTTGTTGAATGCACTGCACGATATACCTTCAATGCTCCATAAAAATAATCCTCACTAATTCATTTGTCACATTTGCTGTTCAATTACTCAGCTCACATACCATTCAGTTTAATAGACCAGAACATAAAATCCATTTGACGTTCTAAACTCATATTCACGATAACATCGCACCAGTTGAACACTGACTATGAGTGTATTTGACATAAGCATCCTTCAACTTGAGATCTACTACTCTGTTACCAACTATATTCTATCTTTCATCATGACGTGTTACAACAGGAATTACTGTTGCCTAAAAAACTTGGAAAATTTATTGAAGCTGGGAAAAACCCATGTATATTAACTGGTAGATTGCAACAATAATCAAAACATGATAATAAGATTAAGTTACTTTGATATCTATAAATTCAGCTGATAGGTGAGTGGCATTTATATCTGACTCTCTTACAATCCAGTTAGCATGTCGTAGAAAATGGAGATGATTCCTAACTGGGATTGAGATATTGTCTCACACGTACTGCTCAAAGCAAGTAGGCCCCATCGACGGCTAAGATGATTCCTAACTGGGATTGAGATATTGTCTCACACATACTGCTCAAAGCAAGTAGGCCCCATCGACGGCTAAGAGCATTCCTAACTGGGATTGAGATATTGTCTCACACATACTGCTCAAAGCAAGTAGGCCCCATCTACGGCTAAGATGAATAATTCTCAGGAATGGAATGAATTATAAGTGGTCAGTCAACTTATCAGTGAATGAAAAACATCGCTCCAGCAAGCAAAGCAGAAAATATAAAAAAAAAACACTCGAAAAGAAATCCTACAGAAAATCACGAAGGCGAAACACATCCGAAAACCTCGGATAAATATCGAAATTCCACTAACAATCGCTCACAAATGCACCGAAGAAATGTAAAGAAAATCTTATATCAGTCTCAAGTGCATCGAAGAAGTATTAAATGAATACCATACTCGTGTGCTCATGTTACATTAGACTCATGACGAAAACTAATAGCTTGGTCCCCAAATACCACGATATGGATTCCCCATGATCCTCGGCCTTCTTCTCCGTGCCTGGTGGTATCCAACGTCCATGGTGTCGGCATCCATTCTTAAAGGATCGGCGTCACCCCTGCCAGTCCTCACGAATCTTGATGACCGTCGCCTCTCAGGTCTCTTCGGGATCGACGCTCCGCTCCGCCATCCCGCGCCCTTGGACTTTGTGCCACATGACTGTGCTAGAACATTCCATCATATTCTCAGGTCCCTTACAGATCATAAAACGTGTTGTGTTGGGTGAAGTAATTACGGACCCCATTGTCGGTTAATCTCGTACACCACTGTAGTATCAGTACACCTCAGTATTATTTAATAAAGTCCAGAAATAAGCTCCGACGATACTATGGTATAATTTGCAAAACGTCGATACAGTATCATCTACGGTACTATACTTGTTTACCACACTGTATTTGCGTAGTATGATTACTTACTTCCATTGGCGGCTCGCACATATCGCAGTTGGGAGGGAGGGGGGGGGGGGGGCTGTATGCACATGCATTAACGTATCTTATTTGTAGATCAGCTCCGGGTGCCGAGTCTTGAAAGTGACGAATTTTCCGATGACAAGGTTATTGACATTCGGTTAGCTGCTAATCTGACCCTTCTGAATAGACAGCATTCCAAGTGTAGTAAGTATTTCTTGTCCCATGTTAATTCCTGAGGTACGTTTTGGTCCTCGTGAGTTACGAGAAGCAGGGTTCTGGTTCAGCGGCAGTCATAGGCAGGGTGATAGCGATACGTAACTATTTAACGACCCCTGTAAATGACGGACCTAAGTTTCCAGTGAGAAGGAAACTCAAAAGTTTTACAGCTCCACCGATATATCGAAATTCTCTTTTTGATATAAACATTCTCTTGCGATAGTATTATGATTCTATTTATATATTTCCTTGTTTCTAGATAGTTCATTGTTATGATGCTTAATCGATTGTTGATATATCGAACTTAAGCTCTTCTGTACATCCACTTTCCCTAACACTGCAAAATTTATCATGTTATTTAAATGAGTTCTGAAAGATGCGTGCTACCGAATTTTTTCGCTCAGATTTCTAAGATCTGTCACTCCCTTTTGAGTTCTACTAAATTCCCCACCGACTATACTGTGAAATAATATACAAGTATTTATTAAAATCACTCACGCGAGAATTCTACATTAGAATCTTGATCTATTATACGCATGTTGGCAAGACTGATTGTACAAGTGTTTGAAGAAAATATGCACAAATTATGGAGATGGTTGAATGCCTTCCTTTCATTGGGAAGGGATGATGATGGACTTGGTTCTTCTAGTACCTACTAGATTCCGTGAGCACTTACCTGAGTTCCATCCTGCTTCTGCTCACGATTCTCACTGCCATTCAGTGCTACAAACCTAGCCATGTTGCAGCAAAAGCCTTTCCCATTTAAACAATTTCTTGCGATAGTATTATGATTCTATTTATAATTTATTGCATTAGAATATAAGTCGCAAATTTTCTGAACACGAATTAGGAGCTGTTAACCTATACCAGTACAATATTTGAGCTGTTTGTAAGCTGTTTACTCTATTGTTTCCAAAGATGTATTGGCACTCTGTGGCGTTGCTGCAAGGATTGCAGCACCCAAAGAGGCTTTCATAGGACAACTTGGCAATGGGGGAAGTGGATTCAGAAAGTGCGATGTTAAGTTCTTAAGGCGCTGCCGAGAATGCAGCAGCCGTGGGTGGGGGAGCGGATTTACAAGCAATACTTATGAAAAATGTAAATAGTTCAGCAGAGATATATTTAATTATACCGTTACCCCGTTATTTGAATGTGTAAATTGATATTTTCAAATACCCTGGGGGGGGGGGGGGGGGGGATGGACTCTGCAGCTCACTATCATCAGCCGCCACTGCTTACTACACGACACATCATTCATGGCATGAGAAATAGTTCGTGTGCACTGCTGTTGGAGTTGGCCAAAGTTAATTCACTTCACTGTAGGATATCGTATTGCCTAATAAACAGTAAAATAATTTTCATATAACTGCAATTTAAAAGTTTTTGAGAGAACGAAGCCTCAGACCACTATTCAAATTTTGCTGTGACAATAAAGTTCGGTGAATAGTCCTATACTATCAACATATATAGATGCACAATCCACGACAGTAACCCTATTGTCCTTCAAAATAGTCTTCTCCCGTAACTATGCAATGCTGAGATCGGCGATACATGTCCTGGAAACTTTGCAAGAAGGCGTCCTTTGGGATGGTGTTCAAATGGCTCGCCACGTGACCGAAAGTTCGGTGAATGGGTCTATATTACGAACGGATTGTTGGCTTACCTGAAACAGCCGTTACTGTCCTTCGAAGTAATCCCCGTGGATGGTTATGCACTTCTGAGAATGTCTGTACAAGTCCTGGAAACTCTTTAGTGATAGCCTTCAGTTTGGTGGTCACATTACGTTGGATGTCCGAAAGGTTCGAAAACCTCTGGCCCTTCAGGGTTTTTCGGTGACCCTGGACCTGGACCCCGCCACTCCATACTTTGACGCTTGACTTCGGGGTCGTACCTCAGACATGGTATGTAAACATAACCTCCCGCGATCGTAATCTTCTTTTTAATTAAAGGTGTTATGAGTGACAAAAGGTTCAGATAAGTCTTTTCATTCATTCTGATAGAATTATGGCAATCACGCGGATATATCTTCAATTCACTCTGCGAATTAACGTGGCGATAGGTATTTCTCTTCAATAACCACCCTTTGAACCACAAATCACGCTTCTTATTTCGCGTTTTCCTCTTGTGGACAAGGCAAAGGCAAAGCCAAAGCGAGAGCATCGTCTTCCCAGCTCGCCATAGTGCAAGCGCCAACTGGTGCTTGTTCAAGCATACTTGTACCGTGTGGTGATGTAGGGACATTTTGCAATCCTGTACAAAAAGATTGATCATGCGTGCTTGATAACCGAACGTACAAAACCAGACCAATTTTATTTGTAAGCTACATGGATAGAAATTTGATGCGTTTAGCGCACCAAAAATATTCGTACAAATTGCAACGGCGTGTTTTGTGACTTTTACATCGAGCTTCGAAAAAAGTATCAAGGTACGTTACATTTTCGGCAAGTCGAGTTGGTACCGACAAAGGGAGAAAGTCACAGCTTAAATTGCCAACCAAGCTTGCAGTTTGGACGTCGGCAAAATTTTTTGGTGCGAAAAAAGCCCCAAATTCCTATCCGTGCATTGCTGCACATTCATCGTGCCATCACTATAAACATCGATTCGGTAATCACAAGGTTTGCTAAACATAATAGACGAGTTGATTTTGTTATATAAATAATCGGTTTTATATAACAGGTATGAAGTTGTACAGTTGTAACAGAACATAATAATTCCAATGAAGATATTTCAGTATTGAATAAAATGAAAAAAAAAAAAACTATTTTCAGTTAAATATTCTCTAAGTTTTATTTGTCTGGTTATTGTGTTTTGGTTTTTTGAGTTTGCAAGAAAATTTGGTCTTCGTTTGGGGGGGGGGGGTCATGATCCCCGTGACCCCCCCTGAATCCGCGCCTGTATCACCGTCAACGTAATGCCAATTCCAACTGTATAATATCGCGGCGTGATGTGGGTGTCGGCGCGTACTTGGCTCGATGTCTCCGACACAAAGAAAAACATATTGCACTCCCTGAAATGAGCCACGCTAGAATGCGAACTGTACCGGACCGTAATTGAACTGCACTGTCACTGATTCAGGATGGCTATCACCAGCCACTCAAGGCGCTGGCTAAAACAGTACTGTATCTCATTATTGATAGCTCTCACAAGCTGAACTGTTTCACACGCTTCGCTGCTCTGGCCTGCTATCGTGCTATGTCCCCCGCTTGGAGGGGTGAGCTTCGAGCCTCTGACGTCACATATTCTCCTACGTCGCCAGATATTAAATCCTTACTGGTCATCCACGCACATGAAAAAAATAATCATGCAGAGGGATAGCAAAATATATATCCATGAACTATTATCTTGAAGTCATTAATAGATTCTCACACAGTATTATTATCTTACATTATCTTGTAATGAAATTACATTTTCTGGGTCCCGGCATTCTCGTTGCTTCGATGCTGCAAGCCATTTCCCCTTCGTTATTGACGTCTCGTTCCCATAGTTAGCCGCAAACGCTATCAGCGACCTCTTTTCAGCACGTTTTACCCAACATGGTCAGCGTAGCCGATTCGACTCAGGTCACACCGAGTACAATACACACATAAGGTTCAGATAAGGAAAGAGATACAACTATATTCATGCATTTAAGAGAAAGTGGGCAGTATATTCATTACTATAGACTACATGTGTTTCAAAAACAGCAGGTCAGCAAGAAGGTTTTCTGTTAGGAAAACATCATAAAAAGTGATTTATTAGAAAATACAATTGAAATATATTGTAGATGATTACGAATTTTGCAGGAAATGCACATCCTAATTTGAAACAGGTCTAATTAGTAGTCTTGAAAAAAATTAGATATGGTAAATGTTGGTTTTCTTTACGTCATCTTTCCGATGAGTGCAGAGAAGCTTTTATTTTGCTGAATTGTCTGAAAATAGGCATTGGACCGTAATGAAATTCTCTACCGCAAACAGGGCATGTTTCTGGAGTGAATCTCTTCACTTCATCAATCAAGCAAAGTGATGCTTATGTCGGCCATCACCCACTCTTTGCACAGCATAATGTAATCAACAGACACAACCTTCTTGTAATTACAATGGCTGACATGTTGTGTGTTGATTACGGTTTACAGCTTCAGATTCCTTGTTACAGTTTTGTAATCAACTTGCGTGTTACAATATAATTGATATATTACCTCATCTAACTCCCCATGATGTTTGAAGTCAACTCGTGTAAACAGATAATGTTTTTCTCCATTCTTGCCATCATTATCTTGGATGTACGCCACGTCACATGCAAATGTTCTTGTGTTTGCTCCTCCTGTTACGGATAGGAATGACTTTGGTCATCAGCCCCGAGGGTGGAAACAATTAAGGAACTTGCTCACATACACTAGGAGAGTCTGTTCACCACCAGCTTCAAATCCCCAGTTCTTTAAACCTAATGAATGACGGCAATCACCCATAAGCTGCTGTGTACCTTTCGAAGGCGGTTGAAATACAAATTATTTCGTTTTACATATGATGGTTTAAACCTGACGTACTTCAGTAACAAAACAAAGGGATTTTTGACGTTTTATGTATATCTATTTATGTTAATAAGTGAAATTTGATTTTAACATTAGAAAAGTGCGCCCATCCACAATCTTGAATGAATGGAATCGTTTATCTTGTGTCTTTTGCGGAGAAAGCCCTCTGTGTGAGACTACATATTTGCTGCGTTTCGTGATTGTAACACTAAAAATATGCATTGTTGATATTAATGTCTGGTATATTCAAGTTAGCAGCTTCAAGTTATATGCAGAGGACAAATGCAAGTGAGGTACTGCACCCGAATCCCGCATAGTCATAGCCCATATCCGCAAAGATAGAAAAGGATTGTAGGAAGGTCGATACCCAGTCAGGTTAACCAACACTACCCTACTAGGATAATGACTAGGGAACCCTCGATGCATACCGGCCATGCAATAACACTACCGATTAGTTACACATTTACATAGAAAATAAACTATCCTAAACACAAAATGGTAGGACGAGAATCTCGGCTCTCGGGTGTGAACGGTGAACGTTGAGACTAACTTGAACTCTAGTAACTAATTCGCAGTATTATCGCATGTCGATTGCCGGAATGAAATGATGATCAGATTTATAAAAAACGAACAGGCAAACAAAAACAAGTGCCTGGGATTTATTTCCAAACAAATACAAATATTAAAAAGAGTAATCCCTACCATGAATAACTAAACATGTTAAAATTAACTGTTACACACGTCAAATAATTCTACTATTTGTAGAATAAGTGTATCTGAACTTTCTCGTTACAACAATGTAACTATATTAAGTTTCACAAAATGGTTACGTAAATTGACAGTCACCCTGTGGCTGTGTCATTGAAATGGTCTGATTAAAATCAGCTGTTCACTCATGAAAATGAATTTAACATTACAAATACCCTACATTATACACGGGCGTGCGTAGAATGTAACCATCTACTCTAATAATATTGTTATTAATGATATGTGGTTTAAATATTTACATTATTTACAGATCTCGTGCTTCACACGGTTTAAACATTACCATTAACACTGTCAGTCGCGCTCTGACAGCTTCATAGTGTCTCTGTTACAAAAACAGTTCTTTTTACAATGCTTCTACCAACGATCAAATTCTCAGGTACTTCTAGTGGTATGTCATAATAAATAAACCCGAGTATCAAACAATTAAGTTAAATACAGCTTGGAATGTCGTGTCAATAAATAAAACATTAGGATAAAGATCGATGCGAAACTAATTAAAGACTCTATACATATCGTGGATCATTTACAAATACTCTCAGACATAAACAATTCAAACATTAACCTCTGTGTTAGCGTTTTTAATCATCTTGTAACAATTCGTTGCTCCAAATAGCAATATATTCCTTCCTTCCGCAATGCAGTGAACAATACTTATCAATGGCGTCTTACTACGCTCCAAACATGTCTTACTTCCTTCCTTTTCTCTCTATGAACATTCTTCACAACTCCGCACTGCATTACTTCCATAAAAAACCCATCTTGCTACACACTTGTAGAAGAATTAGTGAACTACATAACTACGCTAGAGTATGTTACCGTTCAGAATGCACTCCTAACTCTCAACTCCTGTATAAATTATTAAACCTCGTGCATCAAATTACAACAATTACATGTTCGTTCACATTAATACAATTCACAAAGTACTTCCTATTCCTTTCATTAGCGCTATTCGTTCTCTTTGATCTATAACAAACTTGTTCATTCACGTTACCAAAGGTTAACAATATTAATTTGTAGTTCGCTCGTCTTTTAGTTGTTAATAAAAATAAATACACATCCTCGCCCTTCTGGTGTAAATTTAAATATATAAACCATTCATATTTAAGTTGTTTTTAACATACAAGACCGCAGGTAGACTAACATATCTCCTGGTCTATTCCTCTCAGTTAAACAATGTTTATACTTTAATTGTTTATAAATATAGGCATCATTTGACCACAATTGTCAATACCATGATCCTAATTTATAGGGTATATTCGTAATATAATAGTCCAAGACTATTTAGTTGTCTAATTAGTTATATTCCGCTATAGGAATTATATAACATTCAAATTGTTATAAATAAATATTTCAGATGTATATAAACATCGTAATGTTTGTTACATAGAATTATAGCATCCCACAATAATGCTTCACTTGATAAAAATGCATTATAGACATATAAATGACTAATTTCGCTGTTACGCATAGAAATTGTTAATAACAATTATAATGTTTAAATGTTCTTACAATTTGTCAATATTTACGCTCTTCTCAAAAATAAAATGTAATCGAATAATCGAATAATCTCTTTGAGATATCAAATAAACAAATAGTCGATTAATCAAATAATCGAGTTATCTAAGCATTATCGAAGCATTCCTTTTATAAAACGAGTATCGTTCGAAAGTGAGGGTCATACAACGTTTCCTTCAGAATAAAAATATACGTGAAACGCATTTCATATGCATGAAATAACGTCTTAAACGACACACGAAGACGTATCAAAAAATTACAATAAAACTGTAAAATTTAAGCTATTAAAAACAAAGAATAAAGATAAGAATTACTACAAATGAAGTTGGTCACTCCAAAAATGGATTTCTACTACTACAGCAAAACTACAGACATGGATCAAACAGTTGTTCTACCTTGAGACGTCTTCTACAGCCAGGGAATACCTCTATCAGCTGTCCTAGATGTTCCGTTGAAGCTGTCATCGCTCGCCTCCTAGCGAAACCAGTTACTGCCAAGCCCGTGCAAATCAGCTGCGGTCGACCCGAACTCACTCGGCCTGCCATCACCTGTTCAGCATCACGGCTTGAGCTGCTAACGGTAGATGCGTCATCTTCGCGGCCAGCGGCCTGGTAACTGCGTTCCTTGGTTCGATCGGCTGCAAACGGTCTTCTGCTTCTTATCTCTGTCCTGCAGAGTGGTCTCGACAATGTAGATCCGCAAGTCCTGGGTTGACATCTCGTCCTGATGTTGAGGGACATTTTGCTTGTGGTGTAGAAACTCATATTGGAATACTGCAAGTTGTTGCGCAGTTGTAGCTGTGTCGATCCTTGAATTTCCAAGTCACTCTGACCTCCCAATCCATGGTATAGATTAACCTCCTTTCATTTTATTTAGTTCTCCATAATCTTCTCTTCAATAGACGTAGAATAAGCTTTTCCTCCCCGACTTAAAATAGCTGCCATCATGTAGACAGTGCAAGCCTCCGTGGCTTAGGCGGCAGCACGCCGGCCTCTCACCGCTGAGTCCGTGGTTCAAATCCCGGTCACTCCATGTGAGATCTGTGCTGGACAAAACGGAGGCAGACAGGTTTTTCTCCGGGTACTCCGGTTTTCCCTGTCAACATTTCATTCCAGCAACACTCTCCACTATCATTTCATTTCATCTGTCATTCATTTAATCATTGCCCCAGAGGAGTGCGTCAGGCCTCGGCAGCCGGCACAGTTCATATCCTCGCCGCTAGATGGGGGCTTCATTCATTCCATTCCTGACCCGGTCGGAGACTGGAAGCAGGTTGTGGATTTTCCTTTTCATGTAGACAGTAACTTAATGTAGATTGTGATGAAATACTGCTGAATGTATAGTTGAAATCGTTGTAACAATATCGTTGCTTGCAATAGATAATGCTGTTAGTTGTTGCTACTCTGTGAAGTGTTGTTCTATAATCGAAGTCTCGTTCTAATGCAGTAATACTTTTATGAACGCTGGTCTCTCCAATAATAATGTAAATGCGTTTCGCCGGCTCCTCTTCCCAACTTCCTCGGCGATGCCTAGGTTATTCGATGGTACATCGGTGCCTATCGACCGGGCTTATGTTGCGTACAATAACTGCTTTTTTGCTGTGCGCGTGCGTCATAACGCGTCCGCTCGTGTCCAGTCGCTGTGAGAGAGTGTCCGCCACGCTTCTTCTCCCCGCGGCGCGTGTCACTGCTGGCCTAGCTCCGCTAGCCTCAAACACATGTATATTAATATAAATATACTCATATTCGCTCTATTATTCAATAATTTATATTTCTTTTCAACCAAATAAATTTCATATTGCGTTCTACACCTGTAGATATGCTTATTTCCCTTTATATCTGCCAAATTTGTATAAAAGCGATTCCCACAAAAATGAAGTGCTATTATTGGATTGGCTGTTGAAATATTCTGAAAAAGGCTCCTGGGTCTAGCCTCTTCTCCACGGGTCGTGTGCATTGCTTTGTTATGATCGCCTTGCTAACTAAAACTGGTTTTCTAGTGCCAAACATGAAGCTTTGTACAATTTCCAGCTCCGAATAATCGAACTCTCCTTAGTTAAAATCTCATTCACCAGAATATTTCCAAATAATAAATTCCTCAAAATGCTTCAAATTTCTCCAAAATTCTTTCATTATGCTTCATTTGCATTCCATAATACATGTATATTTATTAAATTATTTTAATTCCAAATTTCCAAATTTTCCTTCCAATGGTGCACAAGTCGTTCGAACCTCGGCTCGGTCAAAGGTCCTAAGCTGGGCTGAATTCGCGTTCAGTACCTTATCAGTTATTTTCCACTCTTAGAATGTTTCGTGTTAATTGCGCAATTGAATTCTGAGCTATTGATTTTGAAGTTTCAATACTATGCTCAGCCATCGTCTGGAATATCTGGCGGGGATGTTCTTTAGCCTTTGTCATACAAAGCCTATATACGGTAAAATTCAAGGAGGTGGATGGGCATAGTTTTCTAATGTTCCAATTGCTCTGGATGTAAAAGTGGAATTACTACGAAGCTTAGTAAACAAGTCGTCTTATATAGGGCACAACTCCTGACGTTCATCGAACACTCAGTGTGTCACTCAGTTGTACTTCTTGGTGAAGACACATAATTAAAACTATACCCATACATTTAAGAGAAAGTAGACTACAGGTTATTTACTGAATATCATTGTTCTTTCTGGTCACAATGCTGATTGCCAGTTACACTGACTTGTTTATAAGTTATTCTGTTGCATTTAATTTCTAATAGAATCATTGGATCCCGGTTTTAATCAATTGCCTACATTCACTCAGTTCATCAACTCCATTTCATGAAGGTAAATGTAATGGTGTTCTCTGCCAATTTTGAATACATACATTTATCTATCATTGATCAAACACGTACTGAAAATCCACCATTAATACTGTATATTCCGCTGGTTAAAAGGAACTGATCCAGCGTTGACTTACTTTATTACTATAAATTATGAGGTATGTCAAGGGTGATGAAAATGTTATAGTAATGGGAGATTGGAATGCTGTGGTAGGAAAAGGAGAAGAAGGAAATATAGAAGGAGATTTCGGATTAGGTGAAAGGAATGATCGAGAAAGCAGGCTGATGGAATTCTGCACCGAGCATGAGTTGGTCATAGCTAACACCTTATTCAATAACCGCAACAGAAAAAAACCACATGGATGAGACCAGGAGATACAGGGCGTTACCAAATTGACTTCATTATGGTAAAGCGGAGATTTCGAAACCAGATTTTGGATGGCAAAACATATCCCGGTGCTAACATAAACTATGACCACAATCTGGTTGTTATGAAATGCAGATGAAAGTTGTAGAAATTGAAGAAAAGTCAAAAACCAATTAGGTGGGCAATATACATACTGAAAGAGAAGGATGTAAACGAAAGATACAAGAAGACTATAAAGGGACGACTAGTGAAAAACCCTAAACAAACTTCAATTGCAGACGAATGCGCACTTTTGAAGAATGAAATAACAAAATCCGCAGAAGAAAACATTGGTAGGAAAGAAAGATTAGGTAGAAACCCGCGGATTACTCCGGATATACAAGAATTAATGGATGACAGGCGGAAACACAAGAATGTAAGAGATGAAAAGGGGAAAACAGAATACAGACGTCTGAGAAATGTGGTTAACAAGAAGTGCAAGGAAGCGAAAGAAGAATGGTTGAAAGAGAAATGTACAGGTATAAATAACTGTCTGAAATTAGGAAAAGTAGACACAGCTTACCGGAGGATTAAAAATACTTTTGGGGAAATGAATACCAAGTGCTGTAATATTAAGGACACAAATAGAAAGACTCTAAAAGATAGGGAAGAAAAGATTGAGAGATGGAAATCTTACATGGAGTGTTTGTGTAAGGGAAAGGAGATTGAGAATCGTGTAATGGAAAGGGAAAAGGACATTGATGAGGAAGCGAATGGAGATCAGAATTTGACAGAGCATTGGAAAACTTAAGCAGGAACAAAGCACAAGGCATAGATGATATTCCGATTGAGTTGCTACGCTGCAGAGGTGATGATGGCCTGATCAGGTTATTTCACTTGGTGTGTAGGATTTATGAGACAGGTTAGGTACCCTCTGACTTCAAGAAGAATGTTATCATCCCAATACCGAAGAAAGCAGGAGCTGACAGAAGTGAAGATTACCCTACAATCAGCTTCATCACTCATGCTTCAAAGATCCTGATTAGAATAGTTTACAAGAGCATGGAGCGCCAGATAGAAACGGAGTTGGGTGAATACCAGTTTGGCTTCAGGAGATATTTAGGAACAAGGTAAGCTGTACTAAGTCTAAGGCTGAATCTGGAAGGTAGAACAAGGAAAGATAAGAGAACATTCATGGCATTTGTAGACTTAGAAAAGGCTTTTGATAACGTTGATTGGGCTAAATTGTTTGACATTTTGAAATCTATTGGAATAAAGTACAGGAATAGGAGGGTGATCTACAATATATACAAAAACCAGACAGCAGTCATTCGAGCTGATGGACATGAGAGAGAAGCTGGTATTCAGAAAGGTGTAAGGCAAGGCTGCAACTTGTCACCCATACTTTGTAATCGTTACATTGAAAAAGCAATGAAGGAAATTGGAGAAAAATATAAAGTGGGAGTGAAGATTCAAGAAGAAATAGTTTCAACTCTGAGATTTGCTGATGACCTCGTCATCTTGGCCGACATGCCAGACGATTTGAATGAGTTTTTGAATGGTATGGAGTCCGTCTTGAGGAAAGAATTCATGATGAAAATTAATAAATGTAAAACAAAAATATTGGAATTTATCCGAAATAAATCAGAAACCTCTATGGACATCAAATTGTCAGGTGAAAAGCTAAAGGAAGTAGGAGACTCCTGTTACTGAGGAAGCAAAATAACCATTGATGGACAAAGCAAGGAGGATATAAGAAGTAGGTTGGCTCAGGCAAGGAAAGCATTTATACAGAAAAGGAATCTGTTGACATCGAATATAGATTTATGTATTAGGAAGTCATTTTTGAAAGCCTTTGTCTGGAGCGTGGCACTCTATGGAAGTTAAACTTGGACTCTTGGTGTAGCAGAAAAGAGGAGAATTGAAGTGTTTGGAATGTGGTGTTACAGGAGAATGGTGAAGATCAGATGGGTAGATAGGGTGACAAACGAAGAGGTATTAAGACGAGTGGGAGAGGAGAGACGTTTATGGCGACTGTTAATGAAGAGAAGAGATAGGTATGTAGGACACATACTAAGACACCCATGAATAGCAAGCTTAGTTATGGAAGGAAGATTCGAGGACAAGAACTGTAGGGATAGACCAAGGTTAGAATATGTTAAACCGATTGCCTCGGATGTAGGGTGTGGTAGCTACGTAGATATGAAACGATTAGCTCAGGACAGGGAGGCATGGAGCGCTGCATCAAACCAGTCAAAGGACTGGAGACTCAAACAACAACAACATGAATCAAATGACAAATTTTGTTCAGGCGCTTGGAACAGTGAAGGAATGACGTAACTTAATCCTCTCCTTGCAAGGAGTTTTTTGAACAACTAAGGAACATTTTGTGTCAGAGATATGCATTGTTATACCATTATTGATATAGACCACCTTAAGATTGATGGTCTAGAAGAACTTCAGAAGTACAACACCAAGGAAATGCTGATGTATTTCACTAGCCTTTTCTTTCAGGTCCAATGTTCAATGATGATCATGATTGTTCCTTACCAATTTATCTGAATATGGGGTTAGTTAAATGAATGAGTAATACATGTTATAGTACAATGCATATATTACCTCTTAGTTCCGCTCCTTAAAACAACAATAACTAACTACAATATATATATGAATGGGGAATAATAAACCAGAGTGCGACTAAAATTGAAGAATATGCATGTTTATGAATATCCTCCATTTGGTATAAATTGTGACTAATTAGCAGCCGCATATAGACAGTTTGTTATTATACCTTCGGGATGCATAGGGCATGGAACTAACATGGTTTCTCCGTACGTTACACGGCACGTAACAGCAGAAAAAATTTACGGGGATCTTTTGGTTGAATATAAGCCAGAGGTGGCCAAACAGCATTCCGGGCACACTATCACTCTGGCTGCACTCCAGCGTGCTTCTGGCGCGGACGGCTTTCCAGTGATGGTGGGGGAAGACTATATGTCTGTTCCTCTGTCGCTCGCTTTCCCGCCTTACTCTCTCTCGTACTGCCTTTGCTGTGTCGAAGGTCAAACGGTTGCGGTGTGGTGTCCCTTATATTGAAAGGATTTTCTACCAGATTTCTAGAACTTGCAAACTTCAACCTGTTTTTGAAATTTTTGTCAAGCCATTTTCAATCTATGTAACTGAGGTTCCGCGTGAGTTTCAAATGGAGATTATACATTTGCAATGTAGCACTATACTTAAAGATATTCTTAGCTATGTGAAAAATTTGCCCGATTTCTACTCAAAATTACCGCAGCAAGAATATCCAAAATTGCACAGGTGTTATCAATGATTGGAGCAACGTATGTCTGTGCTGTGAAACGTTTCTCTCTGCACTGAAACTAACAAACTGACGGCATCACGCTCTGATATCTGATGATAACCTGCGAAACAGCCTCCGGTTGATTGTCTCACAAGTAATCGTACCGAATATTGAGCACATTGTAAATATTAAAACAAATTGAAAACAAGGAAAATAAAAATGTGACCAAAATTACATTGTCATAAAATATGAGTCCCATGACACCTGATCAATATTTGTGATTGATTTAATTCTGGCCACCTCGTGGCGTAGTGGATAGCATTCTTGGATGTTGCCCTGGAGGTCCGAGTTTGAATCCCGGCACTGCCAAGAAATGTAATTCTGGTCTGAAGGCTGGAACTTGGTACTCTCAGCCTGAGAAGAGGTGTGTTCGGTTCCCATCTCAGCCATCTTGGAAGTAGTTTTCCGTGGTTTCCCACTTCTACTCCAGGCAAATGCCGGGATGGCTCCTAAATTAAGGTCACGGCCGCCTCCTTCCTAGTCCTCACCTGGATTACAAATACACACACTAATACAGCCACCAAAATTACACAGTTTATCGGACAAATATTATATACACACCCAAGTACATGGGGCTACTTGAGCACGATATCGCAAAGCCACTACATCAATCAACAACAATAAAATGTATTAATGCTATGCACGTAATCGTCAAGCGCCGGTACGCGGAGAAAAACGCGTACAAAATGTAGATGTTTTGGACAAGCAACACATTGGAAGAACAGTTTGTTTGTTTGTTTGTTTACATTACGTCCGGTACGAAGGCGATCCCAACTTGACTCGGTCCAACGCACCGGCAGTCAGGGCAGGCAGCCCAGCCAAGAGAGGCAGAAACCAGCCTGCCGGAGTGCGGCGCAGCGCAGCAGGCACACCTAGCGTGCCAAGACTGGCCGCTCCTGAAAATGAAAATCCACAGCCTGATTCCAGTCGACCGACCGGGTCAGGGAATGGAATGAATGAAGCCCCCATCTAGCGGCGAATATATGAACTGTGCCGGCTGCCAAAGCCTGTTACACTCCCCTGGGGCAATGATTAAATGAACGACAGATGAAATGAAATGATAGCGGAGAGTGTTGCTGGAATGAAATTGTGACAGGGAAAACTGGAGAACCCGGAGAAAAACCTGTCTGCCTCCGCTTTGTCCAGCACATGGAGTTACCGGGATTTGAACCACGGACCCAGCGCAGTGGTGAGAGGCCGCCGTGCTGCCGCCTAAGCCACGGAGGCCGCAGCTCCTGATATAAGATTTTAATATACAGTACGTCGTTTGCAACATTAAACATTCAACATACAGTAGATGCTGAACACCACTACAACTACTGTATTTACCATCCGTGCCTGGTTACAAAATTAGCTACTTAATATGCTGTGCATGGAACAATCTGACTTCCTGGAAGTGTAGTGTACATTAAAATGAATTATCCCTCTTCGGATCCCACAACTTCCCGTGCCTCATTCAGCTTACCTACCAGCACCCAATTTTGCTTCCAAAATAGGAGATGCAAATTAATTGACTATCAATTTCTCCTCCAAGATGAATAGTACAGGACAGCTGCACAGAAAAAAACCCCTTTGTTCCAAAAACTGTGCTATGGTTGGCTTTTTGTAAATCGTTAGTAAAACACAAAAAAACTTAACTCTGAATTTTAGAATAATTTGCACGATCATTTTGTCGGAAAACTCAAAAAAACATTGAAAAGCGTTTTTCTCTGAATCGACGTATTTTAAAGAAAAGTTTTTAAACACAAGATGTAGAGGACATTGTCACCTACAATTCGTCTCATTGAGGTCATGTCATACGTTTTGAAATGCAGAAGCTAGGTGGCGCCAAAGTTTCCAAAAAAGTGTTTCTTCAATTTTTGTCCTAGAAAAAATGTTTTGTTCACAAAAGAGCGAACCAGAAATTTGTTCCTATCAAAATTGTCTATAACATTTATTGAAACATTTTTTTCCTCCGCCTTACCGTTCCAAAGTTATAGTCTGCCGAAGTGTGAAAATTGTACTATTCAGATGGCACAAAGGTTAATATGTGTACAGTTATGATTGATACGTTGCGATTGAAATAGATATGATTGTTTGAGCTAATTAACAAACACAGCCCGCGTCCTGTTTGACCAAGACTTAGGCAGCTGTCCGACACCGGTCCCTGTCTAAATTATGCCCACCGCTCTCTCCGCAGTAACAATAGTAGCCTTAACTACGCAGCGTTGCATTTGCTGCGCTATAACTTTGGAACGGTAAGTCGGAGGAAACAAACATTTAAATAAATGTTGCAGACAATTTTGAGAGAAACAAATTTCTGATTCACTCTTTTGTGAAAAAACTATGTTTTCTATGACAAAAAGTGAAGAAACACTTTTTTTGGAAACTTTGGCGCCACCTAGCTTCTGCATTTCAAAACGTATGACATGACATCAATGAGACGAATTGTAGGTGAAAATGTCCTCTACATTTTTTGTTTTAAAAACTTTTCTTTAAAATACGTCGATTCAGAGAAAAATGCTTTTCATTGGGTTTTTGAGTTTTCCGATAAAATGATCGTGCAAATTATTCTAAAATGTAGAGTTAAGCTTTTTTTGTGCTTTTCTAAGGATTTACAAAAAGCCAACCATAGCACAGATTTTGGAACAAAACCATTCCAGCTGTACTCTACTAGAAGTAATTTATCAAGCCTTCAAGCGCATATTCATATTTCTTTATCGGCAAACTCATTAATTCAATTATGTGCACTCATCATTAATCTGGAACACGCCTACTAATATTCATTGAAACAGTGATTTATGTACATAAAAGCGGGTTATTTTGTGATAAATACCTTATGTAATATTTCTTTCAGGTTAAGTTGTAATGTTTGTTTCTCGCCTAATGTAATTAGGCACAATTTGTGTTGACCGACTGAAAAGCTTTCATTAATTAATAATCCGCCTAGTAATGTATTGAGTGGTTGGAGCGATTTGAATGAAACTTGCCAGGAACTTAGGAGCATGCCTTTCTTATTTCCATAAGTGGCATCGCTATTACATGATGGCGCGAAAAATATATACGGTAACTATTCAATATCTCCGAAAATATTTAGGCTAAACTATCTGCAATTTAGTACTGTTATAGAGGCTATGAAATAGTTACAATACATGCATGTATCTCCCAGAAATGTAATGACCACAAAACCAACATTGAGTAAGTACACAGTGGGGAATGGTTCATGGTCTGAATGAGCTGTACCTGGCTCGTGACTTGGTATAATCCGCTCAAAGGAATGAGCAATAAGAAGAGGGTGACCAAATTACAGTACATAACTGCTGTTCGTTATTGGCTGATCTAAAGACTTCTAGGCCCACGGCCAAGGGTAGATTGCTGTTTCATATGATGATCGAGGAGTTTCATGCGGCTGTGATGGAAAAGGCCTTCAATGACACCATCACACTTGCGGGGACTAGAGTTCATGAGTGCCGTTGTCAAGGAAAGCTTTGGGCATACATTAATCCAGGCTGTTCCAGCCGAGCAGCTCGCCCGTGAGCAGCTGAGTACTCGCTGCCTTGTATGAGTAAACCTGCAATATGCAATACAGCTCTGCTGTAGGGGTGGCCGTTACTTAGCGGTGGATACATCAAGATTGACATGAAGCGTATGGACTTGTGCTATGACCTTCGCCCAGCGATGTATTGGCAATTACCCCCAGTTCCTCTCCAAACGTACTCCGAGCATCATTGCTGAGTACTCGCGTGTACGCATACTCAAACTCGTGGATTTAGAACAGCCTGCTTTAATCTCTTTCAGACTTTTTCCTTACGCGGCGAGGGTATTGCATTCCTCTCATAAAGCTCTACCTAAGGTTGTCTCATTTAGCGAGATTTAGATTGACAGTCACGGACTGCATATTCAAACGTGATACACTGAAAATAAACTTCCTAAGCCTATTGAGACCATAGTCATTGTGTTGTCACCCAACCGGGGCACAGAATTGGCAATTGCAATCTACATGTATGCGGATATTTTCATTACCTTGGATATCGACATGTAAGTTATGACTCAAATAATCAATATCTCTAAAAATGGAGTGAGTGTGTGGCACAATATTACTCGCAACACCGAACGCGAAGCCCATTCACTCTCTGCTTTTGATGCCAGTGCCTTGCGTTGAGGGGAAGTACTGCCCCCGTAAATTGAATTATATTGAGACCACGATGGCTGTATTGGCATAAATGAATAAAGTTATGGATGTTATAGTTGTGACGTGTATATTCATGACGTAGGCACGGATGACGTAGACTTCATGCAAGTAGGCTGATTGAGCTGAGATTCTTGGTGACGTCATGATTTTGTTCGAGAAAGATCTGAGATTTACGACGCAGTCGCAGGAAACAAGGTATTGTGCTAAGGAAGAAGTTACGCCATTGGAGGAAAGGCTTGAACCAATGAACGATAGTTTGGAAGGAAGACGGAGATTGCTGAAACTACGATATTTAATTACTTTTGGCATGCAGAATTGTGGAAAACTATTTTCAGTTATGGCATTGATTTGGAATTTTGAAGAAATTAATTTTGAGTTTTTGAAATTTGAAAATCCGTCAAGTATAGCCAAAGTTAAAACTTCTAGCAATGACGCAGCAACAGGCTATGGAAGGGATGGATACGCCCCTTAAGAAGTTGATAAAAGGTCGTGTACAGAAGAGAGGAGCGCTCAGAACTCATACGGATCATACCGCGGATACCGCATATATATTTCAGATGTCATAGTCATTTTCGAGTGAATAAGTGAAGCAAGTTGTCTTTAGCGTGTGGTTAAAGCCCGGCGCATCGAACGAACACGGAGCAGTTCCATTTTACGCTGCTCGAAACTAGGTGAAGTTGAAACGCTCACATTAAAGTTTCCACCAGATAAGATATCAAGAGTTAACTTCAGCCTTTATTATAATTCAATTGGGCAGTACAACATTGAGGTGTGTAGAAGATTTGAACAATTTCACAGTTATACTTCGAAAGATATTGGCATTTTAAGGCTGCCAACAAAAGTGATTTTCTCGCCACCTGAGAAGCACTTTTGTAATTCCACATTATACACTACGGCTGACACGTGCATCGCAACCGTGATATTGGAGAACACGTTTGGTGATACAACGATACATTCTACTATGGAACATTATAATATGGCAGTGCTTTCAATGATTATAACAGAAGTAGAGATGGAAGGCTAAGGCTTTAATGCAATTGGGACATATATCGATGGAGTGAAGTAGCAGCATGGAACTTCGTTAATCGTCTTTCTACAAAAGCGAGCATGTAGTGAACATCCAACTACACTCATGCATCGTGAATCCATCGCTGAATTATCAAATGACAGTGGAAATATTTTCATACTCCACAATTATGAATATTTCTGCGGAAATAACTACAATAAACTTCATGGCGAATTGCAACCAGAACTTCAGGGAACTTTCAAGAGAGGCCAGGGTTGACCCGGCTAACAAAGAAGAGTTTTGCCAGAAGGATGTCTTTCGTATACATGGAGCAGTGCAATTTCCGGAGAAGGAAGCAGTTCGATTCTCCGAGGACGCTGATTCCAGGTTCGAGGACGGAGCACATCTTCACGCTGCTGAAATGGATCCAACAGCAGTTTTCTTTGAAAACTTTCCTCTAGAACTTCAATCAACAGATAAGGTAGTCGTGAACGTTTCTTGTATTATTTGAGTCTTGTAGCGATATCTGAGCAACCATTTTCCCCATATTTTCTGTCCCATTTATTGTGCCCCATTTTCTTGCTTGATATTTTTGTACTCAGTACACTTCGATGATTTATGCCTTTTTCTACGATTTGTTGAGACATTGTTATGTCATTGGCATACTTAAATAATTTTGGATCAGTTGAGACTGTTATTATATTCTTTCAGTAATTTGCATATTTTTGTAGTCACGATTTGACTGTAAAGTTAACGATTTGCTATGGCAGATTTGAATTCAGACAGCGTGTCATTTTATTAAAGTAATTCTATTCAGTAAATTACTTTGACCAATTTTCTGTCATCCTCAAGAAAGAAGAATAATTAAATGATTTTAGAGCGTTAAAATCTCTTACGTTATCGACGATCTTTGAAATACTAGTCGTCTTATGAACATGATTGCAACATAGACATTTATCATTGCATTATAGACAATTTTATGAAATATGAACTTTGATTACGATTTATTGAATACACTATAGTAATGAACATTTGATAGGAGTTTTTCTCAATTATAGATTGGAACAATAATGTTTGCATTCCACAGTCTAATTGTATTCTATTCGACTATTTATGCAGTTTAGATGAACTTTGATTGAAGATAGTATTTTTATACTGCGTTACTTTGATGATATTAATCTCAATTTTGATAGACCAGGGAGGAGTGTCTAATCGTATTTGCTATTAAATTTATTTGTGATTGGCAAATTTTTACTTCATATCGATTCATGAATGAATCCCACGAAGGTTAAATAATAACAGTCATTAATACAATTGATAAATATACGAAATTTTAAAGAGGAACAATGGATGTATAATCGTTAGTTCAGTGGACGTGTAATAGTCGCTGATGAATAATGCCCTTGAATAATGAAGGAGGTTCCCACAGTGATAAATGAAGTTGATGAATGGAGGTTTTTGTATGTAGTTTGGAAGATTTTTATGCCATATATATGAAGATATATGATGAATTTTGGGCCAATTGTTGTGCAATTTTGTGCGTTTTGAGCGAAGTATTTTTCCGCTGAATGTATTGTCCTGGTTCTTTGAAAGTTATTCATATGAAGATACTGTTAAAATTAACAAGAGTGTTAAATAATTTGAGATGAAGATTTTGAATGGAGGTTACTGTCACAAATAATAATAATTATTATTAAACCTTATTAAACCTGAATTTGACAGTTAAATATAACTAACCTTCATTGGTCGATTATATCAACACGATTTGGGTAATTATCAACCGGATAAACGTGTGGTTTAATGTATTTCTTGTATAAATAATATAAACAATATAATATTGTAAATAATTATGTGAATATCTTTGATAATAATTTGAAATGATAGTGATTAATAGAGGCGTGTATAAAATTTTCAATTGTCATTTGACATTGTTATAAACAATTTATTATTGTTATAAATAATTAATGAACTTTTGTTATTAACATTAAGAGTTTTGTTATTATACTCTAAACAATGCTAATTAAGCAGGTGGTTTGAACAATTAGCCATGATGTGGGATTATTAGAGTATTCCATTGGTGTTTGAATGAAGCATTTAAAGGGTTTGCGTGATAATATTTCAGTTGAGATGTGGACATTTAACGTGTTTTGAAAAGGAGAACTGAGCTCTGAGGTAACTCGCTTATGCTAGGGTTGAACGGACGGGTGAGTCCAGTTTGACGGTGCAGGTGCATTGCAGCTGGCCCGGACAACTGTATGACAGAGGCCAAGGACGTATCCATAATAGCCTTGTGGCTATAAATAAAATGTGAAGTATATAAACACGCAAAACAATTGATATATGTGTCTCGTCCCAAATCCCGTTTCCATTCCAAATGCATTATTATTTTTACGTTACTATGAGCTTGAGAAAGCTGAAACATTGTATGTAGAGTATACAAGTCCTACAGGAGGACATGGTTATATGGACGATGGCTTCTGATTGCCACGTGGATTTTGTTGTTTTATTTTTGTTAAAATCATTCTTTATGTGAAATAAATTATTGTGCAGTTTAAAGTTTCTCGTCTTCGTTCTGGTTCATTTTAAATATCATGGTGGAGGTTATTGTGAGGGCATACTTTAAGTGATCCAGTTGACAACCCAGTCCCCGAGATAAATTTAAGAGGTAAGTAAAAGGTAAGTATGAACCCCCGTATATTTTGGTGTGTTCCACAATAATTTCTTGTTAACTATTGTGCTCTAATCTCGATAGTATCTGTCAGTGCCATTTTCATTGATGTAGCTGTGCCGGTGCGTTTGATTATTGGCAATGCGATTGAGGGGGCGGATATCTGACAGCCTACTATCCGGATAACGGGGACAGTAGATTCCGCTAACTGAAATCTCCAGCTTCCATCAAACGAGAAACCTTACTTATTAGCTTACGAGCTGTGAGTTTGGAAGCAAATATCCTTTAGGAGAGTTTGTTTTTACGTAACACTGAGTTACAAATATGATGTTCATATTTTTGACCATCCGATCATATTACGTTCAAATTCCCTGTGCAAGTGTTCATTTATTCTTCTTTTACGTTTTATCTATTGTGATTTTTCGTATTATTTCGTTGTGAGTGTGTTACCGTATCCAAATGCTTAGTGCAGGATCATGCCTATAAAACAACATGTTACAAATATCCTGTAGTGTTTATTTTTTGACAGAGAGCATTTTTAGTCTACTTTCGATTTTTGTAAAATATGGAAGTAGATTTTTGAGATCTTCTGTACACGGGCCAAATGTGCGTGTGTCTGTCTCTCCCCCTATCAATTAAAACACAACGAAACCAAATTGAACTAAGTTTGGTACAGAGGTAGCACTAGCAAAGGGCACCTCAGTGTCATGTTCCATATAGCCGCCATCTTAACAAAAAACAAATGGCGCCCACCCAAATGTTTAAACCTGAATAGAATTACGACTAACCTAATGATCGAATGACTACCAAATTTGGAAAAAATCATAAGTTTATGTGGGAAGCGTCTTCCGCCCAAACAACAAGGTCATCAGCCAAATAATTTCAAGATGACGGCCGTGTGAACTTGGAAAACATTATAGTCCATAACTAATTATTCAATGAATCAAAGTTCACAGTAGGCTACTTGGCCTTCTGATATTTATATATAAGGGCCTTCTGCTACCAACATTATGACTATACAACCGTGAATATTAGGCCCAGCCACCATCTTGAAATTATAACGGAGAAAATAAATAACTCTCAACAAATAAGTGCTACTGTAACGAAAATTAACGACAAGGTAGGACCGTTTATGTGGACTTGTATGGTCAAGGAAAAATAAGAGACTCTCCATACATCCAGTATGGTGGCTGCTGCGCAAAATATCAGAACATTTAAATCGACAACTCAGAATAGAATTGGGTAATGCAGACGTTTCTTGCCAAGAAGAGGGTATCATATATGAGTTCTCAATTGCGTTAGTCAAAAGATTATCACATTGATTATAGAGCAGAGCAGCCATCTTAAAATTTCAAAATAAAGAAATAGCTTTCAGTATCCTAGAGCTATAATATACAGTAATAGGGAAATGTATAAATAAAATAGAACCGTATAAGTTGCTTCGTATGCACAAAGCAAGAGAACAGTGCCTCCATAGATCCAAGATGGTGGCTAGGCGTACTATTAAAGTATCACATTAGTAACTCAGGATGTTATTGAACAATTAAGGCGGAACATGGTAGAGAAGGAGTATTATAATAGGAGGAGTGATAAATTTAAAGATACATTTAGTGATACATTTATCACATTGAATATAGCGCACAGCGGCCATCATGGAATTTCATAACTTTAAAGTAAAGAACTTTCTATGATTCAGGACTACAATAACAAAAATTAGTTATAGGATAGGACCTATATGAAGTATCTTATGCTCAAAGTAAAATAACAGCGTCATTATTTTTCAAAGACGTAATATTAAAACGTAATTGTGCTTTATTCAGACTGTAATTGCGCTATTAATATGAAACTTAGTAAGAAAGAAGTACCATGTATGGTACGTTTCTAAAATAAGCCGCAAGAATAAGACACAGAATACAACGCGCGGCGGCCATATCGAATATATAGAATATAATATTGAATGACACAACGCATTTTTTAGACACAACAATGAAAATTAGGAGTAATGTAGAACCTTGTAAGTGGTTTCCTTCCACCAAGTCAAAAGAACTGTGACTCCATACGTTCACGATGGCGGCTGGGCGTATTCTTAAAACCTGAATATATTCAACTCACGGTATAATAGCACAATGAACGTGAAATTTAATGAGGGAGGAGTACAGTGAAAAAGAACTCGCTACCATTATTTATAGTAATATCACACTGAATATAGCACGCAGTGGCCATATTTAAATTATAAAATAAACAAATATATATTATAGTTACAATATCACAAATTAGCATTAATGTAGACCCGTATATGGGCTTTGTGTATCAAAGGCGAAAGAACATCGCCGCCATATATTCGAGGCGGTGACTGAAGATTATATTCTCTTAATCACAGTCACACGTCCTTGTCACTGCTATTAATTCTTTATTTTTTGGGGCACTCGCGACTAACGTTGTTAAACTCGTTATTCTACTTCATGCAGAGTCTAACACTTTGTCGCTGCAATTAATAAATCTCATTCACGTACTTTTGCGGTTCACAATGGCACGGAGGTAATCTTACAGGTCGAATCTGACGTACAAAGTGTACTCTGTAAAATTATTATTATGTTCCGCACTAATTAAGAATTCTGGACTTCTCAAAACTCTTTGTCTCTGGAACTTATAACTCTTATTATCGCAACTCAGACTGACGCGGCGACGCTCGTATACTGAATATGACGACAAAAGCCGTGTTATTACAATGTTCCGCACTAATCCCACTTGTGGACTTCTCATTCGTCTTTGTCTCTAGAACATCTAGATCTTATTCGTGCACTTTTGCGGTTCAGACTGGCGCGGAGATGACTTCGCAGTTGAGTTAAAATATAAGAACTGAACAACTGAACAAACTTATTATGGGTACTATCCTGCAATTATTTATAACATCTGGACTTCTCAGAGTTCTTTGTCTCTAGAAATATATAACACTCATCCGCGTACTTTCACGATTCTGACTGGTGCAGAGACGACCTCGTGGGTGAGTTGAAATGCAAAAACTGAACAAGTGCTGTAGTCCGTTTCCACTCATGAAACATTTTCGCCTACCAAACAAGGGGCGGATGCACTCACGTTTACCCCCTTCTTAGGCAGAGGTTTTATCAGCAGGGAAATAACTAAATCGGGTTCCAAAATTATGGTGATTAAATTATTGTGAGCGACTCCATTATTCGATCACGATTTTCCGCAATTCGCATAGCGTCCCTTTCCTGGTAACATAACTGGAGACTTCCCCTTCACTCGCGACCAATTCCCTTCGGGAAGGGATATGCCCTTATGTGTGAGCTATTCACATAATTTACCCGATTATTCTTATCCTTATCCTTATCCTTATTCTTATTCTTATTCTTAAATGTACAATGTAATCTTATAGGTCAAATCTGACGTATAAAGTGTACTCTGTAAAATTGTTATTATGTTCCGCACTAATTAAGAATTAATTAATTAATTAATTAATTAAGACACGTTCGATGGGTGACATGTCAGGCGAACGGGCAGGCCAGGGAAGCAGAGGTGTCCGTCGTTCTGCGAAGAAGGCTTGCACATTCCTCGCCACATGCGGGCGGGCATTGTCCTGCTGAAATATGGCCTGTGGAACGGCCTGCAAGAGGGGCAGTGCCGCGCGCTGTAAAACTTCCCTGATGTCGCGGTCACTGTTCAGAATGCCTGCAAGACGCACGAGGCGCGATCACTAGTTATAGGCAATTGCGCCCCGAACCGTTACACCTGGTGTTTGTCCGCTATGCCGCTCAACAATACAGTCTGCCTGATTGCGCTCTCCACGGTGGCATCGAACGCGTATGCGGCCATCACTGTAGGACAGGTTGAAGTGGGACTCGTCCGAAAACACTACATTTCACCACTCAGTCTGCCAGTGTGGGCGTGCACGTGCCCATTGTAGTCGGAGGCATCAGTGGTTCCCAGTCGATGGAAGCCGACGCAGTGGCATGCGTGCTACCAGTCCAGCCCTCAAAAGACGGCGCCGCAACATCGACGCAAACATGGCCACCCCTGTTGCAGTGCTCTAACGTCGAGCCAACACCGAGGACGACGCAGTTCTGTCCGATACGGCCATGCGAAGAAGATGGCGGTCGTCTCACTCTGTGGTCACATTGCGTCGTCCTGTACCCTATCGTCGCTGTGTACGGCCCTTCTCTCTCCACTGGCTCCACATACACCTTACTGTTGACGCAGCGTGCCCTGTACTAGCCGCAATGTCCCGCAACGACAGACCCGCCTCCCGGAGCCCAGGCATTCTGCCCCGTTCAACCTCACTCACGTGCCGATAGTGCACCCTGTTATGTCGTCGAGGCATCGTTGCACTAGCTTACACGTTTCCACTTGGTATGACGGCCCCACGCTGATAGAGCTGTGCAGAACACTGACCTGTCCGGTCCCAAGACAGAGGTCACTGGTGGGCCAATGTGCACGCCATCTCTCTGCGATTTCAATCACTTAGTATGGTTCCGCAGGCCTACACACCCCCTGTTCTGGATGTGTATCCGACCATTTCTTCTGGGTGTTTCACTTTCTACAAACATTAGTGTTGTTATGTCCCCTGACCTGACTTGAAGTGACCAGATCTGAGTCTGTTGTGAGGTTTTGTACATGATTTTATGTTTAACTAATCCTTTCCTTCACATACATTTTCTCTCTAATCTGCCTTCCCCTTATCAATCTTGTTTCAACTGGGTCGGGAATGAGATGTGATGAATTTTCTGTGGTGGTTTATTTTACGGTCAGATGCCCTTCCCGACTCATATCTCATGAGGGGAAGCTAACGAGAGATTAAATGAATTTTGGCTGGTATGTTGGACAAGTAACTATCTCGGTGCGTAATCCCTAATCTCAATTCAGTGATGTTATTCATACACAGTACTGGGTTTACGGCCTGTTCTCCCCATTCGCAAGGTAATTGACAATATTTGTAATTGAATGTTGCCGATTCTTAGGCAATCTAGTTAAGATGACTACCTCAATTTGGAGGGTCTGGCTGCGTGGCTCAGCGGCAACTTTCTCTCTTGTTATGGCCAAGGTTGAAGGATCGAACCCTGGCGCAGTCAGCTGACATTTGAGGGTGCGCAAATGCGAGGAAGCCATGTCAATAGATTTACTGGCACGTTAAAGATCCCCTTCGGGGCAAAATTACGGCACCCCAGCGTCTCTAAAAGCCGTAGATGTTAAAAGGGACGTAAAACAAATAACATTATTATTATTATTATCATCATCATCAATTTGGAGGGAGTAGAACTTTTGTGAATCTGATACTTGTGCAGGGAGTGGGATTGAGTACTCCGTTGCTCCCTGCATTCAGAGATAGATATGAGCCGTTCAAGGTCCAAGTGTGTAACTGTTCTCGGAAATACAGGTAAATATAACCTTTGTGGCCGACAGACACTGGTCATGAGCTACGCCTGCTTGTCGTACGGGTTAGACCTCTCTGTGATTCCAAAAGAAGTTACGCTTCTTGGGCTCTCAACGGCTCATACGAAACGCAAGTCACTCTTCCTTTATAGCAGCATTTCGATACTCAAGTGAACATGGACACATTGAAACCATCTCGAAACATAGACTGATATAGAAACAGTCACCATTAGAAACATGCAGTTTCTTTCTTGCTCATGATGCTGCAGATACTTGACATGTTACTGTCAGTCCAGTTTATACAAATCTTTAATATCAGCTTCACCATCAGAGATTCAACAAGGAAACCATTTGGAGTTAGCGACAGTAAAATGACTATTCTGTTTTGAAGTTCTCCTTCGCAGCTTCAACGGCCATGTCTCCTCCCAGCTCTTTCCTTCTCCTTTCGAACACTTTTTTTTATCGTATGGCTTTTAGTGCCGGGAGTGTCCGAGGACATGTTCGGCTCGCCAGTTTTGTAGCTGCTTCGAGACGGACACCCAATGGGTGAGCAACAAGTACCGTTGGGGAGGAAAGTTGGAATGGAAGGTCGAGGAGTTGGAAGGTAGCGGCTGTGGCCTATAGTTAGGGACCAACCCCGGCATTTGCCTGGAAGGAAGATGGGAAACCACAGAAGACCATCTTCAAGGTTGCCGGCGGGGGATTCGAACCTCCTCGCCTCCCGGATGTGAGCGACTGCCAGCAGTCCTGCCGTAACGACCACGGCTGACTCACCCGGTTTTCGAACACTAATGAGGAAGGACTATTGTGTATCCTAGGGAAATTGTTAATAGTGTTACTTCGCACCACAGCTAGGGACATCTTTTTCATATGCACCGTATTAATATCCTTGTACTGTACATGGTTGCGCGCAATCTGTCTTAAAACCTATGTAATGGTGTGGAACTCTTAACTATTGTATTAGCGTCTATGATCGGGATATGATATATCGGACTAGAAATAAGTTACACTCCGAGTATTAGTTGACATGAGTTTGAGGAGAACAGTAGAGCCTGTTAGAACAGCGCATTGCTCAAGCTACCAGCCTCCCACTAAGGTGGACTGGGTTCGATTAATTGGTTAATGTATGTGGAAATTATGGAGTGAAAAATGCTTTGTCATGTGTAGTTCGGATTCCTTTGTCTTATAATTTAATAAGATGCGCTCGAAAGAGCATTACTTAACCTACATAATACATGAAAATATCATTCTAAATACAATTTGATCTTACAATGCTATTTACTTTTCACTGTAGTCTCTGATGGATTTAGTTCTTTTTGCACACTTAGTTAAGTGATAACGGTCACATCTCTTGTTACACAACGAACATACGCAATCATCACCTGGCTGGTGAAAACCTTGAGTTAAGCAAATCTTATGGTGAAAACCATGAGTTGCAAGTCTCGTTACCACATGTCTTAGATCCTGTCCTGCCTCCGTCCATTGTCGATCCATCATTGCGCTAGTGCTATAAAAATCAGGGTCAATGTCATTTCTCTTCCTCCGCCGCAGTTCGACATGCGCTTGGTAAGGGCCGGTAGATGGCAGCGTGAATTGCAGCCTCAGGTCTTCCAAGAAGAAGCTTTCCCTTGCTAATTCGTATACAATCCTTGAGGGTGCATAAATCCCAACTAACAAAGCACTCTTCATATATCGTGCTTTAACACTTTCTAATCGTTTAAAATCGCTACTCGAAAGCTTATCCCATATTAATTCTATTCCACATGAGGCAATTGGAGTTATTACTGTTTTGAAAAATGACATTGCACCCGGTCACTCCATGTGAGATCCGTGCTGGACAAAACGGAGGCAGACAGGTTTTTCTCCGGGTACTCCGGTTTTCCCTGTCAAAATTTCATTCCAGCAACACTCTCCACTATCATTTCATTTCATATGTCATTCATTTAATCATTGCCCCAGAGGAGTGCGTCAGGCCTCGGCAGCCGGCTCAGTTCATATCCTCGCCGCTAGATGGGGGCTTCATTCATTCCATTCCTGACCCGGTCGGAGACTGGAAGCAGGCTGTGGATTTTCATTTTTTTCAGTGGGCAAAGAAAGTTGTCGGATATTTTTAATTCAATGAGTGGCTTTCGTAGCTGCTGAAGCACTTTCCTGAGTGTGTCTTATGAACGCAAGATTGACGGTCACGTAAAACTACAAACTTCCTTCCTTTCTTCTTAGGATGACTGTTTATAGTGCTGGAGAGGGAAGCGAGTCATACCCTATCTGTATTAGCTCACCGTAGCTCCTCTCACTCGATGATAAACGCCCGCCAGAGCAAGGCTGTAGCGAAAGAGCGCCCTGGAACCTCGTTAGGACGCAGTAATTGGGGACCATGCAAGTGTCGCTGCAAGCCTCATTAGTTGCTTTCCGTATTCTTGTCCTCAGCATTTCACTTTTCAACTCGTGAGCTGTTTGACGAAAACGCTTTGCACCTTTTACTTTTTCTTTCTCCCTTTCTTTTCTTCAAACTGCTGCTCAAAGGGCACACGTCTCGTTTATACCTTGCGATGGGAAGACAAATAAGAGAGCGAGGCAATGCAAGTGCAGAAACAACCTTAGGTAGCGGTAATTCCTGTAATTACACTCGGCTTTGGCCTAACAAAGGATTCCTCTGCATCTTATAGTAGCGAGTTGATAATTATGGAGTATTAAACCTCCTGCCATGTTTTCGTAATTAGCCGTTTATAGGCGCTGCCTTTGTGAGATACGGGATGAATACATGACCATGACGCCTCATTGACCTGCATTCTACTCTGAGACTGACCCTAATTTCTCGCAGGTATCAGGTTCTCTTGAGACTAAGTTCTTCTATGCTGGGAAAGACGCTCGGTGTGACGTTGGACCAAATAATCGAATTAGTCTGTAGTCAAATCGAGGGTAAAATAATAGAATTCAGTATCGTTTCCGGGATATGCTTGCAGTGTATTAGTACAATACGTGATGCAGGAAGAGAAATATCTACCTTCCTGCCAACACCCGTTAGTTGGGTTGCAGCTAACCATATTGGAAGGGGCTGCTGAATCACTCGGTACCTATATTTCTCGTGTCCTAAGCAAGCGCTTGAATATTACGTAGGTATGATGAGCCACGATTATAACATTCATCTGCACACATAAAATTCTATAGCATATATACAAAACAATCTAACATGGCGTCCATACGATACATTTCACCGATTGTCAATATCTCCGAAACTAATTAAACAATAAAACTGTGTGTATGGTGTATGGTGGTAGAGGACTGTTAAATAAGTACTTACATGCGACTTATAAAATCCTGAAACAACACAAAAACATCATGGTGGCCAAGTGATTTTCAAATATTAAACATAACTTTTATAGTGATCTAATCACCTGAGTTCAATTAAACTTGGCACAGCGAATCTTTATCCAGAGCTTAGTGTAGAGACATCTAATGTTTTCAAAAATTCAAGATGGCATCAGTTCGAAATATTAAAACCTTATTTTTAATTTCTCGTATCTTATATAGGCTATGATAACAATCATTTCCTAATGGCACAAGATTATGTAGTTCAATTTTCGTAAATCATAGAAGCCGTGCATTTGGCTTTTCTAGAAATTAATTAAGATGCCATCTCGCGGAAGAAGTCTTAATTACCGATCTTGAATGCTATATATTCTAGCACATAACCACTTATTGTCCTAATGGTATTATTGAAGACAAAGGTCGTGAACCAAAAGCTACTTAGTGTGTCACAAAGAAAGGCTGGCTGCGTGGCTCAGCGGTAACGTTCTCGCTTGCTGAGCCCAAGGTTGCAGGTTCGTATCCTGGCGCAGTCAGCTGGCATTTGAGGGTGCGCAAATGCGAGGGAGCCGTGTTAGAAGATTTACTGGCACGTTAAAGATCCCCTTCGGGGCAACATTCCGGCAACCCGGCGTCTCTAAAAGCCAGAGTAGTTCAAAGGGACGTAAAACCAATAACATTATTAATGTCACAAAGAAAATCCTTTTAATAGGCAGGAGAGTTTTAATGGATAAGACCAGTGGGATATATGAAAATAGGCTATTTAGTTCTTCAAGGGACTACTTGTTTCATATGATGAAAATAGGCCATAACTCGTGGAAATGTATCCGTGATTGTTACTGACAAAGCATTGCTAAATATGTTGTGTTTGGACAGAATAACTCAACTTTGACCCCTAGGAGGATAAATATAAATTGCCAAATTCTTAATCTAACTTCTTTTGAAGTATTTATTTTTGGACCTCCGGCCAAATGGATGGACAATCCGGGAGAATCCGAACGACTATTCTTGTGATAGGCAGTGCATGTGTTGAAAAGTGGAGGGTTTGATTTTGTCATGTATTTATTTTGTATGTGAAGGGTTACTATATCTATATGTCTGTAAAAAAAAAAAAAGTAATGAAGCTTCGACTTTGGGCCAGCTCCTTCGCTCGACGCAGGCTGCGCACGTGCTATCCCTAGTACACGCCTCTCGCCTGTCTCCAAATTCTATTCACTAATCTTTGAATTTTGAGACTTCTTGTGCCACGTGTACAGTACAGTACAGTACAGTTTGTGACATTGACTTTAAAGTCTAATTGGTGGTTCTGTTTCTTTCTCCTTTTCAGCGAGAGGACAAACAGAGCCGTAAGAGCTTCGTGCATCAGCAATCATTACTAAGGGTTGTTTTCGCGCCTGCGGTCCCCAGTCAACCGCCAAGATTTCCTTCTCAAGCTTCAAACAATCTTTCACCACCAATGTCAATTACTTAAAACGAAGGTAAGTGACCACTTGTTGGGACAAATCTAAATTGTTAAGGTATTTACTGGATACTAGGCCATCTCTTTAAGAGAGGAACCACTCCTTTCATGTTGTTGAAGTTATATTTACTGAATTAGTATTCTCCAATAATATCTGTACATCCTCAAAAATGTGACATTTTACTACAAGTGTACCCGCCTTCAAACACCAGTTCCTGTTCTGTACCTACTGTGGTTAAGTTATAAAGCTCATTTGTCCTTGATCAAGTGGCAATGGCATTACAAAGTGAGGCACAGCTACATTGTTGAATTAATCATTGTAGTATAGTGAGAGAAATCTCACGAGCCGAATGAACACTTTTGTTTCCCGGTTACTTATGGCTGCAATAATGTGAAGAAGTTGGTAGCTTGTGTTCTCTCGCACTAATTGGTCAAGAAACCTCCACTGCTCTAACTACCCACATTAGTCATTAGGATTGACTTGTGTCCATATTTCCACATGGAAGCTATTATTGAGCTCTATCTCTGTCGGATCAATATACTGTAAATACCTTAATTACGTGCAATACGTTCCAGGGTTTGGAAATAACCATTTTATACGTAGGGTTTTAATTTATTTTAAATACAAATCTGTGGTTTGGTGCTGAAAGTGCCAATATCAGGTTTCATATAAATTAAGAAATCATTAGTGACCTTACCAGCTTTAATTGGTCTGTAATATATTGAGGTGTTGTCTTCAGTAAGAAAGAATATATTTACCGGGGTTTACTCAGATAATTCTTAATAATTATGCTGTTCTTAATACAATGAAGTATCAGGATCCATAAAATTCCCCTGAATTGCGTATTATTAAGAAGCAACTTCACCACAAAAGAAAGTTAATTTAACGGGAAATATTCTAATTGAAGAAGTGTTAGGATATCATGAGCAAACGTTGAAGCATTGTTGATACTTTCAACGTCAAAACACAGATTTCAGCTACTCTCACTATAACAAGAAACTTCCCCTCAAGAGGAGGTTAATACAAAGGAAAATATTACCAGCAGTTGTACCTGCCGTTGTCTGGATAATTTATGACCCTCCTACCTTTACGTCGTCGTATTATTCATCATCTCTCACCAATCGCTGTTGAGAAGGGTAAGAAATTCAGCCATCCAAAATCCGCGATCTTGTATCCTAGCAAACCGTGGGTTTCTTAACGACCTGCCACGGGCAATGATATATCACTAAAGCCCAGTTGAAGGAAAAGAAGCATCGATGAAAAGTATTTTCAATAAACTACTGTGTATTACTAAAATACACAGAAAATGAGCACCATAAGACAATTATACGAAGAAAAATGGCATTAAGAGATTGAAACAAGATGGTCAGTGAATAACATATAGCCTATCTTTTAATTTCATGGCCATTGTTGTAGCAATTTTCCTTTTCATGGAGTGTAATTTTCAAGAATTCAGGTTGTCAACTATTAACACCATGTATAGACAGTGCACTGGGTCAAGTAATACACACCAGCTTGGTTCATATTTGTGAAATAGCAAGAATTGGACATCTGTGTTCTCGCTTAACATTCACTTACATATTGGTACCTAGAATGTTAACTCCCTGACGTTTTGTCTTATACAGTGAAGGCGTCTTATACGAGACTACCACCGTGGTAAGTGTTGGTAGTAAAACTGCTTTATAATATGATATATAACCGATCTTAACACGTTATACATTCAGGATGGCGCTAATTGGTGGTTCTCTTTTTCAGCGACAGGACAAACAGAGCCCATCCGCAATCATTATTAAGGGTTAATCATCTGGAGCCAATAGGCTACATGACATGGCTCTATCCTGTAGGCCTAGATGATAAACTAGACACTGGCCGCGAAAGCCTACGATCTAACTTACTAAGGGTTGTTTCTGCCCCTGCGGTGCCCAGTCAACCGCCAATATTTCCTAAGAACTAATGCTAGTGAGGTATCTTTTATGGTATTTCTCCTTTACCAAATTTCATGTGCATTACGGAAAATACATCATGAGTCATCATCTTGAATGTATGGAGTAACTGACAGTTATTCTTGGGTATAGGTAGCCACTTACATTGGTCTAGCTAATGGTCAAGGTTCATCATTGTAACTTCTATAGATGGTAGGTAATAAATGTTAACAACATATATTTTAAAGGTAGCAGTTGCTCGCTGTATTTATTGTGCTAGTCTTATGACTATTGTTAGCGAGGTGTGCTTTATAGTGCTCCTACACTGCCATGTTTGGTGCTGATTGCGCAGCCGTATCCTGAATAATTGATTTTAATATTCTACTAGCAGGTACCCGCGGCTTCGCTCGCGTCATAGTCGTGTCATATTGTTATTCAATGAAATGCAGGTTTAACCTCGTTAACACCCCTTTAGAACCTGAATATCCGAAAATATCTCCTTAGTAGACGTTTTCGACACACAACAAACATATCCCCAAAATATAATTCCTCTAACTTTAATAGTTTTGGTTGGTCGATGAGAGTGAATATCCAAAAATCCATCCTTAGTGGACGTTTTTCTTCCAGAATTTCACCCCTCCCCATGGGCCCCTTAAATTGGATTTGTGAAAAAACGGTCGAACACCTATTTATTTATTTATTATTAAGCTGATAGTTTTCATCTGAGTTTCAAACTCCTCGCCTATGTCGTTTAAGAGATGCACGCTCCGTTTGGAATCCTTCAACCCCCCACTTTTCACCCCTTTCACTCATAAAATACACCACATCGAAAAACCATTAGACATGTGTCAGCTTATTTTTAATGATTAGTTTATATGCCAAGTATTACATCCCCAAATGAAACCACTCGTGAGATATTGTTAGCCAATGAAATGCACGCTTAACCCCTTAACACCCCTTTAGAACCTGAATATCCAAAAATCTGTCCTTAGTGGATGTTTTCGACATACAACGAACATATCCCCAAAATTTCATGTTTCTAACTTCAATAATTTTGGCTGGGCGATGATGAGTGAGTCAGTCAGGACATTTACTTTCATTTTTTTTTGAGAACTTCACCCCTCCCCATGAACCACTTAAATGGGATTTATGAAAAAAAAACGGTCGAACACCTATTTACTTATTTTTTAATCTGATTTGTTTCGCTGAATTTCAATCTTCTCGTTAATGTCGTTTAAGAGATACACGCTCCGTTAAGAATCCTTCAACCCCCAATTTTCACCCCTTTCACCTCATAATATACACCATTACGATAAACCCTTAGACATATGTCTGCTTATTTTTATTGATTAATTCATATGCCGTATATCCCATCCCCAAATGAAACAACTCGTGAGATATTGTTAATCCATGAAAGGCAAGTTTAACCCCCTTAACACCCTTTCGGAACATGAATATCAAAAAGTCCATCCTTAGTGGACGTTTTCGACATACAACGAACATATCCCCAAAATTTCAAGTTTCTAACTGCAATAAGGTTGGCTGGAGGATGATGAGTGAATATCCAAAAATCCTTCCTTAGTGGACTTCTTTCCCCAGAATTTCACCCCTCCCCACGGGCCCTTAAAATGGATTTATGAAAATACGGTCGACCACCTATTTTCTTATTTTTTCAAGCTGATTTTCTCCCCTGAGGTTCATGCATTATGCCTCTGCCTTTTAAGAGATAATTGCTCCATTAGGATTCCATCAACCCCCACTTTTCACACATACACCTCATAATATACACTACATCGAAAAACCCTCAGACATGTGTCTTCTTATTCTTAATGATGAGTTTATATGCCGAGTATCGCATTCCCCAAGGAAACCAATCGGGAGATATTGTTATTCAATTAATTGCAGGTCTACCCCCTTAACACCCCTTTAGAACATGAATATCCAAAAATCCTTCCTTAGTGGACGTTTTCGACATACAACGAACATAACCCCAAAATTTCATGTTTCTAACTTCAATAATTTTGGCTGGGCGATGATGAGTGAGTGAGTAAGTCAGGACATTTTCTTTCATTTATTTTTCAGAATATCATCCCTCTCCAAGGGCCCCTTAAATTGGATTTATGAAAAAACGGTCGAACACATATTTACTTATATTTTAAGCTGTTTTTCTTTTCGCTGAATTTCAAACTTCCCGCCTATGTCGTTTAAGAGATACACGCTCCGTTAAGAATCCTCAACCCCCAATTTTCACCCCTTTCACCTCATAATGTACACCACATCGATAAACCCTTAGACATATGTCTGCTTATTTTTAATGATTAGTTTATATGCCGAATATCACATCCCCAAAGAAACAACTCATGAGATATAGTTATTCAATAAAATGCACGTTTACCCCCTTAACACCTCTTCAGAATCCGAATAAACAAACATCCTTCCTTAGTTGACGTTTTTGACATACAGCGAATATATTCCCAAAATTTAATGTTTCCAACTTCAACAGTTTTCGCTGGGCGATGATGAGTGAGTGAGTGAGTCAGGTCATTTTCTTTCAATAATTTTTACCAGAATTTTACCCCACCCCATAGGCCCCTTAAATTGGATTTATGAAAAACCGCTCGAACATCTATTAACTTATTTTTAAGCTGCCTTTTCCCCCTGAGTTTGATGAATGAGTGAGTTAGTCAGCCAGTTAGGACACTTTCTTTCCTTTTTTTTTCTTCCAGAATTTCACACCACCCCATTGGCCCCTTAAATTGAATTTATGAAAAAACGGTCGAACACCAATTTACTTATTCTATAAGCTGTTTTTCCCCGCTGAGTTTCAAACTTCTCGCCTATGTCGTTTAAGAGATACACGCTCCGTTAGGAATCCTTCAACCCCCACTTTTCACCCCTTTCACCTTATAATATACACCACATCGAAAAACTCTTAGACATATTGAACCCTTTACCCTATGTTGGTTAAATGATTCTACTTTTTATATCTTCAATTAATAAATATTTCAACCAGCATCATGAAAGTAGCCAGACAGCGATGAGGAAATTTCAAGCATTTGTTGGAGACAGTAGGGACATACCTGCATCAGTTTAACAAAAGGCTAAGTACTTGAGCTATGAAAAGAAATAGCATAGCTATGTATCATAAGGACAGGTGTGGCTACCTCAATTTTAGAAGCGACGCGCGGTGAGACATGGTTCTGGTATGTTCATTGTGATATTCGCGCCTAGAAGAAATATGATGCAGTAACGTGAATGGCTGATGAAGAAAATAGACACTCCCAAGACGCCAAGATCTACTAGAAACCGCCAAATTACAGAAAATAGAGAACCAATGAGAAGAGAATGCCTACTTGCGCGCCAACTCCGGCTGGGGTACGCGGTGGCTAGCATTCACGCGGGAAATCACCTAGACAAAATCTCTACGATCGATTCTAGGATTAATGGGCATATTCTTGACCTGTGCAATATTACGAGTTCAGTGATATTTATTTCATTCCTGTATCACAATTATTTCGAGAAATTTTTACATAAAATCCCCCTCCATCTAGACCCAAGGGCCAGTTCATTTATAAGTGTGTCGAAGAGCCAAGACATTGACTTCTATTTGGTGCGTCTACGGACGTAGACTTTTATTCCGTGTGTTGAGGACACACTACTATTATTCTGTGCGTCTACGGACGTAGACTTGTATTTTATGTGTCGAGGACACAATATATTCATTGTAAAGTGTTAAATTCAGTGATAGATAGTCATTGTACTATAGTTATAGGGAAAGTATCGTCGATAATTCGCCAACGAACAGTGACAGGGAATTTAGTACCTGAACAAGCGAATTTAGTAGACAGACATAAAGTGTATAATAACCTAATTTTTGTATCAGCGCAAGGATGACATCGATGAATGCAGAGGAAGTTTGGAATTCTCAACAGTCCGTCCAGATGGCTGCTATGAGATAAAGAACCATCCAGTTGGGGAATGGCGTCTGATGTTCTTTGACGGGTGACTACAAAAAGAGATGAGTACGAAATAATATTTTATTATTTATTAAATTGACTTATGGTTTATGGGACATATTTTTGTAAATACTTTGCTTGTGTGATTAATGTAGTATATTTAGTTTTAATCTGACACATTTTTGTTTGGAAGCAGCTCGCACAATTGTAGTTGATGGAAGGTTCTTTTCTTTGTGTTGTGTTAACTAACGTAGCTATGTGAACGGCCGTGTTCGCCTAGGTTACGAAGTGCGGTTAAAAAACGTCTCTCGGAGATATGTCGTGTTTCAGAAGTGGGACTGAATTAATCTAATTATATAGTAGATTGGAGAAGCCTCCGTGGCTTAAGCGGCAGCGCGCTGGCCTCTCACCGCTGGGTCCGTGGTTCAAATCCCGGTCACTCCATGTGAGATCTGTGCTGGACAAAACGGAGGCAGACAGGTTTTTCTCCGGGTACTCCGGTTTTCCCTGTCACAATTTCATTCCAGCAACACTCTCCCTTATCATTTCATTTCATCTGTCATTCATTTAATCATTGCCCCAGAGGAGTGCGTCAGGCCTCGGCAGCCGGCACAGTTCATATCCTCGCCGCTAGATAGGGGCTTCATTCATTCCATTCCTGACCCGGTCGGAGACTGGAAGCAGGCAGTGGATTTTCATATAGTAGATTGGAGGGTAATTAAATTTTGTTGAGATTTATTGTTGATCAGATTCAGTGTGATTATTGCCTTTTGGAGCAATGTAATTTGTGACGAAGAGTATTCAGCTCTATCGTAAGTTTTAAATATTGTGTTAAATGTTTGCGAGCTCTAATTCAGCAGACCCGTGTGAAAGGCGTTATGTCAGTCCCAGATGTGTGTATTGTGAGTATATATTTTATGGTATTACAAGCGGGAACTTCAGCAGAGACTGATTTCTGTCAGCTTGGTACCAGATTCATATTGTATCCTTGCGAGGACAATTATGGATATGTGATTATTGTCTGACCATATGTTGAGTTGGAGGAGATGTTAGCTGCTGTTGATTCCTTGAGATAACAGTCCAGCTGGTCGGCTATTTATATACACTGGAAGGGGGACATGACTGGTATTGAGGAAAGGGTGAGTTGTGGTCACAAGGGCTGGCTGAGTTTCGCAAGCAAGCTCATTAAAGTGGAGTGCACGTCTGGCTCCCAATTTACTTGAAAATAAATATAAATGTGAGAAACTGATCAATGGTAAAATTGTTTAAATAAATGGGAGTTGCCTACGAAACACGATAACCTTCGAAGCGTTTCCTTAACATGCAGTTTTGTTAATATAAAGTAATCTTAACCACTCAGGTTGTTTGTTGTTGTTGGTTTATTCTATGTTTATTTTCCATGTCAGTGACCCGTGAGTCACGTGCGGCACTGTGTTTCCTTGTTGTTGAGCATCTGGCCAAGGTGGCAGCTCATTTGGTTAAGTGTGTCACCACACTAATAAGGGTCTCAGAGAGATGCCTGTAAATAGTAGAGTTGTAATATGTGTGTCAGAATTAGATTTAAGGATTTTTATTAATGTTATGCCCATATCCATAAACGTTGATTTACGAGATGATTGTTCGTGAGCACCGTGGCTGTTAACCCGTTGTGAACGAATGATCATCCAAGTACTCATTTCTCGTAGATAGTCATCACGCGAACATAAATTCATATGCAAGGTTGTGGAACTTGGATCCACATTTTATTAGAAAAGGGGAGATCCATCTGACTCCTCAAAGTGATAAATATTCCTGTCAGGGGAAATTTCAGGGAGGATTTTGTTTATTATTGTTTGTTTTATTCTTTTATGCACAAATTAGTTATTAAATCTTGTTATTATCTTACGTTTTGTCTCCTTTCTTTCTTAATTATAGTTTTTATCCTATAACCCTTGCCTCAGAAAAGCACGTAGTTTGGCGGACGTAAACACCACACTATGAACTGAACGTGACCCCTTGATCTAAGATTCTTGCATAAAACACTGCTATTCTGAAGGGTTCATAGGTGAAAACTGGCGGCCAACGGTGGGGCTATTCACTGTGGTGTAACGGGGAGATTACACATGTCAATAGTGGCGCATTTGAGTAAAACTGGCATGCCGAAAGTGCAGGCAGATATGACAGTATTTAATCACCGGGAAGTGATATTTTATTAAAAATAGTTGAGGCGAAGTGGATACCGCCAAATGTGTGAAAGATAAATTAAAATCAGGAGTTTGCAAAGTAAAATACGGTTCACGTTGTTGTCTTTTAAATTAAAGTAAAATTAAGATGTGATACCGGGCGCCCAATGATAAAGTTAAAACTAGATTTGTGTAGAAAGTCAAACTCATGGAAATATTAGGAGGCTGTAGCCTAAAATGACAATTAATACTTTGTTAATTAGTCAGTGTTAATATCAGATCAGGATAACTGTTTAATGACTAAATATGTGCTTGGGTTTAAAGTTAAAGTGAGTAAAACTAGAACTACTCAGAGATGCAATCAACTAATGGGATTAAAGGTAAAAATAAATGAACTGAGTAGGATAAAGAAATTAAATGTGCATTGGATTTATGTACGTGTCAAAGGACATTGGCGTATGCCATTTCCCATATGTCTCATATAAATTGTAAAACATGGCAACGGTGTCGCAGATCCAGGAGATCATTGAAAGTGCAGCGAGGAGAACGCAGGAATTGTTGGATACTAAACTAGCAGAACAGAGTCAATCTATAAACACTAGTATGTTAGAGCAAAGTGAAGCGTTGAATACAAAATTATCTGAACAAATAAACACTAGTATGTTAGAGCAAAGTGAAGCGCTAAATACGAAAATGTCAGAACAAAGTGAATCGCTAAATACTAAACTGTTAGAGCAAAGTGAATCGCTAAATACGAAAATGTTAGAGCAAAGTGAATCGCTAAATACTAAACTGTCAGAACAAAGTGAATCGCTAAATACTAAACTGTTAGAACAAAGTGAATCATTGCGGACACAGTTAAATAACAGTAGAATTGAGCAAAATGAATATCAGGCGGAACAAGCTAGGTTATTAAAGATGGAAATTAATGACACTATAAATTCACAGTTAGAGGCGCAAAATAATAAAAAACACGAACCAATTAGCTTCGTTAACCGCAGAGATGAAAGAGCACACAAACCAACAGATGATATTACTGGCCCTTGATGTAAGCAAAAATAATGAGAAACAATTAGAGCAGATTGAAAAAATGGAGAGAATTTTTGATAAAAAACTTAGCATTCTCGATGAAACGGTGTTAGCTAAATTAGAGCAGATTGAAAAAGCATGCACAATGAATACAAGCGAGGTCAAAATAGCTCAGGATAAGTTGGAAGGTCGATTCAAGGAGATGGAGAAAAGTGGCAGGGTCATTCAACAACAAATATCAGCAGTAGATGAGAACATATCCGGCATAATTAAAGATATGGACCGGCTCGAGATAAAATCAGCGGAACAGTGGAAAAGCCTAGAAACGGAACAATAACAATTTAAGAGTACATTAGACGAAAGGCTAAGCCAGATAGAAAATAATCAGGATGAAAATAAGAGCCAAATTGAAGAAAAAATAAGCACGATTAAAGAACAGATCAGGAAAGATTGGAAGAAAATGAATATTGATTCTAGAGAGGAAAGATCCACTATTCTTAAAACAGTAGGCGAAAACCACACGCGTATTCAAGCTTTGGAGCAAGAGGTAAAAAATAGACTTAAGGAGCAGACAGACAGGATCATAAAAGCCGAACTCCGTTCATTAGAACAATCATCTATATTTAAAACGGGAGCATTGAAAGACAAGCAGGATGACTCACATAGTTCCCAACCCAGCATAGCAGGAAGTCAGACTCAAGCAGAGAGCCCATTAACAACAAACACGGAAGGATTTCGTAAGAACGTAGATAGGAGCTCAACACCACAGGACGGTCATCAGCCCACTCAACTTATTCAAGTAATTCGCTCAAATGACTACAAGCCGCAGAAATACACAGAAAATTCAGGGGTAACACCTAAGGCCTTTATCAAAGAGATTGAAGACCATTTCAATGACACTGGGGTACCTGAAGCACGTAGATTGAGAATGATGGAGAGATTTTTATCAGGAAATGTTCTCACCTGGTTTTTAAGTTTCAAATACACATTTGGAACCATGTCAGACTTTAATTTAGCGTTTCTGCGCAAATACTGGTCTCCCGCCATACAACAGAGTTTATGAATGGAGCTTTACTCTAGAAAATATCAAACTACCCAGCAGACGAAATACTCAGATTTCTTTAACATGCAAATGCTAAAATTTCGCGACCTAGATTCCCATTAAACGAAGCAGATTTGGTGATGACAATAGCAAGGCAAATGCCAGTTAATGTACAGCAAGTACTAGTCGCAGCAAACGTTAGTACGGCCCTACATGCAGAGCACATATTACGGCAAATAGATGAGACCACATCTCATAGTCATTTTAGAGGAGGAAGACAACTGGAATTAGTCAACACTACAGAGGTCGTAAAAACAAAACAAGGAAATACTAAAACGCAGGGTACTAATACAAGCACCTCCACACCTAGGCGAAACCAGGAAGAAGGGGAAAACAGACCATATCAGCGCAACGAAAATCACTACAACAATAGATACCAGGGCAACAATAGATACCAACAGAGAGGATATCAACAATGGCGTGATAATCGAAGGAATGACAGGCCTTATGGAAGATACGGTGATTACAATGCCAATCAACGATGGAAAGGAAGGAGAGATCAAAATCAAGGAGATCAACGTAACTATCGAGATGACTAGGATGATAGGCACGCTCAATCACAAAATTACTTAGAGGAGTTACACGCTAATCAAGGTGGAGAGCTAGGAAGATGGGAAAAGGCCATTGGGAACAGAAAGAACCCAGATACACATACTGAGGAAGCTGGAAGTCTACTGAGACAAGAGGAATATCGAGGACATGAGCGACAGAAGGATGATGGGAGTCGAAATGGAGCTAAAAAAAATGTTAACTTTGGATCAAGGAGACAGTCTCAAAACCCAACAGTCGGAAGTTGAAGATGGATGGATAGTAGCGAACATACAAGAATGGATTGCTTTACCAGAAGACTGCCTGGAGGAGACGGTGAAACCACGGAACGATGAAATTAGGCAATTACCCATTATTTACGCAAGGATTGGTGGAATTAATATAAGATGTTTATTGGATACGGGGTCACAGATCAGTCTAGTATCGGAGGCCTTGGTTCGAGAGTTGGGACGGACTCAGAATATTCCTGTAATTCCAGTACCACAGCTCAAAGTGAGGGGTGTTATTCCTGAACGCACCGTCACTTGTAAACGTCAGGCATACTTAGAGCTGAACATATTGGAACACACTTTTGGGCAAACATTCATTATCATGGCAAAGATGAATTTCAATATAATTCTTGGTGCAAATTTCATTTGTGACTATCAAGCAGTGATAGGTTTACACAAGAATACAGTCAGTTTTAGAGAATATGACCAGCTGAAAAACGTGGGATTGCATATGGATGAAATCACTACCGGAAGAAATGTAAATTCTTGGGCATTGGAAGCAATATCAGAAGAGACGGAAGAGGTGGTACGAAAGGCAGAAGATAACATCGTAGAAGGGGCTGTTGTGGAACTAGATGAGGAGATAGAATCCCAGGAGATATGGTCTTTATTAACAGAAGGAGATGACAGCGATGCACAATTTGAAGAGTTACTACAGGAGCGGCTCAATGACATTCAACTTGGGGGTGAACACAGAAAACAGTTGGAAGAGATTTTAAGGAAGCACAAAACAGTATTTGATACAGTACCTGGGAAAATTTTAAATTTCAAGTACTCTATGCAAGTCGAGGACTGGTCACCTTTCAAAAGCAGATTGTACCCTATTCCTGAAAAGTATCGTGGTCAAGTTAAAATCATTATAGATGAGATGTTAGAAGCTGGAGTGATAAGGAAGACACCTACACCTTATCTAAATGCGATTTTGGCAGTCACAAAACCAAATGGATCTATTAGACTTTGTTTAGATGCCAGAAATCTCAACATGAGACTCATTTTTCCTGAGTATGACAGAGCGCCAATTATCAGAGACGTATTAAAAGGCTTTAAAAACAAGAGCATTTATTCATCAGTCGATCTGACGAGCTCGTTCCACCATCTTGAATTGGATGAGAAGTCACAGCTTCTAACTGGCTTCTTATTCGATAACCAGACATATTGTTTCGTCAGAATGCCTTTTGGAGTCAAAACAGCGGGCTGTGCTTTAATCCGAGCACTGGACCGGAACCAAACCGAGGAAGTAAAGGAGATGACGGTGCGATACATTGACGACATTCTGTTGGCATCCGACAACATTGAAACTCACATGGAAAATTTAGATAAAGTATTGGGCAACTTGAACGCATCGAATTTCAAAGTAAACCTGAAGAAATCGCATTTCTTCAAGAGCGAGATCTTATATTTGGGTCACGTCATTGACAAGGAGGGGGTGAAGTCAAACCCAGCTAAGATTGAAGCGATAAAGAATTTCCCTACACCAACGAGAGTCAAGCACATTCGGGCTTTCTTAGGCGTAACGGGATTCTTTAAAGAAAACTGTCCAGGTTATACAGAGACTGTAGCTCCAATGCAGGAAATGTTAAAGAAAAATAACAAATGGTCATGGAACGCGGAATGTGAGAAGGCATTCCAAGCAACAAAACAGCTATTGGAAAACTGCATTAAATTAGGATATCCAGATTTCAAGCTCAAATTTATAATCCAAGCGGATGCTTCACTAATTGGGATAGGTGCTATGCTCTACCAAGAGGATCCAGCTAACCTGCAGCACAAAACATATTTGGCATTTGTCAGCCGGAAATTGCGTAAGCACGAGCGAAATTACACTGTAACCGAGCTAGAATTGTTGGCCATCCTTCATGCGCTCCAACAATGGAAACGAATAATCTATGGTTACCCTATTGTTGTCAGAACTGACCACAAGGCACTAACATTCTTGTTTAAGACGTCAATGGCAAGCGAACGTGTGACACGTTGGTCTATATACATTCAGCAGTTCAGCATTGAAATTGAACATTGTCCAGGGAAGATGAACGTGATACCGGATGCACTCAGCAGGAACCCAGAGCCTGATAATGAAGAAACAGCGATGGTACAACACTTGGAGTTAACACCGAAGGACCGGGAATTCTTGGAGGAGTTACGTGAGATACAGCGAGAACAGGAAGCGGAACCATGGATGATGTTATTAATTAGATACTTCAAAAAGCAACTACCTACAGGAACACCTGCATTTCGAGAAGCGAAAGCCAAAGAAGGAAGATATGTTTATGTCAACAATTTGCTGCACAAATGGGTAGATAATGACCACACCAAGTTACGCATATTAGTACCTGCATCGTTACAACGAGGATTGACATGACATACGCACGAAAGTTACGGTCACGTGGGCTTAGACAAGTGCGAAGCAACAATAGGAGAGACATTTACATGGCCACGTATGAGAACAACTATATGTGACGTCATTACAACTTGTGACCCGTGTCAGAGAACAAAGCCAAATAATTATTTACTGAGGCAATATCCTAGACCATTGCTACCTCAGAAACCATGTGAGCTACTGGCGATGGACTGTCTTGGTCCAATTCCGAAGGGAAGAAGAGGTTGCCGTCATTTGCTAGTGTGCATTGATGTATTTTCTAAGTTCGTAGTACTATGCCCTATTCAGAAAACAACATCGAAGCAGGTACTCAGTCGCATTCGTAATAGAGTTATTCCAACCCTTGGAAAACCAGAGTTTATATTATCAGATCACGGCAGTTATTTCACAAGCGCCGAATTCAAGAAAGGAATGGAAGACATGGGTATAAAACATGTTTTAAGCAGTATCCGACATGCCCAAGCAAATCCAAGCGAGAGAGTAATTAAATGTGTAACTGCATACTTGAGGATCTTCATTCCGAACGAACACCACAAATGGGTCGATAAAATTAAGGATGTAGAGACATGCATGAATTCTACCAGGCACGAGTCAACAGGACAAATCCCTATGGTCCTACACAAGAACGAGTATCCAGTAAGAACGTGGAAAAGCATCATTAACTGTCCACAAGATCCCATGATAGCACCAGACCTGCGAATTGAAAGAACGAGAGCATACATGAGAAAACAAGCAGACCGCAGATTACGGCGAGTAAGAAATAAGAGGTTCCACGGTGATCTTGAAGTCAACCAGCTCGTTTTGGTGAAACGACCTGCTACATCGGACCCAGAAAAGAAAATCTTTAGTAAGTTCTGCGAGAAATTCATAGGACCCTATTCTATCGTAAGAAACCTTGGAAATAATGCTTACAGAGTGAAAGAATTGAGCACAGGAACAATGTCAGTTTACAACGCTGCCAATCTAAAGAAATATCGTCGAAGTGAACCATGGTAGCGCCGAAATAATGACGCTGTTTGAATATACGGACGTCCAACTATCAACAAAGTCAACGGGGAGCAGTTGAGTACGGCACGTGATGAAGGAGGAAGTAGAGTTGTTGTTGACAAACATTAACGAGGCGAGTAAGGTATTGCCGCAGGCATCAGAGCGTCACGCAAGATTGGAAGGGGGAAATACAAGCAGGAAATGAAAACAAGTAAATGCCATTGAAGACAGGAGCGCCTAGACCAAGTAAGAACAAGGGGTGATTCTGGAAATAAAACAAATTGGCCTACGGAAGTATTGTAAAATTGTCGACTTTATTCCTAAGTTCGAAATTTTGTGAGTGGGAGAGTTGTGAACCCTTTACCCTATGTTGGTTAAATGATTCTACTTTTTATATCTTCAATTAATAAATATTTCAACCAGCATCATGAAAGTAGCCAGACAGCGATGAGGAAATTTCAAGCATTTGTTGGAGACAGTAGGGACATACCTGCATCAGTTTAACAAAAGGCTAAGTACTTGAGCTATGAAAAGAAATAGCATAGCTATGTATCATAAGGACAGGTGTGGCTACCTCAATTTTAGAAGCGACGCGCGGTGAGATATGGTTCTGGTATGTTCATTGTGATATTCGCGCCTAGAAGAAATATGATGCAGTAACGTGAATGGCTGATGAAGAAAATAGACACTCCCAAGACGCCAAGATCTACTAGAAACCGCCAAATTACAGAAAATGGAGAACCAATGAGAAGAGAATGCCTACTTGCGCGCCAACTCCGGCTGGGGTACGCGGTGGCTAGCATTCACGCGGGAAATCACCTAGACAAAATCTCTACGATCGATTCTAGGATTAATGGGCATATTCTTGACCTGTACAATATTACGAGTTCAGTGATATTTATTTCATTCCTGTATCACAATTATTTCGAGAAATTTTTACATAAAATCCCCCTCCATCTAGACCCAAGGGCCAGTTCATTTATAAGTGTGTCGAAGAGCCAAGACATTGACTTCTATTTGGTGCGTCTACGGACGTAGACTTTTATTCCGTGTGTTGAGGACACACTACTATTATTCTGTGCGTCTACGGACGTAGACTTGTATTTTATGTGTCGAGGACACAATATATTCATTGTAAAGTGTTAAATTCAGTGATAGATAGTCATTGTACTATAGTTATAGGGAAAGTATCGTCGATAATTCGCCAACGAACAGTGACAGGGAATTTAGTACCTGAACAAGCGAATTTAGTAGACAGACATAAAGTGTATAATAACCTAATTTTTGTATCAGCGCAAGGATGACATCGATGAATGCAGAGGAAGTTTGGAATTCTCAACAGTCCGTCCAGATGGCTGCTATGAGATAAAGAACCGTCCAGTTGGGGAATGGCGTCTGATGTTCTTTGACGGGTGACTACAAAAAGAGATGAGTACGAAATAATATTTTATTATTTATTAAATTGACTTATGGTTTATGGGACATATTTTTGTAAATACTTTGCTTGTGTGATTAATGTAGTATATTTAGTTTTAATCTGACACATTTTTGTTTGGAAGCAGCCCGCACAATTGTAGTTGATGGAAGGTTCTTTTCTTTGTGTTGTGTTAACTAACGTAGCTATGTGAACGGCCGTGTTCGCCTAGGTTACGAAGTGCGGTTAAAAACGTCTCTCGGAGATATGTCGTGTTTCAGAAGTGGGACTGAATTAATCTAATTATATAGTAGATTGGAGGGTAATTAAATTTTGTTGAGATTTATTATTGATCAGATTCAGTGTGATTATTGCCTTTTGGAGCAATGTAATTTGTGACGAAGAGTATTCAGCTCTATCGTAAGTTTTAAATATTGTGTTACATGTTTGCGAGCTCTAATTCAGCAGACCCGTGTGAAAGGCGTTATGTCAGTCCCAGATGTGTGTATTGTGAGTATATATTTTATGGTATTACAAGCGGGAACTTCAGCAGAGACTGATTTCTGTCAGCTTGGTACCAGATTCATATTGTATCCTTGCGAGGACAATTATGGATATGTGATTATTGTCTGACCATATGTTGAGTTGGAGGAGATGTTAGCTGCTGTTGATTCCTTGAGATAACAGTCCAGCTGGTCGGCTATTTATATACACTGGAAGGGGGACATGACTGGTATTGAGGAAAGGGTGAGTTGTGGTCACAAGGGCTGGCTGAGTTTCGCAAGCAAGCTCATTAAAGTGGAGTGCACGTCTGGCTCCCAATTTACTTGAAAATAAATATAAATGTGAGAAACTGATCAATGGTAAAATTGTTTAAATAAATGGGAGTTGCCTACGAAACACGATAACCTTCGAAGCGTTTCCTTAACATGCAGTTTTGTTAATATAAAGTAATCTTAACCACTCAGGTTGTTTGTTGTTGTTGGTTTATTCTATGTTTATTTTCCATGTCAGTGACCCGTGAGTCACGTGCGGCGCTGTGTTTCCTTGTTGTTGAGCATCTGGCCAAGGTGGCAGCTCATTTGGTTAAGTGTGTCACCACACTAATAAGGGTCTCAGAGAGATGCCTGTAAATAGTAGAGTTGTAATATGTGTGTCAGAATTAGATTTAAGGATTTTTATTAATGTTATGCCCATATCCATAAACGTTGATTTACGAGATGATTGTTCGTGAGCACCGTGGCTGTTAACCCGTTGTGAACGAATGATCATCCAAGTACTCATTTCTCGTAGATAGTCATCACGCGAACATAAATTCATATGCAAGGTTGTGGAACTTGGATCCACATTTTATTAGAAAAGGAGAGATCCATCTGACTCCTCAAAGTGATAAATATTCCTGTCAGGGGAAATTTCAGGGAGGATTTTGTTTATTATTGTTTGTTTTATTCTTTTATGCACAAATTAGTTATTAAATCTTGTTATTATCTTACGTTTTGTCTCCTTTCTTTCTTAATTATAGTTTTTATCCTATAACCCTTGCCTCAGAAAAGCACGTAGTTTGGCGGACGTAAACACCACACTATGAACTGAACGCGACCCCTTGATCTAAGATTCTTGCATAAGATACTGCTATTCTGAAGGGTTCAATATGTCTGCTTATTTTTAATGATTAGTTTATATGCCGAGTATCACATCCCCCAATGAAACCAATCGGGAGTTATTGTTATTCAATGAAATGCAGGTTTAACCCCCTTAAGACCCCTTCAGAAACTGAATATCTGAAAATCCTCCCTTAGTGGACGGTTTTGACTTACAATGATCATATCTCCAAAATATCATGTTTCTAACTTCAATAATTTTGGCTGGGTGATGGTGAGTGAGTCAGGACTTTTTCTTTCAATTTTCTTTTTTCAGAATTTCACCCCTCCCCATGAACCCCTTAAATTGGGTTTATGAAAAAAACTGTCGAACACCTATTTATATATTTGTAAGCAGTTTTTCCCCCTGAGTTTGATGAGTGAGTGTTGTCAGTCAATCAGTTAGGACACTTTCTTTCCTGTTTTTTTCCCCCAGAATTTCACCCCTCCCCATGGGCCCCTTAAATTGGATTTATGAAAAAACGGTCAAACACCTATTTACTTATTTTTTTAAGCTGATTTTTTTTCCGCTGAGTTTCAAACTCCTCGCCTATGTCGTTTAAGAGATATACGCTCCGTTAGGAATCCTTCAACCCCCACTTTTCACCCCTTACACATCATAATATACACCACATCGAAAAACCCTCAGACACATGTCTTCTTATTTTTAATGATGAGTATATATGCCGAGTATCACATCCCTCAATGAAACCAAGCCGGAGATATTGTTATTCAATGAAATGCAGGTGTACCCCCTTAACACCCCTTTAGAACCTGAATGTTCAAAAATCCTTCTTTAGTGGGCGTTTTCGACTTACAACGAACATATCCCCAAAATTTCATGTTTATAACTTTAATCGTTTTGGCTGGGCGATGATGAGTCAGTCAGTCAGTCAGTCAGTCAGTCATTCAGTCAGGACACTTTGTTTTATATAATAGATTAGATCGCCCAACCTCCTTCATGAATTCATTAAATCACTGCCCTTGCGCCGAGTATAAATTTCGACATTTCGCAAGACTACCTTCTTGCGAAATTTCGTCTTTGTAACTTCGACTACCTTCTTGCGAAAGTTCGTCTTTGTAACTTCGAAAGTTTGTGGGTTGTCGGTTTTAATGGCTGATATGAAGATCGCAGCAACGCGATATATATTTAGCTTGATAGTCTTATGACTAAGGCACCTCTCTTAACGAGTTTCATTTTGATTACGCACTTTAATCCAGAGTTAATGGTTTGAATGTTTTGATAGTTCGTTCATCATCATCATCTTGAAAGCATGGAATTAGTGGCCTCTTGTCTTGGGCATAGAAAACCACTTACATGGGTCTATCTCATCGGTAAGTTTCGTTTTTGCACTTTAAATAGAAGAGGAGTATCAATTTTAAAAACTTATATTTTCATGATGGTATGTCTAGTTTTCATGAAAATTGCACAACCGGATCCTAAGTGATTCATTGTTATGTCGGTCGAACATCAATTCCGCTCGATTTTCCTTAATTCCACACGGTCCTCCAAGGGACCCAAAAATAAGTTCCTCAACTCCGCTCAGGCTTTGACAAGGGGTCGGCAAAGTGGTTATCCCCAATGACGTAAACAAATGTCATAACCTTCCTGCTCACATACCAAGGGCCGGGTCAAACACCTTATGCAGCGCATGAGTGAATTTTTGAATGCAGCTGATTTTTCCGTTCTAGGCTGGAAAACAGTATTTTCAACATCCGCAGCTGATATCGAAAGTATTTTTAGGTACAAATTATACACCTATTATTATCTACATTTAATCTAATAATTTCTGACTAGGTTAAAAAACATACTAACATTTAATTATGCACATGTTAAAATAATGTAAAAAATTTGTAGAAAAAAATAGAAATCTTGGCAGACTTATTTAAAAGAATATTATGATTAATTTTAAATCACTTGTATTTTCTGCCATATAAGTTATAATGTGCCAAATACTTTATACCTGATTTAACGAATAAGCGGACTTGACATCAGAGCGGTTGACCAATGTCACAAACAATGTCTTGCGAACACCACCTCGCCATCGGTCAAACGCTCTGAAGTCAAGTCCGCTCATTCGTTAAATCAGATATAAACCTAATACATAAAGAGCTAGATATTAATCACAGTTTTTAAATAAACATATGGGCAGAAAATTTAATAAAATAAGAAAAATCAGCATATTAAAATCACATAAATCTTTACTTCATTTCAAACTATAACCCCGACCCCTGGTATGCGAGCAGGAGGGTTATGGCATTTGTTTACGTCTTTGAGGATAAACCCTTTGCCGACCCCTTGTCAAAGCCTGAGCGGAGTTGAGGAACTTATGTTTGGGTCCCTTGGAGGACCGAGTGGAATTGAGGTAACCCTGGCTACCTTACTGGAATTCCCAAGCGGAATTGATGCCCGCCCGTTATGTCCAATTGGCACGTTCACCCACCATCTTGAATATTTAGTCGCTGACCTTAAGACGTATACAATACATTCTCTTGTATGAGTCTACTTTCTTGCGAAGTTTCGTAATTGTAGCTCTAACAGATTGTGGGTTAACGATGTACATTAACTTATTTTCATGGTGATGGCTGCCTACCATGTAGGCCTACTATGTGATGGACAAATGATGAATGCTAGCAAGGTATATTATATGATACTCCTCTTATGCCATGTTACGTATTGATTGCACAATTACATTCTGAGCTATTAATTTCAATATTTTAATAGCACACCCAGTTGGCATCTTGAAAGGGGATAACGAAATCACTGTTCTTTTGTCTTCAGCATACAAATACACTTTTATGGTTCTACCCTACTTTTAATTTTAGTTATTGTTGCTCTAGAGAGTTGTAGCTTTCTATATTCTGCAATTTCAAGATGGCGGCCGTCTGTAATGTTAAATCTGACTAAGTTATTACTTGATCACCATTGATCACGTATACAAACATCCCTGTGTGCCGACTATTGTGAGCATTGCTTCATTGGAGCAAGAGTTAGGATAATAAGGATAATAGGGTAATAGCTGAGGACCTTTTATTGTGGGCTCTTGCATTTCCCAGAAGTCGAAATTTAATGTTTTTCAGTCGGTCAACACGATTCCCAATTGTAATGGGTGGTTCCCTATTACTGAAAAACACTTACAGTACATGAGATGAATCAATACACATCTGGTATGACCAGTTACGATCGTCAGGCGACCATCATCAGATCCTTTACACATAGGTTATTAGATCTACTGTATGTCTACAAGTATGGGTTATGATATTTACAATATACAGGGTGTCTTTTATGTACCTTTAGAGAATGATAGGTCGTGTAGGGGACGGGTATAGAAGCAATTTGAGATAGGGGACTTGGGGTCGGAGCGGCCTCCTTAACCCCTAAAATATGGGTTGATTCAGGCCCTCCGCCCTGTAAGTTAGACAATCGACCCAAGCCTCTATTACCCTTCTCAATCCTTTAACTCTTGGAAAGATTCATTACACCATGTGGCGCTGGCGTAATGGATAGCGTTGTGGTGCAAAAGACCGGTAGTCCCGGGTTCGATTCCGGGCTTGGGAAATATCTTTTTTTAAATGATATTTTAGGTATAAGGATTTCAATCTTGATATCTTCGGTAAATTAAACCGATCTTTGTGCACTTCGTAGCATTAAATTGTTTAAGTCAGTTATTACGTTTAAATCATGTTGATTTGCAAGAGAAAGTAAGGTTTAGCTAGGCATTCTTAGCTTATTTTTTGCCGTAGGGTAATCATTAGCAGGCACGATCTTAAAACTACAGCAGTTCCATAATTAGTCACAAAGTTCATTTAAAAGGATTGAGAAAGGTAATGGAGGCTTGGGTCGGTTGCTTAACTTACAGGGTGGAGGGCCTGAATCAACCCTTATTTTAGGGGTTAAGGAAGCCGCTCCGACCCCAAGTCCCCTATCTCAAATTACTTCTATACCCGTCCCCTACAGGACCGATCATTCTCCAAAGGTACATAAAAGACACCCTGTATACACATATTTAGTTGCAGTAGTAATTAAACTAACACAGCTAGTCAAAATATATTTTTGTTGTTTTTGAGATAGAGATAGTGGCGATTGGCTTTCAAGTTTGCTTGCATAGTGTGATTATGCGATTGTTTTTAAATGGTCAAGTTATTGCTGATTGTGCACTTAGCTGTTTGAGCGAAGTGTGGTCGGTTTCCGCGCAGCTGACACTTTCGCTGCCCTCACTGAATTTTTAAGTGCAAACAGCGGAGGCGGCAGCTGCGCTCAAACAGGCAAAGACTTGAAAGGACGCGTCCGTGGCCTATTTGAAGGTACTGTATTAACATTTGCTTGGTGTTGAATATGGGAATTACAGAAATCTTTTTAATGACTACCGACGCGACAGTTGGGTTCAAATCCACTTGTCTAGCTAGTCTCCAGATAGTCGAGCCACATGTCATGGCCTTGTACCTTGGCATGCCAGGTACCCCAGGTGGTATATACTATATTTTATGCGAGCTTTTTGTACCCAACGCTGACCGCTTTATTCTGCATGGGTAAAAAATCGCACTTGGGAGACTGCTGACAAGTGTTAGCTTAACTGTGGCTAGGCTATCGGATGTTGTGTAGCCAGCACCCTGTACATTGTACTGCTTAGAATTATGTTCGGAAAAGAAGAACAGTTCGGATGACAACAATAAACATTAAATATCTGTTAAGAGATAGAAACTATTAGCCAGCACGCAAATTCTAGAAATGAAAGTTAAAGGAATGCATTTATTGGTTTTTGGATTTTTAAAGTCACGCAACGTATTTCATATAAAACTGCATTATCTTATTGTGATAAGGAAGGATAATTGGAATGTATACTGTATATTGTCATGGAAGTCAAATGGGCTTGCAATCAAAAACAACACACGTAATACCGTACCCAGTCTCGAGTTGGATAAGGCATCCTGAGTGGTTAGTTATGTGTAATGCTTATTGACAATACACTACTGTCGACCAAAATATTATGTGCACTCGAGTTTGAAGGTTGTTTGTGAAGTAACCAATAGACCTATATAAAATCCAATAACATCATCATTTTCGTCGTTCTATTTTACGTTAGTTCATGTAGGTTTGGAATGTTTAATTTATATTTTAATATTTTTTTTATCGCAGTTGGAACACAAAAAGTGCCCGTTCTTAAGCGTGTTTCAACCAAGCGTCACATTAAAGAATTACTGTATTATCGCACAAACCCGTCATCAGATCGAATCCAAATTTTAACATAAAATACATTGGAATGTTGTATAACTGGGCTCTATCACGCGTCATGGCGCGCCTCGCTCGGAAGGATGGGCTCCATATCAGCAACGCTGTACAGCATTTCCCTGATCGGTTAGCTGGTGAACCATGTCTTAATTCCCCATACAAATACAAACCGATATAAAATAAGTGAATTAACATACGTATTTAACAGTCATACAGTATAACCTTTTGATGTATAAGGATTACAACGCAACCAAGAACTACATTTTCTAACGACCCCGAGCCGAAAAAAAGTTACCTTACAAAAATGATAACAACTTTCGTTGTTGAACACACAAAATTTTGAAATTAATAAACCAGTTATACAACATTTGCCCCAGAGGAGTGCGTCAGGCCTCGGCAGCCGGCACAGTTCATATCCTCGCCGCTAAATAGGGGCTTCATTCATTCCATTCCTGACCCGGTCGGAGACTGGAAGCAGGCTGTGGATTTTCATTTTCATTATACAACATTCCAATGTATATTGTGTTAAAATTTGGATTCGATCTGATGACGGGTTTGTGAGATAATAATTCTTAAATGTGACGCATGGTTGAAACACGCTTAAAAACGGGCACTTTTTGTGTTTCAACTGCGATAAAAAAATATATAAATTAAAAATTCCAAACCTACATGAACTAACGTAAAATAGAACGATGAAAATGATGATGTTATTGGATTTTATGTAGGTCTATTGGTTACTTCACAAACAACCTTCAAACTCGAGTGCACATAATATTTTGGTCAACAGTAAGGTGATAAGCCGGCGTAGTTTTAGGCCTAATAATGGCGGATCGAATTGAAGCACGTAAATAAATAACGGGTCCAGCGCCAAAATCATAGTTTTGAGATAATCAACGAAAAGTGTATATCATTTGAAAGAAACAGTTTGGAAAGGCAAAACAAGGTACATGCAAAATATAAACCCACAAGTTTTATAATGATTATATTACTTTACTCAATATCCGTTCATTTGGTTTTAAAGCTTTATACAAGATAAGAATAACTGAAACTGTATATGTTCAAATGTTCTAACATTAAAAATGAATCGAGTGCCATAACACAGAGATTTTTTATTTTTTTGCAGAATTAGTCCTCTTAATATTCCATTGTTTTCGGCTGTGCACTTAACGAAGTAACTTTAAGAGCAATTTACATCAATAAGTCCTCGTAAAACAATCTATATTCGCTCCTTGTGGAAGGCATCGATTTAGACAAGTCCTTCCTCTTTTTCTTCCGTCAGACACTTTGCTCCCCGAAGTGTTTCCAGCTCTGCTTGTTTAAGATCGAAAGAAGAAGGAAGATTGTTGCTTTACATGATCATTAATCTCGAGATCATGAGCCACGGGACCTCCTTTTTACGTGGAATCCGAACCACAGGACATGGCAATTCAGTTTGAAAATCTCACATGCATTGACCGGGAATCGAAACCCGGTCCGCCGTGGTGAGAGGCCAATAGCTTGACCACTGTGCCACCACGCCCCCGAAATGTTCAATATCAAAAGGCTCCACTCTGTTTTTCAAAATATACTGTATATTTCATTGAAATCTTACATTTCGTTCAACATCGATCGAACTTGCAGCAAACCCGGACGCTCCGCTGTCAGCCTGATGCACGGTGCTTTGGAAATATGCACGTTGGACGTGTTGATATATCCGTCAGCAGCTGATTTAAAATGACAGAAGTCTTCTTCTTGCATAAGAGTCACTACAAAGAGGTTCGAATGCTTGGTTTCTACAATGAGATGCACTAAATTCTTCTGGCGCTTGGCTCGCTATTTGACCATCATGCTTGGTGCATGACACACGTGGTGCCATCTTCGGGATTTTCTTCAAACCACTTGCAACTGCTCCGGTGCTTGGGCCAGAATATATGTTATTGGCGATGGCGTATAGAACATTATTTTACCATTAACACAATTTTCACTATTTTGGCGCTTGACTCGTTATTTACATATGGGCTTCAATTATTGTGGCGTTACTGGAAGTGATATAAGTAATATAAGTAATATGAGTGATTACATCCATTTACGTTTCTGAAAATATTCATTTTAGCTATGGTATTAGAATTTATCGTTCAAGAAATATTAGAGTTGGGAAGTGAGTGTCTAATTAATTTATGATTTGATCCACGGACCGTAACATTTATTTTAGCCTACTTTTCACATTTTGCAAATACAGTAATATATAAAATTAGATTTATGAAAACACCTGGGTGTGTGTATGTCTGTCTGCCTTTCTGTGGCCCCTAGCCTCTATCATTTCCCAAACGGCTGCAGCTATCGAAACACAACTTGGTATAAGTGAATACCTATACAAGGACATATTAATGCTAGATTTCAAAATTACGTCACTGCTGAAAAATGATATGTCAAAAGATATGCATGGGAACCGTTCCGAAATTGGTACACTTACAGAGCATCGGTGCACGACAGTGCATCCAACTTGTTTCTATGCGTCATAATAGGTTAGGTTCAATGTTTAACTGCATGGGACTTCCATACTATCAAATGGATTTCTTCCAAAATTAGCACATACTATAAACCATAAAATTTCAAATTAATTTTGAGTAACCCTTTCATGACAGTATTATCAACACGTTTATTACGCGCATTGATACTTTCAATGTTAGATTGCATAAAACTTCCATAGTAACGAATGGATTTCATCCATTTTATTTTTATGTGTAATGTGTGATTTAGAACTTACAAAGTGTTCTTATTATACTAGTCGCCAGGAGTTCCAACTGTATATTAATGATCCCAAGATTTCTGCATCCTAGAATCAATATCTCGAAATAGCTGGACGGAAAAAACTTCAAACTTAGATCAGTGTCAGTCCAGACAAATTTAGAGCAAATTGTCAACGTTATTACTACCAACATAATTCTATGCAGGTGCATAACGTGCGATGTTAAACTGCATGCAACTGCCATACTCTACTAATTTATATATTTATACCTCGTTTCACGTTCAGTGTATGTCTTAGCAGACATAAGTATGCATATTTGAGGAATCCACAGGACTACCAACTGCCTAGCAACATTCTGAAAACATTTGAGCCCGTAGAAACTGTTCATATAAACAGTTTGAACCTCTATACAGTATGTCTTGATGTTGCAGATACAATTTGAGCAACACGCATATATACGAGTATATCAGTGTTTCCAAAACAATTCAACGTACGTTTTTGTGTTCCATGTTGAACTGTATGTAACTTCCATAACATTCAGTGGATTTACACAAATTTCTCTATATACAGTGTATGCCAGATGACCTAACTAACTTACAATTTTTATTTATCGTATGGCGTTTAGTGCCAGGAGTTCCGAGGACACGTTCGGCTCGCCTAAGTCTGTAGCTGCTTCCAGCGGACAGGTTGAGCTACAATTTCCGTTCAATTTCAAGTAGTTCCAACTTTTGCCACCAGATATCAATGATACCTAGTGGTGAATGTTGGAACTTTGATAGAGCGTTCCGACGAAATCTAACCTAACAATTTATCTTCACACAAGATTAGTCTGTGGAAGGATCTTTTACATGCCATACATCTACAGTATGACATGGGACCGCCGGTTTTACTTCCCCTCCGAAGGAAGGCATAGTGAAGGATTTTTATCGCTCTTAAAAAATCCGACGACTTCAGCCGGGTTTGAACCCGCTATCTTGGGCACAGCAGTTCAGCATGCTACCAACTACGCCACCGAAGCCACTTACTAACTTACTAACTAACTAACTAACAGTGTATGCCATAAGAGATATGTGTACACATTCTCAGTCCTACCAACTACCTAATAACTCTCCCTGGGCATTTGAGCTGAAGACTCAATATCTCTGAGTTCGTGTAAGGAAACAATTTAGAACATGCTGCACTGCTCTAATAGACAAACCTTGAGCAAATCTTATAATGTCAGTGCTACCAGCATTCTAAACAGTTCTAATTATAGGAATAAGGATTGAATCGTAAATTTTAAGAACATAACCTAATTTTAATTGTAAACATATAAACAATATTTCAGTAATAAAAACATGAATGTTTATTATTCATGTTTCTAATAAGGGGATAGTCTGGTAAAAAATGACACTTTTCCCTAATTTATCAATTGGTCAAATTTCAAACATATAATTTGTGAGTAGTATTAAACACAATTACAAACTTACAACTCAATTGATCGAAACGTTTTTGAGAAAAATATTTTTATTTTATTTTAAGGGTTTTTTAAAAATCATCTTTTTATAGCAAATTTACTTTAATGTGATTGAAAAATTGAACACTGTATCTCATAATATAGCCAAACAGTTTTGTGTAAGGATTTTTTGGGTATCTTGTGTGGTGAACTTAAATTAATTTTCAAAGTTTTGAATCTTATTATCGAAATAATTAAAACATATACTTATCAATATTTTCGTTTCTAAATACTTAAAAAAATGATACTCAAGACTGTTAGCACTGTTAGTAGGGGTTAGCTCTAAAAATTTCATCAAATTCAGAAAATATTTACTGGGAAAAAGTTATATTTAAATGTTCAATTTCAAAAATTAAAGATAAACGCAGTCAAAGTTACACAACACAATCCTCCGCCGATCCTTGCTCTAAAATCCACCTGGGCTGTATATTGTTCCTTCTTTTCTCTTTCGAGCTTCCTCAGTGTGTATGGCCGTCAACCTTGATGAATGTTTTCTTCGTTTTCCGAATTCTAAGCACCGTTTTGCCGTTTGTTTCCTTCGTCGCTCGCCTCTAACTTTTCTCAGTCGCTTCCTTATTGCTGACATTGGAGTGGTCTCTGTTGTTCATGTTGCTTCTGTCAGATAGCATCCTTGATTGAACTGTGAAACAGCTTCTGTCACAGCTAGTTCTACATTTTGCTTGGATACAAATACATCCTTTGGGCACTTTGACCAGATTATACTATGTTGACACTCATTTGTTTACAAACGACTTCAAATACCTTATGATCACAGAGCGTAAATAAATACCTGCATCTCAAAGAACACTGAAATACCTGGAATGCTCAAGAGATGGCACCAAAGTCCAAAATCACTCCTTACATTCATTCATATAATTTTTTCAGAGCAAACAAGTAACATTGTGACAGCTTTCATATGATGCCACGCCCACTCCTCAGCTGCAGGCTAGTATTTAACTATATTTTTTCAACATTTCTCTTTGGAAATTCACAAAATCCTTTTGTACTATGAAAGCACTTATATGAATGAACATATTTAGGCAAAAAAAGAAAAACACAAAAATTCAATATTTTATTGCCAGACTATCCCCTTAAGAACCTTTTCGTAGCAGAGCGAAGTTTAAATGTAGTTACGTACTTCATGCAAGTATCTTCAGTAACGTTTAGCCTATGCAACTACAGTACTGTTGATTCTTTATGTGCCGCGCCGTGAGTTGCAGGCACAGACAACCCGCGGTGCTTCCATGTTCGAAGTGTTGTGTTCATTCTTACTTCTTCAGGCGGAGTTCTTTACAGTTCCTACCACACCAGACGTATAGCGTGTTTCATTTGAATACGCAACAGTCATGTGGGTTGCCTACCACCTGCACTAGAGCCGCGAGAGGTTATTGCTCGCTAATTCGTCTATCTCTGGTCCCTGTGCCTTGGTGTTTTCTGACCTTTCATTTCAAAAACTGTCACGGTGGCCTTTTTGCCATTTACTGTTTTGAGTTTACCAAAATCTTCGTTTGAAAATATTTACAAACACTTTTGTTGGGAGGCAATTGATTTCTGGGATTAAAAAATGCATCGGTCAAATCAAAATGTAACATGGGTGAGTTGGACAGCCATTTTTTATCTTCCATGTAATTCTTCTTTTAATTTAACGGCAAAGTGGCCCAAGAAATTACACGGATTTTATTTAATTAAGAGTTACTACCAGAAAAGAAACGTGGCATACTAATACTTTACTGCTTGATATAACTATTATAAAAATCAACAGTGTTCGTAAAAAAATAAGACAAACAGTAGAACAATTTTTAGTAAGAACATTGTTATTTGCCTGACAATGGGCCAATAAGAAAAATGCAATTGGAGTCAGGCTCGAGATTCGGACCCCGGACTATAGGCTCCGCAGACTCTCGTGCTAGCGTCTGAGCCACCGTGGCAGTCTTTGAAACGAAAGGACACAAAAGACCAAGGCACAGGGACGAGAGATAGACGAATTAGCGAGCAATAACTTCTCGCGGCTCTATTGCAGGTGGCATGCAACCCACATGCCTGTTGTATATTCAACTAAAACACGCTGTACAACGATTACTAACCTTTCAAAGTTTTAAACTCTCATGCCTTCATTCATTCATTCATCCATCCATCCATCCATTCATTCATTCAATCAATCATTCATTCATTCATTGGATAGAATGTTACTCCTTTCAGCGTTCAGTTCAGCCTGCAAACCTGTTTGAGCGAACAAGTCATCCCAATGACCCCTATTTGCAGTTAGCACTACAACCTCCTGTATTTCTATACCTATGAACTTAAAGCCATTAAACAGTGACGCTAACCAATGGTTCTAGGACTCCCTATGCATCTTTTAGCCTGCATAACTGAGTTTGTTTGTGTCCAAGGTGATCTCCCATCACCTAACAAACAGCTTCATTCGCATGTTCGATAGTTAGAATTAGTCCTTTAGAATATGGGAAAGTTTTAACTCATCAGTAATGTTACGTTGAGAACTGGTAAACTATTTACTTTAATCGTCTACCTGTGGGTGAACGATTACATCTGACGTTAGTTACCTTAATTGTAACGCGGAGATTGTGAGTTAGTCTTGGTAGTCCCTGACAGTGAAACATTTCCAGATAGGCTAAATGCGATGACAATGCATGCTGCTGTATTGCTACTCTACACTGAGCCACACTCGCCCTTTTGTTCAAGCACGAGAATAATCCCATCACTCAATGCGTGTTCTCATGCAATACGAAGCAATTATCGAAGGTTATTAACTACAAATGAGTCATAATACAGAATAGACTATATTTTAAGAGATATTGCAGTTAATGTTTTATAATTTAATGTTAATGTTTGGCTAGTCTTTTGTGTTATTAACGTATGAATCCACCATGTGAGGCAGTCGATGACAATTCCCGGGTGATGAAAATGTTAATGATGATGATTATGATGCTTATGATGATGATAATGTTGCTGCTGATTATTATGGTGATGGTAAAGATGAACATGGCGATAAACTATTAGTCATCACTTCGGCACTCTCTTGCATACTTAAATCATTCTATCAGTAAATAAAGCCGTAAGTCAAACACAAATTTGACAATAAATACGCAATTGAACAAGCTAATGAATAAAGAGCATAATATTAAGTAATTCAGACAACAGTTCTTAGCTGTGTAGTAACACATTGCTAAAAGTTACTAAATGAATCGCACAAAGTAGATATAAATAAATTGTGATAATGTTAAAGAATTTACACAATGTTTGAAAAAAGAAAGGAACGTTGCCGTCATATCTCTCTACTGCCAGGACTGCTGACGTGAGGTTGTATCACAAGTAGGGTACGAATAAATTCTAAACATGCGGAGTACTCTTCCGAATTTTAATACGTACAACAATTCATCCTCAAAGTCTGCTCAGTAGTGCTGTCATGAAGTGAGCATTGACAATTGAGCTATATAGAAGCACACGGGTGCATATCATGGCTGCGAAGCGTGGGAACATTACACTTAAAATACCTCCGTAAGGGTGATCTTCCAAGTGGAATAAAATGTCACTTATATCCCTTTTACTTTTGAGTACCTGAATTTTAATAAGGAGTCAGTTGAGCATTATGTATTTTAACTAAGTTCATTTGACTGGATGAGCCTTCTATCCTGCCTTAGAATAAGGAAAGAAAAGCATGGAAACCTCTTTGGAGGGATGAAATTCCACAGAATCCTTACCACTATACCTGTACTGAAATGAAACCTCCTTGCACTCATTCACAATGACGTTTTGCCACTGATTGTAAATACAAATTATTTCAAAAAGGCTACAGCTATTCTATTTCGAAAATGTTATCTAACAGAATATTAAAGAAACTAAAATGGAAGGGCAGCTTATTTAAATCAGAAATCCCTATCAACCCAACTAAACAGCGTATTTTCAGTAAAACACTCAACTTGTTAATGTCACTAAAGTCGTCAAATGGTTAGCAAACCTTCCACGAAGATATACAGTCTCCTTTTTGAAGTGTAACATCTTTCCGCTCGGTTGCTGGATAGTTTTGTGGGAGTGATTTTGAAAATTGGGGACGGAAGTGAATCGGGCGGAAGTGGATCGAACGGAAGTGGATCGGACGGAAGTGAAGACGCACTGCCAAAAAAATGGGACGGAAGTGAATCGGGTGGAAGTGGATCGAACGGAATTGGATCGGACGGAAGTGAAGACGCACTGCCAGCTGGATGTACAATTGAAAATGTGTGTATTGGAAACAAGGCAGTGTGTGCTCTGTAGCGCGAGAATGTTATGGCAATACAGTAGGCAGTGCATTTAGCAGGCACTGGTTTGACGAGCACAGTGGCAAATGTTTCACCAACTTTCATTTGTCATTAAGCAGTTTGAGAAGCTTCACGTTCAAGGTTGAATATCACATGGGGTAGGACAAAGACGACAAATGACATTTAAGTAAGCGGCATTATTGTCAAGCTGTGGGTGAGTAGTCCAATATTAAATGCATAACAGAATGTTGTTATATGAGTGGAATAAAAGCTGTATTTTCATCATATGTGAGACTAGGTCATTTCATGATTGTAGAAAGCCATGTTTTGATTCTTTACGACGAACTGTATGAGAGCCTTGAGAATAATGAATGTTATAGTTACTGAGGAATGTGCTCACAGTATTTGAGAGTACTGTCGACGTTGTGTGTCACTTTGTTATTATGAATTACTAATGTAAATGGAAGGAAGGAAGCTTGTAGTTTTGCGTGTCCGTTAATCTCACGATCATGATCCACGGTACCTCCCTTTTACGTGGAATGCGAACCACAGGACATAGCATTTCAATTCGAAAATCTCACATGTATTGACCGGGAATCAAACCCGGTCTACCTTGATGAGAGACTAACAGCTTGACCGCTGCGCCACAAATGTGACAGTAGTATATCTCCAATTCAATCTATACATTCATCATAGTACCAGTATGAAAATGGAGTGTAAATTAACATTTTAAGAATGTCCAAGCTGTGTAGTATACGAGTAGGATAACATGTCAGATGTTACACATCATATGCGACTACTGTAAGACTCGTATCTTTTTCTTAAATACTGGCGCTAAGCGACCTCTCAAATCCTCTAAATTTAGCTACTAATCAATTACATTGGAAATACTGATCACATGACGCAAGTGGCAAGTCCAGTGTGTTACTTGTGTACTGTGCTTACCGGAAATGAAGATTACTGGCAGTAACATTCAATGACATTTGTAAGCCTCTGCTACGGACGATCCAACGCACAATTGGTGGAAACAAGTTGACATCATGAGTTATGTGTGAACTGGGAGTATGTGAACCGAAGAGGATAATCCTATGGAGATAACAGTTCAAAGAGTTTAACCGAGTATACAAACACAGCATCCAGTGTGAGCGAGCTCCATACGAGTGGATATTTTACACCTGCACAATACAGCGTGGCTCCCAACATTCTGTCCCTAGAGTAACACTGCTCATAGAATTCTATCGCTAGTGGGCTACTGCAATAGTTGTGTTGTGAAAGGGCGCTTATGCAGTGAGTGAGATGTTGCTGTTGTTTCATTTGAGGGACTTCAATATCGTGGTCAGTTAGTCCGGTGTACTTGAATGTGTGTATACAATTTCTATGATACCTGTGTTATTTCGGTGTCTGCAGAAGTGTGTGTATTTGTAAATCAGATGAGGGTTGGGAACGAAGCGGCCGTGGCTATAAGTTAGGAATTATCCCGACATTTGCCTTCTATAGGAGTGGGAAACCACGGAATACCAATTCCAGGATGGCTGAGGTGGGGATTGAAGTTATCTCTTCTCAGTTTTACTTCTCGAGGCTGAGAGTAAGTTGGAGAGAAGGAGTGTGCGAATGACGGGAGTGGGGGAGTGAAGGGGTGAAATGACGAAGAGATGTGCGCGGCAGAACGAAATAAATCAAGAAGTTATTGTGTATAACAAGGGACATTATCCAAGGATTACACGCTGATTCCAACATGAGTCATAACTGGAAGCACGCATGACTCCTATCGTATGAATGTTCAACAACAGCAGTTACAGGAACCCCATTATCCTGAGTGAGAATGTACAAATGCAAACAAGTAGATAGATTGAAGAAGTGATGCTTAAAAGTAAATAAGGAAATTAGAATGGAAATTTTGACACGTAGCTGTAAAGTAACAGTGTAATGCAATTATGAAATTTTCAGAGAAAAAATACATTTAGGAATGGATAAAAACGTTTCATTCGTCAAGCGAGCATTTTCTTAGTTTTCTATTGCAGTATATTTAAGGGATTTTGCGCAATGTGTAATTAATTGGAAATGCCTACCATTCCTTAATACAAAGGTCAAGGTGGATTATTTCGCCCAACTTTAATATGATAATATACTAGGATGATATGGAAGCCTCCGTGGCTTAGGCGGCAGCACGCCGGCCTCTCACCGCTGGGCCCGTGGTTCAAATCCCGATCACTCCATGTGAGATCTGTGCTGGACAAAAACGGAGGCAGACAGGTTTTTCTCCGGGTACTCCGGTTTTCCCTGTCATAATTTCATTCCAGCAACACTCTCCACTATCATTTCATTTCATCTGTCATTCATTTAATCATTGCCCCAGAGGAGTGCGTCAGGCCTCGGCAGCCGGCACAGTTCATATCCTCACCGCTAGATGGGGGCTTCATTCATTCCATTCCTGACCCGGTCGGAGACTGGAAGCAGGCTGTGGATTTTCATTTTTCACTAGGATGATACAGATGCACATGATGTGGTTCAATCATACAAATTTTACAACATATGTCACTGTTTATATTAACCTCTGCTTGTGCAATTTATAATTATGATGATCTTTAAAATAGATGCTTTTCAGGAATTTGGCAGCAAACTCCATGGAAGAAAATCCCACTGTGTTGGTACAATTGGCTGACAGCATAACAAACAATATCATCCCCAAGCCCACGAGGCACTGACCCCAGGGATGACTGTCATTCCTTCTCCGGAAATATACCTGATTCCTGCTGTATTATAACGCAGCTTCATAGCCTTGAACTGTGGTCAGACTTTAAGCTTATCTGTCAAGATTTAATATAAATTTGTTCAAATATTAAGCATGTTCGTGCTTATCGCTTGCTTCCGCTCCTACCACCTGTAAGACCGGTAATGCGCACGCTAGTAGTGACAGAAGGCCGTTGCCGATATCTCCCGAACGCATGATCGTATTTTAACAAACGAGGAGTTGTTGGCGTTGGGATGACGTCCTCTTTGCTAAGAATGTGTGTTGTTTTCCTTTTTTTTTTGAAAATTGTTGTTTTTGAAATTGGCGCTATTTTGGAAACGGTGAATTTTGGAAAGAAGTTTGTTTGACGTTAATGAAAGGTCCCTAGGCCCTCTAGGCGGAAAGCAAGTTTCAAGTGTGTAGGATAAAACAAAATGATAGCCTACACAATGGCGATAATTCGCGAACGCATGGTCGGATATTAACTAATGAGGTGTTGTTGGCGTTAGGATGACGTTCCCTTTGCTATGAATGTGTGTTGGTATTTTTTTTGAAAATATTTGTTTTTGAAATTGTCTCTATTTTGGAAACGGTGAAGTTGAGAAACAAGTTTGTTTGACGTCAATGAAAGGTCCCTAGCCCCTCTAGGCAGAAACCAAGTTTCAAGTCTGTAGGGCAAATGAAAATGAATTTTGAAAAAATGGTCACTATTTTGAAAACGGTGAAGTTGACAAAAAACGTTTGTTTGACATGAATGGTTAGTATTTACCCCCTCTATCCGCACCATAAATTTCAAGTCTCTAGGTAAAAACCTATGCACGTTTTTGGGTTTAACCTATGTTTTTTGTTATTTTTGTTATTTGGAGATATTTTGAAAACGGGGCGAGATATGGACATGATGGAGATCATGTTGTCTTTTCAGCTATGATGGATTGGATAAAGCATGCGCTAAGTTTGAAACGACGGGAGTGGAACAAAGAGGTTATTCGACATGTTAAAAATAAAAGGGGATTAGTGAAAGTGGGAGTTATACACCTTTTTGGAAAAGGGGTTTAGTCTAAATAAATAAATAAATAGGGTTTTATTACAAAAATGATTTTTATTCACCCATAAATTAAACGAGGAAGGAGACCCTAACCACTTTACAAAATGTTTTGCACCTTTAACTTTAATTACTCGTTCAATGAGATAATCGTTGGGATATAATGTTTTTTGCACTTCTTCATAATAGAATCGTCCTTTAATGGGTTGACCGCTTTGATCTTCTAAGAGATACGTCACTGGTTGACCTAGCTTGACTTGTCAAATTTTAAAAATTTCTGTCGTTTACTGTGGAGTGTACGACTTTGAAAACCCACTTCTATGTTTACTGATGCGAACAAAATCTCCAATTTTAAGGCGATGTCGCCTAGGGTCAGCCCTTTTTATAGGGTTAAACAGTCTATTGAGTCTGGATAGGTTCTTGGTGACGAGACGAGGTTTCATGCCAATGGTGGAATGAATCGTGTTGTTGTATCGTGACACAAGTTGAGGTAACAAGTCTATCCACCGATAGGAGCCACGTATCGTTAACTCTTTCCACATACGGCTTTTTAATGTTCGGTTAAACCGTTCAACTTCGCTAGCTTTGAGATTGCTATACGTGGTGTAATGGTAAATATCCTTAGATTTGATAAAACTGGAGAAATCCTTGTTGAAAAATTATTTCCCCTGCTCGGTGTGTAACAAGTGAGGTTGACGTTTGGATTGTTGAATAATATGTTAGTAGTGTCAATTGGACAGTTCTGCTTTACTTATTTATGATCCCTCCTCGTACCGGCCCCGAACCTGATATCTCGCTAACCAATAATGGGATTTGAGCATACAGGGTGTCCTAGAACTTGTGGTAATGCCCCCTCTTTTCCTATAGCCTCTGTTACTTAATTAACGAACCCAAAAACTAATAGGTCATCCGCTTTTTAGTATCTTCCTAACCAATAATCGGATTTAAACATATAGGGTGTCGAAGGACTCGTGGTGAACCCCCCTTTCCTACGGACAACTTATTTACACCCGAAAATAAAAACTACCCTTACCTGGGGGTGAAATAGTGATTTTTTGTATGCATGCGCACTTGAGGGCTTTTGTAAAAGAGCGGGCTTTTAAAATGATTATTTATAGAGGAGTTTTTTTAATATTAAAGAACGAAAAAACTACTAGGTCATCCGCTTTTAGTATCTCAATAACCAATAATGCGATTTAAACATATGGGGTGTCGTAGGACTCGTGGTGAACCCCCCTTTCCTATGGACGACGTATTTTCACTGGAAAATAAAAACTACCGTTACCCGGGGGTGAAATAGTGTTTTTTGTATGCATGCGCACTTGGGAGGGGGGGGGGGGGTGTGAGAAGGCGGTCTTTACAAATGGTTATTTATATATGAGTTGTTTTAATATTTATTAAAGAACCAAAAACTAATAGGTCATCCGCTCTTTAGTATCTCGCTAACCAATAATGCGATTTAAACATATGGGCTGTCGTAGGACTCGTGGTGAACAATCCTTTTCTATGGATGAGGTCTGTCCACCCCAAAATAAAAACTACTATTTTTGTATGTGTGCGCACTGACGGCGTTTGTCAAAAGGGTCTAACTACACTTTTGTTAATATTTTCTGAACCCCTGATGGGATTTTGTCATAGGCAGTATCCTAGCAGTTGGGGTGACGTCCCGTTTTCGAATGTATGATTCATTTTTGTCAAAAGGGCTTAACTACACTTTTGTTAATATATCGTAAACTAATCATGCTAGGGACTTGTATGAGGTATCCTAGCACTTGGGGCGACGTCCCCCTTTGGGGGTTGGGGTGGAACTACCCCCCAAAATTGAAAAATCAATATCTTGGAAACTAAGAACCCTAAAATTAGGTGTGATAGTTCAAAAAATAGGTGATGATATAGGCTTTTACCTCGATTGGTCGTTTCACCCCTAAAACAGTAAATAGTCATGTTATGAAACAAAAAACGTGTTAAACACTTAAAAATGATAAATGAACCTAAGATCTTTTGTTTTTGATGAAAAATAGCAGGGGTGAAAACTACCCCCCAAATTGAAAAATCGATACCTTGGAAACTAAGAACCCTAAAATTAGGTGTGATAGCTTAAAAATAGGTCATGACATACGTTTTACCTGGACAGGTTATTTCACCCCTAAAACAATAAATAGTGATGTTACAGGGGAAAAGGTGTTAAACGTGTAAAAATGTTAAATGAACCTAAGATTTTTTGTTTTTCATGAAAAATAGTAGGGGGGTGAATACTACCCCAAAATTGAAAAATTGATATCTTGGAAACTAGGATCCCTAAAATTAGGTGTGATATTTCAAAAAATAGGTGATGACATACGCTTTTACCTCGATAGGTTATTTCACCCCTAAAACGGAATAGTGATGTTACAGGTGAAAAAGGTATTAAACAGCTTAAGAGCATAAGCGTTTTGTGAAAGCATGCTTTAATGAATGTGTGTGTATGGAGGATGATGGCTTGTTAATTATTATTTTTATTATTATTATTATTATGGATTAATGTGCGTATAGGTAACTAATCAGTAAATCAGTAATAGTAAACATTTGTATGAGGTGTTGAAAAAGTCAGGATGGCCAACCCTTTGTCATGGTCCATGAATTGACCCAAAAGTTTTACCTGCCATGACTGCGTTCACCCTGTTCCAGCCCTTAGACCAGAGATACAATGTCTTGGTACAGTGCTGAATGGAAACTGGAACTCTGTGATGACCACCGAGTTATAATAATAAATGATGGTTTTTATAAAACAGACAGACGCATTCATGCTTCCGTCGGGTTCTGATTGTAGAGACACACTGGCTTGCCGGTTTGGTGAGTGCTTCTGATAACGGAAGGAATGTGCGGTGTTGCCAACTAGTATCAGCTTACTTGAATGGTGGTGGCTAGCGGATGTGGAGCATAAACAAGCGCCATTGTGGTTCTCAGACAGTAGTACAGAGGCAGTATAGTATAAGGCATGCATTTTGGTTCTTTACAAAAAGAAAATGAACTAGTAAAAGTTTATCAGGCCAACAACTAGGGAAACAAATGTTTTATAAGTAGGAGAGACACTGATGCTTATTTCACTGGTACACAAATACGAGACGCAGCAAACTGTTGTTGTTCTCCAACTCTGCGAGCTCAAGCAGTCAGTCAGTCAGTCAGTCACGACGTGATGATGCTTGTTTCTTTCTTTCAAAAAATATGTCTGAGAAGCAGAGCAATAAAACCCTTTATTAGTTATTGTTATATATTGAGTAAACATATGCATTCATTCATTAATTTATTCATTCCTTCGTTTGTTCATTCATTCATTCAGACATACAGATATAGCTCATGATAAAAAAAACACGAAAGGTTAAGAGTGCAACAGGGTTAATCATGTGCTCACACATACAATAAGACATTCACTCGGGAATAGTAAGGTAATTTGCACAAACAAACAAAAAATGCTTCATAACGTACATTTCAATATCAGAATCGTAGCTTAGTGGTCAAGCTGCTACTGCTGCTTGTGTGTTGACACACGGTTTAATTCTGCAACAACAATAAATACATTTCCATAAGATCGTGGATTACCATTAAATAAATAGCGTTCATTCATTTTAGCGTAAGTCATAAAGAATATGTACACACCTTTGCAAATGAATAATATTAATATTATTATTTTTGTTTATTGTTTTATGCACAAATTAGTTGTTTATCTGCAACCAAAAAATACATCGGTACCATTAAGTCACTGAATCACCTTTCCAATAATGCACTAATCCATTCCATAACATTGTTATAAAACAAATTACATGCCTTGTCTTACTCCTTTTTGAAGATAGGATTTTATTAAATCATTTAATTAATTAATTAATTAATTAATTAATTAATCACCAACGCGCGCACGCTAATGGCCGCTCGTCCGTCTCTATGGAAGGATATTTTGCGAGTAATGGTCGTGTTGGTCTGCCACAGTGGATATATATGTGTCTATGAATATTTGTCAACACGTTATTTTCTCTCATTGTAACAAAACTTATTGCAAGCAAAGACTGGCTCAGAGAACTGTTCACATTAAGGCTTCCTCACTGTGCACAGCATGCGAAGTTCAGCGTTAGCATTTTGAAAACAAAGCTCTCAGGCCACAATAAACTTGGACCATAGTGTCAAGTTAATGGCTGCTAGCAAAAGCTAATGCTGTTATCTCACTTAGTCCAAACGACATAGGTGCAGAGGCAAGCTTCCCACACACGCGTCTACGAGGCGTGATAACGAGCTAGCTCTCTCATGCCAGTCCAACACCCAGTTCTGTCTGCAACTAACAAATCTCTTTTCGCAAACTCTTTCTGTTTCTGTGTGTGAGTCAAGCTCTGCATGGTCAAATCATGTGTGTATGTTTTTAGCAACATCTTGGCGCTTGACATCCCAACACAACGTCACTTCAAATCTGGTTTCTTTTTTTTTTTTTTCACGTTTGCCTCAAATATCTGGAAACATAACGGAAACGCCCTTTTTAGAGCAAAAACATGGTTTTAGCTTTTCAACACCTACATCCCCGTAAAGAGGACAATGAAACAAAACATCATCATGGCCATCATATCCATAACTCATCCCGTTTTCCAAAATATCTGAAATATAACAAAAACATAGATTAAACCCAAAAAAGTGCATAGGTTTTCACGTGGAGACTTGAAATTTATGGTGCGGGTAGAGGGAGTAAATACCAACACACATTCATAGCAAAGGGAACGTCATCCTAACGCCAACAACACCTCATTAGTTAATATCCGACCATGCGTTCGCGAATTATCGCCATTGTGTAGGCTATCATTTTGTTTTATCCTACACACTTGAAACTTGCTTTCCACCTAGAGGGCCTAAGGACCTTTCATTAACGTCAAACAAACTGTTTTCCAAAATTCACCGTTTCCAAAATAGCGCCAATTTCAAAAACAACAATTTTCAAAAACAAAACCAACACACATTCCTAGCAAAGAGGACGTCACCCCAACGCCAACAACACCTCGTTCGTTAAAATACGATCATGAATTCGGGAGATATCGGCAAAGTTCGTAGGAAAGTAGGCTGGGAAACAGAACCGGCCTTCTGTCACTACTCACGCTATTTCCCTTTGTGGAATGTATTCGCCAGACGTCTAGTGGGATAACTGTGCTTACATTTTCATGATATTACTTTGTGCAAAACCACACTCGCAATGCCCACATAGTAAATGCAAGCAGTAATGCGAGATGACATGAATTCACGGGAACCCTAGTCGTAATTTGGATATTTGTAGGATGTTTTTAAGACGGATGTGTGTTTGCCAGTACAACGCCGATGCATCACAAAGAAGTTATCACTTAGGTTATTGTAGACGATACTGATGTGTTTCATTACGAAAGAGTATACAATATAATGTCTGTAGTCTGTCCCTGTGGCTAAGTGGTTAGCGTACTAGCCTCTGGCTCGGGTGCAATTTCTGGCTGCACCTTGGGGACTTTTAGCTCCTTTGGTTGATTCCCAAGACTTGGAAACTAGGTATTTGTGACGGTTTTATCACTCATTTCATATTCATTACGACACGCATGACGCCCACGGACGTCAACTAGAAGTACATGCACCAGGCCTCTTTAGAGGCCACACGTAATTGGCATTATTATTATTATTATTATTATTATTTTTATTATTACTATCATCATCATAACTTGAGTAGAAAGATGGAATGCAAGAGTCTCTAGAGATCATGTTGATAGCTAAGGAATTAACAGGTGGAATACATTATATGTAAGTGAACAAGACAGTATGTTATCACTAGAGACGAGAATTATAGACACTAAAAACGGTTAAAATAGGCAGGCATATAGGCTCTTAAAATAGCCAAAATAGGCATGTAAATAGGCACTAACGTGTAAAATAGGCAACAAAAAGGCATGAAAAAATTATTATAATTTAATAACATATTTAATTACTATAAGAATTAACAACGAGCAACTTTTCATTGTTTTCTGGTGATAAGTTTGTTCTCCTGTCATGAAGAATGTTTTTATATTGAGAGAACATGAAGTGATTGGGCAAAACTTTAACGAAGCCACTGCATCTGGTTTTAGGTCAACCGCTTCATCTACCTCACCTCGTAGCACACTGGCTACCTTTACCACTGTTAACCATCCTGGATTCCTCTGCAGGACCCTATCAAACTTTTCCCTGACAGCGGCTATCTTCCCAGAGGTTCCTTCCAAACTTCCCATGACTACTTCAACAATCCTGCATGACTCCACCAGGGGTATTCCACTCTTCTCTAACTCTGTGATTGCTCCCGGCAGCTGGTTGAAATTTGCCAGGAATGCCAAATCGGATGGAATCGATGGGCAGGACAGGCTGTCTTCGCTTCTCTTATTGAGACAGCACCCTCTTCATGCATGGCCTGAATGACCTGCAGGCAAAGAAACAAAAAGAGACAAGTTAAATTACATCTTTTTATCTTTTACACTTCATATATAAATTATTGAGAGTTCATGTCTAATACAGCATTGCAACAAAACAACTTGCCACAATACATAAATTAATAGGCCTATAAATGCTACAATGAAATGCGATCGTAGTTCTCAATCACAAAAACATAAAAGGAACAACGAACTTACCTCTTAACAGCAAGCTCGGCAGAAGACTACTCTTCCATCGGTAGTGAAATTGGTATCCCCTGTGATCCACTGCTTCAGCCAGTAAGACATCGATAATTTATCTTTCGGCATTGCCACGGACACACTTCTTCTTCGAAATAAATCACACAAGGTTGTGAATCTGAAGTGAAATTAAAGCATACGCTTACACAGTTCGCATCGAGAGGGAGGTGGGGGATGTGGGTTGTACAACATAATTCGACGTTGATTGGTTATCGCATGTGTCTTGCAAGGTTGGAGGGGTTGAAGGCTTCGAGGTCAAATTGTTCCTTGTTTTTTCTAATGGAAATTTACCAGGCGCTATTTCTGGTGACTTCCGAGAATTCCCATTCTTGTTCGTGGGGTAAACACATATTGAGAAATGAGAATATAATTCTGTCGAACACACCAGCTGCAATACAATGCACTTTAAAATACAGTCAAAAGCCATCAAATAGGCAATTATACTCCAAATAGGTACAAATCCTTGAAATAGGCATTTATAGGCACAATAAAACCAACGAAATCTAGCCTAAAAGAACCTAAAACGGATTATATCTCGAAAGCCTACGTTTCTAAACACAGGAATAAAATTGGCAAATAGGCAAATTCCCGTCTCTAGTTATCACATCAGATTTAGGACTCTTCATAGAACGAACAAACCAGTAACATTCGGAATATGTACTAGCTTAAAAATAACGCCTTGTATATACGGTACTGGAGAGCAATGGGTTCGAATGTCCAATGAAGGTCGTCAACATGAGCAATGATTTTCACCACATCCCATTTAAATATACAACTCTTATCAACTCAGAGATGCACTCTTTCACGGTAGTAATTGGTGTAGAACCAGACAGTTACAGCACATATTCAGCCTTACATTAGATGCCACGATTATTATGTTTTGTTTAGAAGAACCAAAATAAATGCAGTACACTTGAACACACACAGAACATGAGCTTGTCTGGATATCCACCAACGCAGACAGCATCAAGTGCCTCGCATATTTGAACGCCAGTGAAATATTTCCTTGCAACTACCTTGGTTTTAAAAGTACTTTCTTTTTGATTACAGCATCCCGAAGCTCCCCGCGAAGAGGTACGACGTTATTGTTATATTTTTAGTATAGAGTAGGTGCTTTAATAGGTGCAATTCCTGCATCTGCTTGTTCTGAGTGGGCGAAGTCGAAAATCAATACCTTCCCAGCCATACCAGACTGGAGGGAATTTCGAAAACTCGGCCTTCCCATCAAGTGGCTTTCCAGCCTACTCCCAGCTACCTTGCACGCGTAACCCTGAGTATGGCTGAAATTTTGACAGTCCTTTCCACTGCACTCTGTTCAACGGAATGCATTAGTCCGGCAGTCTTTAAATTGTAAATATCGACCTTATTTTTGAGCTCAAAGTTGTTTTTAAGACTGAAACGTTGATGAGTCATACGCCAATGGACAGCAAGCATCTATTTTGAGGCCTGTTCCTTGGACGAAGTGGAAGAAATTGGTTCCAACGTGTTTGAAAAGGAAAATATTTGGGGGGAGGGGGAGTAGGTAAAATTCGTAGTGGTTTAGTTACAGCAATCTCACATTCCAAATACGTAGTGGCTTTCACAAAACCATAGCATGATTCAAAATATTCCCTAAAATGAAATATTTACCGTAAAAAGATGTTTGCAAAATGTTACCGAGGAATGTAGTGCTTTAGAATGCCAATAATGGAATGGATAGCCTATACTTTTTGCTTTAACGGAATAATCTCTTGAGAGATTCTCCATGCTTGACAATAGTTTTTGCCGTTTATTGCTTTCAGTGCAGAGATAATACCGTCATAATATGCGATAGCTTGTGTTTATCCAGAATTTGGAGAGTTATTAGTAGGTCTGCGGATTTCAGGTAATATCAGGTGTATAATACATAGATAGTTCAATACATAAACTTTATCTTCAGGTTGCATCGATATAATTTTCTTAACTACAGTACTTGAAAAAAATGTTTGTCAAAACCAGAAACGTTTTAAATTGCCTGAAGTTAAGATACATTTTAAGAATCCACCAGCGTATCGGAGTCCACGGCTCATCACTGTAGTCCATCTCCAATACATGCCATATTAGTCCGGAAATAAGGCTCCTAACATGTTACAGCTTAGAATACTTTCAACTCAGAAAATAATTTGTCATAGCATTCAATTGGTTAATACGTGTTAAAGAGTACTCCTTATATAAAATTACTAGCATCCCGACTCGGCTTCGCTCTGGAACAGTTATGAATGAATTACGTGATAAGGGCTTTTTTTTTTTCAATGCCAATGAACAACAACCAATATCCGTCTTACGTCTCGGCATGATGAGTTAAAATCACTGACTGGAATATTAATTATATTATCATGGAAATGCATGTGCAACAAATTCTTGTCGACGTAATTTAAGAATGGCGAGGTGCATGAATCACAAATCCCCCTTCCGTCCAATATTAACTTGACAGTGAAATTTGCGGAACGAAAAGTTCACAGGCGAAATGAAGAAAAGCCGAGTTGCACTTCCAGGTAAACTCCAAACACAACCACTCTTTTCTAAAGTTTTTAACTCAACACGACTCGACAGTTTGCTGCTGGCTGTATCTGGGGCAATAAGCTCGTCCGCCAGCTAAGCTGTAACTGGGCTGATAGAGTCGCCCCTAGCTATCTCGTAAACTGTCGCCTCAGTAACTAAATGGAGATTGTTGGAAGAAATGAAAACGTAAAAACACTTATAGTATGCGATGTATTGAAGATAGAGATATGCTCTCCCGGGCTTTTTTGTAGAACTTTTCATGCTGAACAATTCTTACACCCATAGTATATAGATCGTTTTAACGGTTTTTCCAGCGTAAGCTTAAAACGCGCACGGACGACAGTTTTGTTTTCGACCTTTTCACTGAAATCGTTAGTGCTTGACTTCCTTTGGTCATAAATAAATTATTTTTTACAGAAACCTTCCTCAAGATATCCTTTACACAATGGTGAAAACTGCATCAAAATCCATTCAGTGGTTCTCGAGATTACCCGTGGCATCCATGAATCGGGGATTTTGTATTATACTAAGTAGAGATTATACGCCAATCAGTATAACTTAATATAATATAATCCCCCTTCCGTCCAATCTTAAATTGACTGTGAATTTTGCGGAACGAAAAGTTCACAGGCGAAATGAGAGTTGCACTTCCAGGGAATGGCGAGGTGAATGAAACTCAAATCCGCCTTCCGTCCAATCTTAACTTGACTGTGTTTCACAGGCGAAACGCAGAAAACCCGAGTTGCACTTCCAGGAAAATTCCAAAGACAACCACTCTTCTCAGAAGTCTTAACTCAACACGACTCAAGGTTTCCTGCTGTATCTGGGCCAATAGGTTCGCCCGCTAGCTAGGTTGTAACAGAGATGATAGACTCGCCCTTTGCTAGCTCGTAAACTGTCGCCTCAGTGTTTGAATGAACATGGTTGGAAGAAATAAAAACGTAAAAACACTTATAGTGGGCGATGTATTGAAGATAGACATATGCTTTCCGGGACTTTTTGTAGAACTTTTCATGCTGAACAATTCTTACACTCATAGTATTTAGATATTTTTAACGGTTTGCCCAGCGTAAGCTTACAAAGCGCTCGAACGCCAGTTTTTTTTTCGACTTTTCCACTGAAATCGTTCCTGCACGGCTTGCTTTGATTATAAATAAATTATTTTCTACAGAAATCATCCTCGTGATATCCTTTACAGAATGGTGGAAACCGCATCAAAATCCATCCAGTGGTTCTCGAGTTTACCCGTAACATCCAAGAATCGGGGACTTTGTTTTATACTAAGTAGATATGTGGTTTTCTTCGGCTGAGGATTTTTTTCTTGTGTGGAATGGTTTTTTATGATGATGATAATTGTTGTTTTAACGGGCCTAACATCAGGGTTATCGGCCCTGGAATGTTTCAAGGCCTATAAACTGATATGAAAATTCTACTATCGCGATGCAAATGAACCTTAACCGACGATTCACTGTCGTCGTTTCATTTAGGGGGTTAAGAAGTCGTGGTTATCAGCCATGTAACGTTACGAGTATTCGGAATTTGCTTCGAATTAAAGTGGGAAATCCTACAAGGTCAAGTCTAGGATTGCAATGAATAAGATAGGATTCCTTCTTTCTTCACTCGTCCCCTCTAGAATGAGTGCACTGCTTACCAGCCCGCATTGGAGGATTAAATCGTAGGCAGAGACGGGAATTGAATGTGTACTGGCTGGGCGGAAACCCACTTTACTTCTGATAATGTTCAAAGCAGCAGACCAATAAGGTTCGTTTGAAAATGTAGAATTTGGGCAACGGGTGAGTGACGTACGATCCAATGCTAGAAAACTAATTCGAGCAACGAAACAAAAAGATATGAACATATAGAAGCACTCCGCTCGTATTGTACGTGAGGAAATATTTACTGTCTCCGGTGGAAATTGTCTGCAAGTTCTAATTTGATTTTACAGCTCAATGGACGTACAAAACAGAGTCGTACGTCAGTGGAAGGCAGGGATAACAACACTGGGTATAATCTCCGTGTCAGGCCTCCTTTGTTCCCGGTAAATTTGTAAAAACGCTCTCCAGTACCGTATATACAAGGCGTTATTTTTAAGCTAGTACATATTCCGTATATTTCAGCAGCACTGCAGTTGCGACTATAGGCATTTGCAATGGCTTCCTTCATGTGTTGGCACGCCACATGCAACGATAAAGACATTCACATTCAGTGGCCATCTTTAAATGTTTCAAGACTAAGAGATTTAGCCACCGCCTGTTACTGTGCAATACAGTCCGTGATTCATTTCTCGAAATATTAAACCTGTTGGCATTCATCCCCGTCAGGTGTATAGTGAAAGTCCAGTGTCAGATAGAATGGTGAGGAAATGGGTTCGAATGTCCAATGAAGGTCGTCAACATGTGCATTACTCTACAATCCTGATTTAGTGAAAAGTGATTCTCATCTTTTTCTTAATTTATCACAAGCCCTCTCAATCATAGAGGGACAACTGGGGAAAGTGGGGCTAGTAGTGCTATTGTTGTTGTTTGAGTCTTCAGTCTTTTGACTGGTTTGATGCAGCTCTCCATACCTCCCTGTCCTGAGCTAATCGTTTCATCTCTACATAGCTACCACACCCTACATCCGAGGCAATCTGTTTAACATATTCTAACCTTGGACTACCCCTACAGTTCTTGTCCTCAACCCTTCCTTCCATAACTAAGCTTGCTATTCCTGGGTGTCTTAGTATGTGTCCTACCAACCTATCTCTTCTCTTCATTAGCAATCGCCAGAAACATCTCTCCCACTCGTCGTAATACGGCACTCCTTCGTGTGTATCCATATCTACCCATCTGATCTTCATCATTATCCTGTAACACCACATTTCAAACGCTTCAATTCTCCTCTTTTCTGCTACACCAATAGTCCAAGTTTCACTTCCATAGAGCGCCACGCTTTCAAAAATGACTTCCTAATGCCTAAATCTATATTCGATGTCAACAGATTCCATTTTTGTGGAAATGCTTTCCTTGCCTGAGCCAACCAACTTTTTATATCCTCTTTGCTTCGTCCTTCACTGGTATTTTGCTTCCTAAGTAACAGAAGTCTCCTACTTCCTTCAGGTTTTCACCTGCCAATTTGATGCCCATAGAGTTTTCTGGTTTATTTCGGCTGCATTCCAGTATTTTTGTTTCACATTTATTAATTTTCATCATGTATTCTTTCCGTAAGACGGAGTCCATACCATTCAAAAACTCATTCAAATCCTCAGGCGTGTCGGCCAAGATGACGATGTCATCAGTAAATCTCAGAGTTGAAATAATTTCTCCTTGAATCTTCACTCCCACTTAAAAATTTTCTCCAATATCTTTCATTGCTTGTTCAATGTAAAGATTGAAAAGTATGGGTGATAAATTGCAGCCTTGCCTTACACCTTTCTGAATACCAGCTTCTCTCTCATGTCCTTCAGCTCGAATGACTGCTGTCTGGTTTCTGTATAGATTGTAGATCACCCTCCTATCCCTGTACTTTATTCCAATAGATTTCAAAATGTCAAACAATTTAGTCCAATCAACGTTATCAAAAGCCTTTTCTAAGTTTACAAATGCCATGAACGTTCTCTTATCTTTCCTTATTCTACCTTCCAAAATTAGCGTAAGACTTAGTACAGCTTCCCTTGATCCTACATTTCTCCTGAAACCAAACTGGTATTCACCCAACTCCGTTTCTTTCTGGTATTCCATCCTCTTGTAAATTATTCTTGGCAGGATCTTTGAAACATGAGTAATTAAGCTGATTGTACGGTAATCTTCTCATCTGTCAGCTCCCACTTTCTTCGGTATAGGGATGATAACATTCTTCTTGAAATCAGGGGGTTCCTCACCTGTCTCATAAATCCTACACACCAAGTGAAATAACCTGTTCAGACCTTCATCTCCTATGCAGCGTAGCAACTCAATCGGTATATCATCTATGCCTGGTGCTTTGTTCCGGCTTAAGTTCTCCAATACTCTGTCAAATTTTGTTCTCAATATTAAATCTCCTTTTGCATCTTCATCAATTTCCTCCTCCCTTTCCATTACATGATTCTCAATCTCCTTTCCCTTATACAAACACTCTATGTAAGCTTTCCATCTCTCAACCTTTTCTTCCCTATCTGTTAGAGGCTTTCCATTTGTGTCCTTAATATTACAGCACTTAGTCTTCTTTTCCCAAAAAGTATTTTAAATCCTTCGATAATCTGTATCTACCTTTCCTTATTTCAGACAATTTTCTATACCTGCACATTTTCAACCATTCTTCTTTCGCTTCCTTGCACTTCTTGTTAACATTTCTCAGACGTCTGTGTTCTGCTTTCTCCTTTTCATCTCTTACATTCGTGTTTCCGCCTTTCATCCATCAATTTTAGTACATCATGAGTGATCCACAGTTTTTTACCTATTCTTTCTTTCCTACCAATGTTTTCTTTTTCGGATTTTGTTATTTCATTCTTCAAAAGTGCCCATTCGTCTGCATTGAAGTTTGTTTATGGTTTTTCATTAGTCCTTCCTTTATAATCTTCTTGAATCTTTCGTTTACATGCTTCACTTTCAGTCTGTCTATTGCCCACCTTTTCGGCTTTCAATTTTTGTTCAGTTTCTTCAACTTTAATCTGCATTTCATAACAACCAGATTGTGGTCAGAGTTTATGTCAGCACCAGGATATGTTATACAATCCAAAATATGGTTTCCAAACCTCTGCTTGGCAACGCCCTGTATCTCCTAGTCTCATCCATGTGGATATTCTTCTATTATGGTTATTGAAGAAGGTGTTAGCTATGACCAACTCATGCTCGGTGCAGAATTCCATCAGCCTGCTTCCTCGATCATTCCCTTCACCTGATCCGAAATCTCCTACTATCTTCCCTTCTCTCCCTTTTCCTACCACAGCATTCCAATCTCCCATTACTATAACATTTTCATCACCCTTGTTATACCTCAGAATTTCATCTATTTCTTCGTAGACCTTTTCAACATCTTCATCATCAGCTTGACTTGTAGGCATATAGACTTGTACCACTGTGGTGCACGTGGGTTTAGTATTGATTTTTGCTACAATAATCCATTCACTATATTGCTCATAATATTCCACCCGCTGTCCAAGTTTCCTACTCAATTTGAGACCAACACCTGCTTGGCCATTGTTTCATTTAGTGCTAATTACCCTATAGTCACCTGACCAAAAGTCCTGTTCTTCCTGCCAGCGCATTTCACTAATCCCAACCAAATCCAACCTCAACCTATCCATTTCCCTTTCTAAGTTTTCTAACCTTCCATTTCCTAGCAGACTTCTAACATTCCACGCTCCGATCCGTAGAATGTCAGATTTCCTCTTTGTCACTTCTGTAATGTTGATCCCCTCTCGAGTAGTCCCCACCCGGAGATCCGAACGGGGGACTAGTTTACCTCCGGATTGAAATTTTACAAGAGAGGAGGCCATCATGACATATTATGCATAGAGAGGTGCATATCCACGGGAATAGCATTACGGCTCTAGTTTCCCGTTGCTTTCAGCCGTGCAGCAGAACGCAGTGTAGCCTTTAGTTGGCTTATAGTATCAATATCTTAACCGTCTATAAGACAAGTAAAGAATTGATTTATTCTGAAAGGCTGCTACTCCCTTTCAGAATAAGTAAAGAGCAATTCTACTAACAAAAATACTAACCTTCTGCTAACAATTAAATACCAAAATTCTACTAACGAAAAAAAATAACCCCTGGCACTATACAGCCCATGAAGGGCCTAGGCTGACCAAGCGACCGCTACCCAGCCATTTGGCCTGCAGATATTGGGATGACGCGTGATCAGCGCGTAGGGTCCCCTCGGCCGTTAATCTTGTTTTTCGTGATCGGGGCGCTGCCTAACTGCCAGACAGCTACTCAATTGTCCTCACGAGGCTCAGTGCACCCCGTTGCAACCCGCAAGTCAGTTTTAAAATTCCTGACGGAGCCGGAAATTGAACCCGGGGCCTCCGGGTGAGAGGCAGGCGCGCTACCCAAACACCACGGGGCCGGCAACGAAGAAAATTACTACCACTAAAACTGTCGTTCACCACGCATACTCACATGCACCCTCACACATCACAGTCTAATGAAACAAGGGTATGTAATTATAATAATTGTTTGGTTGGTTCCTTAGTTTAGGGGCTGCGACAACGCAGTCATGTAGCCCCGTGTACTTTGGGTGTGTGTAGAATCTGTCTGATAACCAGTGTTAATTGTGATGACTGGTATTAGTTTGTGTTATCTGTTTTTAACACAAGTAAGGACTGCGGACAATAATTTCAAGTAGTTCCTACTTTCGCTACCAAATGCTACCGTCCACGATACCTAGCTGTGAACGTCGCTATTACTAGATGCCATCGCAACCAGCACCCGGTGACAAACGTTGCAACTTGAGAGCATTAATCAAACAAAACTACAAATTTTGGCTTCACGCAAGTGTAGTTAGTGGAAGGTTCTTTTTCATGCCATAAATCTATGGCATGGGACCACCGGCTTTACTTCCCCTCCGAAGGAAGCATACTGAGGGATTTTAACGCTCTTAAAAATCCAACGACTTCGGCCGGGTAGTGCTATTGGTCGGAGACAACAAACAAACTACTTTGGAGTGCATAGAGAACCTTCCAGAATTTTGGTCTTGCTAGGGAATATTCAAATGAACTTGGGGAGAAAATACCATTACAGATATCTTCCTTGTGATCTGACTAACATGTATGCAAAGTTTCAATGATACCGGGAGGTTTACAATTCCTACGATCTGTTATGATTTGCGTGAAGGGGAAATTTCACATGCCCATTAATCAATACAACATTAAATTCAAGCAAATTGGCATTTGAGAACTCGAGTTATTATATTTTCTACTTCCATACTAGTTAAAAATTCCAAAAGTAGTGAAAAGGAAGCTTTCGGAAGCTAGTTAATATGATAGAGCCGTAGCTCCACACGTCTGTTATTAGTATTCAATGTTTGGATGACCCCATACAGCTAATCAGTGGCGTCATTGAGCAAGAGGCGTTAAGCACTCCCATAAGCTTCCACGTCTGTTAGCTTCTTCCCCTAGTTATAACCTAATTTAAGGTGTTTTGTTGTTCACGCTATTCACTGATCTAACCAAACGTGTAATTTAGCAATTGCTGATTGAGAAGCTCATAGTCCAATCTTCTCTTAGTGGTGGAGCTCAGTATAAAGATAACTTGTTGTTGTTGTTTCATTCAGGGGCGTGGCCATCGAAATCATTTCATTCCTATATACTTGGGTGTCTGTGGACTCTATACTAGTATGATGACTGGGAGTGAGACGGCTATGGCCTTAAGTTAGGAACCGTCCTGGCATTGGCCTGGATTATAAGTAGGAAACTACGGAAAATAACTTCTAGGATATTCCACTAGTACGGAAGAAGTACATAAGTTATGTGCAGGATTTGTATTCCAGGAGAAAAACAAGATGTTCAGTAAATAACATGTAGCCTACTTTCTCCTAAATGCATGGGTATAGTTATAACTCTGTGTCCTTTTCAAGAAGTATGATTGAATGTTGGTTGTAGTAGCTTGTTGATATACAAGGTGCTATACGGATATTATACGTTGATTGATTGAATCCTCACCTGAATTATATATAGACACACTAACACAGCCATCTCAATAACACAGGTTATCAGACAAAATTCAACACTCCCCCAAGTACACGGGGATAAATTACTATGATATCCATGCATCTCAAATAAAACAGCAACAAGAGCTTCCTACCCAAATTCTTCCTCGTATAAAAGTACGCACACTAGTAAGCCCACATACATCACAGTGACACAGGTTATCAACAACTTTTACACACACCCAAGTACACGGGACTACAATACCATGATGCCGTAAAACCCCTAAAGAATCAACAACGAATCAACTACAACAATTGACTCTACCGCGGATCAAGGACAACGAATTTTAATCGCTGTAGTTGAGTGTTGAAATATGTGGCGTTATAAGTATAGGCCTATATGTACACTAATATTTTCGATTGCAAATACACAATTTATATGCTTAACATTATAACGTGTGAGTAGTTATGAATCAATAAATACAAAAAAAACAAGTAGTTCCGTGAAGAACTATACAGCCTATTTTCATATATCCAACTCATGTAATTGCCTCTATCAACATACAAAATTTCAGTTCGATTGTTGAAATAGATTCGTAGATATTGAGAACCGTCTAAATACTTCAGATGATCACCATGTTGGATTTTTATTATATTTATTTTTAGCCTACTTTTCACATTTTGCAAAAATGAGGAAAAAGTAGACTTATGAGATCGGGCAAATGTCTGTCTGTCTGTCTGTCCCTCTGTCTGTCTGTCTGGCTGTGTGTGTGTCCCCCCCCCTATCAACTCCTAAACGGCTGGAGCAATCGAAACAAAATTTGGTAGGAGTAAAGAGCTATACCTGAATATCTCACGGCCATACTTGAAAATGATGTCAGTGCTACCAACTGCTAAAAAAATGCAATTGTAATTTGAGCTCCATGTTGGATATCTTGGAAGGTATGAATGGGAGCTATTTCAAAATTGGCACACGTATAGATAATAATATTGCAGTTTAATTTCCAGGAGGCCATACATGGCAGTGTTGCCAAAATGATTATAAGCCTGCTGATAGGTCCCATTTTTAAATGCATATAACTTCTACACTATCAATTGGAATTCAACCAAATTTCGTATGTTGTATGTGTACATAACCAGATATGACTGAGCGTATTCTTAAGACCCACCAGGGCTGCCAACTGTTAATAAATGCTCCTAATTTATTTTATCCAAATACGAATATATCAGAAAGTATGCAAGCCGACAGCTTTAAACTATGCACACGTATAGTACCTGACATTCTATATTAATTTGGAGTAACTTATATACGTCAGTGCTACCAACATGATTCTAAGCATGCTGACAGGTCCAAATTTAAATACACGTAACTTCCATACTATCATTTGGATTTCAACCAAATTTCGTATGTGCTATGTGAACCATAACAGATATGACTGTGCGTATTCTTAAGAGCAACCAGGGCTGCCAACTGTCCCTATTTTTGATACCCTAATATATCTAGAAAGTATGCAAGCCAATAGCTCTAAACTTTGCACACGTATAGTACCTGGCATTCTAGATGAATTTGGAGTAACTAATATACGTCAGTGCTGCCAACATGATTCTAAGCCTGCTGATAGGTCCAATTTTAAAATGCATGTAACTTCTATAATATATAATGGATTTCATTCAAAATTGGCACAACAATAGATCATATTATTTCAGATTATTTCTGACCATTACATGCATGACATTGTTGCCAACATGATTTTACGCGCGCTGTTAGATCGAATGTTTAACTGCATGTAACGTCCATGCTATTCATTGGACTTCAACCAAATTTTGTATTCTGTACCTTAAGAGATGGAACTAAGAATATATTCAGTCACCAGGGCTGCCAACTGTAGTGCTCTATTAGGCTACATTTTGCCAGGTATACAGTATTTCGAACTAATTAGAAATTTCGATATTACCAACTTAATTTCGTCATTATTCTAGATAGATCCATATAGATTAATCATTGGCATGAATCTTAAATTTAAAGAAAAGTAGGCTCTTTAGTTCGTCATGGAACTTCTTGTAATTTTTTTATTTACTATTACATGAAGATTATTGTGCACGTGTGGTATTCAAACTTCAATCGCATGATCAGGACACAAGAAGTAAAAAACTAGATTTTAAAATTGCGCACAGCTGCCATCTTTTGGTTATGAAAACAATTGAAATAAATTAGATGCCAGTAGATTAACATTTATATAATCATTTAACGTACGAAATTTCACTGCACCTGGATGGTTAAATCGCGAGTTACATCCATTTAAATATTTATACTTCGCGTTGCCTCCATGTTGGTTTTGTGCTCACCAGGTTACTGAAATTCCTATAGGTGAACTTAAGTTCATAGCCTTTATGAACATTAAAGAAATTCAGTTTGATTGCTGTAAAAGATTCGAAGTTATTGAGAACCGTCTAAATATTTCGGATGGTCGCATTTCGGATTGTTATATGTATAGGCCATAGAGTTATGTACCACTAAAGGAAACTTATTGCGTAGCTTCATTATTCTAACTTTCACTTCGATCGCATGATTACGACACAAGAAATAAAAACTTTATTTTTAAATTTCGCACATGCACCACCTTGAGGTTATGTAAACAATTGAACTAAATTAGATGCCAGTGCATTACAATAAGTATAATAATTTACTGTATCACATTTCACTGCGCTCAGATGGTTAAATCGCGAGAAAAGTCTATTAAAATGTTTCATATTCGCATGGCCGCCATGTTCGTTTTGTACTTTACAGGTTATTGAAAGTTACATAGATAAACTTGTAGCAGTGCCCTTTATCACCGTAAAAAATTTCAGGGTGATATAATTAATAGTTTCAGAGATATACAATGCCAGTTAAATATTTCGCTCAGCCGCCATTTTGAGGTTATGTAAACAATTGAACGAAATTAGACGCCAGTGCATTACAATGTGTATAAACATTTGCTGTACCAAGTTTCATTACCTTTCGATGGTTAAATCACGATAAAAGTCTATTTCAAAGTCTCAACTTCGCTTGGCCGCCATGTTGGTTTTGTAGTTACCAGGTTTTTGAAAGTCTCACAGGTGAATTTCAAGTAGTGCCCTTTATTACCGTACAAAATTCCAGGGTGATGTCGGTAATAGTTTCGGAGATATTGATTGCTGGTGAAATATTTCGCACAGCCGCCATGTTGGATTGGTGAGACATGATAAAATTTGAAGGGCACGGTCTGGGTCGGCCGAAATGTTGATATGACCTTACCGAGTTTCATTGAAATCGCTCCAGCCGTTTAGAATTTATTAGGAGGGGGGGGGGGGGGGAGAGACACACACGCACACACATACGCACACGGACAAAAGGTAATCTCATCAGCCTATTTTTTTTTCTTAAAATGAATATAAAATGAAAATGAAAATAAAATGAAAGTAAATAAAAATTGAACCTGCTCGAATTTGATCCACGAACCTCCTGACTATGAGTCCAGGTCGCTACAATTAAGGCACATATGCCGTACGCTAGTACTTGGTTAACAAATGGTTTAGTATAACTCCACGATATTTTTCTCTTGCAACCAACGATTTCTGCCGTTTCTATAATCCATTTGATACTAAATATGTTTTATTATGTTCAGTACATTCCTAAAAATATATAAACTTACGAAGTTACTGAAATATGTGGATTTACGAGCAAACGATATCGGCCATTGTGACCCAACGGGACGGCATGGACAAGCACGATATGGGACGGTCAACCTAAACTGCTAGTCACTACTGCGGTAGCATATTCCATTTTAAACTAATATCCTACCGGTTACCTCCCTGAGAACAGTTCAAACCTCCCTATGTACGCTGAGCATATTTGGTAAGGCCAGGCCTTGTTGAATCGTAAGTTACGGTTAGGCTATAATACTTGCATAATTCATACAACGGCCATCTTAAAACTATTTGGCTGATGACCTTCTAAATTGGGCAAACGACGCTTCCCACATGAAAGTATATTGTTGCAAAATTTGGTAGAGATCGGATAAATCGGTTAGTTGTAATTTGATTTGAGCTCAGAACATTTGGGTGGGCGCCATTTCTTCTTTGTTATAATGGCGGCTATATACAACATGACACTGAGTTGTCCCTTGCTAGTACCACCTCTGTACCAAAGGTGGTTCGATTTGGTTTCATTGTGTTTGAATTGCTAGGGGGGTCGATTTTCGCACATACACGGCCACCATCTTCAAACTTTGGGCTGATGACCTTGTTGTTTGGTCAAAAGACGCTTCTCACATGAAGGTATGTTGTTGCAAAACTTGGTAGAGATCAAATGATTAGGTTAGTTGTAATTTGACTTAAGCATTGGACATTTGGGTGGCCGCCTTTACGTTTCCGTCAAGATGGCGGTGATATAAAACATGACACTGAAGTACCCTTTGCTAGTGCTATTTCTGTACCAAATTTCGTTCAATTCGGTTTCACAGTGTTTGAATTGATGGGGGGGGGGTGGGGGCAGACATACCAAATCACATACACATACATACACACACACACGGACAGACACACAACTTTTTTGCCCTGTGTTTCATTTTTTGCAAAAATCGAAAGTAGGCTAATAAGACAAACTTGAATGTATGGTACTTGCCCCTTAAGCTTGTGATCATGATGCGTGAAATGTTTCTTTCACGTGTAATCTGCAAGCAATTGCAAGTAACTCTTCATTTCGATAATCTTACACGCATTAACTGCGTACCCGGTGTTCCAAAAGGAGGGCTGCTAACCCGTCTCCCAACCGCCCTCTCCAACACTTCTCAGTCAGCCTTGCTGTATAGAAGCTAACATTCTATCAGTTCTGATGACTGAAGGGATGGAATTCTAAACCTATTAAGCCAAATAAGCGTTATTTGGCAAGAAAGCAATGTTCTTCCAGTATACCCTTCAAATAGAAGTATATAATCTATATACTGCTCTATGTTCTTTTCAATTGTACTGATATGAGTGCGAACTCTTTTGTCGTTCTGCGTACGACTTTTGTAGGGATAATGGTATATTGGTACAAGTACAGTATGTAGCGTAAGACTTTCTATTTATTTCTTCTTGAACAATTATGTTTGTGTTAGTAAGATCTAAGAAGGATAGAGTGTTACTTATCACTAAATAAATCATTGGGCAAGAAGGGGAAGTCAGCGCTCTCACTTCTTCATCTGTGATCTCACTCTTCTACATATCCCCTCGTGTAACGTGTACTCTACTTATCCATCTACATATCATACATCAAAGAGTTACATGTATTCTCCTGTAAACCTACTATTGGCAAATGTTAATTAACCACATCAATTATCTTGTGTACTGTGTAGTTTGTTTCCTCCACGCAGATATCAGAGATGGAGCATGAAGCTGCTAATGGTCTTCACATAGACAGTGAGGTCTGGGAGCACAGTACTTCCATTAGCGCTGTACCACAACTTGGTTAATATAATATTGAAGTCTAGTAGGATAATGACCGTGTGGCTTTGCTAGACATCCCACAACGTTTTGCGCAACAACACGCTTGTTCATCCGTGAATGGTGGAAATACTCTGTAAGGTATTCAGCCCTTGGCCTCCAAAGTGGCTGCTGCCTGGCTCATAGTGCAAATCGCAGTCGAGTGCTCTAGATAGGATCGTGGAATAAGGAGTAGGGTGAGCATGAAACATCACCACCAGCCGCCATTGAGGTGGTTTCCGTAATTTCCCTGCTTTCAACTCCAGTTTAAGTGCCGAGACGATACCGTCTAATAGGTCACTCCCAACTCCCTGTCGAATTTCACCATTAACTCCTCTCATGAGGTTGGGATTAGGAAAGGCATTCAGCCATAAAACTATTTTCACTTAGAGACTCCTCTCACCCCATTCTCGATCTCTTAGAAATAGGAATACAGGGTAGAAATAAGTTAATACATACTGCGCCCGTCAGACAAGGTCGCCAGGGGATCATCTGCCGCAGATGGCTCTTCTGGGTTCCTTATCCTCCGAACCCACACACTGAAAGGATCGGGTGCGTCCTCAGACTAGCTCCGGCACGAGACTGATAGCTCAGGGCGATCAGGTGAGTGAGGAAAAAGCCATAGACGGCCCGGGGAACCACACCCCCAAAACACAAAGCTAGAAATAAGCAGTCCAGATTTATGTAAAACTCGTTAACAATTTATTGTAAAAACAACATACCCCTATCCTACTTCAGAGGGTTGAAAATCTCGGATAGCCCGCAAATCTAAAAAGCAATAAAATAAATAAATATCCTAAACTGAATTTAAATTAAGCCCTCTGGAAGTTCTTCATACAGAAAAATGCAATAGCAAGCAAGCTAAGAACGTGACACGTAAAATGCACCCGAAGCAAATGCAGAAAATGTAAGTGAAAAATACGAATAGTGACAGGCGGTGAATCTACGACAAGGCAAGACATTTAATTTGCTCACAAGGCTAGGGTTATTCACATATAATGCAACAATAAATATAATCGACGTTACGGTGGTGTCACTTCTAACTTTTACATTTACGTTAATTCATTAGCTAATCCTCTCTGACGTTAATACGAGATGTTAAGCATCCGTAGCGAAGAAAAAAAACAAAGCTATAACAACCAAGCACTCACAAAAAAAACAGTAGACTAATAAACACATGGGTAAGGTTGGAATAAATAATGCACTGTTAAATCTATCAATTATTATTACATACCCTACTACCTACGCTGATTAGAAAAACACCCTCCTTGCACCTGATAGTCATCTGAGTGAGTGTAAATTAGGGTGGTGACAGCGCAGTAAAAACTACGGCTTACGTCAGATGGTTTGGAATGTCAACGCCTTACAGGGTTTCCATGGCATTGGCAACGTCGAAGTCACAAGAGTGTCAGCTCGGTCTAAGCAATGTGAAAATAAAACAGAACATCAGCTGCTCTATAGTGTCGCTCATCCAATAAAATATGAGTGCAAATTTAGAGCCATTCAACGTTTTATTTAGTGGTTTGGTGTAGTAAGATTATTTTTAGAAAAATTAGATTCATGATTAATTTCAATATTATGTCTCATTATTATCCCTATAGTGAAAGTTTATGTCCCTAATGACCATGATGACACTCGACGATAACAGAAAAACACTGGCATGTGGATGTCAGCTCAACGAAAGACACGTATTACCTCTAAACAGGCAACACAATAACACGCGCCAATAAACGGTGGATACCTGAGGCCTACGGCTCGCTAAACCTTCGGTCAATGAGTCGAAAAAGAAAACTTCATTGCCGGAAAAAAATATACTAAATGTGGGTTATCATCATCTACCCATCATCAAAAGGGTCTCTCAAGACACAACAATAACATTATTACCAGTCTTATACATCATCTGGTCTGGTCTTACAAATTCACACTAACGTGAAGGGATTCCTATAACATCTGATAATTACATAAAATGCACACCAATATGTGTGTTATACTCTCTCTGGCTAAACATGGCCTCAAACATAACGTGAATGTATCAAAAAGTAGTGAAAATAATGCTTAATAGCGACCTGTCTTCCGTAACAGAAATTAACATGGGCAGTCAACATTCATACAAGTCTACCTCAGTCTGCAGTTGTACCAATAAAGCATTGTCTGACGGGAAAGCAAATAAGAGTCGCGCTCACAGCTGGCAAGCGCGGCACACTGCTCGTAGCCTGACAAGGTACGCTTCAAATCGCTCCTAATGTTCACTCATCAATTTATTATAATGAGCTGTACAAACTGCAGCCTATATGCAAGCTCACTTCCTAATGATACACTTTTAGTATGCTTGTAATTCAACAGTAGATAAGATTTCAGATGCACTCATAAAATGGTCCACTCCTAGCAAAGAATATAAACCGGGGGTATCTCCAGTCCGCGCCAGCGTGTAATGCTCATCTGGGCATTGATAACAGCTATTTGTGTTCCTTAACACATGATTCAGGACACTTGTACCGTTCCTCCAGGTACTCTCCATAATGTTTAAACCAATATGATGCTTCCCAAGCATTGAAATAAAGTAATAACAAACAGCATTTACACTTCTGGTGCTGTTAAAATGATACGACCTGCTATGATCCTATGCGTGACTTCTGAAATCGTACGCCTGCTCTCAAGCATTCCTAAACTCTTGGAAATAGAATGTAGTTGCTTCAGAGCTATACCAATAAAATTCATAACTTCAAAACGACGGTGTAACACCTCACATCCATCAAAATGATACGACTAGTGTAATGATTCTAACCAAAGCATTTACGATGGCAGTCCAGCTGCATCGTAGACAGAAAAATATGTACAAGTAAGAGTGTGACTACTGTCGACCCAAGTATTATGTGTACTCGAGTTTGAAGGTTGTTTGTGACGTAACCAATAGACATACATAAAATCCAATAACATCATTATTTTCGTCGTTCTATTTTACGTGAGTTCATGTAGGTTTGGAATTTTTAGTTTATATTTTAATATTTTTTATCGCAGTTGGACCACAAAAAGTGCCCGTTTTTAAGCGTGTTTCAACCATGCGTCACATTTAAGAATTATTATCTCACAAACCCTTCATTGTATCGAATCCAAATTTTAACACAAGATACATTGGAATGTTGTATAACTGGTTTATTAATTTCAAAATTTTGCGTGTCCAAGAAACAATGTTACTATCATTTGTCTAAGGTAACGTTTTCTCGGCTTGGGGTGGTTGGAATATGTAGTTCTTGGTCGCGTTATATTCCTTATACATCAAAAAGTTATGCTGTATGACTTTAAAATCCGTAAATTAATTCACTTATTTTATATTGGTTTATATTTGAACGGGGAAATACGACCTCGCCTCGCTCGGCAGTGATGGACTCCATCTCAGCAACGCTGTACAGCCTACCCCGGAGCGGCTGGCACGTGAATCATGCCTTATTTCCACGAACAAATACAAACCGATATAAAATAAGTGAATTAATTTACGTATTTCACAGTCATACAGCATAACTTCTTGATGTATAAGGATTACAACGCGAACAAGAGCTATATTTTCCAACCACCCCGAGCCGAGAAAAAGTTACCTTACAAAAATGATAACAACTTTGTTTCTTGGACTCATACAATGTTGAAATTAATAAACCAGTTATACAACATTCCAATGTATATTGTGTTAAAATTTGCATTCGATCTGATGACGGGGTTTTGAGATAATAATTCTTAAATGTGACGCATGGTTGAAACACGCTTAAAAACGGGCACATTTTGTGTTCCAACTGCGATAAAAAATATTAAAATATAAATTAAAAATTCCAAACCTACATGAACTAACGTAAAATAGAACGGCGAAAATGATGATGTTATTGGATTTTATGTAGGTCTATTGGTTACTTCACAAACAACCTTCAAACTCGAGTGCACATAATACTTTGGTCGACAGTAGTTTGGTGGCATCTTCCCATGGCTTACCTCGTTTCTGAGCGCCTACACAACGCTCACTAACATATGGTAGTGTTAAGCAGTCAATAAACCTTGACCAGAGAAACTGTCGCAAAAATCTGAAATATATCTTAAGTACATCCAACCTAAGCTGGTTGTTTAGTGCGGCATTATTCTGGTCAACAAGAGGTTTTATCCTTAACATGATTGGAAATTGTAAAACTCACATTATTTGCGTATTGGACTCATCCGTGCCTTCCAGCTACGGCCAAGAGCATAGGCCTGTGCTCGATCCTCGGCTCTGCAATTTGTCATCGCATTCATCCTTTATGCGAGTTTCGAAATCAGCCACTCCCTCTCCCTGGGTTGGTTTTACTGCATCATTCCCATCACTTTTTAATGGGCAGTATACGGTTCCACGTGGTTGGATAAAATTTCCATGATGGTTTCGGTGAAGTTTTCACTGATCCTAGTAGTACTGTTTACAACACTGACTTTACACAATCGCAGACTACAGTATTTCCAAAAATGACCATTTGTCTGCCACAGCTTCTACAGACACGTGGGTGGTGTCGACTCATAATATTTACTAATTTCAAATTGTATCGCATACGATCTCTGCGATCCACAGTCCTTTCTTCTCCATAATTATACTGAATTACAGTGTTACAAGCATGTGCTGAGCAGAATTAAATAAACTTGCACAGCCTAATGAATAATAAAATCAATTTGGCTCACCTTGTGGTTTATAGAACCACGCATTCGACTACTCTCCTCCTTCCAGAATTCACAAAATATTTGTTTAATTTAAATGTTCCCTTACACGCCTTAACCTTCTACGGCAGATTTCCTGTCCCAACACGAAAATGCAGTAAAATCTGATGACATTGAGTAGCCAGTCCCTCACACGTAGTGTCGAATGACAGCTATATTTCCTACGATGCGATTCCCAGTGTTCGGCAGCATCACAGTATATGAAGTGATTTTTAACCCATGTCTACAGGTAATTATTGGGACATCGTATATCACGTGGTTACCTTCAAAAGATTCCATTGGACACTTTTGCTTATTGGACGATAATGTTCACTGAATGGTATCTACAGTCACAAGGCTTGCTTTCCTCTGTCGTATAAAGATAACTTATGTGGTATTAGAACTAGACCATCGATATGTAAGGCCTGGCCTACACGCCAGCCCCAGCATCATTCTTGATCGATTACGATCCATCGGTCGGTCGCACAATCATTCATGTTCGATCATATTCCAGCGCTTGGCCACCGCGTCATTCTCGATTGATCGCGAGCCACCGGGCAGTCGCAGAGTCATTCTCGATTGATAGCGATCCACTGGTTGATCTCAGCGTCACGATTGCTTTGTGAGGGGATATAATCGATTGGGGCCGCTATTTAAGTTGCTGTGACGATCATATCACTGAACTACTTTATCAACTCTACTATATGCCAACAACGTCTGGGAGCCTTCAGCAAGATAATTGTGTTGAAACATAACACAGTTTATATAAACTAATTGTTCCTATTGCTCCAATGAGAGTCTCGGGATACCTTGGTCATCAACCCCATGTACTTATGCGTATGTATTGAGTTTTTCTTATAACCTGTGTTGCTGTGTTGATTGGTGTTGTGCCCGTTTCCCCGACGTCACGTTGGCCCGGCGATTTTAACGAGAAACCGAAGAAGGGACACAGGCGATAAAAAAAAGTAAGTCCTGGAAATATTTGTCCAATAAAAAAAATTCATAACAACTAGCTCGGGCAGGCAAGAGATCGAATATCTCGGGTCGTTTAAAGAGATAGGCATGCAAGGTTCAACAGGACAAATACCTCATCAACAAGAAAAAGAAAAAGTATCACTGATTCGGGAGAAGTTCAAGACTATAGGAATAATTTGAAATGTTTAAAATCAAGATCCTAAATTTATTTTAGAGCAGTCGGACAAATGAAAGATATAAACACTCCTATTACTCAAGGCAAATCATCAGGTTGGGATACAAGTATCCATAATGTCCACCTGTGCCGTTGAGCTGCCCTATTTCACTTAAATGGGAAGTTCTCACAAAAGAAAATTAATCGGAGTTCGAGAGTTCGATGTTTAGCTGAATATATAAAAAAAGCACTTCACTATCAGTTTCAGCTTTGTAGAAAAAAATTAACTAAAAATTTTTGCTTCCCATTAAACAAACTAAATTAATAATTCACACACAAATTATACACATCCCTGATATTTACATACATTAGATTGATATTAATGACCGTTAATTAATTAATTGGATTAAATTAATTATAGGAAATAAATTATTATTATCAATATATTACCACAATAATTCCAAGTTTCCTTATGGAAAACATCTTAGCTCAAAGTAGCGTTGTTCTACCGTAGCCACTCAAAAATTGGTTTACAAGGGAATTCTAATCACTCAAGGCACTCTCAAATAAGAAATTGGATTCAACATGTCCTTATGGGATTAATTAAATTGTTCAGATTGCGATGATGTAACAGTTACATTCAAAGACATTAGAATACTGTAGAATTGCCAATGATCTGCATACTTATTAAATTGAATTGACCAGCTCATTTAACCCTAACAACAGTGCACAAAATGACGATAAATTGGACAAAAAAAACTGTCATTGCACTATTTCCCAAAATTGGAAATATAAATAATTACTAATATAAAGCACATACTAATTCCATTTGACCTAGGACTGCATAGACCCCCATGCGTCCTGGCATAATCACAAACATATATATATTCGAAGAAATTCATAAATTATTAATCTATTAATACGTTGGAATGGAATATCGCATTTCCAACAGTTGCAACTCTTAGACCACTATAAAGTGTCTACAACTTATTATTAATTGTGCTTTATTCAAAATGCATTTCCAAAATCCTTTTGACATAATGTCAAGTAACCCTTAAACCATTATAAAAGCTCTTAAATGGCAATCATAAGACTGGTCCGAATCTCTTAATGTTTACGATCATAATCGGCTTCGTATTCTTATACAATCTGAATTAATTACAGTAGGGTTTAGGATCACAGATCATGAATCCAGATGATAATTACTGTGCCAAGAATTAATTATCAAGTTTCAAAAATAGCTCTGCAAAAAGTTTAATGTTCCGCTTGCAATCGCCATCAAGGTAAAATACGCCACGAGTAAGAACGAAACTAAGTTCAGAATAAGTTGATAAAAATAAAAAAATGGAATTCAACCATTAAACATATTATTAAATATCTTAAATATGTGTGTGAAATTACTCTTAATATCCATAAATTATTTGCTCTTTAGTTTGGGAATTCATTCGAAATATTTCTGTCACCTGGAAGAGAGAACATTATTATAACATGGTAATGGCTTGTCATATAATTTCAGACAAGTGGTCTGAAAGCATGCCCTGGGTGACGGAGAATGTGTTGCCTATGTGTTTTCCCACGACGCGGTTAATCTTGGTCCTATTCTTAATTTTGCAAGATCGCCGCTTAAGGTACTCTTGTAATGTATCCATCGTCGTGACGTCTGATCTAACGTGAATTCAATCCCCCAGATCTCGGACTCATCCCTGCCATTAAGCTTCACTGTTGATGGCTTAAGCTATCATCTTGAATTGTAATAAAGTCTTTATTAGTGTTCCCATGTTACCGTTCTTAATTGCAAGTGGCATCGTGGATGACTTCATACAACCCCTTAAATCAAAATTGGTTGTACGCCACTGATGGGGAAATGTTCCGACTATTTTATTAGTGTGGAGTAAGTGGTGTAATTGCAATACTGTTCATTATTCATGAATGCACTTGTTAGCAATTCAATTAAATGTTGATCTTATTCTGTTACATGTGGTACAGCTATTGTATCGAAAAAAGAAAGTTCAAAATTGTATATCTGTGTGCCTGGCTGAATAATATGACAAGATCTGTCATATGTTACGCGCTGCAACAAGTTGTATATCAATGTCTACTGGCCTGCGTTCTACGGTGAATATATTTCCAGTCAGCTATGGTGCTGTGAATGTGTCCACTGAATAAAATTACAATTCTAACTTGCAGTATTTCCGCCACTCGTAGAAAAACACTGATTTTACTTTACTTAACACTGGTAAAGAAATTATTATAAGTATCGGCGTATCACCAGCCAAATTGTGATTCTTAGTTAAATAGTGCAAACACACGCTTCCCGAAAGCAAGAGAAACGTCGCCTTCGCGCACACATGTTTCTAATCAGCGAGAGAATCCACTCGAATGCCCGTGATCTAGTACTGACAGAACGCACACCGCGTAGTCACCTGATTCAAAGCGGGGTGTGGGGAAGTTCTCACCCCCTCATCTATTGCGTCACGACTTGTCAAAGCCGTTAGGAGTTGAAGATGTTCGACTCTCGCCTGTGATAAATTTGAGCTCAAGGCCATTATGATAGTTCCTTTTATATCAGCTGGATTAATTATGAAGAATGTTTCTTAAGCTCTGGATCTCTTATAAACACATGCTGGAATACATTTCAATATGTTGCATTCAACAAATACTTCCAAGGTTGCTTTGCGAATCTCGGCATTTAAATTATCCTCAATCGGAGCAGAGCAGCATGGTGGATTTCGATCACAGTGTGAAACTAAAATTACTTGAATCCAAGACCGAGGTAGGTACCGTGAGGTACCATCGCAGCATTTCCATACAAGGGAATAACTTCATTCAGAATGACCACTGTCAGTGCTGAGATTCGAACCCCCTATCCGCGTACTTGCTTCAGCTCCCATTTTCCACTCTTGGGGTGTCACTCAACGCGTCATATGAAGACATTTATCGTATCGGTGAATGGTGTTGTTCCCCCTGTCTGTCCCACTACACCACGTACTTGTCTGATGCACTCCAGTTTATCTTCTATTCTACACACACCCAAGTATACGATAATAAATGACCTCGATGCCCATGTCCCTCAAATGAAACAACAACATCTGTTTATCCTGAAAAGCCAAGACATGATCGGAAATTTCCAAATCAGAAGACGAAGGAGGTGGTGGAGGAGGAGGAGAAAATAAGAATTCGTATAATTCTTTTTCACAAACTGGAGCTGGGCGTGATTTGCTTTAAACAGATGGACATCTTCTTAACATGTTCAATCACACAGCCATCCTGTGATGCTGTTGGCTCGTAAAAGATGTCATGAATCACCACTTAAATCTCAGCCAAACGGAACGTCAAAATTAGGGAGTAGATTGACAAAATGGCTACAACTCTATAAAGATCTACAACAGATAGTTGAGGTCATAGATTATTATTATTATTATTATTATTATTATTATTATTATTATTATTATTATTCTGACTCAGGGATCGTAGAAAGGAGAGTTCAATAATTGGGCGAGGGTAAGATGGCTGAAGACCAATGTGGCTTTAGACCGCAACGAGGATGTCAAGATCAAGTATTTACTAAGCGCCCAGTTATTGAGAAATGCTACGAGAGGAATAGACAGATCTAGAGAACGCAAACAATATAGTAACCAGGGAGAAGATGCTGAGCATCCTGAGGAATTGTGGAGAGAAGGCTGCTACAGGCAATCAAAAGTATTTATGTTGTTAATCAGGCTTCTGTGAGAGTTGATGGTAGGATGAGTTCTTGGTTCAAGGTTGTTACAGGAGTGAGACAAGGTTCAATTAGGTGGAAACCAAATAAGTAGTCTGGCGTATGCTGATGACCTGGCTGTAATGGCATACTCCGTCGAAAGCTTGAAAGCCAATATGTAAGAACTCAAACAGAAATGTATGGTATGAAGATCAGTATTTCGAAGACGAATGTAATGTCGGTAGGGAAAAACACAAGAAGATAGAATGTCAGGCGAGAAGAACTAAATTAGAGCAGGTGGAACTTTTTAAATACTTAGGCTGTATATTCCTTCAGGATGGTACTGTGGGGGAATAAATAGGGCCAGGGTGTATAAAAGCCAATGCAGTGAGTTCTCAGTTGTAAGAAAGAAGTTATTGTAGCCACGACACTCTCCCTACATCGCTCTGTATTTAGACCGACCTTGCTTTATGGAAGTGAGGGCTGATACATAAGATAGGGGTAACTGATATGAGGGTAGCACGAATGATTGCTGGGACAAATGGATGGGAGCAATAAAGAGACAAAGTTTAAGTTAGAAATGAACATGCTAGATGAAGCTGTTCGTATGAACTGACTCAGATGGTGGGGTGATGTGATGAGAATGGAGAAGGAGTGATTACCTATGGGGTTATTGACTTCGGCTGTAGAGGGTAAGAGATGCAGAGGTAGACTTAGGAGGCGATAGCCAGATTCAGTGTTGAATTATTTCAAAGTGTGAGGTGTAGAATTGAAGGGGGCCGTAGTGCTAACCGCTAATACGGCATCATGTAGGTGACTTGTTCGCAAACAGGGGCTTGCAGACTAGACTGGACGCTGAAAGGCAAATCAGTCTCAAATAAAAATGAATGCATATATGTTATTACTGGACAGAATTATTATTTGACTTCCCCTCAGCAACCTGCCCACGTTGACAAGGAAGCTTACGGTACATGCTGGGAGAATTCGCTGCAGTGGTGTGAACGACCAAAGAGGAAGTGCAATCTCGGGCCGCGCACTTAGTCTCGTAACTGTATTTAATTTTGTAAAATTTCTGCCCGAAGTGATCCAAATGAATTTGAGGATAAAATACCTACACAGATGATTTCTTTGCAATCTGATTAACATTCATCCGAAGTTTCAGCCAGATCTGGAGGTTTACGATTCCTAGCAAACTTATAAATCCTGTCTTTGTGATCATTAAAATGAATACTGTTTGTCAAGTTACTGTTATTTGAGTTTGATGATATGTTGCTCGAGGGTCACTACGTGGTGTCTGAATGATGTCTCAATTCTTCCTCTTCACATTGTCTCCAGCAGATCTCTACAGTTTGTGTGTCCTTGCCACGATTGTTGTACTGTAGGGATATGTTGGGCAATGATCACTTCATTTCACTGACTCCGAGGCGACAAAGCCTCATATCCTATCAGTGCTGAGACTTACAAGCTTGGTGGTAATGCAGGCGGCCATTGTTGTGTTAAGTGGAAGAACATCGAAGTCATCTAACCCTTGCTATAACTTGAATAATTTTCTCACCTGTACATCTCTATAAACAAATTAAGTTTTCTGTCTGAATATTTTGGATGTATGGCTAAAACTTTGTGTTTAACCCGGATGAAATGTGTAATGATCAAATATACCCTCAGTTGGATTTGTTTCAAGGGTTATGGGTTGACGTCCAACCTAATGGAGTGAATGGCATGAAGATTCGTATTTATGTAAAATGCATCCCTTAAATAAAATTCTGATGAAAATTAGTTATATCGTCCTTCAGGGCGAGGGAGTTAAGAGGAAGCCCCTAATTGCTATTCGCTCTTTTCTTCAGAGTGGTCAGTTGAATTTAGGCAATGAACAGAACTTAAGTCACTGGGAATTTAACTATGAGCATTTTCATGTAATAACGTTTATATGGAATGAACCGTCAGTGATAGGCTAAATGCAAAAAAATCTGTTTAGGTAAGTAACACATTGTGCAATCTGCATTGACATCCTTTTCTCGCAGACGAACTGGCTTTGAAGGCAAGGGCTCATGAAATCTGTTCAGGGAAGTAAGACATTGTGCAATCTGCACTGACTTCATTTTCTCACAGACAAACTGACTTTGAAAGCAAGGGCTCATAAAATCTATTCAGGGAGTAAAACATTGTGCAGTCTGCAGACTTTTTCTTCTCACAGACAAACTGGCTTTGAAGGCATGGGGTCATCTCACGTGATCCGTCAGCACATCATGGCATGTGAAGGTCAGATAGTTGTGTCCCAGTCTAGCTCCTTACTTCTATTTCTTTCTTTCCGACCGACGTGGTTCAGCGGCTTTGACATTGAGATTGCCGTCCACTGCCGATTTGCATTCGGCCACGGGCATGGGTGTGTATGTTCTCTTTTATAGAGCACCCATTCAATTTCTATGATACACTATTTAGCCTACATTCCAACCAACCTTCCTGATCAGAACAAGACACATAATGTAAGTGAAAATAAATTTAATTGTAGCTTGGCTGCAAAAGGCCGAAAGCCAATATTTTAAAACATCTTCAGAATTTGTATGCTCGATGATAGTTTATTTCACTTAACAACCATTTAATATTTATTGTTGTCGCTCCAAAAGTTCCCTTTTATCAGTACCTAATTCTGAGCAGAATAATGTATATGGTGCAAATACGAAATCACGGGGGCTGGCAAAACAAGATACTGCTAGGCTAGGCTAAGCTACCCCTGTCACCAGTCTCCCGAGCACTATATATGAGTATAATATAAATATTCGATAGGTTAAACGCAAACCTGAACAAAACATTAGCTTCACTGTGTAGCAATTGAGCAGTGCAGTTGTTCAATATCTACCAGCTAAAATGGAATGGTGTGCACTGTTTTCAACCAAGTCATAAGATCATTACTAGCTGTGCTCATAGTGAATGAGACTTCCAAAACTAATGAGACTGTTCCAAGGCCCATATCAACAATGAAAATTAAAACTATTTGTTGAAGACTTATGGACGTTATCCCCTTAAATTGAGCATTATATTAATTGTAAAACTTCCCCCGATGTTAATTGTATACAAATTCTCAGTTCATATATGCGTTAAGACCATTGGATCACTTTTGTTTTCACCCATATGCACCCGATCATCATATTTCAGCATCATATTGATCTGTGTCATTTTGCTCTCTTTCAAAGTGGCCCTCCGGAGCGCAAGTGAGTTATGCTTCTTATTTTTGACTGACTGCAACCAAAGATGCATGCAGTGAGATTGCCATTGCATTCTATCCATTTAAATAGCATGTGTCTATTTCTAGTCCATTTGCCCGAAGCATGTCTATACTCTCAATTGCATCTCCTAGCGGCGAATTCCATTTTAAATTATCTTGTGAAAAATCCATATCAGGATGAATCTTCAACTTTTCAGTCTACAGATACAAATAAGGGCAATATAATTGGCGTGAAATTAACAGGAACATACAGGCGGTGCTTTCATACTATAAGTGAATACTCTCTAAACGGTGGCTTCCTTTACCCTCCGGCTAACTGCTATATCTGTCTTAAAAAGCTCTCTGAAAATGTCTTGATTGATATCTTTATCTGTTGACTGATTTCAACTTGGAATATATTAGGGACATGCAAGCGGTGTATTGTTGTCCCACGGTAACATGTAGTTGAAATATTCTCTAAAACGAGATTCCCACCGGCCAGGGAACCGAACTGTCTAAGCCATTCTTGAGAGATTGTGGGCTGTTAGCCATTTCACAGTTACTCAATAGAGTTTTGTTACGTTATTTCCAATTCACCGCTACCTGTAAGACTTGAACACTCAGCCAGTTATTGGGAGAATGTAGTAACGTGTGAATCGAAAAGTTTCCAAGTAGAATTGAGCTAAAATGTTAAACACTCTCGTTAGTCGAATTTGAACAACACTCATAGGGTAACCGTTTATAGGATGTGCGATATAAAATATCTCTTAAAACCTTTCTTCGTTTATCCCAATTATTTGGGGTTATTTCGCTAATTTGAAGTTTGTCTTAGTATTTAACAGTGGATGCTATTCTTGACAACACGTGATATTTCAGGCCGAAATTCCACCCCACTGTCACCGTGGTAAAACCCCGGCCACTCGGATAAAGGGAAAGCGTCTCTGCCACTGGACCATCGCGCAATCAATATAAGTGCAGTATCAGTTTGTAAATTCTCAAGGATTCAAGAAGCTATTCAACAAAAGAACTAAATTGCAAAACATATTGGTAAACTGTTAAAAGATAACTTTATGTGCTCAAAGTTGCAACTACAGTGCATACAGCGTATATTATTTGGAAATAAGATGATACAGGTGGGATTTCAGACAATTCCATTCAGTGTAAGTTGGAACAAGATATTATAGGACCTAAATAATCCAGTTACGTTCAGTTTTCTATAGAAACAAATATTGCACGTGTGAATTCAGACGATTCCCTTCTGTTTGTTGGCCACATCAAGTTTATGAGATCGCCTGTCTTTGATAGCTTCCGCATTTGGATTTGGATTTCCTTGCCTATACCAATGATCTGCATGCCTTGGCAGTACCACTTCCAAAATTTTTGACCATTTTGCATGGTAAACATTTCTTCAGTATTAATATTGTAGAAGATAATTTATGAAGATCTGCATGATGGAGGAAAGTTTACTTCCCTTACTTCAAAATGTAACACGGAAAATTTAGATGGGCGATGTTAAGCTCGGTTTCAAAACCGTCTGGCTGAAAATTTCAATATGAATTCCAAGCTTTACAGCCATTGTAATATCTCCCGCCATGTCGGGACTCATTTCAAGAGACCAATCACTGCAAAGCTCTCAAGTGCACATGCAATTAATCTGCCAGTAGAACTCCAATAAGTAGGCAATGCTAAAGCTTGTGGAGGAGTTTTTCCTCAGATAAAAAAAATTTGTTTGATCTACCATACCATACGTCAGGTTTATCAGTTGGAAATTTAACATGTTTCACTACATAGAATAGGTATTATTTTCAAACGACTTAAGAGCATGATGGTGAAAATCCATCATCGTAGTCTGACCTCCAGTTCGTAACGGGATTTGAATTTGAAATAACGATCATGAAGAATTTGATGTGAGATTCTGTGTACTGATAACTTTTTTTAGCAACACAGATAATCCTAAATATAAACCATCAACATTAATTTCAGCATGAACGAGCACGTGTTGCATCTTAGTAAATTGGATAGTTTGGAAATTAGTAAGTAAATTTTGACACGGAACGATGAACTTCAGAAGAAAAGACTTACTCACAGGTGACCGAAAATTCCAAAAAGGACATGAATTGAAATAATGGGAATGATGGTGTTGTCCCACAAACTACGAACCTAACAGGATTGGAGGTAAAAATGCCATGAGTAATGTAGTTGCGTTCACATTACAACTGGATACAACAGAATCTCTGTGACTCACACATTTTTAGTGAATAAACTTTTGGAACTGTGATATAGGAAACAAATCTTCAAAGATGCAAATGGAGATCAAGTGACATCTGGCAGTAATTACAGTTTATCAAAACTACCAAGTGCAAAGAGAAGAGGAGAGTTTGACAGTATGAAACAAGAACTTGTTGATATTCTGCACAGCTCATTGAACAGGCTTGGAAAAAGTATTGGTGAATTTAACCAAATAGATGTGCAAGAATAGAGTAGTAGTTAGTTAGTTAGTTAGTTAGTTAGTTAGTTAGATATTGTTGTTTTAAGGGAAGGAAATACGAGGTCATCTGCACCTCAAGAAGAGTCACAACAGGAAGAAAGGAATTGTGAAATGTAAACAGACTGGCTCTGGTTATAATTACTTAGTTGTCACACTCTGGACTGCGTGGAATACATTATGTATGTTCTCTGTATGTTGACTAGAAATAAAATGCGTCACCACAATAGCACAGATTGTATCATACCGATTCCACACTTACACAAATACATGCGGCTGACGTGCAAGAAGAACTTACATCAGATATAGCAGAAATCAGTTGATAATATGAGCGCTGAAGAGTCTTGAAATTAGAGAATGCAAGGCAAGCAAACGAGTGTTGAGAAAAGACTAAGACGAACTTCTGTCACCTATTGTGAGAACAAGGGCGAATACCGTCACAGCCTCGTGTATTTAGTGTTTTAACAATATTATCACAGGGTCTGTGTTATTGCGGTATTTGTGCTAGTGTGTTACACTTGATTGGGTCAGAATTTCGAGTGGAGTCTCGGAGCTAGACACAAACTACCATATCAACGGTTGTACGGAGTTAGTTAGTAAGTAAGATTTTGCACACGTGATGGCCGCTGCTAATTCCCGACTTGAACCTCGGATTTCCAAACCTGGCAGCTCTGTCCTGTAAGTATCATTGTGGTGAGTCGTCTCCAGTGGTCTAGGGATACGTAATGAGACTTCTGTCCTAAACATTCTGAGTACGATTCCCCATTGTGCCAGGGTATATTATTCTGATCTTATGGCTAGGACGGAATATACTCAGATTAATTGAGAAGAGTGAGTTGGAATCTCTCCCCAGCCAACCTAGAAGTAGTTTTATGGAAATTTTTACTTCTACTCCAGGCAAAGGCTACGGTGGTACTAAATTTGTGCTTTGGCAACATTCTTCCCAATCCTCTCCCCAGTTACTAGTATATACACCTATACACCATAGGTTGTTAGATACTCTTCACATACACTAAAGTACGCGGTTTTGAAAAATGTGAATCCAAATCCCCAAAATGAAGCAACGGAAAGAAAAACTTATTGATGTGGATGGAGACAATTTGGATCAGAGATTTGGTACATTTGAGGAGTTCAAGGAGGATAGCGCACCAGGTATTATTTGCATACCATTCAGAAGTAGGCTACTGTCAAGTTAGCAGGGGAGATTATTTCAAAAATATATTGAATATTCTGCATTATATTTTAAAATAAATTTTTCCTTCCCCGTTGTACAATTTGAACTTTTGGCAAAGGTTCTTTATTTTATTTTATGCCAGACAAGATGCATTAACTACATTAATATATAAGATTCTAGTGGTGTCTTTCTGTCTGTCTGTTACTCTTTCACTCAAAACCTACTCTGTCAATTTAGCTGAAAGTGTGTATGAACATAGTTTAAATACCAGGGTAAAACGTTGGACTATTGCCTTTTAGAAATGTTTCACCATTTCAATGTGGTGGAAAAAATATTTTGGCAAAAGTTACATTTCAATTCAGTTGTTGGAACTGGCGCGTCCTACCCGGCGAATAGATATCCATGGCGGTTTGCATATATTCACCCTTGTACACGCTTCTCCCTGCTAAATTTTTGTTTCGATTCAGAGTTCCTTCACTCAGGTTAAAACAATCAAAGTATTCGGAGTGTAAGATACACACACAAGCACATTATTACCCGTACAATGGACGGGTAACCAGCTGGTGATCAAACAATTAGAATATAGAAACACGACCAAAATCATATTGATTGAGAAATTAACTCTGAAAACAGCGGAAGTACACTAAAGAGATTTTTATACATTCAAGATGGTGGTAATTGGTGCTATTGAATCACCGAAATCGATAAATCAGAACGTAATCGATCAATTACCAAGAAACTTGCTGATTAGAAGAGTCTTGCATGAGAGACCCCAGTTACACAAATCACTACTGTATTGTAGTGGATAATACGCTGAACTACCCTCTGGAACATAAAATACATTAACATCAATGTAACACAATGCTAAAGAGTAATGATGACGTACGGTAACTATGGAAGGAGAATGTACCATACAAAATACTTACTTTGGTGTGTTGAGAAACTTATTAGATTGATCAATACCACAATCCGTCTTTTGTTGGGGACGCAAGTTCTCTGGTAGCATGTAATAAGCCAGTGGTGGTGCAGGTTCACGAGGCATAGAATCACACACTGAAACACACTTAATAATCAATGCATGGAACGAAATATATACAAAACTATATACACACACAATAACTATTCAACACTGAATAAGGCATGTCTGTGATGCCACGGAAGCATGCACGAGTACGTTATAATTTAATGACTAGCCATCATGTCCATGTTCCATGTGTACTGAGATTGTCAACAATAGCCAACCTACATTCTTGCCGCTGCTTGACCGTGCTGGTCTAAGCAGGGCAGCCAACCCATGGCAACAGAATGCTCTGAGTGCGCACTGGGAGGGATAATTAACACAATTAAACATATTGTGTATATACAGTATAAACAAGATTTCCAGTAACAACATACCAGCCGCCAAGAAAGTTCACTTTCTTCAATAATAGAAAAGCAGACTAATTTAAGAAACGTAAATACCCTATAAACACTAATTTACACATCCCCATCTGCTGGGAGAGGGCACAACTTGGTGATTGGTCTCTTGAAAACACCATGTGGGGTGCGGATGGTTACGATACGAACCAGTCCATCAGCACCGGGATGAACGTCCTCGACGTCTGCCACCTTCCAGGCTAAGGGCGGCATGTTGTCCTCACGTACAATGACCAGTGCACCTGGTCGCACATTTGGGCAGAAGCTGGTCCAGATGATGGAGGTAGTCGTGTGGCCATCTGCGACAGAACAGCTGGAGTCACTACTGCAAGATTTCCCATCTAGTTAACAGACTAAGCTTAGTGATACCTAGATCTGGCTGGGGAACGCTAGATATGGAAGTTCCAATTAAATAGTGGCCAGGAGTAAGATTTTGGGGATCAGCAGAGTCAAATGAGAGGGGAATCAGTGGCCTAGAATTGAGATATGCTTCGAATTGGCAGATTAGGGTGGTCAGCTCTCCGTACGTGAGACACATAGTTCCCACAGTTAGTCGTTGGTGGTGCTTGAAGAACTTTACACTAGCCCAGCACCCATAATCCACGAAAATGGGGTACGCGAGGAGGGATCAAGATCCATTCTATGCCCTCGGTATTTGTGAAATTCCTTATCTCAGCCTTCAGCTGTTCAGATTTCAGAAGAGCTTGGAGTTCCCGAAGTTCTCGTTGACCACCCATGAAATTGGACCCGTTGTCGCTGTAGATTTTCTTACATCGTCCTGGGTGTGACACAAATCGTTTCAAAACAGCCAAAAATGCTTGGGTAGATAAATTGCTCACCACATTTAAATGTACCGCTCTGATAGCTAAACAAATAATTATGGCAATATAGCACTTTTCATTTAGTTTTGATCTACGGGAGCCGGACTTGCCATAAAATGATCCAGTGAAATCGACGCCAAAATCGTCCTGACAGCTTCAACTCGGGGAAGTGGAAGTTGTCCGATTAGTTGATGTACAGGCTGTGCCTTTAACTTATGACATACTAGGCATTGATGCAAAATGTTTCTGACAGTTTATTTACCATTGTCTATCCAATATTGTTGCCTTAACGATGAAAGTACAAGTTGGCAACCAGCATGTAACATACGACGATGCTCGTGCTCCACGAATAACCTTCTTAGGTGATGATCTGGAGGTACAGTAGTATCAACTGGTGCTTTTCATTGTAGGTAAGATCAGAGTGTTCCAATCTACCTCCTACCCACAGAAGAAACATGACATCTAGGATGAGATTCAAAGAAAGTAATTTGCTCTTACTGTATGATTAAGAGGCTGCCCTTGTTCCAATTATTGTTGTATCTCCCTTCCGTATGCACTAAGTTGAGACAGTTTGATGCATTGGTGCAACGCTTTTTGTAATTCCTGCAGGGAAAGGTCACCAGTGACCCTTTCTTCTCGTGCTCGTCTGCAATTTGTTGTAAAGCGATTACAATATCCTATTACACGCAGCAATCTGGCCAGTATTGAAAACCTCGTAGTGATGTCGTCTTCTATTCTAGTTGCAATCTGGCAGCTTGTCTTGCATTTCTCTTCCGGGATATCTTGCTATGTAGCAGCATCAGCTAGAGTAGGCCATGACGTGGCACCTTCACGTAGCCATGTTGGTACTTTCCACCAGAGCTGATTTCCTATGAGATCATTGGGATAGACTCCTCTAGAAATCATGTCTGCTGGGTTATCGGGTGATGGTAGTTGTCTGAGCTCAGCACTTGCAGTGCTCTCTTGTATTTCAGCCACCCTATTCCCCACGAAAGTCTTCCATCTTGCAGAGGGTGCGTTTAACCATGCTAATACTATGGTAGAATCAATCCAGAGATATGTTTGGAAAATATCCAATCTTAACGCTCGGGTCACCTTCTTAAGCAATTGTGCCAGCAATGAAGCTCCGCAGAGTTCCAATCGAGGAAGTGACAGTCTCTTCAAAGGTGCTACTCTTGATTTAGAACATAAGAGCTTCATTGTGGTGATTCCATTCTTGTTTGTGGATCGCAGGCAGATGCAAGCTCCTTATGCCTTCTCCGAAGCATCACAGAAGCCGTGAACTGGATGTTGACTACAGGATTATCAACGAGAAATCTCCTGGCAATGCGGATATTGTCTATGAGAGGAAGCTGACGGTACAATGATTTCCAAATCTGTAATAACTCAGGAGACAGTTATTTGTCCAGAGCCATCTGTAGCTGGCAGAGCTGCAGTAGAAACATTTTACAAAGGATGACTATAGGGCTGATGAAACCCAACGGATAAAAAATGGCAGAGATGACAGGCAACACAGTTATCTTCGTGAACTCATGTGAAGGTGATACCAAGTGGATGTTGTTAACCATCTGGAATTTATCTGCAGCAGGATGCCATAATAGCCCGAGTGTATTAGAGTTGTCATCATTGTGGAGACGTACAGGAAGTTGAGTCTGTCTGAGCTCCGCGGGAATACTCTCAAGTAGACCAGGATATTTACTGCACCATTTGCGTAGTGGAATTCCCGCCCTTTTGGAGTAGTTTATCAACTGACGTTGCATTTCAAGTGCATCTTCGATGTTTTGACATCCAAACCCCACAATTTTGACATCCAGATATGCGATCAGCTACGTAGACGTCATTCGCAATAACTTCTGCTCCCTTGGGGTAGACCTGGGTGCCTTCTGTAGCAAGGTGTTGTAGACATCGTGTAGCCAAGAAGGGGGCATTTGGCATACCGTAGGTTACAGTAGTTAATTGATATTCTTGGATGGGGTCTGTCTGATCTCTTCTCCACAAAATCCGCTGGTAGGTACGGTCCCTGGTGTTTACTTGTACCTGTCTGTACATCTTGGCTTTGTCGGAAGTGATTGCAATGGGATGAGCTCGAAATCTAAGAATTATAAAGCAGAGATCTTGTTGTATAGTAGGCCCAACCATAAGTAAGCTGTTCAAAGATACACCATTGCTGGAACTAGCAGAGCACTCAAATACAACTCTTGTCTTTGTTGCCGAACTGGATTCTTTAAGAATGGCATGATGAGGCATGTAGTTTGTAGAAATAGTAGCCGTGCAGGCTGGCTCCATATGCCCTAATGCTTCATACTCGTCCATAAATTTCACGTAGTCTTGCTTCAGATCAGGATACCTACTCAGTCTTCGTTCAAGTAGCTGAAATCACCTAGATGCCATCGTAAAGGAATCACCTAATTTGTCCAGATCTTCAGGGAATGGTAAGCGAACCACAAATCTTTCAGCCTGATCTCTTGTAGTGAGCTGTACAAAGTGCATTGTACATTGTTGTTCTTCTCTAGTTAGCGGTGCCCGACCTACTTCTTCTATTTCCCAAAACGTCTGAAGTTATATCTAACTGTCAACGTCGGTCTTCACAAAGAATGATGCTACCGGCCGCCTTGGCATACCAGAAGGTGAGTCCCTGTTTCATACCTCCCCGGTAGAATCCAACCAAATTCGGTTTCATGCAGGACGGGGTGATTGGAGTCCCTGGTTACCTTACCAGATTGGTAAATGTATGCACAAATGTCAGCCCCTAACAAAATGTCGATCTTACTAGGTTGTTGAAATGAAGGATCTGCTAGAGGAAGATTCTTAGGTAGGTTCCATTCAGCAAGATCAATAACGTACCCTCATAGGTCGTCAGTGACCGTGGTAAGTATCGAGCAATCGACTGATGTAGTGAAATTGTTGGTGGGAGTGGATATTTCAAGACAGGCGTCTCTGAAGTGGTGTATCCTATTCCTTGAATTGGCACTCTCCTGGTTTGCCTAGGAAGTTACAAACGCTGAGCACAGGATTCAGTAATGAAGCAGGATTAAGGACTAGGGTCAAGCAGCGCCGGATATACCTGCCATCTTCCTGTACTACCCCTAACCTTGATATGATCTGTGGACAAAAGAATGTGCCTTGTTGGCTCTATCTTGAATGTGCAGTAACTTATTGTTCCTGACCTTCCTTCAGGTTGCCCTTGCTGTTCTGACAAGGGAACTGTCCATATGGTCATATCGAAACCGACAATGATATTTCGTAGATATGATGAGGAAACCATAAATTGGCGATGTACAAAAAATTAGCTGCCATTTCGAACTGGAAAGTATCGAAATCTTGGTACAAAATCCGTGTGACAACGCAACTACTGGACAACCCTTGCATCTTGCCGGCTCGTGTGGCGCACAGCGGAGGAGAGTTGCAGTTGTGCTGGAGAGAGCGAGAACGAACTGGCAGGCTACAACGCGCCCAGGACACTTCATTTAGGGAACGAATGTGAAACATAAATGAGGTTCGTTAATCCCATGATAAAAACAGAAATATGTTTGGCACCATGCATAACGAATATGCACTTTGAGGCCACATTGTTCTTCACAGTTTTCCTTACTTATTTGAAGGCAATATTTTGCAGGCACTTCGAACTCGGGAAGACTCTACGTTGTATAATTGGTTGCGAACCACGAATATTTAACCATGTCCTTGAACCGTGGGGAAGAAAATTGAAAATGAATGAAGGATTGCATTTTCAGTACGCTGTTTCTCTGATATACATCATGCTGAACGTCTTCACAAGCCGACACAATGTCTGTTAAACGGCGATACAAAGCTTTCTATTGCCAGAAGAAAAACTTATCCAAGGGCTGTATTTTCCCTGTAGATCCGGGAGGAATCTGGAGAATTTCTATACCGTTGCCTGAAGGAATGTCTTTTATCACTATAAGTAGTCCAGGAATCTAACAGTAGCAAACACTTCTCTTCCGCAAATGGGAAGAAAGATTATTTAAACTAATATTTTAATTCCTTTTTCCCCATTTTTCCTGATTTTGTGGCTGTTACAATTATATTTTTGGCATGAAACATTTCTTTGGAAACTCTCGGGCCGAAAGTTCCAGTTGCCTCCTGTAGTACAATGAATAATTTCGGGAAAAGTGTACCGGCCATACTAATTGTAGGCATAATTGTCTACGAATGGGTGAGTGCATGAACTGAATGAGCAACTGTTTCTGTATGTTTCTCACCAACAAACGATAGCGTCCTTTTCGCTTTCATTTCGCGCACGAAACCACTCTGATCTGTATTGTATATTGAAGAAGGGGTGTAGTCTAAAAATCGCTCTGTAGCTGCTTCTACAAATTTACTTGCGACTTGATCTTTTTCGTCTTCTTCTTGCAGATACGTACGGGATACAAAATTCGTGATTTTTCTACTTTTTATTCTGCACTTTTTCTTAAAACGATTCAACCAACTAGTACAAGGGCTGAAATTAGTTCGCCCCATTGAAATCTCTCGTGAAATTTCCAAGGCCCAAAGTCACAGGTTTTTATCGCATACATTCCGCTTCAGCCTTCTTGCTTCTGAAAAGCGAGCACAGAGCGCTCAAGGTTAAGCGCACGCTTCAGCGGGTCACCAGGGCTGTCCACGTCGACGTATATGCTAGCGCGTGCAATCATATTAGAAATCTCCGTACGAATTTCAGGACCTTCCTGTTCGAAATGGCAGCTAATTTTTTGTACATCGCTAATTGATGGTTTCCTCATCATCTCTACGAAATATCATTGTCGTTTTCGATATGACCGTATGGACAGTTCCCTTGTGAACTACCATTCCTAAGAGGATTATAAAAGTGACCACCTTGATGTGATTGTTGTGGTGCATCCATATATACTAGTGTATGGTGCCACTTGTTGCAAATGCGGAAGCTGCCTGATTTACAGTCATTAACCTTATGATTAGACTTGTGGCAATTATAACACAAATTCTTGCTCTTTACAAATTCCCTTCGCACATGAACTGGAACTTGTGCAAAACTCCTACTCTTATGAAGTGCATGCGCCTGACTACAACACACACATTGTGAATTTGTTGCAATATATGATTGCCGGACTCGTGTGCCATGTTTGTGCTTGTGGGGAACAGGAAATTTAGTACTTGTTGAACTAGGCTTAGGTAGGCTAGAATTTACAATCTCAATTAATTTGCACTTAGTTTCAAGAAATTCACACAATTCATGCAAGGTTGGAAATGTCGTAGAGTTAAGTGTGGATTCATATTCCCTGCGTATTGATATGTCGACTATTTCCAGTATTAATTGTGACACAAGTAATTCTACTAATGGTACGTCCAATTGTAACGCACTTATAGCATTCAAATTGCTCAATGCTTGGTTGAGAAGTGCCCGCAGATCACGTGCTGAAGCCTTGCTCATAGATAGTCATGTTAACAATTGCCTGAGATGAGCAGAAGCAATTAAACGAAGATTGTCATAACGATTAGAAATTGTATCAAGGACTATATCAAAATTACAGCTGGTGACTGGGAGGTTGGCTATGAGAGAATGTGCCTCGCCTGTCAATGAACTCGGTAAATAATGAAATCTTTGTATGTTGACTAGATATGCATTGTTGACAATAAGGCTCCTGAATGTGTCGTAATACTGCCTGTAGTGAGTTACTTCGCCATTAAATGAAGGGATTTGAATTGCAGGTAATTTAATTCCTTTGGAGCCTGAACTACGGTTGGAAGTGGAATTTGGATTTTTGTCACCAGACCTAGCACTGTCAGAACCATTGTTAGTAACAGTCAATTTGGTTATTTTTGTTTCCAGATGAAATACATTGTTTCAAACACATCCCTATCTTCAGGGTGCGATTGAAAGTCCTCAAACAATTCCAACTGTGTTTGAGCCCCTTAGAACTTATCACGTATGACAGGCAATTCTTTTAATCTCACTGTTATGGCTTCGTCATCTAACTCCTGAAGTTCATTCACAAGTTTTGCTATGCGCGTGAGGCTAGCTTTAGCTACAGCACGTGTAGTGATTAAACGTTTCCTATTTGCCTCATCCATGCTGACAAACTAGGAATACGGGTAAGATGATATAACAATGAGCAATAGGAGCGAGCAATGATAAGTAAATAAGCCAGTCTAGGCACGTTTAGCTGTTATGATATGAAGAATGCATCGTGTCCGTTCGGCAGTAGTCGGTGATCCTCGGCGTGGCATGAAGAGTGACCCGCCAAGCTATTGTTGTTTGTAAATTCCAGTTTATAGCTAGTTCACCCAACTTGTATAATATCATTCACACTTCACGTATTTAAACATAATCGTCGCATCCGGCCCTGAAGGTCCTATATGTTGGGGACGCAATTTCTCTGGTAGCATGTAATAGGCCAGTGGTGGTGCAGGTTCACGAGGCAAGGAATCACATACCGAAACACACTTAATAATCAATGCTTGGAACGAACTATATTCAAAACTATATACACACACAATGACTATACAACACTGAATAAGGCATGTCTGTGATGCCACGGAAGCGTGCACGAGTACGCTATAATGTAATGACTAGCCGGCATGTCCATGTTCCTTGTGTACCGGGAATGTCAACAATAGCCAACCTACATTCTTGCCATTGCTTAACCGTGCTGGTCTTAGCAGGACAGCCAACTCACGCCAACAGAATACTCTGAGTTCCCACTGGGAGGGATAATTAACACAGTAAAACATTTTATGTATATATAAACGACAAAATCATTAGGTTGGTACAGGCCACCCTTTGCAATACTACTTCCTGAGTAAAGTTTCGAGGGCAGCTTTCGGGGAGTTTCCCAATCAAAACAGGGGTGAGGCAAGGAGTTGGTATATCTTGCATATTATTTAACTATGTTCTGAAAAAAAAATGTCAGGGAATGGACCAGAAACCTACCAGTCGACACCGGATTAAGGATGGGTAACAAAGCCGATAACCTAAGGATCTCTTGCCTAGCCTGCGCTGACGACCTGACCTTGCTAGCAAACGACATGCAAGAGGCCACCACACAACTCCAAACACTGTACTCAATAGCGGCGAAAACGGGTCTGTTGATCAACATCGGAAAGACAGAGTTGATTACCAATATTCAAGACGCCCCTAAAACCACGAGAGTCAGTGATACTAATCATATCAAGAAAGTGAAAGCAGTAAAATACTTTGGAGCATGGATCTCAGAAGATCTCAGCGAAATATTGGCTCTCGAAGGAGGATCAAACTATGCCTGCAGAAAACTGTACGCCTCGAAACATCTGTCGATGAATGTCAAACTAAGACACTATAATGCAGTAGTCAGACCATCAATCCTATATGCAGCTGAGTGCCTGTTTCTAACTAAGAAGACCCTCTTAAGGGCCCTCGAGGTAGAGGAAAGGAAATTCTTGCAGAAAAATGTGGGACCAAGGATCATTCCAGATGGAAGACGATGGTACAAACCCAATTGAGAACTCTACCAACACCAGGAAAGCCTCACCAGAGCCATCAGAAGGAGACGCCTGGCTTTTTACGGCCACCTGTTCAGAATGGACCACCACAGACTGTCTTATAAGATCTTCAAGGTAGCCAAAAAAGGGTAAAGCCACTGGGTCTTGTGAATGAAACGAATTGAAAAGGATCTTGCTGAACTTAATATTCAGCAAGACACCATAAGTGGCAAAAGTCTCTACCGTCTGACAGTTGAAACCAGGCCTTTCCTCACATCCATTACAGAAGTTAACCACAACGTGCCCAGGAAATGGTCCGAGGAACGTAAGACAGAGTTCAGCAAGAAAATGAAAAAATGTTGTTGTTGTTGTTGTTGTTTGAGTCTTCAGACTTTTGACTGGTTTGATGCAGCGCTCCATGCCTCCCTGTCCTGAGCTAATCGTTTCATCTCTACATAGCTACCACACCCTACATCCGAGGCAATCTGTTTAACATACACTAACCTTGGTCTACCCCTACAGTTCTTGTCCTCGACCCTTCCTTCCATAACTAAGCTTGCTATTCCTGGGTGTCTTAGTATGTGTCCTACCAACCTATCTCTTCTCTTCATTAGCAGTCGCCAGAAACATCTCTCCTCTTTCACTCGTCTTAATATCTCTTCGTTTGTAACCCTATCTACCCATCTGATCTTCATCATTCTCCTGTAACACCACATTTCAAACGCTTCAATTCTCCTCTTTTCTGCTGCACCAATAGTCCAAGTTTCACTTCCATAGAGTGTGACGCTCCAGACAAAGGTTTTCAAAAATGTCTTCCTAATACCTAAATCTATATTCGATGTCAACAGATTCCTTTTCTGTAGAAATGCTTTCCTTGCCTGAGCCAACCTACTTTTTATATCCTCTTTGCTTCGTCCATCACTGGTTATTTTGCTTCCTAAGTAACAGAAGTCTCCTACTTCCTTTAGTTTTTCCCCTGCCAATTTGATGTCCATAGAGGTTTCTGATTTATTGCGGCTGCATTCCAATATTTTTGTTTTACATTTATTAATTTTCATCATGAATTCTTTCCTCAAGACGGAGTCCATACCATTCAAAATCTCATTCAAATCCTCAGGCTTGTCGGCCAAGATGACGATGTCATCAACAAATCTCAGAGTTGAAATTATTTCTCCATGAATCTTCACTCCCACTGGTCCAATAGAAAGGCTCAAGATTTCAGCAAAAATCAGCCGCCAAACAATCCACCAGAAACACCAGAAGTGGCAGACAACAGCTAAAGCACATTCACCGTGGTCCATAGGTGGCCCAAACGATCGAATAATAAACAAGAAGTCCAGTCACAACATCTTGAATATATAAAATCAATAATTTAACCCCAGTTTACTTACAAAGGTGAAATTTGGCAAGAAGTTACAGTTGCCGTACAATATTTACTAAGCATAGGGATAATAATAATAATAATAATAATAATAATAATAATATCGTATGGCCTCGGATGCCGGGTGCAAGCTTTGTTATTTGACACCCAAAGGGTAGTTTGCATGCCGAATTTCGTTGTTCCTTGAAGCACTATGAAAATCATGGAGGTTAGATATCTAAGCTCCTTGAACACAATAGCGCTTTCTAGTAGAGGAATGAGGAACTTTGTGTTGGCGGAAACTCCCGAGATTAATTTTGGCATTATGAACACAGCCTACTGAATTCAAATGGGTTCTTTGACATCGTATGAGATGGTGACGTTATTTTTGCCGCCTTTCAAAAATCACTTACCACGGCCAGGATCAAACCTGCAAGCTTGGGGTTAGTAGACCGACACGTTGACCACTCACCCACCGTGGCAAGCATAGGGATCAAATTCATTGATTTGATACATAGTAGATGTCTGTCAAGACTAGTCTACTGTTAAAACAATACAATCGGTGACTCAGAATTAAAGAGAGAAATTCTCGTGGGACTTGACACGTACGAATTCGCAAGGAAAATCACTTATCTAAGCCGCAAGACTGTTACATTGAATATTACGCACAGCCTCCCTGTCGAATATATTAAAACGTAATGACATGAAATTTATCATGTTTGAAGGGTTTCCTTATTGACGTTTTACTACTGTATAATTGAAATACTATTAGTATTTATTAAGTTTGTAGGCCTTAGTCCATGATGTTGAAATGGTAATAAGTAGGGCGCGGATATTGACGCCGTAAAAATGTTAAAAAAATGCATTTAAAATTTTCAAAAATGACTGTAATAAATGAGCTAAGAATCGAAAAATGCACTATAAAATGGAGAAAATGATCTTATAATAATAAACTCACCAATATTTCAAAATTGACATCTGAGACTCAAACTGAAAAGTCAATCAGAATAGATTTCTAGCACTTAACAAAAGGTTTATGTTCACAGCTACTAGCTTCTTCTTAACTCTGAGAGACGTGACTCCCTCATATAAAGCTGTGACATGACTAAATTGGAAAAAAATTACCTTAAAAGGCTGATTTCTCTAAAATATAACCCAAAAAAATCTACCAAACTTAAAAAATGCTCTTAAAATGGAAAAATAGCACCAAAAAATGCAAAAATATGCAAAATAAAAATGACATATTTGAAGACGGGGTGGCCCGTCCGGAGTTTCTATGTACTTCAGCATTGTTTTAGACAGCTCAGTAAAATGATGACATTTCATCAACATCCGGGCCCGAGTAATAAGTTATGCAAGTTTCTGCCACTTTGAGGTCTTCTTCAGTAACTATTCTCTAAAAATAATATTTAAAATTAAATAATTATGAGCAAAGTTGATTTGATATAATCACGAATGCTCCCCTCAACAAGAAACCCAATTTTAATCCAATCAGGGTCCATCATAGGATATTTTGTTAAATTTATTTCTCCTATTTATAAAATATATTTTTCAACAGAATTGTTTTATGAGAATATATCATCAAAACATTTGTTGTGTTCGACCATGGCGAAATGTAAATAGGCCTATTATATGTCAGAAACTGTACTATAATGAGGCTCATTATAGTACACGTTTTCAGTATGATACAGTTCCTCCCACCAATCAGAGCTCAAGAAATAGTTGTGTGACCAATTAGGTAAGGATAGCATCGTACCTGTGCTGATTTCCACGGCCTCTTATTTTAAATTTCACTGCGTGGCTAGTGTCATAGTGGCGTATTAGAGGAGGCCATGGTCGAATACAAGGTATTCTCTGCGTCCCATGCGCACTGTTCAGTCCATAAAACTGGCGAAATCTCGATAGATATTTATGAATAAGCTACTTATGTTCCAACAAAAATTAGTTACTGTATAATTATCGTCGAAAATAAACAGTCGTATGCAACTCGCCTATAATGGTAATTAAGACACTCGTATGGAAATTATAAAATAGCTTCGCTCGATTTATAAACATACTAGTTTCTTAATTATTGCCATTATAGGCTCGTTGCATAATGTACTATTATGTTCGACGATGTCGAATGTAAATATTATATCTCAGAAAACTGTATCTTATTGAGGGTCATTTTAACACTATTTTTCATTATGAAACAGTTTCTCCCACCAATCTGAGCTCACGAAACAGTTGTTTGACCAATTATGTAAGGATTGCATCGCACCTGCGCTGAGTTCCAAGGCCTTCTAATTTAAATTCCACTGCGTGGACTAGTGTCATAGTGGGGAATTAGAGGAGGCCATGGTCGAATACAAGGTATTCTCTGCGTCCCATGCGCTCTGTTCAGTCCATAAAACTGGCGAAATCTCGATAGATATTTATGAATACTAATGTTCGAACAAAAAATAGTTACTGTATAATTATCGTCGAACATAAACAGTCGTATGCAACTCGCATATAATGGTAATTAAGACACTCGTATGGAAAGTATAAAACTCGCATACGCTCGTTTTATAAACATACTCGTGTCTTAACTATATTGCCATTATAGGCTCGTTGCATAATGTACTATTAAAGCACACTTTTGTTAACAGATCTGTTTTTAGAATACGTATTTTAATGCAAATTAATATCAAATAACTTTGCTCGTAATTAATCCACTTTGCTAATAATTATTTTAAGTTTTAATAATATTTTGAGAGAATAGTTAGACTACTGAAGAGGACCACAATGTGGCTGAAACTTGTATAACTTATTACCATTTCAACATCATGGACTAAGGTGTACCAACTTAATAAATACTAATAGTATTTCAAGTAAAGAATATATTACATCTTAAAATGGCATACTCAGCATCTGTTAAGATTCATCATCTTGCACAGTTTCCAGCCACTGGTCGGGTCTGTTTGCAACACAAGCCTCTCCAAAATATTCTGTCTTCCCACCATCTTTCAGCCTCCACCCTTGTCCAGCCATCCCTCTCTTCTTCACGCTTTCTTCCACCCCCTTCAGCCACCTGTCTTTCGGTCTTCCTCTCGGTCTCTTTCCTTCCCACTTCGTCTCGTGTATCCTCCTGGGTATCCTCTTCTCTTCCATTCGTTTTACATGTCCATACCATCTAAGTCTAGATTTCTCTATACCATCCTATAATGGTTCCTCCTTCATTAATTCTCTGGTCCTCTCATTTCTTATTCTGTCCATCTTTGTAGCTCCAATACTGCTTCTCAAGAACCTCATCTCACTGGTCTGTATTTTGCTCTTCTCCCTTCCTTTCATAACCCAGGTCTCCGAGGCATACGTCAGGATAGGGACATAGTACGTCCGATATATGATATTTTTTTGCTGTTCTGAGGGACATCCTTGCTCCATAACATGTTTCTCACACTCCTCCGGAATGCTTCTGCCTGTTTCCCCCGCTCATTTATTTCTCTATCGTTTCTTCCATTGTCTTGTATCAGGCTTCCCAGATACTTGAAACTCTCCACTTTCTTCAGCTGTTCCCAACCAATTGTTATTCCCGTTGTGGTTCTTTCCTTCTTCCTGGTTGTGATCACCATCTCACTCTTATTTATGCTAAATTTCATCCCATATCCTTGTATTATTCCTTCCCACACGTCCAACTGTTCCTGTACCTCCTCCTCCTTGTTTCCCCAAATCATCAAATCATCTGCAAACACCATTGCTTTCATCTTTCCTTCCCCAATTACATGTGCCACTCGGGCCATTATGCCATCCATCACCACAATGAAAAGTAACGGTGACAGTGCACTTCCTTGTTTCAGGCCGTTTCTCTGTTCCAACCAGTCCGATCTCTCTCCTCCTACTTTCACACAGCTCACGCTTCCCTTGTACATTTCCTTTATCCTCCTTATAGTCCATTTTCTACTCCTCTATCCTCCAGGGACTTCCATACTTCTGTTAAGATTACAAGTACATAATTTGTTAAGATAGTATGTTCCTAGAAGTGACTTTGGTAAGGTAAATCTCGCGTAACCATATGACCTATAAGTGCATATAACTTTCCCCAGCGTGATGTTGGCATACTGCGCAGACATTTGACAACCTTAATTACACTGAATCTTACTCCACACTGAAAAGAAAAGAATGAATCATGAATTTGAAAACAGTAGATTATTTTCTCTTGTTGTCCTTGTTATACTGCAATAAGGAGACGTCAAAGATGGGTATGCTTAGATATTATGGGGCACAGCCTATAGCAGAGTCACTATCTCACGCTCCATCTCAGGAATTAGATCCTCTAGCTTCAGTATGTTGAGGTAGTGTGTGACGGCACGTACAGGTGATAGCTTTCCACCTTGGCTTGGTAAACTCCATCCTACACGAAATGGGTGTGACCGTCACCTCTGACTTATGGATCCGGTAGGAGAGGACTGGCTTCCGTTCCTGAACGCCTTCGTACAAATGTTTCTGTTCCAGCTGAGACATCCCATTCTCTTCCCAGTCATATGATGCTTTCTTGATTTCTAGTTCAAAGCACCATCTCGTGATGCAGTGGTTAGCTTTCTTGGCTGCCATACCTGAGGAACAGAGTTTGACTTAATTCTGATCTGAAGGCTGGAACGGGATTCACTCATCCTCAAGAGGACAACTGAGAAGAGGTGGGTTCGATTCCGAACCCAGTCATCATGGATTCCCACGTTTACACCAGAAAATGCTGGGACGGTACCTAACTTATTACCACGATCGCAACCTGCTCAATTCTAGTCTAGATCACAAATACACATGAGTACAGTCACCACCTTAGCACAGAGTATCAGAAATGTTCTTCACACACACAAATATATGGGCACATTGACTACGATGTCGCAATTCGTTCAATAAAATAACAACTATTCCGAAAATCGATATTTTGTTAGGATGATCAGTCAGTAGTGGACCTACAACAGTGTGGTCTATATGTACGAATTGTGCCATCCCTTAAGGACCTTGGTTTAATCTAGGCTCTGTAAATAAATTTAATTCTGAGCTCAGGGCTGGAATGGAGGCACATAGCTGAGTAGTCTATAACTGAAGAGAGGATGGGCGAACTCTCGCCTCAGCTTCCTTAAAGTGGTTTTCTGCACTATTCCACTTGCACTCTAGACAAATGCTTGGATATTACCCAACTTGAGGCTACGACCATCTTCTTCCTAATCGTGTTTCCAGTCACAGGTGCACACACTATTATATCCTCCACATTAACACTGATTTCATGCACACTGAAGGAAAAAGTGCTAATGACCAGAATAACCCAAGCCCCTAAATTAAACAACAACAAAAACAAGAAAACGACAACGAAAACTGTACATTCTCTGAGAGTGGTGTGACTGTAGCTCAGATGACAGAGCAAATAAAGGATCCAGCTTCGATTCTTGGTCAACCCTCGACTTAATGTTCATGTTGTTGAGTAAGACTGTAAAAGAGATCAAGGGGGCGTGGTGGCTCAGCGGTCTAGCTGTATGCCTCTCACCAAGGCGGTCCGTGTTCGATTCCCGGTCAATGCATGTGAGATTTTCGAAGTCAAATGCCATGTCCTGTGGTTCGGATTCCACGTAAAAAGGAGGTCCCGTGGCTCATGATCTCAAGATTAACGGTCACGTTAAACTACAAGCTTCCTTTTTTGTAAAAGAGATCACAGCCCTGTTATTATTATTATTATTATTATTATTATTATTATTATTCATTTTAGGGGCTTGTATATTTTTGGTCATCAGCTCCGTGTACTTGGGTGAATGTTGTAATTATCTTATAACCTGTGTCTATGTGCTGACTAGTAGAGTTTTTAGCTGACATTTTTAGGGTCAGGAATGGGGTAGGTGCCCCGGGACATGAATTAGGGTACTAACGCAGCATTTATCTGGAAGGAATGTAAGGAAAACCTGGGGGGAAATTACACTCAATGTGGCTGGGGTTCAAACCTCAGATCTCCAGACTTGCTGCAGATCTCCGCTACGGTCGTGGTGTACGATTTAACGCCCATGGGGTTAGACCGCAATCTGGATAAATCTTCTGCATTCCAGGTGGGTGCATTAGCCCCCTACACTTTCACGGACTGCCATCAGGTGCGTTCAAAAAGTAACTAGCCGGAGGATACCTTTCCTGCACTCGTGTGGATGGCCTTGCCTGGATGCTTCCACTGGAGGCTTTGTCGTTTGACTTCTGGTTCGAAGTGATGACACCATGACTCATCTCCAGCCACCACTCGTGCCAAGAACCCATTCCCTTCCCTCGCATAGCGCTGCAGATGACCAAGACAGTGGGCCATTCGACATGCTTCCTGGTGTGGTTGAAGACTGTGGGGCACCCATTGGGCACACACTTTGCGCAAGTGCAGTCGTTCCTTCATGATGGTGTGCACACTTCCGACGCTCAATCCGACCATGGTGGCTATGGCGTTCACTGTCACTCGGCGGTCCTGGGTAATAAGTGCATCAACCAGCTGGACGTTGTCATCGGTAATGCAGGGGGATGTCCCAGACCGGGCATCATGGGCTAACGACACCCGTCCTTCCCTGAAGCGCTTGTGCCACGCCTTGACCCATGCAAGAGACATGCAGTGTTCGCCGTACACTTGTGACATTCGGCGATGAATGTCCGTTCCCCTTACTCCTTCCGCTGTCAGAATGCGAACAACACCTCTTTGCTCTTCGTTTAACGCCTCTATGTCACTGTTTGCAATGCGACTGGCAGCGTTGGACGATTGATGCATGCTGCTGCTCACTTTGTATCGTCACGTGACGTGCACGCGTACCCTCTAGCGACGGGCTGAGACCTTCCACTCTCTGGTCGGAACCACACCTCGTTACACACGCCACGATTAGCCAATGTCGTCACCGGTTTGCGCATTCCAGCCTCCGGCTCGTTACTTTTTGAACGCACCTTATAGATCACGCACTTATCACAAATCTTACAATTGCAGAATGATTCACTTGATATTGGTGGGTGCCACCAGACTGGTAACAATTGGAGTGTGATGGTTGGTTGGTTCCTTAGTTTAGGGGCTGCGACAACGCGGTCATGTAGCCCCGTGTACTTTGGATGTGTGTAGAATCTGTTGATAACCGGTGTTAGTTGTGATGGCAGTATTAGTGTGTGTTATCTGTTTTCAATTCAAGTAAGGACTGCGGACATTGAATTTTTTCATGTAGTTCCTACTTTTGCCGCCAAACGCCACCGTCAACGAGTACTAGCTCTTGGAATGTGACTTGGGGTTATTTAGAATTACAAAAATGATTTTTATTGGGTATGTGATGGTGCGGTGGCATAGCCGCTAGCTCTTCATCCGGACGGCCGGGGTTCCGTCATGGTGACAGCGTGGTGAAATTTCCTCCTGGAACATCACGTGGCGTCAGGAAGGGCATCCGGTCTTAAATCCAAGGCCGAAATAAAAATTAGTGAAGTTCGATATTGTAATGCCAAATAATTAGGGTGAGCAGAAGAAAAGTTTTAAGAAATTATTTATTTGCTTGATCCCCTGAAGCATTTCGTGACGTAATATCTAGGATACCGGCCACGGTGGCCGATTGCGCTAACGTGCTAGTTGATGCCTTGCTAGCATCGGGAGTGCATGGGTTAGAATCCCACCTCAGCCGTCCTGAAAATATATTTTATGGTTTCCCATTTTCACCACCAGGCAAATACCGGGTCGGTTCCTTCCAACAGGTCCACGTCTGTATTCCTTCCTAAATCTCTCCCTGACCCTTCCTTAATTAGACCCAAGTTAGCGGTCTCCTGGCGGATCGGCCTGTCACCATCCCCAGTTATATCTGCTGACAAAGTGGGTTCAGCTCCCAGACACCGTCCTTGCGACGGTAGAGGAGAGTACGTGGGTGAAGTCCAGCTGGGAGGATAAGCGATTAAAAATATAAGATATGATTTGGAATTAGTGTGGTCGTAAAAATCAATACTGCAAGAGTCCTACTCAACGCACGGTTTTGAAATGTAAAGTCAAGTATAGTTGTGAACTGGGCTCATAACCATCTAGCATTAGCACTTTGGACTTATACGGGTGCGAGGTGCTAATTAAGTCACAATCTCTGTCACTGAATAATGTACATCGAGCAGGGCTGAGTTTGATTATTTTAAAGATACTGCACACATACAATATTGAGATCGATACCTGATCAACAGCAGTGGCTACGCTCGCTAACGCGCAGCGCCAGGCCATAAAGCCAAATTATTTGCGAACTCGCTAGACGTGGGTTCGAACTCCACCCTCACCGTGGTTGAAATTGTTTTCTGTGTTTTCCCATTTTCAACTGCAAGCAAATGCCGGGACTATACCTTCTGACAGGTCACGGATGCCTCCTTCCATCTCCTTGCCCAGTTTCATTAATCGTCATTCATTTCATCTCTCATTAACTCCTCTCATGAGGTTGGCATCTGGTAGGGCATAAAAACACCCACCACAGGAACTTTCATCGCGTCTCTCCCCCATCCCGTTGAAAGCGGGAATAATAAGGGGTAGACATATAATACCTGATGCAAGAGGGAGGTGGAAGTCTGGAGATTGAAGGTGCCCGTCACTGAAAGCGGCCATCCTGTATTTAAGCTTTCCCCGTGTTTTCCTCAGTTCTTCCAAACAGTTGCTAGGATGGTACCTTATTTGAAGTTCTGGGGCACCTAGCTCAATCCTAGACCGTAGTGTACATACGCTCTAACATTCTCAAAAGAAACACAGGTTGTCAGAGATATTCAACACACCTATGTACACGGGACGATGTCTAAGATGTTCTGAACCCTTGTCATGAACTAATAGCAGCAACAACAACAACAACAACAACAAAAGACCAAGTTTACGAATCAAAATTTTCTAAAAATGTACACAGAACAGTGTGGCTTACTTTGATCAATCATTACGACAGCCTGTATAATCTTAATCGAATATTCCACCTACGTGGTCTAGGAGAACGGATTAAGTCTCTTGCTCCAAGGGTCTAGGATTCGATTCCTGCTCTGCCATGAAAATTAACTGTAGTCTGAGGAATGGAACGGGATTCATTTTAACTTCCATAATTGAGTAACAATTGATCTACAATATTCATTTTCACGGGAAATATTAAGGTATCATAATATCGCAATTGATTACAGTGACCGTCATAATACAGGTTCAAACAATTACAAGTTAAAACACACTTAAGTGTCAGGACGTCAGTCCATACCCGCAAGCCAATCATCACAACCATTGTGGACACTGAAATGCGAGTGGTCAATACTAACATAGAACTCCGCATAATATTTCAGTTACATAACATGCACCATTAAATAGTATCCATACGCTTTCTATAAATTAAGCAAAGGCATACAATAGAAATATTTCCCAGCGAGCAACATATGGTGTTTCAATGTCCATCCTAAAAACAATTAACGTTAATAGATCCACATTGTGGTAGATAGAGATTCTCGAAAGATGCTTGGCTTTCGCTTATTTTCAAAACATTGACAATCAAAACAATCCTACGAGAATACTCCTTAGAGATAAAAAACTCCTCAAGTAAAATATCAATACACACTACCCACCCACAATAATAAAATATTTACCTGCATGAGAAACTGACTTCAGACGGAATAGCACTCCCGTAACACAATTACCCGAACCAAGGGAATGATTCATTGATTTCATTCATTCATTTATTTGCAATTGGGGGTGTATCCCCAGGTGGCAAATTGGTTATACATAACAAATAAATAATTACATAATTACATAAGTATTCAATAACAATTAAACTGGAGTATTTGCACAAATAGTCAGTCTTTTCTGAAACACACCTATATGTTTGGGTAAAGGCTCTAAGACTGCGGCAGGTAGAGAGTTCCAGTTATCAATGGCACGGTTTACAAAAGAATATTTACCATAATTTGTTCGCTGTGCTCGGCCCTACCCATGTACAGTAAGTGGGCTTTTCCATACGTTTGCTAAGCTCACCCCATACTGGTTGATTTTTATACGTATTTTACATAGCGCAGAGTCTAAATTTCATCCTCCTAGCCTCAAGTGATTCCCACCCAAGTTTCTTCAACATACGACTCACACTGCTCCTGGGATTAATCTCACTGAGCACAAATCTAGCGGCCTTTCACTGTACCATTTCCAACTCATTTATGAGCCCTACTTGATATGGATCCCAAACCGCCGAGGCGTATTCCAGAATAGGTCTTACAAGTGACAAATATCCTAATTCTTTAGCAGAGGTACTACTTCCTTTTAATACCCTCATTACAAAGTGCAGGGATTTGTAAGCTTTAGAAACTACACATCCTACATTACTACTCCATTTCATATCATTCCTTACGTGAACGCCCAAATATTTGCAACAATCTTCTTCTACATGTATTTCCGAGCCAATGTTATATTGAAAATCATGCCTTCGCACTTTCCCTATTTTTAAGAGACTACATTTTCTTGTGTTTATTTTCATTTAATTTTAATCGCCCACTTATAGACCAGGTTCAGGTCATCTTGAAGTACTGCGTTGTCTTGTGAGTCATGTATCTTTCAATAAATTACACAGTCATCCGCAAACAATCGACAGTCACTGCGAATCCCATTTGATAGGTCATTTATAAACGACAAAAATGACAAAGTTCCGATTACGCTGTCCTGAGGGATACCCGACGTTACGGTAATTTCACCCGAGAATCTGCCTTTGACTTTCACTTTCTGGGAACGACCCGTCAAAAATTCTTGGATCCATAAAATTACTCTATCAATCTTCGTCGAAGCTAATTTATGGAGTAGCATGTCATGCGGCACGATATCAAATGCCTTCGCAAAATCTATAACTACGACGTCGACTGAAACTCCATGGTCTAACGATTCACTAATATCTTGAAAAAGTGATAGCATCTGACTCTCGCATGAGTAACCATTCCGAAATCCATGTTGCCCATCATTTTGCAAACGATGGACGTAAGACTAACCGGCCTGTAGCTGCCCAATTCAAGTCTGCTCCCTCCCTTAAATATTGGGACTACCGTAGCTCATTTCCAGTCATCTGGGATTTGCGCATTGTTTATGGACACATTAAACATCACCTCCAAGTATCGTGCCACGGCCCTACCTCCTAGTTTAAGTACTTCACTAACAATATTATCAGGACCCTTCGATATATTGTAACGTAGTTTTTTATTAGCTTTACAATTGCTGACTGGTTTATTTGGAAAAGGGGAGCCTCTGATTCACCGTTAAGGTCCAACACACAGCTATTGGATATATTGAACACACGACCGTAAAAGACATTTAATTCATTAGCAATGGCCTGTTTCTCAGTAATTAATTTACCGTCACCGGACATTATCATGGACAAATTACTTGAATTTCCCTTTCTTCTCCTAACATAACTGTAAAAATGTTTCCACCCATCGCCTCCCGAACCAAGTAAACCTTGCATATAATTGTCATGAGCAGCCCTCTTTTTTAAGACGAGCTCTCTTGATAAGGACTTAAATTTCAACATATACTTGTCACTATCATGTCTTTTATTGTATAATTTCCTAATTTTCCGTTTTAGACTCCTGATTTCTCGTGTGTAATACTCAGGATCTGGGTTTTGTTTCAGTAAATTAAATGAGACATATTTATCAATAGCGCTATATAAAATTTTCAAAAAGTTAGTCCACAGGATATTAATGTGATTTCCTTCCGGTGCCCATCCTACAAATAGCTCATTCAAATACCCCTGAAATTTGCCCTGATCCGCCCTGCGATACTGGAATATGATCTTTTTTGCTACATCAGAGTCTAATTGTGTGTAATATCACCGTATCTACCGACAGTAGTGGCTACGCGGGCTAAAGCTCCGCGTTAGGTCAAGGGGCCAAGCTCTCTACTGACTCGGTAGACGCGTGGGTTCGAGCCCCACCGTCGGCTGTCCTTGAAATGGTTTTCCGTGGTTTCCCATTTTCAACACCAGGCAAATGCTGGGCCAGTACCTTCTGACAGGCCACGGCCGCTTCCTTCCACATCCTTGCCCAGTTTCATTCATCTTCATCCTTTCCATCTCTCATCCCGACGCGCAGGTCGCCCACGGGCGTCGACTAGAAAGACCTGCACTCGGCCTCTCAGGAGGCTACACGAAAAAAAAAACCGTATCTAATATTTAATTCAACCCCAGAATGGTCACTAATTCCTGGTACTTTCAGACAGTTAATATACAGCTCTACAGGCCTTACCAGATAAACATCTAAGGTATTATTGTCTCTAGTAGGGAAGTCATCTACTTGGGAAAATCCCCCCTTCCTTAAGAATTTGTTTGCTGCACTCTGAGCTTGACTACAGCTAGTTGACTCACCAGACCAGTCTACTTTGGAGAGATTTAAATCTCCGGCAATTATTATGCCCTTTTTTATAGCATTACCCGTACAAGTTTTATCATACAGTGTGTCGAGGAGCGAAAAGTTATCTTTCGGTGCTCTATACGCCCGTATCACCTGAAGAGGGATTTTATTTCCTTTATCCGAAATTTGTACACATAACATTTCATGATCCGTATCTGCCCACTTTGAGAAACTAGCTATATTTTTGCGCAAACAAATAAATAGCCCACCACCTCGCTTCCCCCGATCCCTTCTGTACATTTCGTAGGTCCCTTGAATTATTTCGTTACTATTTATATCCTCATATAACCAAGATTCAGTAGCAATGACAATGTCCGGAGGATACGTCTCTACAAGATTCCAAAATTCAATTATTTTATTTCCTAAACTCTGACAATTAACCTGCAGTAATCTTAGAGTCTTACCTCCGCAGCAAATATCTCGAAATAGCTCCTTCTGTTCCCGTCGGCTGGCAACCTCTGGACCCGCTCCTCATCACTAAAGCCGGCACGAACCGATGACCCCGTCATGTAGGCTCCCTAGGTTGAAAGCGCCCGCCCCGTCGATTTAGATGCAGCCCGTCTCGGACGAAGTCACGGCCACCAATCCAGCAGTCAGCTTCTAAGTACACTAATCCCAGTTGTGCACATACGCAGTCCATGCGGCCATTTACAGTCTTAACTCGCCTTAACGGAACATCTCCCCGCCGAACAATGCCACTCATTATAATTTTTGCATTTCTAAACTTGCTTTTAGCTTTTCTGCCTAGTTCGTAGAGCTCCCCCATGATGTAATCAGCTATAGCCCTCTTCTTCAAATCGTTCGTCCCCACATGGAGCTACAACACTTTAACATTTTCACAGTCCTCTATATTTGCTTCTTCCACTTGTTGGGCAAGCTGGTCAATTTTAATCCCCGGATAACACCGCACTTTCGTACCTCATTTCCTCGTGATATTCGCACTCCATCGTATCATAGAATCACCCATTATGATAACGTCATCCTCAGTTTGCTCCAGCACGCCCTCTTCCACACTGATCCCAGTAGAAAGCCGTTCAGTCACATCCTTCACCGTCTCTTCTGATTCACGAAGCTTTGCTCTAAGTTCCTGTATTATTTGATCCCTTACTTTGATTTGCACCCTCAAACAGTCCAGCATATCACATACTTTACAAAACCAATTCTCGATATCACAATCCTCCTTCTTGACGTTAATACAGCCGAAGTGAATCCATTTCTCACATAGTCCACACTGAACACCGTTCTTCAATGTTTTACTGCACGTCGAACACGTCTTTAAAGATGCCACTGGATCATTTGCCTGATTCACATTTGGAATAACAGGGCTTGGATTCACTTCCACTCCACCAATAACTAGCAACGAATCTATCACTAGGGCTATAAACCACAAATTACTAGGGCCCGTACGCACACACAAACACCGGAAATCCCGACTAACCTTCGCGTACCACAGTCCGATCCTCGCGCGGTAAGACTCCAGAGAACAGCCCATTTCAGCACACTTGCGAGCTCGGGAAAAGCACGACCTTTCACTTTGACTGCCAACTGCCAAATCAAATCGCAACCGCGTGACTACCACATCTCTAAGAACATAAGGGATCCAACCAGTACCAACCATGGCAACTTAAACAATACGCTGACTTACCCATTTCAAGTGGGACCTTCTAGTAACACCCCAGAGAAACACAGGGGTTCCATTTCACATACTACCTTACCAGAACCAATACTGTAACAACAATGTAACTAAGAAAACTTAACCCTATACTTAATGTAACCTCAAACCGTGAAACCATTATGACAGATAACTTTACAGGAAAGGGGTGTTATTCCAACGTCAGAAATCATTTTCATTTTTCTCCTTCAAAACGACATAGGCTAAACATCACATTAAAAATCTTATTCTTCCTCTCGCAAAAGATTGCATAACCAACCAATCACGCCGACCGAGGTAGCAATGGCGTCAAACAAAGATCGAAAACTAAGTACAATAATTGATTCCAAAAATGTAGCCTACTCCATCACCCAGGACTCGTGCCGTGAGTGATTCAATTTTTACATTTTTAACACTTCAAATGTTTCATTAAACAGTACACATAAACTTCACGCGGAATTCAGGGCGAGCATCTTCGAAACCGGAGTCACAGGCGGACGAACCTCACATGTTGGAACTTTCAATAGGATTAACAACAATGCAGAGATGTAACGTTGCAGGTATTCTTGGCGAGCTTTTTCAAGTGGGCGAGTTTGAAGATATACACTTTAGGAATGCATGGTTCAGGTGAAGGCGGCCATCTTCAGAATCAAGTCTTTACGCTATATAAACATCATTTTGCATCGTTACATCTCTGTTGACCGACTGAAAGGTGATTCTTAAGCTTTCATTTCATTTAAACACACAAAAAAGTAGGCCTATTTGTTATTCTGGGCAATTAATGTAGCAGAAAAATTAGCCCTTCTTGACTCTTTCAATACACTGAATTACAAACAATTATAAGATGCTTACGAAAAAAAAGTTTGGTTCTCCACAGTCACACATCGAGGCATGGAGTCACCAAGATACTGAAACTGTCTGGCAGCTGTGGTCACACACACTCATCCTGGAATGCAGAACGAAATTATTCGGTATTAAATGTTGCAGAACTCACCCTATTATAGAATGATTTCTATTGTAAAGTCTTTCAGATAAAGAGTTTCCCTTCAAGGGGTTGATTAACTTGCAGTTACTGCATATCATATCGCATCTTCCTTTCTCAACATATACATACCTCCCTAACATAGCTACCGTTAGCTTTGTCTCACTCCGGTCGTATCTTCTTCCTTTAGTGTTGTTTCACTGTTGATCCTTTGCTGGAACAACACAAGTCGTCATTTTCAGCAAAGGCTCAAGCCAGTACGCATTACCTGAGCGTTGGGCTCGCCGTTAGCAGTCATTTTGCCTTGATGAAGCCAAACGTAGTAGTAGTGCTCTTTGAACCAACTTACTGCACTCAAATTTAGATAACTCGTTGCACTGTCTTATTGGAGTTTCGCATTATCGCCAAGGGTGATTGATAGCCATGAAGGATTGTTGATGATCTGAGGGAATGCCAACCTATTGCAAACCTGTCAGTGTATGCTTTGAACAGTCGAGCGGGGTCAATGCAGACGTTCTGAACAGGTTCCATACAATCACGTCCAGTGATCACAATACCTTCAGTGGGATCGGCGATGACGTGACAGTAATATGGCATAGCAGCTAAATTCCATGGAATGCAGGATATTGCAGGGAAACCTTTCAGGATCTTGTTGGGGTCAGCCCATATTCAGATCGTCTGTTATTCCATCCACATAAGCTCATCGTTTGGAGTTACCAAGCGTGGCAGCCAGCATGTAGTCCATTCGTCACATGTAAATGGTTACCCTATTCGCCAATTTATCTGTTCAGAAATGTCACAATTATGCAATTCTGACGATTCGCTCTTGATACTGTAGACTTCTGAAATTTGAAATTCTGCTCGACCACAGAAATTGGATGTCCTATTCATCTGGCACTGACTATTATCCGATGTTCGAAGTCAGACGACTCTCAGTAAGATATATAGCCACAGGCTACCAACCAGACTCACTGAATAGTCACTTTGTACAAACTGATGTATCTTTCTGTTAGTCTTGTAATAATCTGTTAAGAGTTCTACTTTAACTCCCATTCCTATGACTCTGGCCATTCATACAATATCAAAGAGTGGGATGAAACCTAAGTAAAGATAAAATAGTAATTACTAGTGATGAAATTTTGCCTATTTGCCAATTTCATTCCAGAGTACAGAAGCGTAAGCACTTAAGATATAACCCCGTTTTAGGCTGTTTTCAGCTAAACGTCCTTGGTTTTATTCTGCCTATAAATGCCTATTTCAGGATTTATGCCTATTTGGAGTATATTTGCCTATTTAATGCCGTTTGGCGGTCTTTTTAAGAAGCTAAGCTGGTGTGGTCGACAGAATTATTATCCCCTCTCAACCTCTATTTACCCCACTAACAATAAGGAGAATTCTCGGAAGTTCTTAGAAATAACACGTAAGGAATTTTATTCAAAGGAAACAAGGAATTTCAAATCAAAGCCTTCCACCTCTCCCATTGACATGGGACGTCTAGCTATGTTGTACACACGCATATCCTCTCCCTTCCTCTCACTGTGAATTGCTGAACGCTTTAATATCGTGCTGATATCTACTTTGAAAAAGAGTGTCTGGCAATGCTTAAATAAAAATCTTCGAAGTTATACTGACTGAATCAGTGGGACACTTAAGATTCCAACTTCACTACCGTACCCATGGAAGCCTTCTACTAAGCTTGCAGTATGGAGGTAAGTTTATTCTTCCTTATGATCGTGTTTCATTTTGGCATTTATAGGCTACCTCGAGACCACTGGGGCCTCCTATCACAGAGTGGATGAACATTAACAAGTAGTTCCGTGATGAACTAAATAACCTATTTTCACATATTCTAGGGGCCTACTGGTATTTCTTATATAAAAAAGCGTCTGCTTTTTAAAAGGATTTTCCATGTGATGTACTACGTACATTTTGGTACACGACATACGTTGTGATAAGTACAGAGCGACACTTTCAAACTCAAAACCCAATATCCATAGGTATCATTGCAGACAATAAACATTATATTTTAAGAAAGCAAAATGTCTTTACTATGGTTTGAGTGCATGCCCTGTCTTAAATTAAAACTTTCATCGTTACTCAAGATAACTCGCATCAACACAACTCCAGAACTGGAAAACAATGTCTAAGGTCACACGATGAGGCTTATCTACAATACATGAATACAACACTAAGGTTTTCTGTACTTGTTTACCAACTTAACCAGAGACTGGTTCGATAGAACACAGTAAAATATGTTCGTCTTCAGATATGAGCATGCGTTAAATCCATAATTTACGATGCCAGCAATAGAATATTGGTCTTTTACCCCTTAAAACAATCTCATCCTCTGCCATAACAGCGAGAATGAAGCCTCTATGTGCAAGTATATCTTCTTCTTCTTCTTCTTCTTCTTCTTCTTCTTCTTCTTCTTCTTCTATCTTTTATCTATATATATATAAAGCTTGTCTGTATGTCTGTCTGTTTGTTTGTCTGTCTGTCTGTCTGTTATGTATACAAATCTACACCGTTCCACCGATGTGAACCAAAATTTGTATACTTACCCTTTAGAACCCTGCCACTTTAAATTTCGGACAGAACACTCCATTCCCTGCATTTAGACCATTTGGCACAAATCTACACCGTTTCACCGATCTGAACCAAAATTTGTATAGTTACCCTTTGGAACGCTGCGGGTAACACTGTCCACTTTAAATTTCAGACAGACCACTCCTTTTCCTGCATTTAAGCACTTTGGCACAAATCAACACAGTTTCACCGATCTGAACCAAATGTTACATACTTAGGCCTACACTATGGAACCCTGCGGGTAAGTTTCATGCTTTTGAAAGCCACATATTAATATTCCACTATCACCATACAAAAGTTCAGTTTGATTGCTGTAGTAGTTTCGAAGATATTGAGAACCGGTAAAAATGTCGCATGGATGCCTTGTTGGATTGTTTTATATTTAGGCTATAGAATTTGACGCCAGCAGATGAATATTATTTTTGGTGGTTCATTATACCATTTTTCATTTCGCTCCCTTATGAAAAGCTAAGCAAAGGAAAGTGTAGTTATACGCGACCGTTAGTCTTGCGATAAGAGCCACGGGTCCTCCATATTTACGTGGACCCCAACCACAAAACATGATATTTCACTTCGAAAATCTCACTTGCATTGACCGTGAATCGTACACGATCCGCCTTGGTGACAGGCAAGCAGCTTGACCACTGCACCACCACGCCCCTATAGATCGCTTTTATAGTATACAAAGAGAAATATCGTAATTTTAAAATGTTGTATAGCTGCCAATTTGAGGGTGTCATAAAATTGAATTTAATTTGGCGCCAATATATTAAGCCTTGTACGAAGACTTTTATTATTTTTATTTAGTCAATTTACCCTCTAGGTTGGTGGTTCCCACGGACTCAGCGAGGGAACTCACCACTACCGCCTCTATGGGCAGTGTCCTGGAGCTTGGAACATCTGGTCGGGATGGATACAACTGGGGAGGTGTGATCAGCAGTTCGCCCAGGCGGCCTCACCTGCAAAGCGAACAGGGGCCTCATGAGGGATGGGAAGGGATGGAAGACTGGGAAGGATAGGCTAGGAAGAGGGAAGGAGGCGGCCGTGGCCTTACAGAAGGTACCATCCCAGCATTTGCCTGAAGACGAAGTGGGAAACCACGGAAAACCACTTCGAGGATGGCTGAGGTGGGAATCGAGCCCCCTCTACTCATTTGGACCACCCGAGGCTGAGTAGACCCCGTTCCAGTCCTCATACCACTTTTCAAATTTCGTGGCAGAGCTGGGAATCGAACCCAGGACCTCCGGGGCGGCAGCTAACCATGCTGACCGCTACGCTACGGAGGCGACTGTACGAAGACTTACAGAGCAAATTATTTCTGCACTCGGATGATAAAGTTGCAAGAAAGAAATATTTAAATTTTGCGTCGCCGCCATTTTGGTTTTGTGTTCATCACATTATTCAAAGTTCCATAGGTGAACGTTTTCTAATGGCTTCTATAAACCTACAAAATTTCAGTTTGATTGCTGTAATAGATTCGTTGATATTGAAAACCGCTGAAATATTTCAGATGACCGCCATGTTGGACTGTGTTATATGCAAGCCCTAGAGTTATGTACCAGTAGATGGAGATTATTGCGTTGGCTCATTGTACATATGTTCACATCGATTGCATGATTAGGACACACAAGTGAAAATGTAATTTTACAATTTTGCACAGTCGCCAGCTTGAGTTTATGAAAACAATTGAATTAAGTTGGACGCCAGTACATTAAAACTCGCATAAACATTTACCGTGCCAAGTTTCACTGCGCTCGGATGATTAAGTCATGAGGAAAATGCACGAATATAATGTATTTCAGTCGCTCACCACGATTGTACCCAATTGTAATGGGTGTTATGCCCTAAACTACCCTACTGAAAAGTATAATTTCTTTTAATATGGTAACACTGAAAAATGGCTTCCAACACGATAAATAAAAATTCATTTAACTAATTCAAATTCACTTGACCGCCATGTTGGTTTTGTACTTAACAGAATGTTGAAAGTTACATAGGTGATTTTAGTTTAGTATCCTCTATCACCATACAAAATACCAACAGTAGTGGCTACGCTGGCTAAAGCGCGGCGTTAGGTCATGGGGCCAAGCTCTCTGCTGACTCGGTAGACGCGTGGGTTCGAGCCCCACCGTCGGCTGTCCTTGAAATGGTTTTTCCGTGGTTTCCCATTTTCAACACCAGGCAAATGCTGGGACAGTACCGTCTGACAGGCCACGGCCGCTTCCTTCCACATCCTTGCCCACTTTCATCCATTCATCTCATCCCGACGCGCTGGTCGCCCACGGGCGTCGACTAGAAAGACCTGCACTCGGCCTCTCAGGAGGCTACACGACAAAAAAAAAACATACAAAATATTTGGCAACTATCAGCTACAGTATCGGAGATAGAGAATGCTGATGACCAAGGTTCGGATGTTAAGGAAAGGTCATATTTTTTTCCTGATCTCATTTTACCCGAAATCTGAAAAATAAGTTTGAATGACGGGTCCCTGACCACGTTTAAAGCAATTTGATGTTGCCTATAAATGCATATTTCGGCCATTTTTATTGTTTTGGTCATATTTGGTCATATTTTAGTGATATAAGGTCATATTTGGTTATAATTTCAGAATTTTTGTTTAAAATTGAGGCGGCGTTAACAAAGTACGTGTTATCTGCGTCAAGTTTACAAACACAGGAATTCCGAATAGTGTAGTAGATATATTTTTCTTCCTTTTCCCAGAACAGGCAGATAGCAGGTTTAGAAGACCTGATTCCAAGAAGGCGCTCCTCTGCGGACGTCTATTAGCACATCTTTCTGGACAAGTTAGATTGCGACACTGTACGCATGAGGTCACGGAACATGACGATAGTGTGCTTCCACCTTTCAATAGAATGTCACTCCAGTAGATAATTTAGCTCAGACGCAATTAACAAACAAGGAAATGCCATGTTTTTAGGTCATATTTTATAGTATTTAGGTCATATTTAGCTAGTTTTTAGGGCATATTTGGTTGCATATTTTGTACTTCTTTAGGTCTTAAACTTCCGAACCCTACTGATGACATAATTCGTGCAACCGCCATCTTGGATTGGTGAACGTGATAAAATTCAAAAGGCACGGTTGAGGTCGGACGATGTAGTAGTATGTCCTTCCGACTTTCATTGAAATCCCTTCAGCCGATTAGTTTTAGGACACACACATGGACAAGATGTGGTCTAATAAGCCTATATTTCATATGATGAAAACAGGCTAATAATCGGTATCTTGAGAATAATGTTTTGCGAAAATAAACATTTACAATTATTGTAATGCAATTTTTAAAGCGCCATTTTGAAAATTTGCGAGTTATCTTCACTAGTGCTATTTCTAGGCACGGCACAATTATAACTGAACAAATCCGTAAGAACACATTTCCATGTAAATTACGAATTAAATCCCCTGTTCTCTTTTTATAGTTTAATACTATTATGGTGTTTGAATTTTCAGTGTTGCCTTAGTAAACGAAGGTTTGATACTCTTCAGTCGGTCAACACGATTGTACCCAAATGAGATGGGTTATTCCCTAATCCTAAAAAAAAAAAATATATTACATGAGATTAATAAATACATTTGGATGACCAGTTTCGATCGTCAAGCGATCATCATCAGAGAGGAATTACCTCAAATAATACTGCAATACATATTGTGTACATATTATAAATAATTTCCACCCATACTTTCATACATAATGTTTTGAGCCTAAGTGTAATGGATATGGGTACAATCGTGTTGACCGACTTAAAAGAATGAAACTTTCGTAATTTAATACTATTGTAATTGTTTTTTGATGTGCAACATCTCTCCGCTCGGTTGCTGGATAGTTTTGTGGGAGTGATTTTGAAAATTGGGGACGGAAGTGGATCGGAACGATCGAGCTGGCAGTGGTGCATCGAACGGAAGTATGCACTGCCCGCTCGATCGACCGAATGGAAGTGTACTAGCTGGCAGTGGTGGAAAACGGAAGTATGCACTGCCCGGTCGATCAATCGAACGGAAGTGTACTAGCTGGCAGTGGTGGAAAACGGAAGTATGCACTGCCCGCTCGATTGATCGAACGGAAGTGTACTAGCTGGCAGTGGTGGAAAACGGAAGTATGCACTGCCCGCTCGATCGATCGATCCAGCGAGCAGTGGTAAGACCCAGCTGGCAGTGGTACGAGAAACAATGACGTACTCTCGGCCATGTGGAATGTATATGATATACTGAAAGGAAAACGCTCATGCGAACTCTGGTGTCAAGTGATTGAAACAAATGACATGGTACATGTTCGAAGTCTTCGTATCAGTATTTAAATGGTAAAATGCCTTAATATCAATCATTGTAAGTAGTCGGCATTGCCGGTATTAAGTTTCTGCATAATGGCTATTCAAATATTAACCCACATAACGGTAATGCAGTCATCAATATAATACAGTATAATCGTTGTGGTTATACGAGAATTGAGCAATCCTTCATAATACATTCTCTTTACTCACAAGAGGGCCTATTCATAAGGCATTTTAAACTCAATTTCTCGCAGGAACATTATCGAAACAAGCAAAATATAAATGAAACTTAATTCCGTAATGCAGTATTATTGGAACGTGGAAATAAGTCACCATCTTGTGCACAAAATTTGCGTAGTCGAAATAGTCGTGAGGTTAGTGCTTATGCCTGTGAATCTAGATATCTTGGGTTCGAATCCCGGACGGTGTAGATGTTTTTGCTACCAGATTATCATTTTAAACGATATTTATTATATCAATATGACTCATTTTAACAGAATCCATGTGAAATTACGTGTTGGACTGTGAATGAAGAGGAGCTGTTTATAAGGAATTTAAGGTTATGAGCGGTGTCGCGTCTATTAATCTAGTTGATCCATATCGTATTCTTTATTTAGGCTAGTGCTGGTGGAAGCTACAAATCATCTAATAAAATGAGTTCCATATTATAAACTACAATATCTGTAAAACACTCCCTTTTACATTATTAATATTTGTGCCAGTAATAGTATAAAATACCGGTGTATCAACAATTTCACGTGAGGTTTCTTCTATGTCAGATGTTACACATCATATGCGACTACTGTAAGGCTCGTAATTTTTTTTTGTTCGAATCAATTTCGTTAATACCAATTAGACCAACTACAGAAATGACAACGTTTTGCTGCGACACAATAGCTTGATGTATCCTTAGCATTATTACCACAGGGGCCGATAACCTAGATGTTAGGCCCCTTAAAACAACAATTATCATCATCATCATTATTACCAATAAGCCCAACAACAAAAATAAAAAATGAGATATAGAAACATTGAAACTTAGTTTAATTCTATCAATCTTTTCGGATCAAATGTAAAGAAAACATATCACATATATTAGCACGAAACTACAGCAATGTGTCTGAAATTCGTGCAGAAAACAGTATCAACGCAACCTTTCTACCACACTACTGTGAACATCGACCAGCAACAATTTATTCCACTGGAACATTCAGCATTTAAAGAATTTTTAAGGAAAAACACAAAGAAAATTATATCATGTGTATCAACACTGCAGATGAATCACCTGGAACCTCTGTACTTATCGGTAGGTTTTAGGAAGTCGTTTACTAGCAGTAAACACCAACTTATGTTTCAGTTTTCTTTGTGGATGAGAAGTGAGTACACTACTGTTCAAATTTTGAGGCTTTTATTTCACCTGCCAGTGCTTTGAATGGATAATTTTGATTTTAGGTAATGAAGCAATTAAGGGAAGATTTGGGTGAATCTTGAATTTGATTGTCAAATGACGAGATCACAGACCTGTATGGTACATAACAGTATCTGGCTAATGTGGTTCTGTGGAAGCTTACATGTTTGGAACCTGGTGAACTACACATCTGGTAGATGAAGTAGTAGACTTAAACAAGATGAAGTGGCTTCATTGAAGTTTTGTACCATCACTTCATTATTTTGTACTACTACAGGACTGTAAGCGGATGGTTAGTGACCACAGTATTATACGTTACTTGCCAGCGAGTGATATAATTTTCTCCCCATCCTATCACATGGAAAACGAAGATGAGGTGTGCTTCATAAGAATTTTGGTAAACAATATGCCACATAGGGCAGACATTATGTTCAAATATTCCTAGGATCAGCTGGTGTGTGGCTGTATTCAACAAGCCAAAGTACGCACATATATTTCTAATAGCTTGTTTAGCTTTCCCATTTTACAGACAGGCACTGTGATACTGGATATTTTTATCGGTAATGCAACCTCATAAGTTTTGAATGTCCTATGAATTTTCCGTCGTGATTTCGTTGTTCGATTAACTCAATGGGTAATAATATGGAGGCTGTTGGAATTTAGGAATGCATGCAATTGGAGTGAAGAGTTGTTGTCTTGGACATCTCCAGAAGGAGTAAAAGACGGATGTGGTAGGACGTTGGTGCTCACTGTCACACCTGCTTCTATGAGCAACAGAATCAAAGATGAACGAACTATGTTGTGGATTGATTTTACGATCTCAGTCCTGAATTTTGTGTATGTACCAAACACTTAAACGTTCGTATTGTGTCATAATTCATAAGGAGTCGACGGTGACTTTTGTGAACATCCTGATCTTCATCTTCGGGATCTAAGTCAGTTGCAGTAGACAACTACCGGGATATTGCCTGTCGAATTTCTTAGGTAACCATCCTCATCCATTGCCAATTAACGTTTTATATACACAAACTTAAAATAGCATATTGAATTATGACACTTCAGCTGACAGAGTGAGCACCTCATCTTAGGAGGAGTCGCTCAAGAAGCCTCGCTGAACGACCCTTCATGTTGACATTGGAGGCTGCTGTCTAAGGTATATTTACACAATAATTCATGTGAGTGCATGTACTGCACATATTATGTTGGTTCGTTATCGCTCTATCTTGGTAGTATGATGCCTTAGTTTACAAGGAACTGAGCGTCCTAAAATAAGCTAATATATTGCCTTTTGTCTTCAGTAGCAGCGTATTTTTGCTCGAATTAAATAAACATATATTCTCAGTTCACCTGACTTCATAGATACTTGGTTGCATCCAAGTAGGTTATCGATCATCCTTCCTGCAGTGGTTTCTTTGGCAAATTTCTAGGAATCATTATGAGGGCAGTGGTAGCCTGCTTTTGAAACGTTGTGGTCAATTGTTGGTTGATTGTGGAGTGCCACCATTCTGGGGTGATTTATTAATCGATCTAGTATAGAGATGCCAGGAACTGAGTGTGAGCATGCCATATGGAGTACTTCCAAGACACATGGATTTTTACTTGCGGAGTCCTGATTTCCATTGAATAAAGCAGAACTTTAAAGACTCTCATTTTCAACCCAATGATCAGTTAAGGCCAACGGCAATGTGTGTCGTTGCAAATATTTTAGGAGCTAGAAATCACTCAGCATGAAAAATGTAATCTATTTAATTAGAAGTATGTATTATTAAATCGTAGCCATAACTTTGCTGTTATTGTTCATTTTATTGGTTAGGTATTACGTGGTCATCAAACCCAGGCATTTTTTTTGTATTTGAGGCGAAGAGAAGCAAATCTGTCCTGATCCAACAATTGAAAAATGAAAGAATTGTGGATTCAAAAAAAAATTGGTATAGTTGCAGCTGAAAACGAATTCGGATAGTGCCAAAACTGTCTATATCCTACAGAAAGATGGGTTTTTAAACATTAATTTGGCTTCAAAACGCTCCTTTCCAAATCAACGTTTTGCTCCAATACTTTCCTTATTCATCTTATTCACCATTTTTGATTGGGAATGATTATTTTAAAAACTACTCATCCAAAACGAGTGATACACAAAGAGTGATTACAGTTTTATAAACATGTAATTTTTAATCAGTTAATCCTGTATGAGGAGTTAGAAGTGGAAGAAGAAGGAAACCAAGAGAGATACTCTGATTTGAACGTTTTAGTTGAATAACAACATTTAAAATCACTTAATCTTGCTTTCAGTTCTTTCTCAGGATAGCTTGTATTAATTTTTTGTGGAGGTATGTACATAGTACTTTGTAATTCTCTCTACATTTGCTTTTACATTGTCAATATTAAAAGTAAGGTGGTATTCATCTAGAGTGAAAGTGAAGAATGCCAGGGAAAAGAACACTCGGAATGTCCACTATCAGCTCCAGAAATCTGGGAGTTAAAATTCGCCTCTTAAGTGAGCATTAAATCAGTTTTCCAAAGGCTATGGGTACATTAAAGCTGCTATGGCCCATGTTTGACCATATTGGGACTGTCTATGGATATTGAGAAACTTCCACTCTTACGTCCTGTCTGCCTCTTTCGTTACGTCGTTGTTGTTGATTGATTAAGGGAATTTGCGACATCGTTGTCATGTAGCCCGGTATACTAGGGTGTGTATATAATTTGTCGGATAACCTGTGTTAGTGTGGTGGCTATATTAGTTTGTGTTTATGATTGACATTAGGATTGGGAAAGGAGGTGACCGTGGCCTTATGTTAGGAACCATCCTGGCACATGACGGAAGTGCAGTGGGGAAGCAAGGAAAACCACTTCTGTTATACTGTAGGGTGTCTGAGGTGGGAAGCGAAATCGCCTCTTCTCAGCTTTGCCTCACGAGGTCTTACGTTACGATCCTCAAAATGCACCGCTAAGGGCTATATACAGAAGGTAGAAACCTCCCGGACCTGAGGCAGTGCTCTAATGAGGCAGTTTTGGCAAGGTGAAAGGTGGGGTAGTTTGCTGTTGCATTCTGTACTGAGACAGTTCAGCTATCTCAGATCCAAATAGTCACATTTTCACAGCATTAACACACACTAGATGTGCCCCGAGTGACATTACTCACTACCGGTCAATGCATGTGAGATTTTCGAAGTGAAATGCCATGTCCTGTGGTTCGGATTCCACGTAAAAAAGAGGTCCCGTGGCTCATGATCTCAAGATTAACGGTCACGTTAAACTACAAGCTTCCTTTTTTTGACATTACTCACACCTCAGTATCTTTTACATAATCACAGCCATAAATGAAAGTGAAACATCGATGGCAAGAAATATTTTGTTTTAGCTTCCTCCGACAAACAAAATTCAATAATGCTGCATTGATTAAGATATTGCAATTGACAGCCATATATTCTACACCTGTGAATATAAGCCACTCACCACACATTTCCACGGTAAATGTCCTTCCCAACACAATCAGCTTTGAACAGTGTCCAGATAGTGGCTAACTCTTCTTGTGCCACTTCCAATGAGTCCGCCTCGTTGCGTAGTGGATCTACCGGGTTCGATTCCCGACTCTACCAAGAAGGTTAATTCTAGTCTGACGGCCGGATTTAACAATACATTAGGTAGGTTATTTATCTATTTATTTATTTATTATATTATAATTTGTATTATTCATCTTGTATAAAATGTTTTAATTGGCTTGTTTAGTTATAAGTATAAGGTGCGTTCAAAAAGTAACGAACCGGAGGCTGGAATGCGCAAACCGGTGACGACATCGACTAATCGTGGCGTGTGTAATGAGGTGTGGTTCCGACCAGAGCGTGGAGGGTCACAGCCCGTCGCTAGAGGGCACGCATGCACGTCACGTGACGATACAAAGCGAGCAGCAGGATGCATCAATCGTCCAACGCTGCCAGTCGCATTGCAAACAGTCACATAGAGGCGTCAAACTAAGAGCAAAGAGGTGTTGTTCGCTTTTTGACAGCGGCAGGAGTAGGGGGAACGGACATTCATCGCCGAATGTCACAAGTGTACGGCGAACACTGCATGTCCCTTGCAAGGGTCAAGGCGTGGCACAAGTGCTTCAGGGAAGGACGGGTGTCGTTAGCCCATGATGCCCGGTCTGGGGCACCCCCCTGCATTACCGATGACAACGTCCAGCTGGTTAATGCACTCAATACCCAGGACCACCGAGTGACAGTGAACGCCATAACCGCCGTGGTCGGATTGAGCGTCGGAAGTGTGCACACCATCATGAAGGAATGACTGCACTTGCGCAAAGTGTGTGCCCAATTGGTGCCCCACAGTCTTCAACCACACCAGGAAGCATGTCGAATGGCCCACTGTCTTGGTCATCTGCAGCGCTATGCGAGGGAAGGGAATGGGTTCTTGGCACGAGTGGTGGCTGGAGATGAGTCATGGTGTCATCACTTCGAACCAGAATCCAAACGACAAAGCCTCCAGTGGAAGCATCCAGGCAAGGCCATCCACACGAGTGCAGGAAAGGTATCCTCCGGCTCGTTACTTTTTGAACGCACCTTATAATTTTATATTTTGTTTTATTAGTTGTTAAGCTAGGTTTAGTTTCTTATTACAAAACTTCAATCCAGAACATTGCATATGTTACATAAAGGGGCTCTTTAACCTCAGTGGCTGTACTCTATTAAAAAATTCAAATTCAAATTTACTCTAATTCTTTTTTCTGTGATTCTTTTCATTACTTTGGCAACATGCGAGGTGATAGTGATTCCTCGGTAGTTACCACAAACCTCCCTGTCTCTTATCTTGAATAATGGCAATATTATTCCGTTTTTCCAGTCTTCAGGAACTTTCTTCTATCTCCGCACACTCCTGAGAAGTCTTTATGTCCACTGCAGTCCCACTGGTCTTGCTGCCTTCATCATTTCTATTGCCACTTCGTCTATTCCCACAGCTTTCCCCATCTTCATCTTTCTAACAGCCCATTCCACTTCTGCCATAATAAAGTCTGGTTCTTCTTCTATTTTTTCCTCCACCATTTTGGCTGTTTGCGTAACCTCTCCGCATGCCTGACGTCTCACCTTCAACAGCTCGCTGAAATATCCTTTCCATCTGATCGTCCTCTCTTCTGGTTTTGTCACTATTTCTCCATCTTTGTTTTTCACGAACCCAGTGTTCACCGTTCCATTCTTTCTACTTTTTATAATTCCATTATTTTTTTCACTATTTAAATCCTCCCTTATTTCCTGGGTGAATTCTTCCCAGCTTTTCTTCTTTTCCTCTGCAATTACTTTCTTGCAATCTCTGTTTGATCTAAATATTTTACTCTACTTTCTTCAGTGTTCTTTGTTTTCCATTCCTTCCAAGATTCGTTTTCTTCTCTTTTACCCTTTCTTTCACTCTATCATTCCACCATGTTGTCGCCTTTTCCCGTACCTTTCCTAATGCTCTACCACAGGTTTTCTCTGCACTGTTTAAAAATGCTTCCACCTTCAGCCTTGTATTCCAGCAAAGCTGCTTCTGAAATCAGAGTATGATCAAGAGCGACTCCCAGATATTTTGAGTGAGATGTGTTTACTAAACATAATCCATGCCAAGAGGTGGTAAGTTCACAATGTGCCCGTTTGTAATAAAATGCAACACAGCTGGGTTTGATGATGATAATTGTTATTTTAAGGGGCCTAACATCTAGGTTATCGACCCCTAATGGTCTGGGTGATAGCGAAAATGACAATGAAAACCATAACGAAAATTAAGCTGGACTGAGAACACTTACAAAATGGAACTCAGTTTGATAAGACTCACAAAATGTAGAGTAGAAATACTTGAAAAATGAAAATCCACAGCCTGCTTCCAGTCTCCGACCGGGTCAGGAATGGAATGAATGAAGCCCCCATCTAGCGGCGAGGATATGGACTGTGCCGGCTGCCGAGGCCTGACGCACTCCTCTGGGGCAATGATTAAATGAATGACAGATGAAATGAAATGATAGTGGAGAGTGTTGCTGGAATGAAATTTTGACAGGGAAAACCGGAGTACCCGGAGAAAAACCTGTCTGCCTCCGATTTGTCCAGCACAGATCTCACATGGAGTGACCGGGATTTGAACCACGGACTCAGCGGTGAGAGGCCGGCTAGCTGCCGCCTAAGCCACGGAGGCTTCAGTAGAAATACTTACAAAAGGTAATTTAGAAGGAAAATACTCAAAAAAGGAATTTAGATTGAAAAATACGCACAAAATGTAGTTTAGGTTAAAAATACATACACAATGCAATGTAGATTCGAAATACCCACAAAATGCAATTGAAATTCAAAATACTTACAAAATGCAATTGAAATTGAAAATACGTACAAAATGTAATTGCGGTTCAAAATACTTGCAAAATGCAATTGAAATTGAAAATACACAATACAAGTTAGAATGAAAATGACCGGTTCAGATTGAAAGTACTCACAAAGTGAAATTGGAATTCAAAGTACTTACAAAATGCAATTGAAATTGAAAATGCTTAGAAAAAATGGTGTGGAAGCCCGCGATTCAATATACTGTACTGAAAAAATGCAATTGAGATTGGATATACTTAAAAAATGGAGTTTAGATCGAAAATACTTGCAAAATTCAATGTAGATTGAAAATACTTACAAAATAATTCCGTAAATTTTATTTTTACAGGAAAAGGAGGCATAATGACCTAGATGGTAATTCATACACCCTTGCTTTTCCAAAAGGAGAACTAAATAACTCGGGATCTATCTTCATCTTAATAAGTGGATGGTTCTAATGGCGCAGAAAATATTGTAGTGATGTAGCGTTTTCAAATAAAATAAAATATAGGATACCATTTTTCCGGCAGAATTGTAATATTGATACTACAGCATATGTATGATTTAATTGTGTTCACACTACTTATTAATATCTCCCTTTCCGTGAAAGTGTGATCTTTTCGAACAATGTGAGCACCATAATTGATCTGGTGAGGTTTATGAGTCTGTTCTTTGACAATTAGATGCATGGTCTGTTGCAAAATTAAAATTCAGTTACTGTACGCGTAGCGAGTGGAGGGAACATCTTGCCATCGGTTGGGGTAAATATGGTGATATCGTCTGAGTCAGCTGTTTCAGTTCGTGAACCCCAATGCCCATTTGAAAGGCTTCCCTACAAATCCTTTCACATCCCCGTGCGCCCTTTGATGTGCACTTGACTCTACATTGGACTTGCAGGATTGACCTTAATACAGGATAGATAAAGTGGACAATATGCTGAGTATTTTCCCAACGCAAAGAAAATAAAAGTAAAGCAAAGTGCTTAAACGTAACTAAATGTTGCCAATCGTGTCGAGACATAACAAAACATAAAGCATTTATTCACTTTCAACTGAACGTAATCAAATTTCTGTTCACTCTTATCAGCTACAATAATACCCTTCAGGTCAGATATTTCACACAGGCGCAGTGCTAGTAGCAAAGTAGCAAATTCCACACAGACTGTTGACGAGAGATCGTAACATGAATTCTAACGCGTTGCTATAGCACCATTGCAGGATACGCTCAATGCACTAGAACAGTGATGTAGGTATTTGGTTAATATCTGGAATTTGAGCGTTCGATTCTAGTATTGCTTTATGGTGATGTATTTACGTATTGTAGATAGCGCCTTATTATGTTGCTTTTGACACATACTTTCCAGTGCTGCAGTGTGTTGATATTAATTATCTTGGGCAACGATGAAAGCTTTGCTTTAAAATACGTAAAATACAATGTGAGCACCATAATTGATTTGGTGCAGGGATATTTCATGTGATATACTACATAGCTCATAGTAATACCATTTTGCTATTTTACAATATTATTTTATGTTTATTGTCTAAAATGACCATGATATGTCTATAAGGAGTTCTGAGTTTGAAATTCTTGCCCTATATTTTTCACAGTGTAGCTCATATACCAAACGTTATTTTGTGCATTACATGAAAAACGTATTTAATTGACGAGAGAATTTTGAAATGGACACGACCAGGCTGTTTAGTTCTTCATGGAACTACTTGTTAAAAATTATGATTCGCATCATCCATACTTAATTTACGATAACTACATAGGATATCAGGCAATTCAACCATCGATCGAATAACGCGAGAATCACCAGAGTATAATTTTGAAAATACGCTCACATGCCATTTATAATTCACGAATGCAACATTAATCAAGTTGTTCCGTGAATAACTAATTAGGCTATTTTCATACAACTCACTGATCTTTTCAGTTAAAACTCTCCCGCGTATTAAAGGGATATTTCATGTGATATAATACATAGCTATTTTTCACCGTGAAATTTACCGTCGAGTCTGGCGGTTTTATTAATTATAAAACATTTGGCCTTATATCTATCTAGGGCTTCCAAACATGCCGCAACAAATGCTTCATGTGCAAAATTAAAATAAATCCCCAAAGAAAATAGTACTCGCCATCAGATGTTTCTAGCCATATGTATATTTAACATTGATGCATTTAATTACAGCATGGGGACATTGCAATGTTCACTGATAAAATAAATATCGGGCGTGTTTTGCCAAACATTAGTCTAATTAGTCTCTTCAGCTGGTTGCTGAAATTTGTATTGTTCTAAAAGAAAAACCAAGTGGGCGTTGGTGTTGAGGTGATTAATGACGCCACAGGGAAATGTTGCACGTTGTTTTAGAATCAAACCGATCTCTTCAACGGATTGGAGGATATTTGAGAGAGAGAGACTACTTTAGCTGACTAACCCTTGTTCACAGGGATTCGAACCTAGAACCTTACACACATAATGCTGCTATGCTAGTCAATCACCTACAACGGCTGTTACTGCAGAGCTCATAATACAATATTACACATTCCACACACAGATCTTCAAAGCTTAATTTCTTGGTTATTTTATACCTTGCGCTGACATTACCCTTGTTAGCACAATGGTAGAAATATTACAATTTTATTGTGTATAACGACACACACATATGAGCAATCCGTTATGTAGGGCGTAATGCGTTAATCTCCACTGTAGGCCTATATATGGTTCCTGACTTAAGGCCAAGACCGCCTCCTTCCCAACCATCATCTGATTTACAAATACACACACTAATACAGACATCACAATAATACAGGTTATCAAACAAATCCCCCACACACACCCACGTATGCGGGACTACATGACCACGATTCCACCAAGCCCCTAAATCAATCATTAACAACAACCTTTGTTATAGCATCCATTGCTACCTTCTGCCATGTAGGACGTGTGTTACAGAGCAATGCGCACCCCAAACCAATAAGATCTGAGTTCATAAAACACATCAAGGTGATACTTGTTGTTATCATTATGGTATTGGTGCAGGTACAACTCTGATATGAGCTTGATTTCAACAGTTCCACTTTTACCTGATACATCCCCCCCCCCCCCCCCCCCCCCCGAGACTGGGCGAGAGAGAAAAGAAACCCAGTATACCCAGTATACATGGTTAAGCACTGACCTGAAAATTCAGTCCGTTGGCATTTAAGGGTGTTGAAATGTGACATCCAATTGTCGGTAGATTCACCGGCAAGTTGAAAATCATTTCCAGGACAAAATTATGTCATCCTGTTGTCTGTAAAGCAACAGTATCGTACTTAAATTGACTAATTGAGAAGAAAAGAACAGTAATTCGAATTGCCTATGTCATGCAATAAGAAAATAGACTTCGCTCACTGCTCATTTCTAAGAGTTTCGTCAATTTTATTGTTGTTGGTGTTGTTCTTTTGCGTAACTAATTTTGCAATCATAAACCACTGGATCCTCTTTTTACATTAAATCCAAATCACTTGACATTACATTTCACTACGAAATTTGGTGGGAACTTATCTTTAAATAGATGTAAGAAAATAAGATACTGATGCTTACTTAAAATATTGAGCCAAATGACACGTTGGAGAGGCTGAATTGGATACAATAGCTTCCTGCACCTATGACTGCAAGCGAGAATGGATAAGTCTCTCGCCGATTAAAATGTGTTTGAAAGTAGAAATCCGGAGTTGTGGAAACTGTCTGTTTTGAATTCAGCGATCATATTATACCAACAGATTTGAAGAATGCATGTTCAAAGTTGAATCTACTGGGAGGATCTACTGTATACTGAGAGTTTCCTTCCCCACTTTCCTTTCTTATCTTCAGAAGAAAATGGTATCGTGGCTGAGCACACAGGCAGCATTGAGTATGGGGGACTGGTACTGTGCCCAACTCTAGGAATGGGTATTCCAAGTTTCAGACACCTAGATATCAAGGGAAAGGCTGTAGCCGCTTTTGAAAGTTGAGATATTTGAATATCGCGCTACATTGCTTCTCGAAGCATTTAGAAAGAATTTACCGATAGTTGGATGTCAAGTGACGTAGCGAGTAATAGCAGAGGTGGAGGCTATTTATTGATTAAATAGTTAACCATGGAGTAGAGACTTGAGACTGGGATCAGATTACTGGCACGGCCAAATGAAAGAGAATGCAATTAGTATCAAGTAAATCGGACCAGGGATTCAAGAGATATGAGGATTTCTAGATATCAGGTGATGACGCGTGACCCGGACAGTTTTGAATAAAAGCCAGCTGGCCGAAGCAACTTCAGCTCATTCTAACACAAGCAGTTGCTTAGCAAGTTGCTACGACGCTGAGCCAAGGCACATGGTTGCCGGATCTACGCAGAAGTTCTTTTCAAGTCGTGATAGTCACGAAAAGTGCTGCGCTACGAGTTGGAACTTTCTGGTGAGGAGAATCACTGAGGTGATTGATTTTTCTACAGACATTGGTGGAAATATTTATATTTCTACAAGGACATATGCTAGACTTTGTCTAGAAAATAATATTTTGTCACGGTCCAGTAATAACTTAATACTTGGATGTTTAAATCCATTTCAGTCAGTGTTCATTTTTTGTAACTAGTTAACCACTTCGATCTGTCAGTACACTGAAGACTAGTCTATAACTGTGGCGTTCATTAGTCTACGCAAGGGAAACTACAAGTTGCCTAGCACATGGTAGATGGTGATATAACAAACCATGCCCAGGGAACGATCTTCAGAACAGCCGTTAATTGCTTAGACTGTCAGTGTTTTTCTTGTACTGATAAGATTACCGTGAGTTATGTTACAACTGACATATCTAATAAGAGATCACTTAGATCTGACCCCATTTAAACAAACTGTTATGGCTTTGATAGAAGCCCATATTAAAATGGAACAACAGTTAATTCAAACGTCGAAAGATACTACCACTATGTCTGACTAGACGAATTGTGGGTATATGATGGCGGCGGATACAAGGATTATACGTGCTTGTCCGATAGGGCATGTCTATGGATAAATCTGGTACAGACCAGGTTTACTACGCTTCAAGACCATCAAGAAATGTAAGCCACATTTGAATTATTTTATGCCTAGCTAATTGGAACAAACTATTTTTCTGCAGATGACCAACACATTTTATTTTTCGTCGTATTTAAAGCTTGCAATGATTTACGCAAGACTTGTTAGAGTTATTCTGAGTATTTTCAGCACTCAGAACAGTTTAGGATCGATGACCGAGCATTTCGAGCATTTATTTGAATATTTCATATTTTTGGGAAATCACGGTAATCAGCCGATGTAACTGTAAAAGTTAATAATTTATTTTTGTTGAGGAATGGATATTTTTTCCATATTCGAAGGTTCGAACATGTGGATTCTCACATAATGAGATGATAATTAAACACATTTAAAATAATATAACAAATAATAATAATAATAATAATAATAATAATAATAATAATAATAATAATAATAATAATAATAATCCACTAATAATAATAATAATAATTTTTATAATTTTTCTAAATAATTCTTGGATATTATATTTTCTAATAATCATATGTATTGAGAGAGAGCCTATGAAGTAGTTTAATCATTTCTAGTCTGGAACAGGAGATTTTTCGAAGGAGAGTGGTTAGCGCAAGCCCGCATTCAACCAACATTTCAGTTCTGGTTGAACAGTTGATATTTGCATTGAGCAAAGTATATTTTTCAGATAACACGGAGAGGCATGAAACGGGAAGCAAATGATATTTGTATCAAATAGGATATTTTTGTATTTATATAAAATCATGACGTAAATACACTCGAAAGTGAAATAAAGATTTTCATAAGTATGGTAAATTCACGGGTTGAACTGAATGGTAAAATAAAATAAACTTGTAAGTTTATTAATCTTCCAGTGTGGATAACAAGCAGAGGCTAGATTTATTGTATAAATTTTGGGAAGAAAATTTATGTGTGTGGAGTAGTTGAAATGCCATTCCCAGGTGCGCATGTTTAAGTCGCAGGAATGAAGAGGTTTTTTCGAGCATCAATCAAATAGCAGGTTCGATGGCTCAGGTTTATAGTAGGAGTATTGGAACTACACATTTCGTCGGATGAATGACCCGAAGGTTATTTCTTTAAAACCATCAGTTCTTATTTCAACCTTGTTTACGAATTCCATTTAGACTTTGATTTTGCTAGAACCCGGATTTGTCATGATAGTAGTTTATTCTTCTACAGAGGAAGACCTTTGCCGTTGTTGTTGTAATATTGTGTTCTTACACAAATAATAGAATGGGCCACTGCCAATTAAAAAATAATTCTTTAACCACGAATAATTTGAAGGATATTTTCAATCCTAGTGCCATGAACTAAATGAATTCATTATAAAACTACAATTCTTATTTCCGCATTCTGTCGAAGAATTGCAAGTTGTAAAAGTTACTAGAAATGGCCATAAATATAAATATTTTTTTCATAATGATTCCAAGTGGAAAATTGAATAATTGAATGGTTCAACCATTTATTGATCAAGTTGATGATTCAGAAATCATATATTTTGTTAGGAACTTGAAGTTCATAATCGAGTCACTTCTCGAATGTTTAATGTCAGAAGAACAATTAATTGTTGTTGTGCTTCGCACAGTTCTTCGATGCTATGCTCAATGGTCAAATACTTTTCAGATGTTATTAATATGTGTAAATAATTTGTATTGCTTCAATGATGATAATATTTTTCGACGATATATTTTTGAAACTGGAAAACAAGTTAAAGTTTAAAAATTCTATGAACATTTATTCTACGAGTGTTAATATCATGTAAATATTCAAACAGTGATCTACGTTATTTCCAGTATAGACATTTAACTTTGAACTGGAATTAAATATTAATAATTTTGGAACACAGTCCACAGGACTATTAATCGGACTTGTGTTTCCAAAAAGATTGTCAAATGTGTTTGGAAAATTTCTGTATATTGTGTGTAAATAAGTGTGTGGATCGCCACACGTGGAGTGATGCTGCTTTGAGCATCTTTGCAGTCAGATTTTAACTTCAAAATAAACTGAGATAATTTTACCAGATGTGTCATACCCAATTAAATCTCCTTCTATCCTTATTGTTGCATTGAACCAAAAATCAGTAAAGCATTTTTTTCATTTGATGTCGTTTTTGCGATTTGCTTTAACCCATCTGGCGCCCCGGGATATTTTGACTCTCGTGCTGACTGATTATTGGTAAAATGCATATGTGGTCGTGCGGACTCCGGTCTAACCGGGCACAGTACTCCTCGGCTTTTACTTCGCTCAGATAAAATTAGTCATGCGGCGAAGCTGTGCTCGTTAAATCGTGTACCACGGCCACGCGGGCAGCTGCTGGAAGTCTGGAGATCATAGGTTCGGATCCCGGGACTGACAGTGTCTATCCTGAGTGTGGTTTCCCCCGGCTTTTTCCACACTCGCTGCACGTAAAAGCCGGGGTAGTACGGTACCTTATTTCAAGTCCCGGGGCACCTACCTCATCCATGTTCCTAATACAGTTACACGCACTACTACAGTCATCACATAAATACACGCTATTAGACAAATACAACACACACCCATCTGCATGAGGCTGATGACTAAGATGTCCCAAGCCCCTAAAATGAATTAACAACAAGATAAAATGACTTGGAGAACAGATAATTAAGTCTAGTAACACATCTCATTATATAATACGCTAAGGTATATGTCTCACCAAATTCAAGCTCCTAAACCAGAGGGAGTTAGAAGGTATGGTTTGTACCAAAATATTCCGAAGCGTCTCAATAGAACAGTAAAAGTCGTGCATTTCTTGAAAAGTCAACGGAAATATATATATCTATACTAATATAATAAAGCTGAAGAGTTTGTGTGTTTGTGTGTTTAAACGCGCTAATCTCTGGAACTACCAGTCGGATTCGAAAAATTCTTTTTTTATATGATAGCCAGTTTCAAGAGGAATAGTTTAGGCTATGTTAAATTTCGGACAGACTACTCCATTCCCTGCATTTAGGCCCTTTGGCATAAATCTACACCGTATCACCGACCAGAACCGACATTTGTATACATACACTTTGGAACCCTGCGAGTAACACTGTCTGCATGAAATTTATGACAGACCGGTCCATTCCCTGCATTTAGGCCCTTTGGTACAAATCTACACCGTTTCACCGATCAGAACCAAAATGTGTGTACATACCCTTTGGAATTCTGCGAGTAACACTGTCTGCATGAAATTTATGACAGACCGGTCCATTCCCTGCATTTAGGCCCTTTGGCACAAATCTACACCGTTTCACCGATCTGAACCAAAATTTGTATACTTACCCTTTGGAACCCTGCGAGTAACACAGTCTACATGAAATTCGGACAGACTACTCCATTCCCTGCATTTAGACCCTTTGGCACAAATCTACACCGATTCACCGATCTGAACCAAGATGTGTATACACACCCTTTGGAAAACTACGGGTAACAATGTCCACTTTAAATTTCGAACAGACCACTCAATTCCCTGCATTTAGGCCCTTTGATACAAATCTAATCCGTTTCACCGATCTGAACCAAAATATGTATACTTACCCTTCGGAACCCTGCGAGTAACACTATTTATATGAAATTCCGGACAGACCACTCCATTCCCTGCATTTATGCCCTTCGGCACAAATCTACACCGTTTCACCAATCTGAACCAAAATTTGTATACAGTACTTACCCTTTGGGACCCTATGATGAACACTGTCTGCATGAAATTTTGGACAGACCACTCCATTCCCTGCATTTTGGTCCATCGGCACAAATCTACACCGTTTCACCGATCTGAATCACATTTTGTACACTTACCCTTTGGAACCCTGCGGGTGACACTGTCCACTTTAAATTTCGGACAGACCACTCCATTTCCTGCATGTAGGCCCTTTATCACAAATCTACACCGTTCCTCCTAATTGCACAAAATTATACATACACTTTGAAACCCTGTCCACTTGATATTTTGGACAACGCTCTCCATTCCCTACATTTAGAATAATAAGCAAACTGAACTTGAAAACCATGTATTAAGGCCCTAGAATCATTCATGTCCGTAGTAGTGTATCTGTAAGAGTATTTTAATAAGTCTATTGTTGACTGGCAATTCGGGCTGCATCGCATCGCCCCTACCAGTTTTCTGGTGCAGAATTGCGAAAATAGTTAAATCCTACGCTGCTTATAAATTGCAGTCACGGGGAGTAATTAGTGCAAAAAGATTTCTTTTGCCCCTTAAAACAGTTATCGTCATGAACATATTATGCATCTGTATAAGTGCAATGGTGTTGGTGCAATACACTGAGGTTATCAGCTGCAATAAGCATTGATGCTTTTAAATTTACCGTAATTTATTCCGAAACTTATAGTTGAGCGCTATGTGGCCATAAATGATGCTATTGCTACCTCAGGAGCTCGGGACAACCGAAGTTTTCCGAAGTGTTCTGATTATTTTCCTACGGCGCTATGCGATAAAAGACGACTCTATTGGTCTCTACATTTCTAACAGACAATGAGATATAGGCCCTAGGCAGTTTCTTTTTTTTTCACTTACCCCTCTTTCTAATAATTTTTAGAAATTTGTTTGTAAATTACTTGTGTCAGTGCTGTAGTTAGTAAATAGCCGTTTCCCTATTCATTATTATCATTATTAACATTAGGGGAAAATGGTCTAAATGTTACGTCCGATATACTGTACTGCTTATCACCCTCACTACAATCACCACCATCGCCACAAAAAGTTATATATAGTTTTCTGGTAGTTTAAGTATCATGTGCCAGTTCTGTAGTAGTATTCATTATCATCCTTAAAACAAATAAATCCACGGGGCGAAGCCGGGCACTACTGCTAGTTCGTTTATAAAGTGCTTTTAAGGAAATAAACAAGACGATAGCCCCTGCGAGATCTGTATCGCGTACAGCCCGCATAGTACTAGAGCCGTGCGGGTAGTCTGTACACATGGGGCGCACGCAATCCATTATGCGAAAGTTCTAGCACGGGTCCACTAGTTGATATAAACATGCTATGGCGTAGCCGAGCTTGTTGTTTTGTTCACCACGACTCAATTGGGGAACTGCAACAAGTCCAGATATCAAACATCGGATTCCGGCACTGACAGTGGCCATACTGAGTGTGAGGTTTTCCATATTCCCTCCAGAAAATGCCTGAGTGGTACCTTATTTCAATTCCAGGGGCACCTAGCCCCATTCTAGACCCAAATAACTACTGTGTACACATAGACTACTACAACAGTCACCAAACGAATACAGGTTTTCAGACAAATTCAGTATACATCCCAAGTATATACTTTACATGGGGCTGATGTCCACGATGTCCCGAACCTCTACATTGCGTTAAGAGCATAACACCAAAACAAGTTTTAGTGATTGGTGGGTGTTTCGAAGGCCATGAGATTTCAATCGAATTATTTAATAGTCGCGTATTTCAAGCTCCGTATTGATGACAAGCGCAAACACGACTAACAGATTGTTTTAATAAATGATGTGTACAATGGGGACAACAAACAGTATCAGTTGACGTCAGTTATAGCTTTTAGAGGAGTGGTCGGGCTCATTATCACGACAATAATTTCCGGCCTGGAGCTCCTTTATGTTGTCTACTACAATCACATTAATTAATTGAGATAATTATTACGTTGGAGCACAGCCCTAATTAGAGGGCTGCTAACCACGTTCTACAAAGAGATAATATTTAATTCCCTTCGTGTAACAGGGGGAGCCAAACTGCGAGTCCCGGCAGGAAAAGGTAGCAGACTCTCCAATGTACAGTACCCGTAAAAATCGAGAAGGTACTCGTTGGTCCTCCAAAGAAAAGCTGGATTATAAAAAAGTGAAAGTCCCGGCTAATGAACTATCGCAATCACGCCAACGAGCTCTTCGGGATTATACACAGTAGGCTTGGAACATGCTATGGATTAAAACAAACTAGCTTGATACGGTAGAGTGCAAAACTTACCTTTATCTCTCGGGGCTTTGTTGGAAAGAAATAGACATCCTATCTATGTTAGGCTGTTCCTTAACACGTCTCCATTTATAGAATAATTAAGGTACACGAAAGAAAACGTATAAAAACATAAATTTATTAATAAAGACTAAATAACAATTACTAAAAAAATACCACCTTAATATAGTTATTCATTCACGCCACTGAAGCTGGCAAAACTTCTTACACACACGCTAACATAACTGGTTAAAATGAAAAGATTCTGCCATCTACAAAATTATAAAACAATCAAAACATTCTATTGTCCCTTCATTGAGACAGGCATTCCGTTTAAAGTTATTTACATTTTTCTGGCGCGTGCCTTCCCGCATAGCTGAGCTGGTTATATAAAAAACTGTGACTTGGTCGTGAATCCCTTCCGCACACACACCTGCAATATCTCTGCTCATTTATTCATCGACCTTGCTTGTAACGGGGCGAGGTCGCTTGCCACATGGCATGGACTCCCTTCTTAACACACAAAATACGTAAAATGAAACGTGATGAAGCATCTCGTATTTCAAACAATATCATTTACAAAACTGTCTCTATTAAAACCATTTCTCATTTAAACACATCCATACTTCAAAACATTCTTGCTAACATATGCTTTCGTCGTTTATGACCGACGAAGCTTCCATACATACGACAATCATAGCTAACATCAAACACTCACATTAAAAACATTCGCTCCTCAGAACTATTATCAATCACAAAAACATTTAGAAATATTAATTATTTTAAACAATGAAAACCCTCAATTTAAACAAATAGAAATATTTATATACACTATTTTCACGTATCTATCGTTTCAAAAGTATCATTCTTTAGCGATATGACTTCGTTAATATAATTATTAACTCCTTCTTCAGTATAGTTCTCTTCTTCTATACTTTTTAATTTACAAATGCTATACCAATTAATGTCAAAATCATGTTAATGGTCATCATCGGTTTAAATATGACCGATCAGCAAAGATTAGTTCATATTTTTGTTACAATTCTAGGATTAATATAAATTAATAATGGTATAGTGGACAAGGATAATATATCTTTTCCCAACGAATTTCCGCCTTCCCACGACTTTCGTGTCGCAGATCTAATGACATTTAGGAGTCTTCCATCACTCTACAAATATACAACAATGCTTTCATTACTCACACTGCAGTGCTTCATTACCATTAATACGGAATCACACTCGTATTTCACAAACAACTATATACGGCAAGAAATTCTCGTATATTTCCTTTACATAATTTAAATGACATCATCTCAATTGTTTCCAACAATATGTTCCATAGTACTTGCATAACTTCCTTCTAGCATTGATTTTATCGTTGTTACACTCCACTGCTTACACATGAACAGCAATATATGTTCTACTAATACAACTTATCGTTCTGAAACGATTATATTGATAGATCTTCGAGGTGTACTAAGCGAGGTTACTACGATATAGAATACTATGTCTCTATACATTTAATAAAAATAAATACACATGTTTCTTCCTACTGGTCATTTCTACAAATATACACGGCTGCAATACTACATTTACAAATAACGTAGTGTTACATTTGTGTAATAATAACAACTCGTGTTATTTCAACATTCAATAAGGATCAATCACGACTGGATGAGATTGTATCTAACTTTCCTATAGTCGGATGAATTATCTTTAGAAAGATATGTCTCATTTAAATTGCATTTAATGAAGAGCAAAGCCTTCCTTCAACTCAAAATAGGTTTGTCATCGACTGAATGTAACTTCATTCTACATAAAGAATGTTCATAAATGTTTGACTTCACGACGTAATCATAACGAATGTAACTTGCCAGATCGACGAAATGTTTATAGTGTTTGGTGATATTTCACAATATATCACGCGTAGATCTCTTCTCCTAACTATGAATTCTTCTTACAAAAAGAGTGCCCAATTCATTTTAAACAAAATGAATTTACTAAAAATATCAAAGACAAAATGTCTGGAATCTTGAATTAAACATCGAAAATCGTCGAATAATAACTTCCTTAAAGATTTTCCCAAAGGAAAATAAATTTCTCAAACTGCTGACTTCAGTTCAGGAACTGAATAATTCAAATTTTCCAAGTATAGATGACCAATGACCATCATCCTATACGATCTTGAAGAATAAAACTTAATAAACATCGAAGTGAAAATACATGAATTAAATATGGAGAATTGTTGTTCACAAATGCCGTCGTGAATACTTAAACTATTAAATAATGTAAAACATTTCTACCTTAGTATTGTAGACAACTGAAGTTCATTATCAGGTATTCGAAAATACCTAGCTGGATCATCTTCCAGGTATGAATTGCTGAAACCAAATCCGCTCAACGCCAGTGGACAAGGACTGCGACCTCGGGAACAGAAAGATTTCCTTCCCGGCATATTCGTCTCCTCCGGACGTCGAACTTCGTTCCTCGAACATGGATTCCATCTCGAACAATCATCGGGCCTAGTATCTTCTATCTTCTGTCTCCCATAGATGATTCTTCAATCGCCGACTTCTGTCGAAAGTCCTCCATCATTATCGAGCAATATATTCGTAATAGTTTCATCGTTACAAATAAATTTGTAAGTTGTGCATCGAATCATTATCGTAGATGTTAATGTTCATTTGGTTGGTCAATGAAAGATCATATCTGCTCATAGTCAAGAATTAATGTACATGAAAGTACATTAAATGTACTGGATGGAAGTGTACATAATGTATCATGTTGTCTCGGGATTATATAATTCTAGATGTTATACATATTCTCGTTGTTACTTAACGTTGTTCCATGTTGCTATTCACAACTCTGAATCGACATATCCCAATCACGTAATAGTTTTAATCCATCGTCCTACTCATAATCAAAGTGTTATAAACCAATTCCACTTTACAAATGTTTGTAGCCACCATAGTGTTCAAATACAACAAAGTCTCAATGTTCATACAATATCACTTTTCTTACTTATTTCCGCAGCATGGACTGGACTATGTTGAAATCTCACTGCACTAAACCGATTCTCTCTGCGTTGAGATAAGCAACTTTCTCTGACAATACAAATTGTCCTATAATTGTCTAATTTCTCAATTAATGCACTCATAATCTTCTTATACTGTAGCCTGGTAACTAAAAGTATATAATGCATACAGTTTGCTTTCCAAAAATTCGAACACTTGTTCGCTATTAACTTGTAATCCTTCGCTAAACTTCACCTAGTTTCAGCGAGGCTCTCACTAAATCTTGGCCGCGTTCGGTACTGTCTCTCGAGTAGCGTAGGACTGCACTCGGTATAGTGTCTACGCGAATGAACTACCCCGGGTAACACGTCTTGTGCCTTCAAAGTCAGTCGAGATAAGAACACTTCTACAAGCCATCCCCACTCTAGCTCGCCTGAAATTCGACGCCATTGTTGGTCGCGCGTAATTATTGGCGCGCACTTGTAATAAAACTTATTACAGTGAATGTCTTCCCTTTTGCGACATTTAATGTATTACTAATATCTTCTCTTAATTTTCTTGACAATTTCAATGGAATAAAATTGTTACATAGGGCTTAAATGGATTAGTTAATCAAATTAACTAGGTAAAAATCCAAATTTGTTTCCATAAACCCTCCTCTCATTGGCTGTGGGCATATATCCAATGATATATTTTATAACAATTAACTGGTAATATTTCGCGGTAATGCCTTGTTGCTAGGCACTTTCCAATGATCGAGAATATTCTGGAGCGTCTATGATCACGTGACTGGTTTCTCCCACTGTCCGCGTTCGCTAACAAAGCTCGCTAGAGCTAATTTCCAGGATTTATATTGCCATGTTAAATTGTATCATGGGGCTCGAAAAATATCATCATTTCCATCATGAAGCATTCAAATTTCGGGTGCAGTACCTAGGTTTAAATCCCAGCGCTTAAAGCGGCCATCCTGAGTGTGATTTTCCCAGGATTTGCAGCACTCACTTCACAAAGATAGATTATAGTACCATATGTAAATTCTCGGCCTCCTTTTCGTATTCATACCACTGACAGGGACAAGCAATCGAACTGATTACCGCTGTAGTTGGGTTTTTAGGGGCTTGGACTTGCTGTTTGGTGGAGTGGTGACGTTCTCGCCTCCTGTTCCCATAGTTGCTGGATCGAATCCTGGCACAGTCAGGGTGCGCAAATGCGAGGGAGCCGTGCCAGTAGATTTACTGGCACGTTAAAGAACCCCTTCGAGGTGAGTTTCCGGCATCCCGGCTTCTCTAAAGGCCTCAGTAGTTAAAATGGACGTATAAATACAAACATTTGGCAATTATTATTATTTTAGGGCTTGGTCATCGTGCGGATTTCAGCCCCGTGTACTTGGTTGTGCGTAGAATTCGTTTCATAAACTGTGTTATTTTGGTGTTTGTATATTTGTGTGTATTATTGTAAATGAGACGAGGAATGGGAAGGAGGCAGTCTTTGCCATTAGCTAGGATCCATCACAGCATTTGTTTGGAGCAGAAGTGGGAAACCATTAATAATCACTGATAGCTGAGGTTTGAATCAAACTCCCCTCTTCTCATTTTTTTCACGTGTGGCTGAGTGTATCGTATTCTAACCCTTCCACCAGAATTAAATTTCTTGGCAAAGTCAGAAATCGAACATGGAGCTCTGAAGTGTCAGCCAAGACCGCTCTGGGCAGACAGTATTCCACCCTTGTTTCAGTGGTGGAGGAACATCGACGGTAGTCATTCGTCCTCCGCCAAGGGTTTGACATCAATCCACAACTCAGGCCGGCTCAGTTAGGTGAGGGGCGTGTCCTCCAGTGCTAAGGCTCCCCACCACTCAGCCTCACCACATACCATCAGTATTTTAGCCACTACACCACGAAGTGGTCGAACAGACAGTCAGTAGGTATTGTGGTGTCTACCATTGACTATACTGCGGATGCGAAATTAGTCCAACACTTATGTTGATATAATCTTTATGTTTTATAGCCTATACACGTGGATTTTAACTCATTTCTATTTGCAATTAATTAGCTAAAAATGTGAAATTATCCTTTTTATGGTAAGTAAAAACAATAGATTACCTATTTTAATAAAATTATTATTTTTATTTAGAATAGTACCGTAGTCACACATGTATTTTTCTCTCGTAAAGAAATTAAAACATGTTTTAAAATATTTATTATTCAGTAAGAAAAATGCATCTATTCTCTATTGACTATGATTGGAGCCACTTCTCTTCTAGCCAATCACCAAAATGCTTATTTTCAATGACTACATTCAATGTTTGTACGTTAAAGTACTTTGTCAGATTATATATTTAAAACATACATGTAACATTGCACATACTCCATATTTCTAATCGATTTGCTACAAAACACTAAGTTAACAATTCGAACTGCTGAATTATGGATTTATTAAATGCTATAAACCGCAATTCAGAAGTAGGCCAACATACTGTTGGCAACTCTGGCACTGTATACTCTGCTGGCAGTGGGACCCCTGCTCAAAGGGTTGTTGACCCATTAAGAAAGGGTCGTGTTCTTACCTGCGTCAAGCAGCACCCACTAGCTTGCAGGTAGCGGTGGCTACAAGACATGGCATCAGCGCATGTACTTAAACAGTGTTAACTCTTGTATATACAACGTCAAATATATTTCCTTATACAGTCCACCACATCTTATTCTGTGTATTCGACATAAGTTTTGATCCTCCGGGCACGATTATATGGCAAGAAAAACAGTGAAAATTGAACTCTGTGATCCAAAGACAGGATGGCTTCGCACAAATGGCGTGGGTTGTTAGCGGCCTGAAGACTACTGGACAACAGAATTCATCATCCTGGTAAGTCACCGATCGTCCCTAATTATTCATTGTGACTAATATGCATTCCTTTGTTTCTCCATTAAAAACAGTTCGTTTGTACTTGCAATGTATTGGTATCGCTAATGAACGCACTTGATTTCGCCCGTAAAAATGTATGTTATTTGTACGCAGTTTTCCCGCAACTCTTTGAAGGAAAACCAGAAGTTCATATTCGTATTATGTAAATATATTAGGTATTTGTCTTTTCGTATTGTCATTTTTTTACGTATATGCATTTGGTCTATTGTGATTTTATACTCTCATTCAGCAGTTTATTGGGAATTGGTAGTGCAAAATGGAACAAAAAATAAAATCACTTTGTAGCAATAGGGGTAGAATAAAAGCTAGCTTATCTCGCATACAAGGCTTCGTAGAGAAATTAGATTCTCAATCGAAGGACGTAGCTCAGTTGGAAGATCGACGGGCTCACTTATCAAAAATCTGGGAAGAATACAAAACAGTTCAATCGCAAATAGAGAATTTCAAGCAGAACAAGATTCTTATCGCTCCGACTTTGAGGAGCAATACTTCAAAACAGCTGGTCTTATACGATCCATAAGTGGTGCAACTTCCAAGTCAGTAACGTTGCTAAGTGATTCTGTTGGTGAATCAACTTCCAGTTCGGAAACACGTTCAGTTAAACTGCCTCAAATAAGTTTAACTACATTCGCAGGTGATTATTTAGAATGGCCCCGTTTTTCCGATACCTTTAAGAATCTCATTCATGAGGATGCAAATCTGTCAAAAATGCAGAAATTTCACTACCTAAAACCTAAAATCAGTGCTATTAGGTAGGGCCTCAGACGTGTTACTGTCTTTAGAAATATCTGTAGCCAATTTCGACATAGCGTGGAACCTGTTAAATGAAAGGTTCAGCAACCGGCGAGCAATTGTTTCCTTCCATATTAATTCGGTCCTTCGGATACGCAAAATAGAAGTGGAATCTTCCAAGGCATTAAGAGACTTGTATGACGGCTTCAGAAGGCATAAACAGTCGCTATCAGCGCTTGGTCTGTTTTGTAAACAACAATTAGATGCCATTTTGATGCATTTAATAACAAGCAGATTTGATGCTGAAACATTAAAAAAATGGGAGACCTCGTTACCAACCTTTGATCAACCATCGTATCACACACTGGACAAATTTCTACTCGAAGCATGTAATGCATTGGAAACGATTGAAACTAAGAACTGTGATCGCTCAAAACAGCCGAAGCAGGTAGGCCTTTCATCTAAACCGAATGCGTCTGGTTTCAAACCGAGGCCATTCATGAATCCAGGGAAAATTTGTTTCCTTTGACCAAAAATATCAGAAATGCCCGCCTTGAACGGAAGAACATCCTATATTTAGATGCAGAACATTCACTTGTATGGGGGTTTATGATAGATGGAGGGAGATCAAGAAACATAAGCTCTGGGTTAATTGCCTGTCAGGAAATCACTTCGCTAACGAGTGCACTCGTTCATGTTGTAAACTGTGCAAGGAAAAACACAATACCTTGCTTCACAGGGACCAAGGGTCACCGAACCCCATTAATAGTCAGACTTTAAACAAGAGTATTATGTCCAATAATATTTCATTGTCCACTGTTAATGAGCATCGGAGTAGTAATGCTGTTTCATTGCATAATCATAACAATGATGTTTCCTCTCATGTATTGTTGTCGACAGCTGTAGTGAATGTCAACAATTCAGAAGGAAAAACCAGTCATGCTAGGGCTGTGTTGGACATTGGCTCGCAACTCAACTTTATAACTAGGGAATTAGCTCAGCAATTACGATTGTTAAAGGCAACGACTAATATTCCGATACATGGGTTGTATGACACTACTATCTAGGTGGGATCGGTGGTAAGAACAAAGATATCTTCGCGGTTCGGTTCCTTTGAACGAATCATGACATTTCACGTAATGCCTTCAATTACTGGTCAGTGCTTGCCCACTAAAATTATTAACATCACAGATTGGAGTATTCCTGAGTTTATGTTAGAAAACCTCGCGGATCCTCAATTTAATGTGTCATCAACAATAGACATTCTCATTGGAGCAGAATTCTTTTACGATCTTATCGGCGCTGAACAATTTCAGCTCGACAGTTTCTCACGGAAACTACCGTTGTTTCGCAACACGGCGATTGACTGGGTAGCAGCACGTAGTGTTGGTTCGTCTGAACAGCACGCAGAAAATAATTCTTCTTGTCTCTTTGTGGCAGCTAAGCTATTCAATGAGCCGGAAAGGGCACGAGATTCCGAGCAGTAGATTAGTGAGCGGCTATTTACTGACGGTCACAGAAGGAATCCACAGGGTAGGTTCATAGACCCACTTCTCCTTAAAGAGGACCCAAGTCAGCTAGGTAGCAATGTTAATGAGACGATTAGAAGGTTTCACATCCTAGAGAAGCGTTTTGAAAGACAGCCCCAAGTTTAGTCGGAGTACGTATAGTTTATGAGAGAGTACACTGACCTGAATCAGATGGAGGAAATCCCTAGTAAGAGATAAACAAACCATTACAGTACTACCTTCCGCATCATTGTGTATTCAAGGGTAATTCATTGACAACACGCACTTGCGTGGTATTTGATGGCAGCTCGAAGGGCGATTCTGTTTCATCGCTCAATTTTTTTTTGTCGTGTGGTCTCCTCAGAGACCGAGGGCAGGTCTTTCTATTCGACGCCCGAGGGTGACCTGCACTCAATGATATGTTATTAGTAGGACCGATCGTTCAAGATGATTTATTTTCAATATTGGCTAGATTGCGCATGCTTCGCTATGTATTGACAGCTGACATAGAAAAAATGTATTCGGCAGGTTCTCGTAGAAACATACTGATTTTCAGCGTATCGTGTGGAGGGAATCCCCAAAGGACGAGCTTAAGCATTATCTTCTCAAAGCAGTGACATACTGCACGTCATGTGCACCCTTCCTGGCCACAAAATGCCTCTCTCAATTGGCGAATGACACTAAGGAGGAATTTCCTGAAGCTTCAAATAGAATACGGCGGGAGTTTTATGTTGACGATTTAATGACAGGTTGTGAATCAACTGATGGTTTGAGGACCACTCACAAGTGTGTTTCAGATATTTTATCCAGTGCGGGTTTTACCTTAAGGAAATAGTGTTCGAATGAGTCCAATGTGCTATCGAGCATTTCTTACCACGAAGCAGACCCCAAGTACATTATTAAGGTAGTTGAAGGTGAAGACTTAAAGTTGTTGGCGATATCTTGGAAACCCATCACGGGCACCTTTCAGTTTGAGTTGAGAAGTATGTTCAGCTCGACACAGATCAACAAGAGAATAATTCTATCAGACCTGTCTAAAATATTTGACCCCTTAGGGCTTCTAACCCCTGTATTGATTAAGGGAGATATTTTCGTCCAGCAGCTGTGGCAAATGAACTTAATTTGGGACGACGTTCTCACAATAGAACTTCAAATTAAATGGATTCGTTATATGCAGGACATTGCTTAATTGAAGGAATTCAAGGTGCCTCGTCATGTTAGGGCAGTAGAATTTGCGGAGTACGAAATTCATGGATTTTGTGACGCGTCTCAGATTGCTTACGGCGCATGTGTTTATGTGAGATCTCAGACCGGAGATGGTAAAATAACAGTTCACTTATTGTATTTTAAGGCTCGCGTTGTGTCCTTAGGCTCAGTAACTTTACCAAGATTAGAACTATGCAGTGATGTATTACTTGCTCAGTTGGTCGAAATAGTCATTAGATCCATAAACGTAACTAAAGACAAGTGGTTTTGTTGGACAGACTCCACAATAGCATTAGCATGGATTTCAGGCCATCCACACCAGTGGAAAAAATACGTCGCTAATCGAATGTCGCAGATTCAACAGTTGACAAACACTGATTTTTGGCAGTACGTCTCTACTCATAACCCAGCAGATATGATCTCGAGAGGAGTTACTGCGGAGAAGCTTTTATATTCATCCTATTGGTTATCGGGACCATCTTGGCTTTCAGATAATAAAAACGAATGGCATTCACAGCAGAGGCATAGCTCTCAAGAATTATCTGAAGTTAGGAAAACTAAAATTAATGTAGTGTCTTCTACAGAATCCCTTGGATCGGCTCTGATTAACAGATACTCTTCCTGGAGCAAGCTGACTAGAATAAGAGCTCTCGTGCTCAGATTTATCAATAATCTTAAAACTAAAACAGACAGACAAACATGTGCTCTTAATCCTGTAGAACTAGAGCAGGCTTAGTATTTATGGCACAAAATTGCTCAAGGTTCTGAACTTTCAGAGACATAACGGTTCTCAAACAAAATTTCCCACACAAGGAAATGTAGTCTCATAAAAATATGGAAAGTGCGAAGGAAAGATATTCAATATAACACTGTCTCGGAAATACTTGTAGAAGAAGATTCTTGCAAATATTTGGGCGTTCACGTTAGGAATGATATGAAATGAAGTAGTCATGTAGGATGTGTAGTTTCTAAAACTTACAAATCCCTGCACTTTGTAATGACGTTATTAAAAGGAAGTAGTACCTCTGCTAAAGAATTAAGATATTTGTCACTTGTAAGACCTATTCTGGAATACGCCTCGGCGGTTTGGGATCCATATCAAGTAGGGCTCATAAATGAGTTGGAAATGGTACAAAGAAAGGCCGCTAGATTTGTGCTCAGTGACTTTAATCCCAGGAGCAGTGTGAGCCGTATGTTAAAGAAACTTGGGTGGGAATCACTTGAGGCTAGGAGGATGAAATCTAGACTCTGCGCTATGTACAACACATATACAACTCAATCAGCATGGGGTGAGCTTGGCAAACGTATGGAAAAGCCTACTTACATGGGTAGGAGCGATCATCCTTTCAAAGTTAAGGGCCGACCACAGCGAACAAATTATGGTAAATATTCCTTCGTAAACCGTGCCATTGATAACTGGAGCTCTCTACCTGCCGCAGTCTTAGAGCCTTTTCCCAAACATGTAGGTGTGTTTAAGAAAAGACTGACTATTTGTGTAAATACTCCAGTTTAATTGTTATTGAATTGTTATGTATAATTATTTATTTGTTATGTATATCTAATTTGCCACCTGGGGACACACCCCCAATTGCAAATAAATGAATGAATTGTATGTCTACCCCTTTTTATTCCCGTTTTTCCAACGGGGTCGGGGTGAGATGCGATGGAAGTCTTTGTGGCGATGGTTTTTACGGCCGGATGCCCTTCATGACGTCAACCTCATGAGAGGAGTTAATGAGAGATTAAATGAATTATGGTGAATGAAACTGGGCAAGGATGTGGAAGGAAGCGGCCGTGGCCTGTAGAAGGTACCGTCCCAGTATTTGCCTGGTGTTGAAAATGGGAAACCACGGAAAACCATTTCAAGGACGGCCGACGGTGGGGCTCGAACCCACGCGTCTACCGAGTCAGCAGAGAGCTTGTCCCCATGACCTATTGCTGCGCTATAGCCAGCGTAGCCACTACTGTCGGTAAATAAATGAATGAATGAATGAATTAATGAAGTCCCGGGTCACCCTACCTCATCCCTGTCCCTAATACAGTCGTCATTTAAATACAGGTTATCAGACAAATTCAACCAACACCCAACTAAACGAGGCTGATTACCAAGGTGTCCTAAGCCCCTAAATTGAATTAACAACAGTAACAAAACAATAAAAGCATTTAATTTTATTAATGCAGCCAATGGTCATTTATTTCATCTTATTTTCAGGAAGGGTCGGAGAGGTTGAATCGGTTGTGGGACGGACCCGGCATTTACCTGCAGGTGAAAATATGAAACCACGAAAACCATTATGAGGACGGCTGAGGTTGGAATTGAACCCACGCTCTCCTGATGCCAGCGGGGCACAAGGTAGCGCGTTTGTGGCCACCGTGGCTGTTAACTACAAAGCTTATTAATAAACGATATCATTCAGGCACTGTAATATGCGGTTTTGCCCCAATAGTTTGAGCACAGCAGGGTGTGGAGTATTCAATCGGGAGGTTTACATGCTCATAACACATTTTCTGGACATCCGTAGCAGTCAAAATGGTCAACAACTTGAAGAGTTCACGAGTCCACATTGTACACTTTATTATTAATAGTAATAATATGTTTATTGCAGCAAAATTGCCTTACAAATTAACATAAACACTAATCACAACAAAACTTGATGAATGGTACATATCTTTCTTTACATGTAACGACATGATATCTGTCACATAACTCTCCACAGAGACGGCATATACAGGTCGCGCATGGGTCATGGAATCTCTCTGTCCGGCATGACTTATGGTGGATACCATGCACCGCAAGCCTTGTGACAAGATGCCTAACATGGTAATTCGCCTCTTTCCAATCCTTTCTAGTCATAGCATTTGTACTGTAAAAATCGACCCATATTTCTCGTTTCTTTTCTTGGTGTTCAAGTACTACTTCTTCATAAGCTGGCGTGGATGTTAGCAGCATTTACAATCGTAGATCTTCAAGCAACATTGTTTCATTCGTAATCTCGTAAACCAGTCTGGATGGCGTAAATTTAGAAAGGCAAAGTGCTCGCTTCAGGAAAGTTGCTTTAATTTTCTCAATGTCTTTTAAATTTTTTCTTGTAAGGTACTGCCAAATTACTTGTGTACCGTAAGTGATTATTGGTACAATTTTGATATTAAAAAGTTTCATCGCTGTTTGGATTGAAATCTTGGAGAGGTGTTGAATGAATAACAATAGGCCTACTTCATTCATTATACATTCAACTCAAGGGTCTTAAAAGTCGTTCTCCTCTCTAAGAGTATGCAACAATAACAACAGCAATAAGTCGCTCTCAATCCTTATGACGTTTAGCATCCCTCCAGACCTTCTTTTGATGGAATTGCATAGGCTACGCCCGTTGAACTCGACGTAGAGAGTCTTCGTGGAGCAGATGACGAATTGCTAGGTACTTTTAGTGTCGTCATTTCCAACAATTGTATAATAGTCATGTTTTGTTCCAACAATTATACAAGTGACTCAGGTACCTGAGTACTGACGATTCCTAACGTCTTTGAATTTTGGCCTCATAATATGTGGAGCTGTAAATTCCTCCTTAGAATTTTTTTTAAAGTTACACTGTTTTAATGACTTAATGGTGATACCCACTTCTGTCTGGATACCCGATCCTGCCCCCCTTCCCCTATCCATACAGGCTACGGTCCGGTCCCCTATTATCGGGTGGGGTGCACATCGGTCTTGCCGAGGCAATACAGGGCTTTTTTATTCCTTCAACTTTCCTCCGTACATTTCATTCGTCGCATTTTATTAATCACATTTCAGTCTTTATTAAACAGCACTTTAAATGTTTCAGATTTATCCTCATTCCAGATTTAACATCATGAATTAATTTAATTCTAAATGATTTCTACTCAGTATTGAGTGTAAAAAATGTCATTCCAGATACAGACATTGCAAATTATTCGAATAATGCATGCTATTAACATTCAAACACCCTTCCTAGTCCCATTCAGTTCCAATCTAGAGGGCATTCCTGGCGTGGAGGTACGCACAATAACCTCATTTTTTTTTTATCGAATGCAGTGAAGTTACAAGCGAGCAGTACCGCTTATTTACAGGGTCATTCATATAATGTATCCGCAGCTGAGGGATGGTCCCAATTGGCCGATACAAACTACGTTGCGAGACCTTGAATAAACCAGTTATCGTCGCAGACCGTCCCCTTTCCCCCGCACAAATGCTCCTCCTGCAGATAAGAAGACACCTCAGCTGCAGAGACACGATTTCTCGAAGATCCTGTATATATGATGCTATGCAATTGACAAGAAAGCCAGTAGGTTGCGTGATTTGGACGTCCATGTGCTTTACTTACACTGTCAGGACCTGTCCATGGTTGATTAAATGTTCAGAAAACAATTATTTGGTACTACTACTACTACTACTACTACTACTACTACTACTACTACTACTAATAATAATAATAATAATATAATAATAATAATAATAATATCGTATGGCCTCGGATGCCGGGTGCAAGCTTTGTTATTTGACACCCAAAGGGTAGCTTGCATGTCGAATTTCGTTGTTCCTTGAAGCACTATGAAAGTCGAGGAGGTTAGATATATAAGCTCCTTGAACACTATAGCGCTTTCTAGTAGAGAAATGAGGAACTTTGTGTTGGCGGAAGCTCCCGAGATTAATTTTGCCATTATGAACACGGCCTACTGAATTCAAATGGGTTCTTTGACATGCCAACATCGTATGACATGGTATCGTAATTTTTTCCGCCTTTCAAAAATCATATACCACGGCCAGGAGCAAACCTGCAAGCTTGGGGTTAGTAGACCGACACTTTGACCACTCACCCACCGTGGCAAGCAATAATAATAATAATAATAATACATCACACACTCGTCTACAGGTTGGAAAACACCAGAACGGCAAAGAAACTACTCAACATCAGAACAAACAGTAAATGTGGCACAGAGTGGCTGCCAGAGGTCCAGAGGGACCTACAACAGGTCAACATAGAACATCTCGAGGACCGCACCGAGTGCCGGAATAAAAACACTAATGTTGACTTTGAGCAAAGAACATCACGGCATCCTGGAAAATAATGGTCAGCTGAGCGGAGCATTCTGAGAGGATGAAAAGATTTTGGGAAGACAAGAGGGAAAACGCCCGAAGATGAAATCGTGAATTAAAGTTCAATTGCTCTCCTCGATTAAATAAATAAATAATAAGACAGTACTAACCAAGTCATTAGAATTAACAGAACGAAGTTAAGATGCTCCCGAGACCAGGATAACTGTTTTAATTGGTGCAATTCTATCAAGTTGACGTACTAAAGCGACCTGCTTGTCGTGATGAAGATGATATTACTGGTCAGAAGCCAAGCGAGAAGAATTAACAGAATGAAGTTAAGATCCCGCTGGCTGGACGGGAGTCGAACCCAGGGCACTTCAAACCAAATTCAATTGGCCTATCGTCTTAGCCACGAAGAGGGACACATATTTGGTGAACATTCATCATCAGAATAAATTAAACGCTGGAGATTAATTTGTACTTCGAAAGGAGAAGGCCAGTAAAAATATTCAAATTGATTGATTGATTGATTGGCAATCGTTTTGTTTACTCTCACAAGATTAAAGTACATTTCCTATAAGAAATGTGACTGTGGGGGAGTCTGATATTCCAAAGCACAGGAAGAGACGTTTAAAGCTAATCATTGGCACCACCACGTGTTTGTGAGGTATGCAGATGCATCCGAGGCAAGGATAACAGTTTGAATTGACTATTTAGGGACTGCTTAAATTCGCGGCGTTAACGTAAATATGGACTTTGATATGAAGGCGTCGTTAAGCGTAGAAAACCTTAAAGAGAAAGGAAGGAAGCTTGTAGTTTAACGTGACCGTTAATCTTGAGATCATGAGCCACGGGACCTCCTTTTTACGTGGAATCCGAACCACGGGACATGGCATTTTACTTCGAAAATCTCACACATGCATTGACCAGGAATCGAACCCGGACTGCCTTGGTGAGAGGCATACAGCTAGACCGCTGAGCCACCATGCCCCGCCCTCCCCCCTCTTAAGGAGAGACCGTACAGCAGGTAAGGAGGAGTCAGCTGGTAAGGCTGACGCTGGGTAATTGATTTTTACATTAAGTTTGACATTAGGATTTTACCTGAAGTATTTGCCAATTATGCGGTGTTACTTCTAAATATAGTTCGAGGACAAGTCATAGCGCTTTGATGTCATTTGTTGGTAAGGGCATAACACGAAATTTTGTAACCCAAGAGTGGGACTTATTAATATTATTAATATTATACAACAGATCAGCGCAACACTTGTATTGATAGAAAATTCCCCTGAAAATCATTCTTCTTCTTCTTCTTCATCATTTCCCGTTTCCAGATCCCTGGGTCGGGTTGCGAATCAAGGACCTCAACAGTTGTCTATCCAATCCATCATTCATTTCCTTCTTTCAACGCATCTTTTTCTTTTACTCCTATTTTCTCTATGCTTTCCTTCACCGTATCTATCCACCTCTTTCTGGGCCTTGTTTGTGGTCTTCTTCCTGGTATTTTCTCCATAAATATTCTTTTTGGTACTCTATAGTCTTACAATCTCATCTTATGTCCGTATCATTATTATTATTATTATTATTATTATTATTATTATTATTATTGTTACGTTATTAGGGGTTCGTAAAAATACTGGTCAGGCTATAATGCACTAATACTTTATTTACAATAGTGTTATTTACACTAGTTAACACTAAATCAAATTTACACAAATTAGGCCTACTTACTTCCACACACACATACACAGAATCTCACTTTATACAGCTACAAGTCACTATTTATGTACACTGATCTATACAAGTCAGTTTCTCTTGCAGTCACTATTTATCTTCCACAGTCACTATTTACATTATTTATATCCACATTTATCTTCACACCCCGTTTTCACTATTTACAGTCCTTCATTATTTATTTTCACTCATCGCGCTAGGCACGGCAAACTGCTTCACATTTATTTCTACTGGTCGCTCGGCACGGCACACACCGACAGCGCGGACTCACTCAGGACTCACACTGACTCCTGCTCGTGCACATCACTGGTATATAAACAATCGGCCTCTGGACTGGAATGTTCTGGGCGTCGCTACCTCTCGCGGCATTGAGAGTGTTCTAGTGAATTCTATGCTGGCACCACCCAGTCCTTTCTAGTTGGCTGTTCCCAATCAGGCCACCTCTTCCAGCAGCGAGTACGTTCTAGTGGTGGATTCTAGAACCCTCTAGCCCCTCCCAGCGATGTTCCGGATTGCCTTTCCTCTTCCAGTAGGTTGAAGAGACAGAATAGTCTGGAAGCCTTGCGCCAATAGTATACCTGCTTCGTAGGGCTATTGTTATCCTGGCGGCCTTGGGAGGAGCTTACCCAATTAGCCTGGCCGGACTGGCCATTCCGCATTGCTCACCCACCCCGCCTGCCCGTCACTACGAGGATAAAGAATGGCGACCGCTCGGCAATTGCACGAACCCCGTGCACGTTACACTGCCCCCTCTCCTCAAAGCAACTCGCCTCGAGTTGTTTATCGTGAGGCTATCCGAGGTCCGAAGGGGTTGCATTGACGGCGCTGATAAGCCCCTGTTTGGGCTGGCTCTCTCTCGTCTCGGTAGGTGGGATACAGCTCCTTGCTTGCATTTTCGCGACAGATGACATCGTACAGTCCGTAGCAAACAGGTGACCTTTCTACTGCGACGGCGTCCCTGTGGTGGTTTACGTCGCTTTGGTGGAGGGTAGCCAACCTCTACCGTTTCCTCTTCTCCGGCGGCGTCACTCCTCTTCGGTGGCGTGCCGCAATCTGTCCTCTTCGCCGCCGCCATTCCCCACGTGATGGTTTTTGCCTGCCGCAGGTATCGCCTTCCACTGAGCATCGAACGCTGAGGTACCATGGCGTCGCGATGCTCATCCGCGAAGATGTATGCCGCCTCTCGTTGTACGTGCTCGGGAGGCAAGCCAGCTAGCGCGAGTTCTTGAAGTGACTTACTCGCGCAACTGTCCTTATCTTCTAGCCGTAGCTGGTACATGGGCGGTAGCTGGTGGCCCACATGATGCTCCTCCAGCGTCGCGACGATCCCGTTGTAGCCGGTCCCCGACTGGATGTCGCGTAGCACCTCCGCCATGCGTTCCTGAAGTCCCGTGATGAGCTCAACTGTTCCGTCCTCCTGCGTGCACCCGGCATGGTTTGCCACAGTGTCGAACCCGGTCCCGCAGATCTGCCGTGATGTAGCCTCATCGACGTGCAGGGTCCTTCCACTCGTGGCACTGTCCCCATCTCGCTCAGCATTCCGACCTCCGGACTCCATGATGCATTCGGCTCGGTTATCAGCACCCTCTGCAGCGCCACTTTCCATACCGCCTCCAAGCTCGTTACACTCCGGTTTTGACTTCAGGACTGGTTTCGGCTCGTCTTGACTAGTTTCATGCCCACAATGCTCCACTTTATTTCCAGAACTTTTCTCAGTTTCCTTTTCCAAATTTTCTGGAGTTGCCGCCATTTTCTTTCCAAGGTTTTCGAAATGTTCTGTAATTTTATTTCCAAGGTTTTCGAAATGTTCTGACATTTTCTTTTCCACATTTTCCAACACCTCCCACATGCTACAAGGAATCTCGAACAGAAATGTGTCAGGATCCTCACCACCGTCCAGCAGTAACTGACGTAACCGCACTTGTAGCGTAGACTTGGTTCCTGTTGCATCAACATCCCTCTCTTCCAGTTCTTCACGCAATTCTGACACCTTCAGTTCTGAAAGTTTTACTTTCCTTGTCGCCATTTTACAGTCCAAACTTCGGGACACTCAAACAGTCAGCATACGATGAACTAGGCTTACAGACGGTACACACCAGACAGTCACTTAGCAATTAACTATCGTACACACTTCCTTAAAGTAGGCCTTTTCAAAAGTACGCACTGTTGCATACAGAAGCACTCACGTATAACCTGATCCCACTTCTGACACCAATTGTTGCGTTATTAGGGGTTCGTAAAAATACTGGTCAGGCTATAATGCACTAATACTTTATTTACAATAGTGTTATTTACACTAGTTAACACTAAATCAAATTTACACAAATTAGGCCTACTTACTTCCACACACACATACACAGAATCTCACTTTATACAGCTACAAGTCACTATTTATGTACACTGATCTATACAAGTCAGTTTCTCTTGCAGTCACTATTTATCTTCCACAGTCACTATTTACATTATTTATATCCACATTTATCTTCACACCCCGTTTTCACTATTTACAGTCCTTCATTATTTATTTTCACTCATCGCGCTAGGCACGGCAAACTGCTTCACATTTATTTCTACTGGTCGCTCGGCACGGCACACACCGACAGCGCGGACTCACTCAGGACTCACACTGACTCCTGCTCGTGCACATCACTGGTATATAAACAATCGGCCTCTGGACTGGAATGTTCTGGGCGTCGCTACCTCTCGCGGCATTGAGAGTGTTCTAGTGAATTCTATGCTGGCACCACCCAGTCCTTTCTAGTTGGCTGTTCCCAATCAGGCCACCTCTTCCAGCAGCGAGTACGTTCTAGTGGTGGATTCTAGAACCCTCTAGCCCCTCCCAGCGATGTTCCGGATTGCCTTTCCTCTTCCAGTAGGTTGAAGAGACAGAATAGTCTGGAAGCCTTGCGCCAATAGTATACCTGCTTCGTAGGGCTATTGTTATCCTGGCGGCCTTGGGAGGAGCTTACCCAATTAGCCTGGCCGGACTGGCCATTCCGCATTGCTCACCCACCCCGCCTGCCCGTCACTACGAGGATAAAGAATGGCGACCGCTCGGCAATTGCACGAACCCCGTGCACGTTACATTATTATTATTATAGCAGTTGTTATTACTGCAATAATCCGATCAACCTACTGTATATTGCAATATTGTAATGATTTATGTTGTTGCTGTTGATTATAATGATGATGATTCATTTAGGGGCTTGGAATATTATGGTCAGTAGCCTCGTGTATTTGGTTGAGTATGAAATTGGTTTGATAATCTGTGTTATTGTGCTGACTGCAGCAGTACGCGCAGCTGAATTTTTGGACCCAGGACTGAGACCTGAAATAAGGTACCATCCCAGCATTAACCTGGAGTAAGTGTGGAAAGACGCCGCGGAAAGAACACCTTCAGTATGAGTGCTGTCAAACCATAAATATCCTAATGCCAGCTACTCAGTTGAGCCGTGGAGCGTGCCTTAGACAGCTTGGCTATGCTGGTGATTTCTATTGATAATTTCTTCAAGTTGTTCTAAAAATAATTATCGTATGGATATCAAATAAATTACTAGATTCATTTTAGGCAACTGTGTATTGCAGGCTTAGGCAACGACGACAATGAACGTTATGACATCGTTTAATTTATTATTAAAATAATAGTAATAATAAAAATAAGGGCATAATCGTTACTAAAAAGTCCTGCATTTACTGTCAGTTTCTTGAAGTGAATAAAATTAGTTCATATAACAATAAATTTTTCCAACTTCAGTTATTCTAGGATCAGACAATGATGGTATGATGGTGGTGTTGATGACCATGGTTGTTCTGTGGGAATTAACAGCAAGATTGTCTATCCCAAAAGGAGTAATACCATATTTTTATCATTATTATTCTTATTAATATTATGTCTTTAGGTGTCTTCACTGGCCAATAGTTTTCTATGTCTTGTAGCATTAGGACTGCCAATATGGCACTTTCCAACTTCCGGAATGTTAATAGGTACGATCATCGTTAAAGGCTCAATCTGTGCTGATTGGAGGTACTTCGAAGAACGGTGGCAGCTTTGGTTTTAGGGGCTGGCTGCGTGGCTAAGCCACGCTTGGTGGGCCCAAGGTTGCAGGATCTAATCCTGGCGCAGCCAGTTGGCATTTGAAGGTGCGCAAATGTGAGGGAGCTGTGTCAGTACATTTACTGGCACGTTAAAGATCCCCTTCGGGGCTAAATTCCGGCACCCCGGTGTCTCTAAAAGCCGCAGCTGTTAAAAGGGACGTAAAACTAGTAACATTATTATTATTTGATTTTATGACGGGATAAATTCCAACACCACAATAAGATATTTTTCCTGTCTTTGAATTGTAACAATTATGTCAACTGCTTGTCCAATGTGGAATAGGGTGAGCAATGGATTAAAGAACGGGAGATTGAGTCTACATTTGTCGGATTTTTTTACAATATTAACACAGTAATATGCCATCGCAATGATGCTTGATTAAAATGAGGTCTGAGATAGAAAGGACCTGTGTAATATATAGCCTACAATTAGGCAGATTAGGGGCAGATGGCCTCGTAGTTACGCCCCTTAAAACAACAATAACTAACTAACTAATTAGGTATATTAGTTCTACATTGGACTACTTTCCTTTTGTGGTACCAGTATCTCTAAAATTACTGAGAAAATCAATGGGTTGTACACCTCATGCAGAGCAAACAGCACTAACATAATAAGTACCCCCAAATATCAATTCTATTTCTCACTCTGTTACCCTTCAGACAAACCACAGGACACATTGGGACCGACTATCAACACGCCCAGTCCTTTGATAGGTTAGTGTAACCCAAGGAGCAACATACGAAGAAATGAATGGAGAAACTTACGACCCAGTAGAATGCAATTAGGAAATTAAAGGAAGGTGGTCTGATATGTTTACTTATTTTGCCACAACAGCTTGGTCCATTGTGCCCTCTGGGTAGGGAAGTGATGACTACTTTACACTGATAAGGGCTACAATCTGAAACTTGTTGGATTTATTGTCATATGAATTATTTTTACTTAACTTGCAGACATTTAAATTAAATAGAAGACTTATTAATGACTTATGCCCTTAATCCTCCCTTTAATATTGAATTGGTAGAGGCCAAAGTTAGAACCCTAGATTTCTAAACTTTGAGGTAATCCCTCCATAGTTCATTCCACAGAGAGCAGTGTTTTCATCGTATTTCTACATCGTCATTACGGCTTTACTCAGAACGCAGTTCCTCTCTTCAGTGTCAAGTCTCTCGCCAGTCCGAATCAATACAAACCTCATTAATGTCCCTGTTTCCACAATGAAGAGTCTAGGGAATCTTGATCACCACAGGCGAACGTGTTAATACAATCAGCAAGCCATCAATGGATTATTGATGTTAGAAGCTATGGAAAGTGTTTTCAATTAAAAATATTTGTGCGGAATAAGAATATATGCTATCGGTACCAAACCTAATGAATATCAATTGTTAGTATTACACTCCTCACTACGTGCTGACGTGAAGGAAAGACGAAAGTGGTATCAAGGAAAAAGGAAACAATAATTATCTGAAAATTACTGCATTATGAATTCTTTAGACATACTAATGACGAACACAAACATCAGTAAAGGATATGTAGCTATCTCTGTAAATATGAACAAACCAAAAACTTCAAAGAATTTTAATGGAATACCAATAGTAAAAGAAACATATAAGAAAAAATAAATAAAATATACAACAAAGTTTGTAAATACTTTCTGAACGGCTCTTCAGATTGTTAGGTCATGTTCTATACTTCTTGTTATCAGGTGAGTAGGGGAGCAGTATGGGTTTAAACGCACCCCACCACCTCTCCCTCTGACGTCACATACCAACCCGCAATACATTCAGGGGCAAAGCCGATAACTTCCGAACCCGTGGTCGGAGATCCACGAATGAGGTGTCGTTGGATTCGGGCTGACGAGGGCTTTGCTATGGACCCTTTATTATATATTTTTTTTTTAGTTTGAAAATTTTTGTTTTTGAAAGTAGGCGATAGTTTGAAAACCAAACATGATAGAACGTTGTGCCATGGTTCAAACGAATGCTCTCTATGACCTTTATTTTTTATAATAAAACTTTTTTATTTTTCATGTTTTTTTGAAAACAATCCAAATTTGATTTTTATATTTTGGAAACTAGGAATTCTACAAAAAAGTTTGTTTGACATAAATGAAAGGTCCCTACCCCTCTACCCCCAAAATAAATTTCAAGTCTCTAGGACAAAACTTGTAGGTAGTAGTGGGATGAGGGTGATGCTGCTACACAGCCTACTTTCCTACGAACTTTGCCGATATCTCTCGAACGCATAATCGGATTTTAACGAACGAGGTGTTGTTGGCGTTGGGGTGACGTCCTCTTTGCCAAGAATGTTTGTTGGTGTTTAAAAAAATGTTTTTGAAAAAGTTTTTTTTTTGAAATGGTGAATTTTGGAAAAAAGTTTGTTTGACGTTAATGAAAGGTCCCTATGCCCTCTAGTCAGACAGAAAGTTTCAAGTGTGTAGGACAAAACAAAATGATAGCCTACTTTCTCGCTAACATTGGCGATAATTCGCGAACGCATGGTCGGATTTTAACGAATGAGGTGTTGTTGGCATTGTTGTGACGTCCTCTTTGCTATGCATGTGCGTTGGTATTTTTATTTTTTTGAATATGTTTGTTTCTGAAAATGGCGCTATTTTGGAAACGGTGAAGTTGAGAAAAGTGTTTGTTTGATGTAAATGAAAGCTCGCTACCTCTTCTAGGGAGAAACAAAGTTTCAAGGCTGTAGGAAAAAAAGAATTTTGAAAAATGCTCACTATTTTGGAAACTAGGAAGTTTACAAAAAAAAAAGTTTATTTTACCTAAATGCATGGTCCTGACCCCCTCTACCACGACAATAAATTTCAAGTCTCTAGAACAAAAATTGTGCATTTTAAAACTTTTTACCTGTTTTTTAATTTTAAATAAAGAGTGGTTGTAGACAGAGAAAGTCGATACCACTGTAGTGTGTTTGAACGAGGCTATCACCGGCCATGGTGAAATCAGCAAATGGCTATTTCGACGGGGCGATGTATGGCAGAACGACAGGGTGAGGGTTCGCTTTCCGATATTTTCCTCTGACGAACGAATGAAGGCGAATATTTCAAAAAACTTCCCTCATGGCGATCTTTCACGTTTTAGTAAACGGGTGATCAGTAACATGACAAATTCATAATTGTATGATGCAAATGAAAGCGAGGCTTTTATAGTTGTCAACAACAAGAACTTGCTTTGTATGTCTGACTGGCAGCCTAGAAAGAAATCCGCTCGAGGGTGGCTGGCTGACAGGATATGAAATGTTATCGCGATTCAGGAATGAGAGCGGACGTGACAACAGGCCAATGGAAAATTACAGTGACATAGAGGACACTTGAAGGTCAAACAATCTTACAACTACGTCAGAGAGATAACGGAGTAAGCGACTACAACTCCTCCCCCTACCATTGCCACAGCCAATTGTCAGGTAAGAGAGGTGTTAACAGCTCTGATGTGATGAATAGAGGGGAGGGGCGAGGAGAGGCTGGGTAACAGACACTTGTGGATGCCATTGCGCGTAGCGTGTCCGTACTGTTGTGATCTTTGCAGTGCAAACATAGGTTGTGTCTTATCTGTGTGAAAGGTGAACATATTCGTATGCCCGACCCAGTTAGTGACCATATTGGATATATTATGTATTCAGAGGTAAGTGTATGACGAATGCTGTTTAGTTTATTTTATGCTAATAAATGTTTAAATTATTATTGGTTTAGAATTTTATTGATGGATTGTTTTATTTTTTGTTTTAGATAATCTGCATACATGTTGTTGTTGTTGTTGTTGCCAAAGAGAGACAGAGAGAGATGCAAACCATTCCGCTCGAGCCTACAAAACAAGGCAAACGCAAGGCATTTTTACAAAGCGAGGTAAGATTTTTTGTTATATATAACCTGATTTTTGTTTTGTTTATGAAAGGTGCTATTTGGAATGGATATACTCATAATGGTTTATTTTATTTCTTTTTAGAGTGTGACCACGACAACCACTGTAGCAGTAGCTGATGAAAACCAGGGACGTGTGTGTTTGGGACCATTGTTTATCAGGCGGTCTACAGCTGAAAAACTCGGGTGAGATTGTTTTTTTCTTATAAAAATCATGTCTTTTGCCGTTGCCAATACATTAACTTGGGAATCCCTCGAGTCCTGTTTTAAGAAACGTTTCTGCTCTGGCCGCGTGGTGAATGTTAGGGAGAGTTTAATCCCAAAAGACTTTATCGAATCATGTTTTGAAATCTTTTAAGAACAAATTTGTACAGCGCAAAGGTTGCATAAGGCTTTAAAGGTCAATACACAACTCATGTGCGATTTCATATATAAAAACAATACACAACTCGTGTGCGATTTCATATATAAAAACAAGGACGGTGAGCATAAAAAACATTTTATATTGGCAGTAAAATGCGAGAGCTTTTGACAGCCGATAATCTGAACGAGTGGTATCAATGCCATGTGGTAAATGCCTTGCTATCAAAATTTGATAAACTGCAACAAGGACCGAGTGGTCTAGCATTAGACAGAATCCATTACCTACTAATCAACATTCGTCATTTCAACGCGTTGAATGCTGGGTCTAGCTTTATTGAAACACCACCAGCGATTGCCTGCCGGAGAGTTCTGGTGAATATTAAAAATTTTGATGATGAAGGTTTTCTGTGGTCTGTGGCCGCGTATTTACAGCCAGCACAGCGTGACATTTGCCGACCAGGAATGTACAAGGCCAAGTTTCAAGAATTAAAACAAAATTTAAATTTAACTCCTGTATCGTTCTCTATGGAATTAACAGGTTTGAACAAGATAACCATGTCTTTTCGTTCGTGGTGTATGGCCTTAATGGTAATGAGATTGTGGGTCCTCTTTATGCCACAAAAACCGAAACGACACCACATTCATCTTTTATATGTGTCTGAGGGAGAGGTGAATCACTATTGCCTTATTAAAAGTTTAAGGACAAGTGTGCAAAACATATTTGTGATCGTTGCATGCAATATTTTACAACCCCTACGCTTTTGGAACGTCATAGGGTAGATTGCGTTTCTCAGGAAGCGGTGAGATTGATATCGCTACCAGAGGACAAGGCTGTGTTCAAATTTAACAACATGCGTAAGCGTGACACTGTTCCCTATATGGTGTATGCTGATTTCGAAGCACTCACCACACCCATGGCGGGATGTGAACCAGATCCCACCATTAGCTCATCAACACACATTCAAGAACATGAGCCCTTTGCCATAGGATTTAATGTGGCGTGTGCCTATGACACCACACAATCCTTTTACAAATCCCGTGAGGGGCCAGATTATGCCAGATGGTTTTTCGATGAACTTGTTAAGTTGGCCGACCATGTACAGGTATTACTGGACCACCCAGTACCCATGAGCCTATCTCCAGAACAGCAGCAGCAGTATGAGCATGCCACGACATGCCATATTTGCGAAAAGACACTGATCAGTGCTGAAGACACCGTTCGTAATCACTCGAACTTTACGGGAGAGTTTCGTGGAGCTGCGCACAGTCAATTCAATTTAAAGTATCGTGCTCCTCGATATATCAGTGCCTTTTTCCACAATCTGGCGAATTACGACATTCAGTTTTTGATTCGTGAATTGGGTCATGCCAACAAGGGCTCGTTTACCATAATTCCCCAAAACCATGACCGTTTTACAACCCAGACATGGCAGTTGGGCAACTTAAGCATTCGATTTTTGGATTCCTTTAAGTTTATGACATCCTCGCTAGACAGTCTTGTGAATGGCTTGCATGAAAAGGAATTAAAATACACTGGAAACCATATTGAAAATCCTGAGCAATTTCAATTGTGCATTCGGAAAAGTATATTCCCGTATGATTTCTGCAACAACTGGGACGTGTTAAAGCAAAAAACTCTCCCACCACAAGACAAATTTTACAGGAAACTAACACGCAGTACCGTTACCGATGAAGGCTATGCACATGCATGTCAAGTTTGGCGAGCGATTGGCATTAAGACACTAGGTGAATAAGCTATGCATTACCTAAAACAGGATGTATTGCTGCTCACCGATGTGTTTCAAAAATTCCGTGAGTTGTGTCAGCACATTTACGGTCTTGACACGGCTCAATATTATACGAGTCCAGGGCTCTCATTCGATGCCGCTTTGAAATACACTCAAGTGGAATTGGATTCACTCACTGATGTAGACATGGCTCTATTTTTTTGAAAAGGGCATTCGCGGTGGCTTTGTGTCGCTTAACCAACGCCATGCCGAAGCGAACAATGTCTGCATGCCTGATTATTCACCAGACAAACCAGAATCGTACTTAATGTACTATGACGTGAATAATTTGTAAGGCTACGCCATGAGCCAGCCTTTACCCTATGGGGATTTTGCTTGGTTGACAGAAAAACAAGTGTCAGAATTTGATGTGAACAAGGCTAGCCAAGAAACAGGCCTTGTATATGTGTTAGATGTAGATATTGAATATTCCTCATCCTTGTATGATGAACATGTCGATTTCCCAACCTGCCTAGAGCAAATGCTTCCCCCTGACAGTAAAGTGAAAATTGAAAAACTCATGGGCACACTTTACAATAAAAATCGGTACGTGCTACTTATCCAAATGTTGGTGCAATGCCTAGCCCTAGGCTTAGTGTTGAAGAAAATCCACAGGGGTACTTCTTTTGCTCAAAAAGCATGGCTTGAGTCATACAGGCGACTCAACACAGAGCACCGACAAATGGCAACATAGCAGTTTGAAATTATTATTTTTAAATTAATGATCAACTGCATCTATGGCAAGTTCATGGAAAATGTCCGCGGATACCGTGACACTAAATGGGTCAATGTCTGGGAAGGACGTTACGGTGCTCGGCGGTACATTGCCAAGCCAAATTTCAAATCGATCAATATTATCCAAGAGGATTTGGCCACTTTTCAATTGAGTAAGACCAGCGTGACCATGAATAAGCCCATTTACTTGGGCCAAATCATTTTAGACTTTTCCAAATCGGTCATGTATCGATTCCACTACGAGTTTGCCAAACAACATTTTGAGGACGTCTCTCTTTTGTATATGGATACGGACACTTTTATTTACCACATTCGCCACTGCAACCCCTATGACGTCATGAGGCAGAATAGTGACTGGTTCGACACCTCTTCGTATAGCGCTGACAACATGTTTCAAGTGCCCATAAAAATAAGAAGGAAATGGGCGTTTTAAAAGGTGAATGCGGCGATTCTGATATGACGGAATTCGTAGGTTTGGCCTCCAAAATGTATGCTTATCGCACACCTGACTGTAAGGAAGCCAAAAGAGCAAAAAGTGTAGGTAGGGCAGTGGTAAAATCGCTACGTGTAGACGACTACCTGGCGGTTTTACGCACTGGCAAAGCTATGTCCCATACACAGTGCAGGATACAATCCAGCAACCATCATTTGTATCTTGTGGAACAGAGAAAACGCATCCCCGCCTCCATGGATAACAAACGTGTGTGGGCTGATGATCTGCTTACCAGCCTGCCCTGGGGTTATAATCTCAAGGAGGAGGTGGTGGGATTTCTCTGTTTAATCGTTTAGGGACATGACTTTTTTAACTCGTAGATTTAGTTTTTTTGCCATTGTAAATAGTGGATTTTGTAAATAGTATTTTTTAATAGTGGCAACCCACTTAGGCCTTTTGCTCTTTAAAAAGTTCTGTGCAACCTTATTTTTTATTTTTTAAATTTTGACTGGGTTGGGAATTTGAAAATCCCTCATGGTAAATGGTAAATAAGAAGTTAGTGCTTTTCAGTCGGTCAACACGAATGCACCCAAAAGAGTTGGGCTATGTCCTAATCCTGAAATAAATTCCATGAGATTACATGAGATTTTATAGCCTAAGTGTAATGGACCTGATGATGATCGCTTGACGATAGAAACTGGTCATCCTAGAGTATTTATTAATCTTATGTAATTTATTTCAGGATTAGGGCATAACCCAGCTCTTTTGGGTACATTCGTGTTGACTGACTGAAAAGCACTAAACTCTTGTTTACTAAGGCAACACAGAAAAAATGGCTTCTAACTACACAAATGGTAAATAGTTTGAATTTTTAAGGCTGTACAAAGGTGCTATTTTGTGTGTGTAAATATTCAATGAATAATATGCTTTTTAGTAACTTTAACGACTATTATTTAATTATTTTTTGTAATGTAAATGGTAAACTAAAAATTTCTTTTGGGATGAGTGTGCATGTCGAGAATGTGCTTTGGGAATAAATAAAGTGGTTGTGTTTGTTCCCAGAGACAGGTATGCTTGTATGTGAATGTATGAGTAGAGATAAAGCTGGTGTGTATGTATGACCAGAGCAGACACGGTGAGGTAGGTTGGGTGGGTGGGGAAATTGTCACTTACATATTAAATGGTCAATAGTCATTTTGTTTTTCAATAGTTTTGTTTTGTTTGAAATGTAGCGGTAAATAGACATTATTTTTGTAAAACAGTCTTAACCTGCAATAGTCGTAGACCTCCACGTTTCCGCAATCCCATAAACTCACTGCGTCATCATTATGGTCAAGCACTCGCATCAACATTAATTACAAAAAAAAAAAAAAGAACTTTGGACATACACCAAAGAGAAAAAATGTGAAAACAGCAAAATTGAAAATCCATGTTTCGATATCAACATAATTCAAAAAAGTTAAACCTGTCATTTTAAAAAAGTACAATGGGGAAATGCTCCATGTGTGAAATATGAAAATTCAAAAATTTTAAACAGACATTTTTTTTTAAGTGTAAACAACAAAATGAAAAATCCATATCATCAAAAAACGTAAAACTTCAAACTGACATTTTTAAAATACTGTAAATTGAAAATGGCAATGTGTGAATTGGTCATGTGTGAAATGTGAAAATGAAAAATCAGCCCATCAACAACATGATTTTTAAAATAAAAAAAACATCGTGCTCTGGTAAACCTTTGTTGTTTATTTCATAACCATAGGGATTTACAAAAATAGAATACAAGGAAATCCCAATTCCTCATTCCTCAGTTCCTCAATGTTTATGTCCACGCATCATCAACTTTCCTTTCATAGCCCTCATTGTAATCAGGGCTGCCACCTCTCACCCACTGAGGCATCACAGGATGTGAAACGTTGTTTAGCTTTTTTCAATAACAATTTATCTGCCACATGTCTTAAACCAGGATGACTATGGCGATAAGAAAGATCGTGTTCTTTACATCCTTGATCCAAAAGATTAATGGGAACATCACCACGCTGCAAACGTTTTTCGAGACGAGTTCCAGGGCCGCAAAAACGATAACCTGGAAGATGGATTACGAAAGGTAAGTACTGAATCACTTTGTCAATGACGCCATTGCCTGTACATGTCTGGCATATCCTTTTCCATGGATGGTGAAAAGGTTTGGTCTTCCTCCTCCTCCTCTGTGGACGATGTTTGTGTTTCTTTTTGTTGTTGTTGTTGTTGTTGTTGCCTTTTATCGCCATGACACCCGTGGAATGATTCAAGAAAGTCTTTACATGGACTTTTATGACCATGATAGGGTTTGACCAGCTGGCAAGTCGCACTCTGACGCATTGAGGGTATTTTCGCCATGGCCACCTGCTTACGGTGATCGTAATCCGTGCAGGGTTGCAATTCACTCAACACAGCGTCTTGAGTCCATGATTTTGGTGCATGTTGCCAGATTTCTTTCATCGCGTTGGCGGCCGCATAATAAATGAACGACTTGGGGAGTGCCAATAATTCCTCTTTGGTAAAACTGTCTAGTTTCTTTTTACACACAAAGAACTTGCCGATGGCTTTGTCCGTAGCATTGCCTTTCCCCATGATATCACGTTCTGTAGATGTTTACACGTCGCTTGTAGAAATCTCACTGGCGTCATTCACATGTAAATCTTGACTTATAATTTTGTTCAACAACTCTCAGCAGGCATTGGTGGTTAACACCAATCAAAGAGATGCCACGCATGCCCTAGGGCTGTATGGGTAATGTTGCCACAGGGGCAGCGGTCCATGAGCGTTTGCAGGGATGGGCAACCCAAATCCATGAGATCGATACATTGACAGTAAGGCGTCAAAAATGGTTGCAACCATTCACGTTTTTCATTACCTTTCACAAATACCACATTGGCCGAGGGCAAGTGCACCATGACCACGTACAAATATTCATAGGAAATAGTTCCTTGATTCCAGTATAGTTGCCTATGATTTTCAATCCACTGGGTTTGTTTACGGCCTTTTTCACACAATAAATCAAAAGCATGGGGCGGTTTAAATATCAAATGCATAGCCTGCGATATCCAAAAAGTGGTACAATCGATAATGGCCACTTGTTTAAATATAAATTTGTTGTCACCAATTTTAAACCCTTGGCAATCCACAATGAGTGTGCGCAACATGTTGACGCTTGCCTGGATCAAGTTCAACTGACGACTGACTGACGATCGACCACTAAAGTGTGCCCATGACATGGACTTACCTGCCATACTAGTTTAAAAAAAATTGAGGTTATGGTAGGGCAGGGGGACATGGGAAATAATATTAACAACCACATTTTTTTTAATGTGTAACATCTTTCCACTCGGTTGCTGGATATTTTTGTGGGAGTGATTTTGAAAAATGGGACGGAAGTGGATCGGAAAGATCGAGGTGGCACCAGCTGGCACACTTCCGTTTGATCGAACGGAATCATCAGTCAAACCTGTTCACATTTTCACGTATGTTGTATATTCTATTGTACGTTTCAAATGAAACAAGTACTAATCCATATGGTCTTTCACTCAATTCGATGGGTAAAAGTCTGGGCTGACTTCAGGTCCACGTCCATGTAGTGTAAACGTTTTACTTTCTGCCGACATACTGTTGACGTTTTTGCTTATGCTGCGTCTTATATATAAAAAATAACACAAACGTCCACACTGTTGGCTGTTAAACGTTTCTCTCACGTTTACCATTATATTATATCTTGATCCTGTTTCCAAAATAGGTCACTAGTTCCATGGGCGGGGGCAAATTCCCAAAACTGTTAAAGTACCATACGGTGGCTCCCCCTTTGACATAAGCTACATAATGCGTTCCTGGTTCTCGGTGATCATCCAAATTTACAACAGCACATTCCTGTTTCCAGGGTCGTGGGGGGTAATTGCTTCCGCATAAACACACCTCGAAAATGAGAAAGCTTTATTTGTTTAGCATAGCTTTCCACTTGTTGATGAGTCAGGGCATGTCTTGCTATGGCTGAGGTGAAATTTTTATTTTGAAATGGTGAAATCAAAACTCCTTGTTGATAAAAGGCTGGCTTTAAATTGGCATTTTAGCCCCCATAGCAATCGCTTCCATGGTGCCATTGTGTCGCTGACTTTCTTTTAGTTGTTGCTTGCCCTGCTGTGCAGCTTTAATGGTTTTCGCCACCGCACTAGCACCACCCAAATGTGAACCCAGAGCAGCCAGACCGGCAAATAATGCAGGTAAAATCTCGCTCGTTTGGGGACGGGAATCACTCGCCCTTGTTTTGAACCCTGTCGCCGACATTTTGGAATAACACGTTATTTTTTCTTTTTTTCTTTCGCAAGGGCTTGTCCACTAATGCCTTAAGCCCAGGCTTTGCCAAGGACAGAGTCTTATTTTTAGTCTTTTTAGTCTTTCTCACCACATATCTTTGTTTCACCATGATGATGACCAACAACCTTACACAAGAAAGTTTAAGTGACAACTAACGTGAGGTTATTATTTCATGGTTGTATATTCCAATTCCACATAAAGTGGGAAATCGTTTGTGTTTTTTCCCACTTGCTTTTCATCCCATGTCAACATGAGATGAAACGATAATTCGTCACCTGCATTGACCATTTCATGGTTATGGACCAACATCCTATGACAATGTATCTCTATTTGTAAATGGTTCTCATCAGGCATAGCTTATTTCATCATAATGTAATCGATAGTGGCTTAAACCCGAAGCAAGCTCATAGGTCATGTGCTGGTCATGGACTAGCGGTAAATGGTTTCTGTCATTCACAGGTTTTTCATTTCTCAGATACACTAAAAATACGGATGGGATAAATTTATAAAGCCTTTTCATATCATAGGTCACGTAACGTTTGGAACAGACATCGTCTTCGTATTGTGGGTCTTCCACGTGAATAATGCGATGATGGTTATCGGTATAGCCATTCACTATAAGCTGAAGCACATTGTCATAAAACTCGTGCACCAAGTTATCCACATACTTTTTGTAGTGACGTCTGTAGACACTTGAGGATGTATCACATGGGTTAACCGCTTTCCCTTAAAGTCATAATCTCCCTGTTTCGTGCGTGGCACCACAGACCTATCCAAATAGTGTATATGAGCAGGATCTGTTTGTTGTTTAGGATCATGTGTGGGAAAAGACCTAGCTTTGGCCATCAACGCACGTCCAAAGACATCCATCGTCAACCTGTAGTAGGCGTCTACTGTTTTTATATCAAGGCTCGGTTCCATGTATCTAGACAGCCTGCTAGCCTCTCTAAGCCTTAGTTGATATGAAGATTAATAAGCGGCAAGAGTCATTCCCCATGGGCGACATGGTTTCCCATCTCTGTACCACATCACGTGAACAACGTCATGGTTCACTGTTCCCGTCTTCCATTCGCTGCATCATTGTGGGACCTTCGGGATGTGGAAAGACCAATCTTTTGCTGACGCTCATCTCAGCAGCCAATGGTCTGCGTTTTCAAAATATGTATATTTTAGCAAAATCTCTCTACCAACCCCTCTACGTATTTCTGGATCAAGTCATGTCTGGATTACAAAAGGAAAATATGGGTTATTTCACATTTTCCATGCAAGAAAATGTTATTGCCCCGGATGAGGTAAAGCCTGATTCACTCATGATTTTCGATGATGTATCCACGGAACGACAAGGCATCATTCAAAGCTATTTCAGCATGGGTCGTCACAAACATATCGATTGCTTCTATCTTGGACAAACATATTCTAAAATATCCAAACAGTTGATTCGTGACAATGCCAATGTCATTGTTTTATTTCGCCAGGACGAGAGGAATAGTCGTCACATTTATAATGAACCTGTGAATCCGGATATGACCTTTCAAATGTTTACAGAATTGTGTACCAAGTGCTGGAACACTCAACGTCATGCCTGTTCAGTGATTGACAAACGAAGTGAACTCAACCAAGGACGTTATCGCTTAGGGTTTGATCATTGTATTGCTGTTTAAGGCACTGACTCATTCCCTCTCAAGTCATTTGTCAAGACACCATGGCGTTAGCATAGAGTCAATTGAAAAAGCATATTATTAGAGCAAAAATACTATTCGCCAAAAGTTTCGTCAATTGAAATGATCACGTGCGGATCATGCTTTGTTTATTCCACAACATTTAGCACCTCCGCTAAAAGCCATGCTTACACCCTCTTTCAAACCATGTAAAACGCTAACCACTGTTTCACAAGCCACGCAGACGCTACACGAGGACCCTGTGGAAGAGGAAGAGGAACAGGAACAGGAAGATTTGACTAGTGTTAGCGAGGTTGAGGATGAGGAGGAACAAGTGTTTACGCCTCAAAAGAAAGTCCTCACCCCTTGCAGAGTTTTTGAGAAAAAAGAAATCATTGGCCATGGTCGAAACACCTTGCCCTTCCAGATCGTCTCCGTTTTCACAACTCTTGGCTACCTCTCAACATTAAGCTCAACTGAAAAGCATGTTAATAAAATATTATGGATCAACACTGGAACCCTATTTCACCGATCTATGTATTGGAAACACAGATACCACATGATGTTCGCTATGAGGATGATAGTTTTAAAATTGGTGATTCATCGATTAAATTTGCTCGTACTAAATCTGTTATTAAAAACATCAATTATAAATTAATGCCAGGACTGTTAAAGTTGCTATTCTCTCGAACCCCCTCTTCCCATGATTATACGCCACAGGACCTTGGCAAATATAAATCCATTTTATTGGACACCCATGCGCACATAGGACAGTATGATCCCACTCAAGAAGTGAATGCCAATATATCTCAAAAATATAAAACCATCATTGCAAAAATGTTTCCCAAAAGTACTCGTCGTAAAGCGTCCGCTTCGGGAGTGGCATTTAAACCCTTAAAACCCCTTGTGGATGTTACTTACTGGCACAATGCCAATAGGCTAGTCCAGCGGCTACAGTTGTTGCATGCTTCACGTCAAGCTGGTCACACCGGTCACGATTGGGAAATTCAAGAAATTGAGGAAGAACTTCGAAATGCCAAAATTATTGTTTAAGCCCTCACCCATTAAAATGGGTATTGCTCACGAGTTGCATCGCCCAGCTAGGCGTCACTATCAGCGACTCAAGGTGATTTCACGTGGTGTGGATCAACTTTGACAAGAAGACCCGGTTGAAATGATACCCTATGCTAGCGTTAACGACGGTGTAGGCTACATGTTGACCGTCATTGATGTGTATTCCAAAATGGCCTTTGTTGAACCTGTTCGTCGCTAGTCTGGTCCACAAGTCACCAAGGCCTTTCAACATATTATTCAACAATCCAAACGTCAACCTCAGTTGCTACAAACCGACCAGGAGAAAGAATTTTTCAACAAGGATTTCCACAGTTTTCTCAAATCTTTAGATATTCACCAATACACCACGTACATCAATCTCATATTCAGCGTGGTTGAGCGGTTTAACCGAACATTGAATACCCATATGTGGAAAGCGTTTACCGCTCAAGGCTCTTATCGCTGGTTGGACATGTTACCTGAGCTAGTGTCACGTTATAATGACACCAAACATAGAACAACCACATTCATAGCAAAGAGGACGTCATCCCAACGCCAACAACACCTCATTCGTTAAAATCCGACCATGCGTTCGTGAATTATCGCCAATGTTCGCGAGAAAGTAGGCTATCATTTTGTTTTGCCATACATACTTGAAACTTGCTGTCTGCCTAGAGGGCATAGGGACCTTTCATTAACGTCAAACATACTTTTTTCCAAAATTCACCGTTTCCGAAAACAAAAACAACAATTTTCATTTTTTTAAATACCAACACACATTCATAGCAAAGAGGACGTCACCCCAACGCCAACAACACCTCGTTCGTTCGTTAAAATCCGATCATGCGTGCGAGAGATATCGGCAAAGTTCGTAGGAAAGTAGGCTGTGTAGCAGAATCACCCTCATCCCACTACTACCTACAAGTTTTTGTCCTAGAGACTTGAAATTTATTTTGGGAGTAGAGGGGATAGGGACCTTTCATTTATGTTAAACAAACTTATTTGTAGAATTCCTAGTGTCCATGATATAAAAAAATCAAAATTGGACTGTTTTCAAAAATCATGAAAAATAAAAAAGTTTTATTATAAAAAATAAAGGTCATAGAGACCATTCGTTTGATCCATGGCACAACGTTCTATCATTATTGGTTTTCAAACTATCGCCTACTTTCCAAAACAAAAAAAATCATTATTTTTTTAATTATAATAAGTGGTCCATAGCAATGCCCTCGCCAGCTCGAGTCCAAGGACACCTCATTTGTGAATCTCCGGCCACGGGTTCGGGAGTTATCGGCTTTGCCCCTGAATGTATTGCGGGTTAGTATGTGACGTTGGAGGGAGAGGTGATAGGGTGCGTTTAATCCCGTACTGCTCCCCTACTCAGGTGTTTCTCCACCAAGCGCGGCTGGCATTTTCTAAGATTCTAAGAGATTCTCTTACGAGGTTTCTATTGGCTGTTGGTGTTTCCTGAAATGTACCGGTACTTAGAATATTTTGAACATTCTAAACTCATGTTATATGCTTAAGCAATAATTTCTTGCGGTAGAATAAAGTGGACTGGAAATTTTCCGATCTGCTAACTTGCTTGCTTGTAAAGAGAGTGGAAAGCAACACAGCTGGATAGCAACACTTACGCAGAGGTGTCCATTTACATGGACATCGCATGGCAGAAACAAATTAAATTACTTAATTATTGAGTGTTACCTTGATCGCAAACTGCTTGAGTGCAGAACTGCTGAAATTCTCCAACACAATGATCGTAACGTAAATTAATTATGAGAAAAGAAACGAACGAAACTATTTGTGAATTTTCTTTAGAAATAATGTGAATGTAACGAAACAAGTATTTCCTAACATCGCCGATCATAGGTGTGGTGCATAACTGTTTCAAAAACGACACGGCTTCATCCCTTTTCCATGTGAATCCTGACTTTTTTTAGCCACGTGTTTTCAGCAATAGTTTATGTTAAAACTAACGTAACATACTTAAGCTTTCCAATGTCAATATTAAACGCTTAAGTTACTTTTTGTCATATATAGTTGCATCTGAACTTAAAACAACGATCACCATCACCACTTTATCAGATTTCATTCCTCAGCTTGCACGTCAAGTGTCGTCCACGGCTGTGATTGCCAAGTGTTCCGTGACTGAAATATTGATTCCTAATGGTATCCACCTAATAACGCACATTAACGTGTGTCTCGTTCTCTCCGTAGCTGGCATACGATGTAATGGTTACATATAACTAGATTTGTTTTACTCCTAGTGCGTATACATACTGTGCATTCATATAAATAAGAAACTCTATACGGCGATTGCATCCGATTTATACCCGGACAGAAACATTAATGGTAAATATGTAATTTGTGGAGAAGTGGGATTCTGAACAAATTGCAATACATTTGCATGTAAGACAAAATTCTAAATTATTTAATAATGTATAACTATGATAAAATGAAAGCTGCGAGGACGATAGATAACTGGTGTATTAAGAACTAATGTTGTTCATGTAACGTTCAGTAAAGATGTAACTCATAGATTAATTCATTTATTGAACTGTAAACCTTGGTTATTTATGCTTCAGCGGCAAAAGTTATCCAGAGGTCAATTTGTATTCGATACTCTGACAAAAGTATATCCCGAAAATCAGACCTCATCTCTACAAGAATATTTCTTTTCAATTTGCCAATTTTCAGTTTACATAATTATTTTATTTGATCAGTACGATTGAATACGGGCTAATACGTTCCTTCGTCCCATAATTTTCCAAGTCGTGTTAAGGTACAGTTAATTATAAGGAAAAGCATCGACTAAAATATCAGAAGAACGGTTCTTCAAGGATCTGAAATATCTACGCTACTTTAGCCTATTTTCATCATATGAACAAGAAGTTCCGTGACGAACTAAAGAGCCTACTTTTCTTAAAATTTAAGATTCATGCCAATGATTAATCCAAATGGATCTATCTAGAATAATGACGAAATTAAGTTGGTAATATCGAAATTTCTAATTAGTTCGAAATACTGTATACCTGGCATAATGTAGCCTAATAGAGAACTACAGTTGGCAGCCCTGGTGACTGAGTATATTCTTAGTTCCATCTCTTAAGGTACAGAATACAAAATTTGGTTGAATTCCAATGGATAGCATGGACGTTCCATGCAGTTAAACATTGCATCTAACAGCGCGCGTAAAATCATGTTGGCATCAATGACATACATGTATTGGTCAGAAATAATCTGAAATAATATGATCTATTGTTGTGTCAATTTAGAATGAAATCCATTAGTTAGTAGAGAAGTTACATGCATTTTAAAATTGGACCTATCAGCAGGCTTGGAATCATGTTGGCAGCACTGGCGTAGGCCTATATTAGTTACTCCAAATTAATCTAGAATGCCAGGTACTATACGGTGCAAAGTTTAGAGCTATTGGCTTGCATACTTTCTGATATATTGATACTAGGGTAACAAAAATAGAGACAGTATTTATTAACAGTTGGCAGCCCTGGTTGCTCCTAAATATACGCATAGTCATATCTGTTATGGTACACATAACACACATGAAATTAGGTTGAAATCCAAATGATAGTATAGAAGTTACGTGTATTTAAAGTTGGACCTCTCAGCAGGCTTAGAATCATGTTGGTAGCACTGACGTATATAAGTTATTCCAAATTAATATAGAATGTCAGGTACTATGCGTGTGCATAGTTTAAAGCTGTCTGTTTGCATACTTTCTGATATATTGGTATTTGGATAAAAACAATAGGGAGTGCATTTATTAACAGTTGGCAGCCCTGGTGGCTCTTAAGAATATGCTCATTCATATCTGTGTATGTACACATAGTACATACGAAATTTGGTTGAATTCCAATTGATAGTGTAGAAGTTATATGCATTTAAAAATTGGACCTATCAGCAAGCTTATAATCATTTTGGCAACACTGCCATGTATGGCCTCCAGGAAATTAAACTTCAATATTATTATCTATACGTGTGCCAATTTTGAAATAGCTCCCATTCATACCTTCCAAGATATCCAACATTGAGCTCAAATTTCAATTGCGATTTTTCAGCAGTTGGTAGCACCGACATCATTTTCAAATATAGCCTGAGATATTCAGGTATAGATCTTTACTCCTACCAAATTTGGTTTTGGTTGCTCCAGCCATTTAGGAGTTGATAGGGGGGGGGGGACACACACACAGCCAGCCAGACAGACAGAAGGACTGACAGAATGACAGACAGACAGACACACATTTTCCCGATCTCATAAGTCTACTTTTTCCTCATTTTTGCAAAATGTGAAAAGTAGGCTAAAAATGGGCATATGAGATCACCTTGTGTCCGTGTGTGTGTGAGAGAGTGTGTATGTGTGTGATATGTGTTGTATAAAGCTAAACGGCTAGAGCAATTTCATTGAAAATAGGTAAGGACATGGTACTATATCGTCCGACCACCAATGTGTCCTTCAAATTTAAATAAGTTTCACCAATCCAACGTGGCGGCCGTACAATATATTTCATGGCATTCTAAATCTCCGAAACCATTACCGATATCACTACTGAAATTTTGTTTAGCGAAAGAAAATATCATCACCAACATGGGTCAGGTGTGCGTGCATGCTTACCGATATCGACAACAATCAGCGAATCTCATAAAATGATGCATTGAAGTAGCTTAATGTAATTGACGCATTTGTATGCAGTACAGGGTGTAAATAAAATGGCAAACGATAACCATAAGGGATTGCAGAGAATAATACGTGGATGACTTTGGTCAATCCTAGTTTAATGTTATGGAATTACATGTCAATTTGTGAAAAAATAATATTTCTATTTTGGTAGCAACTGGCGTCAATAGAGAAACTCATACCCGCACAGCAGCACACTCGTACTGTGCACTCTAATAACAACAATAATAACAACAATAATAATAATAACAATAACTGATTAACAATAATGTTGTTTGTTTTACGTCCCTCTTAACTACTGTGCCTTTTAGAGACGCCGGGGTGCCGGAAGTTTGACCCGAAGTGCATCTTTAACGTGCCAGTAAATCTACTGACACGGCTCCCTCGCATCTATGCACCATCAAATGCCGACTGACTGCGCCAGAATGTGATCCTGCAACCATGGGCACACTAGGCGAGAACGTTACCGCTGCGGCACGCAGCCAGTCACCAACAAACTGTGTGGATACATCCAACACCTCCCGTAGAATGGAATAATGTGACACATTGCATTCATCTATTCCTTTCGTTGTTGTTGTTGTTGTTGTGTTGTAAATTTGTTGTAAGAGATTGGGACATCTTGGTCATCAGCCCCGTGTATTTCGCTGTGTATAGAATTCGTCTGAAAACCTGTGTTTCTGTTGTGACTGTAATAGTGTGTGTAAATGTAATTATTAGGGTCCGGGGACTTGCAATAACGCACTATCCCGGAATTTGATAGGAGGGAGTGTGAGAATAGCCAATTGCAGGGCCTGGATTCGAAACTGCAATCTCTGGACTTGCTGCTGATCATTTCCTTCCTGCAGCAATTTGAGTGGAATTCCTGTGGGAAGATGACCGTCCGCAAAAAGCTCTGTACCGTTTACTAACATTCATCACGTACCGTACCAGAGATATAAAGTACAGCAGAAAACATCGTTTTATATCACTTCTGGGTAGGCCTATTACTATCAACATGAGTAAATGGATCATTTTGTTTCAAATACAATTATTTATTTATTTAGCGTATGGCAATAACAAAACTGAATTACAACATAATAAATATACAAAATTAATTTAACTAAGTCATTAGATTTATAATTTAATATCTAAATGCTCTATCCATTGAAGGGCTGCCTCTGACACTTCATAGAAATCGTTAAGATTTCCAGGGTACGCTCGACGGCTGCAACTTGATATAATGTGTTGGATGGTCTGATGTTCACTGCCACAATCACATTGGGGAGATGGGACTTTTCCCCAGCGGTGAAGACTCTCTGCGCAGATGCCATGGCCCGTTCTAATCCTGTTAATTGTCTTCCATGCATGTCGCGGGAGATCCATGCCTGGTGGCTTTGTGGTGGTTCTTATTAGAGTCTGATGTTCGACATTATTAGTTCTACTCCACATTTCCGACCACTTCTTGTTCATGTTAAAGCCCATTTCTTGTAACGATTCTGCCAATATTATGGATGGCCGCCTAGATTTTAATCTACTCCTTTTAAGCAGAGTGAATTGGGAGCTGTGGATTTTTATTCAATTTTTCATATTCCTTGAGAAGGGCTCAAATACAATTAATTGTATACCACCCCACATGTTAATGTGCATGTTGACATCCTGTATTCCACTGCAAATTCTATAATGGGATTGCGTTTCTATAATTCGAGTCGTTCCGAAAGGAACTCGGATTGCCAAACTACCTTGCTCTAAATCTCGCATTGATGTATGATGTGTGGTACTGTTATGGATTCAGTATTTTAAGGTATTGTACCTTGCATTAAAGAAACTTAAGTTATTATTAAATCGAATTGAATGAATTCTTCTTTGAGTATACGGAGATGTTCATAATACAATAGGCTATACTCTTTTAATACATGAACTTGGATTTCAAGGCATGGGCAAATGGTTGCTTCTTTTTAATGCGGAATGTAAATGCGATTCTATAGCATCCAGATACGAAAACTACATTGTGTAATACATCGTTCAATTGATATTGATGAAAAATATGCTATCTACATTGTCTTGCCTTGTTCAACAACATTTCTACTGACGAGCTCCATTTGCAGACAATTGGGGGATAACGCCATTGCTAAGTGCCGTATTGTAGATAATGGATGCGCCCTCTTTCCCTAAAGAACTTTTTCCTGGTAGAAACACTGTGTGCAAGGTGAAAATAAAGTTTTTTTAATGAGGAAATATGGTTTTCTTTGAAATCCATGTGTCCATTGGAATTTGTCTAAGCAATTTTCAGTACCTGACAATAATTCAATTCTACCTAATGGGAGGAAGAGTTTCCATTAGTTGATATGTTTGTCATTTGAAACTGAAACAGTTTGAGACATGATGCAAGGTCCCTTATTTCTAAAAGCAATCGATTGCGTGAAGATTGCAGGTTGCATGGTGTATTGCAGTGTAACTCTTACGTTCTCTAAGTCTGAACCTGCAAGGCGATGCAGAGCTTTCTCCTATTATCACAACTGGCAGTTCATAAAATATGCTCTTGTAAAATGATTTGTCTTCAGGCTCTACATATTTGTAGTTTAATTTTTCGGGCGTTTATTTTTACGGGCATTCTCTCAGCATAAATGGAAAGGAAACATTCATCCTAACTCTACTGATTTACACTGCATACATTTTCATCCTCTTCACTTGTGTGTATGTGTGAATATGTCTGATAACCTGTGCCATTGTGGTGTAAATATCTATTTACTTGGTTTAAGCCTTGAGAAGAGTGCTCCAGACTAGAAATAAGGTAATATCCAAGATATGCTTCAAGTGAGTTTTGAAATCATACTCAGCATGATCGCTGTTAGTGCCATGATTCGAACGTTGAACTTTCTAACGTGCAGCTACTCAGTTCCCAACGTTCAGTGCGCTTTAAGACACTTGGCTACAGATGTACTGTTAGTGTTATGTTGGAGAAGGATATTCTGACATTAAGCTTTGGGCAAGTAGCCTTCCTCGTCCCTCTTATAGCCTCCTCTATGCGTAGTGGCTAGCATTCTTGGCTGTCACCGAGGAGGCCAGGGTTCGATACCTGACTCTGCCAAGAAATTTAGTCCTGGTCTGAGGGCTGGAACGGGTTACTCTCAGCCCCGTGAGACAAAACTGAGAACAGGTGGGTTTGATTCCTACCTCAGCCATCTTGGAAATGGTTTTCCGTGGTTTCCCAAATGCCCGGATGGTATCTAATATAATGCCACGGCCGCTTCCTTCCCAATCATATCTCCAATTTACAAATACACTCACTAGTACTGACATCACAGTGACTCAGATTATCAGACTACTTCTACACACACCCAGGTACACGTGGCAATATGAACACGATGTCGCAAAGTCCCTAAAAGAATCAACAACCACTCCCTCTTATCTTGGCTCAGAAGTTGTCCGAAACTCTACAGGCGGCAAGTGTTGATATTGTAATGAGTCCTTTTTGCTTGCTCCTCAGGCCTATGGAGATGCATTCCAGGCCACTATGAGAGTCATTCATCACAACTGGCACGTTAACGATTTTAAGAATTATTTGAAGTTAATGGTTAACGTTATTTATTGCTTCGAGCCGGCTACTATCTCCGATCAGTGGAGTATTTATTGTTGAGCCTCGTGATCTACTTTCATCAGGAACTGAAAGTATGTCAGGGCTGTGTTGAAAACAGAAACAAATAAGACGTTCTGTCAGGAACAAATCGACTACTTTCTTTGAAATTCATGGTTTCGTTTTAATGTTTGAGCTCTTCATTGCGCGGTGTTAATCAGTGGAGTTAAGATGGACTGTTCTTTTCCATTTATGCTGAGACCATGTCAAAGAAAAGTGGTCAACACAGTGAATGTCGGTGAAAAAGAAAACTGTAATTCTAGAAAAGTACCCTTATTCGATATCTTAATGTGCATGTAGTCTACTGGTCACCTTGACTCTCCGCTGCTGATTTGCTCCAAAGGTAAAATTTGGAACTATGATGAAATTTGTTTCAACTTCTAATGATGTTCCTTATTATAATAGCTAACACATCATTCGTTATATTGACAGTAGTGGCTACGCTGGTTAAAGCGCAGCGTTTGGTCATGACTCGGTAGACGCGTGGGTTCGAGCTCCATCGTTGGCTGTAGTTCAAATGGTTTTCCGTGGTTTCCCATTTTCAACACCAGGCAAATGCTGGGACAGTACCTTCTGACAGGCCACGGCTGCTTCCTTCCACATCCTTGCCCAATTTCATTCATCTTCATCCATTCCATCTCTCATCCAGAAGCGCAGGTCGCCCACGGGCGTCGACTAGAAAGACCTGCACTCGGCCTCTCAGGAGGCTACACGACAAAAATAGTACATTATGCAACGAGCCTATAATGGCTATAATTAAGACACGAGTATTTTTATAAAACGAGCGTATGCGAGTTTTATAATTTCCATACGAGTGTCTTAATTACCATTATAGGCGAGTTGCATACGACTGTTTATTTTCGACGATAATTATAACTTTATTATATGTTTTAACATAAATATTCATAAATATCTGTTCAGTCACTAGAATGTTGTGATCGGGTGCTGCGGTGGGTAGTATATCTGTTTTTCCAAGCTCTCTGGACAACCGAAGCATGCGCTCTGTGTGCTTCAATACCATATGTTCAGATCAAGACCAACTACATGGCCTTGTTCAGATTGTGCACCAGTATTCAGTAAAACTGTCACTGAAGTCGTGTCAAAACCACGCGCTGTGTAGAAATTGGTTTTGGGGATATTAAGGTACAGTGCTATTTCTTGTCTCATATTCGCCAGTTTATTTACGCGAACATATGGACGGTGCGTATTCCATGTCGGTAATTTATTATCGTTCGATGTTGTGTTTATGTCCGATATGTTGGATTTTGAGCGCATTCAGTAAAACTGTCACTGAAGTCGTGTCAAAACCACGCGCTGTGTAGAAATTGGTTTTGGGGATATTAAGGTACAGTGCTATTTCTTGTCTCATATTCGCCAGTTTATTTACGCGAACATATGGACGGTGCGTATTCCATGTCGGTAATTTATTATCGTTCGATGTTGTGTTTATGTCCGATATGTTGGATTTTGAGCGCATGCGCGAAGGTATCGTTACCTAATTGGTCAATGAACGAGCTCTGATTGGCTGGAGAAACTGTATCGTAATGAAAAACGGTGTTATAATGACCATCATTATGATACAGTTTACTGACCCATAATAGTGAGGGTCGAACATAAAAAAAACATTCGTTATTATGGGTCATTGCTTAAGAGTTGTCAGGTTTTTATTCAACGTAGGAAGTTAATGTGGAGTTAATATGGACTGGTCCTTTCCATTTATACTGAGAGAACGTCAAAGACAAGTGGTCATCAAAGTGAATGTCGGTGAAAAGAATCTGTAATTATTTTTGGACATACGGGGGTGTCCGAATTAGCCAACAAGCTTCGTAACTTGGATGAAATCTTACGTTTGAGTAAGTAGTATACTTACTACATATTACTCTCAAAACTTTTGTTTAGATCTACATTAATGCAACATTTGGCGGTAACTCAATGAACATTTTATATGATAGTCTACCAATGTTAGTTCAATTTCTGAATTTTGAAGACAAGAGAAACCACCGTCCACCCTTCTTCATTTGTACAGTTATCAATATTATTGCAGGCATTAATATTGATAACTGTACATTTTGGATGAAAAAATGTGTTAAAAAGTTTAATTTAATGTTTTTCACTTTGTCCAGTAGCATTGCGAACAGCTTAAAGAAGATATATTTCTGCGTAAGTGATTGCAAACAGGTGAAATTATCGAGGGAACAGTAACTCAACTTTGTTGGATGTACGTCTCAGATAATTCACTGATGTATAGTTAGGTCTGGACAGAGGGGTTATCGGAATTAGCCGACAAGCTTCGTAGCTTGGAATAAACCTTAATTTGGACATTCTTGTAAAGAACCCACAGGATGTGACACAATTAACACAGTGAGGTGGAGGGGCACATAACCTTAATGTTCCTCCCCTTTAAAATAACTATCAGCACCAGCACAGTGCGGTGAAGAACTCTCGATGTGTGAGTACATTCAGCCGCATGGCTAGAATCAAGTTCTGCTCCGTATTCCATGAACGTGTTCACAAACCATTTCATCCGGAAAGTTAGTTAATGCATGTTGTGCGATATTGTGGAAGTCAACAAGCTGGCTTGAAAAATGGAAATAAACTGAGCATAAAAAGGTCAACAAATTAGGTTGTAACACAATTCTGAACACAATCACAAACTGAGCTTAATGGTGTCAAATACGGATCAAGGATGGATTCTTACTGTCGCTCGACAGAGCGCCGAAATATGCTTTGCTTGGGTGGTGATTGATGGTGTGGTGTTGACTATGGGCACAAGCTGTTTGCAGCATTCAGCCAATCAAGTACTGTAGTTACGTTTTTGTGTGTCCATTAACTGATGACTTCCGTTGCACTGTAGGTGTACGGTCTCTGGTAGTTGAGGGCAAGGAAAATAGCAGTAATTTGTGATCTAATTTCAAATTTCAAATTCCTGTATAATTCAACATTTCATAGTCCACTCTGTCTCCAATATATTCCTTGTCCACACCTAAAACAAATGAAGGACTTTCAAGTTGCTGTATTTCTCTGTAGCATGGAGCGAGACTTCGTGGCAAGACCATCGATCCTGTGGGTGACGGGAGTACAAAGAGCACGTCTGGCCGTTTCAGAAAACCCCACCAACTCCCTTATGGATTTTAGGAAAAGCTGTAAGTTGTGGGTTGGGTGATCTAATCATATAGAGCTTACCCCTTCTTTCTTTCAATCACCTGCTATAGGAGAGAAAGCTCTGCATGTGGGGGTCACCAATTGTAATATTTTTGTATATAATATACTGATTACGATAGCATTTAACAACTATATTTTTTGTATATTTATTCGCACATTTTATAGCAGGGAAAATTACCCTTGAAAGCACCAAAAGCTAACAACTGACTCACTATCTTACTTCTTTTGTCAATGCAATGAAATGCTACTTTAAAGACCAGAGTTTCTTACTTTGTGTCCACCACATCACTTTACTCCTTATGTACAGTATTAATGATGCAAAATGTCAGCTAACGTTGTGCTGCATACAACACTCGTAGTCTCTAAATGTTGCACATTTTCCCGTCAATTTACAATAAATTATATTTGAAATTGTTTTAAGATCGTGACGAAGAAAGCGTTTCTCCCATTGGATGATTGTACTTAACTCTATGCACGTCGTATAATCTTAGCAGTTTTTTTTTTCACAGAACAACTTTACACCATAGTAGGCACGCAGCTGTTTGTATTTAGTTTTCTAGCAACTTGTTTTAAATTATTGACTAAAATATTTGTAATGACATACAATCCGTACCTCCATTAGAAGATTTCGGGTTCCATAATTCACGCAAAATGACGTTCGTTAGCTTGTGAAATTGAGGCCATAACCCTTCCCCTTTCAGTGATTGCCGTATGGTACTTTACGTAGACTAGGGTGAAGATGAAAATGAAAATAAGCATTTTAAAAATTTTGTCGCCAGTTTTTAAGTCTAGTAACTTAACATCTTCCATATTCTCCACACCGTACTGAAGACTAGGCACGGCTGGATTTAAAGATTTCGTCACATGTTAGCATTTAAACGGGTCAAGTTAATGCATAATATACCAATATAACAAAAAGGAAGGAAGGAAGCTTGTAGTTTAAGGTGACCGTTAATCTCGCGATCATAAGCCACGGGACCTCCGTTTTACGTGGAATCCGAACCACAGGACATGGCATTTCACATCGAAAATCTCACATGCATTGACCGGGAATCGAACCCGGTCCGCCTTGGTGAGAGGCATACAGCTTGACCGCTGCGCCACCACGCCCCACCAATATAACAACCGGATAGTAACTGATTATAATATTCTCACATATAACATTATTTAATTGGCACCAACTTAATACAATTGTAGTCCAGGATATGTTAGACCATTGTCGTTTGAAATGTGCAAATTGCACACTTCATAGGCAAGCTGATTGTTATTGTCATTTCTGTTGCGAAGTTTTCTTATTGCTCTTTTTGGAGACACTTGTCTTTGGAATATTCAAGAAAAGTCATTCCTCTAGTTCTTATTTCATAAGTTGAACACCTAAAAATAAAACCACAATCCTAAATAATAATGAAAATAATCACGGACGATCCATTGTCAATGCAAATCAAATGGATCGTTATGCATAAGCTTCGGTGCCATTTTAACTCGTGGAAGGTCTATAAGGGAAAATGTGGTGTCGGCAAGAAATATCTGACAAAACCGAGGAGTAGCAAAACTAGGATAATGCCCCAGAATCCCAATGTCCAAAGGTCTCGCGTTCGATTTCCGGCCCTGCCAAGAAATTTGATTCTGGACTAAAGACTGGAGTGGGGTACACTCAGCCTCGTGAGGATAATTGGGGGAAGATACGTTACATCAAGGCATGAGCCATCCTGATCTGTGAGATTTTCCACGTCTATTCCGAGCAAATGATCACATGCCTTATCGCGAAGTGAAAGCAAAGGCAGACTAGGATGATATGCCGAAACACATATTGGCCTATTATCACTTTAATTTTACCTTGGGGTAACAAGAATTACCCCCGTTAAACCAAAACGTTGTTACGAGTCCCCTTAGTTTTACTCACTTTCTTGACATTTGAAATATAGAAATGGTGCCGTCTACTTGTTAATAGCTGTGATGTGATTGATATTGTTACGTGCCACCCCCTAGTGGCACCTTTGTTAACTGGATTACGGTGGGTAGGAAGCACAACACCAATTACTGCTTAAAGAAATAATTAACTTTATTGCGGCCAGAAGGATACAGCACTCTTCAGTAAATACAAGCAATAATTACCTTACTCCAGTTTCCTTACGGCGAGAACACTTCCCCTTTCACTTGTCAACAGACCACAGTTAATCCTCTTCGCTAATGACTCCGACCCCGTACGCAAGCTGGAAATAGCTGCACCCAGCCTGTCACCGTACTACGCACTGTTTCGCAATGTAGCACAATCACTTCTGTCGCGCTGGAAATAACCACACTCGCTCAAGACACAGTTCCTCTGTAGGAGTCTCACTTCCCCGCTCCACTAGGGGTTTCGCAAGTCACCACACATCTGTCGCTCAGGATAATCGCTCACACTAGCTCGTAAAACACAACAGAAAAACTCGGTCCCCTCACTGTTGAAGCTGCTTATATAGCAGGCTGGTGACTCAATAAATTCTAGAATCGTCCAGGACACACGGTTTCTCGACATTTCCTTCGCTGGTGGTGTCACGAAGATTCTGGACCATCCCTTTCACTTCGCAGTCCGTTGCGTAACGCGCATGCAATACACCGAGGGAGAGCAGTCCAGCCCTGGGGCAGTTTTGACTCATGCGGCGAGCGATGAAACGAACTCACAGCCGTAACACCACCCCCTTCCTAAAAAGGCTGATCGTCCCGATCAATCATTGGTCCGTCTGTGTCCCTCCGTAGGCTGCCAGGCGATCTCGATGCACGATCTTCATCTTCGCCCTCGGGCTCCGCTGGATCCTGTAGACGACATCGTTGATCCGTTTCACGACTCGGTACGGGCCCTCCCAGGACTTCTGCAGTTTGGGTGACAGGCCTTTCTTCCGTAATGGGTTGAAGAGCCAGACCAGGTCGTCCTCGTGGAATCCGCCGGCATCCGTCTGCTGGTCGTATCGGGTCTTCATTCGGTCGGTCTCAATCCGCAGTTTCCTCCTCGCGAACGCGTGCACGTCCTCCAGTTGGTCGACCAGTTCTTGACAATACTGGCTTACCAGGATCGGATCATTCCCAGGTCGGCCAAAGGCAAGATCAACAGGTAGACGGAGCTCCCTCCCAAACATGGCCCGGGCTGGTATGCACCCGGTGGCTTCATGCACGGCGGCGCGGTAGGCCAGGAGAAATAGTGGAAGATGTTTGTCCCAATCCCTCTGGTGCTCGCTGACGACTATTCGAAGATGGTTCTCGATGGTGCGATTGAATCGCTCTACCATCCCGTCGGACTGAGGGTGTAGTGGCGTTGTCCTTGTCTTCCGGATTCCCAGCAGCTGGCATAGGTTCTGGAACACCTGCGACTCGAAGTTCCTCCCTTGGTCGGAGTGCAGCTCCAGGGGTACTCCGTACCGGCTGACGAATTCCTTCACCAGGGTCTCTGCAATCGTCGCGGCTTCTTGGTTAGGGAGCGCATACGCCTCCTGCCATTTGGTAAAGTAGTCGCTGACGACTAATATATAGCGGTTCCCTGCCTCGCTTAACGGGAATGGCCCAGCAACATCGATGGCCACTCTCTCCATGGGGCCGCCCACGTTGTAGGTCTTCAGTGGACCCCGTCGTCTTCGTCCTGGGCCCTTGCTGGCTGCGCAATCGTGGCACCTCGCGCAGTGGTTCTCCACGTCTGTTCGGCATCCGATCCAGTAGAACCGCTCTCTCAGCTTCTCCAGGGTCTTCTTTATCCCTAGGTGTCCACCAGATGATCCTCCATGAACTTCCTTCAGGACTTCCTCCGTCATAGCCTTTGGAACGACGACTTGTTCCCGAGATGTCTTCCCGTCGGTGCTCTCCCAGGTACGGCAGATGAGGCCATCCCTTACAATCAGCGAGTCCCACTGCGCCCAGTAGGACTTAAACTTTGGGCTGCAGTCACTCACAATGTTCCACCCGGGTCTGGGGACACAGGCCCTCTTCCATTCGGCTATCAGTCCCAGGTCATCATCTTCTGCTTGCGCCCGCGTGAAAGATTCGGGGCTCCAGCTCCCTTGAAGTTCCACGGTAGTCCTTCGGCACTGTATCCTGGTGTTCTCCTCCCTTCGGGCACAGGAGGTGCAGTCTTCGGGGCACGGTCTTCGTGACAGGGCGTCGGCGTTAGAATGCAGTTGGCCTTTCCTATGCTGAATCTCAAAGTTGTACTGTTGAAGCCTCTCTAACCACCGCGCGAGTTGACCCTCGGGCTGCTTGAAGTTCAGGAGCCACCGCAGGGATGCATGGTCGGTCCTGATGAGAAATTCTTGCCCGTACAGATACTTGTGGAAGTGTTCAATGGTCTTCACGATGGCGAGCAGCTCCTTCCTGGTGACGCAGTAGTTCCTTTCTGGCTTTGACAAGGCCTTGCTGAAGTAGGCCACTACTCTCTCCTCGCCGTCCACTACTTGCGACAGGATCCCCCCTATGCCAAAGTCGCTGGCATCGGTATCGACGATGAACCTTGTTCCAGGTCTGGGGTAGGCCAGAATAGGCGCGGTGCAAAGAGCCTGCTTGAGTTGTTCGAAGGCACTGTGGCATTCTGCTGTCCACGTGAAGAGTTGGTCCTTCTCAGTCAGTCGATGTAAAGGTTTGGCGATGTAGGCGAATCCTTTCACGAAGCGACGGTAATAAGTGCAGAGTCCCAGGAAGCTTCGTAGTTGAGACTTGTCCTTCGGAACTGGCCACTCCCTCACAGCTGCGGTCTTCTCTGGGTCGGTGCGCACCCCTTCCTCGGAGACGATATGCCCAAGGTACTGGACCCGCTTCTGGAAGAGCTGACACTTCTTGGGGCTCAACTTCAGCTGGGCAGCCCGTAGCTTCAACAAGATTTCCTTCAGGTTGCTGTAGTGCTCCTCGAAGCTTCTCCCCAGAACGATGACGTCGTCTAGGTAGACCAGGCAGGTCTTCCAGTGTAGTCCCCTCAGAATGGACTCCATTAGCCTTTCGAAGGTCGCAGGGGCATTGCACAGACCGAATGGCATGACAGTGAACTGCCAGAGCCCGCTGCCCACAGAGAACGCCGTTTTCTCGCGGTCCTTAGGGTGGACCTCCACCTGCCAGTAGCCACTCTTCAAATCCAAGGTGGAGAACCATCTTGACCCTGATATGGTGTCCAGCGTGTCGTCGATCCGTGGTAGAGGGTAGCTGTCCTTTTTCGTGACGTCGTTCACCCGCCTGTAGTCCACGCAGAACCTGGTGGAACCGTCCTTCTTCTTCACAAGCACGACCGGAGAACTCCAAGGACTATGTGATGGCTCGATCACCCCTTGTTCCTTCATCTCTTCTACCATCCGGTCGACTTCGGCTTGCTTGGCGAGCGGGACACGTCGGAATGGGGCCCTAATCGGTGCGCTGTCCCCAACGTCGATTCTGTGCTGGACCAAGCTTGTCCTGCCAAAGTCTTTACTCCCCACGGAGAAGACATCCTGGAATTCGCGTAGCAGGTCCTGAAGTTGGCGTGATTGCTCTTCGTCTAAATGGTCCTGGGATCCTTGGTACAGCTTCTGTAGTTCTTCTGGCAGGGCGCGTCTTCTTCGGTTGTCCGTCTGCAGGTGTCCGTCCGTCGTTTCTGTGATGCTGCCAATCCAGGTAACGGGCTCGCAGACTCCTAGGTTGGTGTCCCGGTGAACCGTAATATCGTAGTCGTTCAGGTTGGACAGGCGGACGTACGGCCGAGGCGTCGTGTTGATGAGGGTCTTGGCAACTAGCAATCCTTTTGTCTGGATGTCCTCATATTTTGGCTCGATGACAGCCGCCACTCCCTCAGCAGTTCCGTCGACAATTACGGCAGCGCTGACCTCCGTCCTGGCGGGAACGATGACGTGTTCTCTCAGCCTCACTCGTCGTGCGGTGATGGACTCTTGCGCAGGTTGCAAAGCAAGTTCCTCACCTCCGAAGTGCAGAGTGTTGGTACTCAGATCCAAGATGATGTTGTTCTGGTCCAGGAAGTCCAGTCCGATGATCACTTCATTTGATACGTCAGCCACAAGCACTGGATGCTTTATCGCCCGTCGACCAATGACGAACTCCAGTGATGCTTCGCCATGTACCGGTGCGGTCTCTCCGGTCGCGGTTATTAGCTGGAGGTTCCTTTGTGTGGGTTGCACTCTCCACTTCGGGATCACGGTGGGATTGACGATGGTCCTCGACGCTCCCGTGTCGATCAGCATGGGCCAGCTCACTCCGTTGACGACTCCGTCGACCATCAGGCTGCTATTGTCCCTCCGTAACTTCGTCACACGCACTTGGACTGCTGGGGCTTGACGACTGTCACAACCCAACATTTGCCCCCCAAGGCTGGCTGATACTTGCTTTCCTGGGCCGCGCGGTTTCCCTACGACTGACTGTCCCGACGGAAACCCTTGGCGGCGGCGATCACCGCAGTCCTTGCTCAGGTGGCCTCTCTTACGGCAGGTCCAGCAGGTCGGTAGTCCTCTTCCGGGCTGCCTCTCCGGATGTTCTTCGGCTACGTTTATGTTGGTGGTACTGGCGCGACTGTCGAAGAAACGGCTTAGCACCTCCATCAATTCGTCGGCCAGGGGCTTGGTCTCGTTGGTTTTTACTGGTTCGTCGACGTCCACTTGACGCACCCGCGCGTGCATTCTAGATGCCTGTTTTGCCGTCTCGAACTCAAGTGCGTGGCTCAGCGCATCTGCCAGGGTCTTATTGCGCGCGAGTCGCAGCGCCTGTTGAGTGTCCGAGTCCCGTAGCCCGTCGGTGAAGGTCTGCGTCGCTATCTGCTCCAGAAAGTCGGCCGGCGCTGTTGGGTAGGCGAGTTTTACGAGACGTGCGATGTCCATCTCGAACTCCTGCAGGGTTTCCGCGTTCTTTTGTACCCGGGTCCGGAGCTGCATCTGGTAGGCCTGCTGAAGATGGCTATCTCCATATCGGGACTCCATATGGGCGATTAGTGAAGCGTAGTCCTGGGATCCAGTCGGGATGGCCTGAAGGACGTTAAGGGCGTCCCCTCTCAGCGCTACAATGAGGGCTGTAGCCTTTTCCGTGCTGTTCCAGTTGTTTATTGAACAGGCTGCCTCGAACTGACGTAAATAGGTGCTCCACGGGACCTTTCCGTCGAAGGTTGGGGGCGTCACTCTGCTCTGTCCCGTTCCTGATATTCCCGGTGTACCTGTGGGCGGGCGTCGGCGCAGCTCGGCAACTTCCTCTTGAAGAGCGTTGAATCTCGCTTCCATCCCCGTCAGTGGGCGTTGGCGCAGTTCGGCAACTTCCTCTTGTAAGGCGTCGAACTTCTTTTCTACTGCTGTGACTTCCTCACGTAGGCCCTGGCAGACGGTGTTGACTTCTTGACGCAGACCCTGTTCCAATTTCTTTTGACTTTCCTGTAATTTCGTCAGCAGACACTCTTCCAGATTTTTCTGGCCATCCAGAAATTTGGCGGTTAGGTCCTCTGCTAGCTTATTCTGACCGTCTTCTAATTTGGAAGTTAGGTCCTCGGCTAAACTTTTCTGGCTGTCTTCCATCTTCTTCAGGTCCTCCGCTAACTCATTTTGACCGTCTTCCATCTTCTTCTGGCCGTCTTCTAGCTTCTTCTGGCCGTCTTCTAATTTAGCAGTTAGGTCCTTGGTTAAATTCTTCTGGCCGTCTTCTATGCCATTTAACTTTTCTAGCAATGCTGCCAATTGCGCCTCCATTTTAGTTGTTTGCCTTGTAAAGGGCATGCACTCACAGGAAAATTAGAGAAAATGACCTGCTCGGGTTTTGAAACCAGGACCGTCAGGTGTTGTGCTTGAGTTCGTAATCCGGCTTCTGACACCAGTTGTTACGTGCCACCCCCTAGTGGCACCTTTGTTAACTGGATTACGGTGGGTAGGAAGCACAACACCAATTACTGCTTAAAGAAATAATTAACTTTATTGCGGCCAGAAGGATACAGCACTCTTCAGTAAATACAAGCAATAATTACCTTACTCCAGTTTCCTTACGGCGAGAACACTTCCCCTTTCACTTGTCAACAGACCACAGTTAATCCTCTTCGCTAATGAGTCCGGCCCCGTACGCAAGCTGGAAATAGCTGCACCCAGCCTGTCACCGTACTACGCACTGTTTCGCAATGTAGCACAATCACTTCTGTCGCGCTGGAAATAACCACACTCGCTCAAGACACAGTTCCTCTGTAGGAGTCTCACTTCCCCGCTCCACTACGGGTTTCGCAAGTCACCACACATCTGTCGCTCAGGATAATCGCTCACACTAGCTCGTAAAACACAACAACAGAAAAACTCGGTCCCCTCACTGTTGAAGCTGCTTATATAGCAGGCTGGTGACTCAATAAATTCTAGAATCGTCCAGGACACACGGCTTCTCGACATTTCCTTCGCTGGTGGTGTCACGAAGATTCTGGACCATCCCTTTCACTTCGCAGTCCGTTGCGTAACGCGCATGCAATACACCGAGGGAGAGCAGTCCAGCCCTGGGGCAGTTTTGACTCATGCGGCGAGCGATGAAACGAACTCACAGCCGTAACAATATTACTGATACTTCCATCTCCTTCCCTGATGTTGACCCACTTGTAAGCAACATGAGTATGCTGCCCAGCATATGAGCATGAAAATGTCCTCGAGAATATTACATATATTGTAAACAACAGCTGCATAAATGTGATTCCTGCTCCTGAAACGTTCACTTAACTTCATAACCCTACTGACTGCAGATATAAAACTAATTTAATATGGGTTGGACAGGATAAAATTATGAATGGTCTTAATGTTATAAAACACCACGAGTAAAGGATAACATTCAAAGATAAGGGGCGGGTGAGGCATTAGAAACGACTTCTCTATTGTGTCTGATAGATAAAATGCGTGTCACTTCATGGAGTAACAACACACAAGACAATGGACAACATGTCTCTACAGTGGATTACTGAAGACTTCCGCTAAGATTTCTTGTTCCCTAAGGTTGATTAACCACGCTTCCTATCACGGCACATTTTTCTACGATTTCACGAGTTACTGTGTTTTAGCTGGAGAGCAGGAAACTTAACGTCCAGGCCAGTGGTGCACAAAGTTCCTTGTTGATGGATAATTTCCCTCTACTTCGTACCAACCAAGCAGTGCGAGTTTATGTTCCACGCTAGTATTTAATATTTGAGCTGATGACCTTGATATTAAGTTCTTAAATGACCAATCCGTTAAACTATAATAAATAAATGATAATGTTGTGTTAAATTAGAGGAATCAATTGTCACGATACAAATTAAATAATTGTAATGTAAAGAAACGAGCCTAGTTCATTACAACTTGACTACATGATTAGATATTGTATCAACTTATTAATTGATTTCCTAATCTACCAGAATCGAGAAAATTAGCGTTGTTGTTTCATTTGAGTGGTTTCGACACCATGGTCATTTAGCCCCGTGTACTTGGGCGTGTGTAGAATTTGTCTGATAACCTGTGTTATTGTGGTGTCACTAGTCGTGTGTGTATTTCTAATTAAGGTGAGGATTGGGGAGGAAGCGGCCATGATCTTAAGTTAGGAACCATCCCGGCATTTTTCTAAAGTAGAAGTGGTAAACCAAGGAAAATCCCTTACACGATGGCTGAGATGGGAATCGAACCCACCTCTTCTCAGTTATGCATCTTGAGGCTGAGTGTACCCCGTTCCAGCCCTCAGACCAGAATTAAATGTCTTGGCAGAGCCAGGAATCGACCCCGACCTCCGGGGTGACAGTCAAGAATGCTAGAGCAAATTAGCTCACGGTGAGCCTTCCTTCTCAATGCACCACTAGCGCTTTTGCAGCTGCGCGTTACCCAACTTCAGTTGCAAGAACAAACACCAGTTTGATTCAGATTATTGCACAAATTACACATACGTACGAAGCTGATGTACTTCATGTTTCAATGCACTAAAGGAAACAATGGCATCTATGGTACTATGCATATGACTTCCACTTTCACACCTCACCGAAATGAGCCGACCCGTCCCTTTCCGACTCACTCGCCTCATGTAATACGGACTCGACTTGTCACTGTAGCTACCTCATAAGTAGGGCCCGGATGTTGATGACATGTCATATTTTAACTGAGCTGTCTGAAACAATGCTGAAGTACATAGAAACTCCGAACGGGCCACCCCGTCTTCAAATATGTCATTTCTATTTTGCATCCGTTTGCATTTTTTGCTAGTTTTTCATTTTAAGCGCATTTTTTTGAGTTAAGTAGATTTTTTGGTCTTGTTTTAGAGAAATCGGCCTTTAGAGGTCATTTTTTCCAATTTAGCCATGCCACAGTTTTATATGAGGGAGTCATGTTTCTCAGAATTAAGAAGAAATTAGCAGCTATTACAAGATAATTTAAAATATTGAAATATTGATTCCATTTCCTTATTCAATGGGGTGGAAACTAGTCTTAGGAACAATCATGGCGAAATTGATGCGGGTATTGCATCAACACTGAAAAAATTGCCGGACAAAAAACGGGTATAAAACATTATGCTAAATATCAGACATTCTTTCTGGTGAAAACTACTGCACGGATGGGATTGAGGAGGATTGAGCAGCAAACGACCTTCTTCACTTCAAGTACGCTCCGATCACATCAGTTGATGTTGAACGCAGCTTTTCGAGATATAAAAACTTGTTGGCTGATAACCGCAGATCATTTACATTTGATATCAGAATGACATTCGTAGTGCAATGCAACTCAGACTAAAGTGAACATAAACCTTTTGTTAAGTGCTAGGAATCTATTTTGATTGACTTCTCAGTTTGAGCTTAAGATTCCATTTTTAAAATATAGGCGAGTTTATTATTATAAGGTCATTTTCTCCATTTTATAGTGCATTTTTCGTCATTATTCTAGATAGGTCCATATAGATTAATCATTGGCATGAATCTTAAATTTTAAGAAAAGACGGCTATTTAGTTCGTCACGGAACTTCTTGTTCATTATTTGGATTGACTGTTTCGTAAGAATATTCTATTCGTATCGTTCGAATTACGGTATTTGTCTCATTCCTCTATCTATGAATTCAGCCTTCACGCGTGCGTTTCAGCCGTGCCCGGTTACTACGCTATTTTGGTTATTATGAGATTTTTTCTCGTCTTAAATGGGATTTTGCTGCAAGTTATTGCGGAACAGGTTATGCATTTGCAAATTATTTAGTATGTCAGTGCTTTTATATGAGTGAATTTCGTAATTAGAAGTTTTGTTCAACAATGATAAGAAATTAAATTGAGGCTAGAAAAGCAATACTGTTACCGTTTAGAGGAAACGCGCACTATGATTTGGAGATATGTAGAGAAGTACAACTTTTGTACTCATCAAATAAAGTTAGTTCGGCCAAATAAGATAAAAGTAGCATGTAAAGAATTCTTTGACCCATGATATTTAATAAATGAAAAACCATGGAATCTTCAATCACATGTTAATTCTTTAATTCAGGGGAACAAAACAGAATACAAGCTAACCCGTGTTTGGGTAAACGACGATATATTGCCTAACGTTTTTACAAAACCAATATTAAAAATAAGAAACTCTTCGTGTCTTCTCTTAGCGCCGTGCAAATGCACATTTCCATCAACATAAGCACAACATTATCGACACGAGTACTTGAAAGAAAAACAAAAATAAGAAATTTCAGTGTCAACAGGCTATTAACTCAAAGATTATTTCGCGCGAAAAATGTCTTATTTTGGACAAAAAAAATCAATTTTTCAACATTGTCAGGATCAAGGCATGTTCTTTTGGCATTAACAATATTGCCGCCCGTGGAAAAATTTATTTCTGATTGAACGGAGGTGCCGGGAATGCATAAGTACTTTCTCGCCAACTGACTTATTCTGGGGTATACCTTTTCATTAGCCTTCCACCATTTCAGGGGTCACCTACAGTTTCACGGGCGTTCCTAAAGTTTTCCAGCTCTTCGGCCACAGTTTTCCTGCGCGGGGACGTATATGGACGCTTGAAAATGAAGTTGAGGTCCCTTTCAAAGCTGGACGAGAGTGAGTGACGTTGTGGTTGTGAAGCATCCGAATCTTCTCCGGTATCACAAGAAAGCATCTGCACTTGTAGTTCCACCCAAATCTTTTCCGTGTCTCGTGCATTTTCGTGTAAAAGATTTTTGTAACGTGAATCCACAGCAAACGCTAATTGGGTTAAACTTACACCTGTGGTCGGTTCTTCATCACTAATGTGAAATCGTCTTTTAAGAGCCCCAAAAATTTTCGATTTTAGAGTTTTTGATGTCTTGCTCTCTGAGTCGTCATCCTCAACTTTCATTTTTTTAATATTCGTGAGGTTGCGAATATTCGAATAATATTCGTTGTATTCGCACTATTCGGTATTCGAATATTCGAATATTCGAATACTATTCGAATATGCGAATACGCGAATATTCCGAGCCCTAATTCTCATTATGAAAGCCACCTCATGCGGTCTAGGGGTTCGAAATGCGACCGTTGTTCCTAAGGTCCTATGTTCGATTCCTGACTCATCCGATAATTTAATTCTGGTCTGGTGGGTGAAACGGGGTTCATTCAGCCTCTAAAAGATCGTTGAGAACTGGTGGGATCAGTTCCTAGAAGCGTTCTATTCTTGACTTCCGACTAGCTGCGTGGCTCAGTGGTAACGTTGTTGCCTGCTGGTCCCAAGGTTGCAGGATCGTATCCTGGCGCAGTCAGCTGAAACTTGAGGGTGCGCAAATGCGAGGGAGCAGTGTCAGTAGATTTATTGGCACGTTAAATATCCCCTTCTGGGCAAAATTCTGACACCTCGGCGTGTCTGAGATCTTCAGTAGTTAAAAGGAACGTGAAACCAATAACATTATTAGTAGGGACTTCTTTCCATTGGTAGTTTGCTGGGCTTATCCAATGCTTTCAGTTTCAACACATAACACACACGCAATTGTTCCCTTCTCCCTCTTTCCATTCTCTGTTACGTTGGCTGGCATTATCATCACACAATTCTCGGTGGAATTCAGCGCAATTACTCTACGTCACAATGTGGTGATGAGTAGGGTTCAGACGTTTAAGACCTATAAAGTACAAATATGCAAGTAAATATGCCCAAAATACTAGCTAAATACGACCTAAAAACGGGAATATATGACCTGTGAATTTTGGGAACATAAATCAAGTATTGAAGTATTTTTAACATCAAACGCGTTAGGACAGAAGACACATACAAACCTTTCGAGCTACAATACCTACATTTAATAATTCAATAGTCATTCATTACGGAAGTAGCATAGCCTTGGGGGACGCAGTTCTCACTCGCTTTTCCTAAAAAGGGGAACTGAAGATGAAGTATTAGCAAGCTTAATGGTATCTGTATCCATGACCACAACTACTTGCACCCTTTGGTACGAATCGTTCAGTCACTGGTACTTTATTTAATGTCGATCAATATCTCACTGATCAATCTCTACATTACCTCTAATAAACTAAATGATCAAGATAAAATAAAATGGGAATTGTATGATAGAATGGCTTTCAAATTTAAGTAACCTTAACACCACTCTGATGCTGTCTGAAACATAATGACGTGTGCTTTACCACTGAGTCTTTGTTTCGTTAGGACAATTGGTTCTTTCTACAAGGCATATTTTTAAAACAATTAGCAGTCGAAGTACTGTATTATTCAGGGACAGATGACCTCGCTGTTCCACCATTTTGAAACACAATAACTAACGTAATAACTAACTGCAATATTGAAGAAAGTTGTCAAGTTAAACTTTGCTCTTAAAAGGCGTTGTTCATTTTATTTGCAGGTTTTCCTCCGGGGACTTGTCCTCGGAGTTTGATGAACCTCCCGGTGATGCGCCCACCCTGCCGACCACCCATGAGGGTCAGGTGTTCGCTCAGGCACCACCTCCAAGTGGCGGGCCGCAGCAGCAACAGCAACCCATGGCCCCCAGTGGTCCGCCTCCGCAGTCTCAAAGCGGCGGGGACCTGTCTCTCAACCTGCGGCCTGGCTCCAGAACCACCAGCGCGCCGTCGTCTCCCGCCAAAACCAGGGAATCTCTTCTGCAGCGCGTGCAGTCCCTGACTGGCGTGGCCCGGGACCAGGGAGCTTCCATCCTCGGTAAGTTGTGATGACTTATAGCTACCTTCATTAGGGAAAATCCTCTAACTCACACATCCTTTAGTATTTCTCCTGCGATTTTTGCAGAGAATTATCTCCTGAGGCTAATTCCTTTTTCCTGCTGTATGAATACCGTCGTCGTCTTCTTTTGAAAACGGGGTTGGGACTCATACGAAGAGGTTCAGTGAATTTATAAAGTGACTCACACAGAAGAGCGGTTATTAAACAAACAACACCTATAGACTACGATTGTTGGCCCATCCCTTCGCATCATGCAAAAGAGGAATAGTTGCAAACTTGGTATTCCTTCTTTGGGACTAAATGATCTTCTGAAGTTCCGACTTATATTTCAAGAGTCACAAGGGAGGAGTTCTACGTCTCATTTTAAAGGGAGAATCTGGCTGTATGCTGTGAGCTGTTGGTTCGACGGAGTCCTGCCTCAGCCTGAATATAGGAGGTGGTGTACTAGTGTGACAAGCAAAGGAGGCTGGTTAGTTACTCCTCCTTTTGGTAAAGGTCATTCATTGCCCAGGTCACGTGGACCACTACAAACATGTCAAAACATCGAGCGATATTTGTTGACTAGTTTTTACTTCCACAATGTTGAGGATAAATGGAACGTTTACAATGACAATTTATTCACATATTTTCACTCGCCCCCATCATGTGATGATTAAATCGGCTGTTAATCACGGGGTATTTAATGTGACCGGGCGGTGTCTACAGGAATATTATTTCTGAAGTTTTGTTCTCGCCCAGTCTGCAAGAGAGTCTCTCTTTTTAGTCTGTACACCCTTCACTAGTTCTTTTGTTTCCGCCAGCCATCATATTTCGAGCGTCATTTCAAAGATACCTCTTCCCACGATATTAAAATCCCAGTATTCTCTCGGTTCTCCCGGCCACAGAGCTGCCCTGCATAATCATCACTCTGCTTTTGAGTGAGACAGACAACACAAACACGCGAATTTAAGAGAGCGGTCTGTACATTCGTAGCAAATGAAAACGGATCCCTAAAGATTTCATTTCTCTTTGTACTACAGTAGTGGCAATATTTATTGATTCGACGTTCCTATTTCATTATTTTGTCAAAGAATGTTTTAAATTATAACTACACATAATTTTTACTGTAGTTTGTGTAATCTTTGATCACTATTTTGTTGCTTGATTTCCCACGTAAAATTTACCAGTAATACACGCTTGTTAGTAGCCAATATTTTTACTTTGCAATTGAACAGTACTTATCAACATTATTCATTTCGGCAGGATGAGCTGGGGAGTGGAAATTACGTCAGAGGAAGGGAATTACCGTAAGCTTCTAACATTATTAACGTTTAAACCGGCACGCTGGCCCAGAGCGCAAACGTGCTAGCTCGTGTCTCGCTGGCATTGGGAGAGCATGGGTTCGAATCCCAACTTGGCTGTCCAGAAAATGGTTTTCGTGGTTTTCCATTTTCACCACCATTTCACCACGGTTCCTTTCAACAGGTCCATGGCTGACTTCCTTCCAAAATCCCTTACCTGACTCTTCCTTAATTAGACCCAAGTCGCCGGGGTGATCGGCCTGTCACCATCCCCTGTTGTATCTGCTGACAAAATGTGTTCAACTCCCAGACACCATCCTGGTAATGGTAGAGGAATGATCTCTCGCAGAGTCCATGGGTGAATCCGAGCTGGAAGGATAAGCGATTAAGAAATTAACCTTTTTTATTATAAAAAATAAACTATATTACAGTCAAACTTGGTTAATGCGAACTTTTTAAAATTGTAAATCGTGACTAATTTGAACTTACCACGCGGTCCCATAACATAGCCTACGCATGAAAATATAACTTATCCAATTCATAATCTTGAATACAAAGTAATGTTAATGGATTTCAGATATGAAACGGAGGAAACATGCCAGTTTATCGTCGTTATTTTGATTACAATAAAATGATCAATAACGTGATGTGATAAAATTTCCACTCTGTCACAGTAGATTTGTGTAATTAATGGTGCGATATTCCTACAATTAATGTATACTAGCTTTCTATACCCGCCTTTGTCGAGTACACAGAGGGAAGGAAGTGACAACTCCAGGTCATATTCCTGTCACTGAAGAAACAAAAATCCTATGACAGAAAGATGGAGGACAGTCTTGCCTTCCAAATAGCAAATACTGGGTGAATTACACTAATCCGATGTTCCTTGAAGACTTAAGTAGTTAATAACATTGCAAATCAATATTAGCACTTCCTTTGTCGAGAAAACCCAAGTATTGTTAGGGTGAAGAGAATCTATCCTTAGTTCTGGCTATGGACATTTTAAAACATGATGTTATTGGTTTTACGTCCCATATTCCTACCGAGGCTTTTGGTGACGCAGGGGTGTCGGAATTTTGCCCCGAAGGGGATCTTTAACGTATCAGTAAATCCACTAACATGGCTCCATCGCATTTTCGCACCCTCAAATGCGTCAGGATTTGATCCTGCAACCTTAGGCACACCGGGTGAGTACGTTAACGCTGCGCCACGTAGTTAGACTATAGAAAATTTTAGTCGCGTGCATAATGATCTCAGTCTGTCACGCGAACTGAATGATAGATGATACAGTGCGACTTCTTATTTAAGACATGATTGAAACACACGCATGTCAGTATAAACTGCTTCTCGCCTCGCCACGGAAGCAATGAGTGACTTGCTTCCGTCTCGAGCGCATTCCACGAAATCATGACTTTGCCCATAGCTGCATGTCAAAAGGTGGATATGAACCGATGTGAAGTGATTAATAGACAACTTGCGTCTTCTTACAAGCTTCATTGAGACGCATACATTAGAACTGCAATCATCCAACAAAACAATGCGATGGTGCGGCACTTAACTTATGCTAATGTCATAAGCTATGTCTACCTCCCGGGCACGTAGTGGATTCTCGACTCTGCCATAGAAGATAAGAGTTGGAACGAGGTATACTCAGCATCGCGAAGTCGACTGTGAAGTTACATGGGTTCAAATCTTCTCTCAACCATTGTAGAAGTTGTTTCCCTTCGTATCACTTTTCAACTCTACAAAAATAAAATAATAGATGGTACCTAATTTGAAGTCTTGGTCTTACTACACCATTACATACACTGCATACTCTCCTGAACATACAGGGTATTTCATATGAAATAAGAGCGCCAAGCGGCGGCTTTGTTAACGGCTGCTTCGGTCACCTTGGCCGAGCTTGTGGCGAGCCACTCCCCCCTGCTGTAATATTGAAAGCGCGCGCATAGTACATACTGCCCCCGTAAATTGAATTATATAGAGACCACGGTGGCTATATTGGAGATTATAAAGAAAGTTATGGCTGTCATAGTTATGACGTGGGTAGTCATGACGTAAGCACGGATGACGCAGACGTTATGCCAGCAGGCTACTTGAGCTGAGATTCTCAGTGACGTCAGCATTTATTCGAGAATGATCCGAGATTTACGACGCAGTCGCAGGAAACGTGGAATTCTGCTGAGGAAGAAATTATGCTATTGGAGGGGAGGCTTGAACCAATGAACGATAGTCTGAAGGAAGACGGAGATTGCTGAAACTATGATATTTTTATTACTTTTTGGAATGCAGAATTGTGGAAATCCATTTGCAGTAGAGGCATTGATCAGGAATTTTGGTGAAATTTATTTTCAGTTTTTGAATTTTGAAAATCCGTCATGTATTGACGAAGTTGGAACTTCTAGCGATGACGCAGTAACACTATGGAAGGGATGGATACGCCCCTCATGATGTTTATAAAAGGCCTTGCGCAGAAGAGAGGAGTCTCATTCTCAATCGTCTGATATCTAATCGTAAAAGCTCAGTTCTTATATAGTTATTTCGGTGAAACGTTGAGTGAGATTAATAGTACGAGTCGTCTTTATAACGCGTGGTGAAGCCACTGCATTAAACGAGAGTCGAGCATACAAGCAGTGCAAGTTTACTGTGAGTAAATCTAGGTGAAGTTGAAACGCACATTATAACGCATCTACGAGATTAGCTGTGAACAGTTAGCGGTCGCCTATAAGCTAATTCTATTGTGCAGTGCTACAGTAAGGAGTGTAGAAAAGTTGAACAATTTCGAGGAATTATTTTGGAAGATATTAGCAATTTTAGACGACTAACAAAAGTGATTTTCTCGCCACATGAGAAGCACTTTGTATCGCCAGAATCTACGCCACGGCTGACACGGCTAGTGAAATAGGGAGACTTCAGATTGCTTTTGTGACACAACGCTACAGTATTATGGAGCAGTTTAATATGGCAGTTTGTTCTTCTATTACCATAACCGAAGAGAAGATGGAAGGCTAAAGGACTTTAATGCAATTGGGACATATTTCAACGGAGTAAGATAGCAGCATGGAACTTCGCTAATTGCTATTCCACACAAGCGAACATGTGGTGAATAACCATCTACACCAATGTTTCGTGGTTCAACGCTAAATACTATCAAACAGCAATGGAAACGATTTCATACTCACTGAATATGAATATTTCTTCGGAAATTACTACAAAAACTTCATGGCGATTTTCTACTGGAACTTCAGGGATTTTTCAAGAGAGGTCAGGGTTGTCCCGACTCATAAAGAAGATTATTGCCGGAAGGATGTCGTTCGTCTTCACGGAGCAGTGCAATTTCCGGAGGAGGAAGCAGTTCGATTCTCCGAGGGTGCTGTTTCTTGTTTCGAGGATGGAGCTCAGCTTTAACTTGGTGAAATGGATCCATCAACAGTCTTCTTTGGGGAATTTTCCTCTGGAACGTCAATCGGCAGATAAGGTAGTCGTGAACGTTTATTGTATTTGAGTTTCTTAGCAATATTTGAGCAACCATTTTCCCATATTTTTTGTCCTCATGTATTTTGCCTTATATTCTTGTTTGAGATTCCTATTCTCAGTACACCTTGATGAGTTATGCCTTTTTCGACGTTTTATTAAGACATTGTTATGTCATGGGCATAGTTAAACGATTTTGGATCAGTTGAGACTGATATTTAGATTTTTCAGTAATTTGCTTATTTTTTTTGTAGTCACGATTTGACTGTAAGTTAATGATTTTTATGGCAGATTTAAATTCAGACAGCGTGTCACTTTATTAAAGTAATTCTACCCCAGTTTAATTACTTTGACCAATTTTCTGTCATCATCAAGAAGGAAGAACATTTAAATGATTTTAGAGCGTTAAAATCCATTACGTTGTCGACGATCTTGGAAATACTAGTCGTTATTTGAATTGATTGCAACACAGACATTTATCGTCAGTTATGAACGATCATTGCATCATAGACCATTTTGTGAAAGATGAACTTTAATTATGAATTATTGAATGCATTAAAGTCATGAACTTTTGTTAGGAGTTTTTTCTCAATTAGAGATTTATATAACGATGTTTGCATTCCCCAGTCTAATTGGATTGTATTCGACTATTTTGCAGTTTAGTCGCAATTTATTTGATGATAGTATTTTTATACTACAATTCTTTGAAGATGTTAATCTTAAATTTTGATAGACCAGACAGGCGTATATAAGCGTATTCACTATTAAATTTGTTTGTGATTGGCAAATTTTTACTTCATTTCGATTCATGAATGAAATCCACGAAGGTTTAAGATAACAGTTTTGAAACAATTAATGATTATAAGAATTTTTAAGTGGAACTATGAATGTATAATCGCTAGTACAGCGGACGTGTTGAAAGTCGCTGATGTATAATGCCCTTGAATAAATGGAGGAGGTTCCCACAGTAATTAATGATAAAGCATTTGTTAGTGGAGGTTTTTGTAAGTTCTGTGGAAGATTTTGATGCCATATATTTTAATATATGATGAATTTTGGGCCTAATTTTAATGCAGTTTGTGCATTATTTTGTAAGCGAAGTATTTTCCGATGGAGTGTATTGTCATAGTTCGTTGAAAATTAATCAAGTGAATTTACTGTTATAATTAACAAGAGTTTTGAAAGAATTTGAGATAAGATTTTGAATGAAGATTACCGTCACAAATAATTATAATAATTATTACAACCTTTATTAAACCAGATTGTGACATTAACATGTATAACTAACCTTCATTGGTCGATTATATTCACACGATTATGAAATTACCAACCGGATGAACATGTGGTTCAATGTATTTCTTAAATTAATAATTTAAATAATTTAAATGTTGATATTGTAAATAATGATGTAAATATCTTTGACAATAATGTGGAACGAAAGTAATGTTAAAGGCGTGTTTAAAATTTTTGTAATTATCTTCGACAATATTATAAACAATTTCTAATTGTTATAAATAATTTATGTGATTTTGTTATAAACATTTAAGAGTGTGTTTTATACTCTAAACTATGCTTATTAAACATTTGGATGATAACTTAACAAGTTTAGGGATTGTCAGAATAATCCAGTGGTATGTGAGTAAAGCATTTGAAAGATTTGCGTCAATATATATATGAATTGTCTTGCAGACATTTAAAGCTTTGAGAGGGAGCTGGATTCTTACGCAGTGTGGCGTGACAAGTGAGCCCCATTTAACAGGTGTGCGTCAGGTTGAAAGGTAGATCGCAGCTGGTCAGACAACTGGTTATCAGCGGGCGAGGTCGTCCACATTGAGGCCTGATGCCTATAAATACAAGTGTCATGTTTATTAAAAGAAACCAAATGCTCTATATATATGTGTCTCATCCTGACTTCCTTATCCAATCCAAATGTGTTTTGAATGTTACGTTATTTTGAGCTCATGGGAGCTAACATATTGTTTGATAACTTTGCAAGTCCTTTAGGAGGACATAGTCCGATTGACATGGGCTACTGATAGCCACATTTATTTTGTTGAGTTGTTAAAATCATACCCTTTATTTGAAATAAAAGCTTTTGTACAGTTCAAAGTTCTCGTCTTCGTTCTGGTTCATTTTTAAATGTCATGGTGAAGGTTATTGTGGGAGCATACTTTAGAGATCCTGTTGTCAACCCAATCCCCGAGATAATTTTTAAGAGGTAAGTAAAGGTAAGTATGAACCCCCGTCTATTTTGGTGTGTTCCACAATAATTTTCTTGGTAACTTCTGTGCTCAAACCTCGGTAGTATCTGTCAGTGCCATTTTCAGTGGTGTAGCTGAGCCGGTGCGATTGATTGTTGGCAATCCGATTGAGGGGGCGGATATCTGACAGCCTACTATCCGGGTAAACGGGGACAGAAGGATTGGCGCAGTCAACGTATGGGGCTGATTCAACATAACTGGATCACCAGGTTGAACGCCAGTAGGATTGGCAAACCTAAAACGTGTGGCTCGATTAGACTCAAATAAAGAGGTTGATTCTTTGTTAGATGTCTAGGCCAATTGTAGAATTTAAGAGTGTGATTATATAGGAATTAAATGTTGTATTGTATTAGGAAATTACACTCAGAAAAGATCAGATCTTATACAACTTGAGAAAGGTTAAATAGGCTGGAAACTTAGGAAAATCGCCTATGATCTGGAATCTTATTTTATTTGACCGGCTTATGACATTTTAGTCATATTAAAGATAAAATTAAATTATTTGGATTGTAAATGTAAATTATTTGTGTTAGGATATTTTAAAATGAGCCAGGGAAATTTGAACATGTGCTTGAGTTTGTTTCAACATAAAGTGTCTTCGAAAGTTAATTATAAGGTAGTTATAAGTTAGATTTAAGACAGAAAATTGATCAAATTTATATATGGTGAAAAGTGTTGCTCAGATGTTGTTATTCTGCTCTTTTGATGTATGTCCCTACAGCAGTCTAATTTTTGAATAATATTGTAATGGCAGATGAAAGTTTGAGGATGATGTTAGAGGAGATGTCTACTAACATGAAGCAGATGATGGAGGAGAATGCTAGTAATTTGTCTGCTAACTTGAAAGCAAGCATGAATAGTAGTATGAAGCAGATGCTGAATGAAAGTATAAAGGAAATGGAAGCTAGGAATACTAGTCGAATGGAGGAGAATGCTAGTAGTTTGAAAGCTATTCAGACCAGTTCTGTTAACTTAGAGGATAATATGTTGCGTTTACAGATTAATACCCAAGGAATCGAGAATGCTGTAACTGACATGCGCTCAGACGTGTCCAATGTTAAAATAGATGTGTCTAATATGCATAAAAATGTTGCTGATGTTAAAATTGATGTTGCTAATGTGCATAAAGATCTTACAATGTTGAATCTAGATGTAGCTAATGTCCGAGGTGATATTTCTTGTGCTAGGGCTGAGGTAGTTGTTGTTAAAAATGATGTTGCGACTGTCCAAGACAAGGTTGAGGAAGTCCAAAGAGAAATCCAAAATGTTAGAACTGATGTATCCAATGTTCAGGTTGATATTAATAACATTCATTCGGATGTAAGTGAGGTGCAAAGTGACATAACTAAGATTCAAGTAGAAGTCAACACAGTTTTCGTTGATATTACTAAAGTCCAAACTGATGTAAATAAAGTCAGGGAAGAAATAGAAAATTCGAAAACCCTTTGTACGCGTAATATAAGTGCATTAACGACTAGATTAGTTGATGAGTCAGTTAGAACGACAGCGTCTTTAGCAGGATTAAAGTATGATGTAGAGGTCATGAGAACCCAAGTATTAGACCATAATAAAGTACTGAAAGAAGATATCGAAGTAGACATAGCAGAAATGTTAACGGCAAATGTAGCAGTATGGAAAGACGAGTGGAATAAGTCAAGTGGGGAACATGTAACCCAAATTCAGGAACGTATTGAAAGAAAACTTGCCAGTACTCAAATAGATATTAACAATGAATTAGTACAGATTTGGAAAGATTTAAGCGTCAGGATGGATTCGCTATCCGAAAGACAAGTTGAAGATAGAACACAATTGGGTCAGGATGTGCAAACATTAAAATCTGCATTAGAGGAACAGATTCATAAAGTTGTCTCTGATGTGAATGAAACGACGAGTAAACTGCAGAATTTGAAGATAGGAGAGGCTAGTTTGATGGAGACCTACAAAGAAGAGTTAATCAAGAAAGTCTTAACGGAAATCACTGACAAGGATACAGAAGGCTTGGCTTGCGAAACCAATAGGAATTATGCCAGAAGATATAACCTAGATCCAGAAGAGAGAGACGTGACTCCTGAAGAACGTATATCCAGATTCAGGGAGGAAGATGACGAGAGGAATATGGAACCTGAGTGGAACTATCGAGATAGTGGGAAAAACTACCCGGATTCATATCCGAGGAACGTGACGGTCATCAGGAATTTTGAAGACAAACCGCAAAAATTCAGCAACACTGATAGTTTGACACCTATAGAATATGTAAGGAACCTCAAAGATTATTTCATCGAAGCTCACATTCCCAGAGAGAGAGAGATGAAGATAGTGGAGAGATTTCTGATTGGAGGACCCCTCGAATGGTTTCGCGCATTTAGATACACATTCAGTAACTTTGACGAGTTTGCAGAGGCATTAATCAAACGATTTTGGTCCATAGAAGCGCAGAATTCGTTAAGAGCGGAGGTGTATTCAAGAAAATACTCAGGTACTCTTCCAACACGGTACGCTGATTTCTTTACGAGTCAGTTGTCCCGCTTGAGATTTTTGCAACCCCCATTGTCAACGGAGCAATTAATTGATGCGATTTCTCGTATGCTACCTGTGGAGGTGAGGAGACTAATAATTTCGTCAAACATCAGGGATTTGACCAGCATGGATGAATTACTGAGGAGATTAGACTACACAAGTCCAATGCCTAACGTGGTACAGAAAGGTCAAAGGCATGACTTCAAAGAAATAAATACCGTATATATGGACCAAGTCCAACAAACTGACAAGCCAGATGAAGAGAAAACTGACAATGTAGGTCCCCACAGGAATAATCAGTTTCGAAATAACAGATCGCAAGGTTACCGTCCGTATCAACAGAGAAGAGGCTGGAACTATAGTCGAGGAAATTACAACAATGGAAGAGGCAGATATTACAACAATAATGGTTATAACAGAAATTATAATAGAAATAACCAGAACCAAAATAGAAATCAGAATCCTCAAGGTCAGGTTATGACACCCGATCAGTATCAGGAAAGAGAGAAGGAAAGCCAGCAATACCTGAAAGAATTACGGGAAAAAGAAGCCGACAACCAAAAGAAAAGGCAGGATGTTGTAATCGATCCTGGGCCTTCTACGAGCCAGCAGAATTTTGAGGTCGGTAACACAAAAAAAAAACGCCGATTTCTCAACGACAGTGAGAACTTGTAAATACATTGCCACACCACACCTGATTACAATTAATGAGATATATGAAGTTACTGATGAAGATTTGCTAGAAGAGAGGGGTATCGTTAAAGAGGAAAGACCATGTGCCTTACCTATTATTTCTGTACGGATAGATGGCCAACAGTACAAAGCCCTGATGGACACTGGTGCAATTATTTCCATCATTTCAGAGGATTGTTATCAAAGTCTGCTAAGAGGAGAGAACATGACAGCTCTACCTGTTTCTACCGTCAAAGTGAGAGGGATATTCCAAGATAAGGCAGTGAAGTGCAAGATTCAAGTGTTATTGAACTTTGAGATCAATGGAAGGAATTATGAACAGATCTTCATTGTGGTGAGCAAGATCAATTTTGATATGGTGCTTGGAATCGATTTTATATCGAAGGTCGGAGCTATTATTGACATGAAGAACAGAAGTATTAGCTTTAATGATGGGTACATGATCACAGAAGAGATAGAAAAACAGGACGTGAAAAACAGTCTGGAAATAGACCTTAGGGAAGAAATTTTGAATACTATAATTAATGAAGTGGAAAATTTAGCAGAAATACCCAGTAGAAAAACTGAAGGATTTGAAGAAATTCAGGGGGAATTTGAGGATCTGATAAAGGAATTCCAAGATATTTTTGATGAAAAGCCTGGATTGATTAAGGATTATAAATACAAGATAAGGCTGACAGATGAAACCCCTTACCAGAAGAGAATATACCCCATTCCTGAGAAATACTATCAAGAAGTACGAGGGTTAATCAGAAAAATGGAGGTAGACGGGATTATTAAAAAACAGGCGTCGTCTTATATAAACCCCATCACAGTAGTGAAGAAAAGTAATGGTCAGATACGTCTTTGTCTCGATGCCAGGACCATCAACTTGAAGATTCTTCCAGAAAATGACCGACCACACAAGATTAGAGATCTGCTTCGAAAATTCAAAGGGAGAGCATGTTTCAGTGTTCTTGACTTGACGTCTTCATTTTATCAAGTTCAACTAGAAGAAGATAGTATGCAGTACACTGGATTCCTATTTGACCAGACGTCATGGATCTTTGTCAGAATGCCTTTTGGTATGGTTAACAGTGGACCAGCACTTATTCGAGCACTTGATAGTAAGCTCACTGACGAAGTGAAAGAAAATGAAATCTGCTACATTGACGATTTAATCGTATCTTCACCCAGCGCCGCAGAACATTTAGTGCACTTGAGAAAGTTGTTCGAGAATTTAAGGGAGGCCAATATCAAGGTCAATTTTGGAAAATGTCAATTCTTGAAGCAGGAGATAAATTACTTGGGGCATACTATTGATAAAGATGGATATCATCCAAACATGAAAAAAGTAGATGCGATCACGAGATTTCCAAAGCCAACTAAGGTGAAACAAGTCAGAGAATTTGTAGGCACATGCCAATTTATTAGCAGCCACTGTCCAAGATACTCTGAAATTATGGCTCCTCTGTATGACTTACTCAAGAAGAACAACAGATGGAAATGGAGCACCGCTGCAGACGAGGCTTTTGAGAAAGCAAAAGAGATGCTCAGAAATAATGTGAAACTGGAGTACCCAGACTTTGAGAAGGTGTTCTATATTGAGTCTGATGCATCAAGAATAGGCATTAGTGCAGTCTTATACCAGAAAGACGAGGCAGGCAACAAGCACTACATTGCGTTCACTAGTCGGAATTTGAAGAAACACGAGGAAAACTACTTCACGACAGAACTTGAAGCGTTAGCTTTTGTAACAGCATTGCAAGCCTGGAAGAAAATCCTGCTGGGACATAAGGTCATCATTATTACTGACCATAAAGCACTACAGTTTATGCTGCAAACTGACATGTCAAGTGATAGATTGACACGTTGGGCTTTGTTCACCCAACAGTTTAACGCCACTATCGTCCACCAGCCTGGGAAAGATAACTTACTGGCTGATGCTCTATCACGTAACCCTATTAAAAATGTGCAGATACACCATGTACAATTGGAGCAAGAAGATCAAGAAACCGTTAGGAGGTTAGCCCGAATCGGTGTGTCACAGAAGAGACACGCTCCAATAAGGAAAATGTACAGGTTCCTCAAGGGTTACATGGACAATACGGATGTTGACTATGCAGTTACACGGAGAAATTCACGACACTTTGTCTTGAGTGGAGACATCGTATGCAAGTATGCTGACTCTGCGCATACAAAACTCCGAATAGTCGTGCCACCTAAACTTGTTGTCAATTTAGTGTGGGTAGCTCATCACGCAACTGGACATGCCGGTTTAGATAAAACTCTTAATACTCTTAAAGAGAGATTTATCTGGACTAACATGCGTTCCAGCATTGCCAAGGTCATTCGATCATGTGACAAATGTCAAAGAAGTATGCTTCTGCTTTATTAAATGGAAAACCGAAGGCTATGATTCCTTCTAAGCCAAACGAACTAATGGCGACGGACATATTTGGCCCCTGTCCGAAGGGATATCAGGGTAACCAGTACCTGTTGGTTACCGTGGATGTTTTCTCAAAATTTGTTACAATGAGTCCCATGCAGAAAGCTAACACGAGGAACGTTGTAAGCAGACTGGAAAATGCAGTATTTCCTAAAGCTGGTATACCGGAATATCTACTGTCAGATCATGGAACGCAGTTTACATCCGTGGAATTTGCAGCGGATATGGAAAGGCTTGGCATTAAGCACTTATTTTCAAGCGTGCGTTACCCAGAATCGAATTCCTCAGAAAGATATATGGCTGAATTTTCGAAATTCTGTCGAATTTTCTGTCCAAATGATCATTCTGGTTGGATGAGATTTGTACCCCTTATTGAGGAATGTCTGAACTCTACAGTGCAGGAGAGCACAGGAGAAGTGCCAATGCGACTTCATCTAGGAAGAAACCCAGAAAGGCCGTGGGATAATCTTTTCAACCACATTCCTAGAGATCCCGACCTAGGAAGGCAGCAGAGGATTGACAAGGCGAAGGAACAACTCCAGAAAGCAGCAGAGAAACGATTGAAAAGAGTAGCTGGAAAACGTTTTGGTGCACCCTTACAAGTTGGAAATCTTGTATTATTACGCAGACCTATCAAGGCTGATATGAGCAAGAAAATCTACCCCAAATTTGGATTTGCATTCATGGGGTCGTTTAGGATTACGAACGCCTATGGAAACAACTGCTATGAACTCTACGATGATGAGAATAATGTCATTTACGGCAAGTTCAATGCTGGAAATTTGAAAAGATACTATCCTAGAGTAAGCCAGTAATAATTCAATTTCGTGTTCAAGAGAGTTGAGGTACTTGTAACACTGAGTTTAAAAACAATTTGCAACTGTTTTTAAAACGTGGTGAGGGGAGAATGCTCCCGTAAATTGAATTATATAGAGACCACGGTGGCTATATTGGAGATTATAAAGAAAGTTATGGCTGTCATAGTTATGACGTGGGTAGTCATGACGTAAGCACGGATGACGCAGACGTTATGCCAGCAGGCTACTTGAGCTGAGATTCTCAGTGACGTCAGCATTTATTCGAGAATGATCCGAGATTTACGACGCAGTCGCAGGAAACGTGGAATTCTGCTGAGGAAGAAATTATGCTATTGGAGGGGAGGCTTGAACCAATGAACGATAGTCTGAAGGAAGACGGAGATTGCTGAAACTATGATATTTTTATTACTTTTTGGAATGCAGAATTGTGGAAATCCATTTGCAGTAGAGGCATTGATCTGGAATTTTGGTGAAATTTATTTTCAGTTTTTGAATTTTGAAAATCCGTCATGTATTGACGAAGTTGGAACTTCTAGCGATGACGCAGTAACACTATGGAAGGGATGGATACGCCCCTCATGATGTTTATAAAAGGCCTTGCGCAGAAGAGAGGAGTCTCATTCTCAATCGTCTGATATCTAATCGTAAAAGCTCAGTTCTTATATAGTTATTTCGGTGAAACGTTGAGTGAGATTAATAGTAAGAGTCGTCTTTATAACGCGTGGTGAAGCCACTGCATTAAACGAGAGTCGAGCATACAAGCAGTGCAAGTTTACTGTGAGTAAATCTAGGTGAAGTTGAAACGCACATTATAACGCATCTACGAGATTAGCTGTGAACAGTTAGCGGTCGCCTATAAGCTAATTCTATTGTGCAGTGCTACAGTAAGGAGTGTAGAAAAGTTGAACAATTTCGAGGAATTATTTTGGAAGATATTAGCAATTTTAGACGACTGACAAAAGTGATTTTCTCGCCACATGAGAAGCACTTTGTATCGCCAGAATCTACGCCACGGCTGACACGGCTAGTGAAATAGGGAGACTTCAGATTGCTTTTGTGACACAACGCTACAGTATTATGGAGCAGTTTAATATGGCAGTTTGTTCTTCTATTACCATAACCGAAGAGAAGATGGAAGGCTAAAGGACTTTAATGCAATTGGGACATATTTCAACGGAGTAAGATAGCAGCATGGAACTTCGCTAATTGCTATTCCACACAAGCGAACATGTGGTGAATAACCATCTACACCAATGTTTCGTGGTTCAACGCTAAATACTATCAAACAGCAATGGAAACGATTTCATACTCACTGAATATGAATATTTCTTCGGAAATTACTACAAAAACTTCATGGCGATTTTCTACTGGAACTTCAGGGATTTTTCAAGAGAGGTCAGGGTTGTCCCGACTCACAAAGAAGATTATTGCCGGAAGGATGTCGTTCGTCTTCACGGAGCAGTGCAATTTCCGGAGGAGGAAGCAGTTCGATTCTCCGAGGGTGCTGTTTCTTGTTTCGAGGATGGAGCTCAGCTTTAACTTGGTGAAATGGATCCATCAACAGTCTTCTTTGGGGAATTTTCCTCTGGAACGTCAATCGGCAGATAAGGTAGTCGTGAACGTTTATTGTATTTGAGTTTCTTAGCAATATTTGAACAACCATTTTCCCATATTTTTTGTCCTCATGTATTTTGCCTTATATTCTTGTTTGAGATTCCTATTCTCAGTACACCTTGATGAGTTATGCCTTTTTCGACGTTTTATTAAGACATTGTTATGTCATGGGCATAGTTAAACGATTTTGGATCAGTTGAGACTGATATTTAGATTTTTCAGTAATTTGCTTATTTTTTTGTAGTCACGATTTGACTGTAAGTTAATGATTTTTATGGCAGATTTAAATTCAGACAGCGTGTCACTTTATTAAAGTAATTCTACCCCAGTTTAATTACTTTGACCAATTTTCTGTCATCATCAAGAAGGAAGAACATTTAAATGATTTTAGAGCGTTAAAATCCATTACGTTGTCGACGATCTTGGAAATACTAGTTGTTATTTGAATTGATTGCAACACAGACATTTATCGTCAGTTATGAACGATCATTGCATCATAGACCATTTTGTGAAAGATGAACTTTAATTATGAATTATTGAATGCATTAAAGTCATGAACTTTTGTTAGGAGTTTTTTCTCAATTAGAGATTTATATAACGATGTTTGCATTCCCCAGTCTAATTGGATTGTATTCGACTATTTTTCAGTTTAGTCGCAATTTATTTGATGATAGTATTTTTATACTACAATTCTTTGAAGATGTTAATCTTAAATTTTGATAGACCAGACAGGCGTATATAAGCGTATTCACTATTAAATTTGTTTGTGATTGGCAAATTTTTACTTCATTTCGATTCATGAATGAAATCCACGAAGGTTTAAGATAACAGTTTTGAAACAATTAATGATTATAAGAATTTTTAAGTGGAACTATGAATGTATAATCGCTAGTACAGCGGACGTGTTGAAAGTCGCTGATGTATAATGCCCTTGAATAAATGGAGGAGGTTCCCACAGTAATTAATGATAAAGCATTTGTTAGTGGAGGTTTTTGTAAGTTCTGTGGAAGATTTTGATGCCATATATTTTAATATATGATGAATTTTGGGCCTAATTTTAATGCAGTTTGTGCATTATTTTGTAAGCGAAGTATTTTCCGATGGAGTGTATTGTCATAGTTCGTTGAAAATTAATCAAGTGAATTTACTGTTATAATTAACAAGAGTTTTGAAAGAATTTGAGATAAGATTTTGAATGAAGATTACCGTCACAAATAATTATAATAATTATTACAACCTTTATTAAACCAGATTGTGACATTAACATGTATAACTAACCTTCATTGGTCGATTATATTCACACGATTATGAAATTACCAACCGGATGAACATGTGGTTCAATGTATTTCTTAAATTAATAATTTAAATAATTTAAATGTTGATATTGTAAATAATGATGTAAATATCTTTGACAATAATGTGGAACGAAAGTAATGTTAAAGGCGTGTTTAAAATTTTTGTAATTATCTTCGACAATATTATAAACAATTTCTAATTGTTATAAATAATTTATGTGATTTTGTTATAAACATTTAAGAGTGTGTTTTATACTCTAAACTATGCTTATTAAACATTTGGATGATAACTTAACAAGTTTAGGGATTGTCAGAATAATCCAGTGGTATGTGAGTAAAGCATTTGAAAGATTTGCGTCAATATATATATATGAATTGTCTTGCAGACATTTAAAGCTTTGAGAGGGAGCTGGATTCTTACGCAGTGTGGCGTGACAAGTGAGCCCCATTTAACAGGTGTGCGTCAGGTTGAAGGGTAGATCGCAGCTGGTCAGACAACTGGTTATCAGTGGGCGAGGTCGTCCACATTGAGGCCTGATGCCTATAAATACAAGTGTCATGTTTATTAAAAGAAACCAAATGCTCTATATATATGTGTCTCATCCTGACTTCCTTATCCAATCCAAATGTGTTTTGAATGTTACGTTATTTTGAGCTCATGGGAGCTAACATATTCTTTGATAACTTTGCAAGTCCTTTAGGAGGACATAGTCCGATTGACATGGGCTACTGATAGCCACATTTATTTTGTTGAGTTGTTAAAATCATACCCTTTATTTGAAATAAAAGCTTTTGTACAGTTCAAAGTTCTCGTCTTCGTTCTGGTTCATTTTTAAATGTCATGGTGAAGGTTATTGTGGGAGCATACTTTAGAGATCCTGTTGTCAACCCAATCCCCGAGATTATTTTTAAGAGGTAAGTAAAGGTAAGTATGAACCCCCGTCTATTTTGGTGTGTTCCACAATAATTTTCTTGGTAACTTCTGTGCTCAAACCTCGGTAGTATCTGTCAGTGCCATTTTCAGTGGTGTAGCTGAGCCGGTGCGATTGATTGTTGGCAATCCGATTGAGGGGGCGGATATCTGACAGCCTACTATCCGGGTAAACGGGGACGGGTAAACGAAGGCTGTTTTTTATTTTTTTATTATTATTTTAGTTCCGATGGACTGTATAAAAATAACAGATTGACATTACCAAACTTGACCTTGCAATAAGCGTGCAGGTGCTCAGTCGCCAGTCTAAACCTCAAGTGCTAACATGATGAGACAGTTATCATTGCAACATCGTATTTTTTATGTAAAACTTATTTTAAGTACGAGTCGACTCGGCGGGTACGTGATGCATTTGTTCAGCAATTTCCTGATGAAGTGCCACCTTCACTAGCACAGATTCACGTAATTGCAAGTAAGTTTGTCACTACTGGCTCATGCTCAATAAAAAATGCACACGAACAGTTTTAACAGAGGATGAGCTAGATGACATTGGCGAGAATCTTGAACGGTCTCCGAATAAATCACTCACAAAGTTAGCACAAGTAGGGGTTTCGGTTTCATCAACAATAACTAACTAACTAACTAACTAACTAACTAACTAACTAAAGTAAGATTTCAGCATTGTACACACGCTAGCAAGGCCGCTGCATCTCATAGGATTCTACACATGCTTAAAGCAGGGGGACTTGGCGCGCCACAAGCTCGGCCAAGGTGACCGCAGCGGCGGTTAACAAAGCCGTCGCTTGGCGCTCTTATTTTATATGAAAGACCCTGTATAGGCCTATTAATACGGTCAAATCAACAAAACAGGTTGTCATAAAGATTCCACTCATACTGACCCATGCATATGGAGCTGATGATCACGACGTCTTTAGTCCTTAAATGAAACTATCACTACAACAGGCACTAAATTAGGTCGCCTAAATATTCTTGTAAGTCTCAATTTTTCTCCTGCAGTCTTCATTTGTTTCATTCTTTGCAAGTTGCTCCTTCATTTCAGTGAATACATTTTATTGTGAGCAAGAAACAACAAGTATAAGATACATTTCTAGATTTGTGTCGGCAATATATTTTCTTACCCACTCTGTATGGCAGTGCTCATTTCTTTTGCTTGTTTCTGCATGATACTCAAGAGAGTTCTCACTATAACAGACAGGCAGGCAGGCTATAAGAAATTCACTTCCAAAAGGGTCTTGAAGCTCTTCACTTTTATGAGTGGCTTCTATTACGCACGCTAAACTGGAAGCACGCAACAACACGCCACCGAGTTCCAAGAAGTTTAGGACTTCTACTGGCATTAGGTTTAATAAGCACAAGAAGCGAAATATGTAAACATTAGTAAGCTATTTGATAGCAATGTGCCGTAGCCTGCTAGTGAATTCCGTCAATTTACGAAAATCCTGGGCATGCCATAAAAGGTCGACATTTATTGTTGAAAGAATTATTTGCAACGTTTGGCGCCTTTGATTTACATGAAGTGGCGAGTCTATTTAGTCAGATGATATAATAAATTATTTTACATTATCAGACTACCTACTTCACGATGCTCCGGTGATTGATGTTGCGACGCCTCGTGAATAGCCTGTCTTATGGAGTCATGCAGAGAAATACATTTTTGACCAAAGTCATACACAAAGTATTAGAATATTGCTTGTTAATAATCACGTTTGAAATTAATTTCCGTTTACAACTTTTAGTCTGATCTTGCATCCTTTTATTTACTGCGGCTTTCGGAGCCGTCGAGGTGCCGGAACTTCACCCTAAAGGGAATTTTAAATGTGCCAGTAAATCTACTGACACGGCTATCGTATATATAAGTACCCTCAAATGCCAAATGATTTCGCCTGGATTCGATCTTGCAACCTTGTACACAGCAGACGAGAACGTTACCGCTGCGCCACGCAGTCTGCCAGGTTTGAGAATGTACGCCGATTCAAGTGACACATTCCAGAGTTGGAAGAATAACTCTACAACCCCGTGGTCTGCTCCGTTCTTATATAGCACTTCCGGTATTTCTGTGGTGTATTGCTATTTGCTTTGGTAAATTTCCTCCGTGGCACTAATTCTAAAAACGTTAACTGATCCAATTATTCCACTCTGATCACTAACATGTCTTCCGCCATATTATGCATTTGTTTTCATTAATACTATCCTCTGGATTAATATTTCCGTTAGGACGTAATGTCTCATCCTAGTTTTGGTGTGTGCCTTCCGTAAATATCGATAAGCTCGTCAGTGTGCGACCATCGATCGCAGCTTGACTAACTTCTTTCCTTGGAACAATAATTCAGTGCTTGCGTACTTACGTAATCTTAGCTGTGTTTCATCGTTAGATTCCAAAGATAATCATTTTCACAGACATTCATGTATTTTCATGGATTTTGATATTTAAGTAAAGAGACAGAATTCTAGGCTACAAATTACTTCATTTGATTAAAAGTTACGAGACTTAGAGGAAGTTCAAAACACAAATTTACTAAAATCTCTGTTAAAATAAGTCTCTTCCAAAACCTTAATACAACTAATGTTGTAAGGAAGAATTACGTGTCATTTTTATGTATTACACATTGTTTACATGCGAACAATAATAACAGTGATATGGACTGGTTTTAAACACCATTTCTTCCGAGAATTTGGTAAATTATTAACTTCTAATAACGCTCATTCAGTAATACTGTATATTTAACCTGATGTAATAAATGGGCAGTGAATTTAGGGGTAAGCATAAGCACGATGGAATCAATATTTTAAATTCACCATCCCTTAGCGCAAGAACAGTGGTTACACGTGTTGCCGCCGAGGTTTCAAAGTCGTTCCGTTCGTAGATCTTTCCAGACACGTTCAATACCTGTTTATAGTGCATTTATGGCTTAAGGATGTTTCGATTCCCGGTCAATGCATGAATATTACACTCCCAATTTGCTAATAGTCGTTTGCAAATGCAATGTTTTGGTTGTTTTAATTTGGAAACCCGTGTTTTAAGGGCGTGTTTGGAATCTGTCTGATGCTATTGTGATGACTGTACTAGTGTGTCAAGTGACGTTATGGTGCAGTGGTCTAACTACTTGTCTCTTCCCAAGAGAGTTTGATACCTGATTAATGCATCTGAGATTTTCGAAGATTCGAAGTCACGTCTAGTGGTTTCGGTTGCACTTAAAGTGGTGATCTGGTGGTTTATAATCGAGAGGTTACGAGCCACACAACTACTAGCGTGATTTAATAGTGTGTGATTTTAATTGGGACAATCATTGGGAAAGAGATGATCTTGAGGTATCGTTAGCGTTCCACCCCTGCATTTACCCGCAGCAGAAGTGAAATACTTCAAATAACAATTTATAGGTTGACCTGGAGTGAAACTTGAATCCACCTCTCTTCTCAGGGGTGTCGTCACAAGCCTTGCAGTAGTGTCCCTGTTCTAACCTCCTACCGGAATTGTTTTCTCAATGGCAGTGCCGAGGATTGAATCTGAGTGATCTGTGCGGAAAATTACTGCACTAACTGCTAGACCACGGCGACAACAGACGCTCCCCACACCACCACAAAGCCACCACCAGCTTGCACAACGCCTTGCTGTCAGCATGGATCGATAGACTCTGCAGACTCTTCCACACACATAACTCGACCGTCTCTTCAAACTAATTCGAAGTTTGTTTCTTTGCGTTATCCATACACGGCTCAATATTCTCATAATCTTGCCTACGTGAGACACATCACTTGGCACGTGGTGTCATCAACGGTTACCGCACTGATTGATGGTTACCAAACCCTATGGAATACAGTCTCATTGGCTATAGTCCTGACTGGCTGCGTGGCTCAGCGGTAATGTTCTCGCCTGCTGTCCCCAAAGTTGCTGGATCGAATCCTGGTGCAGTCAGTTGGCATTTGAGGGTGCGCAAATGCGAGAGAGCCGTGTCAGTAGTTTTACTGTCGCGTTAAAGATCCCCGTCAGGGCAAAATTCTGGCACTCCGACGTCTCTAGAAGCCTCTGTAGTTAAAAAGGGACATAAAACCAATAACATTATTATTATTATCATTATTATTATTATTATTATTATTATTATTATATAAATACGTAACTCCTGAGTAACTGTCTGCCTGCAGTTTCACAAGAAAGAAGCCAGAGGCGTCTCGAGGATGTTCTCAGTAATATTTTAGATATTCAGGTTAGATAAACTGGATTTCCAAGAATAAATACCTCCACGTAGGTAAATAAATAAATAAATAAATAAATAAATAATAAATAAATTGAGTCGTGTATGGCTGACGCAAGGAAACGCACTTCTAACTTTTTTTGAACGGATGGTCGAATTTTGTGTGTGGAAGAGTCTGCATTAATTAATTAAAGAAAACTGAAATAACTTCATTCAAATAATTAAAACCGAGAATCATAGCCTCATATGTTAAGATATAATTGGACTAGAAGAATGAAGTTGATTGAATGAAATATGTAGCCTACCTCTTTGAATTTGGAAGGTAATTCTGAGAGAGATTCATTTTTGAGTTGTTCCTCGCCCAAGGGCAATAAGAGACCGACATGTCGTGAAATTCACTGGAGAATCTTACACACCCCTATCCCTCACAATTTGAAAACAACGCCCAATCTTGTAAACAGTACATACACGCATGCCACTCGAATATGTCTTGCTGTAAGATTGGCAAAAATAAAAAATAAAAAATAAATGCTGATGAAATGGATTAGCAAAGAAACGATATTTTCCTTTCAACGAAATAAATGTTGAAAATACGTCTTTCACATCGCAAATTTGAGTTGGCTGACTGAATACCTTTTTATAAAAGAACTAGGCAATACCAAAAAAATGACTTCTACATTCAATCTTTCACATCGTGAACACGATGTTTATTAGACCAGAATCCAGAGATATGCCTGTGTACTACACTCATTTGCTAGCTCCTTTACTCTCAAGAATCTCTGGCTTAGAAACACCAGCCCTATGTTATCTTCTGATATGGGTGGAGCCACGTTTGAATTGGGTCAATGATAAGGTGCTGGTTTTAACGTGGTCATGCTTTGGGCTGAGGGTCAAGCCAAAATTTGCGTAATTCACATTGAAAGTGTGATGGTCTGCCGTGCTCATTGCCACTAAGCGGGCGCGCGCAGATACTACCCGCATCTCATTGCTGCCTCTGCCAGTTGAGAAGCATGTGAATAGTCTAATATAACACTTCGATACTTACTGTTATTGTGCGGTTGCCGAGTGACTTCCTCAGTGTTAACATATCGTACGCTGAACGTATGAGACGTATGCGTCTGCGTCTACAGGAAGAAGACAACCGAAATTAATTTCAAGCTTATTTAATGAGTTCACCTTTCGCATCACGCACAGCCAAGGATGAGAAAATGTTTGCGTTTCATCAAAACAAAGAAGAAGAAAATATGCCCATGCGCAGAAGCTTTCTTTCTTTCTTTCTTTCTTTTTCCTCTGCACAGCAGATAGGATTGTTTATCACTCACGGGTAAGCAGGGAGATTGTAGACACTGGCTGAAAGTAAACAATTGGAACCTGGAAGCGTGGTGACTGTATCTCAGAAAGGGATTTGTGACTGCTATTGTATCTCCGTGGAATTAAGTGTGTACATTCAACAAAAGATCCCGCAGTGAGGAGCCTCACAAGGTTAACCTGAGGCGTGGTGATTGTTATTTTGATATACCGAACATTGACGTTATCTGCCCCTACATCTGAGAGGGGAGTGTTACATACAATGTATCTTAGCTTCGACATACTATAGTAAAACATCTGATCCATCATTCCAGTTTTGGAAAAGCTTTACACATTTTGGTAACGATTATTCGGCTTTATGTCGATCGACTTCGGTTAAACAACCATAAATCACTGCGAGTACCCCTCGAAATCGCAGACAACGCATTGCATGGACAAAAAACAAAGCATGACTCGTCCTTGGAAACATCATCTGAAATTTCGTACTGAGTTATGCAGATAGCTGACGGAGTAAAGCAACAGAAAGCCCCTGATTGCGTCATTGGGGTTCAAAAGGCGGTAAGGGCACAGTTATAGTCGACGATCTCGTACCTCTGGGGATACATTTCGAGGGGAACCAGTATTCTATAAGTCAGAAATTATTAAAGAGATTGACGTGAATATTGGAACAATGATGCACTATAATATTTTAGTTTAAAACATTAGTTTTCGAAAAAGTAACGCAACTATTGCGAAACCAATATCGTAGCCACACAAATTTCAAACACAAAATGACCCCGTGTTCTAGAGATGTCTAACTATTCAAGTACTGCGAAAATGGAGGAATGAATTTCAACCAGGAGACTAATATTTCGTCTTATCATTTCCTTTATTTCTTTAGAAAAATAAGTTTCACGTTGATTGGCTTGGGCCTTCAAGATAATAGATCCAACCCCGTCTCAGTTCAATGATATTTAAGGTTTCTTAAATGCGCTGTCCTCGTGTCAGTATATTTGCCGGCCTGTTAAAGAACTTCTCCAGGGAATTATTCCGGCTTGGCGGTATCTCGAAGGTCACGGCGTTGAACCATAACATTGCGTTGTTGATGTATACATGAATTGGTAGGCCTAGTCCCTTCATGGGCTGAAGTGCCAGGGCGGGGGGATTTCCAACTGACTGTGGCAGGATTCAATACTGCAACCTTGAGAACAGCAGCCAAGAACGTTACCGCTGCACCTTGCAGCCAGTCACAAGTAACCGATTGTAACAAATGAATATTCAAAGGAAAGCGAATTACCCGCAGCATTGATGAATTGCACTCTGATTTTATAAATATTGACAAACTAGCAGTAGTGCCCGGCTTGACCCGGTGGATTTATTTGTTTTATGGATGATATGAATACTACTACAGAACTAACACATGATACTTAAACTACCAGAATTTTTTTTTAATATAACTTTTTGTGGTGGTGGTTGTAGTGAGGGTGATAAGCAGTACAGTATAATGGACGTAACATTTAGGTAATTTTCCCCTAATGATAATAATGATAATAATGAATAGGGAAACGGCTATTTACTAACTACAGCACTGACACATGTAAATTACAAACACATTTCTAAAAATGATTAGAAAGAGGAGTAAGTGGAATAAAAGACACTGCCTAGGGCCTATATCTCATTGTCTGTTAGAAATGTAGAGACCAATAGTGTCGTCTTTTGTCGCATAACGCCGTAGGAAAATAATCAGAACACTTTGGAAACTTCGGCTGTCCCGAGCTCCTGAGGTAGCAATAGTATCATTTATGGCCACATAGCGCTCAACGATAAGTTTCCGATAAATTACGGTAAATTTGAAAACACCAACGCTTATTGCCGCTGATAATCTCAATGTATTGCGCCAACACCATTGCACTTATACAGAGGCATAATATGTACATAATGATGACTGTTTTAAGGGGCAAAATAAATATTTTTGCACTAATTACTCCCCGTGACTGCAATTTATAAGCAGCGCAAGATTTAACTATTTTCGCAATTCTGCACCAGAACATTTGTAGGGGCGACGTGATGCAGCCCGAATTGCCAGTCAGCAACAGATTTATTAAAATACTCTTACAGTTACTCTTCTACGGACATGAAGGATTGTAGGGCCTTAATGCATGGTTTTCAAGTTCAGTTTGTTTGTTATTCTAAATGTAGGGAATGGAGAGCGTTGTCCAAAATATCAAGTGGACAGTGTTTCCAGCAGGGTTTCAAAGTGTATGTATAATTTGGTATAAATTAGGAGGAACGGTGTAGATTTGTGATAAAAGGCCTAAATGCAGGGAATGGAGTGGTCTGTCCGAAATTTAAAGTGGACAGTGTCACCCGCAGGGTTCCAAAGCGTAAGTGTACAAAATGAGGTTCAGATCGGTGAAATGGTGTAGATTTGTGCCAATGGACCTAAATGAAGGGAATGGAGTGGTCTGTCCGAAATTTCAAGCAGACAGTGTTACTCGTCGGGTTTCAAAGTGTAAGTATGTGAAATTTGGTTCAGATCGGTGAAAAGGTGTAGATTTGTGCCAAAGGGCCTAAATGCAGGGAATGGAGAGGTCTGTCCAAAATGTCATGCTGGCAGTGTTACTTGCAGGGTTCCAAAGGGTATGTATACAAATTTTGGTCCAGATCAGTGAAACGGTGTAGATTTGTGCCAAAGGGCGTGAATACAGGGAATGGAGTGGCCTGTCTGAAATTTCATGCAGACAGTATTACTCGTAGGGTTCCAAAGTGTAAGTATACAAATTTTGGTTAGGATCGGTGAAACAGTGTAGATTTGTGCCAAAGGGCATAAATGCAGGGAATGGAGTGGTCAGTCCGAAATTTCAAGGTACACAGTGTTACTCGCAGGGTTCCAAAAGGTAAGTATACACATTTTGGTTCAGATCGGTGAAACGGTGTAGATTTGTGTCAAAGGACCTAAATGCAGGGAATGGAGTGGTCTGTCCGAAATTTAACATAGCCTAAACTATTCCTCTTGAATCTGGTTATCATATAAAAATAATTTTTCTAATCCGACTGGTTGTTCCAGAGATTAGCGCGTTTAAAGACAAAAACACACAAACACACAAACTCTTCAGCTTTATTATATTAGTATAGATAAACAAGATGATAGCCCCTACCAGAACTGTGCCGCATCAACCCGCATACCAGTCAAGCCGAGCGGGTGGTTGCAAGAGTTCTCGCATGGGTCCGCTTGTTTATGCAGGGTGTAACTAAGTATGTGGGAAACTCCCGGGATTCGATAGAGGTCCTGACAACAAGCAAAACATGTCCGGTAAACATATGGTGTATTTGCTTTCGATTCCGTGTTACAAGCATTGAGTATGCTGTACATAGCACAGACCGCTTCACTGTGCAGGTTGGTCATTTGTGTTACATTGACAGGAGCGTAGTACTGCGCATTTTTAACGAATGGCTTAACTGTTACTACTTGCAGTTCTCTACAGAAGGCGCTCAAAATGGCTACCTCGATCTGTAATGCAGGCGTCTATGGGCTGCATCATTGAGTGTCTCACACGCTCCCATGCTCCCGGCGTCTGTCGTATCTGCTGACATCCTTGCTCTATTCGCTGACGCAGGATGTCCACGTTTTGAATAGGTGTGGCATACACAATGGTCTTTAAATGACCCCATAAGTAGAAGTCTAATGTGTTGAGATCTGGAGAGCGAGCAGACCGCGGTCTCGGTCCCGGACTCCTTATCAATTTGTTTGGGAATTGCTGATGTAAAATTGCTCTAGCAGAAAGAGCAATATGAGGCGGTGCTCCACCATGCATGAACCACATGCGCTGAATTAAAGCCAGTGGAACGTCTTGCAAAAAAAAACCAGTTAAACCATTCGTTAAAAAGGCGCAGTACTACGCTCCTGTCAATGTTTCTGGTAAAATGAAAGGACCAATTAAATGTGTCGCCGATTATTCCAGCCACACACTGAATTGTTGTTGACGTCTGGTTTGCACAACTTCTCTGGGATTTGCGTCAGCCCCGACTTGCGTATTGTGAATATTCTGCACTCCATGTCGGGTTAACGTCGCGTCATCGGTAGACAGAATAGCAGCGAGGAACTGTTGCTCCAGAACACACATCTGTGGTAACCAGGTACAAAATGCTGCTCTGGGTGGAAAGTCAGCTGAACTAAGACCTTGGACTCTTTGAAGGTGATATGGATAAAAGAGCTGTCCTCGTAGAATTTTCCACACTTTCATTTAATTCACATCTACAATTGCCGTTTTTTTTCCTGGTGCTGTTCCTGCTATTTTCCTCAATGTGGTTGAGAACTCGTTCCTCAGATTCAGGCGTTCTTGTGATCCTTGGTCGTCCATTAACAGTAATGCGTCTGCTAAACGAGCCTGTTTAGCAAAGATGCGCATGTATTCTTTGGAACGTCTTAGTGTTGGGTAAACGTCTATTATGATAGTGTTCCGCTTACAAACGCCGTGCTTCATTTGCGTTACACTGCGCCCGTCTATACAGAACATGCATGTCTTCTACTGTATTTCCGGATTCGAGTACCCCATTGTATCACCACGTGTACTGTCCGTCCACTCAATAACAACTGACAACACGTATCACTCCACTCCACTCCAATATACTGTAGCTTATGACCTGTGTGGACGTGATTACGTGTTTGCTAAGCACCTGACATCGCGTGGCTCTGAATGCAAAAGAAATGCACACAGACTTGAATAGCGACGAAACGTACAAGTGGCCTGTGTGCCCTCCACAAATAACCAACTAGCAACGTGCCGCCGTCTGTGTTATGCACACCACAAATAATGCTTGTAACATGGCAACGAACGCACATAGACCATACGTTTATGGGGCATGTTTTGCTTGTTGTCAAGTCCTCTATCGAATCCGCGGAGCTTTCCCACATATTTAGTTACACCCTGTATATACGGGGTGAATCAACTGCCCGTAATAATCTAGTTTTATGCTGCTCAACTAACCTGTGTCGTCAGGAAGGTCGATATTTCTCCGCTTGCATTCCGTTTGGTACTAATGCACTGCAAGCATATACCGCAAACGATACTGAGCACTTTTATTTTTCCCTCGTATTAGTCTGTAGTCACATCGAGGAAGATGATGATAATGACGATAATTGGTGTTTTAAGGGGCCTAACATCTAGGTTATCGGCCCCTAATGGTTTGTAATAATAATGTTATTGGTTTTACGTCCCTTTTAACTACACTGGCTTTTAGAGACGCCGGGGTGCCGGAATTTTGCCCCGAAGGGGATCTTTTACGTGCCAGTAAATCTACTGACACGGCTCCCTCGCATTTGCGCACCCTCAAATGCCAGCTGACTGCGCCAGGTTTCGAACCTGCAACCTTGGGCGCAGCAAGCAAGAACGTTACCCCTGAGCCACGCAGCCAGACCCTAATGGTTTGGGTGATCGTGAAGATGATAATGAGATTAAATGTAAACTATAAGTAAAACTAACTTATATACTAGAAGAAGAAATGGAAAACAAAAGGAGAATAAGGCAAATAAAGGACAGGAGGAAAAGAAATGCCCTCAACCCTCGAAGAATGCGGATTGAGGGACTTGGAAGGAAGGAAAGCCATGAAAGGCGGAGAGGAAAGTGGAAGAGGAGTGGTCCGCCCCACAGGTAATGGACAAACGGGGCAAACCGGACCCAGCTCAGGAATCCGTCGGGGTCGCCAACTCCCGAACTCACCTTGAGGGTGTAGCAATATCCAGGGTGCACCAGTAGTGGTGGGGCTACATACACCCTGCCTCCTTGAGGGCCTTGAGCAGAAGGCAGGAGAGAACATGAAAAAAAAAGAAGGCTGACCCCTCGCAGAAGGAGGGTATCAGAAAAAATGAGACAAGGGCCAATTAAGGCGGGAAAGGAAGAGACTCCCTAGGCCTCGGATACCCTAATACTGTCAGGGTCGGAAGAGAACAAGAGTTGACCAAGTGAGGTCGACAGGAAAGAAGACAGAGAGGAGCCCGGCACAAGTAAGTGGAAGCAATGCCGGACTCAGCTGGAGCCCCGTGGTCGCCAACCCACGTATCACTAGATGTGAGCCCCTAGGGGGCATCGAGGAAGAAATAATAGTGTTCAGTATCGTTTGCATGATAAGCTTGCAGTGCATTAGTACCATACGGGATGCAAGCAGAGAAATATCGACCTTCCTGGTAACAGCGCTAGTTGGGCTGCATAAAACAGTACACTATTTTTTGGGGCAGCTGATTCACCTGGTATATAAAACACTAAGGTGTATGTTTCGCTAAACTCAAGTTCTTAAACCAGAAGAAGCTGGAAGGTGTGGTTTGTGCCAAAATCTTCCATATCGTCTCAATAATACAGGAAATATCTTGCATTTCTTGAAAAACCTACGGAAATAAATGTATTTGTTTTCAAACTGCGTTTAAACAAATAAACAAGACGATAGCCCCTGGCAGAACTGTATCATGTTGAGCCCGCATAGCAGTAACGCCGGGTGGGTGGTATATACACATGGGGCGCTCAAAAGTAGCCGATCCTGCATTCAAAAGAAAGAGAAATACTCGCAGCAGTGAAGAATTGCACTCTGGTTGGTTGGTTCCTTAGTTTAGGGGATACGACAACGCGGTCATGTAGCCCCGTGTACTTTCGGTCTGTGTAGATTTTTTTCTGATAACCGGTGCTAATTTTTATGGCTGTATTAGTGTGTGTTCTGTAATTCAGGTAAGGACTGCAGACGATCAATTTTTCATGTAGTTCCTACTTTTGCTACCAAATAATACCGTCCACGACCCCTAGCTGCGGACTCGGCTACTAGATGCCTTTGCAGCCAAAACTTGGCGGCGAACGGTGGAACAAATATAGCGTTATCAAATAATATAACCCACAAATTTTGGCTTCACACTGTACCCGTTCATCCTGGGGATGCGATGACCCATCTGCTATAACATCGCATTCCTGGAGTTCCGGGACAGAGCGGAGTTAAATGAACCTCTAGTCAAATAAGGAATGTGTCGGAAATTCAGCTGAGTTATCGAAAAAGCAGTGGGTATCACGAGACAAAGTATCTCTAGGGTCGTTACGGGCTAAAGTTTTAATAGAAATAATGCAAATAATAATGGGCGCCATCAACTGAATCCCTAGCAAACCACTTCCTTTCCGGATAAGCCTTACTCAAAACAAGGAAAGAAAAAGGAACATCACACCATCATCAGATCACAACTAAGATAAAAACAAATTTATTTCACTTTGATAGTCAGACAGACATTTTAAATAACTCCTACCTGAGAGTATGGTCGAATGCCAACGTTAAATTGTCATTGTCCAAAAATCGAACCATCTCTTTTCTAATCCAAAAATATTTCATCCACATAACAAGAAAAATCTCTAAAGTTCTCTTGGGTTCTCAGGATCACTGTAGCACTATGTCTTTCGTCACTGACATTTGTGAAACCTGAGACCTAATTTCTCTTTAATTTAACATCATCAATGTGGATTTGAAAAAAAGTTATTAATCTGTCTAAACATACACATATTATAATCACATATATTAAACATCAAGTAATTTATGGCTTGCATGGCATAATTTGAATGTTGAACATGTTAGTCAAATGCTCCTAAACATCGAATAATTAATTTACACTATTTACATTGTCATTCATAATCATTTATCTGTGAATTACAGAAAATTCATGGCTCATTGGTCATCGTTATCGTCATCATCAAAATTAAACATTCCTCACATTAACTCTCACTTCAAAATTCTACATATTCCTGTCAGAATCCTTAATTCATCACCATTACATCATTTAAATTCTCAATTAAGTTGCAATTCCTTCAAATTATCTCTCAATTAAATTGATTTAATTCCATATAAATTCATTAATCATCAGCTTCTTTAAATAATTATCACCTTTTAATTCAGTTATTCATCATCATTACAATCGTCTATTAATTTATTTCAATCAGTTTAATTTATCCAATCTTTAATTTATCCATCTATTTAATTCATTGATTTATTTCAAAATTTAATTTATCAAATTATTTAAATTTCAATCATCTGGTTATTTAGATTTTCATTATTTCATCTAGTCATTCTGATTTTTATTTCATTAGGTCAGATCGTTAATATGCTTAAATCTCAGATTATTATTTCATTAATTATTATTTTCAGAAAATCTTGTATTATCAACTTCATTTATTTGTTTAATTTCCAAACAAATTGTTTAATATGGTTTATAGAACGTTGTCTTACAGTTTTATCACTTCCAAGTTATATCTCGTATTTAATTTATCATGCCAAAAATATTATTGCCTCCACGACATCACGTTGGATCTAACTATCCACAACGACATTACATTTCCTCAATACTTCAAATATCACATTTGAATACAACAATTATTCCACAAAACTCCATAAATATTCAGCACATACAGCATGAATCTCAACAAATACGCTAGACTGGGTACGACGACCTCATGTCTGCTTCAAAATACATTATCAACGTTGCAACTATCACATGGCAACTTCCACAAAATGCCTATCACAAACTTCACATAACCATGTTGCATGATCTACAAAAAATATATAACTGGCTTCAAATTATCAACGCACACAATCTCCAATAACTGTAATTAATCTGATCACATCTAGACAACTTCTTAAACAATTGGAAAAATATTACCTCAGTAATTTAAGATCTGCTTTCAAATAGCATAAATTCTCTTACAATTTTCATAACTCACATCACAGAAAAACACCAATGTGCTATAATCTCTCATATCAAAATCTGCAATACTGATCTGCCTTATAATAAATCTGACCATTAATGATTAATCTTACAAGATTCAATTACTTTAAATCCTTCTCAAAGGTATCAAACACAATTATAAAACTCATCAAAAGCATCAGCTGTACCAGCTGTTAAACTGACATTACTCTCAAAAGAGTATAGCAACAAAATATTGGATTGGCAAACAAGAATTATTAAACGCAATCCTTCTGACATTTATCGTTACTTTATTTAACAAAATTTCGACTGATATGTGACTAGTAGTTCCTTGTTTGATTCACTTACAATCTCGTGTACACTCGGATGATAAAAATGAGTCCCTCAATGGCGAGTAAGATGTGTAACCACCGTACAGTCGTATAAATACGAAAGACCTCGCCCCGTCGACTTGGATGATAGTTCCCTGAACGATGGGTAAGATGAGTACCACCATACAATCGTATAAATACGAAAGACCCCATCTCGTAGGCTATATGAGTGAATGTACCAGATAGGAATCAACAAGTTTCTAGTTGTCATATAAAAGCGATGTTCATTCACTAAAGTGAATAACTTCTTAATATCTCCAAACAATCCAATGGAAAAAATCCCTACTGATGAATAATACACACTCGCTAGTATGCAATGAACTGACGAAGTAATTTTAGATAATCAATTGCAGATCACGAGCTCGAAATACTCGTTACACAAAAAAAACTATTTATGAAAAATATCCTAGCTGGAAAAATGTCTAAAAGACCAAACATCTGCTTAATAAAGCCAACCAATGGTGAGAATATCGTATAATGATGCCTGCCATATCGTATGGTCACTCCATATTCTAGCAAATTCGAAGTATATAAAGTCAAACCATGTCTTAATAATCGTATCACTCCTATTAGAAAAATATACATGTGTGCCCAGTATTCATGAAAATAATCGTATCAGGTAGTTATGACTCTTACAGTACCTTTCATAATCAGCTGTAATTAAATTTCCAAGATCGTCGATTTCCCCTACATAATGAATTTCTCGAAAGATCGGCGTGAATATCATTCCATCCATGAAATGACGATTGCCTTCGAAATCCCAAGTGAATCAGCTGGTGGACTCCTCTCGTCAGGAATCGAATCCATCGCTCTGCGGTGCCATCTTGTCTCTATCTGCGTCTACTCTGACATGTTGAACTTCGGATTACCCATAGCGGATATTGTCCAACTCCTCTCGAAAATGTTCATGGAAACAGCGGATCCCCTATTCCTCTTCTAAGTTACGCCACTGTTCCATTAAATGTTCAGTTTGAGTATTGAAAGATCAATCTCCAATAACTGTTAAGTCTCACTTTCGTAAAATAAAATTTTACATGAGAGTGTCCAAGTTTACGAAACACCCTGTAGTTGTCTGTATTTGGTAATTCATGAAACTGCATAAGAAATAAATTTCATTAATGCACGATCTAATGTTCATCAGTGCCTATGCTAACAACATTCCGCTTGCTTGAAATTGTTAAAGTAACTTTGAATGCGTTATAGAAAAGCATAGTCATAATGTTATTCATAAAAGCTGTGTTCAAACTGCGTTAAAATGTAGCTTGTAATAACGTCTCCAACTACTTGCAGTGCTGTTCTAACATATCCCGGCCGTCTGTGATTGCTTGCTCGGCAAGTCCGCCTGGATCAATGACCTGCTTGGCGTTCGCTGCTCGGCGATGCTGAAACTGTCGCCTACACTCTGCCGTGACAGTTTCGGTATGCTACGCGACCTTCACCGTGCGTCTCGCTTGCGCTACAGAGCTCGACCCTACTTGCTCGACTGACAGAGCTCCACTGAATGTGCTGGCACTGTCTTCACTCTTATCTGCCTGGCGCAGACACGTGGTGTAGTCCCCCACCACTGTGCTCTCGCGTCACGATTTTAGTCTCGAACCCTCATCCTCTCGGCTATTCCGTTATAAAATAACTTAAGGGTTATCTGACTTCCTTACAATTATTTCCACATATAATGCATGTTATATATCCTCTTCTAAGATGTTTAATTACCATATTCCATATATATCTCAATAAAGTTTCACATCTCTATCCATAATTCCATCTTCTTACAGATGTCAGTGCCTCCTTGATCCTAGACCTCCTTCGTCATCTTGACATTCTTCTTGACTCGATCGGTGCGCTATCTTTTCCTAACTCTTCCCAAAACCTCAACTACGGCTTAATGTCTGCTGGCGTAGCCGATAGCCTAAACTAGGTATCGGGTACATCTCTCCCGTACATCTCCTTTTTTTTATCAGGATTGAGAAAACAATACACTCTCAGGCATTCTATATACACACATCAAAAAAAGTTTTGCATCACCTCGGTTCCCAGATCTCCGGCATATAGACGTTGACTGTGTATATTGTATCCAAGATACAGTCCCTTTGACTGTTCATAGATGTCACTAAAACTGCTCAAAGATGTAAACAACCATGCATGAGCAGGGCCTATTAGACGGAGGGGGTACGACAGCCGATCAGTTCCAGTCATTCCACCAGGACGAAGGTACGCTGCTCATGTTGTCTGTAGTTCTACCATGCCTAGAAGGTCAATACCGCAGTTCGATCGCGTCCGCATTGTTACTTTGTGTCAAGAAGGGCTCTCAACAAGGGAAGTTTCCAGGCGTCTCAGAGTGAACCAAAGCGATGTTGTTCGGACATGGAGGAAGTACAGAGATGCAGGAACTGTCGATGACAGGCCTCGCTCAGGCCGCCCAAGGGCTACTACTGTAGTGGATGACCGCTACTTACGGATTGCCGCTCGGAGGAACCCTGACAGCAATGCCACCATGTTGAATAATGCGTTTCGTTCAGCCACAGGACGTCGTGTTTCAACTCAAACTGTACGCAATAGGCTGCATGATGCGCAACTTCACTCCTGACGTCCATGGCGAGGTCCAGCTTTGCAACCCCGACACCATGCAGCGCGGTACAGATGGGCCCAACAACATGCTGAATGGACCCCACGGAATTGGCATCACGTTCTCTTCACCGATGAGTGTCGCATATGCCTTCAACCAGACAATCGTCGGAGACGTGTTTGGAGGCACCCTGGTCAGGCTGAACGTCTTAGACACACTGTCCAGCGAGTGCAGCAAGGTGGTGGTTCCCTGATGTTTTGGGGTGGCATTATGTGGGGCCGACGTACGCCACTGGTGGTCATGGAAGGCTCCGAAACGGCTTTACGATACCTGAATGACATCCTCCGACCCATAGTGCAACCATATCGGCAGAATATTGGAGAGGCATTTGTCTTCATGGACGACAATTCTCGACCTCATCGTGCACATCTTGTGAATGCGTTCCTTCAAGATAACGACATCGCTCGACTACAGTGGCCAGCATGTTTGCCAGACATGAACCCTATCGAACATGCCTGGGATATGTTGAAAAGGGCTGTTTATGGACGTCTTGACCCACCAACCACTCTGAGAGATTTACGCCGAATTGTCGTTGAGGAGTGGGACAATTTGGACCAACAGTGTCTTGATGAACTTGTGGATAGTATGCCACGGCGAATACAGGCATGCATCAATGCTAGAGGACGTGCTACTGGGTATTAGAGGTAGTGGTGTGTACTGCAATCTGGACCACAAATGCTGAAAGTCTAGCTGTATGATGGTACAACATGCAATGTGTGGGTCTCAGGAGCAATAAAACGAGCTGAAATGTTGTTTGTGTTGATCTCTATTCCCTTTGTATTTAACGGTTCCGGAACTCTTGGAACCGAGGTGATGCAAAACTTTTTTTGATGTGTGTATAATACATGTACACGATATCTCTACAATTCCCTTACTCAGCATGATGGTATTTCCTGATGCTAGCTGCATTAAAAGTTCCTACAACTTCATCAGTATCCATTCTGACAATCTTGTAGCTATTATTCTGGTATGTTTGTTCAATACGGAACGGACCAGCGTACAATGGAGCAAATTTATGGTAGATCTTCAGCTGAAGGTTCGAAGTGACTGGCTTCCTAATCAGCACCTCATCATTTTCTTGAAATGGCTCGTGGAACCTCCTTCCTGCCTGTCTCCTGGCTCTCTTCTCCGCCTGTCTTCTGAGTCTCTCTCCTGCCATCTCGACTCTTCTTTCTTGTGTGGGTTGAGGATCTACTGGTGCCCTCACGACTCGGTCCCATGGTCTATCTGGTTTCAATCCATGATGAAGCATGGACGGAATCTGTCCTGTGCTTTCATGTACTGTGGAATTCAAGCATTGGCTAATGATGGGTATCACTTCCATTCATCTATGGTGTTGCCTTGACACATATAAGCGACACATCTTACTGATCTCCGGCATAATTCTTTCGGCTGGATTTCCCTCTGGATACCGTACAGAATTAAACACATGCCTTATTCCTAAACGTTCCATAGCAGTAGAAAATTCCAAACTAGTAAATTGCGATCCATGGTCACTCAAGAAAACTTCAGTTTTCCCCATGCTCGGAATAACTGTTTTCTCAAGTCTGTTTATCACGTACTTGGATGTAGCTTTCTGTATAGGGCATAGAGATACGTATTTCGAAAATACGTCAACTGTTACCAAAACGAACTGATTTCCCTTCGTCGAACGAGGAATCGGACCGAAAATGTCCGTCGCGAAAAGTTCTATTGGCTTGCTGGGTAATATTGATCTAGGAACTTCTTTCATTAACTTAGATGAGTATTTAATTCGCTGACAACTGTCACAGGTCTTTATGACGTCGCGAATCGTTTGTCCCATTTGTCTCCAAACAAAAGTTTCTTGAGCGAGAGCCAAAGTCTTGTCTACACCTACATGAGCTGCAGTTCGGTGTATCATCCAAATAACTGGTTTGACAAGCTTGGGTGGGATCACTACTCTAAGTTTAGTATGATCCTGGTCGATATATTGGCATATAACACCTCCCATAATATGATATTTTCTAGCCTCTATCTCAGTTCTTTGAAAATCCGGATCAGCATTGTCCATCCTGCGTGTCAAAAAACGGTAAATTCTTCGCAAAGGTGCATATCTCTTCTGAGTTTGCGCTAACAACTTCAACTTTTCTAGAGTACCATTATCCTCTTGAATCAAATTTATATGGTTGACAATTACTTCCTCACAAGGGTTTCTGCTCAACACATCTGCTAACAGATTTAACTTCCCAGGTCTATGTACAACAGTTGGGTTAAATTGCTGTAAGAACAGAACCCATCTGGTGATGCGGTCACTCGCTAAGTCTGTCTTCATAATAAATTGGAGGGCTTTATGATCTGTGATCACTGTTATGTCATGTCCAAACAACACCTTCTTCCACGTTTTAAGAGCATGAACCACTGCTAATGCCTCTAACTCAGTTGCATAGTAATTCTTCTCACAATTCCTAAGCTTGCGACTGGTGAAAGCTAAATACCTATGTTTCTTGTCATCATCCAACTGATATAGGATCCCACTAATACCTATTTTGGATGCGTCCGTCTCTACAAAATTCTTCTTGTAAAATCAGGGTATTCAAGCTTGATATTTTGGATCAACATTTTCTTGGCCGCTAAAAACGCTTGATTGCATCTATCGTCCCATTTCCATCGATTTCCCTTTCTTAGTAAATCCTGCAGAGGTGCCATCGTCTCAGTATATTCAGGACAATGTGTTGAAAAGAACTGACACATGCCTAAAAACTGCCGTACCTCTTTAATCTTTCGTGGGGTTGGAAACTCTGAAATTGCCATGATCTTCTTTGGATTGGGCCTATAACCATCTCCATCGATTCTATGTCCAAGAAATTCAATTTCTTCATGAAAGAACTGACATTTATTGAAATTCACCTTGAAGTTCGTCCTCCTAAGATCTTCAAAAAGCATTTGAAGGTGCCTGATATGTTCTTCCGCTGTCTCAGACGCTATAATCAGGTCATCAATATAGCTTACCACATGCTCCTTAATTGCATCGGACAAATTTTCGTCTAGTGCTCGGATCATCACCGGACCACTATTTTTCACTCCAAAAGGTAACCTATTGAATACATATGTTTTATGGTCAAACAAGAACCCTGTGTATTGTTTGCAGTCTTCTGCTAGCTCAACATGATAATAAGAACTAGTCAGATCGATTGTCGAAAAGAAACTCTTTCCTCTGAATCTGCGTAACAATTCGCGAATAACAGGTGGTCTGTCATGTTCAGGAAGAACTCTTTCATTAAGGGCTCTAGCATCTAGACATATCCTCAGCTTACCATTAGGTTTCTTGACAACAGCTAAAGGATTCAAATAAGCAGTTGGCATTTTCTTAATTATTCCATCTTTCTCCATATCGCTTATCATTATGCTAACTTCCTCCTTCCATTTATCCGGAATGGGATATAAATTTTTATGGTATGGTTCGTCATCCATCAACTTGATGCTGTAGGTAAAATTTTCTATGAGACCTGGTTTGTCATTGAATATGTCCTCATATTCTGAAATTACTTGATCAAACTGCCCCTTAATTTCTGGATTTATTTTACTTGTCATGCCAATTTTGTCTTCTATAGACCTTTCAACGCTGCATACAATCTCATCCAATATATCCTCTCTAAAGAATGTCATCTCCGATTCCTGATTTTCCATGACCCCTTCTTGAAAGTACATGCGCCTACTCTGCATATCTATGATCAGGCCACTCTCACTTAAGAAATCCACTCCTAGGATCATGTCAAAATGTAGTTGACCCACTACTAGGAACATCTGTTCAAAACTTCTGGTTCCAATCCCAACATCTAAAAGTACCTGACTTTTACATTTCATACTCCTGTCTGTGATCACCCCTTGAATTTTGCTAACAACAGTTGGCAACATTGTAATTTCTCCTAATAATTTCAATTCATCCAGGCAACCTATGGATATCAAGCTCACCATAGCCCCCGTGTCTACAAGTGTCTTTATTTCTTTTCCCATGACTTCCACACTAATAACTGGCAATTCATGTCTATTTTCCCGATGTACTATGTCTTCCTCCTCGATTAAATCCTCGTCCTTGACCTGATACGTTTCCACAATGATGATCGATTCCCAATGATTAGCATTTTTCTCTAGAGTTAATTTGACGTTTTTTTTCCTTCGCCACTCGTGCTTGCTCGATTGACATCTCTCACTGTCTCCTCGAGTGGTGCACTAGGCTGTCTATCTTCTTGCCTCGACCTCTCATGTCCACGATTATCTCGTCTGTCGTTAGGATCGTTTCTTCGGCCATCCTGCCTGTCGTTCCCATTATACTGTTGACCTTGGCTCCAGTTATTTCTGCCCCGATATCTATTGTTATATCGATTCCTGTCTTGATATCTGGAATTCTGGTTATAATTTCTATATCGGCTATCTCTTGCTTCTTGATCGTATGGCCTCTCATATGGTCCTCTATATCGATCATTTCCTCGAGCGTTACGGATGTTTCCTCGATTCCCTTCGTTCCGTCGGTTTTCCCAGGAATCTCTTCTGTCCGTTTGAGCTGCATTGTCTACGACTACCGCATTCACTTCCTGCGTGTTTCTATTGTCGTTTCTGGTATTTCTAGGCGTAACTTGTGCGCTTGTATAGTCCAATAGTCGTAAAATGTCGTCATAATGCTCAAGTGTATTGGCTCCCGACGCTATTAGTGATCGCTGTACCTCAATCGGTAACTGTCTCGCTATAGCTTGCAAAAGCTCTTCTTCTGGCAATGGAGGAATCAGAAACTGTAATTTAGCCAGCTGTGACGTGAAATAATTGGCATAATGCGTCGGATGTGACGTAGAATAGCGCTTTGAGTACATTTCCGCTCTTACGTTAAGTTGATCCTCGGCACTCCAAAATCTCCTCAAGAAAGCTATGGCAAATTGCTCCATGTTCGCAAAATTGCTTCTGAACGCTCTAAACCAAGTAAGCGCAGACCCATCTAAGGCGCGTTCAACTATCCTTAGCTCTCTTTCTTTGGCTACCCTATGTTCCGCCATGTAGTCTCGAATATCTCGCAGAAATTCGACTGGTGTGACTCCTGTATTTCCCGAAAACTTCCTCGGCTTGTCATCCAGATTCCTAATAATGGTGACTGGACCTGAGTATCGTTCGCTTGGACCCAACGTACTCCTATTCGAACTTGGATTATCCTGAGGGGTTGAACTGGTCCTTTCGAATGTCACATTCGGTTGCATTTGACGGTCTTCTCCCATGCTTGCCTCTTGATTACTCATACTGCGGTCTATCGCTGTCTGATTTATCAATGTTTCCCCTGATGTTATATTCTGACTGGTGAAACTGTTAAACATGGATTCTAGTTTAGTTATCCTGTCTTCTGCTAATTTCTCCACAGTCTTGACCTGCGTCTTCAACTCATCTAGCGATGTAACATCCTGCGTTTTGTTACTCTCGTCTAAGTCGTTTTTTAACTTGTCAATTTTGCCTTCGCACGTATTCTTTACTAACGCGACTTGTTCCTTTAACAGATCAACATCTGTTCTAAATAGAGTTGAATCTATCTTCATCGCTTCCTTGTTCTCCGTAAACCTCGCTTCTAAGTTTGCCATACCTGCGATTAATTTTTCATCTAACCCTTCACGTTTCTCTTTTGCTTCGGCATCGACCTCACTATACCGTTCTTCCACAATTGCACCGACTCTATTTTTGAACAAAGCTAAGTTTTCATTAACCTTTTGCTCTATATCGTCGTCCATCTTCCTAATATCTTTCTGCAATTGATTTTCTAATGATTTTAAATTAGAATTGACCTCTCCCAAGACTTCCTCTTTAATGGTCCCAATTACTGTCTTTAAATCTTTAATCTCATTACCTAGATTCATTTCTAGACCTTTAATTTTAGTCTCGAAAGATACTTCGGTAGACCACTCTTGAATTTTGCCTACATCTGCCACTAAACCATCGATGTCGAATCTCAACTTCGATACATCTGATTTAATGTCTTTCTGTATGGACATAACGTCAGTTCTTAAAGTAAAAATATTTTCTTCTCCTCTACTTTCTAATTCAATAATATTTTTTCTTAATATTTGAACATTTTCCTCTCCTTTCATATTTACTGCAATTATGTCTAATTGTAAAGTCTTCAGCATTTCATTATTCTTTAAAGTTAAACTATTCTCTAATCTGGTTAACTTGTTTTCTAATTCAGTGTTAGTTTCTTCACTTCGAGCTTGTAATTTCTCTTCCAACGATTTGAAATTGTCCTCACTATTTGACTGTAGCCTTTCTTCTAATGACTTAAAATTGTCTTTCAAGTTGACTTCGCTATTTGACTGTAGCCTAGTCTCTAATGACTTTAAATTATCTTCACTAGTTGACTGCAATAATTTTAAATTTTCTTCAGTACTAGTCTGTAGCCTAGTCTCTAATGACTTTAAATTATCTTCATTATTAATCTGTAATGTTTTTAAATTTTCTTCAGTACTAGTCTGCAATGATTGCACATTTTCTTTACATTTAGCTTCTAACCTAGCTTCTGAATTATTAATCTGTTCTTTAACTTCCGTTTCCATCTTAGAAATAGTTTCTGCAATACCAGACATACCCGTCTGTAACTCTCCTAACACCTTAGCTAAATCCTCCGGCAACATAATTATATTTTCAATATACTTTTTATACAGAGACGTTAGACAACAACACATCACAATGTCTCAATTCCTGCATTCACTTGGGTATAGGAAAAATGTCTTATAACTAACATGATATAATACTAATACGATTAACATGAACACTGGAATGGGCACACAAGTACATTGTCTGACAAAGTTTAATAAATTTTGTAACACAATTAAATGAACTTGAGATCAATCTCTCAGTAATCTAAATCTGATGTGATTCCATAGAATAAACAAAATCGAAGCCCCACAAGTTGGATAAAGCCAATTCTCCCTCTCTCTCTGTACCCGTTCGTCCTGGGGATGCGATGACCCATCTGCTATAACATCGCATTCCTGGAGTTCCGGGACAGAGCGGAGTTAAATGAACCTCTAGTCAAATAAGGAATGTGTCGGAAATTCAGCTGAGTTATCGAAAAAGCAGTGGGTATCACGAGACAAAGTATCTCTAGGGTCGTTACGGGCTAAAGTTTTAATAGAAATAATGCAAATATAAATGGGCGCCATCAACTGAATCCCTAGCAAACCACTTCCTTTCCGGATAAGCCTTACTCAAAACAAGGAAAGAAAAAGGAACATCACACCATCATCAGATCACAACTAAGGTAAAAATAAATTTATTTCACTTTGATAGTCAGACAGACATTTTAAATAACTCCTACCTGAGAGTATGGTCGAATGCCAACGTTAAATTGTCATTGTCCAAAAATCGAACCATCTCTTTTCTAATCCAAAAATATTTCATCCACATAACAAGAAAAATCTCTAAAGTTCTCTTGGGTTCTCAGGATCACTGTAGCACTATGTCTTTCGTCACTGACATTTGTGAAACCTGAGACCTAATTTCTCTTTAATTTAACATCATCAATGTGGATTTGAAAAAAAGTTATTAATCTGTCTAAACATACACATATTATAATCACATATATTAAACATCAAGTAATTTATGGCTTGCATGGCATAATTTGAATGTTGAACATGTTAGTCAAATGCTCCTAAACATCGAATAATTAATTTACACAATTTACATTGTCATTCATAATCATTTATCTGTGAATTACAGAAAATTCATGGCTCATTGGTCATCGTTATCGTCATCATCAAAATTAAACATTCCTCACATTAACTCTCACTTCAAAATTCTACATATTCCTGTCAGAATCCTTAATTCATCACCATTACATCATTTAAATTCTCAATTAAGTTGCAATTCCTTCAAATTATCTCTCAATTAAATTGATTTAATTCCATATAAATTCATTAATCATCAGCTTCTTTAAATAATTATCACCTTTTAATTCAGTTATTCATCATCATTACAATCGTCTATTAATTTATTTCAATCAGTTTAATTTATCCAATCTTTAATTTATCCATCTATTTAATTCATTGATTTATTTCAAAATTTAATTTATCAAATTATTTAAATTTCAATCATCTGGTTATTTAGATTTTCATTATTTCATCTAGTCATTCTGATTTTTATTTCATTAGGTCAGATCGTTAATATGCTTAAATCTCAGATTATTATTTCATTAATTATTATTTTCAGAAAATCTTGTATTATCAACTTCATTTATTTGTTTAATTTCCAAACAAATTGTTTAATATGGTTTATAGAACGTTGTCTTACAGTTTTATCACTTCCAAGTTATATCTCGTATTTAATTTATCATGCCAAAAATATTATTGCCTCCACGACATCACGTTGGATCTAACTATCCACAACGACATTACATTTCCTCAATACTTCAAATATCACATTTGAATACAACAATTATTCCACAAAACTCCATAAATATTCAGCACATACAGCATGAATCTCAACAAATACGCTAGACTGGGTACGACGACCTCATGTCTGCTTCAAAATACATTATCAACGTTGCAACTATCACATGGCAACTTCCACAAAATGCCTATCACAAACTTCACTTAACCATGTTGCATGATCTACAAAAAATATATAACTGGCTTCAAATTATCAACGCACACAATCTCCAATAACTGTAATTAATCTGATCACATCTAGACAACTTCTTAAACAATTGGAAAAATATTACCTCAGTAATTTAAGATCTGCTTTCAAATAGCATAAATTCTCTTACAATTTTCATAACTCACATCACAGAAAAACACCAATATGCTATAATCTCTCATATCAAAATCTGCAATACTGATCTGCCTTATGATAAATCTGACCATTAATGATTAATCTTACAAGATTCAATTACTTTAAATCCTTCTCAAAGGTATCAAACACAATTATAAAACTCATCAAAAGCATCAGCTGTACCAGCTGTTAAACTGACATTACTCTCAAAAGAGTATAGCAACAAAATATTGGATTGGCAAACAAGAATTATTAAACGCAATCCTGCTGACATTTATCGTTACTTTATTTAACAAAATTTCGACTGATATGTGACTAGTAGTTCCTTGTTTGATTCACTTACAATCTCGTGTACACTCGGATGATAAAAATGAGTCCCTCAATGGCGAGTAAGATGTGTAACCACCGTACAGTCGTATAAATACGAAAGACCTCGCCCCGTCGACTTGGATGATAGTTCCCTGAACGATGGGTAAGATGAGTACCACCATACAATCGTATAAATACGAAAGACCCCATCTCGTAGGCTATATGAGTGAATGTACCAGATAGGAATCAACAAGTTCCTAGTTGTCATATAAAAGCGATGTTCATTCACTAAAGTGAATAACTTCTTAATATCTCCAAACAATCCAATGGAAAAAATCCCTACTGATGAATAATACACACTCGCTAGTATGCAATGAACTGACGAAGTAATTTTAGATAATCAATTGCAGATCACGAGCTCGAAATACTCGTTACACAAAAAAAACTATTTATGAAAAATATCCTAGCTGGAAAAATGTCTAAAAGACCAAACATCTGCTTAATAAAGCCAACCAATGGTGAGAATATCGTATAATGATGCCTGCCATATCATATGGTCACTCCATATTCTAGCAAATTCGAAGTATATAAAGTCAAACCATGTCTTAATAATCGTATCACTCCTATTAGAAAAATATACATGTGTGCCCAGTATTCATGAAAATAATCGTATCAGGTAGTTATGACTCTTACAGTACCTTTCATAATCAGCTGTAATTAAATTTCCAAGATCGTCGATTTTCCCTACATAATGAATTTCTCGAAAGATCGGCGTGAATATCTTCCATCCATGAAATGACGATTGCCTTCGAAATCCCAAGTGAATCAGCTGGTGGACTCCTCTCGTCAGGAATCGAATCCATCGCTCTGCGGTGCCATCTTGTCTCTATCTGCGTCTACTCTGACATGTTGAACTTCGGATTACCCATAGCGGATATTGTCCAACTCCTCTCGAAAATGTTCATGGAAACAGCGGACCCCCTATTCCTCTTCTAAGTTACGCCACTGTTCCATTAAATGTTCAGTTTGAGTATTGAAAGATCAATCTCCAATAACTGTTAAGTCTCACTTTCGTAAAATAAAATTTTACATGAGAGTGTCCAAGTTTACGAAACACCCTGTAGTTGTCTGCATTTGGTAATTCATGAAACTGCATAAGAAATAAATTTCATTAATGCACGATCTAATGTTCATCAGTGCCTATGCTAACAACATTCCGCTTGCTTGAAATTGTTAAAGTAACTTTGAATGCGTTATAGAAAAGCATAGTCATAATGTTATTCATAAAAGCTGTGTTCAAACTGCGTTAAAATGTAGCTTGTAATAACGTCTCCAACTACTTGCAGTGCTGTTCTAACATATCCCGGCCGTCTGTGATTGCTTGCTCGGCAAGTCCGCCTGGATCAATGACCTGCTTGGCGTTCGCTGCTCGGCGATGCTGAAACTGTCGCCTACACTCTGCCGTGACAGTTTCGGTATGCTACGCGACCTTCACCGTGCGTCTCGCTTGCGCTACAGAGCTCGACCCTACTTGCTCGACTGACAGAGCTCCACTGAATGTGCTGGCACTGTCTTCACTCTTATCTGCCTGGCGCAGACACGTGGTGTAGTCCCCCACCACTGTGCTCTCGCGTCACGATTTTAGTCTCGAACCCTCATCCTCTCGGCTATTCCGTTATAAAATAACTTAAGGGTTATCTGACTTCCTTACAATTATTTCCACATATAATGCATGTTATATATCCTCTTCTAAGATGTTTAATTACCATATTCCATATATATCTCAATAAAGTTTCACATCTCTATCCATAATTCCATCTTCTTACAGATGTCAGTGCCTCCTTGATCCTAGACCTCCTACGTCATCTTGACATTCTTCTTGACTCGATCGGTGCGCTATCTTTTCCTAACTCTTCCCAAAACCTCAACTACGGCTTAATGTCTGCTGGCGTAGCCGATAGCCTAAACTAGGTATCGGGTACAACACAAGTGTAGTTCGTGGAACGTTCTTTTTCGTGCCGTAAATTTATGACATGGGACCGCCGGCTTTACTTCCCCTCCGAAGGAAGGCATACTGAGGGATTTTTAACGCTCCTATAAATCCGACGCCTTCGGCCGGGTTTGAACCCGCGTCCTTGGGCATAGAAACTCAGCATGCTACAAACTACGCCACCGAAGCCTACGAATTGCACTCTGATTTCAGGCAAAAATAAGAAGAGGTGCGTTCGATTCCACACTCGGCCATCCTGGAAGTAGTTCTTCGTGATTTCCCACTTCTTCATCAGGCGAATGCCAGGATGGTTCCCAAAATTAAGGCATTGGCCGCCTCCTTGCTAATCATCATCTGAATTGCAACTTAACATACCAATACAGTCATCCCTCTCTCTCTCACACACACACATGTACACGGGATACCTGACAACGATGTCGCAAAACCTCTCAATGAATCAACAACAACTTATCGGGTGAGTTAGCCGTGGTCGTTACGGCATGACTGCTGGCAGTCGCTCACATCCGGGAGGCGAGGAGGTTCGAATCCCCCCGCCGGCAACCTTGAAGATGGTCTTCTGTGGTTTCCCATCTTCCTTCCAGGCAAATGCCAGGGTTGGTCCCTAACTATAGGCCACAGCCGCTACCTTCCAACTCCTTGTCCTTACATTCAAACTTTCCTCCCCAGACAACACTCCACACACGACCGTATGTGTAGCTCACCCATTGGGTGTCCGCCTCGAAGCAGCTACAAAACTGGCGAGCCGAACATGTCCTCGGACACTCCCGGCATAAAAGCCATACGCTAAAAAATAAAAAATAAAATAAAAAAAACAACTGACCAATGAGATCATGCGTAGTGGTCCACTTCAGAACTTCTCGTTACATATAGGTTGGCCAGAAGCTTTGGTTGGGTGCAAAGGTATTCTAGCTAGCTGCACATTTCTCCTTCCTCACCCTCGGGCAGGCTTTCTAACTCGCACGGGAGCACGTTCGCGAGAACGTTTAAACAGTGTGTCCTGTCCGTTTCATTCCGATGTTGACCAGCACTACCATGCTGTAAAAACTCAAACAGCCTCTTCTGTTTCTGTAATTATTAATCTCCCAAGGTTTCAGGATCGAATCCTGGCGCAGTCAGTTGGAATTTGAGGGTGCGCAAATGCGAGGGAGCCGTGCCAGTAGATTTTTATAATTTTAAATGATCTTGTCGACTTCTTCGTTACGCTGGGGTCTGGCGTTGCGTTACGGTGACGGGACGAAATATACCCAGATGCACTGAGGTGTGTGACGTCATAGTACTGCTTGGTGCATGTGTTCACGACAATCTCTACTTCGTTAGTATAAGACAATAATCCCCGATTCTTGGATGTCACGGGTAATCTCGAGAACCACTGGATGGATTTTGATGCGGTTTTCACCATCCTGTAAAGGATATCTCGAGGAAAGATTATGTAGAAAATAATTTATGTGTGATCAAAGGAAATCAAGCAGTAACGATTTCAGTGAAAAAGTCGAAAACAAACTTGGCGTCCGTGCGCTTCTTGAGCTTACGCTGGGCAAACCATTAAAAGTATCAATATCCTATGAGTGTAAGAATTGGTCAGCATGAAAAGTTCTACCAAAAAGTCCGCGAGAGCATATCTCTATCTTCAATACATCGCCCACTATAAGTGTTTTTAGACTGGATGGAAGGGGCACGTCCCCGCGCGCTCTGGTGAGCGTGACGGCATCCCGCGCGCTTGACCTTGCTTTGCCCTTGGTTTGCACTTGCCGTTCGCGAGTAATTTGAAACAAGATAAGCAAGATAAGTATTATGCAGATAATTTTCTAACATTTCAAGAGTCTTTGGCTTCGAGTGAAGCGAGAAGCCTCCAGCTTTTCTAGCATTTTTCAGCATTTGTAGCATTTAAAATGATACAAAGTCTAGTCTTTCAGACTGACTGTCCCTTTTTATGTTATGATATTCACCTTCAAATTTGCTTGTTTAGTGTGAAAATCTGTAGTAGTTAGTAAATGGTCAGGTTGGTGTTCTACCTTGGATATGGATTAATGAACTTAGCAGGTTATTTGGGCGATGTGGTGTTTGTTCTCGTTCAGCCTCTGTTACAATTCACTGGCACGTTCAAGATCCCCTTGAGGCAAAATTCCGGCATTCCGGCGTCTCTAAAAGCCTCAGTAGTTAAAAGGGACGTAAAACCAATACCATTATTACACCCTGTCTGAAAAGTTCGGTGAATGGGCTATATTACGAACGGATTGTTGGCTTACCTGAAACAGCCGTTACTGACCTTCGAAGTAATCCCCGTGGATGGTTATGCACTTCTGAGAACGACTGAACATGTCCTGGAAACTCCTGGCATAGGTTTCTTTAGGAATAGCCTTCAGTTTGGGTCGTCAAAACTCTAAATTGAAAGCAAGAGGGAAGCGCGAATTTATGCAACCTGCCTTGCACACCTGATAGACGGGCGGCAGTGAGAAGGGTGAATTTATGCAACCTAACGTGCACACCTATTCGACGGGTGGCAGTGAGAAGGGTGAATGTTCCGTGGAATAGAATGATCCAGAAAACCATCATCACCTGGTGCCAGAGGTACGACCTTGAAGGCAGGCGTCAAAGTGTGGAGTATCGGGGTCCAGGGTCGCCGAAAAGCCCTGAAGGGCCAGAGGCTTTCGGACATTTTGGACATCCAACGTAATGTGACGACCCAACTGAAGGCTATCCCTCAGGAAGACTATGCCAGGACTTGTACAGCCGTTCTAAGAAGTGCATAACCATCCACGGGGATTACTTCGAAGGAACCGGGTGAGTTAGCCGTGGTCGTTACGGCATGACTAATGGCAGTCGCTCACATCCGGGAGGCGAGGAGGTTCGAATCCCCCCGCCGGCAACCTTGAAGATGGTCTTCTGTGGTTTCCCATCTTCCTACCAGGCAAATGCCGGGGTTGGTCCCTAACTATAGGCCACAGCCGCTACCTGCCAACTCCTCGCCCTTCCCTTCCAACTTTCCTCCCCAACGGTACTTGTAGCTCACCCATTGGGTGTCCGTCTCGAAGCAGCTACATAAACCTGGCGAGTCGAACTTGTCCTCGGACACTCCCGGCACTAAAAGCCATACGCTAAAAAAAAATAAAAAAAAAACTTCGAAGGAGAGTAACGGCTGTTTCAGGTAAGACAACAATCCGTTCGTAATATAGACCCATTCACCGAACTTATCAGACAGGGTTTATTGTTACTCTACAGCAATAGAGGGATGAAAGGTAAGTGGCAGATAGCTAGGTTACAACCACACATTTGAGGAATTGGGAAAATAAAACTACAGTATGTACTGTATACTACCCTCCCATCTCTCTTCCATAACATTATGGTTGGTTGTAGGAACAAGACAAAACGTAATATCTGTTTAAAAGCGAAATAGTGTTGTGTGAGTTGTACATAGCACACCCACCATTATAGGCCTGAAGGTTTGGTATTCTCTGCCTCACAGCAAACCTTTCCAAAATGAAGGACATTTATTACAATTTTGTGTGCAATATGTTACTGGCTAATGTGCACTCACTGAAGAGCAATGAGCGATGGTGTTTACACTCGGCGGAAGACTAATCGTGCAGCTCGCTAACACACGACAGTGACAGTCATTATGAATCCCCGGCTCATTATTGATTTCCTTGAACTTTCTTCAAGTGCTGCCTGCTGACAAAGGGAGTGTCAGATTAACCCATGAGCAATTGTATCAGAAGCTAGGCTTTCGGGCACTATGACCTTAATTTGTAGGAGTGTTTGCCAGCATCAATTAAACCACAATACCTACGTTATATTTATAAAATTATTAGGTTTAATTGGATGATTCCACGCCGTTAATTCCGGACAGCTAGTCAATCGTTCTGACGATGCTGAGTTCACCCCCTTACATCAGTCAGTGTGTTCTAAAATATATGAGGGAGCCGGAATTCGAACCCAGGACCTCCTGGGTAAAACGTTACCATGCTACCACTGCATCATGGCATCGGCCTAATGAGTAACTACTAAGTCATATGTATAATATCCAACACTTCTGTTGCAACACTATTTGATAATTCTTTATATTTGGAAGCCTTAATAATCGAATATGGGAAGCGTCAGCTGCACGAGATGGACCACACATCGCTCAAACAGCTAAGTGCACAATTCACAATAACTTGACCATTTAATAACAATCATATAATCACACAATGCAGGCAAACTTGAAGGTCAATCAACATTATCAGTATCTCAACAAAAATCACATATCTTGACTAGTTGTGCTAGTTTAATTGCTACTGCAACTAAATAAGTGTATACAGGGTGTTTCAGAAATACTTTTTCAAACTTTGGGGATTGGTTCCTTACAGCAAAACAAGAAAAAAAAAATCATATACACATATGTCCCAAAATCCTTCGTTTTCGATTTATTAATGAAAGAACATTGTACAGTGACACATTAATTGACTGCCTGTTTCGAAGTGTTTAACACATGAACTCGTATCAAAAAAGGTTCCTGACACCGACAGATGGAAAAACTGTCAAATGCACAGGTGTTCCAGACAGGCTCGCCATCAGCACCAGATTAAGGATTAATGTGTGGGTTGGCATTGTAGGTCCATACGTTCTACCAGCACGTCTTACTGGTGCTGTCTCCAGAGACTTTATCCAGAACACCCTTTCAGACTTACTGCTGACAATGTGCCCCTGCAAATACGACAACGTACAGTATGTGTTGGATGCATGATGGGGCTCCTGCACACTTTAGTCACCGTGTTCGCACTGCACTGACGGAGATCTTCCAGGACAGATGGTTGGGCAGAGGAGGACCCGTTCCATGGCTTGCACGGTCCGTTAGACTTTTATCTGTGGTGTCAGGAACCTTTTTGATATGAGTTCATGTGTTAAACACTTCCAAATAAGCTGTCAATTAATGTGTCACTGTACAATGTTCTTTCATTAATAAAGCGAAAACGAATGATTTTGTAACATATGTGTATATGAATTTTTTTCTTGTATTGGTGTAAGGAACCAATCCCCAACGCTTGTAAAAGTATTTCTGAAACACTCTGTATATTGTAAATATCATAATCCATCCTTATAACCATAGATTTAATAGCCTAAGTGTAAAAGATCTGATGTTGATTGCTTGACGATCGAAACTTGTCAGGGTTGATATTAACTTATGTGCTATTTTTTATGATATTCACCTACGAATTTACTTGTTTATTCTGAAAATTTGTAGTAGTTATTAAATGGTCAGATCGGTGTTCTAGCTTGGATTTGGATTAAAGAACCTAGCTGGTAATTTGGGCGATGTGATGTACGTTCTCGTTCAGCTTCTGTCACAATTCACTGTCCGAGTTGAACTCCAAATGGTCCAACCTGACCATTCACTAACCATTACAGATTATCACACTGAACATGAAAACTTGAAAGCCAACATTCACTAACATTATATTGACAAAAAATCACATAATACTAACAAACATGACAAGCGTATATATAACTTAACCCACATAGGCTATTCGTAGACAGGTTAAAAGTCTGAGTGTGGAGGATCCGATGGTGAACGCTTGATGACCGACACTAGTCATCCAAGTGTATTAATTATTCTCATGTACATTTTTTTCAGGGTTGTGGAGTAACACCCATTACAATTTAGGTACAATCGTGCTGATCGACTGAAGATCACTTCATTTTCGTTCTAATAACTTAAATTCCGGTGGTAAATAACACGTTTTCCTTTAGCGATTTACGTTTACGTTTGTATTCAAATTTTCGTCTAAACGCGTGGTTTTATGACGAGAAGACCAAAGACACAACGGCTCCCATATAAGCAGAATACAGTCACAAACTCAAGCACGACTGCTACCAACGTGTGAATAACTCGTGTTATGATAGATTATCAAGAAGTTTGGTGGAGTAGGAGCGTGACACTGACATCCGAAGGGGTGTGTTAAGGAACTTTCTTGTCGTCGTTATGAGGACTGAGTCCTACCTACTGTATGATGAAAGCTGGTAATTTCCAGGATGTGTGCTGTGTTTTCCTTCTTATGGGTCTGTGCAGCGTATTGTGATGTGCTATTGTGTGTACTGTTTGACAAATACTCGCACATAGCTATTGAATATTCTGCCTTAATGCGTGCACTTGTCACAAAGACTTCCCGACCTGTACTTTGCTTTACAAAGGTAGTTGAAAAGAAAACACGACTCTATATTTTATTCGATCAGTCGTTGCCTAAGTCATAACTCGTCAGGAGAGTTAGCACATCGGCACAAACACAACACGCATTTGTAAAACAAGCATTTGTTGAAATTGGAATGGCATTACGAGTAATTTTATATACTGTCACTGCAAGTAAAGCACCTTGGTTAAAAAAGAAAATTGCTTACTGTTGCTTTATAAACATATTAGCTACACCAATTGAATAATGCGCTTCGGTTCGGCACAGTTGGCAATGGTATCTTTTAAACCGCTATGGTGGAAGTGAATTGTTTGCAATTAAATAGTGTACACCTTGCTTCTTCGTAAATTGAACGCACATCCACATAGCCATTAGCTGAATAAGTTAGTAATGAATTATAGTGCAACAGCCGTGTTTCCCATGTACTGGTAGGTTTGGATTGCTGCCAAGACCAATGTTACTACATGCCAGCCTGAAACCCTGGCTGCAAGGACATTTTAGTGTGGGGGTGAGTTTATGGAATGGTATGGTATGATATGGTACGGTAAAAACGAGCAATTCTTCGATAAACATCTGGGGAAACTTAAAGTCCTGGCCCCTTCTAAATGACATTCACTATGGACGTTCTGCAATGTACCGTTTAAGTTAAATAATAATAATAATAATAATAATAGCTATTCTAAGTAGGCCTACTAACTGAAGTTCTTACCTCAATAGTCGCAGTGGAAAGTCGACTGGGCGCTCCCCTCTTTAATAGGAGAAACACAGATGGATCAAAGTATCATTTGACTTACCACTGGGTCCTTGTTTGAAAGTCAATCAAGAGGAAGATCTCTTAATAAAGATGATAAAATTGCATAAGGCAAATTGGTAGAGAAAAATCCCAAGATTTTAATATGTATCCCAGAGGAGTGTAGGTCGTAACTTCGTAGCAATTACGAAGCTAAGATCGACAAAATCACATTACTCATAACTGGAAAAAGTAATGAAGGATGCTTAAAGGTTAAATGAGAATAACAATGAGACAAAAATAACTCAAAAGACGTGTATTGATTTGAACACAACCAGAGATTAGCAATATTACGTAAACAGTCACAAAAATAAAAAAGAACTAAACTCAAACAATAAAAATTAAACTATACTAATCAACTAGTTATAAGTAAAACTCAACGATGAAGCAAAAATAAAATGTACTGCAAAATAAAACACGTCCGTCTTCAAAGCACACCAGACAAGAAATTCAATGTAGAATAAAATTGCGTGCTTACATGAGTGTTGAAACTAACAAAGGAGTGGTGTATGGAAGGGGGGAGGTGCGTAAAAGGAGGGGATGAGAAACACGGGGAATAAAAGGTGGTAGGTGCGGTGAAAACTCAGGTGGGATAAAATGTAACGCAATTGAAAAGAAAATATAAGGGAATTTGTTACAGTAATAAAACCAACATTGGAACAAGTTTAATTCATTTATTGCAGCCAGCGTCATATAAATAAATAAATAAATAAATAATGTGCATATGTTTACTTCCGCATTAGTTTTCTTCACTACAAATGGGATTTGGCGACACAGTTCAAAGTTTTCATTCTAGGCATATGGCATAGTATCTCAAGCACGCATTTCCACATAGCAAGCACACGCAACCACCACATGGCTCGTGAACATATTTGATGCGAGAATGCTTGAAGTGCGAACCTGATTAATAGGTGCCTTAGGTCGTAATTTGGTCCTTTCCAATCGTGAATGAGCATAGGATCTGTGTCATAGAAATTCATCGGAATTTCTTTCTTCTTTTCATAGTGTTCACGAAAATAATTTCCATAGAACGTTGTAAATGATAGTATTATTTGCAATTTCAAATCTTCCAATAGCATTGTCTCCTTGGTTAGCTCGTCAACTAATCTTGACTGTTTGATTTTTGAGAGGCAAAGTACTTGCTTTAGGAATATCGCTTTTACTTTTTTAATATTATTCTTTCGTATTGTTCTTGAATAGATGCTGCCAAAGGATGTGAAGTCTGTAAGTACAGGAATAATATTGGCTTGAAAAAGTTTCCGTGTTCTCTGTAAACACCATACCAGAACTGTTAGCGAGGAAGCTAAGAGAAACACAAAATAAGATAGAACAACAATTAAGTTATTTCGTTGTAGTATACGATACTTAAAAAGTTGAAACAATGACCAGTAATGTCTAAAACCTACTAAAATTGACCTAAAGCAGAAAGAAACATAAAAATATGTTACAAATCTGGTTCAAAACATTCTTCCATTTTCCAATTAAAAAAAAGATCCATGATCAGGACTTATAATAGGCTACAGGGTGAAGAAAAAATGCCGCACTTGGGGGTCACCATGCAGTTCCTCGTCGAAATTCACGATGAAGGTTTATCTTGAAAACCATAGTCCCGCCAATAGTTTTACTAGAAATGAGAGTTAATAAACGAGGCTCTGGCAACGCTGTAACAGCGTGCAGCGTGGCCAAGAAGAGGTCGCATGAACTCGGCGCTGTGCCGGAGCTGTCTCATTAGCTCATTCAGTGGGACGAGGTAATGACGTGAATGATCACTAGCTAGCCCATTATGCAACGCACAATAATTCCATTCTGTACGTTTGACGTCCAGTCTTATCTTCACAGAGTCAGTATGTACACTTAAAAGCAACGTTAACTTTACAGCAGATGTTCAAAGCAACCACCTTGCTTTTGCAAACACTTGTCACTCACTGGATCATACCTTGCCGGACCCTACGTAACACACCTGCATCCACCATTAACAAAGCAGTATGGTTATGGTTGTGCACGACGCAATTAGTCGACTCATGCATGTAGTTCAGTGGATCACACTGTCATGTGTTAGGCTATTGTCATGTGACAAATTGATGTCCTGCTTATAAGCGCAGAAAAACGACGGGAAATAGGGAACTTACGTCACACAAAAGAAAAGAAAAACGACCTGACGTAGATTCGAACCGTAGCTCCATGGTTGATGTGGGTTTGATAACACAGCAGTCCACTCAGTGAACTACGACGGCTGGTACGGTTGTGCGGGGTGATACACTCTGTACATTCCGATGCGCTGCAGGGTGTGACAGTGTTGCCATTTTCTCGTTTTCGTACTTGTTTTCAAACTGCACCCGCTCCGATTTTGCTATAGAAATTTTTGTCTTGCATTTGGGTGAGAAGTTGCATGCCGACCTCCAAGTGCGGCATTTTGTCTTCATCCTGTATGTATAAATCGGCATTTTGTCTTCATCCTGTATGTATATATATGTTAGTATTGTCTGCAACTTGTCTTGAACATCTGAACCTGGCAATGAAGCACATCAGATTCTATTATCTACCACGAGTTCTTCTCCTTGATATTTATTTCACAATTGTTGAAAAGCGTACGTAATCTCAATGGGATTTCAATACGGGATTGTTTCCCCACCAAAGGAAAATGGCTTTATGCTCAGATACCCCATCCTGCTCGAATACAAAGTCTTCTACAAAGAACCAACCAAACGATGTGGAAGGGTTGGTTTCCTATAATGGTCCTGTCACATTCAGTACACAGTCTTTGGAGTCATTCAGTGCCACGCCATTATTGAAGCTAGATGTATCACCGTCTCCATCTGTGCTACGCATTGTGTTTCGAAATCTTCATCTTTTGTTCAGCACACATAATCTCCGCACCTATTGACTTGAACCACGGCCGACTGAATACGAGCTGCGCTCTATACCGGCCTTGACATTCCCAGTCAGAACCCATGTATAACATGTAATTGGAAAGTTTCTACTCGTTGCCGGTAGAGCGCACTCCCCTCCGATTATAGGCGCGATAGGGAATCAGATGTACAGTACGTATATTAAATGTGTAATCTCAAGAACCACTGGATGGATTTTGATGCTGCTTTCACCATTCTGTAAAGGTGATCTCGATGAAGATTTGTGTAGAAAATTATTTATTTATGACCAAAGGGAGCCAAGCAGTAACGATTCCAGTGAAAAGTTCGAAAAAATAGCCTGGCGTCCGTGCGCTTTTTAAGCTTACGCTGGGCGAACCGTTAAAAATATCATTATATTATGAGTGTAAGAATTGTTCAGCGTGAGAAATTCTACAAAAAAGTCCGTGAGAGCATATCTCTATCTTCGATACATCGCCCACTATAAGTGTTTTTAGTTTGGACGGGAGGGGCATTTGGCTTGCACCTCGCCATTCTTAAATTACGTCTGACAGGAATTCCTTGCACATTGATAACTGTTCCCGGGCGAAGCCGGGGCGGGTTGCTAGTGACACTATATAATTATTATCATTATAATTTCCGCATTATCAAAATTAAAATTATATCACAAAATAAAATAGCGTGCTAATAAATCTAAGAGAAATTAGACATACCTTGCACCTTCTTCGGGTACAAGGACACTAGCCTACCCCAGCACCGTCTCATTAAAAGGAAAGAGAGGATCAAAATTACAGCCGGGAACAAGTAGCAGCTAATCGTGTGTTGTGTTTTGTGCTAAGAGATCTTTCGACAAATTATCAGATTTTTCTTTTTCACGAAGCAGCTGTCAGGACGGGACTTACATAAACTCCTGCTGGACGTTATTCTCGAGGCTGAACAATGCGGTTTCATAATTATAATAACTGTCTCTGATAATCACAAAACTAACACTACAATGATGAGGCATTTAGGGGGAGGGAATTTGCAACCAATGGTCAATCACCCATACGACGAGTCTAGGAATGTATTCCCTAGTTTTGATCATTGTCACATTCTAAAAAAAAAACATTAGAACGCAGTTTCTGTAACGAGAGATGACTGATGGTACTGGAATAATTTCAGGGAAATACTTGTCATTACTATACACAATGCAAAAGGGTGAGATCGTCAAACTGGTCAGACACCTCACTAAAAAACACATCGAACCCACTAAATTTGAAAAAAATGAATGTTCGGCGTGCCAAGGAAGTGTTCTCGTCAGAAGTTATTGGTGCCATTAGTACACTGAAAGAAAATATAGGCATGCACCCGGAAGCGTACACATTCATGGACGCAGAAGCAACCATTTTTTTTTTGAAAAACGTTAATAAATGGTTCGCTATGCATGACGTAAGCATCACATATCATCATATTCAGTCTAGAAATCCAGATAAAGGGCATTTTTTTTCTCATTAAATGTCAGGCGCCTAAACTGGCTAGAGGAATATTTTCTTTCTTACCTTGAAACTTTGAAAGCTGCTAGTAACGCTGCTAGAAAGGACTTCCTGAGTTCTGAGACTTACGAAGCTACCTATACAAGTAATCACGGATTCAGCTGTCCAGTGCATAAGGTATCTTCTAAAAATGGGTAGAGGAAAGTCGCCAAATATGGGGAGGTTTTTTTTATAGGGCTCACATTAGACATAAGAAGGAACGGAATAATTTTGGTTTTCTCACCAATGTAAACCTCAGGCGATATACCATGTATATTACAAATATGGGCACGTTTGATGTTGTAATACCCTCTGATATTATTGTTAACTTTAAAAGTGCACTTTCCCCGTATTAGGCAACCGGGTTTCGTAATATGGGGAGGTGAGAAACCTCACGATTTTTATTTATAATAGGTACACTGAATAGTATACCCTACTAATTAAAGCATTAATTCTGACTTTTTTCGTGTGGCCTCCTGAGAGGCCGAGTGCAGGTCTTTCTAGTCGACGCCCGTGGGCGACCTGCGCGTCAGGATGAGAGATGGAATGGATGAAGATGAATGAAACTGGGCAAGGATGTGGAAGGAAGCGGCCGTAGCCTGTTAGAAGGTACCGTCCCAGCATTTGCCTGGTGTTGAAAAATGGGAAACCACGGAAAATCATTTCAAGGACGGCCGACGGTGGGGCTCGAACACACGCGTCTACCGAGTCAGCAGAGAGCTTGGCCCCATGGCCTAACGCTGCGCTTTAGCCAGCGTAGCCACTACTGTCGGTAATTCTGACAATGTAATGAAATCATGAACACAAATAGTACAAAAATACAAAAATGAATATTTTAAGTAAATGACAGTCCTAGTTTCCTGTTGCCGAACTTCCAAACCGTTCAGCAGAAAAATGCATAAACTTTAATGAAAACCGAGTGATTCTGATCGAATTCAACTGTAACGAGGTGCAAGGTATGTCTAATTTCTCTTAGATTTATTAGCACGCTATTTTATTTTGTGATATAATTTGCATTTTGATATTGTGGGAATTATAATGATAATATAATAGTGTCACTAGCAGCCCGCCCCGGCTTCGCCCGGGAACAGTTATGAATAAGCAAGGAATTCCTGTCAGACGTAATTTAAGAATGGCGAGGTGCAAGCCAAATCCCCCTCCCGTCCAAACTAAAAACACTTATAGTGGGCGATGTATCGAAGATAGAGATATGCTCACGCGGACTTTTTTGTACAATTTTTCATGCTGAACAATTCTCACACTCATAGTATATTGATATTTTTAACGGTTTGTCCAGCGGAAGCTTAAAATGCGCACGGACGTCAAGTTCTTTCTTCGACCTATTCACTGAAATCTAAAATCGTTACTGCTTGGCTCCCTTTGATCATAAATAAATTATTTTCTACAGAAATCTTCCTCGATATTACCTGTACAGAATGGTGAAAGCCGCATCAAAATCCATCCAGTGGTTCTCGAGATTACCCGTGATATCCAAGAATCGGGGACTTAGTTTTACACTAAGTAGAGGAAAGTCTTAGTCGTGCAGTGCTTGGTGAACAGCGCTGTGTGAGCAGTTGAGTAACTAACAAGATTTCATGAAAAAGGTCTCATTGTCTAGGCCGGTATGAGCGCATTCAGTCGGCCGTGCTTGAACTTGACCTGAAAGCAGAGACAAAAGAAAAACAATTAATGTTTCACTTCAAATGATGTGTCAACAGCATTCATTCCCTTACTTCCCTCCCGATCGCCCCCTCTCTCTCACTCTACCCGTCTCTTTGGAAGTGCGCTAACATAAGTAGTGTAGCAGTGGGGATCTAAACGCACCCATTTTATGTGTCTCAGACTGTACATGACTTCACGTATCTAATATTTCCGATATCTCGCGAACCAATAATGCTAGGGCCTTGTGTGGGGTGTCAAATTACTCGGGATGAAGCCCCCTTTTACTATGAACTACTCATTTCCACCCCAAGATAAAAACTACCGTTACCCGGGGGTTAAATAGTGATATCTTTTACGCATGTGCACTCGCGGCTTTCGCAAGATGGCGGGCTATTTCAATGATTATTTATGGATTAATTACTCTTGATTTAGTCAAAGGAATCAAAACGAGTAGGTCATCGGCCCGTTACATTTCGTGAAACTGTAAACGCACAGACTTGTGCGAGGTGTCAAATAAATTGGCATGTTACCCCCTTTACTCTAGACCATTGATTTAGCCAAATTTTTCCCAAAGGACTGAACGGCATGAGAGGGAACCATTATATTTGTACCATACCTTACTGTGTGAACATGACTAGTCGTGAGAATCTGGTGGGCTTTTTTTAATAATTAATAATTAATTGTTGGTTAATGACTATGAATTATTATTTATTTATTTACTATTTATTTAATTATTATTATTGTTATTCATATATTTACTTGAAATGAAAATCCACAGCCTGCTTCCAGTCTCCGACCGGGTCAGGAATGGAATGAATGAAGCCCCCATCTAGCGGCGAGGATATGAACTGTGCCGGCTGCCGAGGCCTGACGCACTCCTCTGGGGCAATGATTAAATGAATGACAGATGAAATGAAATGATAGTGGAGAGTGTTGCTGGAATGAAATTGTGACAGGGAAAACCGGAGTACCCGGAGAAAAACCTGTCTGCCTCCGCTTTGTCCAGCACAAATCTCACATGGAGTGACCGGGATTTGAACCACGGACCCAGCGGTGAGAGGCTGGCGTGCTGCCGCCTAAGCCACGGAGGCTCTCATATATTTACTTAATTTATTTTATTTTAATATTAAATTTATTATAAATATATTTTTATTTATTAAGGTACTTTTTATTTTTAGATCTAAGCCAAAAGGCAAAAGTATAAATTTTCAAAATTTCAATTTATATTTCTTTAGATTTTCTTTTAATATTTAATTTATTATTTATATATTTATTTTTATTATTAATATTTTTATTAGAGTTTTGCCAAAAGGATGCAAGTACACATTTTTAACATTTCAGTTTTATAGTTTTTTTAATTCGATGTTTTTATATTACTATTTAGCTAATTTTTATTAGCCTACTTTCGATTTTTGCAAAAAATGAAAGTAGACTTATGAGATCTACACAGGACCAAAAAAAAATGTATATGTCAGTGTGTGAGTGTGTGTGTGTGTGTGTGGGATTTGGTATGTCAGTCCCCTCCTATCAATTCAAACACGTTGAAACCGAATTGAACGAAATTTGGTACAGAGGTAGCACTAGCAAAGTGCACCTCAGTGTCATGTTTTATATCGCCGCCATCTTGACGGAACAATAATGGCGGCCACCCAAATGTTCAAATCAATCAAATTACGACTAATCCAATCATCTGATACCTACAAAATTTTGCGACAACATACCTTCGTGTAGGAAGCGTCTTTTGACCAAACTACAAAGTCATCAGCCCAATAGTTCGAAGATGGCGGCCGTGTATGTGTGCAAATTGATCGCCCCTATCAATTGTAACACAACAAAACCAAATCGAACTACCTTTGGTTCAGAGGTAGTACTGGCAAGGGACAACTCAGTGTCATGTTGTATGTCACCGCCTTCATAACAAATAGAAATGGCGCCCACCCAAATGTTCTGAGCTTTAACCAAATTACGACTAACCTAATCTTCCGCTCTCTACCAAATTTTGCATCAGTATACCTTAATGTGGGAGGCGTCTTTTGCCGAAACTACAAGGTCATCAGACAAATAGTTTCAAGATGGCGGTTGGCTGAATCATGCAAGTATTATAGCCTAACCACAACTGACGATTCATTAAGGTATGGCCTTGCCAAATACGTTCATCTTTCATAGGGAGGTTTTTAACTGTCATCAAGGAGGTGACCGGTAGGATATTAGCATTTTAAAATTGAATATTTTTCCGCAGTAGTGACTAACAGTTCAGCCTGACCGTGTTATATCGTGCTCTTCCGTGCCGTCCCGTTGGGTCACAATGGCCCATATTGTTTGCTCGTAAATCCATTTATTTCCGTAACTTCGTAAGTTTATATCCTATTAGGAATGTACTGAACAAAATAATACATATTTAGTTTCAAATCGTTTTTAAAAATGGCAGAAAACGCTAATGAAATCGTTGATTGCTAGAGAAGAATATCATGGAGTTATACTAAGCCAGTTAACCAGATACTAACGTACGTCATATGTGGCGTAATGGTAGCGACCTAGACTCATGTCCTGGAGGTTCGTGGATCAAATCCCAGCAGGTTCAGTTTTTTACTTCGTTTTTGCGTATTTATTGATTTATAACTACTCACACGTCGTAATGTTATATGGAGCAATAAGCTCGTCCGCTTGCTAAGCTGTAATTGGGGCGATTGACTCACTCCTAGCTAGCTCTTAAACTGTCAACTCAGTAACTTAATGGAGATTGTTGGAAGAAATGAAAACGTAAAAACACTTATAATAGGCGATGTATTGAAGATAGAGATATCCCTCCCGGGCTTATTGTAGAATTTTTCATGCTGAACAATTCTTACACTCATAGTATATAGATATTTTAACGGTTTGCCCAGCGTAAGCTTAAAATGCGCACGGACACCAGTTTTTTTTTGACCTTTTCACTGAAATCGTTAGTGCTTGACTTCCTTTGGTCATAAATAAATTATTTTCTACAGAAACCTTCCTCGAGATATCCTTTACAGAATGGTTAATACCGCATAAAAACCCATTCAGTGGTTCTCGAGATTACCCGTGACATCCAAGAATCGGGGACTTTGTTTTATACTAAGTAGAGATTATACGCAAATCAGTATAATTTAATATAATATATCCCCCTTCCGTCCAATCTTAAATTGACTGAATTTTGTGGAACGAAAAGTTCACAGGCGAAATGAGAGTTGCACTTCCAGGGAATGGAGAGGTGAATGAAACTCAAATCCCCCTTCCGTCCAATCTTAACTTGACTGTGTTTCACAGGCGAAATGAAGAAAACCCCAGTTGCACTTCCAGGGAAACTCCAAACACAACCACACAACCACCCTTCTCAGAAGTCTTAACTCAACACGACTCAACGGTTTGCTGCTGGCTGTATCTGAGGCAATAGGTTCGATCGTTAGCTAGGCTGTAACAGGGATGATAGACTCGCCCTTAGCTAGCTCGTAAACTGTCGCCTGATTTGTTGAATGGACATGGTTGGAAGAAATTAAAACGTAAAAACACTTATAGTGGGCGATGTATATGCTCTCGCGGACTTTTTTGTAGAACTATTCATGCTGAACAATTCTTACACGCATAGTAATGTATATAGATATATTTAACGGTTTGCCCAGCGTAAGCTTACAAAACGCTCGGACGCCAGTTTTTTTTCGACTTTTCCACTGAAATCGTTACTGCACGGCTTCCTTTGATCATAAATAAATTATTATCTTCAGAAATCATCCTCGAGATATCCTTTACAGAATGGTGAAAACCACATCAAAATCCATCCAGTGGTTCTCGAGATTACCCGTAACATCCAAGAATCGGGGACTTATTTTTATACTAAGTAGAGATAAAACATTGCGTTTTAATTAAGGCACAATGCTTGGGAGGGATGTTTTAGCGGGGGAACGACGACCATCATTTATTCACATGCCTACCTATCTTACCCAGGAAAGGCTTCTAAGCACACACCATTCATCGTGATAACATAAGAAATGAAACTCTTCTGAAATATTCCGCGAGAGATCGTCAGGTAGGCTACATGAGAATGTACCCACACTATGTTGTATTAAAAATGAATCACATGGGCCAGTGTGTAATCAGAGAGTATAATGATACTGTAGAATGACTAATTCTGCCACAGAAAAAAACAATACACCCGTATAAGATTTAGATTTGTTTCTACGCATTACTGCTGGGATGAAATACATACCATTTTCCTTCATTCTTTAATAACATCTGTTTTACTTTCTGGGATAGACCTATATTGGTTATACCCGGCAGGAAAATGAAAAAATCCTCTTTATCGTTTGTTAAAATGCAATGTGGAAGACTGACATATCTTTGTGTGTGTCGAACTTTGTATATAATGTATAAAGTGTGATATCTGTGTATAAGTTCTTTGGAGTTGAAATAAGATGGCGTTATGTTAACAAACTGTGTGTTTCCCTGTGCTCCTTTTCACTCATTATCCACATTATGGTGCCGAAAACTAGTACTAAACCAGTGACATGTGTATTTACTAGTGTTAGTGAACAGTGCTAATGCTTCTTTGTCGCCTTCTACACTACGGAAGGACACTCGACGCCGAGAACATTATACACTACCGAGAAGACGTCAACTTACAGCACGCCACGCTATCAACTACAACACGCTTCAAGAGTTCTCACTGCCAACTAATCCACTTCAGATAAGTCAAACGATCACAAATTGGCATCCTTTTAGTAATGCATGCTGTTCATCAGCTGGAAAATACTTTGGAAACCTACAGATAGGCTAATTTCATTAAATGCGATCTCAGAAGTGATGCATCTGCCATCTATCGGAGCAACAGGGAACTGCGTATTATTAAAATTAGCACGCACCCTGCTATCTCGATTACCTGCATGAGATCTATTTGAATTACTTCAAGAAATACCAATAATTGTACAGTACGTTACTGACACATAACTAGTAGCGTGATCTATCTGCAACCATTGGAACTGCATGCACATCTGCACAGCGCATGCGCACCTGTCAGTTACGTCCCAAACTACATCAGTCACATTCTACTACTCAACCAGTGCATTCTGTTAGCCAAGTTTGGAGTCTTGACTAAACACGCACTCTGCCAAAGAGACTAATAACTAGACTGGACATAGCAACACACCTCAAGAAGGGTGGGTAGGCTACCTGACTGTCAGATAATCCGAAGATTTATTGCCCCCTCATTATGGCAATCCAAGAGGACCTTGCAGCCCGACTACACAAATTGAAAAGAAGTCGAACAAGAGAGAGAAACAATGTGACACGGTTTCTAAACACCATTGACAGTTTTACTGAAAACACAAGTATTGAAGACTACAAGTATTATGGAGACCGACTTCAGGAAACATTAACTAGGCTAATCCAATTGGATGACTCTATTCACGATCTTCTTCCAGACACAGAATAAAACACCGATATTCAAAGTTGCGAAGAATACATAGATAAAGCAAAACGTGGTTTACAGAAAGCCACACGAGGGGCAGAAATTAAACTTTCTTCTGCTACCTCAAACATGACCATAAATGAGAGTCCCATTACTCCCATTTCAACGTTCACCCATTCTGTTAAATTACCGCCAGTGAAACTGGAACCATTCTCCGGCAATATCGAAAGCTGGATGAGATTTTGGGAACAGTTTGAAGCATCCATTGACAAAGACAAATCACTATCGACAATAAATAAACATGTCTTTTTACGCGGGTCTCTCGAAGGTGAACCGAAACATCTGGTTGACGAAATTGCCGTGACTGCTTCTACCTACGAGGACATTAGAAGATTTTAAGGGCCAATTACGGAGATCGGAATTGGATAATACAGGTGCATATCGACTATCTAGAAGATATCCGACCTATCAACACTGTTTGTCCGGAATCGCTAAACACGACATACATTGAATGCAACCGCCGTATCAAGGCATTACAGGCCCTAGGCGAAGATGTAAACGCATATGGGCGGGTACTTGCTCCCAAGATACTCTGAACCTTCCCTGACGATATCTGTAAACGCTGTATAATACACACCAAATGGAATAATATATCGGAAGACGACATTCTGAAGTTGATGGAATTTCTTGGTGAAGAAGTCGATGGAGCGCTACTCACCCAGAAGATCAGAGGTGACCCAGTGTTTTCAACCAGTCTCGTCCCCACGACAGCCGCATTTCAATTAAGCGCTAAGTTTAAAAAATCATTGCAGCAAACGAAGAAGCAAACAGAACCGTTCTGTGCATTTTGCGACCAACGAGGCCACTGGGCGCAAGATTGTAGGAAGGCGAAAACTGTTCATGACCAAACTGAGAAGCTAAAGACGAATAATCGCTGTTTCCTCTGCCTGAATCGAGGACATAATTCGAAGAATTGCAGTAGACGGGGGAGAGCATCTTGTTCAAAAGGTAAGCAGTCCCATCACTACTCTATTTGCTCAAGTAATGATGTAATCTCCACTTCGGTCAACAAAATCCACTCTCAGACTCCTGACTATACTCACTTACAAACTGCGTGTACTCCAATTATGTGACCAACTGGCTTAAGTAAAACGACACGTTGCATCTTCGATGGAGGCAGCCAGTCTACATTCATAAACAAGTCTCTTGTCGACATATTGAAGCTTCCTACTGTCACGAAACGAAACATATCTATAGCAGCGTTCGAATCTGACACAACTATCCCTCAAAAGCGTCGTCTGGTTAGTTTCCAGTTACAGGGCACCCAGACCAACGCGTCAATAGGCACCACCGCACTCGAAAGTGCAAACACTTACTCAATGCACCCTACAGTGCCACAAGACGTCTCTTCCCTGAAGTCCGTACGCAAGTTAATACTAGCTGACCCTAAGGATGAATTACACGATCTCCCAATTGAACTTCTAGTTGGAGGAGATCACTACTGGAAGTTAATAAAGGACACGCAACCTGTTCGCATATCTCCGTCTTTGGTACTCATTCCTTCACTTTTCTGATGGGTACTCAGTGGCAATTGATCCGGAATCACCTTCAACCAGCTAACCGTTAACAAAGTAACAATGCAGGATGACCCTTCACTTCTCGAACACCAAGTCCGTAACTTCTGGAACCTTGAAGCAGTTGGAATCAAGGAAGAAGGATCAAGATCCCACACGATGAGCTCCAAGGATCTCGATATCCTCAAAAACTTTCATGATCTCACTGCCTTCAAGATGGACGGAGAGTTGTTTCTTTTCCAAAGAAAGACCAGTAATTTGCATCGGATAACCGCACTAACGCTGAGAGACGATTCCAAGCATTGACGAAGAAACTGCAACGAAATAAAGACAATAACGCCATGTACAACGAAAGAATGCTCGACTACATCATCCAAGGCCAAGTAGAGATGTTGAACCCAGACAACCGAGCAAGTTTTGTGTACTATCAACCACATCATGCGGTCAAGAAGACGAAACAGAACGTAACTAAGTGGCGCGTTGTATTCGACGCTTCATCTCATAAAAATGGATCTCTATTGCTGAATGACGTCCTAGAAATCGGACCTTATATTTTCCCCGATGTAATGAGTATCCTGCTTCGGTTTAGATTGTACCAATATGCTATTCTTGGAGATATAAAGCAAGCCTTTCTGCAGCTCTCACTTGACTCCAGCGACAGGGATCTGATACGGTTCTTTTGGTTTCGAGTAAACAAGGACGAAACGGCCAACACCACGTCACCGACAAATCGGTCACCTACCGCTTCACCTGACTACCTTTCGGACTAACCAGTAGCCCTTTCCTCTTGTCAGCTACCCTGTGAGAATTGGCTACGAGGCACATTGATGACTACGCAGTTGCTGCTAGCCTCGTGGATCAGCACATGTACAGGGACGATTTTGCAGCATCTACTAACGACGAAGAGGAACTCCAAACAATTTACTCTCAGCTCACGGATTTCATGAGTATTATCAACATGCCTATGTCGAAGTGGGCCACGAATTCAATCACTCTGCAAAACGAGTGGCAACATCAAAACCTACCCATTCAAGAGGTGACACAGATCTTGGGAATCAACTGGAACACGTGCCATGACACACTGCATCTTTCAGCTATCGATGACCATACGATGTCTCCAGATGACCCTGCCACAAAACGCCACGTTCTTCAGATAACATCACGACTATACGATCCTCTCGGACTGTTCTCTCCGGTGACAATAATTGGAAAGATGTTGTTTCAAGAAACGTGGACTAGAGCTGTATCATGGCACGAGACTTTACCTTCTGACATTGGGGCACGAGTCGTTAGTTTGGTGTTCGAATCTTCAATACGTGTCGGACATTCACACCCCACGATGGATAGGTGCTCTCAACAATGCTTTGGACAACTATCCTCTACACGTATTCTGTGACGCTTCCGAACGGGCATATGGTGCTTCTGTATACCTTCGATCTCACGCTCACGATACCACTACCGTTCAGTTAATATGTAGCAAAGCTAGACTGGCCCCTATAAATAAGGTCACACTACCACGTTTGGAATTACTCGCTGCACTCATGGGCACAAGACTTCTTCGTTACTTCTGCCATGCTACATCCTGTGACATCCGGAAAGCTACGCTGTGGACAGATTCAGCTATCACTCTAGGCTGGATACAAAACGACCCGAACCGCTGGAAAACGTTCATCTGCCATCGTGTTACAGAAATCACCGGCTGCACTTCACCATCACAATGGTTTCATTGTCCAGGAACGGATAACCCTGCAGATCTTTTATCACGAGGACTACATGCACCAGATCTAAAATCAGCAGATATTTGGTGTCACGGGCCGGCCTGGTTGGGGGATCCTCCAAGAAGTTGGCCTCCCAAATACAGCACCGAACATCTAACACTTCCAGAGGATAAGAAGAAACCCTGTCAAGCCCTTGTCGTTACCACCCATGAAGCACTCTGCAACTTCGCAAGATTCAGCTCCCACATGAAACTTCTTCGCGTAACCGCATGGGTTCTTCGCTTCGTACACCTACTTAGACATGAGGACCAACCAAAGGGAGAACTGACAGCAGAAGACATAAATGGAGCCCTCCGCTATTCGATAAAGGCATTGCAAATGGAATGTTTCCCTGCCGAAATTGCAGCTCTCGAACAGAAGACCCTTCTGCCTGAGAAATCGAAGATCAAACGTTTCAATCCATTTCTCGACAATGGTATACTTCGCCTCGGTGGACGCCCACAATATGCTGTGGTTTCAGAGAGGGAACGGCATCCAATCATCATGGAAGGACGACATCACTTCACACAACTGCTGATAAGAGACAAGCACATACGACTCCATCATCTCGGAGTACAGATTGTTCTCTCTGACCTCCGAAGCACCTACTGGATCCTTGGTGCTCGCCGTGCCATCAAACACGTTCTTCACCAATGTTTACCCTGCAAGATGGTACAAAAAATGTTGGCGGCCAGGCAATAGAGGCTCCACTGCCCTCCGAACGAGTGACCCGAGCAAGCCATTCGCTGTCACAGGTATCGACTTCGCGGGCCCGCTGTTCGTCAGGGCAGGAACATCAGCCAAAAGGTGTTACATCACCCTCTTTACGTGTGCCACTACACGGGTCCTATATTTGAAGTTGATTGGTGATATGAGCGCCGACAGATTCATGCAAGCACTACAGCGATTCGTCGGTAGGCGCGGTCAGCCACACACTATTTATTCGGACAACGCCCAGACCTTTCACGCGGCTAACAAGGAGCTGAGTGGCATTTGGGCTTCACTGTCTGCGGAGAAGACTCACCGCTACCTCTCCGAGAACGGTGTAACCTGGAAATTCATCGCCCCACGCGCGGCTTGGTGGAGAGGATGGTCGGATTGACGAAGCGGTGCCTACGAAAGGTGCTTGGACACTCCAGCATCGACGAAGAAGGACTTCAAACAGTACTGCTCAGCATCGAAGCCGCACAGACATCTAGACCCTTGACTCGCAATGGAGACACCGGCGATGTGTTGACTCCCGCACATTTCCTTGTGGGAGAGAAACTCACTACGGTTCCTTCTGGGCCTGAACCACCAACGGGAGTACCTGTTCGAGAATTCCGACTGCGTCAACAACTGGCAGACGACTTCTGGAAGCTCTGGAGTAAGGAGTACCTACTGTTGCTGAAGAGCTTCCATCAAGTCCAGCAGCCCAAGAAGAACTCCACGCTGAGGGTGGGCGACGTCGCGCTCCTTCAAAGTGACCTTCAGCCGAGACATCTCTGGAGAAAGGTCAGGATCCATGAGCTGCGTACCGGAAGGGACGGGATTATAAGGACTGTAATCCATTCCACAGCAGATGGGAAACAGCTGGCCCGACCCGTTCAGCTGGTCGTACCTCTAGAGGTCGACCAGGGTGGGGAGGATGTGGAAGACTGACATATCTTTGTGTGTGTCGAACTTTGTATAAAATGTATAAAGTGTGATATCTGTATATATAAGTTCTTTGGAGTTGAAATAAGATGGAGTTTTGTTAACAAAATGTGTGTTTCCCTGTGTTCCTTTTCACTCATTCTCCACATAATGCATCGTGCTACTGTAATGACCGAATATTCGTTTGTACCAAGCAGTCAACATTATTTACCTGCCATCCTTATTTATTAACCAACAACGATAGATGGACCTTCCTGTAGAGAAATGAGCTGAAAATAGTTTGCGCCCACGGGACATCAACCTGTACTCTGCTGTAATTATTATCCTTATATATTTAATATTTAGTTTTGAAATTATATTTGGAATTTCTTGATATGTCACACGCAATCTCAAGAGGAAGTATACCTTCCTGCTGTCGGTGCTACGCGTGACCCACGGCAGCCACAATGTGTCACTAACGGGTTGTATTCTCAACGGGACTCGTGGTTGAAGGCAGTTTTTGGCTTTATTTGTGAGGAGGCGCTGATAGATATTACAAGCATTGTGCTGTACGACTGACATTTCAAGGTACCAAAATACTCGAGACCCAGGTCAATAGATTTACTAGACCGTTGGATGACTATTCTAAGGTAAAACCCAAATCCCCGCATGTCTAACACCACAGCAGTCAACAGAGACGATAAACTCATCATATTACTACTTCTAGTACTACTACTACTACTACTACTACTACCACTACTACTAATAATTATTATTATTATAATAGTGTCATACCGAGGGTTTTGAAGAACCAACTTTACAAACTTTATGTAGCTTAAGTTACTTTAATGATGTCAATTTGAAGAACTTTTACTATTTCAAATACGAGGCATATTACATCCTCTATATTCAGTTTAAACCGTTCGATTTGTACAAACCCAATAAAAAAAGACAGGCACTGCAGATGTCTAGTTGCAAGTGTCGTATAGTTGTGACGGAACACACTGTCCATCATTAGTGATGTGAATTGCTCAACACTTGCATATCATTACAAAGTATTATTGATCAACTCTACATAGAAATATGAAGGTGTTGGGCGGAGGCGTCATGCCACCCTCTACCCCGCCTCTGCAATAAATCCCTGTCATACACCACTGTAAACATGCCACGGAGATCACTTAAGTTAATGCATTACGACGTCGGCAGAATGTTGCGCATTCGCAGTATTGATTTTCACACGTGCAATGGATACACAACCGTAGTTATAGAGTTACAAAGAACCTACCAATCTCCCATGTACGAAACAGAGGTAAGACATTGAGAACAATTTCAAGTAATAGCCTGGAATAATACAATAATTTGGGGAGGGTGAAAATGGTAAAATGTTAAACAGTTCACTTTCCATCTCCAGCGGCCTGGGTTTGAAACCCGATAGTACACTTCCTTGTGTAGCGGCGAGCATTCTTAAATGCCACCCCAGTGATCCAGGTTATATTCCCGACTCTGCCAAGAAATTTAGTTCTGATTTGAGGGCTGGAACGGAGTACACTCAGCCTCGTGAGGTAAAACTGACTAGAAGTGTATTGGATTACCACCTCAGCCATCTTGGAAGTGGCTTTACGTGGGTATCCACTTCTACTCCAAGAAAATGGCGGGATGGTTCCTGACTTGAGGCCACGGCTGCCTCCTTCTCAAATCATCACATGCATTACAAATGCACACACTCTACTACAGACACCACAATAACACAGGAAGTTGGTTAAAAATCTGACTTGTTAAAAAGTTTAATTAATAACTTCTGTAGCGTAATAATAGTAAATAATCTTGTACATAGGTGTTATATACATATTTACTGAACCAAAATTAAGCACAAATGATTGTTGCCCATCAAATTAAACCCCCATTTGGGTGAGAAGTGTTTTATTATGTGTATAAATAATTCATGTAGTTATTTCAAGCCCTAGGAAATTCATTGTAGGTCACTGCCCAAACTAATTGGGCACACTCGTCTTGACTGACTGTGAAGCTCCTAATAATAGACTACTCAACAATACTCTCAGTGTGGGTGTCAAGAAGTAGAGTATTAGGAGTGTGCACATGTGATTGGGAAGGTGGTAACCATGGTCTTGAGCTGGGTACGATCTCGTCATTCACCTGTGAATAAAGTCTCAAACTATGGAACGATACTTCTAAGATAACTGAGAGTGAGATTTGAACCCAAACCTTTTCTATCTTCTCCTTGCGAGGCTGAAATTACCCTGTTCCAACCTGTACTACACGATTTTTATCCTCTATGGCAGAGTCGAGAATCAAACCTCTGCCATCTCGATATCCAGACCATGCACGGCAGCAATCTACAATCTGATGATATACATACATATTCAATTATTCTATACGATACTGGGGTATTTTGTGGCTACCTATCGAGACAGTGATGCTATTGTTCCTCTGCAGCTTATGAAATTCATTCTACTGGATGCGAATTACAAAACAAATGAGGTACGCATCTCGAATTTGTTGTGAGGTATTGTGTCTAGTACGAACCATTGTGATTTGATATTACAATAGGTTGTAAAATTCTGCGTTTTATGTGCTGGCAGGTTGTCCTCGAAATCTCTCCATACGTATAAACTACGGAGCCTAGAATGTCACGAGTCACTGGAAGTACGTCTGCTTCATTCGGTTATCAAAACGGGTGCCAAATAGTACTTACTAGGTTGTTATTGATGGATTTGGGGGCTTTGCGACATGTAGCCTCCTGTACTTGGGTGTGCGCGTTGAATCTGGGTGATAACCTGTGTCATTGTGGTTCTTTTTTTCTTATTTTTTTCTTCGTATGGCTTTTAGTGCCGAGAGTGTCCGAGGACATGTTCGGCTCACCAGTGTTGTAGCTGCTTCGAGGCGGACACCCAATGGGTGAGCTACACGTACCGTTGCGCGTGGGGTGTTGTCTGGGAAGGAAAGTTTGAATGTAAGGACAAGGAGTTGGAAGGTAGCGGCTGTGGCCTATAGATAGGGACCAACCCCGGCATTTGCCTAGAAGGAAGATGGGAAACCACAGAAGACCATCTTCAAGGTAGCCGGCGGGGGGATTCGAACCTCCTCGCCTCCCGGATGTGAGCGACTGCCAGCAGTCATGCCGTAACGACCACGGCTAACTCACGCCATTGTGGTGACTGTACTACTGTGTGTATGTAGGCCTATGCATAGTTTTAGCGAGACCAAGAGATTCACTTTCATGTTTCCTTGTCAGGCAGGTCTAAGTAAGTGCAGTTTCGGTTAAGTACCGATTTATTAGATTACTGACCCTACTTAGAGTAATTGGCTACCAGTGCGAATTGGCCGGCGGCTCACCCACCCCAAGCCAACCCATGCTAAGCTATGCTCACGATATTACGCCTCACCCCAGATATATGTATCGACATTTTATTATTATGTCTATATATTTAAAACCCCAGGCCTTTCAAACATTTGCAACGGCTATTTATGGCGTTCTAGCCGACCGAGTTTAATGATTCTTGCTGCAATCGAATATTTTTGTTGCATAACTTTGCAAATAATTCGATAAGTATTGGCTTATTTGGCCTTTTTACTTATTCCCTTTAATTAAGCCTTTTAGAGAAACAATTATCTCTGGCACATTAACTAGCCAATCTTGATGATGTTTACGGTGATTAAATCCTTGTGGTGCCTACGTTAGCAAGCAATTATGAAATTGCAAAATTTTTATTATTTTTATTTTTATTTACACAGAGAAATTTGCCATTATCATCTCAAGGACAGCACTCTCTCTCTCTCCCTCTCACAACTGTGAGCATACCTTTTGCGCACTCTATACTGCTCATCGCTATGCGCATGCTCCAGCTAGCGTCATTGGAATGCCGAGCACATTCCATTGTCACCAATTGATATCCTCTCGAAATATTTAATTGCAGAAGCATGTTACGTGACTTCTCGGAAATGTTTTGGAAGCAATGCACCAGAGGTTTTCCTGGAGCATTCAAAAGGATGTATTGCTACTATACATTAAAAAAAAGCATTTTAAACTGAAAATGTCAATTAACTAAGGCTTGGTATCGCTCCACGTGGAAGAAAAACTTAATTGCCTACATGCAAATGGCCTTAGATGGCCCACTAGCTTATATTGGAAGTCGCGTGATTGCCTATCCTTAAACATAAACTGGGACGAGTGTCTAGAAGCGTCGTGCTTATGCTATTGGGCATACCGTACTACCAGAGTTGGGTATATTATCTTTTTATGATTAGCGAACTTACAGCTACCATCACTTAGCAAGCATAGCTAAAGTATTGCAATGAGTTTGGGAGATGATAAAGTGAGTTACGATACAATAGTGAAGTAACGCACATATAATAGGCTATCACTCGTTCTCGAGTAAGATTGTCTTCTAAAGGTGAGTTCTTAGATGACTATATAGCCCAATCTTGGAAACACAAACTCTCCCACAGTAGCGACACACGTTGCTCGGAGCAGCCCTTGGCTCTTGTGGGTTGATCCTCCTATAAACCTCAAGCTCTTTCCTCGCATTGTACTTCTCAGTCTCACGGCTTCGTCGATGTTGTTCGAAACATAGTGGACCTTGGTGGACGAAGCGACGCCATACCTGACGATTTGATGCTGTAGTCTCCCATTTATCCGTGTCGATTTGACATTTGTTTAAATTGTATTTTAGGACGTCTTTGAAGCGTTTCCGTTGCCTTCCTTGCTTCCTCTGTCCAATCCGCAACTGGCAGTACATGATTTGTTTTGGAAGACGTCGTTGAGGCACGCGAACAACATGTCCTGCTCATCGAAGCTGATGCTTTAATATCATAGCCTCCGCTTCCTCCAGGACACTGATATTGGTGCGTCGGTCCTGCCACTTAACTCCAAGAATTCTCCTGATGCAACGCTGATGGTACTTTTCCAAACATTTTGAGTATCTTCTGTAGGTAGTCCAGGTTTCGCAACCATAGAGCAGAGAAGGTATTACAACAGCTTGGTACACATGCAATTTAGTTGGAGTACTGATTTCATGGTTGTCAAACACCCTTTTTCGTAGACGCCCAAACGCTGCACTGGCACATTTAAGGCGATATTGGATTTCAGCATCAATGTTAGCATTTGCTGAGTGATGACTGCCCAGGTAAGGGAAGTGTTCAATGTATTTTAAGTTGTTCCCATTGATCATAACGGGGAAACCAGCAGCATTACAGTTGGACGTAGCAGGTTAATGGATAATTTGCGTTTTACTGGTGTTTATTTCCAGACCTATGCACTTATACGCGTCATTAAAAGCATTCAGAGCAGGCTCAAGATCGTCCAGCGAGTTCGTCAATATAACATTGTCGTCAGCATATTGGAGTTCGAGAACGGAACCTGTCGATACCTTTGTCTTTGCTCGCAGTCTGCTAAGATTGAATTATCCTCCGTCAGTCCTGTATTCAATATCTACTCCATGCGGAACTTTTTCTTTGATCAGGTGAAGCATAGCGCCAACAAAAATTGAGAATGATGTTGGGGCGATCACACATCCTTGCTTGACACCTGTTGTGATCTTAAAGGGTTCTCCAGGCCCATTGCTGTTAAGAACTGAGCCCTTCATATTGTGATGGAGTATTCTAATGATCTGAATGAATTTTGGAGGACATCCAATTCGAGCTAGGATTTTCCAAAGAGCTTCTCTATTGACTGAATCGAAAGCCTTGACGATATCAATGAAGACCATACATAGAGGGCGATCTTGTTCTCTACATTTTTCTTGCATCTGTCTAGCACAGAAGATCATATCAGTTGTTCCTCGATTGGGTCTAAATCCACATTGAGTTTCAGGCAGTGACTCTTCAGCCAAAGGTTTAAGACGATTGGACAGGATTCTGGCAATAATTTTTCCAGCTACAGAAAGCAGGGATATTCCACGATAGTTGCCACATTGAGCTCTGTCACCCTTTTTAAAGATTACTACTATCAAGGCATCCCTGAGATCATCTGGGATCGTTTCTGTTTTCCATAATTTGTCAATGAGCTTGTGAGTGTGGTGAACTAGTACAGTGCCCCCATCTTTAAGTAGTTCAGCTGGAATCCCAGCTATGCCTGCTGCCTTATTATTCTTGAGTTGATTAATAGCAATTCAACTTCTAGTAGGGAGGGACCTTCATCAAGCTGAGTTTGTTCTGGTCTCTGAGGAATTTTGCTTAAAATGTTATCATTGACGAGGGTATCCCTGTTAAGCAGTTCGTCAAAATGTTCCCTCCAGCGGGAGTTGATTGAACAAGTGTCTCGGAGAAGTTCAGTATCATCTTTTGATTTTAGAGGATTTACGGTGTGACGGGATGGTCCATAGACTACTGTTGTTGCACTGAAGAAAGCATGTGTATTGTTGGTCTCAGCTAGATACTCCATTTCATGTGATTTAGATACCCACCAAAGGTTTTTCATGGCTCGAGTTCTCTTTTGGACTTCAGCCTTGGCATCTTGATAAAGTTATTTTTGGGCGCAGATTTAGGATTATTTTTCCATGCATTGAGCGCTTTCCTCTTCTCATCTATAAGAAATTGAATTTCTTGGTCATTCTCATCAAACTAGTCTTGATGCTTTTTCTTAGCAAAACCAGCTGACTCTTCGCAGGCTGAGAGTACTGCTGACTTGAACATTTGCCAGTGTTCTTCTATATTTTCTGGATAATCATCAGGCAGCCTTTCACCAAGAAGTTTATGTAACTTTGATTTAACATTATCATCCTTAAGAAGTTCGGTATTGCTCTTAGGTCTTACGAGCTTTCCCTGCTTTCTACATTTCTGGGGAATTCGCAGAGCCATAACAGATCGGATCAGTCAGTGATCAGTCCAACAGTCATCAGCACTTGTCATAGCTCTTGTGATGAGTACATCACGCTGATCTCGGGCACGCACTATCACATAATCAATTAGGTGCCAGTGTTTTGATCTTGGATGTTGCCATGATGTCTTAAATTTGTCCTTCTGTCGGTAGAGTGTATTTGTAATGACAAGGTTATGTTCAGAACATTTAGTTAAGAGAAGAGTCCCATTATGATTGCTGTTACCAACACCTTCATTCCCAATTACACCTGTCCACAGTGTTGAGTCCCTACGAACACGGGCATTGAAATCCCCGAGGAGAATGATCTTATCAGACTGTGGTATATTTTTCAGAAGCTCATCAAGTTGGGAGTAGAATTCTTCCTTTTGGTCCTCTTCAGAGGTGAGAGTTGGAGCATATGCGCTTATTATAGTTGCTCTTTGATTATTACTGAGCTTGAGGCGTAGGGTCATAAGCCTTTCATTTACACCAAATGGGAGGTCATCAAGATGATCAATGAGTTCATTCTTAATGGCAAAACCAACCCCATGAATACGTGGTTCATTAGCCTCTTTTCCCTTCCAAAAGAAGGTGTAGCCTCCTCCATGTTCCTTCAATTGCCCTTCATTTGCGAGTCTCGTTTCACTGAGTGCAGCAATATCAATGCTAAACCTCCTCAGTTCACGAACAACAATTGCTGTTCGTCTTTGTGGTCGGTTTTCTGTGTTAGTGTCCATTAGAGTGCGGATGTTCCAGGTGGCAAAATTCATATTTATTTTGTTTCGATCGCATATGGTGTACCCTCTGGACGCGGCTATCCAGTCAGGTAGTATTTAGGCTGGCTATGTTTAGAGCACCTTTTATAGCTCCCTCCCCATTCGGGGTAAGCAGAGCGGATCCTAAATAGGCCTGCTTAGTCACGAATGCAGCATACGAATTGCTTTACAGCCCATCCTCGAGCAAAGCGAAGATCACACATCCGCCGCCTAGATGCCGGTTTGTCACTAGAAGCTCCCAGATAACACAATCCTGCTCCCGTCACAACTCCCCGATCGCCACAGGGCTCGCAGTCGTGCACGAAGAGATGTTATTTCCTTCAGAAGACGCCTGTGCGTGACATATTTTTACGTGGGAATGCTGCTGCACATCAACAATCACACGATCCTTGACAGATACACAGCCTTTACCTAGTGGCATAGTAACTACGACGACTAGAGGTTCCGAGCCTGCTGCAGCCTTCATCCGCCTTCCCAGCCGTTGGGGCTGTACTAGTCGCCCGTACGCCTGGTCCGCCGTTGAGGACTTATTCTATGCCGTTGACCATTTTGGTTCATCCGTCTTTAGAGGTAGTTTCCCACCTCAAGGGCATGAGAGTGCCCTAACCTCCACATACTCATCCACCTTCCAAGGAAGTCGTTGATATAATGGAGGGGAACTCGTTATCCCGCACATATACTGTACTTATGATCCACCTCGTGGTGTAGTGGCTAGCATTCATGGCTGTCGCTCCGGAGGCCCGGGTTCGATTCCCGTCTCTAACAATATATTTAATTCTGGTGTGAGGGTTGGAATGGGGTACACTCAGCTTGTGAGGCAAAATTGAGAAGAGGAGGGTTCAATTCCCACCTCAGCCATCCTGGAGGTTGGTTCCCATTTCTACTCCAGGTTTTTTTTTGTCGTGTGACCTCCTGAGAGGCCGAGTGCAGGTCTTTCTAGTCGACGCCCGTGGACGACCTGCGCGTCGGGATGACAGATGAAATGGATGAAGATGAATGAAATTGGGCAAGGATGTGGAAGGAAGTGGCCGTGGCCTATCAGGAGGTACCGTCCCAGCATTTGCCTGGTGTTGAAAATGGGGAAACCACAGAAAACCATTTCAAGGACGGCCGACGGTGGGGCTCGAACCCACGCGTCTACCGAGTCAGCAGTGTGCTTGGCCCCATGACCTAACGCTGCGCTTTAGCCAGTGTAGCCACTGCTGTCGGTTTCAACTTCAGGTGAATGCCAGGATGGTTCCTAGCTGAATCCCAATCCTCATATGAATTACAAGTACTCACTCTAATACAGCCATCACAATAACACATGTTATCAGACAAATTCCACGCGCGGGCACGTGCGCACACACGCACAAGTACATGACATAACATGACCACGATGTCGCAAAGTCCCTAGATGAATCAACATTAATGAAATACTTTCCGAGTCTCAATGAAGTCACAAGAAATCGGGACTCTTGGAAATGCATTGAGAATGTTCACGTTGTACAGCATGTTGAAGACAAGTAACATAAGTTATTTAAGAAAAATAATGGTACGTGATGTTGGGGTCGATCGCCGTAGGCCCCGGGTTCGATTCCCTGCTTCGTCGGGGATTTTAGTAAGTGATGTGAGGGCTGGAACGGGGTGAAGTCAGCCTCGTGAGGACAGTTGAGTAGCTGTCTGACTAAGGTAGCACCCCGATCACGGAAAACAAAATTAACGACCGAGTGGATCCAACGCGTTGATCACGCGTCACCTCGTATTCTGTAGGCCGAATGGCTGAGCAGTGGTCGCTTGGTAGGCCTAGGCCCTTCAAAGGTTGTGGTACCACGGCGGAGGGTAGAAGTATATATGTATTTCCTTCAAATATTTGAGGGATTGAGGATGATTGTTTGGGAGATTCAGAAAAATAGCGATCGTATTGGTCACTTCCCTTCATATATGAAACAGTTCAGCCGTGCTAATCTTCCCGGTGCTTTCACTGTGTGTGCCCTATCTGATAACGTAAGTAATTGTGTTGGCTATGGTTATATGTGTATCTGTAATTCATTGACGCTTGAATTTGCAATAATGCTCCTCGCTAGCTTAAGTCTAGTTGTAGTGGTAGGAAAACACTAACAAAAGACACATGGTCACGACGAATCTTAGCACGCACAGCTTTGGAGGCAAGTATATAAACACGATATGAGTAACATAGGCTATTGGTAGTAATTTTCTTTTGCCAATGATATCGGAAATACAATTGGGCCTGGTTTTGATTGAAGTATGATTCTATGGTACATTGGTAAACATATAATATGCAGTGATAATTAGTTTATACGATTATTGTACATGCTTTTATAATCACTTTTGGACATTTACGACTGGGGACAGACACTACTCCCTCATTACTGCTGTCGTAGCTGTAGAAGAAAGAGTTATTTATTTAGCGTGCGGAAAACAGAGCGTTACTAACACGGATCATCAACGTCAGTGGTTGGTAAGTTTGAGTTTGAAAAATACGAGGGCAATTCAGAAACTAACCTCCGATTGGTCACAGTGCGGGTAGTGGGGGGAGTAGCGCGCCATCTGTGCATTCACGCGCTCAGCAGGTCAGTCGGCAGCAAGCCGTAGTCGAGTGAACATCGTACCTGCGCTAGTTTAGTTTTTGTGGCAGTTTGAAATGTGTGCTGCAATAGAAAATCCCGCCAAATGTGAAGTGCGTGCTGTTATACGGTTTTTTACAGCCAAAGATGTGGGCACATTCAGATTCGCCTACCAAACCAAAAAAAGCCCGGCAAGATTTTTCTGCCAGAAAACTGATGGCAACGGTGTTTTGGGATGCCAAATGGGTGTTGTTGGTTGAATTCATGGAACGTGGGACGACCATTAATCAAGACGTGTACTGTGAAACACTAAAAACATTACGACGGGCTATACAGAACAAACGCCGTGGTATGCTGACTTCCGGTATCGTTTTTTTGCACGATAACGCCCGTCCGCACTCTGCTCGCAGAACAACAGCCCTTCTTGAGTCCTTCAAGTGGGACGTTTTCAACCATCCACCTTACAGCCCAGATCTGGCGCCAAGCGATTATCACTTCTTCATGCATATGAAGAAATGGCTCGGGTCCCAGCGGTTTGATGACGACGAAGAGCTCAAAGATGCGGTCACAGGCTGGCTCAAGGCACAAGCGGGTGATTTTTATGCAGAAGGAATTTCAAAGCTTGTGAAGAGATACGATAAGTGCCTCAATCGTTATGGAGACTATGTCGAAAAATAGTGCAAAGATGTAGTTGTAAGATGTATATATTAAAATATTTTTACTTAACTTGGTGTATTTTTTTCAATCAACCGGAGGTTAGTTTCTGAATTGCCCTCGTAGATAATATATTACTTCCCATAGTGATTCCGGTATCGCTTTGCTCTCTTTGTGATGTTATATAACAGTACCCTACATCTCAACGTTGTATCTAAGATAAATCGACGACTTGCTAACTGGGCTAGAGAATAATTTTAAGTACTGCACTGTAATAACATAGCAAGAAATCGATACACTGGCAGTGTATTCTCAAACGTATATTATTCTTATTTCTACGAGATTGGAGATGAGATGCATTTCTATATGGCGAATACATTTTATGGCCGGATGACCTTCATGACTCCAACATTGTGGTGTTTGAAGCCATATTTTCAGTGTTGCTTTAGTAAACAAAAGCACTGGAAAGCACTAAACGCCTGACTCCAACATAATGACAGGAATTACTGAGAGATTAAATCAATAATGATGAATGAAACTGGGTAAGGAATTGGAAGGAAGTGGCCTGTTAAATGCTGCCGTCTCAGCATTTTCCTGGAGTTGAAAGTTGGAAACATTTCAAGGACGGACGGCGGTGGAAATTGAACCCATTTGACTACCCAGTCTGGAGGTACCGTGGCCTCATGGCCTTAGGACCGGAGCTACCCCTATCGGTCTGTGTACTTCCAAATGACAATGAAATATGAAACATCCAAATAAGAGACCTTCGGTACTACTACTATTTACTTACCTTGACTTAGGCCATGGAGATCCTGAATTTGCTGGATTCATTGAAAAATATACGGTAGTTTGCTAATTGATAATACTCGTATCCTTCAAAGGAATAGTTTATACGTTTATACATGACCAAAGAAGATGATATGTTTTCAAGTACTGTGCCCGTCAGAGGAGCTATCAGGGTTGCCAACAGCCGAAACGACATCCCTAACACCTCACCTGCCGGACCCATGTGCCATGAGGATCAGGTGAATTTCTGATAGGCCATAGCGTCACGAGAATCCATGATCCAGGGGATCCGTGGTAACATGGTTGCTAAAAAGGTCATAGACAGCCCAAGAATATACACCTCCTAAAGCTAGACTGAGAAATAAACTTCCAGGCTTATGTAAAATATGTAGAAATATTTATTCAAAATATTCAGACATCTGCCCTAGTTCGGAGGGTTTCTATCGGCTAATCCGCAAACTAATAAATAAACAAAAATAAAAGATCAGTATCCTACCTGTAAACTACTGTAAACCCTCGCGAAAGATCTATCTGACAAAGTAAAGCAACAACAGCAACGCTGGGAAAATGGTACGGCAATAATCTCTAAGTCAAGTTACAAAATAAGCTAATAACGGAATTTACATTTAACAGGGTAGCAATAGCAAGTCTAAGTTAGGATGATACAATTTCCTAATTTACATTTATTTTTAAATAATCTAGCTAATTCCTAACAATTAATACAAAATTTACGGCGATGACGTCCGTAAAGCAAACAGTTTGTACAAATCTACATGACAAGCAGTCAAAAAAACATTAAATGCCCTCTTACAATCTAAAAAAGGGTAAACATGGGGTTATCATACACTTGAATAAATAATAACAAGACCATAAACAATATTATTCCTGCTTTCACCCTGGGTTACTCTTTGTAAACCAGTGTCATCTACGTGCATGTTATTTACGGTGGCGATTGCGTAGTAAAAACTACGTCTAACGTCGCATGAGGCTCACGCTCCACCAGCTACTGACTAAAGGTTGAGCAAGCACTCCGTCGATAAAAATTAGTGTCATCTGTCCTAGATTACTTCCACAAAAGAAGTGTGCACAAAGCAAGTGTCAGCCAGCAGGTCCAAAATGCAAGAAAATCAAGGTTAAATGCTATAAATAGTTAATTATCATCTATATACAGTGTGGTCCACCCGCCCCTTATTATTTAGTTTTATGAAACCCAACTAACATCGCATTTCTCTCGATGGTCGATATTGCTCTGCGCTCTGACTGTGTGACAGCAATGTAATTGGGTCATGGGTCTAGCAAAGAAAAAACGACCTTAAACTTTTCCCCGCCAAATACTATGGCCCATTCTACTAACATATGACTTACTGCTCCTTGAAATAACACACATACACGTAATACGATCGAATTAATAGCTTACGCCACGTGATCTGTAATAGTAGAAAGTTAAATCAACACCATAAACCGTGATTGAAGGCTTTGAGATGGACTTAAACGTTTGAGGTGGGACGGCTACAGTAACTATAGCACGTTTAGCGTGAGGTATCGACCATGTGTTCGTGGCTGAGAGGTAGCAGTTGGTCACTAATCGTGGCCGAGTGAGGTGCGTGTGAGCGCGCTGTGTGACCGCATTGGAAGAGTGTACATTTTCTAATACCGGTGCTTCCGATAGTTCCACGGGTGAACTGACCTTCCGTGTGTCATTCGGACAATACTTTTTCAAGTAGTGTTCCAGATAGGACAACAAAACCAGGAAACCCAGAAAACCCCGCTGAAAATCATGTCCGGATACCAGAGAAAAAATACCGTACGCTGCCAATGGGACAAGCAGAGTTCTCGCGCCACACCAGGAGAAATTCACCGCTGGATTAGCGATACTCTCCGGTTGACTGTCGACCAAGTAGAAGCCATCCAGTTAAATGCACAAGAAAAAACCATGTACATCAAGGTAATCAGCATATCTACTTATCAGAAATTGTTAAATAATTTTGCAGATCCTATTAAATTTCAGTATGCCTCAGGCGAAATGACTAATGTTAAGCTCTCCCCAGCGGATTCCAATTTTACCACAGTGCGTATATTTAATGTCCCACTTGAAGTTCCACCTGAAATTTTCAAATCCGTCCTGTCGAAATATGGCACTGTGAGTGAAGTCAGGAAAGAACAATGGTCTTCTGCTTATCAGTTCCCGGTGTATAATGGAATACGCGCAGTCACAATGGAAATAAAACAAGATATCCCCTCCACTGAGACTTTTGGTGGCCATTCTGGCTACCTATCTTATAATGGACAGAAACAGACCTGTTTAATTTGCAATGCTAACACACACCTACGTATCAACTGCCCACAGAAAATGATTCCCCTCGGTATAACTCCAACACAACAACGACGTGTTCAATACTCGGAAGTCGTGACACAGCAAACGTCACATGAACACATGTTTATTGATCAGTCAGCTGGGACAACACCAGCAGTGGCCTCTGCTACACACGACGCAGAACTGGTACCTTACACTGACCAGCTCAGCGAGTCACAGAGTGCCCCTGCGCTATCGGCAACATGTATCGCAGCCTTAGAACCAATTATGCCGCCACTACAGGCTGCCACAGAAATTTTGTCTTCACTGCCCCCACCTTCTCTGGTACCTACCGACTCACCTACGCAGGTTGATCGGGGATCCGAGAACGTATCTAAAAAGATAAAAACAAATGCCTCGATTGCCGTACCAGCCCAGAAGAATCAAACTGGCTCCACAAACGTTCCCGCAGCTGTGAAAAAGAAACAAAATCTTCATTCTACGTCATCTAGGGACCCACGAACGCTCTCAAACGCTGACTGCCGGCCTATGAATAGCAATCATAAGGAACTATCTCAACCTAATTTGACATAGTGCACCAGGATAATTCTCAGCTGTGTCTTCTTTCGAGTCCACCTTCCAGTATGTCTAGCACAGCTTTTATACTTCTCTTAATGGCGCAATTTCTCACTGTGGCCACTGTGAATATCAATGTAATAGAATGCCCTCTGAAATTTCAACTGTTGGAGAGATTCCTTCGAGATGCAGACATTGACATTGCCTTCATTCAAGAAGTTGCCATACCGTGTTTACCCATATCTGCCTTCTACAAACAATACATCAATACCGGTAATACGAATAGAGGGACCGGATTCCTCATAAGACATGATATCCCACTCGAAGGTGTGCTATGTCATCCATCAGGACGCATAATATCTGGACACATAAACAATACCACCCTGATAAATGTATATGCCCCATCCGGGTCCAATAAACGTGTGGAACGGAAAATGTTCTTTGAACAGAGTATACTGCCTCATCTGCACGACGTTAAGGAAAATCTTATTCTTGCAGGGGATTTCAATTGTATTCAACGCCCAGAGGATTCCACTAGTCCATACAAAGGTGTCAACCCGGCTCTCAGGACCCTTCTTACCTCCCTACACCTCATTGATGCTGTGGATAGTTTAAGGGTGCCCCTGCCCCATTACACCTGTATAAGTCACAACTCCTCATCACGAATCGACCGCATCTACCTTTCACAGGAACTTTTCCAGCCTAGACGATATGAAGTGATACCTGCCAGTTTCACTAACCATCATGCTGTTGTATGTACAATCTCTTACCCCCATCCCATATTTCACATAGGAAGAGGTTATTGGAAACTGAATTGCTCGCTGTTACTGGAGGAGGAATGCCAAGATATTTTCAGACAACACTGGACTCGATGGGTCCAACAAAAATGCAAATTTCGCGACTGCGCAGACTGGTGGGATATTTTGGTTAAAACAGGGATCCGCCGCGTCTTTAAGAACATATCTTACCAACGAGGTCGGGAAAGACGGGATACAGTTGAATTTTACTATCGAGTTCTTCGCCAGCTCCAGCAAAGATCTGATGCTGGGGAGCGTATATATGACCAGATTCGGGAAGTTAAAATCAAGCTCCTGTCTCTACAGCAACGAACGCTCGCTCATATAAACGTGACTTTAAAAGATCGTACAGTGCTCCCAGACGAAAGTGCAAGTGTATACCATATCGCCAAAGGACAACGTGAGCGGCAACGTAAATATATCCACCGCCTCCGCACCAGTACTGGAAGTGTCGTCACCTCCCCTGACGCTATACGTAGTGAAATATCACTATTTTATCAACGGTTCTACGCTCCGGCTCCAATTGATCCACAGCAGGTGACCATATTGCTTTCATCTTGCAATACCCATCTGTCTCCGGACAACAAAACTCGGCTCAGCGCGGATATTACGGATGAAGAGATTCACTGTGTGGTTAAGCACCTCCCAAACAACCGCTCACCTGGCATTGATGGACTGCCATATGAAATGTATAAACACTTCTGGCCTCTCATTGGCAAAGAATTTTGTCATGTCCTGCGTACCATTCTCCAACGTCGTGCTCTTTGTCGATCACATCACGAGGGTACCATAGTCCTCATACCAAAAACATCCTCTCCCATGGCAGTTGGTGACTTCCGACCAGTTACTCTGCTCTGCAGTGATTATAAAGTCCTTACCAAAGTACTTGCATGCCGATTGAAGACTGTTCTACATGATATCATTGGTGATGAACAATGTTGCAGCATTCCTGGAAGAACTCTGTTAACAAACTTAGCGATACTAAGGGACCTACACCTAAAAGCCGAAATGCTCCCCACTGAGCCAATGAGTTTTCTCACCTTGGATCTTGATAAAGCTTTCGATCGCATCAGTCATGAATACTTGTACATGGTCTTGCAGCACTTTGAATTTCCTGCAAACCTTATTGACTACATTCGTATGATAAATTGTAATGCTACGTCTCGAGTGCTCGTCAACGGTTTTCTTTCCCCTCTGATTCCAATACAACGATCAGTTAGGCAAGGATGTCCCCTCTCCATGCTACTTTTTGTCATTGGCCTTGAACCGTTCATTCGGACTACCCAGGTGAAGCTACAGGGTTATAAACTGTCCACACATGTTTTTGGCATGTGCGCCTATGCTGATGACGTATCCATATTGATCCGCAATAATGAAGACATCTCCCACATCGATAGCGTCCTTCAGCTCTACCATATCGCCTCTGGAGCACAATCGAACCCCCAGAAAACTGCTTTGCTTCCGCTCAATAATAACTCAGTAATTACCCAACAGCCCTGGTTCCGGATAGTAAATGAGGTGAAAATTCTTGGCATTACCTGGAAGCAATCGATTCTGGACACGGTGCACGCAAACTGGACTAAGGTCATTGCCAAAGTTAGGGGAGTGCTGATCCAATTTGGTCAAAGAAACCTCAATATAGTGCAACGGGTCGTAGTCCTCAACGTATTTGCGCTCTCTAAAATATGGTATGTCGCACAACTTTTCCCACTTCCCAAAATGTTTGAGAGCCAATTGGCAAAATATATAGGTTGGTTTCTATGGCAAGGATTTTTGTTCCGAGTACAACGGGAACAGTTGTATCTCCCATCCCGGCAAGGCGGGCTAGGGCTAACCGCTCATGGCATGAAATGCCGTGCACTCCTCTGCAAGAACGATATCACCATTCTTTCCCAACATGACACTTTTACGAAAGCGCTATACAAAGATATTCGGAACACAGCCCGTGGTTGTGAGAGAGCTTTGCCGAAGATATTTAGGGACCATCAACAGCACCTTCTGGAAACTGTTCGCCAAATGCCTTCAGGGACTGTTCCAACGACGAAAAGTATTTATAACATGTTGCGGCAAGTGGTACACTCCAAACCGCGAATCGAGGCCACCACCCTCTACGTCCATTGGCCCACTGTTTGGAAAAATTTTGGGGCTATGACCATTTCTTCTGCTGTACACTCCCGGGTTTTTATCTTCCTCAACGATCTCATCCCAACCGCTCTACGGCGATATACCATCCGTCTTGAAGCTTACCCATGGTGTACTATATGTGGTCAAACTGATACGGCGATACACCGCTTCACATCATGCACGCGAGTTGCCTCCACGTGGCTGTGGTGTAAGGGAAACGTATGTCAACTATTAAATGTGCCCACGGATGACCTTGATGACAGGAAGTTGATTCGCTTGTCGGTGACCGCCTTCCCCCAAATTAAACAGACTGCCATTGTGTGGATAATGGGCCAATATGTACACTTCGTGATGGACAATGATCAACATTTCTCATTCCTGGATCTCAGGTATCACCTGCAAAAAGAGCGTTGGAAGCTTAGTGAAAGTGGACAATTGTACGATAAATATGGACACTATCTGGACTTTCTTGTGATGTAATAGTATGGTATTTATCATATCTGAAAATTCTGTAATTCTGTAAAGAGCTAATAAAAAAAAAAAGAGGTTTAAAGCCTGACCGTACGTGGTGGGCGCGCGCGGGTAGAATGCTGCTTCGAATCCAGTAATAGGCATAGGTTTTTGAACGAAAGCCCACATTCCATTTTAGACGGGATGTAACTACATTGCCACATTTATTGCCTTACGACGTATTTTTGTGAAGAGTACGTTGAATTTTAATGATTTATAAAGAGAATACGATCAAATTGGTACGTTATGCCACGTGACATGTAATGGCAGAAAATTAAAAAACTGGCATGAATATTAACATAACATACTGAAGTGTTGCTCCGGAGGTCTGGGTTCGATTCCCAGCTCTGCCAAGAAATGTAATACTTGTCTGAGGGCTGAGATTGGGTACACGTAGCCTCGTGAAGCAAATATGAGAAGAAGTGGGCTCGATTCCCACCTCAGCCACCCTGGAAATGGTTTCCCGTGGTTTCCCACTTCTACTCCGGCCGAATTCCAGGACGGATTCTATCTTAAGGCCACGGCCGCCTCCTTCCCAATCCTTAATTGCAAATACACACATCATTACAAGCCCGCAATAACTCAGGTTATCAGACAAATTCTACACACACCCAAGTAAAGGGGGGCTAAATGACCGCGATGTTCTAGCCCCTCAAATGAAACAATACAACAACATATCGAAGGATATTCTGATCGCCAGTGCTTGCATCGAAGTATACGTATTCTTAGAAATTCCAATGGTATTATTAGCATATTTTCGATTTTTGCAAAAAATTAAAGTAGACTTATGAGATCTACACAGGGCCAAAAATTGTGTGTCTGTCTGTGTGTGTGTGTGTGACTGTGTGTCTGTGTGTTTGTGAGTGTGTGTACTCTGAATGTCTGCCCCCTCCCCTATCAATTCGAACACGGTGAAACCGAATTAAACGAAATTTGGTACAGAGGTTGAACTAGCAAAGGGCACCTCAGTGTCATGTTTTATATCGCCGCCATCTTGACGGAAACGTAATGGCGGCCACCCAAATGTTCAAAGCTTAAAGCAAATTACGAATAACCTAATAATCCGATCTCTACCAATTTTGCAACAACATGTATTTATATGGCGAGCGTCTTTTGACTAAAGTACAAGGTAATCAGCCCAATAGTTTGCAGATGGCGGCCATGTATGTGTGCAAATCGATTCCCCCTATCAATTAAAACACGGTGAAACCGAATAGAACGATATTTGGTACAGAGGTAGCACTAGCAAAGGACACCTCAGTGTCATGTTTTATATCGCCACCATCTTGACGAAAACGTGATGGCGGCCTCCCAAATGTTAAAAGCTTAAATAAATGTCGACCAACCTAATAATCTGATCTCTACCAAATTTTTCAACAACATACCTTTTTGTGGGAAGCATCTTTTGACTGAACTACAAGGTCATCAGCCCAATAGTTTGCAGATACAGGCCATGTATGTGTGCAAATCGATTCCCCATATCAATTCAAACACGGTGAAACCGAATTGAATGAAACTTTTTACAAAGGTAGCACTAGCAAAGGGCACATCATATTCATGTATAATATCCGTATAGCTCGTTGTATTTCAAGAAGCTACTACAACCAACATTCAATTATACTCCTTGAAGAGGACAACGATTTATAACAATACCCATGCATTTAGGAGAAAGTAGGCTATACGTTCCTTACCGAACACCTTCTTTTGTTATTAAATTTTAACAAAAAGTCTTAGCATATCTTTAGTCCCGTATCACACGACACTCGCTGGCAAGGAAGCTGCTGTGATCGCTGGTAAAAAATCCTGTGTGATTCTGTTCTCTTCGTCAGTACACCTGCTTGTATGACCGAAGTGTATCACACGCTAGCATTTTGTACGCCAAGTTGTATGAAATAAAACCGAAGGGCTGTCGTTTGAGGGCTTTATTTGCAGTTCTTTCGCCTTATTAGCGCAAAGCGGTCGCGAAACTTGCTTTAAGCAAATTAGAAAACATGCCAGGTACTGAATGAATACATTCCAATCAATATTTAAGATCTAACTGTAATAGTTGAATATTTTACCATACGCGTTAATAAGAAGCGCAACAAAAATCTCCAGAGGTTGTTGGAAATGTGTGCAAGTGTTATTGCGCCCGCTCGCTCTTTCGAAGATCTCGGGTTCAAGACTATCCAACGGCAGATTTTTTAAATTCTTTTTAACTATTTTATCATACCCTCCCTACCTAGTGCAGCAAGATTTCAACTTGGTTTTGTTCACATTATCTACGAAGACGGTAGGGAAAGTTATTTTCTTATCTCATTTAAATGGTTATTTTCCCTAAATATTGTTCAAAACCATGGTTGGATACTACTCGTTATAATTATTATTTTTAGTCAATTTTACCCTCCAGGTTAGGTTTTCCCACGGACTCAGCGAGGGATCCCATCATTACCGCCTCTACGGGCAGAGTCCTGGAGCTTGAAACATCTCGTCTGGGGGATACAACTTGGGAGGTGGGATCAGCACCTCGCCCAGACGGCCTCACCTGCAAATTTCGTGGCAGAGCCGGGAATCGAACCCAGGACATACGGGGTGGCAGCTAATCACGCTGACCACTACGTAACGGAGGCGACTCTATTTGTGATAATTAGAATTTTAACAGTTCAATATTTATAATAATATGACTTCATCTTCTTCTTCCCTTCTTAGTCGTTTACCCTCCAGGTTGGTGGAACCCACAGACTCAGCGAGGGAACTCACCACTACCGCCTCTACGGGCAGTGTCCTAGAGCTGGGAACATCTAATCGGAGTGGATACAACTGGTGAGGTGTGATTGGCACCTCGCCCAGGCAGCCTCACCTGCAAAGTGAACAGGGGCCTCATGAGGGAAAGTAATGGATGGTCAGGATGGATAGCCAATGATGAGGGAAGGAGGCAGCCGTGGCCTTGAAGAAGGTACTGCCCCCGTAATTGAATTATGTAGAGACCACGGTGGCTATTTTGAAATTATAAGGAGAGTTATGGCTGTCATAGTTATGACGTGGGTAGTCATGACGTAAGCACGGATGACGTATATGTTATGCCAGCAGGCTACTTGAGCTGAGATTCTCAGTGACGTCAGCATTTAGTCGAGAATGTTCCAAGATTTACGACGCAGTCGCAGGAAACGAGGAATTCTGCTGAGGAAGAAACTATGCTATTGGAGGAGAGGCATGAACCAATCAACGATAGTTTAAAGGAAGACGGAGATTGCTGAAACTATGGTATTTTTATTACTTTTGGAATGCAGAATTGTGGAAATCCATTTGCAGTAAAAGCATTGATTTGGAATTTTGGTGAAATTTATTTTCAGTTTTTGAATTTTGAAAATCCGTCGTGTATTAACGAAGTTGGAAGTTTTAGCGATGACGCAGTATCTCGCTTTGGAAGGGATGGAAACGCCCCTCGTGAAGTTAATAAAAGGGCTTGCGCAGAAGAGAGGAGCTCTTTCGTTCTCTGATCATTCTGAGATCTAATTCTCAGATCATCGAAGTATAATTGTGAAAGTTCTTTTCTTATACATTCATTATAGTGAGACGTCGAAGTGAACAGCAGTGAAAAGAATCGTCTTTATAACGCGTGGCGAGGCCACTATATTAACGAGATCCAGGTCAAACTAGGTGAAGTTGAAACGGACCTTAGAAAGCTTCTACAAGTTTAGCTTCGAACAGTTAGCGGTCACCGATAAGCTAATTGTATTGTGCAGTGCTACATGCAGTTATAGAGAAAAGCTGAACAATTTCGACCGATTAGTTTAAAAGATATTAGCAGTTTTATACGACTGACAAAAGTGATTATCTCGCCACAAGAGAAGCACTTTTGTATAGCCAGAATCAACGCAACGGCTGACGCTGCGAGTGGAATAGAAAGACTTCAGATTGCTTGGTTACAGAACGCTACAGTATAATGGAGCAATTTAATACGGCAGTTTGTTCTTCTAATACTACAACCGAAGAGCAGATGGAAGGCTAAAGGGCTTATTGCAATTGGGACATACTTCAACGGAGTAAGATAGCGACATGGAACTTCGCTAATTGCTATTCCACACAAGCGAACATGCGGTGAATACCATCTACACCCATGTTTCGTAATTAAAGGCTGAATACCATCGAACAGCCATAGAAACAATTTCATACTCTGAATATGAATAATTTCTTCGGAAATTTCTACAAAACTTCATGGCGATTGTCTACTGGAACTTCAGGGAATTTTTCAAGAGAGGTCAGGGATATCCCGACTCACAAAGAAGATTATTGCCGGAAGGATGTCTATTCGTCTTCGAGGAGCAGAGCGATTTCCGGAGAAGGAAGCAGTTCGATTCTCCGAGGGTGCTATTTCCTATTTCGAGGATGGAGCTCAACTTTAACGTGGTGAAATGGATCCATCAGCAGTCTTCTTTGGGGAATTTTCCTCTGGAACGTCAATCGGCAGATAAGGTAGTCGTGAACGTTTATTGTATTTGAGTTTAGTAATGATGTTTGAGCAACCATTTTTCCCATATTTTTATCCTCATGTTTTTTGCCCTATTTTCTTGTTGAGATTCTTATTCTCAGTACATCTTGATGAGTTTTGCATTTTTCGACGATTTATTAAGACATTGTTATGTCATGGGCATAGTAAATGATTTTGAATCAGTTGAGACTGATATTTAGATTTTTCAGTAATTAATATTTTTTTTGTAGTCACGATTTGACTGTAAGTTAATGATTTTTATGGCAGATTTAAATTCAGACAGCGTGTCATTTTTATTAAAGTAATTCTACCCCAGTTTAATTACTTTGACCAATTTTCTGTCATCATCAAGAAGGAAGAACATTTAAATGATTTTAGAGCGTTAAAATCTCTTACGTTGTCGACGATCTTGGAAATACTAGTCGTTATTTGAATTGATTGCAACACAGACATTTATCGTCAGTTATGAATGAACATTGCATCATAGACACTTTTGTGAAAGAGTAACTTTAATAATGAATTATTGAATGCATTAAAGTCAAGTACTTTTGTTAGGAGTTTTTCTCAATTAGAGATTTATAGAACGATGTTTGCATTCCCCAGTCTAATTGGATTCTATTCGACTACTTTGCATTTTAGTCGCACTTTATTTGAAGATAGTATTTTCATACTACATTTCTTTTAAGATGTTAATCTTAAATTTTGATAGACCAGACAGGCGTATATGAGCGTATTCACTATTAAATTTGTTTGTGTTTGGCAAGTTTTGACTTCATTTCGGTTCATGAATGAAATCCACGAAGGTTAAAAAGAAAAACAGTTTTGAAACAATTAATGATTATAAAATTTTTAAGTGGAACTATGAATGTATAATCGCTAGTGCAGCGCGTGTTGAAAGTCGCTGAGGTATAATGCCCTTGAATATGAAGGAGGTTCCCACAGGAATTAATGTTAATGAATTATTTGTGGAAGTTTTGTAAGTTATGTGGAAGTTTTTAATGCCATATAGATTAATATATGATGATTTTGGGCATATTTTTAATGCAGATTGTGCATTAACTTGTTAGCGAAGGATTTTCCGCTGGAGTAAGATTGTCATAGTTCGTTGAAAATTAATCAAGTGATTTACTGTTATAATTAACACGAGTTTTGAAAGAATTTGAGATAAGATTTTGAATGAAGGTTGCCGTCACAAATCATTATTAAAACCTTTATTAAACCAGATTGTGACATTAACATGTATAACTAACCTTTATTGGTCGATTATATTAAACACGATTATGAAAATTACCAACCGGACGAACCTGTGGTTAATGTATTTCTTAAATTAATAATTTAAACAATTTAAATGTTAATATTGTAAATAATTGCTGTAAATATTTTTGAAAATAATGTGGAACGAGAGTGATGTTAAAGGCGTGCCTATAATATTTTTATTGTCTTTGACAAATATTATAAACAATTTCTAATTGTTATAAATAATTTATGTGATTTTGTTATAAACATTTAAGAGCTAATTAAACATTTGGATTGAAGTTAACAAGTTTAAGAAATTAATATAATGATCCAATAGGATGTGAGCAAAGTACTTGAAAGATTTGCGTAAATATAATGTGCGTTGTCTTGTAGACATTTAAAAGTTTGAGAGAGCAAGCTGTACTCTTACGTAACTTAGCACGTGAGAAGGGAGTGCATTTGACCAGTATGCAACAGGCTGGAGGGTAGCCCGCAGCTGTGCCAACATCTGGTTCTCAGAGAGTGAGGTCGTCCACACTCTGGCCTTGCGACTATAAATACCATTCTCATGTTTATTAAAAGGAAACCAAATGCTCTATATATGTCACACCCTGACGTCCTTTTCCAATCCAATAGTGTTATGAATATTATGTTATTTGGAGCTCTTGGGGGCTAAAATGTTCTATATCATGTTGTATGATAATTTTTGCAAGTCCTACTGGAGGACGTAGTCAGATTGACTTGGGCTACTGATAGCCACGTTGATTTTGTTGTGTTAGTAAAATCAGACCCTTTATTTGAAATAAAGCTTTTGTACAGTTCAAAGTTCTCGTCTTCGTTCTGGTTCATTTTTAAATGTCATGGTGGAGGTTATTGTGTGAACAGACTTTTAGTGATCCTGTTGTCAACTCAAACCCCGAGATAATTAAGAGGTAAGTAACGGTAAGTATGAACCCCCGTCTATTTTGGTGTGTTCCACAATGATTTCCTGTGAACTTCTGTGCTCTTATCTCGATAGTATCTGTCAGTGCCATTTTCATTGATGTAACTGTGCCGGTGCGATTGATAATTGGCAATCCGATTGAGGGGGCGGATATCTGACAGCCTACTATTCAGGTAAACGGGGACAGTACCATCCCGGCATTTGCCCGAAGATGGAGTGGGAACCCACGGAAAACCACTCGAGGATGGCTGAGGCGGGAATCGAACCCACTCTACTCATTTGGAACACTCGAGGCTGAGTAGACCCCGTTCCAGTCCTCATACCACTTTTCAAATTTCGTGGCAGAGCCGGGAATCGAACCCATGACCTCCGGGGTGGCAGATAACCATGCTGACCGCTACGCGACGGAGGCGACATAATAATAATAATAATAATAATAATATGACACGTTCTGTAATTACTGCCTTGCTGCGAGGCTCAGCGGTAACGTTCTCGCTTTCTGTGCCCAAGGTTGCAGGCTCGTATCCTGGCGCAGTCAGCTGGCATTTGAGGGTGCGAAAATACGAGGGAGCCGTGTCAGTAGATTTACTGGCACGTTGAAGATCCCCTACGGAGCAAAATTCCGGCACCCCGGCGTATCTAAAAGCCAGAGCAGTTAAAAGGGACGTAAAACTAATAATGTTATAATTATCTGTATTTACTGTATGTTTAGGGCAGATGTCCTCGTAGTTCCGCCCCTTAAATCCTCACTAACTATTATTGTAAGTGTATAGCAAGCGCTTTTCGCACAGACGCCGTTGAAAGAAATTATAGTTTCGGTCTGATGTATTTAGTCGTGAGCCTACCCACATAACACATCTATTTGTTATGTGGGTCGTCTGAGTGAGTCGGAGTTTTCCTTTAAACAAAGGTGTCAAAATTTCGAACACTTTCTACGTTGAATATACAGGATACCTTGCTTTCGTTCTACAGATCATTATGTCGCCGTCCAATCTGGCTGCGTACCATCGGATAAGTACGGTGCTTTTGAGGACCAAATAAAAAATCACTCGTTGGAACAGATAGATATGCGGCCATAATACACCCACAATAAACGACATTAAGCAAAAAAAAATGTACTAGTTCAAGGTTTGAACCTACTACAATGCGACTTCTTTACGCTATTCTAGCCATTCTTGATTTAACCACCATAGCTACTTAGAACCATGGTGTTTTGCTGGCACTTATTGAATCTATTCGTAGACACTTCCTGTGCAAACGTAAGAAGGTGTTATTCGGAGCTCTGATCATTTCAATCATGCATTATATTTGAGGTCATTGAAAGAACACTGCCACTATTGATTTCTACTATATTCGCGATGATGTACTCAACGGTAACGTTGTACAATGGACGTAAAGGAGCAGGTGCCAATGTTTTTAGGATGACTGTGATATACGCGTTAGTTGGGTTGCCTTCCTCCAAAAAAAAATAAGGGGCTGGTGGACCACACTGTATATAAATCAAAGTTACTTGATAGTATGTATGTGGGTGTATGGGTGTGTATGTCTCCTATGCGTTCATACACCACCCATCCGATTGCGCTGAAACTTGGGTGAGATGTTGATTACTCTCCAAGGAAGGTTTTTGGCTTAGTAAATCCATTTTACAATAGGCAGCGCACGAGTAGATTTAACAAATGAGCGACGACGCGCGAAGCATTTCGACACAGCCCCGTATTTGTTCGTAAACCTTTCATCCGATTGCGATGAAACTTGGGTGAGAAGTTGTTTCCACTCCAGGGAAGGTTTCTACCTTAGTAAATACATTTCACAGTAGATAGCGCACGAGTAGATTCAACAAATGAGTGACGACACGCAAAGCGTTTCAACAAAGTCCCGTATGCATTCATATACCATTCGTCCGATAGCTATGGAACTTGGGTTAGATGTTTTGTACACTTCAGGGAAGGTTTCTGGCTTAGTAATTCCACTTTACAATAGGCAACGCGCGAGTAGATTCAACAAATGAACAACGACGCACGAAGCGTTTCAACTAAGTCACGTATGCGTTCGTATACCATTAGTCCGATAGGGATGAAACTTGGGTGAGATGTTGTGTACACTCCAGGAAATGTGTCTGGCTTAGTAAATCTACTTTACAATAGGCAGCGCACGGTTAGATTCAACAAATGAGCTACGACGCGCGAAGCGTTTCAACAAAGTCCCGTATGCGTTCATATACCATTCGTCCGATTGCGATTAAACATGGGTGAGATGTTGTGTACACTCGAGGAAAGGTGTTTGGCTTAGTAAATCTACTTTAAAATAGGCAGCGCACAATAATTAGATTCAACAAATGAGCTACGACGCGCGAAGCGTTTCAACAAAGTCCCGTATGCGTTCATATACCATTCGTCCGATAGCGATGAAACTTTGGTGAGATGTTGTGTACACTCTAGGGAAGGTTTTTTGGCTTAGTAAATCCGTTTAACATTTGATAGCGCACGAGTAGATTCAACAAATGAGCGACGACGCGCGAAGCGTTTCAACAAAGTCCCGTATGCGTTCATATACCATTCGGCCGATAGCGATGAAACTTTGGTGAGATATTGAGTACATTCTAAGGAAGGATTCTGGCTTAGTATATCCACTTTACAATTGGTAGCGCACGAGTAGATGCAACAAATGAGCCACGACGCGCGAAGCGTTTCAACAAGGTCCCGTATGTGTTCATATACCATTCGTACGATAGCAATGAAACTTGGGTGATATATTGAGTACAATCTAAGGAAGGATTCTGGCTTAGTATATCCACTTTACAATAGGTAGCGCACGAGTAGATTCAACAAATGAGCGACGACGCGCACACCGTTTCAACAAAGTCCCGTATGTGTTCATACACCATTCGTCCGATAGCAATGAAACTTGGGTGAGTAAATACATATCACAGTAGATAGCGCACGAGTAGATTCAACAAATGAGTGACTACACGCAAAACGTTTCAAGAAAGTCCCGTATACGTTCATATACCATTCGTCCGATATCTATGAAACTTGGGTTAGATGTTGTGTACACTTTTGGGAAGGTTTATGGCTGAGTAAATCCACTTTACAATAGGCAGCGCACGTGTAGATTCAACAAATGAGCTACGACGCACGAAGCGTTTCAACAAAGTCACGTATGCGTTCATATACCATTCGTCCGATAGCGATGACGCTTGGGTGAGATATTGAGTACACTCTAAGGAAGGATTCTGGCTTAGCAAATATACTTTACAATAGGTAGCGCACGAGTAGATTCAACAAATGAGCGACGACGCGCGAAGCGTTTCAACAAAGTACCGTACGCGTTCATATAGGCCTACTATTCGTCCGATAGCGATGAAACTTGGCTGAAATGTGGTGCACAGTCCAGGGAAGGTTTTTGACTTAGAAAATCCATTGCACAATAGGTAGCGCACGAGTAGATTCAACTAATGAGCGAAGGCACGCGAATCGCTTCAACAAAGTCCCGTATGCGTTCATATAGCCCTACTAATCATCCAATTGCGATGAAACTTGGGTGAGTTGTTGTGCACACTGCAGGGAACGTTTCTGATTTAGTAAGTCCATTGTATAATGGGTTGCGCACAAGTAGTTTCAACAAATGAGTGACGGCGCACAAACAGTTTCAACAAAGTTCCATCTGCGTTCATATACCATTCATCCGATTGTGATGAAACTAGGGTGAGTTGTTGTGTACACTGCGGGGAAGGTTTCTGACTTAGTAAATCCATTGTACAATTGGTAGCGCGCGAGTTGATTCAACAAATGAGTGACGGCGCGCGAATCGTTTAAACAAAATCCCGTAAGCGTTCATATGACATTCATCCGATTGCGATGAATCTTTGATGATTTGTTGTGTATACGCCAGGGAAGGTTTTCGACTTAGTAAATCCATTTTACAATAGGTAGCGCACGAGTTGATGCAACAAATGAGTGACGACGCGTGAAGTGTTTCAGCAAAGTTCCATCTGCGTTCATATACCATTCATCCGATTGCGATTAAACTTTGGTGAATTGTTGCGCACTCTCCCACAAATGTTTCAAAATTAGTAAATCCATTTTACGATAGCTTAGCGGCAGTTACCAAATTACAATGCCAACACTTTCTTTGATTGGCATTGCAACGCATGCCGGGTACAGCTTGTCAGTTTATAATAATGACGTTTTTGATTATTAGAATCGTTGGTTTAGATTATCGTTGGTTTATGGCGAATAGGCTGACAATCCTGAATACCTTGGTCTCATCAGTAGCAGTCTCGTGCGAGATCAATCTCTGCTATAATACACCGTCAACGAGTTCTCCCGCTCGGACATAACAATAACACAGGTTATTAGTGGCTCTCAGCTCACTTAATTTACCTCTGGGTAAGGCCTGGAATGAACATCAGTTACCTCCCTACAATAACACAGTCAACAGAATCGAAGTCTGGACACACATAAATATAGCCTCTATACAGGTGCCTTATCTAGCTTCTTAATTTCAACAAATAAACCTTCACATAACGTGTAATCATTCTCAGATGGAGAAGAAAGATAGTCGCTTCAATAGATAAGCACACACATGGCTCTTGCCATTCATCTCAAAGTAAAAAAACATCTGATTATTACAAAATGGTGGCCTGGACATTGACCTACATATGAGACAGATCATTTAAATTTTAGTAATGCTATAATCATTGTCAAAAAGTCTGAAAAAGTATGTCTCACTGAGTGAGTGGTGCTCTAGTACATTGCATGCTGGGAACTGTTACCACCTGTCCATGATTCGAGCTAGCCTCGCAACTCACAATCATCCACACGGACAGTTTAGAAAATGAACAACACTGAAAGCAGGCAGTTTTCTCGCAGAAAGTCCTATCAGAAAACTGGCCTTGTTATCATATCCCAGATATAATACAAAATCACATAAGCATTAGGCTTAAAATCACGTCTCAAAACTATGCACAGAGACGTGGCATGTTTGTAAAAGTCAAAGAAATGAAAAATACAGATATTCCACTTAGTCTGAACCTCTTTAAAATGTGCAGATATGTCAGTTCATAACTGCTCTGTCTAATCATAACCAAAATAATAACTGTGTCGAAACACTTGACACGAAATAAACATCATAAAGGCGCAAATCTTACAATTGCTAAGTTTGCCGATGATACGGCATTCATTGCAGGGTTCGATGCTAGATTGCATACAAAATGTAACACCCTGAATGTGTTCATAACTTGAACTGGATGGCATCATAGCACATCAAAATGAAAATGACATTGAATTACAAAACTGATAGCTTCAGTCGGCTATCTAATGATACGGACTGTTCTGACTAATCAGTGGCGTGACAACATTTACTAGAAAGGGGTGTTATAAAAATAACACTGGCCATGACGTCTGATCGTCATCCAAAATAACTGTACACAAAATCACCCACCTAGGGTTGAACAAAACGTAGTAACAAAGACTAGAGTCACGCTAGCAGGGGTAGAAATAACATCTTAGCGATGTCCATCAGAATGCACCGTGATCGAAAAGAAATTCAATCACAACGGGTGACTAACAAATCACTGAAAGTGAACTACAAGGATTAATTCTAACAGTACAAAACCTACCTATGGCCTGTCAAGGAGTTCGGCTGATTCTACACTAAACTACACTAAGCTACACCACAAAAGAACCTCACAAGGAATGAATTATTCGGACTCACAAGAAAGGATGTCAACATCTCAGTCGTTCCAACGACCTGAGGGATACAATAAGGCCCTGGTCTCCGGACAAGGGTTGTTCAATCTGGGCCTCCACATAGGCTCTATCCATCTCCACGGCCTTTATTCGTCCTCGTCGTTGTCGTGATGATATGACCAGACTCCGCCTCAAAGTCGTCATTTTCCTTGGCTTAGCGGATGCTAAAGTCATGGTTCTCCCTCATCGGCTGTAGTCCTCCGGTCCTCTCCTTCACATGATGAAGCTTAACAGCTCATCTCCACAGGTGATGCGTAACAAAGATCGTCGTACACGTGGTTATCAAGAAGTGACATTTTGAACTACGAATTTACCACTTGAAAATACGAAAAATGAGCGTAGCACAGTTGCACTGAAGCTAGCTTTAATGTGGTACTGAATTCACTGCTACTACACGGCGCAGATGGTTTATAAATGGGCCATGCACTATTATCTGCTTCACTAACACAGATTTTACTTGCCCACAAATCACGTGGCATCGTCGTTGTGTTTCACACAAAAGGATCGCACTTGCGATTAAAGCAATATTTGTGGTTATGAGTGTTGAAATGATTCAATCGGTTAATAATAATCTCACAATGAATGATATATTTTATCGCCACTTGACTATGTCGAAATACGATATTCGAACACGTTGTTGAAAATATGGTGTTCCACGATTATAATCACTTTTCCAAATGTCACAGTATTCGTAGCACAAGCCTTCTCCGGCTGTAATATTCACTAATATTATGTACTGTTCGTAGTTAAATAATGTGCGATGCACTAAGATTGCTTTCTTCGCCTCCAGGCGGACTATTACATCGTCTTTTTGACGGACTTAACAAGAACAACATCCAACTTGGATGGTAAACCAAACACATGTGTTAAGAGCTCAGTCCTGCGCTGCGTGAACTCGTGATTACACTAGTCGTGCAGCGATTGTCTGGTTCCGGTTCGCGTATCTGCGATGTTAATACCTTACCAAAAGCAGAAATAACATTCTTAAGAATGTTTCGGTGATACAGAATTACAACATGAGAATATCTGAGCTTCGTAGAAAATAAAAATGTCATAATTAAGCCTCAGATTATTTAATGATGGTTTTCTCCATAGTCAAAAGATCAACCATTTATAACCATTTATAACTCCAAAGAATGTTAGCATGTGGCGACAGCATGGTCGGTCAGTGGGTACGTTCTAAAGTGATGCATCAAAAGTGCGTTGCGATGAAAACTATCACATGAACCAGTGCTTAGTGGGTTCAGTACGTTATACCTTTTAACTTATCTTCTGAGCATCGTATACTTTACTATGGAAAGCTCGTTTGGCACACTGCCCTGATGCAAGTCGTCAAAATCGACACCGCGTGAGTGGATTTAATGTCAGTGATACTGTTGCAGTACATCAAACCAAAATAAAAACATCTGTCAGGGCTGGGTGTCGAACCAAGACCTCCACGGTGGCAGCCAATTTCACTAGTGACTATGCCATCAACCGTACATATCATATGCCTTACTAAATAGCGCATGGTTTAGGAGAAATTATGTGTCCGTCTCGTTGCTAGTGGCTAGCACTCCTGGCAGTCACCGTGGAAGCCCGGGTTCGATTCCCGACCCTGCCAAGAAATCTAATTCTGGTCTGAGGGCTGTAACGGGGTACACTCAGCCTCGTGAGGCAAAGCTGAGAAGAGACGGGTACAGTTACCACCTCAGCCGGCGTGGAAGTGTTTTTTCCGTGGTTCCCCACTTCTACTCCAGGCAAATTCCGGGATGGTTCCTAAGTTAAGGCCATGACCGCCTCGTTTGCAATCCTCATCTGAATTGCAAATACACACACTAATACAGCCATCACAATAACACAGGTAATTAGACAAATTCCACACACACACACACACACAAGTACACGTGGCTACATGACCATGATGTTTCAATATCCCTAAACTAAACAACAGCAACAATGGAGGAATTGGTCCGCCTTGTTGCTTACTGGCAATAGCAACTGCTTCAGTACCGAAATTATTCGGCGTGTCTCATCATGCATGACTCCTAGTGTACTTCATTTGTTAAACTATTCTTACTCATTGTATCGATTTGTGGCGTGAAATGTAGTGATTGCTCTTTTTGCTGAAACGTATACGTGTACATTTGCTTACATTTCTTACGCGAGTTGCCTTCAGGATTGTTCAACAATGTCACTATTAATGACTTGGTTTATTAATGACTTGGTTGTCATACCTTTCTTGATGTGAAATAGCTAAAATAAAATGTCCAAATGACTTCCTGCTATAGAACTGCTTAATCCACTTGATAGTTCTTACGTGTTTTTAACGTTAGAGAAGCAGACAATATTGTACAGTATATTCATTGTTGAATAATAAAACTTGGAAATCCCAAGGGCTGCCAAACTCCTCAACTCGTGTATTGGTTGTGTATAGGATTTATCTGATTATGTGGTGTCTGTAGTATTGTGTTAATGTGTAATTCAGGAGAGGATTGGGAAGGAGGTATCCGTGGCCTTAGTAATGGGGATAACACACTGCCTTGAGGTAAACCATTTTTCTGGTTCCTCCATCGACTTTGTGATATCACAGAACAGCATCGTCTTGTGTTCTAAAGCAAGAACATGCACAGGAAATGCTGCTTTGAATTTCTCCTCCCGATGCCCCTACTGGATGTGTGAAAAGGTCTGCGACAGCCTGTAGGCCTACAGTAGGTGGCAAGCCGAGTAGGCTCGCTTGATAACCTTGAGGGAGGTAACCAGGGACTCAGCCGTGTCGCTCGTTGACATGCTACCTTATTCCCTTGAAGTGTAACATAGAACCTTCTGTTCTGGAGCATCCCACATGACATTTGTTAGTTTCATGTCCTTAGTGATATTGTACATCTTGACTATGAGCTTCTTATGGTTCACTGTATCATATGGAGCACTGGTATAAAGGCGACACCAGTGATAAGTTTATTATCATAACCATCCTGGATATGCTGTGTCAGGTTCAGAATTTGGCTGCAACATTATTTCCCTGGTCTAAATCCAGTTTGATCTTGAATTAGCCGGTCATCAATGAATGTTGCAATTATTTCAAGGATCAGCCTTTCTAATGCCTTGCATAGGTGGCAAAGGAAAGAGACAGGAGGGAAGTTCTTTGCATCCGTTGGTTCCTTGCCTGGTTTTAGCAGTGCGACCGTGTGAGTTTCCTCCACAGCTTTGGTAAGTGGAGGGTCACGATGCATCTATTCATCATATTCACCAGCCACTGGATTGTTCCTGGTCCAAAGTTCTTGATTTGTTCTGTCCTGATGTCATCCGAACCCGTAGCTTTGTTGACTTTCATCAGCTTGATGGCATGTTCTGATTCTGCTGATGTGAAAGAATGACCGAGAAAATTATTCTCATCTTCACTAGGCTTCAGCTTGACAGGCTGAGTCTTCATGGTGATTTTCCCGTTACGGAGCAGCTGGATGAGCTATTCGATTCGATGTAACCTTGGAGAGATCCTCTGGTGGACTCTTAGGGTCGTTGCTCAAGTTTTTGACCAGCTCCCTAGCTCTTCTACTGTTCTGGGCCATGTCAAGGTTTGCTAGTAAGTTCATCCATCTTTCCTTTCTTCCGTCAGCGATGCTCCTCATGAGTTCTTCACCCGTCTGAATGGTGTCGTCTCCTAAAGGGTCCATCTCGTACATATACAATTGTTGTTGTTGATTCTTTAAGGGCCTTCGCGACATCGTGGTCATGTAGCCCCGAGTACTTGGGAGTGTGTAGAAGCTGTCTGATAACCTGTGGGACTGTAATGTCTGCACTAGTGTGTGTATTTGTAATCGTGGTAGGATTTGGGCAGCGAGCGGCCGTGCCCTTATGTAAGGTACCATCCCGTTATTTGCCAGATTTTTCAGGACTCACAATCAGGATGTTTCTTTTTCAGAAGGATATTTATCAGCTAAATTTTTTATGTTTTTAACATTCGATTCCCAATATGAGAGTAGGATAGGATGAATTGTAAATGCGATTCAAACCCTGGATTTCAGTCAGTTAACTGTTTGTTTTGGATAGTTGCTCAGAGAAGAAAAGTATAAAATATAAATCCTGATAACTTGTCTTGCTTTTATATAAAACTGGACTTCTTATTTGCATCTTTTGTTATTAGCAGGATGTTTCTGGACTGACGTTCTTTCCTACGTTCGAATATTTTACCCCGCGCCCTGGGATCAGAATCTGGTCCCTTGTGGGCATATTCCAGATACATGAAGGTTATGCGTTCGTTTATTCTGGCATTCTGGAGCATATGGGAATGGAGCACCACAACGTCGTTTCCTGGGGATAACCGGGCACAATATGTTAGTACTAGCAGTAGTAATAGTGGTGGCGATAGGACCGTGGTTTTAACTAGATGCCATCCTCCCAATCACCTGTATTTGAAATAGGATACAGTAAGAAACCACTTCTAGTGGAGCTGAGAGTAGGACTCCAACCCAACTCTCAAGTAATCCCCGTTTCAGCCTCCATGTCACGATATATACCAGATCTTCAATGACAGATCCATCTACTACGCTTACCTGTACGCTACACTCGGCATACATAATTATGAATAGAAGAAAGGAAGATTGTAGTTTTACGTGACCGTGAATCATGTGATTATGAGCCATGGAACCTTCATTTTACGTGAAATCCAAACCACAGGACATGGCATTTCACTTCGAAAATCTCACATGCATTGACCGATAATCGAATCCGGTCCACCTTGGTGAGAAGCCAATAGCTTGACCGCTGCTCCACCACGCCCCTTATATGAATAGAGCAAATAAAGGTATTTTAACTAAGAAAATCATTTGACTACATATTTTATCAGCGACTACTGCCTGTAGGGTCAACTAGTTTATCAGCTTTTGGTAAAATTGAGGACTCGAGCTGAGTTTGACTCCCCATGGATCTTAACTCGCCACTTGGCACAGAAGACCTGCTCATATATGCATCACTACCTCAACCCATGAATATATGATCTCTGGAAGTCGAGTTGCCCGGCTGTAACAATAGTAGGGAGAGGAGGGGAGGTGGACAAATTAAGGTAATACAGTAGTTCTATTCTCTCCTGTAAAATTATGATTTTCTTCTGGAAACAACGTTCTTGGTTTAATTCATTCAATACATCGGAGATGATGATGATGATGATGATGATGATAATTGTTGTTCTAATGGGCCTAACATCTAGGTTATCGGCCCCTAATGGTTTCGGTGATAACTAAAACTAACTACACACTTACAATTAAAACTAACTATGGACTTACACACTAGAACATGAAATGGAAACAATAGAAGAATAAGGTAAATAAACGACAGGAGGAAAAAAATGCCCTCAACCATCGAGGAACGAATATTGAGGACTTGGAAGGAATGAGAGCCATGAAAGGCAGATAGGAATGAGAAAGGGGAGACGGTCCGTCCCAGAGGAAATGGAAAATGCGGAAAAAACGGACCCAGCTCAGGAATTTCTATGGGTCGCTAACTACCAATCTCACCAGCCGTAAGCCCTTGAGGCTGTAGCACTACCCAAGGTGCACCATAAGTAGTGGGGCTACAATCAACCTGCCTCCTTAAGGGCCTTGAGCAGAAGGCAGGAGATATCATCAAGAGAAAATAAGAGGTCTGACCCCTCGCCAATTATGGAGGGAATGTGAAAGACACCCTAGACCTCAGATACTCTAATACCGTTGAGGTCAGAAGAGAACAAGAGTTGACCAAGGGAGGTCAACAGGAAAGATGACAGAGAGGTGCCCGGCACAAGTAAATAGTATAATAAAAATATCGTATGGCCACGAGTGCCGGGTGCAAGCTTTGTAATTTGACACCCAGAGGGTAGCTTGCATGTCGAATTTCGTTGTTCCTTGAATCACTATGAATGTCAAGGAGGTTAGATATCTAAGCTCCTTGAACCCTATAGCGCTTTGTAGTAGAGAAATGAGGAACTTTGTGTTGGCGGAAACTCCCGAGATTAATTTTGCCATTATGAACACGGCCTACTGAATTCAAATGGGTTCTTTGACATGCCATCATCGTATGACATGCGTGTTGTATTTTTGACTCCTCTCAAAAAATCACTTACCATGGCCAGGAGCGAACCTGAAATCTTGGGGTTAGTAGACCGACCACGCTATCCACTCACCCACCGTGGCAAGCACAAGTAAATGGTAGCAATGCCGGACTCAGCTGCGGTCCCGTGGTCACCAACCCACGTCCCACTAGTCGTGAATCCCTGGGGGCTACATCAGAGAGTAAGGTAAGTGGAGATATGGTGCATTGTTCAGAAAGAAGTTTGAGGTAGTTTGTTTATGAGTATATAATTTTCTTCTATACTAGAAGCAACACGTGTAATGTAAATCTGAGTTTTAAAGAAGACTGCGAACAGTCGGGTAAGTAGGCTACTGACGAGACTTAGCAGTTACTACTCATAATTACTGTCCAATAAGGTCTCCCAGGGGCTCACATCTTGTGGGACGTGGGTTGGCGACCACGGGACCCCAGCTGAGTCCGGCATTGCTTCCACTTACTTGTGCCAGCTCCTCTCCGTCGTCTTTCCTGTCGACCTCACTCGGTCAACTCTTGTTCTCTTCCGACCCCGACGGTATTAGGGTATCCGAGGCCTAGGGAGTCTCTTCCTCTCCCGCCTTAATTGGCCCTTGTCTCCTCTTTTCTGATACCCTCCTTCTGCGAGGGGTCAGCCTTGTTTTTATTTTCCTGTTGTCTCCTGCCTTCTGCTCAAGGCGCCCTCAAGGAGGCAGGCTGTATAGCCCCACCACTTCTGCTGCACCCTAGATAATGCTACACCCTCCGGGGTTCACGGCTGGAGGGTTCAGGAGTTGGCGACCCCGAGGGATTCCTGAGCTGGGTCCGGTTTCCCCCTTTCGTCCGTTACCTGTGGGGAGGATCCTCTCGTCTTTCACTTTCCTATCTGCCTTGCATGGCTCTCCTTCCTTCCAAGTCCCTCAATCCGCCTTCTTCGAGGGTTGAGGGCATTTCCTTTCCTCCTGTAATTTATTTGCCTCATTCTCCTTTTGTTTTCCATTTCCTCTTATAGTATATAAGTTAGTAGTTAGTTTTAGTTATAAGTTTACATTTCATTTTCATCTTCACGGTCATCCAAACCATTAGGGGCCGATAACCTAGATGTTAGGCCCCTTAAAACAACAATCATCATAATCATCTGTCCAATAAAGGCAGAGTTCCGATTTTGCTGATTAGTAGTGAATATGGTTCTTTATGATGAAAGAAATAATTTCTAAATTGCATCTATAAATCCATGAAAATATTTGAACATATAATAATTCTTTTACGACTGAACTGTTGGCGGCCATACTCGTCGAATCGTGATCAACTAGTGTGTCCACACAGTCAGTAATCCCAGTGCTACACTCCTTCATTCTAACTGTACTGAAAGTATTGAAGGTACTTCACCTCTTTCTCCTTGAAAATACGAGCCAATGCAATAAGAAATGGTGAATTCACAGATTTGTATATCAGTCACAATATGATTTTCTGTGGACTTCTGTGGTCTCGGAATGCGTATTGAGACTTGGAACCCAAAAGTCCATGGTTTTATTCCCGATTCTGTCAAGAAATTTAGTTTTTGACTGAGGGTTGGAACACTCATCTTCGTGTGTAAAAATGGAGAGAGATGGGTTCAATTCTCCCTCCCTCAGTTTTCCTAGAAATGTTGTCCGTGGTTTTCCACGTCTACTCCGGGCAAGTGCCGGGATGGTTCCTAACTTATGGCCATGGTCTCCACCTTCCAAACCGTATCCTTAATTATAAGAGACAGTCAGTCTGAAAGACTAGGCTTTGTATCATTTTAAATGCTACAAATGCTAAAAAATGCTAGAAAGGCTGGAGGCTTCGCTCGAAGCCAAAGACTCTTGACATGTTAGAAAATTATCTGCATAATACTTATCTTACTTATCTTGTTTCAAATTACTCGCGAACGGCAAGTGCAAGCCAAGGTCAAGCGCGCGGGATGCCGCACGCTCACCAGAGCGCGCGGGGACGTGCCCCTTCCATCCAGTCTAAAAACACTTATAGTGGGCGTTGTATTGAAGATACAGATATGCTCTCGCGGACTTTTTTGTAGAACTTTTCATGCTGACCAATTCTTACGCTCATAGTATATTGATATGTTTAACGGTTTGCCCAGCGTAAGCTTAAGAAGCGCACGGACGCCAAGTTTGTTTTCGACTTTTTCACTGAAATCGTTACTGCTTGGCTTCCTTTGATCATACATAAATTGTTTTCTACAGAATCTTTTCTCGAGATATCCTTTACAGAATGGTGAAAACCGCATCAAAATCCATCCAGTGGTTCTCGTGATTACCCGTGGCATCCAAGAATCGGGAATTTTTTTCATATACTAACGAAGTAGAGATTGTCGGGGAACACCATGCACCAAGCGGTACTATGACGTCACACATCTCAGTGCATCTGGGTACATTTCGTCCCGTCACCGTAACGTAACGCCAGACCCCAGCGTAACGACGAAGTCGACAAGATCATTTAAAGTGATAAAGTCCCTTCCCTGACCCACCCTGAAAATATAGTACATGGCCATTGGCAGCATTAATATAAAAATACACATTCTACTACAGCCATCACAATGTCACAAGTTATCAAGGAGATTCCACACACACCCAATTACATGGGACTACAAAGTCCCAAAATGAATGAATCTCTTGGTTGCTAAGGCCAGATGCGTGCTCAGGTATCATCTTCCAAGTGAAACCACTGTTATAATTATGACCGACACGCAGAATACAGCGAGAACATGAAAGGGTAAAAGGTTATTCTTTCTTAATGTCGTGACACAGGCTTCCTTGCTGCTCATGAGTCTCAGAGGTAAGTTGATAAATCGCTGCTTCTCACTCGTATGTGCGGGTCCTTCAACTTCTGCTCTAATAATACTACGCCCTACTTCAGAAGGTGATTATAGTTCATTGTGCTGCGCGCATTAGTCATTGATTATAATGGCTCAAAGTAGCCTCCTGTAATCACTCACAATTAACTAGAAGCAGTCTCTGTGGAGGTCTTCATATGCTCCCCAATTTGAAAGAAGTACTGTACAACGGAGCCACATCTCAGAGATGGATCATAAACATCGAGAAACATAATTTATATCGATTAATGGTGATAAAACCAATGGTCTTTATCTACTGTAGTGAATACTAAATAGAACTACAGATATCACAGGGAACGTTATGGTATAAATTGCTCTACGACGTAAGAGGTATTGTTTTCGGTCTCCTTTCTTTTCCTTTCTTCCCCCCAGGGGCTCACATCTAGTGGGACGTGGGTTGGCGACCACGGGGCCCTATCTGAGTCCGGCATTTCTTCCACTTGTGCCGGGCTCCTCTCCGTCTTCTTTCCTTGGGGCCGATAACCTAGATGTTAGGCCCCTTAAAACAACAATTATCATCATCATCATCTTCTTTCCTGTCGACCTCACTTGGTCAACTCTTGTTCTCTTCCGACCTCGACGGTATTAGGGTATCCAAGGCCTAGGGAGTCTCTTCCTTTCCCGCCTTAATTGGCCCTTGCCTCATCTTTTCTGATACCCTCCTTCTGCGTGGGGTCAGACCTCTTTTCCTTTTCATGTTCTCTCCTGCCTTCTGCTCAAGGCCCACCAGTTCTGGTGCACCCTGAATATTGCTACACCCTCAGGGGCTCACGGCTGGTGAGTTCGGGAGTTGGCGACCCCGAGGGATTCCTGAGCTGGGTCTGGTTTTTCCCTTTTCTCCATTACCTCTGGGGCGGACCCTCTCCTCTTTCACTTTCCTATCTGCCTTTCATGGCTCTCCTTCCTTCCAAGTCCCCCAATCCGCATTCTTCGAGGGTTGAGGGCATTTCTTTTCCTCCTGTCCTTTATTTGCCTCATTCTCCTTTTGTTTTCCATTTCTTCTTCTAGTATATAAGTTAGTAGTTAGTTTTAGTTATAGTTTACATTTCATTTTCATCTTCACGATCACCCAAACCATTAGGGGCCGATAACCTAGATGTTAGGCCCCTTAAAACAACAATTATCATCATCATCATCATTTTCTTTTCTTTCTTTTCTCTTCTTATCTTATCATCAGTGGCCGGACATAACTCCTCTTATGGGCAGATCTCAGAAAAGAATGAGCTAAGTCTGCCATGTGTGCGTGTCATGTTATATAAGCTCTCTATTATACACAATGGGGTTATCGAGGACAGGCTTCTTCAAACCGCCGAATTCGAGCACGTGTCAATTTGATTGGCACACAACTCTTCGCTGAGCCAACCGGCGCCAAAACCAACCATCGCGTAACTTCGAGCACGTCCGTATACAACCGATTCGTATATGGTAATGTAATTTGTATCTGCAATTAGATCTCCTAGCGAAATAGACGTGGCAACATTGAGCTGGGAGGAATGCTTTGGAGAACAGTCCTTAGGACTTGGCTCGCAAAAACTGCTAGCCTGACGAACTCTGATCTAAGAAAAATTCGTGAAATGAAACATCACTAAAACCTTGTTAGTGGGCAGATAACCTCGCTGTTCCACACCTTAAACCACACTCACTGCCACTACCTGGTTGGTGTGAATGAAACTGCCCATTTTAAGTAATTGGGAACCTACCGGGAAGGAAATGTCAACATATCGATTGCAATAAATTCCCAAATAACTTATTAATCAAATTAGCGACACACGTGATTCGAAGACCAACAGTAGTTTAAATACAATGTTACGTACTCAAAATAATAATTACTGAGTGCTTAAAATACAACGAAACTTTATTTCTGAGGAATGCTTTCCGACATACACAATAATAAAAATTCCAACAACAAAGTACGACATTGTCCCATGACCATGTAATTGTTTCTTCTTTCAAAACAAAACCTGTGGGGAACTATGATAATACAAATCCCTAAACATAAAATACCACAGAAATCAAATGTTCCCAACACACAACATGTCAAATGCCCTGTCTTCGTTTTTCAATTTTGAATCATAAAATAGGAGCTATTTTTGATGTCCAATAATAAAGTTTCAAGAACATCGTGTAAGAATGTGTAAATTTATCAGGTGAATGATTTGGGGAATAAATTGATGCATTGCAACTCTGTGCATAAATGTCATAAACGAAATATAATAAGTATACTTTTCCGTATTGAATTCGTCGAGACCTTTCAAACAACATTCCACAAATTAATTTGGTGTTCAACATAATTAAAGGCCCTTTGTTCCCTCCAAGCCCCGTGTGTTTGGAAATGATATACAGTCGACTATCAATAATTTAACACTTACTGATTTGAATCTCTTGTTAATTTCAAGTTTTTCCCCTGTCACTTGAAAAATACTCGATACATTGGAAAGGGCAATGTGATTTGGTCCCCACGGTAATTTAAAGTTTCAGGAATGGCATCTTGCTCGCTGACATTCTTTAATTTGAAGTCGGGCTACCCCACTCTCTATAATATGAAGTCGGTGATAACAGTATTGTTATTATGCACAGACCTGTCGTTTGTTTACATCAATAGTGAGATATATGAGAGAGTTCGCAGCCTGGAGTCTTCTTTCAAACTTTAAAGTCTGTTACAGTATAATATTTGATTTGTGTAATTTTTAAGTATCAAAATGAGTTCAAGAATTAACAGTGTTTTTCCATCAGTGAAAAAAAAAAGCGTGTGATTCAAGCTGTGGAGAATGGACAATTAAGAAAAGATGTCGCCAAACAGTTCGGAAATTTTAAAACGACATTGTCGATGATTTTGAAAAACAAAAGAAAATTAAATACGGACTTTTTCTTCTTCAAAATGAACATTTGCTTATAAATTGTACAAATGTTAAGAAATAAAACTCAGTAAGTACGGTAAAAAAATCACGAAAACCAAACGACTATTCAAATTTTACCCTTCCTCCCTCTTTGTTATTTTAACTCCTATTATTTTGAACTGTAGGTGAATTGAACTTTTTCTCTGATCCCTTAAGTTTCAAATTATCGAGACTCGACTGTTCATCTAATCTAGTGCAGAGAGAAGTAATATGCGTGTGCACAAATTTTCATGACTATCGGTATAATCGGTCGGATGCCAATTTTGTACAAATAAATAAACAAACAGTGAGACAGAAACTTTACTTCATATATTATATATACATAATTCGTTGAGGCCATCTAGGGCCACGTTAAGTCTTGCTACACTTGGCAGTTTGTTTCGCCTTCCTCTGAGCCCAGAATTCCCTCATTCTCTGTGAGTGGGCCATCTTGCGCTCCGCTGTCCAGGTGGTACCTTGTCTTCTTTTCGGGTTCGATGTCTCGTCTCGGGTTAGCCCATTAGTCAGTATCATTTTGCGGAAGAGATCTCTATTGAAGGCGTCGTCGGGTTTTAGATGCCGCATTTTGAGGTCGTCTTTGGTATTCATAAACCAGGGCATTGTGGTTTTGGGTTTGGGGTCAAAGAAATGAAAAATCTGTTTAGTCAGCCTGTTTACGTCCATTCGTTTGAGATGACCGTAATACCATGCCCGCCTTTTACGGATCGATTATTATTATTATTATTATTATTACTATTATTATTTTTATTATTATTATAGTGCACTTAATAACTTATCTTATTTCATACTGTACTTTGACATTGAGCGAAGTTTCTTATGCTATTGTCGTAAAAATAATTTGAGGAGGAATTAATCAAAATGTACAATGTCAATATGTCGGATGAGTTCACTCCTAAGGGGCAAGTACGCGATTCAGGCATATGGACATTATAAATTTTGAATTGTTGCTCCTCATTTATTCATTTTAACGCTATGTTATACCGTTCAACTGTATCCTCGCTACGTGTATTGGTATTTATTACCACTTTATCAGCCAAGAAGGATGTTCAATGATATTCTTGAAAGGGGGGCGTGCTGGCGCTGTGCTATGCCTCTCACCAAGGAGGACCGGGTTCAATTCCCGGTCAATGCATGTGAGATTTTGAAATGCCATGTCTTGTGGTTTGGATTCCACGAAAAAAAGGAGGTCCCCGTGGCTCATGATCGCGAGATTAACGCCCACGTTGAACTACGAGCTTCCTTCCTAAATATGCTTGAAAGCCACATTATAATAGAGTGCATCATAACGGATGGGTAAATTTGCCACGTCCAGGCTCTCCCCTCTGGTGTACCTTAGCCTAATATGGAGCAATTATTCCTTGAAGATTTTCTCTCGCTTTGAATTGACCAACATTGTGAATGTAAATTGCAGATTTTAATGGTTGTTAGGAAGCATTATTTATTTTATTACTTACAATATTATGACTTATTAGGTGTTGTAGACACAATGCCTAATCAAGTCATGTTGTAACAAAATCGAGATTAGTTCACTCTATTTGAGAACAACAGCGCGCGACGATCTGATGCCCTTTGCTTGTTTAATTGAAGTATTACTGCTAAATGAAACCTTAAGTTTCCATTGACTACAAATCAGAATACTGGAATGGGTACAATGGCTTGTATTTACACAGTATGGAACTTTTGCTTCCCAGGATCACCACGGTTATCTGTGTTAGATTCTCAATTCTTTGTGTGGTTTACCTCAGTAAGAGTGATCAACACTTCTTTTTATATTGTTATGAATATTCAAATTTTATATTACAGTATGTTCATTGAGCTCCTTCGAAGATTACAGTAGTACCAGTGTCCTATAATCCTTGTTGATAAACTAATATTAAGAGTCAAGTCTGCATAAAGATGTAAGCAGAACATACTCAGTGCTCCCCCAGGTAAACGCTGTCTTCAAAATCACTGTACTCACAGTCCGATTCGTCCAAATACCTCGATTCTTATCATACGAGCCCGCCATTACAATCATATATCAACTGATACTGTAAAAACTCAAGTATCTATTCTAACCAAACTTCAAAAATGTATTGAAATGATTCACTTAGTCATTTCCTGTTCCAGGTGCGTTCGTTAAAGTTGTCTACTACTTTCCTGCCACCTACCGTCATTCAATGTAAACTAGAGGGGGAATTTTGTTGCGGAATATATCGTAAACGACACGCAAGGCAAATATATTAACGTGGATTATTCCGGAAAAGACATGGTAAGGATTAAAACTGGCCACGCCCCTGGAAATATATACAGTAGATATATAGCCTCGTATAACAATATCGTAAGGTTCATTTTGCAATGTTCGTTCCTAGAGAAAAATAACCCTAATAACCCACATAGGGCTGGGAGATGAGTGGCGTTAAGATTAGAATGGAAGTGAACGACTTTGATACATCTTACATCTTCAATTAGCATTCTGTTCAAAGGAACTAACTTCGCAAATATAGCCTCCTTTTAAAAATCATGCTCAACATATGTAATACTTTAATTTCTCTTCTCCTTGAATGTTGGGTGAGTGTAGCATTCATTAATATACTGAATTATCGCTAAGTACAACACATTCGTGCGTGCTCATAACATACCAAACGACACGCCAGTGAATGTCGAGATCGTGTGCAACACCCTGTAATATTCCGCACGTGAAGTCAGACGGATGTAATCAACCACCTCCTTCGCTGGTATCGAAAGGTCTGGCTCAATCATGTGTCCCAACTAAAGGGGAAGTCGTAAAAAGTTAGTGCTGTGCAATACCATTGTTCATGAAGACTTCGTATCAAGTTGCTCAATGTTAAAAAACACAATGGCACAACAACCAGTCGACCTAACATTATATTGGCTTTCGCTGGCTGGACCTCAACGCACGCCGGAAATCTGTCCATCCATTCGGAAAGGGCAAAGAGCCATTTATACAGGACTTCCCAGTCAATGCTAACAGAATGCACGCAGGAGCTTGCCAACTGAAGAGCACAATAGTCGGCCAATAGCATTCTGAGGCTTATACAATGGGCAATTGGGCATATTCTATTCCGCCACTGTAGTTGAAAGTTTGTCTTGCAACATGTCTTCATTACACCATCGCCATAGTTTTGGACTTGATTCTAATTGATGTGGTCTATTGTCTGTTCGTTTGAGTCTTCAGTCTTTTTACTGGTTTTATGCAGCTGTCCATGCCTCCCTGTCCTTAGCTAAGCTCTCTCTGTATTAGCGTATGGCAACTGTAGGTGCTTCCTTGTTAGTTAGTTATATTTATTGTTTTTAAAGGGGATGAACAGCGAGGTCATCTGCCCTGTGTTTCCCTGTTACCTAGTCTGCATGTGGAATTTAGCACCTGTATGGCTAATACATTTGAACCCTTCGTACTGTGCCCGTTTCCCCGAAGTCACGTTGGCCCGGCGATTTCAACATGAAACCGAAGAAAGGACACAGGCAAAAAAAGGTCCTGGAAATATTTGTCCCAACAAAAAAAAAACTAAAACTAGCTCGGGCAGGCAAGAGATCGATTATCTCGGGTCGGTTAAATGGATAGGCATGTAAGGTTTAACAGGACAAATATCTCTCAATAAGAAAATAAGGAAATATCACTGATTCGGGAGAAGTTCAAAAACTACAGGAATAATATGAGAGCCTTAAAATCAATGTCATTAATTTATTTAGGAGCAGACGGACACAAAACGAAATAAATTTACACTCCTATCACTCAATGACGATCATTAGTTTGGGTTCATAAAAATCCAAAATATCCATTTATGTCATTGAGCTACCCTATTTGACTTAATCTAGGAAGTACTCACAAAATAAATTATTGGAGTTCAAGTTTTCGATGATTAGCTGATAATAATTTAAAAAAATACACTTCACTTCCACTTTCAGCTTTAAAAAAATTCATTACCGTATACATTTTTCCTTCCCATAACTACTAACTGAATTCATAATTTACACACAAATTTCACACATTTATAATATTTACAGACATTTTATTGTCAATGATGACTGTTAATCAATGAATTTGACGAAATTAACTTGTAGAAAGATATTATTATTACAAATAAATTATCAAAATAATTTCAAGTTTCCTTATGGAAATTATATCTGCTATAAATAACAATAAATGGTTATAGCCGCCTCATAACTGTCTTTAAATGACATACTAGTCCCTCATACCAATTATAAACCATTAGCTGAGTTTATCATATCCTTACGGGATCAATTTAATTATTCAGATTGTGACATTATAATTTTAGCATTTATTAAATTAGAATACAAATGATTCACCCGTGATCTGCAGGAATTATTCATTTTTAATTGACCAGCTCATGTAATTCTGATAACATATCTTATAAATTATGACGATTAATTGAACAGTAATGCAGTATCTGTCATTGCACTATTTTCCACCACTGGAAATACTTAATATGATTACAAATATAAAGCACATTCGAATATCATTAAACCTAGGACTGCATAAGCCCCTATACATCCTGGCATCATCAAAAACATGTATTATATCCTAGAAGAAATTTATTAATTTATTATTCTATTAATAAGTTGGAATACCGACAGTAGTGGCTACGCGGGCTAAAGCGCTGCGTTAGGTCAAGGGGCCAAGCTCTCTGCTGACTCGGTAGACGCGTGTGTTCGAGCCCCACCGTCGGCTGTCCTTGAAATGGTTTTCCGTGGTTTCCCATTTTCAACACCAGGCAAATGCTGGGACAGTACCTTCTGACAGGCCACGGCCGCTTCCTTCCACATCCTTGCCCAGTTTCATTCATCTTCATCCATTCCATCTATCATCCCGACGCGCAGGTCGCCCACGGGCGTCGACTAGAAAGACCTGCACTCGGCCTCTCAGGAGGCTACACGAAAAAAAAAAAAAGTTGGAATGGTATTTCTCATCTCCAACAGCTGCCACCATAAGACCACTATAAAGTGTCTACAACTCATAATTCATTGTGCTTTTACTCAAAGTACAGTTCCAACTCCATTTGACATGATGCCAAAAAATCCTCAAATCATTAACTCCATCTGCATTCCTAAATCTGGTCAAGAATTCCACTAATGTGAATGATCATCATAGACTTTGTATTCTTGTGCAATCTAACATAAATTACTGTAATGTCTAGGATCATAGATCATGAATAATATTTATAATTACAGTGCCATAAATTAATCAATAAGCTACAATCATTAGCTTTACAAAAAGTCAAACGTTCGGTTCGCAATCGCCTTCATGGTGAAAAAAATTGCCATGAGAAAAAAAATCCTAAGTTAAGAACGATTAAATATAATTTAAAAAAATTGAATATCGGAATTTATGTGTATGAAAAAATCTTAATGCCTTAAAAATAAATTGCTCTCAAAGTCTGGAAATTCATTCGAAATATATTTTAGCCACCTGGAAGAAAGAACATTGTTAATTCATGGTAATGGTTTGCCATTAGTGTTCAGAAGGGTGTGGTCTGAATATTTGCCCATGTTGACGATGAAAGTGTCCACTTGCAAGTTCGACGTTTGATAAAGTTGAGTAATGCCAACATTATCATGATTCAACCTCTCCAAATCCTGGATTCGTCCTCACCATCAAGGTCCCCTTTTAAATGCTTAAGCCATCATCTCGTGGGGCGTGGTAGCTCAGCGGTCTAGCTGTATGCCTTTCACCAAGGCGGTCCGGGTTCGATTCCCGGTCAATGTATGTGAGATTTTCGAAGTGAAATGCCATGTCCTGTGGTTCGGATTCCACGTAAAAAGGAGGTCCCGTGGCTCATAATCTCAAGATTAACGGTCACGTTAAACTACAAGCTTCCTTCCATCATCTCGTAGTGTATTAAAAGTTCCATTAATGTTCCCATATTCTTAAGCAAATGTATCATAGTGGATGACGTCATACACCCCCTAAATAGAATTAGGTGTACGCCACTGCCGAACCAAAAATGTCCCATATATTTCATTGATTTGGAATGTGTGGTGTTGTTTCAATATTATGAATATTTTATTGATGCATTTGCTAGCAATCCAGTTATTTGTTGAATGCATTTTTGTTGAAAGAGATGTAATTACTGTTGTAGAAGTTGTTCAACACTGACTGACTGTATGGCAGGTTTCATGGCATGACAAAGTCTTCTGTGACATGTCGCATGCCAATGTCTACTAGCACCGGCTTCCACTGTGTATTTGTAAAGTCCGATGTGTTTCTATGTTAATGTGTCCACTTGATAAATACACAGTCTTACTCACGTCAGCTTCTGGAAGAAATCACTGATTTTAGTTTTACCTGTCACTTGTAAATAAGTTATCACAAGCACCGGCATTTCACAAGCAAGTTGTAATACTAATTGCACGGTGTGAACACACGCTTCCTGAACGTATAATGTTCGTCTCCGCGGACACTTGTCAGATCGACATAAAATAGAATAGAATGAATGGTCTTTCCGCGCACAGATTAAACCGGAGAAGGCTAGCGTGGAATGAATGCTCCTCACGTGTTACACCGAGCCGAGCCGCTGTTCTGGTCTCCTGATTAAAAGCAGTGAGTGGGGCTGCTATCATCCCTTATTGGCCGCGTCACGACAAGGTCAAAGATATGGGTAGTGCCTTACCTCCAAAGATGTTCCACTTTCTCCTGCAATATTTTAGGTCAATTGTCGAATGATAATTTCTGTTATCTTTGCTTGACAAATACGAAGGATATTTCCATAACTCGGTTCTTTTATAATACATATGTTTGCCCTAATACATCTCAATATGCCGCTTAGAGCCGATGTTTTCAAGGTTGCTCTGAGGTAAATACTAGACTCCTGGCTCGCGATCTCGGCAATTAAATCATCCACAATCGGCGCAGCTGAGCAACATGGTGGATTTCGGTCACAGTACTCTAATTCATCAAACAAATTGAATATGAAGCAGAGAATTGTGGGTTTCCTATCAAGGAATTCATATTCATTTCCCGCAGCGAACTGCCGAAGATAAATTTCGAATAATTCCTTCGCCTTTAGGCCATACCGTAACAATCATCTACTCATTTATCCTCACGATGCTGAATGCACCCCATTCCAGCCCTCACGCCAAATTATATATTTGTGACAACAGGGAATTGAACCCCAAGACTCCGACTGAGAGGAACACACGGTTTTCCTACACCAGAGGAATGGTCTTGTGAGGAGTAAGAAAGATAGTTTTAGTGAAGAAATATATTTTTTGTTTGTTTTTGTGACATATTAATATTTGGGCTGCTCTGTTTAAATGTGGGTGTTTCCTTAACGTTGGATGGCTATCAATATTTCAGATAATTGTATTTTTATACTAGTTGGTTACCCGCACTTCGTGTGTTGCACTCAATACATTCTGTTGTGCTCTAACCTGATTGTGAGCAAACTCGGAATCGAAAGATAAAATTTAGCGGCGAGAAGCATGGGCTAGGGTGAATATATGCAACCTGCCATGGATACCTGTTCACCGAGTGGGACGCAGAACGTAACTTTCACCACCAATGTAATCATCGTATTGAAACAGTGAAACCTTTCGATAGTGCTATGTTTTTCCTGGTATATACAATATACTATGTTCAAGCAAATGTTCGACTAAATTGGTTGCATAATTTTTGCGATATTATTATACAGTAGATGACTGCAAGAGCTTCTTTTTGGTAATGCAAGGACTTGTTCTGTTGAAATGCTTAAACTCATGAACTATTTGCTCTAGAAAGCTGTGGTTTGTCTTGAATTATGATAGTCATGGTGTGCTATGACGTCACTTCCTTATGGTGTTGAACATTAGGACATAATACTAATGTAGGGATCGTCCAATGATTCCAGGCAAGAAGAAATGGCACCAAAATAATCAAGTAGGCCATGCTGCGAATGAAGTGAGTTATTTTAACAGCCATTTCTGAAATTTTACATTTTCTTGCAATAGTCTACCATGTTCTCAAAAACTACGAATACGGTTTTTTATTCAAACTCCAATGGTTCTTGAAAGAAAAGACAAGTGTAAATACCAAAATTATGTACATACATGGTTTATTTTTACATAAATCTCCATGAAGATTGAGGCGTGAAAATTGGACGAGCTTTCAAATCCCTTCCTCATAGAATGTTGCCACCAATATGAGTCTTAAGGTAGTTTGAAGCTCACAATCACTCTGGAAACTCTGCCATGCTAGCCACTTTTTCAGTACGGGGAAGAGGTGTAAGTCGCTTGGCTCTAAGTTAGAGCTATACGTCAGGTGTTCACAAACTTCCTATTGAAATAGCTGAAGACGCTGTTTGGTTACAGCAGCACTGTGTTGTCCTGAATCAGCAGAACTCATTCCTCCATGAATTATCGCCACACGATTCCCGGCTGTTTGAAGAAACCGAATTGCACTACGTAACTCGCAATTAACAGGAAAATCAAAAGTAGCAGCCATGTTTTCATGTCTGTATTTCAGCTAAAAATGGCATTATGGCATTGGAAGGTCAAAAGGTGTTCAGTCCTAACCTGAACTTTCGCCAGAGGCCTTAGGGCAAGAACTGAGTAGCCTACGCTCATCCACGTGAGGTAAAACTGAGAATTATCACCTCAGTAATCCCACAAGTAGTCTTTCTTGGACTCCCACTCTTACTCCAGGCAAATGCCGGGATGAAACCTTGATTAAGGCCACGACCGTTATATTACAAATCCTTCCTTTAGTAACAAGCACACTCACGTGTAGAGACACCAAAAAGACTCAGGTTATCAAGCAGGTTATAAACAAACCCAAGGGAACAGTTGATGAGGACAATATCGCAAGTTCTAAAAGGAAACTATAATAGAAATAACTTACCATCAAGGAGTTCCTCGAAATGAATCAAACTTATCATGTGTGAATGTAAGTAGGAGATATGTAACAGGTCACGTAATGGGAAGGAAAGGATACTGTTAGTGGGGTGAACGATACGTACATGGGCTTAATACCACGTTTGATCGATTTTAGCCTAGGTAGGCCTGTGTCTGTTAGTCTGCCTAAAGGCTGGTTGGATCCTCAAAAAGTACTGCCGTTAGGTTATGTGGGTAGATACCCACAAAAACCCGGCAGCACTAAATTGAGGCGGACTAGACAAAATGAGGAGTGAGATAGTTTACCATGGTTTTCCGCACTGAGTCAGAACAGCAGTACTAACCCTATGAATAGAACCTTTCACAGTATACAGAGGCATTGACTGTGCCCTGAATGTCATTACTAAGCACCACACATACCTAAAAAAAGCTTCCATATAATCACAACCATGAGTATGACTGAGATATCGGTGAAAAGCCACATTTTACTCTAACCTGTGCCAACAGACAAATGCAAATGTACTGCATTTATCAAGAGATGGCAAACAGGCCATAGATAGGGTTATAACAGGAAAAATGGCTGGCCCCATGGTGTTTGGGCAGCGTGGCTGCCTTTCACTCATCGGTCCTGGGTTCTATTCCCGGCTCCGTCAGGGATTTTAGAATCTCACATGAGGGCTGGAACAGGGTACACTCAGCCTCGTGAGGACAATTGAGTAGCTGTCTGACAATGAGGCAGCGCCCCGGTCTAGGAGGCCAAGATTAATGGCCGAGGGAACACGACGTGCTCACTACGCGTGTCCCCGCGATGACCTGATACAGACACCTCAAAAACACCCATTCTTATTAAACGGATTATAGACCACAAATGTAACAACATTATTACATTCAGTTACTCTAAACAATATCAGTGGGATAAAAAGCTTTGCCTAGAAAATTAACCTCGGTGCAAGTAACACAAAGCCTTGCTGAAATGGCATGAAGCTGAGCACTGACCTTCATAATCTTCCACTTTAATCAGCTTTGTGACGCTACTGTAATGTTCTCGTTTGCTGTGACTCAGGTTGTGGGTGCTCAAATGCGACGAAGCCTTATCAGTATATTTACTGGCACGTTAAAGATCCCCTTCAGAGCAAACTTATGGCATCCTGGTAACTCTAGAAAACCGGAGTAATTAAAATAGACGTAAAACGCATATCATCATCATCATCAATAGTATTATTAATATTGGGGCAGATGACCTCGTAGTTCCGCCCCTTAAAACAACAATAACTATAACTAGTATTATTAATAATATAATAATTTTATGAATTTTACGTCCCTACTACTGTGGCTTTTAGAGGCTCCGCGCCGGGGTGCAGGAATTTTGCCCCGAAGGGGATCTTTAACGTGCTAGTAAATCTACTGACACGGCTTTGCATTAGCGCACCCTCAAATGCCAACTGACTGTACCGCGATTCGATCCCACTATCTTGGGTTCAGCAGGTGAGAACGTTACCACTGAGCCACGCAGCCAGTCCATTAGTTTTATTATTCTTATTATTATTATTACTATCATAAGCAGTAGTTTCATTATCCACATTATGATAATAATAATAATTATTATTATTATTATTATTATTTCACAGGAAGCGAAATTGGGGATTTCTCCTATACAGAACACTTTTAATTATGCAGCCGCTTACCATAACATCGTAAACCCGGGCCTGTTTTCTTCAATGCACACACGTCAATCGAGCATTTTGTACGTTCATTGGTCGACCAAGGTTAGGTCTGGTGGGCGCTGAAATCATTGAACCCGCGAAGTCTGACCGTTGGTCACCTTATATGCGAGCGAAGCGAACATAAGGTGTTAGGTGCCATAACATACGTGCTCAATAATATCCGTTCGCTCATGCGCATTGAATAGCACAAACCAGGGTTTACTAGCTGTTTAGGAACAACTCCTGGCATTTGGCAAAGTAGGTAATTGTATCTTTAAAGACCGCGTATGCACATTCGTTCTTAATGTTCTCTGAGTTTGTCACCAAGTATGACATTCCTGCGCTTCATCATCCCTATTTTACACGCAAATCCATCCTCTGTCCTGCTTCCAAATATACAAAAGAATATCTGACCTGGACATACTTTCTCATCAGATTGGTACCTGTATGGCTAATACAAGCTAATACTGGCAAAAATGTATAGTCGTTATTGTACCATTTTGAAAAGAGTTGATCGTTATTTTAGTTATTGCAATCAAGCAATTACAGTAGGCTATATGCTAATTCTCTGAACTATTGGATACAGGTCAGCCGTGTTGTGTAATATGTAAAGGTGGCTACACACGTAACTGCAGGCTTGACAATCTTGCATGATCAATCATGTTGTGCAAGCAGGCTTTAGCGTTTGTAGGATAATTCTGCGCAAGAATTTTAATTGTACAAGCAGCTTGAAGACGGATTGAATTGAAATCATGCTAGCTTGTACAAGCCGCGTTTGCCCAAGCGAAACGGAGTGTGTGTACCACGAATGTGCCAGCTTGTGCAAGCAAACTTTAGTCGTGAGTGAGCTCTACGAGTGGTGATATCATTTGGACCATGTTTAGTGATCTGAAGAAGGTCAACCGTCAATAACCATTGTTCCCTACTGACCAATAGCTGACGGTTCTTAACAAATACTATACTTCCTCTATAACTCCACGTGAACTCCAATGTCCCGCCCAGGCAGCCAGCTCGCGTGTCACGTGGGTGTCAGGTGTCCAGTTCCAAGTGTCCGTTCTGTCTAGCCTCCCTGCTTGCTCTCAGCGGCTACGGTGTAGAGTTGGCAATACTGTGTATCGCGCTAGGAAAGCTTTGGCTTCCCACAGACATGGAATGTAAACACATTCACCTGTGATCATATTCTTCTTTTTAATTAAAAGTGTTACGAGCGACAAAAGGTTCAAATAAGTTTTTTCATTCATTCTGATATAATTATGCCAATCACGCGGGTATATCTTCAATTCACTCAGCAAATTAACGTGGAAATAGGTATTTCTCTTCAATAACCACTCTTGGCACCACATATAACGCTTCTTCTTTCGCCTTTTCCTCTTGTGGACAAGGCAAACAGCAGCCGAAGCGAGAGCATCGTCGTCCAAGCTCGTCATAGTGCAAGCGCCAAGTGGCGCTTGTTCAAGCACACTTACACCGTGTGGTGTCGTAGGGAAATTTTGCATTCTTGTACAAAAAGATTGATCATGCCTGCTTGTCAAGCTTGCAGGTACGTGTGTAGCCACCTATCACTGATCCGCTGTGCGCAGCAAGATCAAACCCTGGCATGTTGTTGACATTATAGGGTGCCTAAATGCTAAAGGATTACCTCTAGTGTAGCGGCTACTATTCTTTGCTGTCACTTCGGAGGTCTGGGTTCGATTCCCGGCTCTGCTAAGAAATATAATTCTGGTCTGAGTGTTGGAACGGGGTACACTCAGCCTCATGAGTCAAAACTGAGAAGTGGGCTCGATTTCCACCTCAGCCATCCTGGAAGTGGTTTTACGTGGCTTTTCACTCCTACTCCCGAACAATACTGGATTTGTTCCTAAATTAAGGCCATAGCCGCTTACTTGCCAATCGTCACCAGTATTACAAATACACACACTAATAGAGACATTACAATACCACAGGTTATCAAACAAAATTCTACACACACCCAAGTACACGGGGATTAGTGAGGACTATGTCCAAGCCCTTCAATTGAAAAAAACAACAAAGGCTAGAGACTTGTGTTTGTGGAATTACTGGCACGTCAAAGATTCCATTTATGGCAGAATGCTGGGGCACCCCGAATTCTCATAGCCAAAAGTAGTTAAAGAAAGTCGGTAATGCCGTGGCCTTATTATTATTATTATTATTATTATTATTATTATTATTATTATTATTATTACAGGTATGTGTATATTGGGTAAACATTCCTTACAGTTACTTAATTTTGTTAACTTGTGCCTTTCTATGCCTTATGAGTTCCTACGAGGGTATTTTGATTTGTTATTGGCATTCAGATTTAACTTTTTTCGGTTATTTTCCCATACATTCTCCCATTGGTGTTCTTTGAAATTCATATAAATGGGAACCCAGACACGAGCTAACTCTCTTCAAGAGAGAAAATATGGACAAATGGAGAAACATGCATTAGTGCACAGAGCTCGAGACCAAGCAACAGGGGTTTTGTCTGTTAAAGGTAAGGCGTAAATGGAATGAGTGGAATTCAATTTCATTAATTGAGCCTAATTAGAATCTATGTGCTATTTTTTCAATCTTACTCAGTAAGTTCGTGCAAAGAGTAAGACTACATTCATGGCTACAGCTTCGCTGGTTTCGGAGTCAGAGAACTAAAATACCTTAATTCTGCAGAAAAGAGTCATTCACCTGCACCAGAAAGGAGTTACAAATGGTTCAATCATCCTGAGGTGTAGTCCGTGCTAGCAAGGACCCAGAATATTCATTGCTAAACTTTCTGCACATTTCTGTTCACGTTCTACCTTGCCTATAGCATACAGTCTATACAGTAACATAAGCCAGACTTCTTACCTGGTTTCCACCTAATTAGAACCCTCTCAGTCAATGTATGCCTTTCAGCAAATAGAGTACTTTCCAATAGAGTACTTAATCACAATAGGTTTCCGAAATATCTTGGTGTTACCTTGGATCGGACTTTATCCTTCAAGCAACATCTTTTGAACTTGTCGAAGAAACTGAAAACCCGAAACAATATTATTCAGAAGCTAACTGGTACTACCTGGGGATCTGCTGCGAACATCCTGCGCTCTTCAGCCTTAGCACTGGTTTTCTCTACTGCCGACTATTGTGTTCCAGTGTGGCTTAATAGCCCGTATACGAAGTATAATGACCCACAATTGAATACCAGCATGCGTCTTATATCTGGCACCATCAGACCAACTCCAGTCCACTGGCTCCCACTATTGTCTGGTATAATGCCACCTGACTTAAGAAGATCCAGTGCTCTTGTTCGAGAGTACAACAAGATCTGCAAGAATCCTCTGCTACCTGTTCTAGGTGACATACCAGTTCTTAGTCTCCAAGGATTGAAATCACGACATCCACCTCTTTGTGATGCAGCTCTGAAGAAATCCACCAACTTCGATGCTTTGGAGGAATGGAAAGGCCGCTGGAATAACTCCACTGACTTGCCCCTACATAACATCTTCAGAGGTGAAAAAATTGCTAACAGATTCCAACTACCGCGTGCAACTTGGTCCAGACTGAACAGGATCAGGACAGGTTATGGAAGGTGCAGGGATTCCCTCTATAAGTGGAATTTTGTACCTTCTCCAGAATGTGATTGTGGAGCCCCTCGCCAGACCATTCCCCACATTTTAAGCGAGTGTCAACTACGGGCTTATCCAGGTAGATTGGAAGACTTTGTATCACCAACAGCGGAGGCACTGCAGTGGGTTCAAAAGTTGGACATTCAGCTTTAATGGATAACTCTAATGTCTGACGTGAATCAATGTTTTTTTTGTTATTGTGTATATATTGTATATATTATGTATATAATTTCCTTGCCATACGCTAATAATAATGATAAGCAAATGATCCATAAATAAAATCGACAGTAGCGGTGAAATATTACAACCTAATAACATCCTGAAATTTTGTACGGTGATAAAGGGCTATACTAGAAGTTCACCAATGTAACTTCCAAAAACCTGTTATGTGCAAAACGAACATGGTGGCCAAGCGAAGTTGAAACACTTAAATAGACTTTTATTTCGATTTAACCATCCGTGCACAGTGAAACATGATACATAAAATGTTTATACACATTGTAATGCACTGACATCTAATTTAGTTCAATTGTTTACGTAACCTCAAGATTGCGGATGTGCGAAATTTGGAAAATAAGTTTTAATTTATTGTGACCCGTTACGGGAATAGTGCTTTTGAGTGTCCGAGATGCGAGACTATTATCTTACATTCGGAACTGCGCATGGCCATGTGTGCAGTAGGCACAGTAGAGTAGTGTTTAGCATACTACGGGTGTGATATTTTCGGAGTCCCATGTGACGTGAATTTTGATCCGCTGACATAATACCGGGCGTGATACTTTTTCAAAATCCGTGCATAACCGTGTAACGATATATTGGTGCGGATATATATACACACATCAAAAAAAGTTTTGCATCACCTCGGTTCCAAGAGTTCCGGAACCTTGAAATACAAAGGGAATAGAGATCAACACAAACAACATTTCAGCTCGTTTTATTGCTCATGAGACACACACATTGCATGTTGTACCATCATACAGCTAGACTTTCAGCATTTGTGGTCCAGATTGCAGTACACACCACTACCTCTAATACCCAGTAGCACGTCCTCTAGCATTGATGCATGCCTGTATTCGTCGTGGCATACTATCCACAAGTTCATCAAGACACTGTTGGTCCAAATTGTCCCACTCCTCAACGACAATTCGGCGTAAATCTCTCAGAGTGGTTGGTGGGTCAAGACGTCCATAAACAGCCCTTTTCAACATATCCCAGGCATGTTCGATAGGGTTCATGTCTGGCGAACATGCTGGCCACTGTAGTCGAGCGATGTCGTTATCTTGAAGGAACGCATTCACAAGATGTGCACGATGAGGTCGAGAATTGTCGTCCATGAAGACAAATGCCTCTCCAATATTCTGCCGATATGGTTGCACTATGGGTCGGAGGATGTCATTCAGGTATCGTAAAGCCGTTTCGGAGCCTTCCATGACCACCAGTGGCGTACGTCGGCCCCACATAATGCCACCCCAAAACATCAGGGAACCACCACCTTGCTGCACTCGCTGGACAGTGTGTCTAAGACGTTCAGCCTGACCAGGGTGCCTCCAAACACGTCTCCGACGATTGTCTGGTTGAAGGCATATGCGACACTCATCGGTGAAGAGAACGTGATGCCAATTCTGTGGGGTCCATTCAGCATGTTGTTGGGCCCATCTGTACCGCGCTGCATGGTGTCGGGGTTGCAAAGCTGGACCTCGCCATGGACGTCGGGAGTGAAGTTGCGCATCATGCAGCCTATTGCGCACAGTTTGAGTTGAAACACGACGTCCTGTGGCTGAACGAAACGCATTATTCAACATGGTGGCATTGCTGTCAGGGTTCCTCCGAGCGGCAATCCGTAAGTAGCGGTCATCCACTACAGTAGTAGCCCTTGGGCGGCCTGAGCGAGGCCTGTCATCGACAGTTCCTGTATCTCTGTACCTCCTCCATGTCCGAACAACATCGCTTTGGTTCACTCTGAGACGCCTGGAAACTTCCCTTGTTGAGAGCCCTTCTTGACACAAAGTAACAATGCGGACGCGATCGAACTGCGGTATTGACCTTCTAGGCATGGTAGAACTACAGACAACATGAGCAGCGTACCTTCGTCCTGGTGGAATGACTGGAACTGATCGGCTGTCGTACCCCCTCCGTCTAATAGGCCCTGCTCATGCATGGTTGTTTACATCTTTGAGCAGTTTTAGTGACATCTTTGAACAGTCAAAGGGACTGTATCTTTGATACAATATACACAGTCAACGTCTATATGCCGGAGATCTGGGAACCGAGGTGATGCAAAACTTTTTTTGATGTGTGTATATATATATATATACTAGCAATAGTACCCGCTCTTCGAACGGTCTTCGGTATTAATAACCAGACGTTATCAATTGAGCTACTGTTGCAATGGTTAGGGGCTTGTTATTCCTTCATACGTTTATCAGAGCGAAGTTAGTTTTCTGGAAATATCACAGACACTGTTAATTTAAGGGCCTTAAAATGAGGTTTACGGAGACTCTTTATAGACTCCTGAATTTTGTGTTTCACATTGAGATGCGCAACATACGCTTTGGTCGTCCTTATAGGATAATTTTTATATTTCGCCTATTTAAGCATGTATTTTGAAATGCTTTTATATACCCTTTTATACATGATTGGTGTATTAGCTTTCATGGATACCTAATTTTACGATGCTCCAAACATTCGAACACGAGTTATAGGCGTACATAAAGACACACAGAAAGGCCGAAAATCCCTAAGTATGCCTTACTTCGGAGGGGAAGTAAAGCCGGCGGTCCCATGTCATAGATTTATGGCATGTTATAGAACCTTCCACTAACTACAATTTTGTGAAGCTAAATGTGTAGGTTAGATTTGATTATCAATCTATTAGTTCCAAAGTTTGCCGCCAGGTGCCTGATGCGGTGGCATCTAGTAGCCAAGTCAGAGCTAGGTGTCGTTGACGGTAGCTTTTGGTAGCAAAAGGAGGAACTACTGGAAATTGATTGTCTGCAGTCCTTACCTGAAATACAGATAACAGACACTAATAAAGCCATCACAATTAACACCGGTTATCAGACAGATTCTACACACACTCTTAAGTACACGAGGCTACGTGAACGCGTTGTCGCAGCTTCTAAACTGAGGAACCAACCAACCAACCTACAACATATCACCCAGATGTCCGAATCAACCACCGTTTGTCGAAAAAAAAAAGTTAGGATGTGCTCAATCTAAATTCACCTAACATGTACTTCCTGACGTGCAAATAAAATTGAAAACCTCGTAGACGAAACGCAATACACCTCACAGAAAGACTGACCCTCACCGTTGTGTAAAGTCCGCATCCACAGGATGACACCTTTAACAAATTATAAAGGCTTGTGGTGCATGAATATTCAGGTTCTTTAGCCTCCAATGGCCCAAATTCCTAATAGCCGCTAAAAATACTATTTCAATTCAGGATTTTTTTGAAAATATTGTTGCTGTTTGGAGATATAATTCTGTACGATATATCACACGTGTAAATCACGTGAAAACATTCTAATGTACCCCTTAACCCCTTTCAGCGCATTGATGTATTTTACAGTTTAAGTTGGTTCCGTGATAACGTCATAGCCATTTGCAAACTTTCACAGAAATTTAATAAGTGGAGTGGCATCGCTTTTTACAGAAATATATGGAAAGTTGCATATCTTCTCTTGAGAACCTGTTGTCATGGTTGCCGGCTTGCATTCCTTCATTAGTTTATTAAATTAAATTAGTTTTCTGGGAGTAGCTCAGAAGCTGTTGGTTTTAGAGCCATAAAATATAGTTTTCGGGAACCCTCGAGTTTTGTTTCTGCCACCGAAGGGCTAAAAATGTGCTTTCCCTCGTCGTTGTATGCCATACTATAATGGATAATGATAATATAATAAATACAATATAGGGATAGGGATATAAAAGACCTTCCGTACCACACCCGCATGTGAAAATCGCGTGAAAAAAATCTAGTGTACCCCTTGACCCCCTTAAGCGCATTATACGTATTGATGAATTTTACAGTTTAATTTGGTTCCGTGATAACCTCCGTTTAAAACTTCACAGTAATGTAATAAATGGAATTGCATTGCGTCTTGCAGAAATAGATGGTCCTCTGAGATTCCGTTGCCATGGTTACCGGCTTGCATTCTTCCATTAGATTATTAAATGAAATTCGTTTTCTGGGAATATCTCAAAACCTGTTGGTTTTAGGGCCTTAAAATGTGGTTTTCGGGGTCCTTTCTCACATTGAGGGGTTGAAAATAAGCTTTGTCTCGTCCTTCTACGCCTATTTCAGCTTGTATTTTAAGGTGGTAGGCCCCCTTTTATGAGAGGTACGGTGAAGAGTTACATCAATGATTAGTGTGGTGCCTCTGATGGATATTTGTATCAAATTTTACGTTGATCCACCCAGACGTTCTCAAGTTATAAGGACACATATTTGTCCACAGACAGACAAACAAACAAACATACAGACAGACAAAAATTGTATTTTTGCGCGCATCCGTCATAAAACAGTCTGAAACGCGCAAATAACGCAAATTTCCGTGGAAATTCAGAAAAAAAAAACACACAAACTTTCATTTATATATAGAGAGAGATTGGCTTGTTGACGGAAGGACTTAATACACAATCATAGCCGTAAATTTGAGGTCCAATACGGCCTACTTCGTCAATTGGACATTCAAGAACAGGCGAGACACTTAGCCTTGAGTGAAAATCAGCTGGTGCACTCAGCCAATCGACAATATACACGCAGTTTACATACAGTTAAGAACATTTTGAATATACTGCTCATGTAAAGCCTGTGGTACTCCAGTGAAAGGATTATTTGAGTTTCTATTAGAACAGTTTGTAACACGAGGGTTTATGACAACAATTATGGAACGAGGACATTTTCCAACCTCTGTTATTGAAGTGTCAGTGAAATCTGAAATGGACTTGTTCGAAGGAGATATGAGGCACTAGACACTTACACGAGGCGACTTGATGGAGTAATGTACACATAGAAATGATACCAAGGCGTAATACCGGGGGATTGGAGATCGAGGCCACCGAGAAGTTGAACGGGAAGGTTGCGGTTTCGCTTCCTGTAAGAAGCAACAAAGAAGACTTTGGAGGAAGGTGGAGACCGACCAGCCCTGGAGTCAGAAGGGGGTGGTTCTGGAGGGCGATGAAGACGACTTCATTGGATCCCAAGGTCCAGCATTGTATGCGCAGGCTGGGATTGAACCATATTTTCTTGTGATTCTGCCATTGGTTGAGCTAAATAGTTCTCAACCTCAGTAAGATGAGTGGTTTGACTACTCATTAATTTATAGCATCTGGCCATGGAGTTGAACTAATTATTGATTATATCTTAGTAGTTCTTATTATTATTTAAAATATTTTCGTCTACGATGATACGATTTGAACTAACTTGTGATCAAGGAGATTATTGGATAACAATATTACGACGCATAATCCACGATGCATTTGTTCCAACCAACCACTTCATTTATTTTTGGACTTTAGTGAATTATCACCATTTCGAATTACTAATTGATATTTAATCATGATTATACTTCTCAATCTATACATTGGACAAGCAATGAAGGAAATTGGAGAAAAATTTAAAGTGGGAGTGAAGATTCAAGGAGAAATAATTTCAACTCTGAGATTTGCCGATGACATCGTCATCTTGGCCGACACGCCTGAGGATTTGAATGAATTTTTGAATGGTATGGACTCCGTCTTGAGGAAAGAATTCATGATGAAAATTAATACATGTAAAACAAAAATATTGGGATGCAGCCGAAATAAATCAGCAACCTCTATGGACATCAAATTGGGAGGTGAAGAGCTGAAGGAAGTAGGAGACTTCTGTTACTTAGGAAGCAAAATAACCAGTGATGGACGACGCAAAGAGGATATAAAAAGTAGGTTGGCTCAGGCAAGGAATGCATTTCTACAAAAATAAAAGGCTGTTGACATCAAATATCGATTTAAGTATTAGGAAGTCGTTTTAGAAAGCCTTTGTCTGGAGCGTGGCGGTCTATGGAAGTGAAACTTGGACTATTGGTGCGGCAGAAAAGAGGAGAATTGAAGCGTTTGAAATGTGATGTTGCAGGAGAATGATGAACATCAGATGGGTAGATAGGGTTACAAACGAAGAGGTATTAAGGCGAGTGGGAGAGGAGAGATGTTTCTGGCGACTGCTAATGAAGAGAAGATATAGGTTGGTAGGGCACATACTAAGACACCCAGGAATAGGAAGCTTAGTTATGGAATGAAGGGTCGAGGACAAGGACTGTATGGGTAGACCAAGGTTAGAATATGTTAAACAGATTGCCTCGGATGTAGGGCGTGGTAGCTATGTAGAGCTGAAACGATTAGCTCAGTACAGGCAGGCATGGAGAGCTGCATCAAACCAGTCAAAAGACTAAAGACTCAAACAACAAACCTTGCAAGAGTCTACAGAATTTTTGGAGGAAATATTGCTTGATGACTTCACGTAATTTAGGATCGATGGGATTAGACTTGAATTTGTTTTCACAAATGGAAGCAGAGTTGTTGAGGGCTAGGGTGTCCTTTTGAAATTAATTTTGACCTAGACTTCAGTCATGTTGGATATAATGTTCATTACTGAACACTGATAGTTGGCAGGAGATATTATCCCATGTTTTCGAACATATATTCTTGAATTTTGATAGATTCCCTTTGCACATTTTCACACTTAAAAATTGTCTACCCATTTGACGTTGTTACACAACAATCTTTGGTGCTAATTTGTGTGCACGATTAATTTGTAGCTAAGACAAATATTATAGACTATAATTATGAAATGATATGGTGAAATTTACTACAAAAACAAGTAGTTCTGTGAAGAATTATGCAGCCCATTTTCATATATCCTACTCGTGTTAATTGCCTCTATTAACATACACAATTTCAGTTTGATTGTTGTAATAGATTTGTAGATATTGAGAACCGTCTAAATATTTCATATGGTCGCCATTTTGGATTTTTATTTATGTACTATTATTTGAAGATTATTGTGTACGTGTGATATTCAAACATCAATCGCATGATTAGGACACAAGAAGTAAAAAAGAGATTTTAAAATTTCGCACAGCCGCCATTTTTATGGTATGTAAACAATTGAACTAAATTTGACGCCAGTGCATTAAAATGTGTATACACATTTGCTGTGTCAAGTTTCATTACGTTTCGATGGTTAAATCGCAAGACAAGTCTATTTAAATGTCTCAAATTCGCTTGGCCGCCATGTTGGTTTTGTAGTTACCAGGTATTTGAAAGTCTCATAGGTGAACTTCTAGTAGTGTCCTTTATCACCGTACGAAATTTCAGGGTGATATCTGTGATAGTTTCGGAGATATTGAATGCTGGTGAAATATTTCGCACAGCCGCCATGTTGGATTCATGAGACGTAATAAAATTTGAAGGGCACGGTCGGGGTCGGCCGAAATGATGCTATGACCATACCGAGTTTCACTGAATTAGCTTCAGCCGTTAAGAATTTATTAGGGGGGAACACACACACACATTACCCACACACACATTACCCACACACACGCATACGCACACACGGTCAAAAGGCGATCTCATAAGCCTATTTTTTTCTTAAAATGAAAATAGGCTAATAATAGGTTGGTTTAGTTTAAAAAAACGAGAATTGCAATAATAATGGAGTTCACATATTCTGTGAATGAATTAAGGGAGAATTAAAAGGTTATACCGAATTAAAAGAATATATTGTGTATTATAAAGAATATAACAAGGGGTGTGAATAATCAACTTGAGATGAGTTTAACTGCATGAATTGCTACAAGCATTATAAATCAGCAATTCTTGTGATAAGTTGGTAGTCTGTAGACTATCTTTAGGAAGAACTTGCTGTGTGTTATGAGCATGTCACCTAATAAGGATAAAGATGGGAATAATTTTTCAAATGTCAGGACAATCCATGAATTTATTTTTGGATCATGATTGAAAGATACCAGGATGATTGATATTTCAATTATTATAATATTAGAACAGACCTTTACATAGTCGATAATATACTTTAAAATTATAATATTTTCTGACATTGACTCCGGATGATTTAATTGATAGGCTGAAAGTGTGGATAATTAATTGATGGAATTAATCAACTCTTCGATGTAATTTAAAAAATAACTGGTAAAAATGGTTGTAAATAGAAGGATGGAACAACATAATTGTAAATAGGTAATGGAATTAAATAATTGTAAATAGAGAATGGAACGGAGAGCCTCCGTGGTTTAGGCAGCATCACGCCGACCTATCACCGCTGGGTTAATGGTTCTAATCCCGGTCACTCCATGTGAGATTTGTGCTGGACAAAGCGGAGGCAGACAGGTTTGTCTCCGGGTACTTCGGTTTTCCCTATCATAATTTCATTCCAGCAACACTATCCACTATCATTTCTTTTCATCTGTCATACATTTAGTCATTGCCCCTGGGGAGTGCGACAGACTTCGGCAGCCGGCACAGTTCATATCCTCACCGCTAGATGGGGGCTTCATTCATTCCTTTTCTTGACCCGGTCGGCTGACTTAAAGCAGGCTGTGGATTTTCAGAGAATGGAACGGAATTTGTTGATAGAAAAATGGAACAGTAAGTCTACTGTTGATTGGAGCAGTGCAATGTTTGAAAATGGGACAGTAAAATGATGGTCAACTAAGAACATGTTTGGACATTTAAATGGTAAGTGTGATGGATAAATATTATTTTGTTTAAATATTTAAGATTTTTAGATAGAACAATTTTTATTTAGGTCAATTCAATGTATTTATTTCTTTGATGGAATCAAGTGCTGATAGAATTTATTTATGATCTGGAACACCACCTGACGGACATTCAGAGTATTCATTAAATTATTGCAGTCAAATTAGACAGTGTCTATAACTTGTATTTAAATTTAAATATTTTTACTTCGAGTACCTCCGAATTAGATTTATAGCCAAGGTGATTACTGAGGAGATTTATTGGCCCACTAACCATTGTTGTCACATGACACATTTATTTAACTTTTGTTCAATCCACAGCAAGTATTAGCGTATTTTAAATCTCTGAAGCAGGATAGGCTCATGATTGCTTATTCTCTATAGGTTGTTGGATTAAGAGCTGCCCAATAAATGAGCATTTGTTTTTAAGAATTTTTTTCTTCTGATTTTGTTGATCTATAGTTTTTGTGTTTAGTTTTTTTTAGGGTGAATTGCGTTGTTTTCGCTGGGTCATCCAATTCATTGCCGATTAACGGGTACAGTACTGAACAACTGTTGAAAAGAGTAAATAATCCACACTGAGTGTTTCAGTTACCGTTGGTTTTCCACCTATGCCTACGCTCTGAGTTCATTAACACATACCTCTCCAGCACATACCCATACCCACTATTGACTCAATGTTTGGTAGTATGCTAGCAGCCCTGTCTCGCCTGGTGGACTGAACGTGCTTGTTGTGATTGGCTTTCGCTCTGATTGCTCGTCTCACAATATAGTTAGTTATCTCTGTAGAAATGGGCAGCAAGCCCGCTCACTTATCTGTTCTGAGGCGCCCAGCGGGCAGTTCTGCTGGAGAATCGTGCTTTAATATTGACTCTGAGGCGACGTATTCTAAGTCTAGAGAACGTCAATATTTTTGCCCTAGTGCAGCTGATTTTGGGTTTATGTTAACACTTATAAGTTAGGAAATAGTTAATAATCCACAACTCACAACAATGTCAGAAGGTCTAAAGGGATTACAAATGATAATTTGTTGGAAGAAACCAACCAGAAACTCATTGAAAACAAGTTACGAAGATGGAGATGTACAGCCCACACCTTTGGGAAATGGGGTGGATCAGTAATAGGCTATGTACAGTATGTCAGTGCTTGAATGAAACCCTGGAAGAAAAAGGAAGAAAGGTACGCCCAGAATCACCTGGAGGCAAACAGCCAATAGTGAACAGCACAAAGTGGGGAAACGTGGAACGAAGCAAATATCTGACAGCAGGACGTTCCAAATGGAGACTTTTCCTGGATCAAACATTGTACTCCACACTCCGCAGAATATTTATTTTTGAAGTATCGTATACCTGCTCGTCTCATAATCATCTTCTATATCCCCAAACACGCGTAATACTGCATGGAAACATATTGTAATGATGATGATGATGATGATGATATTGATATCAAAAAGATAACAAGTATGATTACGGAGGTAACTGTGATAATGATACTCGATTTTGGGATCATAGGTGGCAAACTCAGTTGATTATATCGCAACAGCTTCCGATTTATCAGCTGAATGGGAAAGGGGATATACCGAGTGGTGGGGAAGAGGGGGAGGGGGGTATCGATTACACCCGCCGCTGACGTGAAGGGAATAGATGATGTTTTAAGGTATTGATCTTGGCCCCTACGGCTCCAGCACGGACCTGCAGACCACATAATGCAGGCAGATGAGAAATCCAAGGCAACGCCATTGCTGTATTACTTCCCAGCATTACTTCTAAACATCCTGCGATCTCACACGCTCTCAATTATCGGTACCCTCGTAAATTAGTTCCACACTATCTATGAATGTAAAGATACAGGCGACACTAATATTATGAATTAAATATTATTAAATAATCATTGGCCATTTCCCTGTATAATCTCCCGCTTCTATCTCCTTACCATCTCCTTACTATCTCTCATACTATTATTATTATTATTATTATTATTATTATTATTATTATTATTATTATTATTATTATTATTATTATTATTATTATTATCGATCATGACGGAAAAGGTAAAGAAGGTAGTACAAATGCCGAAGAAACGGAAGGTGACTGGAATAAAAATTAAATTCCCAGTGAGTTCGCGAGGGGATGCGATTTTAAAGACAATGCATCAACTTATTCTTTCGGTGTGGAGTCAAGAGTAGCTGCCAAAAGACTGGCAGAGAACAGTAGGATGTCCAGTCCTCAAGAAGTGTACCAAGTAAATTGCGGGACCTCCCTGCTTTGTAACACCTACCAAGTCTTCTTGAACATTCTTACGTGGAAGAATAATATTAGACGACTACAAGGCAGGTTTCTGATTCAATAGATCCTCCACAGATCGTGCATTGCCCAATCATTCAATACTATATGAGTGTTCAGAGCACAAGGCTGGAAAGCGTACGAAAATATTATTTATTATTTATTTATTTATCGGGTCCTACGTGAAACATTGCTTTTACAAATTTCAGTGGTGTTCTGATGATTAGTTTGGTCGGTATTTGATGTCAGCATTGCACACTTTAGTGGCCACCACTTTGCCTTGGTTAAGATGATGGCTATATAGAATACTATCTGTAATACTCGTGCATTACTATTGATAGGCTAAATAGCAAAACGTTAATTTCTGTAAGAGAAATTAGGCCTACATCACATGGAATATTGTCTCACAAGTTATCAATCGCTGGATATTTTTTTCTGAATGCCCGATCTAAAGGTAGCTTTTAAAAATAATGACCCTTAGATTTATGCGTGAATGACATTTCAAGATTTTGGAACATCCGATAATGCCCAAACAATACAGTAGGTACCTCCACATCACTTGAAGGGAATTGGATCCGAAAGAGGTTTTCGGCATATTTAGGAACGTTACGGGTATAACATCCGTAGCAAATCCCCCAGTTGTGAAGATATTCCATTAATATGCCATAGCACTATAGTTAAAAACATGAAGATAATTAATTACCTGTTATTCCAGCATTTTATCATGTTTGCCTTCTACAGCTGCGGTTGGAAGAACTAAAACCTTTTCCCTGCTAACTACTTTTTTAGAATGTATATTTCTAAGTAAGCGTTCTAACTAAAACTAGTTATCTATTTTACTATTACACTGTATGCACACTCTGATTCTGCACAGAACTAATACTGTATATCAACGCCCATTTGCATTTCTAGAAACGCTTAAAATTAGAAATTCTTCAAGTGCGTCTCGTTTTAACTTTAACAAAGAATACTCAAGTTAAAATTTAATGTTTGTAAGTAAAACTATTTCGGAAAAATCCAATTGTTTTCATTAACTATCTTTTATCTACTGTATTTAGAATAAAATGTTGTAAAACCCTTTTCTTATCCCTTGCCTATGAACTTTGCAAGGTGTTTTAGTTGTATACAGCACCCAGAAGGGCTTTAGAAAAATTTATTGTAAGTACATTAGCTAAACTTCATATTGTGATAGGACTCATTAATATGGTTTATTTTATTACATAGGACATGATCAAGTTAAGTAAAATGTAATGTTTAACTAGCTGACAAGGTTGATTATAAGAAAATCTAGTTGTCATTTGAGGGGCTTGGACATCGCGGTCATTTAGTACTTGGGTGGGAGTGTGTACATAGGCTATATTGTGTCTCTTGGGTACAATATACACCAGGTGAATCTGCTGCCACTAATAATATTGTTTTATGCAGCCCAACTACTGTCGACCAAAATATTATGTGTACTCGAGTTTGAAGGTTGTTTGTGAAGTAACCAATAGACTTACATAAAATCCAATAACATCATCATTTTCATCGTTCTATTTTACGTTAGTTCATGTAGGTTTGGAATATTTCATTTATATTTTAATATTTTTTATCGCAGTTGGAACACAAAGAGTGCCCGTTTTTAAGCGTGTTTCAACCATTCGTCACATTTAAGAATTATTATCTCACAAACCCGTCATCAAAACGAATCCAAATTTTAACACAATTTACATTGGAATATTGTATAACTGGTTTATTAATTTTAAAATTTTGTGTGTTCAAGAAACAAAGTTGTTATCATTTTTGTAAGGTATCTTTTTCTCGGCTCGGGGTGGTTTGAAAATGTAGTTCTTGGTCGCGTTGTAATCCTTATACATCAAAAAGGTATGCTGTATAATTGTGAAATACGTAAATTAATTCACTTATCATATGCCGGTTGATGGGCTCCATCACGGGTTATGGCGCGCTTCGCTCAGAAGTGATGGGCTCCATATCAGCAACGCTGTACAGCATTTCTCGGAGCGGCTAGCTGGTGAACCATGTATTAATTCCTCGTACAAATACAAACCGATATAAAATAAGTGAAATAATTTACGTATTTCACAGTCATAGCCTACAGCATAACGTTTTGATGTATAAGGATTACAACGCAACCAAGAACTACATTTTCCAACGACCCCGAGCCGAGAAAAAGTTACCTTACAAAAATGATAACAACTTTCGTTCTTGAACACACAAAATTTTGAAATTAAAAAAACAGTTATACAACATTCCAATGTACTGTATATTGTGTTAAAACTTGGATACGATTTGATGACGGGTTTGTGAGATAATAATTCTTAAATGTGACGCATGGTTGAAACACGCTTAAAAACGGGCACTTATTGTGTTTCATCTGCGATAAAAAATATTACAAATTCCAAACCTACATGTCCTAACGTAAAATAGAACGACAAAAAATGATGATGTTATTGGATTTTATGTACGTAGGTCTATTGGTTACTTCACAAACAACCTTCAAACTCGAGTGCACATAATATTTTGGTCGACAGTAGCGTTGTTGTCAAGAAGGTCGATATTTCTCTGCTTGCATCCCTTATGGTACTAATGCACTGTAAGCATATACTGACCACTCCTACTTTTACCTCGTAGTGGCTACAGGCCAGCTAAAAGTGTTCAGTATAGTTTGCGGGATATGCTTGCTGTGCATTAGTACCATAAGGGATGCAAGCAGAGAAATATCGACCTTCCTGACAACAGGCGTTAGTTGGGCTACATAAAACAATATGATTAGGGGCAGCTGATTCACCTGGTATTTAATATACAGTAGAGTGAGACAGATAACCAGTGTTATTGTGGTGTCCGTGGTAGTGTGTGTATTTTTGATTCAGGTGAAAATTGGGAAGAAGACGGCCGTGGCCTTTCGTTAGGAGGCATTACAAACAATTTCTTGAACTGAATACACATTGGCCCCTACCAACCCCCAGAAAATAGGGGAAATTTAAAATAGAAATACATCTGTCTAATTTCAGGGCAGAGAGGCCTTGGATGTGGCATATCGCACTAGTAAATTAGGTGACCCCTGCCCCCACAATGAGTCCGTGACTAACGATGTCTTAAGCCTGGTTGTGCTCGGCCATTTTCACTCACAAACTGAATAACAATCCCAGAAATACATTCTCCCATTGTCCAACCTCCGACTAGACTTTTGCCATGAGTTATCATAAATGCATTGGCATTAAACGTGATACAATTGAATATTATAGTACTTTACTTTGATGTATATATTAAACATTGAGCATCCATTAAATTTATCAAGTACAATTTTTTAAAGCTACCAACAAAGCATCAACATACTAATTAAATCCACCAAAATATATTTTAGTCAACTGCCCACTAGATGCAAAAATTCGCCATCGGGGAGGCATCCAAACCTGCGAGACTTAGTGGAAAACCACCAAATTGGCAACAGATAGCATGTATTTCGCCGTGAGAGTGTCTTCCCCCAGCGGACCGCTTCGTGGTGTATTGGCTAGCATTCTTGACTGTCACCCCAGAGATCTGGGTTCGATTCCCAGCTCTGCCAAGGAATTTAATTCTGGTCTGAGGGCTGGGACGGAAGCTCAACTGAGAAGAGATGGATTCAATTCCCACCGGAGTGGTTTTTCGTGGTTTTCCACTTCTACTCCATGCAAATGCCGGGATGGTTCCTTAGTTAAAGCTTTCCAATCCTGGTCTGAATTACAAATACATACACTAATACTGTCATAAAAATAACACAGGTTATAAGACAAACAATTCCACACTCACACCGAAGTACATGGGGCCAAATTACTACAATGCCCAAGTATCTGAAACGAAACACCATCCTTCCCCAGTGACACAAAATATTTCATCACATTCTTATCTTTCTCACTTAACGTAGGTGAAGTTGATGTTAATATTATCCCTTCAGTTCAAGTGCAGATGGTATTTCCCAAAAGGCGTTTGGACAGTCAGCTCACGAGTGTTTTTCTCTGTCATATAGCATCATCAAAATCTATATATTTAAAACACTAAGGTAATTTTTGTCACCGCGAGATTGAGAGGACGGCTGAACAGATTGACATCGTGAAGCACTCTGACGGAAGCTCTTGTCCTGTAGATTTTCAGAGTGTCTTTAAAATAAAAATATGTTCCCATATATGTTTTCCTTATATTCCAAAAATATAAGCGACGGTTCTTACGGTCAGCTTTGTATATAAGACTCCTCGGAAGGTAATCAAGTCAGATCTGTGAATAAAGTGAATTCTTGCATCAGGGAGGTCATACTTCATATTTGAAACTATATTTTGCAACATTCTATATTCAAAATACCTCTAATTGCAATCCAGCTGACGATATTTGATTAGTATGGCTCATAATATAGGATGAAGCCCAAATGGCAAGTATTCATTCATTAATGTGTGCGAATCGACTACTAAAACATATTATAGGCCTACTTAACGACATTATTCCTTTAAGTGAGAAAGTTATTGTTCTTGGAGGAGATTTCAGGTACGTTTTGCCTGTTGTGCCGCACGCTTCTCGCCAGACAGTTTTTCACAAGTGTACCAAATACTCTTCTCTCTGGCCCTTCTCAAAAATACGCTGCTCACATAAAATCAGGCGATCGAAACCATATAAAATGGAATTTTCTAATTTTTTGCTACATGTTAAAAACGACTACTCCTTTGTGGATGGTGAGGAATCAAGTGTTACTGAATTACAAGCTAGACGTTCCACGCATGGGGGCATCGTGACAGATTTACGGCGAAACATTCTTCTTCGAAGGATGTAATACATTTCTCGAAAGTTCGCATTCTTACACCAAAAAATGAACAATTGTAATGGTATTAATTTAAAAGTAATTGAACTTATATCCAGTAGTTCAAATACATACATCAGCGTTAATAGATTGAATACTGAAGATGAAAGCCAGCTACTTCATTTGCCTACTATAGACTTCTTCAATTCCTTGGAATTAAATGATTCGCCTCCACATACTCCAAACGTTTGGGCCATAGTTATGCTCCTTAGAAATCTAAACGTTTCCCAAGGGCTCTTATCTGGAACCATATTAATTGTAAGAAATATGTAAGAAATTGCTTGGATTTGAATATAATAAGTGCAGTTAATATTACGCAGAGAGCTCTAATCCTACGACTAGATTTAACACCTTCCAATAAGACACTTGCAGTATATTTTGTTTTAAGAGGCAACAATTTCCAATTCGCTTGGCATACTTTATCACTATCAATAAAGCTCAAGGAGAAACTCTGGAACGTATAGGGCTCTGTTTACCTCATCGAGTTTTCAGTCATGGCCAGCAGTATGTTGCAATGTCGAGAGTGTAATCTTTTGACGGCCTTAAAGTTGCAATAGTGCCAAAAAGTAATCGTACAAAGAATGTAACTTATATAAGAAACTTCTTCAGTAAATATTATTTCCATTGTCCGTCATGGTTTGACGGGTTTCAACTAGATTTTATGCGTGGAAAGAAGGGAAGATATCGTACGTCTCACCGAGTAAGCGTGATTAGTTGCTGGGCAATGCTGTGCTATTCCATTGGTTTGTGCAGGTGAGCAAGTAAAATTGGTTTGTTCAGTCGAGATTAAGATGTCATAAAAGCATTTATTTAAATTATTATTATTATTATTATTATTATTAATATTATTATTATTGTTATTATTAAATTATTAAAATAATGCTTATGTAATACGCGTAATACTGGAACTGAAATATAAATTAGTTTTGATATGCAGGAGAACTTCCCTGATGTTGCTGGGTTGACGTCAATCATCAGCATTTACCCATTATGACAGGTGCTGGATGAATATGTTTGTGACCAATTTGAAACAATCCATTGCTTTGGAACGTCCTGTGTAGTGTGTTTTGATGTGTGTCCCTGTACCCCTTTGTGAACAAGGCCTCCCGACACACATCAGGCATGCATGGTCTATAGAGGGTATGCATAGCCTGTGCCGCTACCATCTCCATTCTGTCAGAAACACCCTCCACCGTTGATACATTCATAGTGTTCTGGCTGGACAGTGTGATCAGTCCCAGTCGATTACAAAGGCACCCACAACTCGCATAGGGTCAATGAATGAACTAGTACAGTTCCAGCAATCACAGTTTCCATTCATCACAGGAGAGCAGTTCCTTGCAAAATAACTATCTATAATTAACTTCACGACAGTTAACTTGTCGGTGTTGTAGTCGGTAATTGGTTAATATGTATGCAATATTTCTGAGATCTACCATAATTGTTAGCCTCCAAACTCCCCTTATATCAATCTGCAGAACATTATGTAGTACTGAATGGAAAGACACATCAGAAGACCAGATACATCAATGACCTCAATACCTTCAACTTAGGCCATATTACATACAGCCTGGTGTAATGTTGTTGAACTAATGTTGATTGAAATCAGAATAGAAAATTCTTAATTCGTTTTCCACCCTATATAGACATCCTAAAATGCCATCAGACTGAATCGTAATTGAACACGCAATGTGGGATTTTGAAATCCAGAGCTTAACCAACTGCGTCACATATACCATAAGAAAGGTAACGCTTAGAAACGCTAATGATAGTGGAAGGAATATTATTTTCTTTTTCAAAGCACGGTATAACTACACTAGTATCGCAAAGTGAAACAGGAAGTATATGTTGTTGTTGTTGTTGATGATGATGATGCTTTACGTGCTCTGCGACATCGTGGTCATGTAGCCCCGTGTACTTAAAGTATGTAGAATTTATCTGATAACCTGTGTCTCTGTTACTTGTGTGTATATTTGTAATTAAGGTAGGATTTTGTTAGGAAGCTGTCGTGGACTTAAGTTGGGTAGTAGCCCGGCTTTTGCCTGCAGTAGAAGTGGGAATCCCCACGTAAAACCTCTTCCAGGATGGCTGAGGTACGAATCGAACCCGCCTCTTCTTAGTCTTACCTGACGAGGCATATCTGTGTTCATGTGGAGGGCACTCAGAAGTGTTCGCTTATAGACGAAGGCTACATTGTGAGGCGTGGTGGAGTTTCCGTCTTTCTTAAAGTTTTCTGTAGCGGGACGAGTTGTCTGAGAAACTATGTTGAGTGTAAGTAAGTGATCTGCCTAAATCGACAACAGAACCTGGCAGAACAATAAAGAGAATGCGCGGTGGGGTTAATTTTTTTCATTTACATTTATGTCGTTAGGCCACATTGGCCATGCAGCCAGCAAAATACAAATATGGTGCAGGATTTAAGTACCTGGAATAGACACCGACATACGGGAACAAACAAACTTATGCAAAAATCCAGGATAGCTGCAAAGAAGAATACATAAAGGGAAATAACGTCGGAAAGTTTGACAGAGTTTCATGGTTTGTCATTGTTCAGAGTCCGCCTCGCTGCGTAGTGCCTTAAACTCTTGGCTTTCATCACGCAGAACCGGGTTCGATTCCCAGCTCTGCAAGAAATTTAATTCTGCTCTGAGGGCTGGAACGGGGTATACTCAGCCACTTGAGGCAAACGTGAGAAGAGGCGGTTCAGATTCACACCTCAGCCATCTTGGAGGTGTTTTTTGTGGTTTCCCACTTCTACTCCAGGGGAATACCGGGATGGTTCCTAACTTAAAACCACGGCCACCTCTTTCCCAATCCTCATCTGAATGGCCAATATACAGTACACACTAATACAGCCATCACAATAACACAGCTTATCAGACATATTCCACACACACACACACACACACACACACACACAAGTACACGAGGCTACATGACCATGATGTCACATAGCCCCTAAATGAATCAACAACAACATTGTTCAGAAACACTTGTTGCTGAGTGCACTAATAAATAATAATAATAATCACACGCACACACTCAAATGTTGCTGTCGGACGTCTTCATGAACTCTACGAGGGTAAGATATGTCTCAGTTCGGCTGTTGAAGAGGCTTTGCATATTGGTGGGAGCGATGGAGTCAGGCGAGCGTCGCATCCACTCCAGAACTCTACGTCTCGTTGAGATCACTGCTATAGACTAAGGTATTATCCCGGTATTTCCCTGGAAAGTGTGGAAAATCCCGGGGAAAATCACACTCAGGACCAGTGTCAGCGCCAGGATTCAGACCACTGATCTTAAAATTTTCCGCAACTCCCCATCGCCGTCGTGAGACGCGATTTAGAACGCACGACTACGCCATAGGGTACGAGTTAATGAAATTCGATATTTCTACCAACAGCAATTTTGGTCTTGCAACCCCACGTCCTGCAATTACTGAGCCTCTGAGGAGTTACAGAAGTGAGAATGTATAAACTAGCAAACGGCACATTAAGATTGAAATACAAATGTAAGATAATAGTGTAAGAGATTTAAAACTAACTGACACAGAACGAAAATACTAGTTCAGAATCCGACCACTACTGTCAACCTGCCTGACTAAATAAGTTGTTAGTATTGCAAGACAACCGGGTGAGTTAGCCGTGGTGGTTACGGCATGACTGATGGCAATCGCTCACATCCGGGAGGCGAGGAGGTTCGAATCCCCCCGCCGGCAACCTTGAAGATGGTCTTCTGTGGTTTCCCATCTTCCTTCCAGGCAAATGCCGGGGTTGGTCCCTAACTATAGGCCACAGCCGCTACCTTCCAACTCCTCGCCCTTACATTCCAACTTCCCTCCTTCCCTCCCCAACGGTACTTGTAGCTCACCCATTGGGTGTCCGTCTCGAAGCAGCTACAAAACTGGCGAGCCGAACATGTCCTCGGACACTCCCGGCACTAAAAGCCATACGCTAAAAAAAATTGCAAGACAATACAATAAATTATTGATTACTTTGTAAGACTGTGTCCCTATATTCTGAATACCAATTACTGAACAAAAGAAAAAGGCATCTGAAAAGTACTGTATTCTAAATCTCCCCTCTTGGTGAGATATTTAAAACAACTCAGCTCTGAACCATTAGATGTGAAAATCGTGGGGTCTCTGTACGTGCTCACGTATATTCTGCCAAACGTGTTAATTTTACCTTGGCCAAGCCTTGAACCCGTGGAAGCGACGGTGTCCCACTTTCATCTGACAGTTCAAGGACTCCTTCGAAGCGAACATGAAATCCAATTTACGTATATTTAATGGGGTGCCATTTACGAGCAGGGCTGGCATGCGAAATTAAATTCATGGCGGTGGGGACGAAAATAATTTAATTTCGCCGTAAGCGCGATATTCGGGAGCGAAATGATAATGATTGTCGGCGCGTAATTAAATCAAAGCGAAACTTAATTCGAAGCGAAATTAATTTCGTTCCAGACTTTTAATTTCGCTCCCGGCGCGAAATTAATTTAGTTCCAGACTTATAATTTCGCTCCCGGCGCGAAATTAATTTCGTTCCACACATTTAATTTCGCTCCCGGCGCGAAATTAATTTCGTTCCACACTTTTAATTTCGCTCCAGGCGCGATATTAATTTCGTTCCAGACTTATAATTTCGCTCCCGGCGCGAAATTAATTTCGTTCCACACTTTTAATTTCGCTCCAGGCGCGATATTAATTTCGTTCCAGACTTATAATTTCGCTCCCGGCGCGAAATTCATTTAGTTCCAGTCTTATAATTTCGCTCCCGGCGCGAAATAAAATTCGTTACAGACTTTTAATTTTGCTCCCGAGGCGAAATAAAATTCCCAAACGGCATTAAGTTTCGCTCTCCGACGTGTATTTAAAATGCATGAAACATTTAATTTCGTTGTTGAAATTAAAATACAGTATATTCGTTTCGAGAGTTAAATAATGTTCTGTACGATGTTCAAAGTCCTGACGTCTGTCTGTTAGGTAGTCAGCCCGAAGGCTGGTTGGATCCTCAAAAAGTACCGCCCGTAGGTTATGTGGGTAGATACCCACAAAAACTCAAGGCAGCGCTATAGTGAGGCGTACTAGACAAGATGGGGGGTGAGGTAGTTTGCCATTGCTTTCCTCACTGAGTCAGAACAGCAGTACTAACCCTATGAGTAGAACCCTTCACAGCATCCACAGGCACTGACTGCCCCGAATTTCATTACTAAGCACACCCATACCTCAGTAGCTTCCATAATATCACAGCCATGTGTAAGACTGAGACATCGGTGAAAAGCCACATTTTACTCTAGCCCGTGCCAACAGTCAAATGCAAATGAGTCGTCAGTTACAAAACTCGTTTAATCAACTTGTGAATAAGGATCATTTTCATGAGAAACGTTTTGTGTTTGTTGTTTTCTACTTTTGGTTGGTGTTTTTGTGTTTGCTTTGTGCTTTTGCTTTTGAATTTGACTTATTGCTTTTCTTTCTTGGTTTTGTGTTTGTGCTCTGCTTTTGCTTTTTTGAATTTTGCTTTATATTATTTGTGTTTTGTTTTCTGCTTTTGCTTTTGTTTTTGAATTTTGCTTTTTGATTCGCCTTTTTTGTTTTTGTTTTGTGTTTGTTTTCTGCTTTTGCTTTTATGAATTTTGCTTTTTGCTTTATGTTTCTTGTTTTCTGATTTTGCTTTGTTTTTGTTCTGCTTTTGCTTTCTGCTTCGTCTTTTTTGTTTTTATTTTGTGTTTGTTTTCTGCTTTTGCTGTTTTTGAATTTTGCTTTTTGGTTTGTGTTTCTTTTTTATTCTGCTTTTGCTTTTGTGTTTGAATTTAGAATTTTACTTCGTGTTTTGTGTTTTTGGTTTTGCATTTGTTTTCTGGGAAATCAAAATAAAACAAAATCAACAAAACAAAATAAAAACAAAAACAAAATAAAACAAATAAAACAAGACAATTTAAAACAAAATAAAACGAAATAAAGTAAAACAAAAAATAAACAAAACAAAATAAAGCAAAATAAAATAAAACAAAATAAAATGAGGTAAAATAAATAAAATAATTAAATAAATAATTTTACGACATGATCCTTATTCACAAGTGGATTAAACGATTTTTGCAACTGGACGACTCAAATGTAGTGCACGGGGTCGTTGGAATGAGGGAGATGGCTACCTGGGAGGCTTGTCGTAGTATAGTATCTATGTGTGCAGTATATGCGTCGACCGTCGTCTGGTTATCCAGTGGGAGATGGTCCGCAAGGAGGTGATTGTTGACGTAGGCGCGGTATTCCTGCCAGTTTGCTGTGCAGAAATTCTGGACCATCCTGGGAGGTGGTAGTGGGGGAAGAGGGAAGTTGAGTAAAACGGGGGCATGATCACCTCCTTTGAGTGGCAGGACAGACACGTGAAACAGATGGAGGAGGGAGTTATGAGCAATGACTGCGTCGGGGTGGTATTGGAGGAAGGACGGGTAGATTCTGGGAGATGGACGAGGGTGGCGTCGATGTGACGTAGGTAGATGTCTAGGCTATGAAGTTCTAGGGCCGAACGGGAATGAAGGTTGAGGTCGGCCATTAGAATTAAATGGGGGAAGTCTTCAGACACGTGGGTAATGCAGTCTTTGGGGATGGGGTGGTAGGGACGAATGTAGATTGTGGCTAGGTGTAGGACGCGGGAACAAATAAGGCTTTCGGGGAAGAAAAGAAACAGATTTCATTTCAGAAACAAAATGAAATGTTCCATGCGTTTTAATTTCAGGCCGGAGGGGGGGGACTAAATGCCGGGAACGAAATTGATGGTCGTTAACAAATTTTATTTCGCGCCAGGAGCGAAATTAAAAGTCTGTAATGAATTTAATTTCGCGCCAGGAGCGAAATTAAAAGTCTGTAACGAATTTCATTTCGCGCCGGGAGCTAAATTAAAAGTCCGTAATGAATTTAATTCCGCGCCAGGAGCGAAATTAAAAGTCTGTAACAAATTTCATTTAGCGCCGGGAGCTAAATTAAAAGTTCGTAATGAATTTAATTCCGTGCCAGGAGCGAAATTAAAAGTCTGTAACGAATTTCATTTCGCGCCGGGAGCTTAATTTAAAGTCCGTAATGAATATAATTTCGCGCCAGGAGCGAAATTAAAAGTCTGTAACAAATATCATTTCGCGCCGGGAGCTAAATTAAAAGTCCGTAATGAATATAATTTCGCGCCAGGAGCGAAATTAAAAGTCTGTACCAAATATCATTTCGCGCCGGGAGCTAAATTAAAAGTCCGTAATGAATATAATTTCGCGCCAGGAGCGAAATTAAAAGTCTGTAACAAATATCATTTCGCGCCAGGAGCGAAATGTTATTCCATTGAACAATTTCATTTCGCGACGCTAAATTAAATTGATAATGCATTTCGTTTCGCATGCCAGCCCTGTTTACGAGTATATCAATGGAGCTATTGATTGAGGAAAGTGTGTCATAATTATATCTGAACTCACTACAATACAGCAGCTATTAATACGTTTTTTATTAGTTAGTTCGTTTTAGGGACTTGGGACATCATGGTCATTAGCCCTGTTTTGGGTGTGTGATGAATGTAATTGATAACCTGTGTTCATGTGGTGGATGTAGTAGTGAGCTATTAACAATCCACGTTAGAACTCAGCAATTCTTCTAGGTTTGTGCCGTGTCTTGTGTGGGGTTTCGCCTAGGACACCAAGCTGGCTCATCGGCGGGCTCTTGGTGCCCCGCCCGGACCCCCACAGGACTATCGAACTGCGCGATACCTCCCTTTATATAGAGTGCAACTGCACTCCTTGAATGCGAGAACTAAAAGCTCAAGCAGCCATAACCTCCCTATGAAGGCTTCCAAAAAGATGGTAACCTTCATAGGGAGGTTATGGCTGCTTGAGCTTTTAGTTCTCGCAGTCAAGGAGTGCAGTTGCACTCTATATAAAGGGAGGTATCGCGCAGTTCGATACTCCTGTGGGGGTCCGGGCGGGGACACCAAGAGCCCGCCGATGAGCCAGCTTGGTGTCCTAGGCGAAACCCCACACAAGACACGGCACAAACCTAGAAGAATTGCTGAGTTTTAATTCACCGGCCGTGAAAGCCAATATACAATCCACGTTAGGTTATTAGTGGACCTTTTCTTTCAAATATTGAAATCACTTTCATTTTAATGTTATGAAGCAAGACTGACTATCGTCTAGCTGGAAGCAATTGTCTACTTTAAGACAAGGCACCTAAATTCACTTTCCGCCGCTTTCCGAATAGATAATTTCCAAGGAAGTGTTTACTCGGAATGAGAAGGAGGTGAAGATTGTTTTCTCTGAACCAGTAGTGACTCCTTGTCAAGCAATCTGCAGTATTTCAGGTATCTGATCTATGTAATTCAAGTCTTGAAAAGGAGTGTTATCTAGGAAAACTCATGCCGAGCATTCCTCTTAATTGCATGTTGTGGTTAAGAGTACTTTTGCCCTCTCTTATTTCTACTTCTCTTCGTTGTCTGGACTAAGTTCATACACACTCCAGTACTTGCCATCATCTCTCGCCAAACCTACTCCCCACGAACACCCTGTAAGAAGCTGTTCATTACGCATTGTAGGCACTCAAAAGAAACAATCCAGACTTTGGCAATTTTGAATTAGAAGATATGTGTTTGAGACCTGTAATGCGACTGGGACTGTGCCACGAACATGAATGTGTATCGGGGCTAAGCAACAACTGTAGATAGTGAGTCATCCTTGGTTACTGAGTCCACAAGAATGGTTATACCAAATGATCAATCATAAACGGCCCTTCTTTCCAACACTATGTAACTCCATGACGTCATCGCCAGTCTATATTTTTTCCGGAACTGGGCAGTTCGATTGAGTGCTGTCATGGGTGCGGAAGTCCTAATAAGCTCCAGTGTAAGTATAGGTGACTGACAGTGCTGGATTAACCATAAGGCACAATAGGCAATTTCCTGGGGCCTCCGGCTCAAAAGGGCCTCCCAAAAATGAAAAAATTGCACCTAAAATGAAAAAAAAAAAAGTTGATTTTTTTTTCGATAATGCAATCATTGTAAGTTATAACTTCTTTTCTGCAAACCCTCACATTTGGGGCGTGTTGAAAAATTATATAAAAAACGCTAAAACTTTGAAATCATTGTCAGATACGTGCTGGGACGCACATCCTAACGCAACGAACGCGGTTTATGATTCGTTTCATAATATTGTCGAGGATTTAGAAAGCATTGAAGATGACGAGTCGGAAAATAATGACACTCGGAATGATGCGGGGTGCATCGCAAACAGAATGCAGAAATTCGAATTCGGGTTCATGTTAATTTTGAGGAATTCAATTTTGACTTCTATCAGAATCAGACTCAGAATCAGAATCAGACATTTTAAGGAAAATCAACTTCGATGATGTTATTGAAACTTTCTGCGAAACAAAATGCAGAAAAAAGTGTTTCTGAAAATGTACATATGTATTTGTATATGTATTGTATTCATCATTCATTGTGAATTTGTAAATACAATCTCGTTCAAAGTTATGACTTTTTTATGAAGGGGGAAGGGGGAGGGGGGTTAAAAAAGGGTAAAAGGGGCCTTAACTTAACAATTGCCTAGGGCCACTGTGAGTCTTAATCCGGCACTGATGACAGATCTAATGTTCTCCACCTTTTAAAGAGATACTAGCAGGCAGTAGTTAAAGCAATGCTACGGCTCTCCTTCTTCCACGCCATTAACTATGGATATTAATACCACGAGAGGGAATGACCGTTTTAAATTTGAATTTGTTAACTTTTCTAATAAGTGGTATATTACACTGGCAAGTGTTACAGCGTAAATTAGTTAATGCTGTCGCCTGGATTCAATATAGGTTTTGTGTTAATAAAGTCTATCCTTCCTCAGCCTTTTGCTGCTGCGAGGAAGTCAAACAACTCCCAGGAGATACTCAGGTTTCCTCTGAAGAAAGCCGGCATATCAGAGACGCGAGCTAAATCAACAAGTCGCTAGGGTGCCAGTTCTCCAGCAGCCATAGGCGTATTGATTCTAGCCGCATGCTTCTTGTATGATACCAGTGTTTAAAGTGTTGCGGCTTTCAACTCCAAACAGAAGGGAAGTGAAGGGAAAGTAAACTGCAAAAATTGGATGATAAACTACAGTGATAAGTTGAGATTTAATTACCTTTGTGGCTAAGTAGGAAGGACGAAGGGCTCCAGGTTAGATTTCTTGCCAGATCGTGGAATTAAAATCCCCTCGCTTGGGTACTGAATGTTTGTCATCATTTATTTCATTCTCATTGTGACGCACATGTCACTTAGGGCGTCAAATAGAATGATCTGTACCAGGCCACTTAGGAGGCTACAAACCCTATACAGCCGAGATTTAAACTAAACGAATTGCAGTTTAGCATTATTAGTTTGGCATAATCCATAAACATATTTGCTCTCTACACTGGCGTACGGTTTGTTTATACAGTATATGCCAAGCGATTCAAATTTGTGGCTATTCGCATCCGCGCAGGGATCTAAGCATTGTTTAATCGTTTCTGTCGTTCGGTCCCTCAGGATTTACAACTCTATTAAAATACAATTTCGTTAAACATTGCATCCAGTCTTTTCTCTTGACTATTGGAGGAGAACGTATTGTTACAGGATGTAGACTACTGTAGTGTTCAACCCAAAGTGAAAAGGGGCCGTGACTGTTCACCATTGTGGTCGTGGAGCGTCACTTAAGGTGCTTGGCTATCCTGCTGAGAGAGGGGAAGGTATTGGTGTAGGATTCAGGTTACAGTGTGTATACGTGCCGTGACTACTTCCCATTGGCCTCTGCACTAATGGAAATACTTAGTTGCACGTGGTTTGGAGCACGAAATGTTTTTTTATCTGATCAAGCAAAGTAACATCATAACAAAGCATGACTTATCGACATGGTTATAGGAAAATATGTGCTCAGGTTCTATTTGTTTATTTACTGAAAGTATTTGTAATTGCGGTTTGTCATAGTGAAGATATTTCAAGATTTAAGTGCAGCTACGTCAGTTACCGTACAACAAATACGGTAGTAGGTCTGCATATTCACCACCATCGTGGTCCATTGGTAATTATATCAGCATTCCACACAAAGGGCCTGGGTTCGATTGCCAACTCAGCCATCGAGGATTTTTATCGTGATGTGAGGGCGACGGGCTGGACTCAACATCGTGAGGAAATCTGTGAAGAGATTTAGTATGGGATTCCACCTAAAAGTATGCTAGAAGAGCTCATCTTTGGTTTTAACTTCTACTCCAGGCAAATAACGGGTCGGAACTTACCTAAGACAAAGAAAGGCTCTTCCTTCATCCCACTCCCACTATACTTATACCTAGGTAGATACTACTTTAGTATTGTTTCCATAACAGCACAGGTTATTCAACAGATTTCGATACTACATCCTTGGGATCAGTAGGCGAGAGTCTTACCGACTGCGCCACTCAGTCAGCCCATATGGTTAATTCGTAGGTTTCTGCCTTTTATTTTTTGTAGACTGTCATCTGCAATTTGGAAATGAACTCACGTCTCTTGGTGAAAAAGTTACTGAAGCCGTAAATTTTGACGCTTTTCGAGAGACAGCCTAAAGCGTTGTTTGTAGAACCATGAGCAAATCCTATTGCTGAAGATGCTGAAGGGTCCACGGTAGCAGAATTAGTCTTCACAATATTTTATGGTTGTGGTGTGAGAGGAGTATGGTCTTGAGCACTTCATTCTACATCCGTAGAATGCGTTTCTGGAGAAGATTCTTGGTTCCGAACAGTGGTTTGCGATGGAGGAGAGTCGTCGTCCTTGAATACATAGTCGTCGAATGTAAATATGCCTGAGGTTCTGAAACCAGAAACTGCGTTTTGCGTTGTTGTCTCCCAGCAAGTTTCGGAATAAGCCTTTCAGTAATAACATTTCGTGAATTTGAAAGTAGTCAGTTTTTACAAGCTTGGCATTGATATAACTGTATCTACGACAAAATAAATAAGACAACTAAATAAATTGTTCCAAATGACGTGTAAGTCATAATGCACTGTTTTAACCCTTCACTTCCGAAGGTAATACTTTTATTTAACTGACCATTACTGTATAAACTAGAGCAACTCTAATAATACAGTATATGCGTATGTAATGATATTTATGCTTTTAAACTTGTTCGTCATAATGCTTTACAGTGGGACAAGACGATACGTGCGTCAACTTGCACCCCCCCCCCCCCCCTCGCTAGTGAAATCTCGTTTCTTGCCCCACAAGTGCCAGTAAAATTATTTCTCAGTAGACTGCCTTATATTACCAAACAGACTCTCACTCGACCAGTATACAGTAGCCAATCACTCCAACAACAAAGTATGCATACGTTTGGATTCCAATATACATTCCTTGGGTATACTAATGTACACATAGATTGCGTGATATTTTACCTGCTTAACGGGTATATTCGATGAGCTTCTGGACTTATACAGAGAGTTTGTTTTATATGCGACGGGGATCAGCGCTTGCCCACTCGCCCGCGTTGCGCGTCTGTCTCCCGCCAGGCACTTTGCCGTTATGCGGCGCTTGCACGGCACTGAGTCATTGAGTATAGGAATTTTTAACTACCTAGTTCACAGCTGGTGCTGAAAATGTTCGCCGTTCACTGCTACACATCGCTGGCACCTTTTTATGATATTGTCATTTACTTTCTGAAGATCCTCAGCACCGATTGACTGTATTTCAGCTGTAATATAGCCTTTAAGCTCATTTATAGTGTGAGGGTTTCTCGCATACACTCTGTTTTTAAGCGTCCCCCACTGATAAAAGCCACATGGTGATAAGTCTGGGCCTCGCGGAGGCCACACGTTCCGACTTATAATCCTAGTACCGTAAATGCGACGCAATTCTGTCATGGATGCTTCGGCAGTGTGAGCAGTGGCAGAATCTTGTTGAAAATAAGTTGACAATCGCTCTCAGTAAGTCAGTTCGTCAAATAATTGGTCAAGGATCACATTGAAGTACAAATTTGGCACAAATTCCTATACTCAATGACTCAGTGCTGCGCTAGCGCCGCATAACGGCGAAGTGCCTGGTGAGAGACGAACGCGCAACGCGGGCGAGCAGGCAAGCGAGGGTCCCCGTCGCATATAAAACAAACTCTCTGAATTATACCCAGTCCAATATCAAAATTGAAGGGCTTATTTCCAAAGTGACGCTTCTCACAGAAAATATTTTTTCAGGAGATTTGATTTTTTAATACATGGATTGCTAATAAGATAGTGACTTCATTTTCTCTATGCAACTATTTCACTTCAAGCAAAATCTGTAGGTCATGGTGGCTAAATCCTGGAGCAAAGAATACCATAAAAAGGAGGTTGTTCTTGGATTTATGTCACTTTGAATCTTTGTAGGTGCTAAAACTTTTAATTATAATACATAATGATATATTTAATCAAATAATTCACAAATGCAGTATATATTCGCTATTTAAAATTTTTCTAAACACTTATAATAGTTATGAATAGAAAACAAAAAATTCCTGCAATGCAATTGAACACAAATTTAAATTAAACCTAACATATGACAGGAAACAACCATAAAGATGATTATCCCCAGTTACTGTATATCTCGTATTTTGGAATAAGTAAACTTGCGGGAAAATGTTTTCGGAAGGACCTATTGGTGCGGAGTTTACACGTTCATCTCATAATTTTCTTCTGTGTGGGTTTCTTTTATTCTAGCCTACTTTCGACTTTTACAAACAATGTAAGTTGACTTATGAGATCTACACAGGGCCAAAAATTGTGTGTCTGTGTGTGAGTGTGTGCGTGTATGTGTGTGTGCTTTGTTATGTCAGCCCCCCCCCTTATCAATTCAAACACGGTGAAACCGAATTGAATGGAATTTGGTACAGAGGTAGCATTAGCATAGGGCACCTCAGTGTCATGTTTTATATCGCCGCCATCGTGACGGAAAAATAATGGCGGCCACACAAATTATCAAAGCAATCAAATTACGACTAACCCAACCATCTGATCTCTACCAAATTTAGCAACACCATACCTTCATGTGTGAAGCATCTTTTGACCAAACTACAAGGTCATCAACCCAATAGTTTGAAGATTGCGGCCGTATATGTGTGCAAATCGATCCCCCCTATCAATTCAAACATAACGAAACCGATATCGAACCACCTTTGGTACAGAGGTAGCACTAGGAAGGGGCAACTACTGCTCGAGTCTATGCTGCGTGAACCTGAGAGGAATGTGCATCGCGGACGAGTAGTAGTGGTGTTGACGAGTGATGAGGTTTCTTGGTCCGTGCATAGTACAGAACCAAATACATTGGTTGGTGACTCACTCAGTCATTACTAACACCACAGTGGTTTGAGCAACGGCCGAATGTTAGCAGTATTGGAATAGAAAGCAATACCATATATCACGGTGGGCTGTTGACAGATCCTTCTCTTCACGCCCGACCCTTCTCTGCTCTTTCTCCTCATCCCGCAAGTTCATAGAGCTTGGACTCGAGCATTAAGTGTAATGTTGTATATCACCGCCATCATAACAAAAAAGATATGGCGCCCACCCAAATGTTCTGAGCTTAAATCAAATTATGACTAACCTAATCAACCAATCTCTACCAAATTCTGAAACAATATACCTTAATGTGGGAAGCGTCTTTTGCCCAAACTACAAGGTCATCAGCTAAATGGCGGACGTATGAATTATTCAAGTATTATAGCCTAACCGTAAATACGATTCAACAAGACCTGGCCTTACCAAATACGCTCATCGTGCACAGGGAAGTTTAAACTGTCCTCAAGGAGGTGACTGGTAGGATATTAGCATTTTAAAATAGAATAACACACCGCAGTAGTGACTAACAGCTTAGGCTGAGCGTGCCATATCGTGCTTGTTCGTGCTGTCCCATTGAGTCAAAATGGCGGCTAATTTTTGCTCGTAAATACATATATTTCCGTAACTTTGTAAGTTTATATCCTTTTAGGAATGTACTCAACACAAAAATACACATTTAGCTTCAAATTGTATATAAAACGGCAGAAAACGCTAATGAAGTCGTTCATTCCAAGACAAAATATTCTAGGCAGTTATACTAAATCTGTTATTAACGCAAAGGTAGTATTGAGCGTGTAAAGCGTAATGGTAGCTTCTCTGACTCATAGTTTGGAAGTTTGCGGTTCAAATCCCAGCAGGTTCAATTTTTTTACTTCGTTATTTTTTGTATTTATTGATTAATAACTATTCACACGTTATAATACTAAGCATATATAGTGTGTATTTGCAATCGAAAATATTATATATATATACTTACTGTATTCACCACATATTTCAACACCTGGCTACAGCGACTAATATTCTTTTTCCTTGATCCGCAGTAGAGTCTATTGTTGTTGATTTTTTAGGGGTTTTGCGGCATCATGGTCGTGTATCCCAGTGTACTTGGGTGTGTGTAGAAGTTGTCTGATAACCTGTGTCATTGTGATGTCTGTAGGCTTACTAGTGTGTGTACTTTTATACGAGGAAGGATTTGGGTAGGAAGCTGTTGTTGTTCTCATTGTTTCATTTGAGATGCATGGACAGCATGGTCATTTAGCCCCGTGTACTTGGGTGAGGGTTGAATTTTGTCTGATAACCTGTGTTATTGTGATGGCTGTATTAGTGTATGTATATATAATTTAGGTGAGGATTCAATCAATCAACGTATACTATCCGTATTGCACGTTGTATGTCAACATGCTACTACAACCAATATTCAGTTATACTCCTTGAAAAGGACAAAGAGTTATAACTATACCCATGCATTTAGGAGAGAGTAGGCTATATGTTCTTTACTGAACATCTTGTTTTATCCTCAGTTTTCTGCCATATCACAGGTAGGCCTACTTGGTTCCTTTTTCTTGCGTAACGATTTACCTGTGTCTCAATTTCTTCATCAAACGTCGCCATTTGCACCAATACCCGCCACTTTTGCTGAAAACAACAGAGAGAGGACAAAACCACGAGCGAAGGAGCAGAATCCCGCCACAACCGGTAAGCAGTCACGTCATAACGCGCACCGGGTTATTAGTCGTGTGGAGTTACGACACTTTGTAAATAAAAGCAGTGAAAAGGTGCGTCACATTGGAAATAAATGCAATTTTTTGTTGCCTTTTCAACCAAATCCAGCAAATATTGCTGCAGATTTAGCCACCCTCACGTGCACCTTTACGAGACTTTTCATATTGCCGTCATCGTATCTTGCAGATAATGTCAGCCAATTAAATGTCCATTGTCCAAATTGGCTACTGGCTGAACAAATCGTCGTATCCTTACTAATTAAAGAATTTACGTACCGTCCTACGAGAGGAGACGGATGCGGAACTTAAGTTTTGTCGTCCAATTAATTTTAATATGGCGCTGTGCGAAATATTCGACTTCCCTTATTCTTCCCGTACAGCTTAATCGAGTGCAGTACGTCATTTACCTCAACTGAAATGAGGAGGTGCAATATGGGAATCTAAAGATCGAACCCGAGTACTCTCAGCGGCAATTCTGAGTGTGTCTACCCCGGAATTTTCCCATACTTTCCTCCGGACAAATACAGAGACGACATCGATAAGTCCTGCGGCATCTACCCCAATCTTGGACCCTTACAATTACTAGCATACACTAACACTAATATAATACACGTAGTGAGTCAAATATTATACACACACAAGTACAGGGTGAAAAGGGGGATTTTTTAGATAGCACCCCAACTGGGAAATAGCAATGGATTAGGTTTAGGGCACACAGTGGACTGTAATAGGACTATATGGAAGAGACCAAAAGTTACTTGACTAGTGTTGATACATTTATTTGATTATTATAAACATTTAGATAATTAGTAACAATTATTTGCATTAAAAGGATTATTTAAAAGAGGCAATTCAAAAATGCCTGTTTCTCCAGGAAACTCCAAAACAACTTGCAAGTAGCATTGACTAGAAAAAAAATGAATTGCCAAAGTTGATTACATGAAGAAAGACTAATAACAGGCAACTTGATAAAAAAATCATAGAGAAAAATCCATGACAACCAAGTTAGAAATTTTAAAGGCTTGGCCTTGTATTATGTAAAATAAGTTTGATTGGTTACCACCAGTTCAATACTTGACACAGGGAGTATCTTCCATAAATAATCCTGCGGAGACCCCCCTGACAATAGCAGGAAGCGATGATGATTGTCCGGGCAGGGCAAGTTAGTTCATCGAGAATCCAAGGTCCGATAGTAGACCATGAATTGGCTTTCCCGCGTAGAGCGGGTCGTGAAGTCTAGTGAAGTTATTCTCCAAGAGGCCGTGGTGTGGCTTCCAAAGGAGATGGATGATAATTCCTCCAGCGAAACTTAACCAGCAGTGCCAGGCCTCTTGGGAATGACCTGGTTAGCAGGTGCGAGCAGTTACGATTCCATCGTGCCGCGTTGTAGAGAGTTTAAGTGACGAAGCTGTTGCCTAGATGAAGGTTGTTGACCCCGGACTGCCCAGCCCGGCAAAGTCCAAGCAGTGAGGCATGCCACGTAGATAGCTTCAGGTCAAACAGTGTTGGTAAACAGTGCACCGAGCAGGCTGCACTGAAGTGGGCAGGTATAGACAGACACGGCAGAACGGCGATGAGGAGAATATATAGTGGTAATGACGACAGCGCACCGAACTCTCCAGAAAGAAGGAAGGAAGGGTGTCAAACAGCCAATCAACGCACAGACTCATGCACATTGCGAGGGTTGCCGCTGATGTGAGCACAGTACTTCAGGAGAAAGTGTGACAGTATGGTGCGTCTAGAAAGACACTTCAGAAAAAAGGTGAGTTGACAAGAATAATAAAGAACAACAATTAAAATGAAACATAAGTTAAATAAATAAATAAACAGAACACCGCGTTCATACTGCAATTATAACGAAATAAAATAATGGGGCAGAATAATTGAACGTGTGTTTCAAACCGTACGGGAAACAAAGCCCACCAAAAACATTCGCAAAAGCGAACACAGGGTGCTGATGACCAATTATATCCCAAGTCCCTAATTGGATCAATAACAACAACAAACATCCTTATTTATTATTCACATAATGTTTGAAGCTGAGTATCCATCAACAATATACAATAATTGTGGACCTGGCTGCAACAGTGGTCGAACCATCAACTCTGTCAGACTAAGAAATACATCCTCCTCTTCCAATTACTCAGTTTATTTAACCTTGTAACTTAAATTATCAACATTTCTATAGGTCAACATTTGATTATGTATGTTCTTGGTAGAAGAGACTGGAACATTGATGAAATAGGATGTGATTTTTGTTTCATAAAATTGCTACTTATCAACGGATCTCCAGTTAAATTGCCCTCTGGCCGACTCAGAGCAGACGAGTTGCAAGGGAGCCAAACCATTATGTTGTGCAAGATAATTTGTGGGGTATTTACACAGGCTATCAACCGCGTACCCATCAGAGAAAGTCTTTCTCGGCTGGTGGGCCAGTATGTGAGTGAGTGGGGACTTACCGGAGTCAAACTCCGAGCTCACTCAGGCACTCCCACTCGTGGATAGGAATGAGATTCAACCCAGGTCGAAAATGTACTATAAATCCGTTAACAAAGTATGTAGTTGAAGAGGGGTAATGAAGGTGTGGGTATTGGGGTCGATGTTGCAGTGCCTAGTAAGTCCGCGCGACCAGTAGACATGTAAACTGTCTTTCGCATACTTTTGAAACATTTCTACGGCTGCATTCTATGGTCTCGTGGTACTTATTGAGATTTCTGTCCTAAAGGTACTGGATTCGATTCCCAGATTTTCCAAGAAATTTAATTCTGGTACACACAGCCTCACGAGAAAATTCTGAGAAGAGTTGGTTTTGATCCCCACCTCAGCCATCCTAGAAGTGGTCTTCCTTGCGTTCCTACTTTTATTCCAGGAAAATACTGGGGTAGTTTCCTAACATGAGGTCAAGGTCTCCTCTTACCTATCCTGGTCTCAATTTTGTATCCACATACAGTACTACTACTGACACCCCACCAACAGACAAATTCTATACACACCCTAGTACAAGGGGCTGCTGGCCACTATAGTCCCAAAATGAAACAACTACAAAACGTTTCTGCCTGCTGGTAATCACACTTAGGCAACATAGCATAAAAACAGCCGAAGATCTGGCGAGGACGTTGTTTTCCATTATTGCGTGCTGCGCTCAAGTGGATTAAGTAATATCTTGGTAAGATGAGATTAAGATTAATTTCTAGGCGCCAAATTTGCTTTCCAGCCCATAAGCCGATTACATAATTACAGTACGTCCTTCTGTTTAATTTATTTAAGAGAAGACTTCTTTAAAGCCTTTTTAATTACATGGGGCTGATGAAAAATTGAGGGGAGTGCGGGATGATCAAGTCAGTCAGGCGTAGTGTAGCTCAACTCAACGGCCGCATTCTCGTAATTAAACTTCTCAAAGCCTTTGTGAAAGATAAAGGTAATTATTTTGTGGCTATCCTATAAAAAGAACACAATCCTATCAAAGATAGCCGCTTTGTAAAGTACATGTTTGTTCATGAATTAGCAAGCTTTTCGACAACTAAATCGTGCACTTAACGTACGTAGTGATATGCTGTATTTATACGGTACGAATACTTGATACTCAAATTAAGAAGTAGAGTATTCATTCATCCATTCTTTCATTCCCTCATTCAATTATTCAGTCATTTATTCATTCATTCATTCATTCATTCATTCATTTATTTATTCATTCATCTATTTATTCCTTTAAATGTTCATTCATTTATTCATTCATGTATTCAGTCATGTATTCATTCCTTTAATCGTTCAAATATTTATTCATTCATTCAAATATTTATTTATTTATTCATTCATTCAATTATTTACTTATTCATTTATTCATTAATTTATTCATTAATTTATTTACTCATTCATTCAATTATTTACTCATTTATTCAGTCATGTATTCATTCATTTATTCATTCATTTATTCAGTCATGTATTCATTCATTTATTCGTTCAAATATTTATTCATTCATTCAATTATTTACTTATTCATTTATTCATTAATTTATTCATTAATTTATTCATTAATTTATTTACTCATTCATTCAATTATTTACTCATTTATTCATTCATTTATTCATTCATTCATTTATTCATTCATCTATTTATTCCTTTAAATGTTCATTCATTTATTCATTCATGTATTCAGTCATGTATTCATTCATTTATTCGTTCAAATATTTATTCATTCATTCAAATATTTATTTATTCATTCATTCAATTATTTACTTATTCATTTATTCATTAATTTATTCATTAATTTATTAATTAATTTATTTACTCATTCATTCAATTATTTACTCATTTATTCAGTCATGTATTCATTCATTCATTCATTCTTTCAAATATTTATTTATTCATTCATTCATTCATTCAATTATTTACTTATTAATTTTTCCATTAATTTATTTACTCATTCATTCAATTATTTACTCATTTATTTATTTATTCATTCATTTATTTATTCATTTATTCATTCAGTCATTCAGTCATTTATTCGTTCAATCATTTACTTATTTATGTATTCATTTATTCACTTATTCAATCATGTATTTTTTCATTTCTTCATTCATTTCTTCATTCAATTGTTTATTCATGTATTTAAATATTAATTCATTCATTTATTTAATTATTATAATAATAGTCCAATAATTATTATTATTTTCGTTTTTTTTTTTCGTAGTCAGTTTACCCTCCAGGTACGCTTTTCCCACGGACTCAGCGAGCGATCCCACCTTTACCGCTTCTACGGGCAGTGTCCTGGAGCTTGACATCAGGATGGGGGATACAACTGGGGAGGCAGGACAAGTGCCTCACCCAGGTGGCCTCACCTTCAAAGCGAACAGGGGGCCTAATGAGGGATGAGACGGGATGGGAAGAATGGGAGGGATAGACAAGGAAGAGAGCAGGAGGGGTTCGTGGCCTGACGGTAGGTACTGTGCCCGAATATATCAAACCAGAACTTGTTGAATCCGAAGAAATCAGCTGTATCGTAGAACCTGAAAATCCCCGGCTAGAAAAACCCCCAGGTCCTACCAAGAAGTAAAGGATGAAAAGGAGACATGTTAATCCTACCAAGATTGCGTTAGGAAAAGAAAAAACATAAATAAAAAATTAACTAGCTGAAGAAAAACACACAAGACACAAACAAGAGAAAAATCTCAGAGCGACGGAAAAGATCTGAAAAATACCCATCAATGGCCTTCCTAACACAATCTTCCATCACGATTATAAATCACCGCTACAAACTTACCTTAAGAAAAGTTATCCAAAATGTTATTTACCAATGACATAATACAAAAATGAAAATATAATTTCTAAAGACTATCCCGTCAGAGATCATAGATGAAATTCCTGTCTATAGTCACTTACTGTCCCATTGGACGCAAAGACTGTAAGATGTCCAATATCACCTAATTATACATCACCACTTCTGTACACCAATTTACATACATATGTACATGTACACCCTTAAACGCTTCAATAATTTCACACGATGTTTCATCATCCATGTATTTGCTCATTTAACTAAATTAATGTGGAACGGGAACAAGACTCCAGAAAATTTAGAGGAAGTACAAAGGTTAAGGAAAATGGTCCACCAGACCTTAAGAACGATTCGAAGAAAATATATGAAGGACCAAATAATGGAAATGGACGACAATTTTAAGAAAAATGACACACGATTATTTTATAGAGTATTTAAGAATGAAATCACTGGATATTCAGCGCCGAGTTTAAATTTCAAAAGGGAAGATGGTACGCTAGCATTAAACAACAAGGAAAATTGTGATATCTTGGCTGCGTATTTTGAGAAGTTGTTAAATTGTCCAAAACCGACAGACAAGTTGAGTTTCAAATTTACAACACAAAATTCAGACTCTACGCCACCAGATGTAAACGAAGTTAAAGGTATTATCAACTCACTTAAACATAATAAAGCCTCAGGCGAGGATGGAATAATTGCAGAAATGTGGAAGCTTGTAGATGATGAACTTTTAATAGCGACGACTAATCTATTTCAGAAAATTTGGATTGAGGAAGCAATTCCAGAAGACTGGTTAATCGCCTTAATTCATCCACTACACAAAAAAGGCTCAAAAATTGATGTCAATAGTTATAGGGGGATCTCATTGTTGTCTGTCACATATAAAATATTTGCCAAATTACTTTTAAACAGACTTGAACCACAGATCGAACCACAGCTTGGCGAGTTCCAAGGTGGTTTCAGAAGGAACAGATCGTGTGCAGAACAAATTCTTAGTTTAAAATTGATATTAAAATATTACAACAACAGGCCAAAGAATATCTTTATCTCATTCGTTGATTTTCAGAAAGCGTATGATTCAGTGGATAGGGATACTGTTTTTGACACATTGAAGGAATACCAAGTTGATCAAAAAACCATAAATTTAATAAAACTTGCATTAACTAATACGATTACCAGAGTCAAATTTTTAAATGAAGTTAGCGAGTCCTTCTAGGTAAAAACTAGGCTAAGACAAGGGGACAGTCTATCACCACTGCTTTTCAATTTAGTCTTGGATAAAGTCATGAGGACGGTTTGGGAGAAGAACGATTCAAGTGCTAAAATTGGTACGAAGAATCAGAACCTCAAAGTCAAAGGTTTAGCATTTGCTGACGACGTAGCGTTGTTTGCTGAATCAGAACAAGAAGCTATTAACCAAATTGATCAGTTAACAGAAACGGCGGAAAAAGCGGGCTTACAGATTTCGTTGGTAAAAACAGAGATGATGACAAGTGATCAGAAATACACTAAGAAAATGATAAAAACAAATTATGGGAGCATCAGGGTCACTGACCGATTTAAATATGTTGGAGAAATAATTAGTAGCAATGGGACGGATAAATTGGCAATTGAGAATAAAAAAGGGAAATTGGAAAGATTAAATTTTTGTACAAAAAATATATACAATAAAAACAACCTGTCTATCAATGCAAAATTACGACATTTTAATACAGTTGTTAGACCAGTCATCTTGTTCGGCATGGAAACTACAAATATAACCGGAATGGAGAATTTGCTCAAGATAGAAAGAATAATTCTAAGAAGGATTTATGGTCCTAGGAAAACACAGGAAGGTTATAGACTGAGATCCAATGCAGAAATTTATAGTAAAATCGACAACCTTGAAGTGATGATCAGAAAACGGCGACTCCAGTTCTACGGACATATGGTCCGCATGGATTGCTCAAGGTTAAACAAACAAATTTTTGATAAAATCTGAAACTACGAGTATAAAGGGCAAGGGGGCTATGTAAAACAAATGAAAGAAGAACTTCAAAAATTCAAAATTACTGAAGAAGATTGTCTAAATCGAATAGAGTACAGAAAAAAAATTGGCCTCAAAATTCTTGTCGAGGAGAAGAAGAATCTCAACAGAGGAGAATGGACTGCTGAAAGAAGAGCTGCGCAGTCGACCAGGATGAAAGACCTCTGGAAGAGAAAGAAGGAAACTAGACCTATAAAGAAGTTATATTTGCGTGGTCCTTGTTGGCCTGTCTGCGGTGTATATGATGTTCTTTTCAATATTGTGCTCACATTCCACTATAATTTCAACCAAACAGTTAAGCTAAATCAAATATAAGCGTCATAATCTCTATAAATATGTAATAACGATGATTAAGAATATATTTATTGGCTCTGCAGCTCCAATTCTCTCATATATATAATTAATCCACCTTAATACCCTTCAACCCTCCAAACTGTACACAAAAAAAAACTTCAGTTACAAATATTCCCATTCTGCATAACACTGCAGAATAATACGCTTTAATAATCATATATGTCACACCTGACATTAATAGTACGTTCAACATTCATTATTATACCACGATCATCTCTCTAAGGTTCCACAAATTTGAAATACCAATAACTACTGTAAGCTCACATATCATTTTGTCATACTGTACTGCTTTCATAAATTCCATGCTGGGCCCAAGGTTGCAGGTTCGTATCCTGGCGCAGTCAGCTGGCATTTGAGGGTGCGCAAATGTGAGGGAGCCGTGTCCGTAGATTTACTGGCACGTTAAAGATCCCCTTCGGGGCAAAATTCCGGCACCCCGGCGTCTCTAAAAGCCAGTGTAGTTAAAAGGGACGTAAAACCAATAACATTATTATTATCATAAATTCCATTAAATTTCACGATTATACGTCGCTCTCTTAATTAACAATTTCCTTTCACAATCTTTAACTAACTTCAACAAACATTCCGGAAATAAATAAGCCAATAGAAGTTCGTAACACCATCTCACATTGTTCGAAATGTTAAATAATGGTTACATGATTATTCCAGGGAATTTAAGTCGCATCACCTATCAAAATACACTCCATCATAAATCTAATAACAATAAGCTTATAAACCTGGCGCAGTCAGCTGGCATTTGAGGGTGCGCAAATGCGAGGGAGCCGTGTCAGTACATTTACTGGCACGTTAAAGATCCCCTTCGGGGCAAAATTCCGGCACCCCGGCGTCTCTAAAAGCCAGGGTAGTTAAAAGGGACGTAAAACCAATAACATTATTATTATTATTAATAAGCTTATAAACTTATATTCATAAATATTGTTTGATAAGAAAAATGTTAATCAAAATTATATCCTCAAATGGAAAATTCTATCAACGATCGGAAGTAATTAAACTTATATGCAGAAATTAGATACACAATCCTTACTGTAACAAGTTGTAAAGCAAGATCAAGAATCTAACACGATAGAGAAAATCTCTACTCGACCTAAATCGAAAAGACAAAGATCTACTCTACACCATGAAACTCACGTTAACCGAGTTACTCACTGAGGTTCATTAGAGCATTTCAATGACTGAACCTCAAAAGAGTCACGAGATTTCTCAAAAATGAGAATGGTCAACACCTATTTTTCAAAGACAAAATTCTCTTATATAAAAGTTCATGAATGTTACTTCCAATCAAAATTCTATCATCAAAATATATTCCCTAAATACTGCAAATTGATACAACTCCCAACATATCTCGCAAAATTCTTAGTAATGTCCATCATGATAGCAATTTGCACTAATTTTTCTTCACATATATACATACACGCTTATCTTCTTCCTAATGGTGGTCTTCTCAACGGTTAAGAATATTCATAATAAATGAATACAAATTTAAAAACCGAAATCGAAATTATCGTCAACTCCAAAAAGGCAAAATTGAAGTAATGAAGCGTTCGTTATTCGAACAAAAATCCGATTAAGAAATGAGGCCAAGCACGAAAGAACATCGAACCCACACCCCACACCCAATCATGCTAATAAAAGAATGACAACTGGTTACAACTCAATACTCTTACTACTACTGCTACTGATGAGAATGTCGGTTCACTACATTTAAGATGATTCTGGTAGACTGCATACTTAAGTAATATGCCAGTACGTCCATTTGAATCCAATGCTGGTGTCCAACACGTCCATCCATCCTGGGCTAGGATAACTCTCACGAGCTACTCCTTCCCTCCTTGGAATTGAACAGCATCTCAGGTACATCCTTGGTCTCGTACACCCGATTGTAAATGGCATCTCTCTTGGCAGTAGATTCTATTCTTAAAGAAGCAATTTATTTCAGAAGCATTTCAGTGGTTTCCACGTGTTCCCTTCATGAATTCACAGACATCAACTTTCCTGTTCGAAAATATCACTAGTTATTCTGGAAAACGTCACTAGTAGTTGCAGGTTTCACTGCTACTACACGATGATTCATGCTCCACTTCGTGTATTATGTTCTTTGTTCCATATCTAGCCATGGCGGTAGGTTCAGTTATACGTTGAAGTATTCCTCTCGACGTCATGGCAAATAACATCTCATATAATTGTAGACGAACATAAGTAGTGAAATACTCTTCCTTTTAAGGAATGTTCTCAAAATTCAATAAAACATCTGATATCCTCCACAACAACAATCCAGTGTTAGAATACGAGTCCACTGTAACACGTAGAATACAAGTATAACAACCCATAATACTCGTATTATTAAACTCAATAAGTGTCTAACTCCAATATATTCTACCATTCGACTTCATAGCGAAGTAAAAAGTCCAGATATATAATGATCTCTCTGATAATTTCAAAGTGTCCTCGCTTGCACACGTAAATTACTGCTCAACTCGGCGCCAAGAATGTTCATATGACAAGCACGAAGGTCTGTTTACTGAGCATGGTCTCGTTCCTATATACCAAAACATCTGGCCTCTCTTCTGTCAAGCAGGCTTAAGGAAAACTACCTACTTCCCCCACCGCGCTGCAAACTAATCAATGTATATCGCAGGTACAGATACATAGATACATATTATGTCGAACTCAGAGTCAGTACCGAAGAAAACTCAATTGTAGTATCTTCATAATAAGACTTGTTACTTTCTGGCACAAATCAGACTGCAAATACCACTCTGCATTCCTCTTAATTCAAATATGAACGTCTCAACAAGCGTGCATCTCGAATGAGAACAGGTTATCGATTGAGATTAGCCTTGATTTCGACGTCTGCCATGAAGTGAGGAATTAACCTTGGCCTTAAAACACACAGGGTTTCGAAAAAGAATGCGTTTTTCTTCTGTTTTACATTCTCAGCTGGGCATAACAAATTAAATACATCGTAAAATCACGATCGCAACGGCTCAGTGCCCTGTTTCAAAAAGTTCCATCAATCCAACTACAAAATACCGGCACAGTACCATCCCGGCATTTGCCCGAAGACGAAGTGGGAAACCACGGAAAACCACTTCGAAAATGGCTGAGGTGGTAATCGAACCCCCTCTACTCATTTGGACCACCCGATGCTGAGTAAACCCCGTTCCAGTCCTCAAACCACTTTTCAAATTTCGTGGCAGAGCCGAGAATCGAACCTTGGACCCCCGGGGTGGCAGCTCAGCACGCTGACCACTACACCACCGAGGCGACATATGATTATTATCATTATTATTATTATTATTTAGTTTTAGGGCATAACTCTCTCTTTTGGGTACATTCGTGAATTTATTTCAGGATTAGGGCATAACTCTCTCTTTTGGGTACATTCGTGTTGACCGACTGAAAAGCACTAAACTCTTGTTTACTAAGGCAACACTGAAAATATGGCTTCAAACACCACAAGGGGGTACATTATTACATATTAAGGATTACATTATAATGTGATGCAGAATACCCGTAACTAAGAATGCATACAGTCCATATATCGGCAAGAAAAACACAAAGGGGCGAGCAAAACAAGAAATAATATAATATAAAAACAGTTTGCTGTTCAGCATTGCAACGAAGAGTTTACGCTTATTGGGATGGGTGCAGGATATATTTATTTCCAGGATGTGCATGGATTATATGACTTCTCTCACTACACTAGGTGTGCGGTCAGTCCAAGAGAGTGTTCTGTCAATTTACTAATCCAAGGTAGTTGGCAGTGTCACAGAATTGAATATACGAGGGCAAGTCAATAACTATCCGCAATCAATTTTTATAATTTATTATAAAGAGAGTACACACTTTATATTGATATCATATTTCAACAGAGTCCACCTGATTTTCAATGCACGTGGTCCACCGTTTCACAAGCTGTTGATACCCTCTGCAGAAAAGGATTTTGGTTGCGCAGCAAGCCACATATGCACCGCAACCTTCAACTGTTGATCGGAGCTGAATCGACGGCCACTTAGAGCATTTTTCAGTGGACCAAACAGATGGTAATCCGACGGGGTGAGTTCGGGACTGTACGCAGGAGGCTCCAACACCTCGAAGCGCAGCGTCCGAAGAGTTTGAGCGGTTTGGGTGGCGGTATGTGGACGCGCATAGTCATGCAACAAAGGAACTCTTTCCGAAAATCGACCTCTCGTTTGTTGCGAATTGCAGGTTTCAGTTTGTTTACCAGCATATCACTGTAACCTTCACTGTTTCCTGTTTCCCCCTTTTCCTAGTAATATGCCAGGATTGGCCCTTGAGAGTCCCAAAACTCTGTAAGCCTCACTATTTCTGCAGAAAGTTGACTCTTGAATTTCTTTCTGACGGGGAACCGGGATGATTCCATTCCATGCTCTGACGTTTGCTCTCTGGTTCGATGTGGTGAACCCATGTTTCATCCACTGGTCAACACTTCGATGTAGCAAAACATTGTCCCCGTATTGTGCTGAAAGTCGTCTATGAATTTCCACTCCTGATACGCCCTTAGACCACAAAATACGGATTACGGAACGCTGTTCTTCCTTGGTGCAAACAGAGAGTGGCTCGGCCATCTTTACGTCACAACAGCGCAAGCTGTACTGAACTGATCTGATAACGCTGACACCTACCACAGACCTGGGCAACGGTGCCATCTTGCGGCTGGTGAGCACACAGCGCCATACAGCCAACCTAAGGACACTTAAATCATAATTGCAGATACTTATTGACTTGCCTTCGTAATTGTCTTGTGGTCTGATCGGTAACAGTGAGTTAAAATATATGGACATTGAGGAGTTTGCTCACCTATGAGCCGAGTTTTAGATATAGTTTAATTGAGTTTATGGCCAAGGGCCCATTCTCAGAGAAATGTTTAATGCGAATCACTGAAGCATTAGGTGTGAAGTGAGGATCATCAGAGTGCTTGTGAGATGGACAATTTCCAAAAACATTCGATATGCCATTAACATCATTTGAGAAATATAACTGGCCTAGGACGGAACTCTTTGTACCATTTCCCAGTCCAAGCAGGAGCTATCCGAGAAAATAAATCTGTGTTTAATGCGATAAATATGGTTTCAACCATAACCTAAGAGTGTACTTCGTGAGAAACCAATGGATTTAAATGTTTCAAGAATCATGTCATGGTTCACATAAACACAAGTCTTATAAAAGTAAAAGATCGCGTAAGAGTTAATGCACTCAACCCGGGAATCATACCGATTAATCACGCTTTAACAAGAATGATGTCCCATAGCCTATGCCCCTTGGGCACTACATCCATGTATTGGGTATTGTATTTTATTTATTCGTAAAAAGTATAAGTTAGTGACCAAGATTCATCTAGATTTATTTCTTAACACAGCCACAAAAAAAAAAAAGAATGGTTGCTCCTTTCCTTACGTTATACCAAACAATTAATTTGTTGTTGTTTTTGTTGTTGCTGCTGCTGATGCTGATAACAGTAGCAGTGTGTGCAACTATATTTATTTCGGTCTATGATTTGGGTAAGTTCCCTGGGACTTGAAATAATGCATCGTGGCATTTGTCTCGAGAAGCCCAGGACACCTCGGTGATGTGTGATGTTTGTAGACATCCGGTAAGGTGTGAGTTGATTCCAGGCTGTTTGTAGTGCAGGAACGACAATATCTTAGTTATGCTGTATTTCTTCCCTCCCTATGTGTTTGCCCTACCTTCCTAGCAAGGAACTGAGCAAGAGAGCAGCGTGGTGTCTGATCCTGATCTGGAAAGAATGTGCAAAGAAACAGGATAAACCACACATTAGTACTTCACGAATGAATTAGAATACAGTGTGTAACAGAATACGTCGGTCAAGAAAATCTTTAAGTTCCTCACATTAGCATTTTTACCAGCATGGCAACGATTGTTAGATAGATCGCTTTTCTTGTAGGCTGGAGAGTAAGCATTTCTCTCGATGCAGAGGAGTCACAACTGATTCATCAGTTTTTAGTCCAATAAAAGGACTGGATATATCATGCTTGAGTGAGTAGAAGCTGATGCGAATCCAAACTCAAAGTAAAACTTGTCATCTTGGAATTACAAAACTACTACTTGTGGCTTATGTTCCTATTTGTTGGAACGGCTTTGATCGTCCTCGAGAGGGTATCAGGCGAAAAAGTTGACTTGTCCCTTCAATCGCTTTGCTTTAATAAAGAATGAATTGGTAATGAGCTGCCCCTGGTCTTGAGAGTTAGGAACAATGTCGGAACCACTTCCAGGATGGCTCAGAGTAGTATTTGAACCCACCTCCCTTCATAGTTGTCCTCACACGGCTGAGTACACCTCATTCCAAACCTCATAAACGGATTCAAATCCTTCAAAGCAGAGGAGAGCATATCTAACACAGGTTGTGTGGATGGGGAGCTACTACGCTTGCCCCTAGACCGTGCACGAAGGCCTCTGACGGAAAAAAAGATGTGCCAATAGGATTTACAACCTCTATGATGTGCTTATATCAATTTTCTTCCATTATTTATCTCTGATACTGGAGCTTTGTTATTTTGCCATTCAGTGACCTATATTTACGATAACCAGGCAGAATCAGAGTAACAACTCGGTGCTTGATCATAGAGCAATATGTTGTAGGGTACTTATAGAAGGGCACTGGAGCAAATGCTGTGAGCCAATGCACAAGACTGCTTTTGAAAAGCTAAACAACAGTGCCTGGTTGAAACACCGTCAAGCGTGAATTATCAACCCAGAACTCAGCGAGATGAAAATAATGCTTTCAGATCACACGGAGATAAGGACAAAGCTCTCAGGGCACGAAACATTACTGTGGCGTTACACAGTAAAAACGACGTGTAAAATATGGCCGCATTTGTGCAACGCATGTCCTTTATTGTAGAAACACATCAAAAGCTGAATGTGTACGGCAACGTGGAAATATCAATAAAACTAATGTTTTTTAATATCTTCTTGTGCACGAAGACTGTATTCATTAAGAAACACTGAAAACTGTGGCTTATAAAATATATGCGCATTTATCTTACATTTTCTGCAAACCAAGGCGGGCGCTACCATTGCGGCTATGGACAAGCTGCACACATTATTTAAATGTACATAACTGCATAATAAATGTAGGTACCATAGTGCATCTTAGTAAGTTATTGTTGTTTTAAGGGACGGAACAGCGGTGTCATCTACCCCTAAAGTACATCTTAAAATTAATCCATATCGTATGAAATATTTCAACCATCGGTGTTTGAGTAAATCCTAACGGTATCCTATCTTGTTTGGTGGGTCGGATTAGGCTCATTGCCAATAATTGTGTGGTGAACTTGACGACAACTGAGGCTCATTTTCTTTTAACTTGCGTAATGCAGTTTACACCACAGTTTTTGGCCAGTTAGTCCCGGTTGCGCAGACGCACAGAAGACATCCGTATGCCTTAGGCATGTGCAATTGATACTTGAGATGCATTCCGCCCGTCCGGAAGGGTGTTAGGATGAATGAAAGTGTGCAAAGACGGTTGATGTCAATGATGTTTCAGCAGCACTGGCCTAACTAACCTATGTGCAGGAATTAATTAACTAACAGTGATTTAAGTGCTGAGCAGCGGCGGCTTGTCAAAATCGGTCTGGGTGTTCATGGAGACGGCTGTTTACATTGCTATTTGACACGCAAGTAAATTAGCCTTGATTCCTAAGCATATCACCTAGGAGCCTCGATACATTGTGTCATTCAGGTGGTGAATGTCCAGCCCCATTTGGATGCACCGCCGCTGGTGCTGACAAATATTGAAGTACTTTCCTTTATCAGCCATTCTACCAATTCGCCAAACTACCCACTCCATGTGTGGTTTTCTCCTCGTTTTTCCACATTCCCTCTTGGAAAGTGCCTGGATAATACCGAGGAACCCACTCTAACCCTAGATCCTAATAATTAAAGTTACATACACTACTACAGTCACCTCAAAACAAAGGTTATCAGATGAATTCCAACACATACCCCAGTATATGAATCCCCAAAAATGAATTAACAAAAGCAACAGTTCGCCATAGATCTGGTAAAAATGAACAACACTTGAGACTTTTCAATATTACTTACCCCTGTCTTACAAATCATTCAACAATACCAGAGCGAGGAATGGATTATTTCATAGGTGCAGCTAGGGTGACAATGCTTCATGTCACATTGTCAGACACGTCTATGGTTCTCCACGTGGAACACAAATGGGAGATTCTAGAGGGCTGTTCTACCGCCGAAGCTTCCGGAGTCACTTACGGAGGAATTTCCCTCTGCTTGCGCCACGGCGAGTCAGTACTCAACTTGAACAATCTCTTCTTTGCGGGCATAAGTTATAGACACTCTTTGGAGCTACGCGAACAACTCCGCTTAATATTCAGAGCCTACTATTAGCCTCGAGAGAAACAAGATGTTCAATGAAGTGCATATAGCCTGCTTTCTTAGAATGTCTTGCTCCATCTGTATCTTTACAGCTCGCAGTGAAGTGATAACCGAAGATGCCCAAACCTCTAACTTTTAAAGGAAAAGCACTCAGTCACTCATTATTAATTCTCCTACTTCCGCAACAGCCGGAAAGCTCAACACTGTATCGTTGAATATGCAATGGCACAGTGAGGGCAGCCAGAACAGTGCACACTCCACATGCATACATTATTCCCGCCTAAAGGCCGAGCTGACTGCCTTGTTCTTATAAAAATTGGAGTAATTTTTAAACCAAAACATTTGGGAAAACAAGGGGGAAATCTAATTTCGCAAGCTACATAAATGTGTCGTTCTTTCGACTCTATGGAGATAAAACGTTCAACCTGACTTTGTATGAAATTGATGGAACTTAAGTCCAAAATCTATGAATCCAGAAGTATAGGAGCAAAAGCACTGAATTTTCATTAATTACCCCACTTTACAGTAGCCTAGCTACTGTATAATTTGGTACAGATAGCTAGAAGAAAAATTCTTTGTACTCCAATAGTTACAAAATGTGTGATATATCACTTAAAATTGTGGATAGGCTTTCCACAAACACAAGAGGCTAATTTTTGTGTAAACTCGACAGGAGCAAGGGTGTATAATCTACCTTTCCTATTATAATATGCTACCTCATACACACGCATCACTAATTTTCCCAATATTTTTCCAATAGCTGAAAACTGAAATTTGGTACACACGTACTTATCGTATGAGGGTAATTATGAAAATCAGTAAAAATAATGCATGTAAAATGCAAGCTAAGCGATACTCATATATTCTTTTACGAAAAAAAAAAGGCTTATGAGATGTGCGTATGTGTGTCTGTGTGTGTCTCCCCTAATAAAATCTAAACAGCCGAAGCGATTTCAATGAAACTTGGTAAATGCATACAACTACATCGTTTCTATCTCGACCGTGCCTTTCAGATTGTAATACGTTTCACCAATCCAACATGGTGGCCGCGCGAAATATTTCACTGGCATTCTATATCTCCGCAACAGTAATAGATAACACCATGACATTTTGTACGGTGATAGAGGGTACTGCTTGAAGTTTCACTTTCATAAACCTGTTTATTACAATACGAACATGGTGCTCAAGCGAAGTTAAAACATTTAAATAGACTTTTATCGCGATTTAGCCATCCTAGCGCACTGAAACTTAGCACAGCAAATGTTTGCACACATTGAAATGCACTGTCATATAACTTAGTTCAATTGTTTACATATCCTCAAAATGGTGGCTCTACTAAATTTTAAAGTTAAGTTTTTACTTCTTGTGTCCTAATCGTGCGATCGAAATCAACGTTTGAATAATGAACCTACACAATAATTTTCATCTAATGGTACATGACTCTAAGGCCTACGCATATAACAATCCAATAAGGCTACCATCCGAAATATTTAGACGGTTCTCAATATATACGAATCTATTACAACAATCAAACTGAAATGGTGTATGTTGATAAAGGCTATTATCGGAAGTTCACCTATGGATCATTCAAAAATCTGGTGAGCACAACATCAACATGGCGGCGACGCAAAATTTGAATATTCTAATGCATTTTCTCGTGACTTTACATCCGAGCGTTTGAAACTTGGCACGGTATATCTTCATAGAAGTCTTAATATACTGATGTGTAATTTAACGTAATTTTATGGTAACTTAAAAATGGTGGTTGTGCAATTTTTTTGAAATCTCGTTTTTATTTCTCGTGCCCTAAGTAAGACCAGTAGGATATATGAAGGAAAGCTATTTAGTTCTTCATGGACCTATTTGTTCAAAATGTGAACAGTAGGATAAAATGGCCAAAATAACATTTTTTCTCCAAAATTAAATCGGGCGACTATTAGGCAACACCTTCACTTTGATGAAATGAATGAGGTTACTAATATCTCCAACTTTGAATCAATCCTTCCCTCCTTACTAAAGTACACATTTTCTTAGTATACTACAGTACACAGATATATTCCAAAACAAAATGTTCAGAGTAGCCTACTTTCTCTTAAAATTATTGGCGTAGTTGTCACTCTCTTGCTTATCATTCAGCACATTTTCGTAGAATTAGAGTGGTCATCCATTAACGTCATGTTCAGGCAGCACACCGAGTGAAGTAGCACGCACCCGTGTGGTCGATATTGGAAAAACAACGAGGATTGGAAATGTGGTGTGTCGCATGCCTCACACATATATAGTGATAACATTCATAATATGTGAATTCACTGATTTTGTGCCTTATTCAGTGGAAACCCATCATACGAGTCAACCACCACGGTGAGGGTAGACATTGTAACCATTGAATATGGTACGTTACCGATTTTAGCATTTTTTATTTATTTCGCAGACGGCGCACAGTGTGTCGAATCCCATATCAAGGTGGAAAAAATTCACTGTCGCAAATGAAAGCGAAAACTGGCTCATTCGATAGTGAACAAACCAGATGGTAACCTTCGGTCTTCTTTTCCGCTCTCTGGTGCGTAGGAGGGAGGTTATAGGTGCTGAAACGTCTTCCTGGCAGTTATCAGGTCATTTAATAGGAGGTGTCGGAGTGAACCGAACGTTGTGATTCTAGTGAGTTCAACGAGGTGTTGTCTTCTGCGGCTCATGGAATAGTGAAAAGAGGTAGGCTCTATGTGTTCGCACTTTTATGCGTAATACAAGCTTTCTGCACTAAATAAATTATTTACTTTATGAGTGCCTCATAGTGCCACTTTACTGCAAAAGTAATTCGATAGGAAATTTAATGTAGATTCAGGATCTGTAGTGGTTTGGTTGCGCACGAATGTGCATGATGGTTTATTCTCTCATTTTCAGTGACTATGTGGGCATTGCCGCGAGAAGAATTTTTCAACGCGTGGCAGTCGTGTCGTAAATAGGGGCGTACAGACGTCATATTTCAATATGTTTTGAATAAATTTGATACTACAACTCTTACTGACACTCAGGTGCAGGAGCTAAGAAACAAAATTAAGTTGATATCCCATAATATTAACAAAAACAGGAGAGTGCAGGAAGAACAACGCCACGTAGGTAGGTAATCTACCTATGGAAGCTAGTGAGTTACTTAATGACTTCCAAGGAGCTTTGACATCAAATGATGAAGACGAGTATAGCAATGACTACGATGCTCTGGACTCTACAGAAGAATCAGGTGACGAATGAACATTAGACATTTTGTTACTATTAAGGGGAGTGAGATTAATGAGAACATTACTTGACGAATGGACGTTTTCTTTTTATTTGCAATAGGAGAAATAGGCCTAATATTCAATATATGTTGTCTTTATTTCCATGCTTTTCTAGAGAAATAATATTGTTTTCGTGTGTGAAGTATGTTTACTAAAACTACTGTGAAATGACATTTTGTTATAAAGAAATTGTTTGTATGATTTTGACGAATAATTTTTATTTTTAGAAAATAAATGTTATTTTTTGTGCATATTTCGTTGTTCTATGTTTAATAACAATTTAATATACGTTTTTAATCTGGATGATTTTACATACAGTGACTTCGTCCCTTCCCTCAAATAAGGTGTAACAAGAATACTTGACTGAAAGTCTCATTGTTATTCATATTTTATCCAGTTTTAAATAGTATGTTTACCACTGTCATAAACTGTCATAAACTATCATATACACATCCAAATCGTGATTTTTACTACCAAAAACGGATGATTCTGTGTTGCTTTCGGTCATTTTTTATACCTCACCATACCCCTCACCCCTATATATTTACCTCCCGAAGATCGTACACTTTAGACGATACCAGAAATGAATTCAGCGACCTCGAAAACGGTATATTGCCAACTTTTAATAGAATCTCAGCACTATTAACGAAGTTATTAATTTTTTTCACCTAGAATTGGGATTCGACACACTGTGCGGCACTTGCTTTAAATATCAGTTTGATTTTAATGAAAATAATTACGTTACTAATATCTGATACTAATCTTTGAAGTTTAGTAAGTTTCGTTGTAATTCCTTAATTGTATTCTGATAAATAATTCTAACATTCAAATAGTTCGCCCACTATATTAAGTGTATGGAGTCGTTGATTTTGTGTGTTTTGCAAAGAGAGCCTCTTATGTGAGTCTACCAACCTGATATGCTTAATCGTTGTAGCTCTAAGAGATGATGGATTACTAATTTTAATAATTATTTTCTAGATGGCTGCTGCACCCTGTATTCAATGTCATATTCTTATAACTAATGCAAGTGAACTCTCTTATACGACACTCCTCTCTTACCAAGTTTCATGTTAATTGCTTAATATACATCCTTAATTATCACTATCTTGATTTTTTGCGTGAACTTGACAGGAGACAGGAGCACGGATTCATAACCTACCTTACTGATATAATAAAAGTGAAAGACCTCATACACACGAAGAACTACTTTTCCCACTTGTCCAACAGCTACAAAGCTGAAATTCGGCGCACAAGTTCATAAAAGGGTGCTTATGAAAATAAGTAAAAATAATGCCATAACAATTGAGTGATGCGAGGTTTAGTGATACCCATACTACTTTTTCAAAATGTGAAATGTAGGCTAAAAGACATTATCTATCTTATGTAGCTTATTGCCGTGTTTGGACATTGTAGCCCTATATGTTAATAACTAATATTTAAAAGATGGCGTTGTGCGTTATGTTCTTTCTCATAGTCTTAACACTAGCGGTAGCGACGTATATTTTATCACGCTTTTAGTTTGCCTACTTTCGTGCTAATTATGCAACCGAATACAGATAAATTGATTTTATTGTCTTATTACGACGCTGAGCCTTCTCGAATTCATTAAGTTGCTGACCTTGAGCATTGTACAGATAAAATCTCATAATTATATGAGTCTACCTTCTTGTGAAGTTTCGTTACTGTAGCTTGACCAGATTGGGAAGTTGTCGATTGTAGTGCTTTATATTTTCTAGATGGCAGCTGCGCGCTATTTGCTGTGTAATAGTCTCATGACGGATGCCAGCGAGGTCCCCTACTTGTTGCTCATCTTGTACCAAGTTGCATGTTAAATGCGCTATTACATTCTAAGTTATTGATTTTAATAATCGTACAACCTGCCGCCATCTTGAATGTATGGAATCGTTGTTCTTTACCTAGAGTGTGCAAGGCCATTTATAGTTCTTCTATCTTACTGCTAATTTCCGTCACGTACCTCTATAATGATGCGAGTTATTTATTTTAGCCTAATTTTATAAAAAAATAAATAGACTTAAGTATTCACTCGGGGTCTGTGTGGGTGTCAGTAAGTATGTTATCCCAGTATGAGTATACTCCCCTGTCAACCTCGAAACACCAGAACAGAACTGAACAAAAACTGCTGGAAAGGTCGGTACCCTCCTGTGGATCTTAACCACACATTTTATAGTGGCGCCATCTTTTACAATAACTACATAGGAAACATAAACGGCTGAAGTCTTATGTCATTGTTATCACACTTTTAGTTTCCAAAGTTTCATGTTAATTATGCAACCGAACACTGAGAATTCGATAGATAAACCACTATATTTTATCCATTTAAGACAGCGGCCATGCGTACAGTATGATTACGCGCGTTAAATAGGGGGATGTAATTGGGCAATCACCAAGAAACGTTGTGAAATGGGAGTTTCGTGTATGATACCGCAGATGCGCAAGCCACAAAGCTATCACACTGAATATTACACGAAACCACCACCTTGAATATAACACTCTTATAACCAATAACTCACTATATAACAAACTTAGAATTTCTAAACTTGGCCAGAAAAGTAGAAAAGTAGTATATAGAATATTAGAATATTAACTTTTTCCAAAACAGAAGCTGAACGTTCATTAGCCTATACATTAGTGTTGGCGACTATGCGTACTACGAGTATAAATCACCGAATGCGATGAATCAAAGTACAGTATAGTCGAGCAATTATCACGGTGAAACAAGAGTATCGTATGAGAGGTCCCAGTTTCACAAATAGCCAGTATATCACAGCTAATAGTACGCTTAACCGGCATTTCTAATATACAATATTAATTTTGAAGAGGAATGTACCGTAGGCAATGATAAACTTACTCATCTGTTCAGAAAGTTATCAGATTGGACATTACTCACAATTGCATCTTCAATATATGAACTATGGTAAACTTGCAGTTACGAATTTTAGCAGGAAATTAGTGTCGTTTACTATGTAGGCCATAAGGATCAAATTAGTTGATTTACTAGATGAGTTCAGTTAATACATTATTAAAATGTAAGAGAGAAGAAATCTATGCACGAAGTTTGGCGAGTGAGAAGTCAAAATAAGCGAACTCACATACCTAAGCCTCAAGACTGTTGTATGGAGCATTTCACATGTAGCTGTCATCACAATTAAATAAATTAAATCGAATACTCTCATCTAAGAAAGCTACAAGTACGAAAATTGGCAAGATAATAGGTTCGTGTAAGAGACTTGGTAAAGAAGAAGTTAGTCTGTTCTTGCTAAATTTAGTGGTGTTTCACGATGATTAGTTTAGTCGGTATTTGAGTTAGGCATTGATCACTCGGTTGACCGTCATTTACTCATGGTTACGATGGCATCGACATAAAATACGGATTTGAGTTGCCCTCTGTAAGTGCTATATTCTTTCGAATATTATTCAATTCAATTCAGTTTCATCGCCTGGGAAATGAGAGGGGATATACACATACATACACCATTCACACACACAGACAGACAGACAGACAGACGTATATACAGTACATAATGTGTTTGAAGTGTCAGCGATTATTCTAATACTCCCTCCTTCTCTGCAGTAGATATTAATTCTTCAGTGTAATCTCTGGTTTATCTTTAGGGATGTTGGCAGCAACCACAGTAAGCGTTGGTCTTTCAATCCAACTAGTGCAGAGGATTCCGTAGTGCTCATTTTGCTTGATTTGTTGAAACTGCAAGCCAATTCACTTCAGCCATGGCCCATATCTTAGTTTAATAACATCATGTTTGCACTATTACGTTATGTTGCAGTTAAATTATATACAGTACATCGATATACAGTATTATTACGTTTTCAGCAGTCGTAACAGTAATATTTCTTCGTAATAATCTTGGGCAGTTGTGAAGAAAATATGTAACAAGCTTAAAGTGCGACCGAAGGAATAAAAGCGTGAGTTTTGACTAGGTTTCATGTCAGATGTAATTTGTTACATATGGAATTAACAGGAATGAGTTCACTTTCTTTAAACAAAATAGCAGAATATTTTAAAAGGCCGGGATATCCACGCTTGCCAGAGTGCAAGGCGATGGTGTCACGCCATCTCCGTACTCGATAGAAGATTGAGTTTGACCCCCTTCCCGGTCGGCTTGTCAAGTTATGGACTAAATAGCTATTTGCACATGTCCTACATTACGATAAAGTATAGAACAACAATTTCAAAATAAAATCTCAGTACCGAAACAGTGTCGTGATTAGTCTATAGATAATAAACGACAAAATAATATTTTAAGATAGCAAAATGGTCTTACTAGAGTACAAGTGATTGCCTTGTCTTAAATCAAAGCTTTCATAGCTGCTCAACGTAACCTACATCAACACATCCCCAGCACTGGCAAACATGTGCCCAAAGTCAATTATGACACCCTATCTACAATAAATGAATAAAGCGCAAAAAGATTATGTAACAGAATATTTAGTTCATGGTAGCCTACTGGTTTATCAATTTTCCAAAAGATCATTAAGATATGTTCCACTTCAGAAATTAACATGCGGATAATATTTCATTTCAGATTGAGGCAAATTACCTCAATGTTGCGTCCCTTAAAACAATCACCACCAACAACATAACAATCAATTCATACTGCGCCCGATTGCGCATTTTCGGTGTGTAGATCGATTGCTAATCGAGATTAACTGATTGGAGAACAGCCCTGAGCTCGTCTGGATGTGTTATTATTTCTTTGGTGTACTCTTATTTTATATGGTTTGGCTCGTAATTTATTTTCGAGGATTTTCTATTTTTGATATTTATGATGATATTTGGAAGCCTCCGTGGCTCAGGCGGAAGCACGCCGGCCTCTCACCGCTGGGCCCGTGGTTCAAATCCCGGTCACTCCATGTGAGATCTGTGCTGGACAAAAAGGAGGCAGACAGGTTTTTCTCCGGGTACTCCGGTTTTCCCTGTCACAATTTCATTCCAGCAACACTCTCCACTATCATTTCATTTCATCTGGCATTCATTTAATCATTGCCCCAGAGGAGTGCGTCAGGCTTCGGCAGCCGGCACAGTTCATATCCTCGCCGCTAGATTGGGGGCTTCATTCATTCCATTCCTGACCCGGTCGGAGACTGGAAGCAGGCTGTGGATTTTCATGATGATATTTGGAACCGTTTGGAATTATTATTCTGCATTTTTAGAATTTTTGAACATTTTTAAAATAACGTATAGCATCGCAGATTCGCGAATTGGAATTTTTAATTGAGCACTTGACTCAAGTTGTGACAGCATTAGTTCCGCCATCTACCCCGACGGCAATCGATTTGTCAAGTCTCGTGAAGAAAAGACGCGTTTTGTACTTTGTGAATTAGGAACGTGGTCGAAGTGACATCAGAACTGTGTCTGAGTTGATATTAATTACAAAAGTGCATCCCTGCCAATATTATAGCAGGAGGACGTTATTCGTTGTTTAAAAAACGAAGTGTGAGGCAATATTTGCCGTATTAATATTTTCACCCATGGGTCTTCAGGCGAACACATGGCCACCAGCAAATCGTCGTAATTGTAAAATTGATCAAACGTCTGTATTTATATACTAATTATTCTTACTGTTTATAAGTGGAGAACTCCAACTGTGAAAATCTGGAATTTATAGAAGAGATGATTATTGTGATATTGAATGATCACGTGGTAGGCTAATTTCGTAAATTATTCCAAGGTTTTAGTGTGCTAATATCATTTTATAGATTTTTTAATTCTGTGGTGGTGTGCAGATTCATTGTTGGAATAATAGCCGCACAGTGTAACGCCACTGTTAGCAAGTATAAATTGGCCACGTTAAAAATACATAGAATCAGTGAAATATGCCACTTCGCTAAAATCTCGACGCTTTGGAATTGAAGCCAAGCCCACCTGATTCCATATCTTTCATTTGTACGAGGAGCTACTAAGGTGTAAAACACTATGTTCTGGGTGTGTGGAGGATCTTAGATGTCTGCAGCCCTTAAAGGAAATTGCTAGTAGAGATGCCATAGCTTGCCACTCTGACCCAGGTGAGGCTCGAACAATTACACCTGCCGAAATACAGTATGTAAGTGTAACTACCTGCTTTCGGAACTTTGCTGTATGGGTTGGACATATAAGTAGATTAGGTTAAATGGTCTTATTCACACAAATTCTCATAGGTAGGCAATTTATTTTAATTATAAGCTGGTCATAATCTTCGGTTCATTTCTTAACAAGCTTTGTTTTGTAAATAATCTAGCGTCATTCTCATGCAAGCCAAGTGTCTGGCTGCGTTTTATTGTACAGTTTAAAGCTTCAGGAGGCTATGTTATGATAACCCAAGTTAAACAAACTGATTGGCACATGTTTGTCAAGGTTATTTCAAATGATAATGTTATTGCTGAATTGATAGCAAATCTTTTCGTATACAATTGTGAAGGCAGTGGAGACTGCCAGACTGGATTTTACCAGCTGAGAACCCGTTTATAAGCAAACAGGTGCAGGAGAGTGTAGGATTTCTTTATTTAATTTTTTGATATCGCAGACGACCAGAATGACAAAATATAAATACATGTTTTGGCAAGCGAGATATCGCTGGTTCGAAAGAGGTCTAGTTTGGAAGCTTGTTGAAGCTTATTATCAAAAATTTGGTGCTTTTCAGTCGGTCAACACGAATGTACCCAAAAAGAGCTGGGTTGTGCCCTAATCCTGAAGTAAATTACATGAGATTAATAAATACACTAGGATGACCAGTTTCGATCGTCAAGCGATCATCATCAGATCCATTACACTTAGGCTATAACATCTATGTTTGAGAATACAGGTGAAAAATATTTACAACATGTACAATTATTTAGTTTCAGTATTGGTAATGCAACTGTCAGTGTATGCTAAATGTAGTATATCTAATGTTAGGTGAAATGCCAGAATGGTGATAAAAATCCGGAGTTTGTCTGTTTGGGGTGATAATATGGTTATACAAAATCAACTATGGTTATACTGTAATAATACAGGCTGATACTTATCCGGTTAGTCTTCCTTACTGGAACTTCGAGCCGTTTCGTGTTTACTGTGGCACCAGTTTTGGTCGACTAACCCGGGTGTTAACTGGACGAAACTGGTTTTTCCCATTTCTCCTCTAGGAACAAAGAACAAAGACAAAGAACAAAGGCTAGTGGCCTCATTCATAAAACAAAATTTCTGGTTGATTACAATGTTATGAATGAAATGAATACCAATAAAATATTTCGCGCCGCTGCCTTGTTGGTTTAGTAACACTTATTTAAATTTGGAAGGCATGACAAGGGTTAGACAGGGTAGTAGGAAGTCCTTACCAAATTTCATTGAAATTGCTTCAGCCAATCAAAACCCATTGGGGGTGATCTCAAAATTTTGTATATCTTAAGATGAAAGTAGACTAAAAATTAGGGACAACAAATTCGGTGGGGAGCCTTTCCATCTAAATTGTTATTAGTGGAGTAAATTACACTAACTGGATATTCAGTGAGGAATATAGATGTTTCGTTCCCTTGTTCCAGGCGCAGCCGTTTCTGGCGCGGGGGCCGTGACGGGTACGCGGCCCGCATACAACAAGGACCGCTGCTTCACGTTGCTGGTGATTGACGATCAGAACACCGACTGGTAAGTTTACTCTTAGTTAAATGGGAGAAACTAGTTTTATCTTCGATTTGTAAATGATCAGTGAATTTTCCAAATCGATTTAAAAGAAAGCACCTTGAGAAAGAAACTTCATATAATCTACAGTTATATATGTTCCCCACAAAACAAATTGAAATATATCATGTGAACAATGAGCGTCCGATAGGTAACGTTCTATAGAACTTGAGTAATAATGGTGACTGTTAGCGCCTCGATCATTAGTTTTCTTCTGGATTCCGGGAGTGTACATTATTCCTTTTAGAAACGAGCAATGTTTTAATAGCCTGGATATTCTGTTTTTTAAATCAAAGTAATAAACAAGATATTCAGTAATGAACATATAGCCCACTGTCTTCTAAATGTATGGGTATAGTTACAACTTTTTTGTCTTTTTCAAGGAGTATAATTGAATGTTCTTGTGATGATGGTTAAGAGTTGTATTCTACATAAGACTCCCCATTTACTAAGTTTCGTTGTAATCCGCCATCTCGAATGAAAGGAATCGTTTATCTTGCGCCTTCTGCAGAGAAATCCATTTATGTGAGACTGCATTGTATCTCCCCTCTTAGCAAGTTTCGTGTTAATTGCGCAATTGGATAGTGAGTTATGGTTTTTGAAAGATTCAGTTTTATACTCAGCCATCATCTTGAATATATGGCGAGGGTGTTATTTTGCCTTTGACATACAAAGCCCATATATAGTTCTACATTAACAGTACATGGACATAGGCTATGGTATCTCTAAAATATATAGAGTTATTTGTTAGCATATTTTAAAATTTCAAGATGGCCACTGTGCTCTATATTCAGTGTGATATTCTTATGAACAATGGTCCCAAGTTATGTTGCGTAGTACTCCTCTCTCACTAAATTTCCCGTTAATTGTGCTATTACAAATATGGTGAGTTAATGATATCCAAGTTTTAAGATTACGTCCAGCCACTATCATGGACGTATGGAGTGGCAGTTCTTTTGACTCGGCCATAGTAAACCACTTACAAGTTTCTACAGTACTGCTAATTTTCGTAATTGTACCCTAAAAGTACTTTGAGTTATTCATTATTATATTCTGTATTTTAAAGATGGACGCGGTGCGTTGTATTCAGTGTGTTACTAGTATGGCTTATTTCAGTAAGGTCCGTTATATGGTATTTTTGTCTCACTAATTTTCGTTTACCTTGTGCAATTACATTCAGAATGACTCATTAATACGTTTTAATAGTACGCCCAGACGCCATCGTGAAAATTTGGAAATGCTGTTATTATGCATTGGTCATGAGATACAACATATAAAGTTTTAACTTATCACTAATTATTAGCCTACTTTTCAAATTTTGCAAAAGAGATGACAATCCACAGTTATATCACCCGGCTAGATGTGTGTGTGTCTGTCCCTCTGTTTTTTTAGCGTATGGCTTTTAGTGCTGGGAGTGTCCGAGGACATGTTCGGCTCGCCAGTCTCGTAGCTGCTTCGAGACGGACACCCAATGGGTGAGCTACAAGTACCGTTGGGGAGGAAAGTTGGAATGTTAGACGAGGAGTTGGAAGGTAGCGGCTGTGGCCTATAGTTAGGGACCAACCCCGGCATTTGCCTGGAAGGAAGATAGGAAACCACAGAAGACCATCTTCAAGATTGCCGGCGGGGGGATTCGAACCTCCTCGCCTCCCGGATGTGAGCGACTGCCAGCAGTCATGCCGTAATGACTACGGCTAACTCACCCGGTTGTCCCTCTGTGTCTCTGTCTTTCTGTATGTGTGGGTGCCCCCCCCCCCCCCCCGCAAATCAATTCCTCAACGGTTGTAAAAGAGCTAGCTATGACCTTAAGTTAGTTACTGACCTGCTATTACTCTGGTGTGGGCTAACATGGAAAACTATTTCCAGGGTGGTTAGAGTGAATTTCGAGTCCACATCTCCCTGCTATCCTCAAGAGCCAACGTGTAACCGATTCGAATTCTCAAACAGGATTTAAATCCTCCATATGTGCAAGCATAGCAGACCTATGTTTATCACTCCTTGTTGGCTGATAAAAGTAACCTGACGCATCACATTAGGACGCCTTCACAATTTCACGTCAACTGTAGTTGCACATATTATACAATGTCGGACGCAGAAACTCAGCCTGCAAGGTTTCTAGGTCCACATGAAGTACAGCTTGCAAGAAATAAATGAATTATGAACTTAATGAGACGCCACCTTCCACCTCGTCCGAGACCACAGTTACGACATCCCACAGAGGTGGTAGGTCGGGCCAGGTCTCCATCGTCACTCTATTAGTCTCTACTCACACGCTCTCGATGTTGTTCAAGTCTGCTCCGCAGACCAGTCGATAACACGGAATAGACCTTCCCTTGCGAATCATTCCTGAAATAACACAAACTTGTGGACGGGGGACAGATTCCAGTTGAAACTGCGTACAACTGGTGAGATAAAGCAATGTCAGAGAAGGGACCTTAATGCTCTTTAAAATGTGTTCATATTGCCTGGCGGTTATAGGACACCCATCTTAAAGTTGCTGGATTCTGTTCAACATTCCTGTCCTGCGATAGCTCATACTATCCCAACATGCAACAGAAACACTGCCAGAGCGCCGACTCTCAGCTACGTATGCTGGATTGTGTTGGGTGCCAAACGGTCGACACACTTGTACTGGTTCATCACTTCCCGAGGCAAAAACGATGACATTTGGCCAACCATGCTATATGTTGTCCTCTGCATACGCAAGGCAGTACAGCCTATGTTCATCAATGAGTTTTGACTCATTAGCTGCTCGCCAAGATTGTAATTCTGCATTAGCAGACATCTCAAGACGGTCCTTGAGACGCCGGGAAAACGTGTGGCCTGGCAAAGAATTGCGCCATAGCGTTCATAAGTGGGGCCAAATGGGCCCGACGGCCAAATAATCGTCCTGAAACTATGTCGAAGCCAATCACGAACTCGAGTCAGAACGTTGGGTTACATCTCTCGATTCCCCAAAATGTCTTATCTATCAAGTAGCCTTACTCTAGGGGATACCGTAGCATTGACCACCGTGTTAAAACAGGCCAAAATCCTACTCATATTTCTTACTTATCTCAGGGGAAAGTACAGCTAAAATCAATCATCCCAATTGATTATGACAAGAACTATGGGGATTTCGACTTTCTGTGATCAATACTTCTAATAAATAGTACTGTTACGTGCCACCCCCTAGTGGCACTTCCGTTAACTGGATTACGGTGAGTGAAAGCACAAACACAATTGTTCCTTTAAAGACATATGAAAATGAAAATCCACAGCCTGCTTCCAGTCTCCGACCGGGTCAGGAATGGAATGAATGAAGCCCCCATCTAGCGGCGAGGATATGAACTGTGCCGGCTGCCGAGGCCTGACGCACTCCTCTGGGGCAATGATGAAAGGAATGACAGATGAAATGAAATGATAGTGGAGAGTGTTGCTGGAATGAAATTATGACAGGGAAAACCGGAGTACCCGGAGAAAAACCTGTCTGCCTCCGTTTTGTCCAGCACAGATCTCACATGGAGTGACCGGGATTTGAACCACGGACCCAGCGGTGAGAGGCCGGCGTGCTGCCGCCTAAGCCACGGAGGCTCTTTAAAGACATATAATTAGCTTTATTGTGGGCTTGAAAGATACACCACACAAATAGCAAATACAAGCAATTAGTACCTCACTCCAGTTTCCTCTCTCAGGGAACACTTGCCTTTCACTTGTCAAGAAGCCACAGAAGTCAATTCCTCCTAATGAGACCGGTGGCCTCGATATAACTACCTGCGACACTTCCTAGAATACGCAAGCTACCGTTATTTACGATAGCCGGTCACTCACCACTACACTCGGCTTCGCTGTCCACTGGCTAGGAGAACAGCCCCCGTCGCTTTCGCAATTCACCACACTAACCTCTGTTGCACTGGAAAACACACTCGTTCAAGACACAGTTCCTCTGTAGGCTTCTCACTTCTTCGCTGTCAAGAGAATCAGCTTCCCTAGGGTTTCGCAAGTCACGTCGCCAACAACTGTCGCTCAAGGTAAACGCTCGCACTAGCTCGAAAAACACTATCTACCCCTCTTGACAGGTCGCTCTTATATAGCAGGCTGGTGACTCAATAAATGCTTCTAAACCCTTCCAAGATTCACGGCTTCTCGAGGTATCCATCACTGGCTGGGTCACGAATATTCTGGACCATCCCTTTGTCCTAGTAGCCCTGTTGCGTAAGGCGCACGTAATACACTGAGGCAGAGACCAGCCCGGGGCAGCTGTGACTCGACCGGCGAGGCGACAAAACAACTCACAGCCGTAACACAACCCCCTTCCTAAAAGGCTGATCGTCCCGATCAATCATTGGTCCGTCTGTGTCCCTCCGTAGGCTGCTAGGCGATCTCGATGCACGATCTTCATCTTCGCCCTCGGGCTCCGCTGGATCCTGTAGACGACATCGTTGATCCGTTTCACGACTCGGTACGGGCCCTCCCAGGACTTAAGCAGTTTGGGTGGCAGGCCTTTCTTCCGTAATGGGTTGAAGAGCCAGACCAGGTCATCCTCGTGGAATCCGCCGGCATCCGTTTGTTGGTCGTATCGAGTCTTCATTCGGTCGGTCTCGATCCACAGTTTCCTCCTCGCGAACGCGTGCACGTCCTCCACTTGGTCGACCAGTTCTTGACAATACTGGCTTACCGGGACCGGATCATTCCCAGGTCGGCCGAAGGCAAGATCGACAGGTAGACGGAGCTCCCTCCCAAACATGGCCCGGGCTGGTGTGCACCCGGTGGCTTCATGCACGGCGGCGCGGTAGGCCAGGAGAAATAGTGGAAGATGTTTGTCCCAATCCCTCTGGTGCTCGCTGACGACTATTCGGAGATGGTTCTCGATGGTGCGATTAAATCGCTCTACCATCCCGTCGGACTGAGGGTGTAGCGGCGCCGACCTTGTCTTCCGACGTCCCAGCAGCTGGCATAGGTTCTGGAACACCTGCGACTCGAAATTCCTCCCTTGGTCGGAGTGCAGCTCCAGGGGTACTCCGTACCGGCTGACGAATTCCTTCACCAGGGTCTCTGCGATCGTCGCGGCTTCTTGGTTAGGGAGTGCATACGCCTCCGGCCATTTGGTGAAGTAGTCGCTGACGACCAATATGTAGCGGTTCCATGCCTCGCTCAACGGGAATGGCCCAGCAACATCGATGGCCACTCTCTCCATGGGGCCGCCCACGTTGTAGGTCTTCAGTGGACCCCGTCGTCTTCGTTCTGGTCCCTTGCTGGCTGCGCATTCGTGGCACCTCGCGCAGTGGTTCTCCACGTCTGCTCGGCATCCGATCCAGTAAAACCGCTCTCTCAGCTTCTCCAGGGTCTTCTTTATCCCTAGGTGTCCACCAGATGTTCCTCCATGGACTTCCTTCAGGACTTCCTCCGTCATAGCCTTTGGTACGACGACTTGCTCCCGAGATGTCTTCCCGTCGGTGCTCTCCCAGGTACGGCAGATGAGGCCATCCCTTACAATCAGCGAGTCCCACTGCGCCCAGTAGGACTTGAACTTTGGACTGCAGTCGCTCAAAATGTTCCACCCGGGTCTGGGAACACAGGCCCTCTTCCATTCATTTATCAGTCCCAGGTCATCATCTTCTGCTTGTGCCCGCGTGAAAGATTCGCGGCTCCAGCTCCCTTGAAGTTCCACGGTAGTCCTTCGGCACTGTATCCCGGTGTTCTCCTCCCTTCTGGTACAGAAGTTGCAGTCTTCGGGGCACGGTCTTCGTGACAGGGCGTCGGCATTAGAATGCAGTTGGCCTTTCCTGTGCTGGATCTCAAAGTTGTATTGTTGAAGCCTCTCTAACCACCGCGCGAGTTGACCCTCGGGCTGTTTGAAGTTCAGGAGCCACCGCAGGGATGCATGGTCGGTCCTGATGAGAAATTCTTGCCCGTACAGGTACTTGTGGAAGTGTTCGATGGTCTTCACGATGGTGAGCAGTTCCTTCCTGGTGACGCAGTAGTTCCTCTCTGGCTTTGACAAGGCTTTGCTGAAGTAGGCCACTACTCTCTCCTCGCCGTCCACTATTTGCGACAGGATTCCCCCTATACCAAAGCCGCTGGCATCGGTATCGACGATGAACCTTGTTCCAGGTCTTGGGTCGGCCAGAATAGGTGCGGTGCACAGAGCCTGCTTGAGTTGTTCGAAGGCACTGTGGCATTCTGCTCTCCATGTGAAGAGTTGGTCCTTCTCAGTCAGTCGATGCAGTGGTTTGGTGATGTCAGCGAATCCTCTCACGAAGCGACGGTAATAAGTGCCGAGTCCCAGGAAGCTTCGTAGTTGGGACTTGTCCTTCGGAACTGGCCACTCCCTCACAGCTGCGGTCTTTTCTGGGTCGGTGCGCACCCCTTCCTCGGAGACAATATGCCCAAGGTACTGGACCTGCTTCTGGAAGAGCTGACACTTCTTGGGGCTCAACTTCAGCTGGGCAGCCCGTAGCTTCATCAAGATCTCCTTCAGGTTGCTGTAGTGCTCCTCGAAGCTTCTCCCCAGAACGATGACGTCGTCTAGGTAGACCAGGCAGGTCTTCCAGTGTAGTCCCCACAGAATGGACTCCATTAGCCTTTCGAAGGTCGCAGGGGCGTTGCACAGACCGAATGGCATGACGGTGAACTGCCAGAGCCCGCTGCCCACAGAGAACGCAGTTTTCTCGCGGACCTTAGGGTGGACCTCCACCTGCCAGTAGCCACTCTTCAGATCCAAGGTGGAGAACCATCTTGACCCTGATATGGTGTCCAGGGTGTCGTCGATCCGGGGTAGAGGGTAGCTGTCCTTCTTCGTGACGTCATTCACCCGCCTGTAATCCGCGCAGAACCTGGTGGAACCGTCCTTCTTCTTCACTAGCACGACCGGAGAACTCCAAGGACTATGTGATGGCTCGATCACTCCTTGCTCCTTCATCTCTTCTACCATCCGGTCGACTTCGGCTTGCTTGGCGAGCGGGACACGTCGGAATGGGGCCCTAATCGGTGCGCTGTCCCCAACGTCGATTCTGTGCTGGACCAAGCTTGTCCTGCCGAAGTCTTTGCTCCCCATGGAGAAGACATCCTGGAATTCGCTTAGCAGGTCCTGAATTTGGCGTGATTGCTCCTCGTCTAGCTGGTCCTGGGATCCTTGGTACAGCTTCTGTAGTTCTTCTGGCAGTGCGTGTCTTCTTCGGTTGTCCGTCTGCAGGTGTCCGTCCGTCGTATCTGTGATGCGGGCAATCCTGGTAACGGGCTCGCAGGCTCCTAGGTTGGTGTCCCGGTGAACCGTAATGTCGTAGTCGTTCAGGTTGGACAGGCGGACGTGCGGCCGAGACGTCGTGTTGATGAGAGTCTTGGCAATTAGCAATCCTTTTGTCTGGATGTCCTCATATTTTGGCTCGATGATAGCCGCCACTCCCTCAGCAGTTCCGTCGACAATTACGGCAGCGCTGACTTCCGTCCTGGCGGGAACGATGACGTCCTCTCTCAGCCTTACTCGTCGTGTGGTGACGGCCTCGTGTGCTGGGTGCAAAGCAAGTTCCCCACCTCCGAAGTGCAGAGTTTTGGTACTCAGGTCCAAGATGATGTTGTTCTGGTCCAGGAAGTCCAGTCCGATGATCACTTCGTTTGATACATCAGCCACGAGCACTGGATGCTTCACCGCCCGTCGACCAATGATGAACTCCAGAGATGCTTCGCCATGTACCGGTGCGGACTCTCCAGGCGCGGTTATTAGCTGGAGGTTCCTTTGCGTGGGTTGCACTCTCCACTTCGGGATTACGGTGGGATTGACGATGGTCCTCGACGCTCCCGTGTCGATCGGCATTGGCCAGTTCACTCCGTTGACGACTCCGTCGATCATCAGGCTGCTATTATCCCTCCGTAACTGCGTCACACGAACTTGGACTGCCGGTGCTTGACGACTGTCACAAGCCAACCTTTGCCCCCCAAGGCTGGCTAATACTCGTTTCCCTGGGTCGCGCGGTTTCTTCGGACGACTGATTTCGGCGGCGGCGACCTCCGCAGTCCTTGTTCAGGTGGCCTTTCTTACCGCATGTCCATCAGGTCGGTAGCCCTCTTCCGGGCCGCCTCTCCGGTTGTCTTCCGGCTGTGTCGTTGCTGGTGGTGCCGCGACTATCGAAGAAACGGCTTAGCGCCTCCATTAATTCGTCGGCCAGGGGCTTGGTCTCGTTGGTTTTTACTGGTTCGTTGACGTCCATTTGACGCACCCGCGCGTGCATCCTAGATGCCTGTTTTGCCGTCTCGAACTCAAGTGCGTGGCTCACCGCATCCGCCAGGGTCTTATTGCGCGCCTGTTGAATGTCCGAGTCCCGTAGCCCGTCGGTGAAGGTCTGCGTCGCTATCTGTTCCAGAAAGTCGGTCGGAGCTGTTGGGTAGGCGAGCCTTACGAGACGTGCGATGTCCATCTCGAACTCCTTCAGGGTTTCCGCGTTCTTTTGTACCCGGGTCCGGAGCTGCATCTGATAGGCCTGCTGAAGATGGCTATCTCCATATCGGGACTCCATATGGGCCATTAGTGAAGCGTAGTCCTGGGATCCAGTCGGGATGGCCTGAAGGACGTTAAGGGCGTCCCCTCTCAGCGCTACAATGAGAGCTGTAGCCTTTTCCGTGCTGTTCCAGTTGTTTATGGAACAGGCTGCCTCGAACTGACGTAAATAGGTGCTCCACGGGACCTTTCCGTCGAAGGTTGGGGGCGTCACTCTGCTCTGTCCCTCTCCTGATATTCCCGGTGTACCTGTGGGCGGGCGTCGGCGCAGCTCGGCAACTTCCTCTTGAAGAGCTTTGAATCTCGCTTCCATGCTTGTCGGCGGGCGTTGGTTCAGCTCAGCAATTTCCTTTTGTAAAGCGTTGAATTTCTCTTCCACCCCCGTCAGCGGGCGTTGACGCAGTTCGGCAACTTCCTGTTGTAGAGCGTTGAATCTCGCTTCCATCCCCGTCGGCGGGCGTTGTCTCAGCTCAGCAATTTCCTTTTGTAAAGGGTTGAATTTCTCTTCCAGCCCCGTCAGTGGGCGTTGGCGCAGTTCGGCAACTTCCTCTTGTAAGGAGTCGAACTTCTTTTCCGCTGCCGTGACTTCCTCATGTAGGCCCTGTTCCAAATTCCTTTGACTTTCCTGTAGTTTCGTCAGCAGACACTTTTCCAGATTTTTCTGGCCATCCAGAAATTTGGTGGTTAGGTCCTCTCCTAGCTTATTCTGACAGTCTTCCACCTTCTTCAGGTCCTCTGCTAACTTCTTCTGGCTGTCCTCTAATTTGGAAGTTATGTCCTCGGCTAACTTCTGGCCGTCCTCCATCTTCTTCTGGCCGTCCTCCATCTTCTTCTGGCCGTCTTCCATCTTCTTCAGGTCATCCTTCAGGTCCTTGGCTAATTTCTTCTGGCCGTCTTCCATCTTGGCTTCCATGCCACTTAACTTTTCTAGCAATGCTGCAAATTGCGCTTCCATTTTAGATGTTTGTCTTGTAAAGGGCATGCACTCACAGGAAAATTAGAGAATTGTGGTTAAATGACCTGCTCGGGTTTTGAAACCAGGACCTTCAGGTGTTGTGCTTGTGCTTGAGTTCGTAATCCGGCTTCTGACACCAGTTGTTACGTGCCACCCCCTAGTGGCACTTCCGTTAACTGGATTACAGTGAGTGAAAGCAAAAACACAATTGTTCCTTTAAAGACATATAATTAGCTTTATTGCGGGCTTGAAAGATACACCACACAAATAGCAAATACAAGCAATTAGTACCTCACTCCAGTTTCCTATCTCAGGGAACACTTGCCTTTCACTTGTCAAGAAGCCACAGAAGTCAATTCCTCCTAATGAGACCGGTGGCCTCGATATAACTACCTGCGACACTTCCTAGAATACGCAAGCTACCGTTATTTACGATAGCCGGTCACTCACCACTACACTCGGCTTCGCTGTCTACTGGCTAGGGGAACAGCCCCCGGCGCTTTCGCAATTCACCACACTAACCTCTGCTGCACTGGAAAACACACTCGTTCATGACACAGTTCCTCTGTAGGCTTCTCACTCCTTCGCTGTCAAGAGAATCAGCTTTCCTAGGGTTTCGCAAGTCACGTCGCCAACAACTGTCGCTCAAGGTAAACGCTCGCACTAGCTCGAAAAACACTGTCTACCCCGCTTGACAGGTCGCTCTTATTTAGCAGACCGGTGACTCAATAAATGCTTCTAGACCCATCCAGGATTCACGGCTTCTCGAGGTTTCCATCACTGGCTGGGTCACGAATATTCTGGACCATCCCTTTGTCCTAGTAGCCCTGTTGCGTAAGGCGCACGTAATACACTGAGGCAGAGCCCAGCCCGGGGCAGCTGTGACTCAACCGGCGAGGCGACGAAACAACTCACAGCCGTAACAGTAAATTAAACTGAAAATATTTACTAAGAGACGTTAATTTCCGATTCAAATTTCGCCAAAAAGGAATAGTTACCGACTGGATTTGATGAATAAATACTGCGAGCAGCCCATCAAAGAAGCCCCACTCTGCTTACTAGCAGCTTATTCAGCCATTTAAACAAGGCTCCCGACAGGTGATAGAGAAGTCATCCTAAATGAGGGATTTAAGCTTGCTAGGAGACTCCCAAGGTATTAGCTACAGAATTTTCCCTTCTTAATGAACAACATAGGGTAGAAAGTTAAAAAGAATAAGTAGTTCCGTGAAGAACTGTACAGCTTATTTTCATATATCCTACTTATGTTAATTGTCTCTATCAATGTAAAAAAATTCAGTTATATTGCTTGTAATATATTCGTAGATATTGAGAACCATCTAAATATTTCTGATGGTCGCCATGTTTGATTTTTATATATATGCCTTATAGTTATGTACTATTACATGAAGATTATTTTGTAGGTGTTTTATTCAAACTTCAATAGCATGAATAGTACACAAGATATAAAAAACGAGATTTTAGAATTTTGCTCAGCCGCCATATTGTGGTTATGAAAATAATTTAAATGATTTAGATGCCAGTGGATTACAATTTATATAAGCATATACCGTACATAGTTTCACTGCGCTCGGATGGTTAAATCGCGAGAAACATCCATTTGAATATTTAAATTTCACGTCGCTGCCATGTTGGATTTGTGCTCACCAGGCTATTGAAAATTCCATAGGTGAACTTATGGTTATAGGCTCTATACACATACTAAATTTCAGTTTGGTTTCTGTGATAGATTAATAGATATTGTTAAGGATGTTTTGATTGGTGCCTTAACCACCATTTATTAAGGATGTTAGATTGTTCTAACCCGCGGCTCCCAGTATTTGTTAAGGATGTTTGATTGGTCTGAGGGCTGAGTTGATTACTGGGCATCCTTGCATCTACGGGGATGTACTAGGATGTCTTATGAAGAACTGCGGACACGTTTAGAGAGCAACTTACATACAGGGGAACTGGCGGGAGGAATACTCACCTAGCTTACCTCAATGTGGCTTAGTAGGCCGCACGCTTGCTGTGCATCGCCTCCTGCTGGGCAGCGTTCAATGGAGATCTCAAACTAGGTACTAATCTAAAGGGAAGGGCTTCTTAATCTAAACAAAATAAAAAGGTAATCATTAGACTGTTCAAAAAGGGGGTTTATTACTTAATAGTGGCAGTGACAAGAGGGGAGGATGGAAATAATAATCTAGGGGGCAAAAGGAAATTAGCAGGCACGTTATCACTCACCCCACCGTTGATACCGGTCTTCTATGATGTTGGTGGCGTTGGGATTCGATATGGGGCCTCGCCCCATATCGGTCCGGCGTAGCACAACTCCGATAGAGTGTAAGACTGTAACAGCGTCCAAGTAAGATGTAGAGCCCGTGCTTAAGAGCGCGGCTTAAGAGAGCGCGGCGCGTGTTCGTACCTCTATTTATAGGTAAAATGTGCCTGGTCAGTCCAGTCAGCGGTATGTTGGGAGTGTAATGTCCGCTGTGTCCTGTCTAAGTGCTTGCTGTTGGACCTAGGTCTATGACCTACGGCTTACTCCGTAGTCGTGTTGCCATGTCGTCTTTTACGTAGTTACTTCTGATTATATTTTATGTATTTATAGGCACAGTCCTTTTATAAAGGGCTGGGGCCAGGACAATATTGAGAACCGTCTAAATATTTCGTATGATCACCCTGTTGAATTTATGTAGGCCATACCGTTATGTACCTTAGTATTAATGAGGATTATTGTGTACGCTCGTTATTCAAACGTTAATTTCGATCGCATGATTAGAACACAAGAAATAAAAACTGAATATTGAAATTTCGCACAGCCACCATCTCGAGGTTATGTAAACAATTGAACTAAATTAAATGTCAGTACATTGCAATTTGTATAGTCATTTGCTGTACCAAGTTTTACTCCGTTTGAATAGTTAAATCACGAGAAAAGTCTATTTAAATGTTTCAACTTCGCTTGGCCGCCATGTTCGTTTTGTAGTTAACAAGTTTTTGATCGTCATATAAGTAAACGTCTACTGCTGCCCTTTATCACTGTTCAAAATTTCAGGGTGATATGAGTAATAGTTTCGGAAATATAGAATGCCAGTAAAATATTTCGTGAGACGTAATAAAATTTGAAGGGCACGGTCGGGGTCGGCCAAAATAGTACTATGACCTTACTGAGTTTCATTGAAGTCGCTCTAGCCGTTTAGATGTTGTTAGGGGGGACACACATACGGACGCACACACATACACATATACATACACACACACACACACTACAAAAGGTGATCTCATAGGCCTATTCTTTCATAAATGAAAATAGGCTAAATATAGGGAGACCATAATATGGATATATAGATGAGGGAGCCCGAGAGAATCAGGGACAGAACATCCAGCGACGTACGTACAGTTTCATACTGAAACCTGAATTTTTGTCTTATTTTTGAGCTACGGGTCAGGAGTAGGGAAATGATTTCTACTTCCGTACCTATTTTGTTTGCAACGACATAGAAGTTTGTTATTTAGAGATCTTTATGTGTCAAGTACACTGGATCCATCTGATGAAATCCTATACGACCATAAATACTCAAATGAGCCTAAAACCACATTTCTGTTAGAAATTTGTCTCTTTAACCATACAATTTTCCATTTTTTGCCACATTATACTTTTGCAGGTGTACTTTTTCATTAGTTATTCATCTATTCATTTATTTATTTGTTAATTTATTCACTAATTCACTAATTCATTTATTAATTTCTTTCTTTCTTTCTTTCTTCCCCCAAGGGGCTCACATCTAGTGGGACGCGGGTTGGCGACCACGGGGCCCCAGCTGAGTCCGGCATTGCTTCCACCTACTTGTGCCGGGTTCCTCTCCGTCTTCTTTCCTGTCGACCTAACTTGGTCAACTCTTGTTCTCTTCCGACCCCGACGGTATTAGGGTATCCGAGGCCTAGGGAGTCTCTTCCTTTCCCGCCTTAATTGGCCCTTGTCCCATCTTTTCTGATACCCTCCTTCTGAGAGGGGTCAGCCTTCTTTTTCTTTTCCTGTTATCTCCTGCCTTCTGCTCAAGGCCCTCAAGGAGGCAGGGTGTCTGTAGCCCCACCACTTCTGGCGCACCCTAGAAATTGCTACACCCTCAGGGGCTCACGGCTGGTGAGTTCGGGAGTTGGCGACCCCGAGGGATACCTGAGCTGGGTCCGGTTTTCCCCTTTGTCCCTTACCTGTGGGGAAAACCCTCTCCTCTTTCACTTTCCTATCTGCCTTTCATGGCTCTCATTCCTTCCAAGTCCCTCAATCCGCATTCTTCGGGGGTTGAGGGCTTTTCTTTTCCTCCTGTCCTTTATTTGCCTTATTCTCCTTTCGTTTTCCATTTCTTCTTCTAGTATATAAGTTAGTAGTTAGTTTTAGTTATAGTTTGCATTTCATTTTCATCTTCACGATCACCCAAACCATTAGGGGCCGATAACCTAGATGTTAGGCCCCTTAAAACAACAATTATCATCATCATCATCACCTTTCTTTCTTTCTTTCTTTCTTTCTTTCTTCACCCGAATATTGACACCGCTTTGAATAGGTGTCTTTATAGATCTTTTCAATAAAATCGAGACTTTTAAAATATAATTATTAATTAATTTTGAACCTCTCGACAAAGCAGAATTTAATTTCGTTGTGCGTATTGTCCATTTGTCGGCATGGCCATTATTTAAATCTATATTTCATTAGCTTTGTCACTTTATTGTGCCACGTACTAACAGTTTCCATTCAGTGATGGGGAAAGAAGCATTTCCATGTACACATGGGGCTGCTTACGGACGAAGGGAAGAAATCCAACATTGATAATATTGAGAAACATATGGTGGTGTATTCTTCCGACAAATAGTTTATTTAACGGAAAATTTACCTTTTCTATTTTTCTGTTATGCACTGGAATGATATTCGCCGGCAAAAATATATTTACGATAATATAAAATTCATAACATTTCCCGTTCACTTCATAACAGTGAAAGTATCATTAACAACATCATTTGTCACATCGTAGTACCCCAATCACATCGCGTTTAATAGCAATGTGAAGTTTGCGTTTGAACATTAGGATATGCAACTGATGCGCATTTCATTTATCTAAAGTGTCATCTTCGGATTACGATTTTTTGGGATGTAACTGACCCATTGCGATGCTACAAACGTCATTCTTGATGTGACATTCCTTGTTATCAATTCCGCAACAATTAAAATGGGGCGTTCATTTAAAAACAGGTATGTTTACATTGAACATCATATTTTCTTACCTTTTGAACGACCCATATTATTTACTTTAATTAGCTTCTTCCCTGCCTTCATGCCTGTGAAAGTCGTTTTTTAATCTTCATTGTTCTTTCAGATATATTTGCGGTGAAAGGGTTAAGTGGGCTGCCCTGTATAGTACGAATAGCTATAGAATAGTATTTTTAGCCATACACTCTACCAGTAGAGTCCTGCAACTTGTCGCAGTAAGTTTCCTTTCATTAAATTTGTTAAGAATGTGTTATGATACAAGGTATGCCTAATAAAATGAGCAGTTTTGTAATTCATTACCGTGGCAACATTTTCCTCAAGTAAGAGAGGAATACCCTACTTCATATGACTAACAACATTTCTCCAAGGTTGGACTTAGAACATCCCCAGATTGACTCCCAAGTTCATTCACGGTGCGTAAAATAACAGTCACATCTGTACATTGTAAATACCATCACCCATACTTGTAGACATAAATAATTTATTAACCTAAGTATAAGGGATCTGATGATGATCGCTTGACGATCGAAACTGGTCATCCAAGTGTATTTATTAATCTCATGTATTTTTTTAGTATTAGGGAAACACCCATTGCAGTTGGGCATAAACGTGTTGATTGACTGAAAAACATTAGATTTGGATTAGAAGTAGGGATAAAAAATGTGGAGGAAATATTGGCACTCAGCTCATCCCTGTTGATCAGTAAGCCTACACTCCTGAGAATTGCTGGACTGACAGCTGTGATGCGCTAAGTGGGAATGCGGTGCGTGCAGTTATATGCAAATGTTCATAGTATGGTGAACATTTCATATATTATAGTTTAGTGGCCAGCGTTATTGGCTGCCAGCATTGAAGTTCTGGATTCAGTTCCCCACGCTGCCACGAAATTTAATTCTGGTCTGAGAAATGGAACAGGGTACACTTAGCTTCGTGTGGATGACTGAGAAGTAGTGGGTTTTAACCAGATGAAGGGGTACACAGGCACAAGTCTCTTTACTTTTCTTCTTAACGTATCAAACTTAAAAATTATATACATCAATGCAAAAAATGGGAACAAAAATTAAAATCACCAAATAAAGCACAATGATACGCAGGTAAGCTATAGAAAATTCCTGGGAAAAAATCAGAAAAATGCCACTTTGATACCTAATTAAAGGTCATGACCGTCGCCTTCCAAACCCTATCCACAATAACAAATACACAAACGTGTATTGATACCAGCATACCATAGGTTGTTAGACAGACAGACACCCGACTACAAGAAGCAAATAAGCACGATACCGCAAGTGACAAAAATCTACAGCAAACATTGCTTTTTAAACAGTTTCTATTCTCTGCTGTGTCTAGCCGCGAGTAATCTAACAGAGTTATCGCATTTGAGTTGTTGTTGTTGTTGTTGTTTCAAATAGGGGCTTGGACATCGAGGTCAGTTAGCCCCTTGTACTTGTGTGTAGGCTGTACATACAGATAGAATTTGTCTGATAACCTGTGTTAATGTAGTGGATGTAGTAGTGAGTGTATTTGTAATTCAGGTGAGGATTGGGAAGGAGGCCGCCGTAGCTTTAAGCTAGGAATCAACCCAGCATTTGTCTGGACTAGAAGTGGGAAACGATGGAAAACCACTTCCAGAATGACTGAGGTGGGAATCGGACCCTCTTCTTAGTTTTTGCTTCACGAGGCTGACTGTACCCCGATCTAACCCTCATACCAGATTTAAATTCCTTGATGCGTGAATTGAACTAAAGCTTCAGGGGTGACAGCCAAGGATACTAGCCACTGCGCCACGGGGCGGACTTTTCCCATTTAAAGTGCTGAATCAGCTACACTGATGGATTTCTTCAAAACGTTGTTCTTCAGTGTATGGGTGATCGTGCAATAGAGGAAACCAACGCCGAAGGTGGATTATGTGATTGAAAACAGCAGAAAGTGGAGTTTAAAGTTAATTTATTCAAGGCCGTGGGAAGTATCGCATGTCTTGTCTGCACGTAGCAGCAACAAGTCCTCAAAGTGTTTACTGTTCGCTTCACCACGAGCTCACCTATTATTCAATATTTTATTCCTCTGGAATTACAGTCCACAAGAAAGAAAATTACAGACCATTCGTAGTATTAGCAAACATATACTATGTCACTGCACGTCACCGGACAACTGTTTTCACTGCTGGTTCAAAAGCATAGTAGTCCACTCACTGCCTGTGTTAGAACGTTTGCTCTGCGTTGCACGCTATCTGCCATATTCTGGTAAACTGTAGGCAGGGGTCGCCTTCTGTGGTATCTGGATACGTATTGATGCTTCAGTCCTTAGAGCCCTTGGCTCGATACCCGAATCTGTTAAGGAATTGAATTCTGGTCGGAGAGTTAGAAGAGGTTCACTGAGTCTCGTGATTAAAAACTGACAAGTGATGGCTTCACACTTCTACTTCAGTCAGATGACTGAATGGTTCTTCTTTCTTATTCCTAGGCTCAGATGCAAATATACGGGAGCCTCAGCTAAATCTGCAATATTAAAGATTTATGTTAAACATTATAAATTAAGGGAAAGGGGTTCAAAAAATTAACATAGAAATTAAATTTCTACATATTTATGACATATATTCAGTTCTTAAAATTTCATCTGGCATGGATCATCTAATACTTAATATAGCACTTTCAAAGAAATTTAAATTCATTATATTTTATTTTATTTTTTTAGGGATTTTTGGTACTAGGACTAAATCTGCGGTACCTTGTCTAAATCCGCAGAATGATAAATATAATACTATGCTTCATTACTGCCACTAAATCAAAACCCGTGGCACTACAGTCCATGAAGGGCCTAGGCCTACCAACGACCGCTGCCCAGCCATTTGGCCTTCAGATACTGGGGTGACGCGTGGTGAGCGCAACGGGTTCCCTCAGCCGTTAGTCTTGGTTTTCGTAACCGGGGTGCTGCCTTACGGTCATACAGCAACTCAATTGTCCTCACGAGGCTGAGTGCACCCCGTTCCAGCCATCACGTAAGTTTCTAAAATCCCTGACGGAGCCGTAAATCGAACCCGGGGCCTCCGGCTGAGAGGCAGGCGCACTACCCCAACACCACGGAGCCGGCTTCTAAATCCATAGCCAAGGGAAAATAGATAGTTGACTCAACACAATTGTTGAGATAAACTTGTCTCTTGCACTGGGATATATCTGAATAAAAAGTATATTTCAAGTACTACTAAAAACCACAATAACACAGGTTATCAGACCAATCCTACATATATCCAAGTACACGGAGCTGATGACCACGATACCCAAGTCCTTATGTAAAACGACAACAGCAACAGCATCATCATTAGCAACAAGCTCCCCGTAATAGGCCGTCCACTAACAAGCAACGCACACACATGCCTCCTTCTGTGATCTGAGGGTACGTATTGCGACTCTAGGGCGCAGAGTGAGTAACACGACTAAGGATCGGCTCGTGGAAATTGTGTACTTGGCAGGTGTAAACGCAGTGTAGAGAGGAAAAAGAAGTATAGTGTGAATCAATTCAGTATATAAGTTTTAGCTGGTGAGATTATTTCACACTCATCATCCTTTAATTTACATAAATCGTAAAAACTAAAAAGTGAAATGTCTTCTAAGAAGAGCAAGCAGCAGCAACAGCCGCAGCAGAAGCATCAGATAGGTAACGACAGTTCCAGTTCTACCAACTCCATAGAGGAAGTAGTACGGCGTGTGATGGAGGATTCCTTGCAGTCAAAATCATTTGTGGACCTAATTGTAAGTACTGTAGTGGATAAGATCACGGAATGTGTATTAAGTAAACTTGAGGAAACGATCCAATTCAAAGTGAATCTTTGTGAGGACCTCAAAGTTCAGATAAAGAAACGGGATAAAGAGATCGAAGATCTCAAATCGGAAAGCAACTCCAAACACGATGAACTGGAGCAATACCAAAGGAGGCAAAATCTCCGTATCTTCGGTGTGCCAGAGCATCCTAACGAGGACACAGATAATTTAGTGCTGAAAGTTGCCGGGGACATTAAGGCAAACATCGCTCTTGGGGACATAGACAGAAGCCATAGGTTAGGCCCCAAGATTTGGACCAAACCCAGGCCAATCATAGTAAAATTGGCGACGTATCGTGCTAGGCATGAATTGTTTAAAAACAAGAAACAGCTCAAAGGTACCCCGGTGACAATCAGGGAAGATCTCACAGCCACAAGACTAGCGATTTTGAAGGCGGGAATTGCAAGATTTCAGCAATCCAACGTATGGACTTACGATGGCGTAATTTACGTGAAGAAAACAGATGGCAGCAAGCACCGTGTTACAAAGATGTGTGAGTTACCCAAAGCTTAAAGTAAGGCCACTTAACATATAGCAATAGTTTGTTTTAGTAAGCAAAAGTTGGTACACCCTCTAAGATAACCCACACCACAATCTGTCTGTCTCCCGCATAACTGTTCATTGCATACCTCCCCTGCCGTGTTGCTGGTGCTATTTCAAACTGACCTTTCACTTTCCTCCCATCAACAGCTGAATTCCACTCCACCCCTCCCTCCAAGATATCTCACAATAACTTGACCGCTAACACTTAACTCCTTTTCCTAATTCAATTGTATGAACACATATGCAGATGATTATGTAAAATATCAAATTCGGTCAGAGGTGGGGAAGAGTATAGGTGAGTGTAAATACTTCTTAGATAGACATGAAGATAACAATAGTTTAAAAGTAATCCATTCTAATATTAGAAGTCTTGCAAAACACAAGAATAGCTTAGACGTTACTCTGAAGGCTTATGAAAATATATTTGATGTTGTGGTCTTAACGGAAACGTGGAAATTAAATAACGCAAATGTTACTAAACATAGCTGCTATAAATCGTACTATAATGAAAGTGAAATAAATCAGAATGATGGAGTAGTCATCATGATAAAAGATGGATTACAGCATGAAGTTAAGTGTGTAGCATATAAAGATTTCAAATTTATTCGAGTAGTTGTTAATAAAAGCGACAACAAAATAGCAATAACAGGGGTGTACAAACCACCAAAATACAACAAAACATTATTTGTGGAGAATTTAAATAACTATATAAAAACAAATTGTCAGCTAGAAAATGAATTAATAATTGGTGACATGAATATTAATTTATTCGAAAATCAAGATTCAGATGATTATTTAAACCTTCTTAATGAATATGATTTCAGATCTATAATCAATGGTACAACTAGGGAAACTGAAACTAGTAAATCATGCATTGACCACGCATTTCTTAAAGGTATGCTTTCGAATGAAAATATTCTCTCTATCATCTCGGAAAGCAAAATAACTGATCACAATACAACAATAATTAGCCTAAAATTTAATCAAGTTAGTTGTCAGAAAAATAAACCAAACATTAGGAATTATCAAAGACATAAATTAGATTATGTGGAACTAAAACAGAAGTTAAACAACATCAACTGGGATAATAAACTTGGAGAAGGACATTTGGATACTAAAGTAAATATATTTATTGAAACAATTGAAAGCTGCATCCATGAATCTACTAAACAGTTAAACTCAAAGCGAGTCAAAAGAAAAGAATGGATAACCCTTGCATTGGTAGAGTCCATAAATACTAGAGATAAATTATACCACGATTATATGGCAAATAAAAATAATGAAGAATTAAGAGAGAAATATAAAAAATACAGAAACAAATTAAATGAGCTAATAAAATGGGCAAAAATAGATTACTACAGACATTTAGTAAATGCTAGTTCAGGAAATCCCAAAAAGATTTGGGGTATGGTTAATGAGGTAGCTCAGAGAATTAATCAAAAAGAGCAAATTAGTGAAATAAAGTATCAGAATGAAATTTACAAAAGTGACACGCAAATTGCGAATAAATTTAATGAATATTTCATAAATAAGACAACCGAGATGTCCAAATGTATAAAGAAAAGTGGAAACCCCACACTTAATATAACTAGCAATAAGAGCTCATGCTTCATGGCCCCGGTAATTTCCACTGATTTGAAAAAAATCCTAGGTGACATAAGTGACAGTAAAGCAATAGGAATAGACAATATTTCAGCAAAGGTTATAAAACAAAATATAGTATCATTAGAGAAACCGCTTTTAAATCTCATAAATCAATCTTTTAAAGAAGGATATTTTCCAAAGCAACTGAAGTCAACAATAGTTAAACCAATCTTAAAATCAGGCAATACTATAGATATGGAAAATTATAGACCGATATCTCTGATTACAATAACAGCAAAAATATTTGAAAAATGTATCAAGAACAATATTTTCCAGTTTTTACTGAAACATGACATTCTATCAGCAAGGCAATATGGATTTATAAAAAGTCGAAGTACTGTGGATGCAATTGCAACACTAACTAAACAAATACAAGAAAAATTAAATTGCTCCAAACCATCACTAGGGATGTTTTTAGATCTTACTAAAGCTTTCGACACTGTATCACATGATATTCTCCTCCAAAAAATGGAAAAATATGGTATTCGAGGCACAGCTCTTAATCTCATTGGAAGTTACCTTACTGACAGATTCCAATATGTAAAAATAAATGACACATTGAGTGCACCGATGCAAGTAAAAAGGGGCATACCACAAGGAACAGTCTTAGGAACACTATTTTTTATTATATACATTAATGACATAGAAAATTCAATAAATAATCAAAAAAATAGTTCAATCATCACTTATGCAGATGACACCGCTATATTTGTTGAAGGGAATACATGGGAAATAGTCAGGCAAGAAGCAACCGAAGCTTTAAAAGGGATTAAATTATGGCTGGATAATAATGAATTGTTTCTGAATGTAAATAAATCAAAATTTATTATTTTCACATTAAAAAGCAATCAAAATTGCTTCAACGAGCTTACAGTACATCGGGAAAACTGTAATACAAGCTGCAACTGCATACAAATCAACCGCACACAAAATATAAAATACCTAGGAATTTATTTTGATGAAGACATGAAGTGGAGATCGCACATTAATTTCATCACAAAGAAAATAAGGAGGACAGTTTATGTATTTCATTGTCTGAAACACTTTTTCAATATTAAACTACTGAGAGATATCTACTTTGCACTTATTCAGTCTACTCTCACGTATGGAATAATTGCATGGGGAGGAGCTTATCAAACTATTGTAAAGAAGCTCAAGTAATGCAAAACTTGGTGTTGCGTATCATGTATAAAAAGGAAAGGTTATATCCTACGAATGAAGTGTATGCGGAAGCAAACGTCATGAATATAGGACAACTTTACGTGACGGAAGTCTATAAATATATCTATAAAAATAAAAATTCAGTCATAAACATGAGCCACACCTACCAAACAAGAGGTAGAACAGGAAATATGTCTGTCCTCTTCAAACCAAATCTATCTATTGCAAAGCGTAATTTTCAATACTTTATTCCTAAATTTTACAATATCCTTCCTAATCCCATAAAAGACCAGTTACATAAATCTACAAAGTTTCTACGTAACGCAAAGATATTTGTTCGAGAAAATAAAAATGTCATTAAAGATAATATTAAAGTAGCTTAATCTATAAATTAGCATTACCATTGCTACCTAGCTGTTTCACAACGCTTATTTTAATATATACAGTACATGTAATATATTTTTTAACATGAACACTTAAGGTTATAATTAGGTAAGTAGACCTAATATGCCACCCACAAGGCCTTGCCTTACGTGGTATAGCTTACATGTATTCTTCCCTAACTCGGCTGAATTTGATATTCATCACATAGATCTCAGAATGTACATTTTTAGACCAATACGTTTACTTAGATAATAATCAGAAATAGACTAAAGTTACGATATGATGAAGATTGTACATATTTAATATAACGGGACTCCAGTGATCAAGAGAACAAGTGACTTATACAATGTTGTAGTGCAAAGGACAATGTGTATATAGCACACGCGATTTCTTGAACAATGTACGGACGTATGTCCTAATACTTAAAAAGCTATGTGTGTGTATATTTTCTTGTATTGCTGGATGTAATATTGATTATTCTTAATAATAATAATAATAATAATAATAATAATAATAATAATAATAATAATAAAAGAAGTCTTGGATTTGATTCCCGATTCTGTCAAGAAATTTGATTTTGCTCTGAGGGTTAGAAAGGGGTACGCTCAGCCTCGTGAGGCAGAACAGAGAAGAGGTGGGCTACCCTAGAACTGGTGTTCCATGGTCACCCACTTCTACTCCAGGCAAATGCCGGGATTGCTTCCTAATTTGAGGCCAAGACCACCTCCTTCCAAAGTTACAAACACACACATTACTTCAGCCATCACAATGACACAGGTTATTAAACTGATTCCACACGAGACTACATGACCACGAAATCTTATAGACTCTTCATGAATCTACGACAGAACTACAAGGAACGTTCCTAACTTGAATTTCGTACTGGTTGCGCAGGTAGTTTTAGACCAGAGAGATATTCATTGCAGACACCGACAGTTTGAAGCGGCCGTTGCATGAAGGAAGCGTGGAAATAAACACAGCCTGGGCTTGTTACCCGTTCAGCGATGCAGTCGTAGTGGTCGGGCCTAGAGCTGTATCGGACAGGTCTGGCCGAGTAACGTGACGACACCTACGAAGGCGGCTCCTCAACCAGCCGGGTCTGCACTTGCCTGCATCAGTCCGAGTCGTGCCGACACCTATCTTGCTATCCGAATCAGGCAGTACCTCGGTCTGCGAGACATGATGGTATGGGACTGCAGATATACTACTGTGTAAAGCAATATCCCAGACTTCTAGTTAAGACGGGAATTCGTAGGAGTCAATTTAATGTAAAGAGATAGCAACATTAGCGTTGTAAATGCTCCCATAATTCAAAAGTCAGTCGTAATATAAAATGATTCCTATACCAGCCATAGAAATGTAGTTTCTAGAAAATAAAAATAATTATTAAATATTATATTGAACGAACTGCCCACATAATGCTATTTGGACTTACACTCTGCGGCCCTGCACGTATCCTTGTTTGACAAATTTGCTTTTGTCCACCAAAAGGAGGAATTGGTCCTAATGTCAGCTTGTTTTTCGCGACCTGGGGTTAGACGTGCGCTTGATTTCTCTACCACAACCCTAGATTCTTAAAATTACAGTTACGCCTGACACACTACAGTCACCTCATAAACACCGGTTATCAGACAAATGTAATATTCACCCAAGTACATGGGGCTGATGACGACGGTGGCCAAAGCCCCTGAAATTAATTAAATACAACAACCAAGCTATCATTTGCCCGTGTTGAAGCTCATCTTGTCCGTGTTCAGGGTACGGAAAAGCCACAGTTCCAATTTCGTGAAGAGCTAGCAGCAAGCGAGTGCTCCGCTCGACATAGGCCTACTCAACCAGAACCTAACACAAACAAGTAGGCACAACGCGTCAGTTTTGTTGCAGTTTGCGTTATTCTTTGACCAATGAAAAGAAATTAGATCCGACTAGATACACCTGATGCAGACCACTGATACAGGCACAGTATAGCCTTATTTCCATCTCTGAGAAATACAGCATGTAGCTTAGGCCTACAGTATAGGCCTTTACAACAACTAATGAACCATAGCCATCAGTAGCTCAGTGTAAAGGACACTAACATCTGAAACGCGTGGTCTGTGGATCTGTTCCTGAACTATGTTTCTATTTCTTTATTGCATCGATTTTATTTATATTCCTAACGTGTCAATACGTAGAATTGGGAACAATTCTAAACAGGGCTCATTTGTATTCAGCTTTAACAAGTAACGCCTATCACTCTACACATTTCCTCAGATTAATTTACTAAAAAGGCAATAACCCTCGTAAGGGTTTCCGTGATATATGAGCTAAGATTGGAGTATAAGTAATTTGAGGAAAGACAATGCAATGAAGGATACGTCTTCCTGGCCGTAAACGGGGGTTATTTCTTTTTTGTTGAGACACTTAGACTAAAACATAATATATCTTTATAGCACGGCTGACGATTTAGTCATTAGAAGTGCAGGTGACTGCGATCTTGTCTTCGCTGAGATCACGGTAATATAAAAAGTGCGATTAAGGTTCAAGGGAGGAGGGCTACCACTGTAGAAAGTTTTATTCAATTCGGTAAAGACACTTAAGAATTGAAGGGGGAGGGGGTAGTCTTGCACATAGTGAACGACATGCCGACTGACTGAAAGACCGACAGACACTCACTCAGATATTTCCGATTGATCTCATGAGCCTGTTCCATTCTTTGGCAGTAGGCTAAAGATAGAGCTTCGGATACTCTGCATAATGCGCCCGTTGACGCATGTTTGCACAGACAACAGAGACTAAAACTTATACTGAAATGTAACTGAACATACCCTGCGAGCGGCGGGAAGAAGCTGAAACAATATCGCTTATGATTATATTTTTACTTATTTTTCACATTCCAAAAATCAACTATAATTATAACCAAGTAATTCTGCATATTTGAAGTACAGCATACTTCGTAAATCGAAGAAACTATCAATTTACGCGGCCAGCTCATGTACTGAGAGCACGCCATATTTGGTAACACCAGTTTCCTATTTGTCTGTGGAAGAGACAGCATGTGCATGATGGAGCACAAGTGAAAGGAAACCATGTGGCAGGAAAAATCTGCGAATAACTTTCCTATGGATAGCCATCATGGAATTGTGTAATAATTGAAGGATTGAAGACATTCACCACTACGAAAACTGCGAAATATTTTTATTATTATCCGAGGTGAAATGATGGACTTATGAGAAGAAAACTTTGTGACCGCATGGTCTCATTCTCACGCACACACACATGTTTCAGTGTTCTATAAACTGTGTATCAAGTTAACTGTGTAACTGTAAAAAACTACAAGTACAATCTCTATTTGCCGGATGGGCAGTGATTTTTTATTTATTTGTGTTAATATTTTCTTGTGTAAATATCAGTGCAAGTCACGAGTGAGTGTCGCACAAGCGACAGAGGCTAGAGCCAGTGGCGGAGTGAAAATGGGCAATTTTTTTACCGCATATTAGCTGCAGTGCGCGAAAGATTTATTTAATTATGTGCTACATTTTTACCAACGCTAACATCGCAATAATGATAAACCAGCAGATCTTCAGATACTACTCCAACCGCGCGATGGCATGTGATTGCTAAATCATGCGTGGGGAATTGGCGACGGAGGATGTCCAGACACAATGAAATGGTAACCTAAAGCCATACACGAGACCGCATACAACATCTCATGGCGGGACTCGAACCAAGTGACGCTGAATCTGTAAGTCAGATCAAATATTTATAGCGTATTGTAAGAGTGCAAAAGAGTAGACTTAGTTTATTTTGGTTTCATTTATCTAGTGCACAATGCAGGTAGCTAATTATAAGTCGCGTGTGGAAAATATAAATTTTATTAAACATTTATAGAAGCCAGGAATGCTGGATTTTCAATGCTCATTCGTATCATTTAAAAACAGGTATTATCAACTTTTATTTTGTCAGGCTGATGACAAATAAACTAGTTTGACAATGTTAAATCAAGGCCAAGGTTACGAGCCAAGTTCACTACACAGCACACTCGATTCTAGGCAGTGGATTAATATTTTGTTTTAGAAGGCTGTGAGATTCTTGACATTATTACAAGTGGAATGCAGAGTTCCGCTATTCTCATTTATTGGCCAAATCAATATTTGAAAACAGGTTTACTTCTTGGAAAGAAGCCACACAGGCAATGAACGCAGGTTCGATTTATTGAGGGAAGAGGCAATTTTTTAAACGCACACACACAGTTAGCTTGTATCAGAAACCTTCCTGTTTATTTAAAGCGTTGTCAGGATGTGTTTTTTTTACACATAATCTTTATTACCAGCAATTCACACGTGTATCAATTAGGATTCCACACTTTTGTAAATAAAGAATATTATATGAATCGTGACGGTGGATGAATACCTCCGACATTGTTATTGTGGTTATATCGGTGGTAATGAACTAACTAAAGTCGTACCAAAACCGAAGGCGCCTGGATCAATGGATCCGAAATAAGAGTAAAGTAATTTGTGAAGACATAGGATGTCTAATAAGTGTGATGAAATATTGGTGAAGACACAGGGTGTCTCGTAAACTATTGAACTATTGAGTTATTTGCTTAAGTTGGATACAAACGTTACCTGAATACACTAAACGCTATTAAAGGTCCATAAACTGAACAACAATACTGGCAGGAATAAATAATTGTGTGAAACTTTAATAATAATCAAAAACAGGGTTTTGAAAACTAACAAATCTTATAATTCCCCCTGAACCTAAATATAATTTATAAACATTAAAAATAAACTATTTTTCTGGACCAAATGTTAACACTTAGATATTGTTAAGCTATTGAAGATACATTTTGATACATTTTCACATGATTAGTTGACCAATAATTGGTGATGTGATAACTGAAGCACACACATCAGACTAGTAGCAATATGAGTTGATGTAATTATTTAATTACTATCGCATTTGCAGGCTTTCCTATATTTTGTATTTTCTTAAAACTTTGACACTATGACCGTTTGTTACAAACAGTAACAAATCGAGTACGTAGGCAGTGCCAATTGCACAACCATAGGAGTGCTGAATTATTGTATGCATTTGTGTTGTATTAGCATAGTGTTTTTAAATTCAGCAACATTGTGCACATAGCTTGATTTTCTTAGTAATAAACGCATCTCGTTTATAAATTAATGATATTTAGGACTAGCTAAACACTTAACTCTAAAAATAAATTTTAGAAATGGCACCATCATAGCATAGGACAAATTTTCCCCTTGCTACTAAGTGTAAATGTTCTAGTATTTGTAAACAAGTAAATGTCTTGCTGTGCTGTAGATTATTTTGATGTTTGATCCACCCGTAAGTTATTTCGATGTAATTGCTTAGGGCCGATCTTACGTGCCATTCTCTTAGCTTGTTCATTTTGTCGAATTTTGTATTAGGAACATGAGAGTAATTTAGATCTTGTTTAGGACTTTTTTATATTTCTTTCAGGGTAGAATAGTATCGGACTAGCCGTTTGCAACTCTCATGCTAGGCTAGGGATCTATTCTGAATAAAATTTATTTGTGATTTTAACTTAAGACTGACCTCTCTTTTCTTGTTTAATTTTATTATCGATGCATTCTTCTGAGCTGGTTAAAGATCGAACCTCACTAATTCCCGACACCCCCGAGTGCAGACTTTTGTGCTACACCAGCCTATGAATGTATCGCCCCCCATACTTGTGTGTTAACTGGAAGAGGGTCTCGGAAGGGTCATTTGAAACCGGTGGCTCCTCGAAACCTTCGGCCAGCGGGCACAATACGGCTCGTTAAATTTAATGTAAGTAACATTACTATGTTTTCAATTTTGTAGAAGTTTTGCTTTTATGCCTTACATAGGACGCATTTCAGGCTATTTACATCTTTAGGCCTATGAGAACGCCTTTTGTCCGTTTGTGCGTGTGAGGATGTGTCCCCAATAAGTTTTGATTAGCAGGAATGTTTTCAGTGTAATTTAGTAGGAACTTACTACCGCCGTTCTACCGTCCAACGCCAACTCTACCTTTAAACTTAAATAAGTTTATTTAAGGAGGGTTCGATTCCCACCTCAGCCACCCTGGAAGTGGTTCTCCGCGTTTCTGGAAGGTGTGAAGAATAAGGGACAAAAAGGCGTCCGCGGGAAATGCTTCACCGGCATTCAATATCTCCAAAACTATTGATGCAATCAACTTGAAATAATTTATGGTAAAAGAGTTCACTTAAATACGTCCACGAGTGTGATTTTCAAAAATCCGATAAGCACAAAAATAACATGGCGGCCACGCGAATTTAAAATATTTCAAACAACTTATCTTGCGATGCAATTATGAGAGTGCAGTCAGTGAATCTTAATTTAGAGTTTGTAAGTAGACATCTAATTTGTTCAATTAGTTTAAAAAATTCAAGATTTTGGTAGTGAGATATTTTAAAAACATGTTTTTGTTTCTCGTATGTTATTCTAGCTATCAAAAGTGAGGCATGGTACACTGAAACACCATATTAATCTTTATTTACTGGCACTGAATTCTTTAGCTTACTTTTCGTAAATTCTAGAGGTCGTGCATTTGACTTTTCATATGACCAGATCGTGGTGTAGTAGTTAGTGTTCTTGGCTGTTGTCCCGGAGTTTCGGGTTGGATTCCTGGCTCTGCCAAGAAATTTTAATTCTGGTGTGAAGGCTGGAACAGGGTATACTCAGCGTCGTGAAGCAAAAATGAGAAGAGGAGGGTTCGATTCCCACCTCAGCCACCCTGAAAGCTGTTCTCCGTGTTTCTTGAAGGTGTGAGGACTAATGGGCAAATCTTAATTCGAGTTTTACCAGGTTATACCAGGTACCAGGTAACCACACATAACTTTAGTTTGCAGTATCCAAACCGTATATTATTCATGCATGTTATAGAGCTGGGGATATACTTTTACTTTACTAGGTATACAACAAATCAGTCAGTCCTAATAAGAATTATTAACGAACAAACTTAAATTTGGAACCACCCTCAATATACTTGTGTTGACAATGTAACCACCTATAACTTCAAAAATCGTGTATTTATGAAACAGATTTTTGTTGCAACAAATTTTATTAAAAGCAGAGTTCATCCAGTAGTTAAGTGTAGACTTTAAGTGGATGCCACCGATTACTCACTGATGGCTGCACTGAAACCAGCAAAGCCTAATCGATTGTGCGTTGGTGATGTTTATTTTGTTCCTTCAATGTTGGTTAGGTCCATCACGAAATATTATAAAGCAATAGTTATATTGGTTCCTCCTGTTGCCCATCATTGGAAGTCCACCTCTTGGTGTAGCGGCTAGCGTTCTTGCCTGTCACCCTGGAGGCCCGGGTTCGATTCCCGGCTCAACCCAGAAACTAAATCTGGTCTTAGGGCTGGAACGGGGTAAATTCAACCTTGAGTGGCAAAAACTGAGAGGAGGTGGGTTCAATTCCTACCTTAGCCTCCCTGGAAGTGGTTCTCCGTGGTTTCCCATTTCTACTCCGGGCAAATGCCGGGATAGTCCCTAACTGATGGCCATGGCCGCCTCCTTCCCAATTCTCACATGAACTACAAGTAGGCCTACTCTCACAACTACAGACATCACAATAACACAGGTTATCAGGCAAATTCTATACACACACACCCAAGTACACGGGGGGAAACACGATGTCAAAGCCCATCAAATGAATCAACATCATATTGGGAATACTGGAGACACCTAGAATTGTATGAATCGAATGTTAGCGGTGCGTACCTCTGACGTGCAATGTTTAGTTAAGATTGGGTATGTTCCTTACGGAGGAAAACGTCAAGTGGTTACTGGTGGTAGCAATGTACGAAGCACGTCCAGAAAGTAAGCTCCGTTTGGTAATAAAATTAAATTGTGTACAGATACAGAAACAATATTTATTGCACAACATTCTACACCTCTTAAACTACTTTTCCGCATAACTGCCGAACTTTTGCAGGCATTTGTCATAGCGTGGCACAAGTTTTTGGATACCTTCTTCATAGAAGTTTGCCGCCGACCCGTAAACGAGAGTGAAGACTCCCCTTAAGATATCCTACTGTTTGGCCATCACTGTTAGGCAAATTGCGTATGTGGTCAGGAGAACTCCTAAACATACGCAGTTCTCCTGGTAAGCACGCAATTTGCCTAACAGTAGTGACCAAACAGTAGGATATCTTAAGGGGAGTCTTCACTCTCGTTTACGGGTCGGCGGCAAACTTCTATGAAGAGGTATCCAAAAACTTGTGCCACGCTATGACAAATGCCTGCAAAAGTTCGGCAGTTATGTGAAAAGGTAGTTTAAGAGGTGTAGAATGTTGTGCAATAAATATTTTTTCTGTATCTGTACACAATTTAATTTAATTACCAAACGGAGCTTACTTTCTGGACGTGCCTCGTAATAGCATAAAACTCCATTGGTCAATTTAATATTTTGCTCATACATAGTGTGGTCCTAGATAGGATTCTCAAAGGTAAATGGAAAGGTTGTAGAACCTGTTTCTATTGTTTGGCAACATTAGATCTGCCTAGAACTTTATAAGTCGTGTGTTGGAGGTACATAGCTGGTTCGCACAAGGTTTGGTCTTAATTGGATTTATATTCTGCGAGGTTCCTTTAAACGGAATGTTGGTACAAACTTTTAATAACCGTTGGTAGCATTGGAACGCTCTCATACTTATAATAACCGTTGGTACCATTGGAACGCTCTCATACTTTGCAAATCGTCTATTAGTGGTGTTTGAGAGAAAATCTACGTATGCTTAATACCATAAGAAATACAAAGTAAATGAGAGAATTTACAGTACAAGCACTATGTCCTTAGGTTGCACAGCTACACGGTTTCCACATTATAGTATACTGGTCAAAAAAATTAAAGCACCACTTTTTTCAAAGGCCACCAAATTTTGAAAAGTTGACCTACAAGCTCGAAATCTCAGTATGACGTTTGTCCTGACGCCTACCAAGCATATGCTTCAGCACAACTCCCCAACTTGAGTAGTTTCGGGGTAGCACCCCGAAAACCAGCCCATTTTCGAAAACCGCAAATTGAAGTTTGCGAAAAACGCTGCAGGACTTGTCGGAGGTTGCCAAAGCAGTCGAAAATGAATGAATCTTGCTCTTAAAGGTTCCACAAACACGTTGAAATCGTTACATTTGACGTTTGGGCATTTTCAACCCCCTTCATCATCCCTTAAACATGGACTACCATTGGGGGCGTTTGAGAAGGTACCGGGTGTGTTTAACCACCTGAAAACCTGTACACCGTCCTCAGTTGCTGATTGCAGTAAGTTCTTAAGGCCTCCGGCAATGTCCACACCCCCTAACACCCTCAACTGGCATGAGACCAAACCACCCCTTCTCGATTCACCCCTAAGGAAGGTTTTAATCGAGATGTTTATCACTGCTGCTAATGGGGGGGGGGTCTTCCCCTAACGTTTCAAAAAAGGAACTGTGCCTTTGTCACCACCCCTTCCCCTGCAACCCCCGTTTGTATGATTTTTCGAATCAGGCCCTTTTTAAGGGCTGAAACGACGTCTTAATCGCTGAAAGGGCTGTAAAGGTCCTTAGAAGTAGTGGTGACATGAAATCAACCCCTTCTGATCGATGATTGACATTCCGTCCCCCAAATTCGAAATTTTTGCACCCCCAACCCTTCCTGTCTGGACGCGTAATGCGTCATGGCAGAGTTTTCAGAGTTGGATGAAAATGAAGCTTATGGCCTGCAATGGAGCCCAAAACAGCAGGCTGGATAGAAATTCATCGGTAGGTTGGGAAACGGGACCAAAATTTTTCAAAAAAGTGCACAGCCTACAGTAAGTACGTCCAAGCATAGGCAACCCACATCACGTCCGTGCGTGTGGGTTGCCTATGATCGGAAATAGGTTACAAAGTTTGGCAATGGGAGAAAAATGACGTGATGTGGGTTGCCTATGCATTGGTGTACTTACTAGAGGCTGTTAACTTTTTTGAAAACTTTTTGGTCCCGTTTCCCACCCTACCGATGAATTTCCATCCAACCTGCTGTTTTGGGCTCCATTTCAGGCCATAAGCTTCATTTTGATCCAACTCTGAAAACTCTGCCATGACGCGTTACGCGTCCAGACAGGGAGGGTTGAGGGTGCAAAAATGTCAACTTTGGGGGATGGAATGTCAATCAAACATCGGAAGGGGTTGATTTCGTGTCACCACTACTTCTAAGGACCTTTACAGCCCTTTCAGCGATTAAGACCTCATTTCAGCCCTTAAAAAGGGCCTGATTCGGAAAATCATACAAAAGGGGGTAGCAAGGGAAGGGGTGGCGACACAGGCGCAGGTCCTCTTTTGAAACGTTAGGGGAAGAACCCCCATTAGCAGCACTGATAAAAATCTCGATTTAAACCTTCCTTAGGGGTGAATCAAGACGGGGTGGTTTGGTCCCTTGCCAGTTGAGGGTGTTAGGAGGGGTGAACATTGCCGGAGGCCTTAAGAACTTACTGCAATCAGCAACTGAGGACGGTGTGCAGGTTTTCAGGTGGTTAAACACATCCGGTACCTTCTCATGCGCCCCCAATGGTAGTCCATGTTTAGGGGATGATGAAGGGGGTTGAAAATGCCCAAACATCAAATGTAACGATTTCAACGTGTTCGTGGAACCTTAAGAGCAAGACTCATTCATTTTCGACTGCTTTGGCAACCTGCGACAAGTCCTACAGCGTTTTTCGCAAACTTCAATTTACGGTTTTCAAAAATGGGCTGGTTTTGGGGGCGCTATCCCGAAACTACACAAGTTGGGGAGTTGTACTGAAGCATGTGCTTGGTAGGCATCGGGGCAAACGTCATACTGAGATTTCGACCTTGTGCAGTCAACTTTCCAAATTTGGTGGCCTTTGAAAAAAGTGGTGCTTTAATTTTTTTGAGCAGTATATATCCCGCTACTTTTTACATCTCAACTGAGTATAAAACAAAGTCCCCGATTCTTGGATGTTACGGGTAAACTCGAGAACCGCAGGATGGATTTTGATGCTGTTTTCACCATTCTGTAAAGGATATCTCGAGGATGATTTTTGTAGAAAATAATTTATTTATGATCAAAGGAAGCCGAGCAGTAACGATTTTAGTGGAAAAGTCGAAAAAAAACCTGGCGACCGAGCGCTTTGTAAGCTTACGCTGGGCAAACCGTTAAAAATATCAAAATACTATGAGTGTAAGAATTGTTCAGCATGAAATGTTCTACAAAAAAGTCCGCGAGAGTATATGTCTATCTTCAATACATCGCCCACTATCAGTGTTTCTACGTTTTAATTTCTTCCAACCATGTCCATTCAACTACTGAGGCGACAGTTTACGAGCTAGCTAAGGGCGAGTCTATCATTCTTGTTACAACCTGGCTAGCGGGCGGCCCTATTGCCCCAGATACAGCCAGCAGCAAACCGTCGAGTCGTGTTGAGTTATGACTTCTGAGAAGGGTGGTTGTGTTCGGAGTTTCCCTGGAAGTGCAACTCGGGTTTGCTTCAATTCGCCTGTGAAACACAGTCAAGTTAAGATTGGACGGAAGGGGGATTTGAGTTTCATTCACCTCGCCATTCCCTGGAAGTGCAACTCTCATTTCGCCTGTGAACTTTTCATCCGCAAAATTCACAGTCAATTTATGATTGGACGGAAGGGGGATTATATTATATTAAATTATACTGATTGTCGTATAATCTCTACTTAGTATAAAACGAAGTCCCCGATTCTCGGATGTCACGGGTAATCTCGAGAACCACTGCATGGATTTTGATGCGCTTTTCACCATTCTGTAAAGGATGCCTCGAGAAAGGTTTCTGTTGAAAATAATTTATTTATGATCAAAGGAAACCAAGCAGTAACGATTTCAGAGAAAAGGTCGAAATAAATCCTGGCGTCCTAGCGCTTTTTAAGCTTATGCTGGGCAAACCGTTAAAAATATCAATATGCAATGAGTGTAAGAATTGTTCAGCATGAAAAGTTCTACAAAAACGTACGCGAGAGCACATCTCTATATTCAATATATCGTCCACTATAAGTGTTTTTAGATTGGACGGAAGGGGGCTTTGTGTTTCATGCACCTCGCCATTCTTGAATTACGTCTGACAAGAATTTGTTGCACATGCATCTCCATGATAATATAGTTAATCATGCCGAGACGTAAACGGATATAGATCGTAGTTCATTCACATCATAAAGAACCGCTTATCACGTAATGCATTCACAGCTGTTCCCGGGCGAAGCCGGGTTGGGTTGCTAGTAAATAAATAAATAAATTACAACATAAAATTTACTGTGAGCGTTTTAAAAATTTAATACTAAACAAATGATTTATTACTGAACAGATGCAAAACTGTAAAGATCTACTTTCATATGCAGGATTTGATGGGCGTGCGAAGAGGACATCGTTGATATAAAGCTGTCTTCACCGCTGAACACAAATCATCTGTTTGATTGCCACTGCACTGTGGGCAATGCAATAAACAGTCGCCGTATAATGGACAAGCGGCCGGCTACAAATCAATTCAGAATGGTATCGCGCATTCATATATTACCCTGCTACGTGTGGAAAAGGGATGGGTAGGGTGAGTCTTGACCGACCATCCGCAATTTTAGGGATTTCGACAGATACAAAAAGTATAAGAGTGACATAAGTATAAGGGAAACATATGTGATAGACCACAGTTGGAAATTACTTTTGGTTTATTCTCCTTTAGACAAATTATAATTAAAAATTGCAACTATACTAAAAAGAGCTAATAAGGAGTAAACCAATAAGAATGATGAAGTTCAACTTCAAGAAACAAAACCTCTTAATGGCTGGCAGAGGTAAAAGTGATTCACAATAAACAATTAAGTTTTCCAACAATTGTGAGGGTCTGACTAGCAGAAGCCCTAGATAATTTAAAAAAAGTTTATAAAATTGAATTTAAGGAGTTCGTAGATGTTTGACAACTTATCCTGGTTGGCGGTTGTTCTTATTTCATTGGTCCATGAAAGTGGCAAGGAGGCGGCCGTGGCATACACAAAAAGTCCCTGTTAGGCCATCCAATATCTTGATGATCCTCCAGTGTAGGCAGATTAGAGTTCTCACAGGAACTCAGTAGTCATTCAGTGAGGCGGCAGTGGCCATCCGCAGTGGTAATTTTGCCTCGACCACAAAGCAGGCCAAGAATCCCAGGTAGGAATTCTAGATGATGTTTAAGGAAGAACTTCCTCCTCGAGTTGAGGAGACTGGTAGAATCTTGAAGTGACGTCTAAAAAACTCATGTCGAGTTTAGGACAGTGGCCCACCAGAGTCACAGGCGGGATCCCTGTAGAATCCAGCAGATTCAGAATGACGACTCAGGAGTGTGACTTCAGGAGTGCGACGATCCGGGAAGGATCACTCGAAATATATATCCAAAATGACGTCACAAGATGATACGTCACCAAGACAGGGAGGGAGAATCAACCAGCCAATCACCGGTCAGACACGGAGAACGCCCAGTTAACCAACAGTGGAGATGAACCATTCCGGATTCAAACTTTGGAAAGTGCGGAAGTGCTCTACAACACTCCGAGCAGATGGTAAGTACATTGAACAAAATAAGTAATTAAATAGACATGACATGTTTCATATATGTAACCATGCTCCCACTGCATGGAAGAAAACAAAAAACAGGATAATGGGACAGTCAAAAATAAATAGTATTTCACACCCGAAGGGAAATACGCATAAACACAAACATAGCTATTCGCAAAAGCGAACAGCGTGCATTTCTTATAGTAGCGTGGGCTGATCATCCTCTACTTTTGATACTCGTAGCCTAGTAAAGGAGCACTAAAAAATTGAAAATAAAGTGAGTTATTTTTTTTAATTTAGTAATATTTTGATCATTCTGAAATCATGACAACAATGTTCACTGAGTCCATCACCATGACAACATTGTGGGCTTCAATTCACGTTCACAGTTTTCGTTGACAATGGTAAGTGGTCTTTTAAGTTTGATGATCCAATTCTAACTGCGAATAGGCTAGTCCTGTCATAGAAACGCCTAGTTCGTTGTCTGGGACTGAACGCTGACGGGATCAATAATATATAATGATTGCATATACTGTACGTATGATTGATATGGGTACATACAAACACACATATAGACGGCTGGGTATTCCGCCAGGATAGATCTCATGAATTTTTTTCTTTGCAAGATTCGATAGTAGGCCAAAAATGCACTGATATAAACGGTTTAAGTCGGCATAAGCCCTTTCTGTCCAAGGAATAACGTAGCATGCATTCTGTTCATGACGGCGTAAATTCAGACTGAAGCCATTGAAACCAAGAACAGTTCAACACATTTCTCTGAGAGGTGTATTAGCCAACTTTCGATTTTTGCAAAAAAAGGAAAGTAGACCTATGAGATCTACTCAGGGCCAACACATTGTGTGTCTGTCCGTGTGTGTGTGTGTGTGTGTGTGTGTGTGTACGTGTGGGGGGGATTTGGTAGGTCTGTGTCCCCCCCCCCCCTATCAATTCAAACACGGTGAAACCGCATTGAACGAAATTTGATATAGAGGTAGCACTAGCAAAGGGCACTTGAGTGATATGTTTAATATCGCCGCCATCTTGACGGAAACGTAATGGTGGCCACCCAAATGTTCAAAGCTTAAATCAAATTACGACTAACCACATCATCTGATCTCTATCAAATTTTTCAACAGCATACCTTTACGTGGGAAGCATCGTTTTACCAAAATACAAGGTCATCAGTCCAATAGATTAAAGATGGCGGTCGTGTATGTGTGCAAATCGATCTCCACTAACAATTCGAATGCAACGAAACCAAATCGAACCACCTTTGTTACAGAGGTAGTACTAGCAAGGGACAACTCAGTGTCATGTTGTATATCGCCGCCATCATAACAAAAATAAATGGCGCCCATCCAAATGTTCTGTGCTTAAATCAAATTACGACTAACCTAATCATCCGATCTCTACCACATTTTGCAATAATATGCCTTAATGTGGGAAGCGTCTTTTGTCCAAACTTTAAGGTCATCAGCCAAATAGTTTCAAAGTGGTGGTTGTGGGAATCATGCAAGTATAATAGCCTAACCGAAACTTACGATTCAAGAAGGCCTGTCCTACCAAATACGCTCATCGTACATAGGGAGGTTTAAACTGACCTCAAGGAGGTGACCGGTAGGATATTAGCATTTTAAAATAGAATTTGTAACCGCATTAGTGACTAACGCTTCAGGCTGACCGTTCCGTATCGTGCTTGCCCGTGCCGTCCCGCTGGGTCAAACTGGCCGCTATTTGCTCGTAAATCCATATATTTCTGTAACTTAGTAAGTTTTTATCCTTTTAGGAATGTACTGAACAAAATAATACATATTTAGCATCAAATAGTTTTTAGAAACGGCAGAAAACGCCAATGAAATCGTTGATTGCAAGGCATAATATCATGGAGTTCTACTAAACCAGATGTTAACCAAGTACGGTATATGTGGCGCAGCGATAACGACCAGCACTCATAGTCTGAAGATTCGAGGATCAAATCCCAGCTGGTCAAATGTGTTTACTTCGTTTCTTTTGTATTTTTGGATTTATAACTACTCACACGTTATAATGTTAAGCATATATAGTGTGTATTTGGAATCGAAAGTATTATATAATTCACTTATAACACCAGATATTTCAACACTCGACTAGAGCGATTAAAATTCGTCCTTGATCCGCGGTGGATTCTATTGTTATTGTTGTTGATTCTTTAGGTTTTTTCGGCATTATAGTCTTGTAGCTCCGTGTACTTGGGTGTGTGTAGACGTTGTGTCACTGTGATGTCTGTAGGCTTACTAGTGTGTGTACTTTTATACTTGGTAGGATTTGGGTAGGAAGCTGTTGTTATTGTTGTTGTTGTTGTTTAGTTGTTGTTTAATTTGAGATGCATGGACATCATGACCATTTAGCCCCGTGTACTTAGGTGAGTGTTGAAATTTTTCTGATAACCTGTGTTATTGTGATGGCTGTATTAGTGTGTATATAATTCATAATATGTAATATATAATATATAGTATATAATATAATGTATAATTCAGTATAATCAATCAACGTATAATATGCATATAGCACGTTGTTTTTCTACAAGCTACTACAACCAACATTCAATTATACTCCTTGAAAAGGACAAAGAGTAAAATTATACCCATGCATTTAGGAGAAAGTAGGCTTTATGTCCTTTACTGAACATCTTGTTTTCAGCCAATATTTTCATTTATGAAATAAATAGGCTTATGAGATCACCTTTTGTCCGTGTGTGTGTCTTTGTGTGCGTATGTGTGTGTGTCCCACCCTAATAAAATATAAACGGCTGGAGCGAATTCAATGAAACTCGGTAAGGTCTTAGTACTATTTCATCCGACGCCCCGACCGTGCCCTTCGAAATTTTATCACGTCTCACCAATCCAACATGGCAGCTGTGCGAAATATTTCACCAGCATTCTATATCTCCGAAACTATTACTGATATCACCCTGAAATTTTGTACGGTGATAAAATACACTACTATAGTTCACCTATGTAACTTCCAAAAACCCGTAAAGTACAAAACAAACATCACGGCCAAGCGATATTGAAATATTTAAATAGATTTTTCTCCCGATGTAACCATCGGAGCGCAGTGAAACTTGGTACAGCAAATGTTTATAGACATTGTAATGCACTGGCATCTAACTTAGTTCAATTGTGTTATAACCTCAAGATAGTGGCTGTGCAAAATTTTAAAATTAATTTATTATTTCATGTGTTCTAATCAAGCGATTGAAGTTTGAATAATACACCTACAAAATAATCTTCATGTAATACTGTAGTGCACAACTCTATGGGCTACATGTATAAAAAAAGACAACATGGTGACTATCCGAAATATTTAGATGGTTCTCAATATCTACGAATCTACTACAGCAATCAAACTGAAATTTTGTATGTTGATAGAGACAATTAAACTGATTGGGATATATGAAAATAGGCTATTTTTTGTTGCTTTGCTTGCTTTTTGTTTGTATCTGGATCCCTTAAGACCCGACGGTCAAGCTATTTGCCTCTCACCAAGGTGGACCGGGTTCGATTCCCGGTTATTGCAAGAGAGATTTTTGAATTTAAATGCCATGACCTGTTTTTCGGATTCCACGTAAAATGAAGGTCCCGTGACTCATCGTCGCAAGATTAACGGTCACGTAAAACTACATGCTTCCTTTTCCTTTAAGACCATTGCGCTTAACCACCTTCTGGTGTAGCTGGTGTAGCGGTTAGCATCCTTGGCTGACGCCCCGGAGGTCTGGGTTTGATTCCTGGCTCTGCCAAGAAATTTAATCCTGGTCTGAGGGTTGGAACGGGGTACGCTCAGCCTCGTGAAGCAAAACTGTGTAGAGGTGGGTTCGATTCCTATCTCAGCCATCCTGGAAGTGTTTTTCTGTGGTTTCCCACTTCTACTCCAGTCAAATGCTGGGATGGTACTTCAGGCCACGAATATTTTCTACCCAAATCCTACCTTAATTACAAATACATACACTTGTTCAGATATCACAGTGACACAGGTTATCGGACAAATTCTACACCAACCCAAGTGCACGGGGCTACATGACCACGATGTCGCAAAGCCCCTGAAACCATCATCAACAACAACAACATAAATGGACTTGATGTCCAAGCCTCTTATGGTCTATTCCTCAGGTTTCCGGTCTAATTACAGGGATTGTATAAAATGGTTTGGTAATTTTTCAACAAATAGAAAATTCCGTATGGACTATATTATCGCTCAGTGCCAGGGAAGCCACGGGCAGTATTTCTTACTTTTTCCATCCTTGACTCCGTTCCATTTCCCAGTGTGTGGAGAGACGGCTTCTAGTCTCTTTTGAACGTGGCAGTTACAATTAAAGGTTGACAGGGATGCTAACAGAATGTGCTGGTCCTTCACATTGCACACTCTAGAGCTCTCTCTTCTTCCTCTCCACCATCCCAGATCTGATAGTTTCCAGGAGTTGGTAAGTCCTCGCTCGTCTGCATTGGGGCATGCGAGTCTGAGATCTCAAGTTGAGAAGCAATCCTCGTCTGAATGATCCCTCTTCCAAAGTCAAATATCTCTTACACCCGAGACAACCAACTGTCTTACTAACGGTGCTACACATCTCCAGAATCAGAAAAGCATATTTAAGAGGGTAATGAGAACAAGAAAATCTATCCTAGAGAAGTATAGTGGATGTTAGAGGCGGTGGCAGCCAAGAATGCTAGCCATTACGCAACGAGGCGGACCAAGGTCATTTTGCCCTGTGTACTTGGGTTATGAAAAATTTAAAACACTCAGACAGACAACCATTTCCCATTTCTCATTTCTAAGCTTTTTTAAATTTATTTTTTCTTATTTTACATTTTCACATTTCCCGTTTTCACATTTTAAAATGATTCGTTTCTATAATTCTTATTACTAAGATAACTTAACTAGTGTTCGGTTTGTGGGGATTCATTGATATCAAAATCTCAATGACTAGCCATTGTAGGATATTTGTCTACTATAAGGGGAGTATTCATATATCGTTAAAGAAAAAATAAAATAAGTGCTGTTATTTAAGTGATCTTGTGAAGTGTAATCATAAGTTAGAAACCTTTTGTAGTAATCTGTGTTATTGTGATTGACAAGACATACGTGTCAAAGTATTTCCTACCTTTCATTTCGAATTCGGTTATCATGAATCACTGGTATTAAGTCGTAAGGTACCATTACTTGTAACTTTAAAAAAATGCTTATTTGGCTGATATACAAGTATCAATCTTAGTCTTGTCTAGATTAAATTCTCATTGTTAGAGATTTCTAAAGAAGAACATGTATATAATGTAATCATTGCACAAAGCAAACTAATATTTTAGCAATATGCGATTACCATTTCGAAGGGTGTAGTGACATCTGTATTTAACATTTAATGATAAGACTTGAAAAGAGGCTGCTGTTGCCTTGGACTAGGAGTGAGATGGATGTATGAGATTGAGTTGTGAGGCAATCATTAACCTTAACAATTCTTCTTCCCTACCCTTCCTTCCATAACTAAGTTTCTTATTCCTAACTGTCTTAGTATGTGTCCTACCAACCTATCCAACCTATATCATGCCTTTACTAGCAGTCGCCAAAAACATCTCTCTTCTCCCACTCGTCTTTATACCTATTATTTTGCTATTTTATGTACCCATGTGATCATTGTCATTTTTCTGTAACGTCACATTAGCGAGTTGTAATCTGGAAATGAGGGGGTGGGGGTTGATAAATCTATCTCCGCATACACTTCGAGAGAAAGTGTTAACAACAAGGTATGTAGTAAATTCTCCACGTTTATCTCTGGTATATACAGTATGTTGTCAAGGTAATACTATAATTTCCTTCCTTCCTTCCTCGTGTGTTGTCTGTAATGTCAATACAACAGTTTTTAAATGTTTTAAACGTTACAAAACCTGCTGTTGTACTTTTAGATGATCTAAACAGTAAATCTGTAAATCATACCCATAGTAAATCATACCCACTATAAATCATGCCCACTTTAAATTGCGCCCATAATAAATTGCACCCACTATTAATCGTGTCCTGTATAAATCAATGTTAATAAAAACATCGCTCTCCCTATAAATTGAGTTCTGTATAAATTGCGTTACTAAAAATGTATGTAAATCGCACCATGTCTAGAAATTGTTCATGTGACTATCAACACTGACGGTACTTTGGAAATTGCTCCTTGGAAATACCAATCCACTTTGGATTTCTCTACTGTTCTTATTACTGTAATAACATTACTAAAGTTTAATTTGTTTGCATTATTTAATATGAAAGTTATACAAAATAGCTATGGTAAGCCGTGTGCCTACTATAAAATATATAGATACAGTATATTGTTAATTAAAAAAAAACAGAGCTGTTATTTAAGTGATCTTGTGCAGTGTGTTTGTAATCGAAATGAGGATTAAAATGGGCACGGTCTTGACCTTGAGTTAGGTATCATCCAGGGATTTGCCTGAATTACAAATAGGGAAACCACCGCAGACCGCTTACAACATGGCTGAGGTAGGAATCGAGGACTCACTAGGCTGAGAGACCCCGTACCAGACCATAACAAAATTAAACTTTCTTGGTATAGTTGTAATACTTTTGACAATGTAATACATGTGTATATCTTAGTTATATGCTCAGTCTTGCACATCCTTGTAGTCTAGCGGTGAAAAGTCACCTAGATGTTAAAAATGCTACTGTCTGGAAGTCTGTGTATGTATGAGCTAGCAATCGGCTTGACTTGTATTTCCTAAACCTGCTAAAATAATATCCGTATACCTATGCAAGTAATTAAGGGTATCCCTACTACACAAATCAGAAACTCCTTGGGAAAACAAATTGGCAATCAAACTAATATCCAATAGGGGTCTTTAATAACTATAATGTTAAGTGTAGTTAAGAGACCCCTAAACCATTTCAATAGCTTTTAAAAACGAACGAGGTTCTACCTAAGTGTTCCGATCTTAGTCGCTATGAAAATGGACTAAAATAGATATTTATTAAATTTACAGGACTTGGATAAAAAATGTGGTGTTCCAACCACCCCTAAGATAATGTGTACATATCATTAACTGGGTTATCTGTTAACTATAGTCATACTCCTGGTTGGGTCACAGGGTTTGTAGTAGAAATTAAAAATTGTCTATTATCCTGAGTTGAGCCAAAGCCTTTTGGAAAGAGTGTTTACTGCTCACTCTAAACTAAAATCTGTGGGGTCTGTTGTTACCAATTCACTATAGTAATGCGCTCTATTTGCTGTTTTATGCACTGAGTACCATAATGATACAGTGTTGGCAACGAATGCTGAGGTAATAGTTATGCCAGGTAAGGGATTCGAACTCTTGCTTCCTATATATAAGAAATTTGAACTTAAGTCAAACGCCTTAGACCGCTCGGCCAACCTGACAATTAATAATTTAGACTATACAATGAAAATAGCATTATAGAGACAGGCATAGTGCTGTCTTAGAGCAAGTAAACATTAGAGTGTTGAATATTCCCTCAGGTTGGTATTATAAATAAAATTAATTGGAGATTTTAGTTGCAAACTACGATAATCTACGGAAGCAAAGTTATTGTAGCTTTAAAACTCTATCTATATCGCTTAGTATTTAGACCGCCCTTGCTGTAAGGTAGTGACAGTTAGGTAAATTCAGGTTATCTCATACATACGTTAGAGCTAGAGTTAACTAGAATAAGGGTATCATTAATTGCCGGTTCGGAGCAATGGCAAAAGAGTAATAAAGAAATAAAGGCTATGTTATAAATTAACATGTTCGATAAAGCTGTTCGTGTGAGCCGACTCACGTTGTAGAGCTATGTCATGAGAATGACAGGGTACAAATTGCCTATCTAAATCTTAGGCCTTAAGAGGTAAATGAGTTCGGCAAAAAATTGCCATGGGGGTTAAACGTTAGAAAATACACTAAGAAAAGTATTTTGGGATATGTTAAACATTTTATGTTAGCCTACTTAGACTATGCATTCTGTCATTCGCGATCCCTAGTATTCTGCAAGAAAGAACATACTCCACATCACTTAGTATTATGCCCGCTGGCCGAAGGTTTCGGGGAGCCACCGATTTCAAATGACCCTTCCGAGACCCTCTTCCAGTTAACACACAAGTATGGGGGACGATACATTCATAGGCTGGTGTAGCACAAACGTCTGCACTCGGGGGTGTCGGGAATTAGTGAGGTTCGGTCTTTAACCAGCTCAGAGGAATGTATCGATAACAAAACTAAACAAGAAAGAGAGGTCAGTCTTAGGTTAAAATCACAAATAAATTTTATTCAGAATAGATCCCTAGCCTAGCATGAGAGTTGCAAACGGCTAGTCCGATACTATTCTACCCTGAAAGAAATAAAAAAAAATCCTAAACAAGATCTAAATTGCTCTCATGGTCCTAATACAAAATTCGACAAAATGAACAAGCTAAGAGAATGGCACGTAAGATCGGCCCTAAGCAATTACATCGAAATAACTTACGGGTGGATCAAACATCAAAAGAATCTACAGCAAAGCAAGACATTGTTTTAGATCCCTTAGTGGGGGGTAGTTAGATCTAAAACGGATGTGTTATTGTGTTAATTTATAAGGGGGTGCCTAAAAGGGGGTAGCTTCCCGTAGCTGGGTAAGATGACCAGTGTAGAGTGTTGTTTAGTGTTAGGATGCTAGGGGGTGCTCCTATAAAAGACGTAGGTGTATTTCAGGGGATGAAACTTAGTGTACAGGTCAACGTGCTAGTCTCCCAGCTGATTGGAGATAGTTATATAACCGACGTGCACGCGTCAGCTATGTGGCGGCACGCTGCTTCTGGCAGTCGGGCCGCTACGGGAAATACAATGATACCTGAGCTAGCAACTGTTTGGCTACTGTATGTCACGTCTAATCGTGACGGGGGTCAGGAAGGACTTTAGGACGTAAAGAGGCGTGTAAACAGTAAGACAAGTGTAGAGTACTGACCAAGTATTTATTGGTCAGTTAATATGAAATTATGAGTCCCTTTTAGGGGAATGTGATGGATTTTATAAGTATAAGTGTACAAGTCTGTGAGGTAGGTCACAAAATATAGGAACTCTGAACACTGCTGACTCACCTGATGATAACGGCTAGGGCCTTCGGCGGACGCACTGTATAACTGGTAATTGAGAGAGTGTGTCCTCCTTAAGGTCCTCGTCTTATAAGCTTCGGTGTTGTGCTGTCAGGATTCCGCTGGCATAGATGCCCCAGTTAATTATGTGTAGCTGTTTGTGGTGTGATGCAAGTATTTGGCAAGCTTTCCAGGCTGGTTAGCTGCCCTTGCCGTGTTAAAGATGTTGTTGTGGACTTACGAGATTTGCCAGTTAGGGGTGGTTTAAATAGATGATGGGGGGATGGCCTCCAGGGGGTGCAGACCCCTGGGGGACTGTACAAGCCTCTTCCTCTATTTAGTTCGCGTCCCCGCGAACGGGAACGGAACGTGAGGTTGGGATGTCGATGTAGCAGTTTGTTCTTGAGTCTTCCTTGTATCTCCTGTTGGTGTCTTCTTCGTCGTCGTATAGATGTGGTGATGTCATAGTGATGTATAGGTGCGAGATCAGCTCGTGATCAGAGGGGTGGGTTATGGGATATACATATATATATATATATATATATATATATATATATATATGACATTGACATTGACATTGACATGGTAAAAATTGACATTGACATATTGAAAGTTTCAGAAAAAAAATACATGGTTTTGATAATTATGCGATATATTGTTGTGCAGGGAGGAAAAAAACCAGGGCTGGACGGATGATTGTGTCCGCTCTATCTTAGGGAAAAAATTGCTCCCTGCAATGAGAAAGATAGAAGAAGTAGACAAATAGGTGTTCCAGGGTATAAGTTAAGGGAAATATTCAAAATGTGTTTATTGCGTTGGGATGAAACGGAACACCTTTACAAGTGGGGAAGTTAGAAGAAAGAAAATTAAAGAAAAACAAATCATAAACATGGTGTACATGTGCTCTTAAAAAGGGTATACCGTTTAATGTGTTATATTGAGATGTGCATGTATTAATGTATTAACGTTGAGGAATATCATTTATCACCTCCGTAGACAATGTGGGGGTGCGAGGTATTATTTATATGTTTATAGTAGAATGATTGCCCGTGGGCGCATTAATGTATGTTAAGTTACCCTTTTACAATTATCAATTACAATTATCTTATATCTAGCTTAAGCGCGCTAATTTTCTATGCTCCTAGTATTATGGTACCTCGCGTGCACGCTACTCCTTTGTACGTATGCGCCGTCTCACGGCTAATCCTTCACGGCCACTTCCTGGTACGGTTTAGTGGTCGTACCGCTTGAAATGTATCCTTAATCTGTGAAGCATTCCCTGTGGGCGAATGCCTTCACACTTGACAATGAGAGTCGCCGCCACAAGTCGGTTGCGCCCTCATTGCCGTAATTTGCGCCGCATTTTTGACGCCTTATGTTTTTCTTGTTTACGTTGATCTGCCAGCGAGCCTGATACCCCATAGGTATCAGCCCTGCTGTGCAGATTTGTAGAGTGTAGCTGCAAAAAATGTGGTGAGTATGTGAGTGAGGATGAAAGCGAATATTAAATACAAATTAATGCGCAAAGGTGGAATGTAATAATATGATGGCACAAATAGCATGCTGCTGGTGTATGGAAGCGAAATCATAGTCACCAGTGCCATATTCCTGGTGACGATGCCTGAAAAAAATGGAGAGGTTTAGAAAACATATAAATATTGCATATTTTCTATGCCGCTTCCTGTGGCAGTGTGTCCACAGTCTGAGGCTCTTTTTCCCTGTGGTGAAAAAAATGGCATGATTAGCAGTGGCGGCTGGTGTAGAAAATTAGTTGTGTGCTGTAGGTCTAACCCTCCTTCCAATATTTTTTTATATATAAACATATACAAACACTCACTCAGTGACGAAAAATGAAGTCCATACGTCGCTCCTTCTTGCTGCAGAACTTGTCAATCACCCTGGCATTGAACCCCTCCATACTGGAGACCATCTTCTTCTCAATGGAGAGCATAGCGAGGGCACTTAGTCTTTCTTGTGCCAAGGTGTTCCGCAGAAAGGTCTTGAACCTCTTCAGCGATGAAAAACACCTCTCAGGCTCTGAAGTAGTCATGGGTGTTCTTACTAATACAGTATTCTCAGAAGCTTGCTTGTTTGGCAGAACGTACCTTGCAGATTACTGGATATTATGAAATGCAGAAGAGGGACTGCCCCACCAATATTCCTAAAATCTGGCCTACAGTACAGAACCGACAGTTCTGTTCTGAGCCTTTTCTTTTCCAGCATGATATAGGCCTGAACAGTTACACCTAGTTCTTTATCTGGAAACATTTTGGAAAATCGTTCAAAGTTGGTGGAATCTAACAGTTTTGCTACTTCCAGGTGATCCAAGGTTTGGAAGCGATCGCGGGCTTCTCGTGTTATTCTATCACATACTTCCTTGGCATCAGTACGCCGACATGATAACTTTCTGCGCTTGTTTTCTGAAGCACACGTTTCTTCAGAAGTACCGGTACTAGCAATGTCTTCTACCGATTCCCTGATGTTGTTGATCACTTGCATGAAGTGTGACACAGCGGAATTTATCTTCACGGCATCAGCTGTTCTTGACTGCAACTGATTGTACATAATGTCCACATGTGGCATCAATTTATGAAAGAAATGTAGCCAAAATATGAATTCCTCGTCTTCTAAGCTGCGACGAAGCCCGTTTGCCTGCAGGCAAGTTTTATAGGATGGGGTTTTCTCCAGCATTAATAAACACTCCCTTATGGATACCCTTTGCTCGTACACCACATTTACGGTGCGCGACCTGAAATTCCGTCTAGTCGCTGGTCCAGTTGGAATTCTTCGAGCTGCCACTGCTTCTAAAGCAGACATCCGTTGCGGCAACATTGAGAAGAAAGCAGGGAACGCTGACAGGTGAGCGAAGAACATCCTAGCCGACTGATTCTGCGAAGCTGTATGTTCCATTGTTAAATTCAGTTGGTGTGCATAGCAGTGGATGTAATGTGCGTTGGGATAGCAGGCTTTTATCTTTGCTTGCACTCCACCTTTACCACCACTCATTACTGATGCCCCGTCGTAGGTCTGCGCAATAACTTTGTGTGGTGTAGCGTTAAACATGTTGTCCATTACACTTCAAATACATGATGCAAGGGAATCCGCATTCTGACCTTCTGGTTTAAAGAAGCCCCCAAAACGTTCGTATGGAATACCATTTTTCTCATACCGCAATACCAACACTAACTGTGTCTGCTCTGAAACATCTGTAGTTTCATCCGCCATCACACTAACAAAATATGCTTGCTGCATTTCTTCTGCTATCACTTCTCTGCAGATTTCTAGCATGCAGTCCAACAGCTCGCTCTGGATGGTATTTGAGGGCCCTTTGAAAACTCTATTAGTTTCAATGTGCTCCTTTACTGCACTGCCTATACTGGAAATTAAATCTACTAGGCCCAAGAAAACGCCAGGATTGTCTGAATTATCACTTTCGTCGTGCCCTCTTAAAGCTAATTCAAACGCACCACAAAACTTAATGCAGTCTATAATTCTGGATAGCACATACCTGTTCTTCTCCACTTGTTGATTGTGCTTTTCTTTTTCTTCATGATAAGCACGGCTTAATAGTGTTGCAATATTAACTGTTCCTAAAGCACTTAAATTTAAAGAATTATTGATGTGTTTCTCGCTGTCATTATGCTTCCTCATTAAAGCGCTTAGATGTCCAAGATCTCTAACACCCACTGTTCCCCAAGAATCACTATTGCCAAAACACAAACAAGGGAAACAGAAAAGGGCATTTCTAATTTCACACCCGCACACCCAATAGTTTTCATACACTTTTCTATTAAATTTTCTAGTGTATGCAGATTTGTTAGAAGTGGCTTTCTGAGCAATATCTAAGTCCGGGGTAGGTCTACCTAACTTCTTTACCTTAGTTTTTTCTTCAAGAGTTCTGGTTGAAAATGGGGTTTTCAAGAGGCTCTCCACTGAGTTTTCCATATTGCACAAACACGCAAACAAACTCAACACATATACTCATTCCTCATACAAAATTAATTAAGTACTGCACACAATAACACCTGCAATTACAAAATATTCACGAACTCGGAAACACTTGGTCTGACAGCGCAAAAACAGTACTACTCAGTATTACCAAAAGCATTAAAATGAAACCAGCAACGCCGTAATGCAAAATCACATGTTATTTTGCTATAGTGAAATTTATGAACTAGACATCACAATAATCATGTCCTTATTTTGACGGCATAAAAATTATAATTTTTATAGTACATCGATTAACAAAATGTGGCTATAGAATAAGTAGGTTGGGAGTATTGAAAGACCTTCTGGCGGGAACAGCTGATGGCTTCCTCTGCTTTTTTCATCCCATTTTCTTTGAGCGATTCCCTCTTAAATCCTATTGCTGAGTCCAGATAGTGCCACTGGCCACGTTCACATTCCGTGTGACCAGTGCTGCCTCTCTGTGGTCGAACAAAGAATCGCTGTGATGACTGGTCTTAGCTGTTTTCCCAACAGCACATCCAGAACACAAGGGAAAAGTTGGGCGCGCATGCGCAGAAGACAAAATTCACGCTTCCTGCCAATAAACTTGGAAATTCTCGCTGGGCTGTGATCTGCACAGCTAACGCCGTGCACGGAGTGGAGCGCACGCCTAGATACCTCGAACCGTACATGTTCTGAACCTCGTAGTGAGGGGAGTAGAAATATTTCCTATTCTTTGCTTGACGTCTATTTTAAAGCGTTGTATTTGTAGATAATAGGCCTACTATTAAAATAATTTATTTTCAAATAAAGCAATGTGCTGCAGCTCTTCAGCACATAAGGAGCGGCCGCCCCTGATGATTAGTGTTATTTGATGTATGCCCGGGCTTACCCTATACGGTGCCGTAATGTCGTTTCTTACGCTCAAGGTGTTTATATAACCTAATTAATCTAGTTAATCTACTTAATGTATCACCTTAATATTATTCATATTACTATGTTGTCTTAATGTGTTGTCGGCCTTACCCCGGTAGCGGAATTTTGGTTACTGGGTGCCGATATATTCTACCTCAATTATACTTATTTAAATGTATTATAATGTATTATCGGACTTACCCTGATGACGGGTTTGTCGGTCATCAGGTGCCGAGACGCGTTATCTTAACACTATTTATCTTACTTATGGTAGAAAAAAATGGTTGCTATTACTAAGCCGAGTGGGTGGCCTTACTCTTTTGCCGAAATGTGCTGTGCTATAATTTAGCAACAGCGGTTAGTGAATTTGCTTAATCCTAAGTTGCGTACCAAAATGTAACTGTCTTATTTCCTAAATTCTGACCAGGGCGATCGCCTGAGGCAATTTACGTCCTCAGATCACCACCCGTACGTATTCTAGAAACACCGGTTGTCTCTAGAACCGCCGGATTCCGCCCCCTTAATTCTAGTTGTCGACGTCTATTCTAGGTCTTACTAACTAGTACTAATATAGTCACAAGCGGCTTACGGTGCCACAAAGCGAACCGTCTCGCCTGCTGTATCTTCCTGCTCATTACCGTTGTCTTTCATACGTTGTCGTAGTTGGGTCGCCCACTTTAACCCCTGTGAGTTGCTCGCTATGCTACTCATTTAATGCCCTAGGCTGCCCGCTGCGTCGCCATTTATGTGGGCATTGGACATCGTCCAATGGCATAATATTTTCTTTGCCTTCATTGGCAATAGTAGTATTCTCTTCGCCTTTATTGGCAACCGTAGTGTGCTTTTCGCAGTAATAATAATCTCTTCGCCTTTATTGGCAACCGTAGTATGCTTTTCGCAGTAATAATAATTTCTTCGCCAATGTTGGCCGCAATAATACTTCACTCCCGCGCGTAGGAGTCTTGCTTCCCGCTGTAGAAGCCCTACTTACTTATAGTTAACTAAGAGTCAAGTCCTAGTTTGGTCGTCCCTAGGGTCAACTCCTGGGTCCGGTGTGGAGCTAGCTATTTCTCCCACCATCCTCAGAAAGTCTCCCCTGCAGGTCTTGGCTTCGACGACCGTGGCACATAGTGGGTGTAGCATCTCTTCGTCCTGGGAACAGGCTAGGCCCCCTAGGATTCCGAAGCTTGCCCGCGCCAGGCCGTGAATGCCTCAACCTTACGTGGTTCGTCTGTTTGGTCTAGTCGTTAAGTTACTAGGGTAAGGCTCATCATCGCCTTTTTACTCTCAAAGTGTGGTGCCTTTGGCCTTTTGCTCGTGCCACTATCACCAATCAGAGTGTTATGAGATTCCTTTTTATATATAAAATATAAGTGTAACCTGTAAATAATTTGCTGTGTATAAAATGTAAAATTTTTCAAGTGTTTTGGGGTTGTAGAACTTCTAAGTGCATAGACTACTTTAGGCCTCCTGTTGCTACGTCGGATTTCCAGCGATAATGCTCTGTTAACTTTTATGGAGGCGTTAGTAGGGTCTATGGTGTTAGGTTCCCTGTTATTAGGATACGGGGGTCGTTATTCGTTGAATAGGCTTGAAGCAAGGTAGGAAGAGGTTGCGCATCTTTGAGCTCCTTTATAAATGGTGGCCTGAAGCCGGTGATGCTACCAGGATTGCTCTTACAATGAGTGGACGGGGGCAGGTATTTCCCGGGATTGCAAAAATATAAAAATTCCATGCAGGTTTGATAGTAATAACCCTTGGTATATGGATGGGATACTCCATGCATGTATCTGGATATGAGGCATATCTGCACTCATGTAAGGATAGGTATAGGGTGAGGCGTAATAATAATATGTCCCTTTCATGCGGGATTATTTAATAGAAAAAAAAAAGAATTGTTAATATGTAAAGTTGGCCTCATCTCTCACTTAGAGATGCGCATTACGCTTAATTATCGTTGTCCGACACACCCCTAATACTCGGGTGTTAGCATTGGGGTCCAGGGCGTAGTAAGCCCTCTCTTTAAACGCATGAAGCCTATCAACCCCGATGTATACTTTGTAATGTAGTGTAGCTGTTTTCATCGTGTCTGTATGTCTGTGTTGGCTGATGTTGGAAGTGGGAAGGCTATGGAAGGGGAGTAAGGTATTAAAATGGTAGCCTGTGGGTGGTGTATTAGTAATCCCGCTGGGATTGTCCACCTATGCTTTTGTCATTCTCCCTTGGTCCATGTCTTGATAGCCTCTAATGATTTTTGAGAACTAAAATCGAGAAAGGAAGTTATTAGGGGGGTCTTGTTTCCTCAGAGCCTCTGTCTGTGTTCGCTCCTGATTAGTGAGCGCGTGTGTGTGTGACTATGTTCCGCTACACCACGCGGACGGTTGGTCTGTTATAGGCTAAGTCCTAATGTGTATCGCGTGTCTGAGTGTCAGATGGCGTGGGCACTTGTCAACATCTTTGAGATATGTCCCTATGGCCCTACGATAAGTCCGGTGTTAAAGATGTCTATACGTTGCTAAATGTCACAATTGTTTTTGCAGTGCTAAAAAATGTGTGGCATTATGATTGTTTTGCGCTTGTGATTTCATGGTCACTGCCGATATAACAATAGTGTCTGTCGGCAGCAGTGTGGCAATGCGGTGAAACCTGCAAGTCAGTATTTTCGTCATGTTGTGCTTTCATTTGTTTGTGTACGTGACTTTTCGCCAGTATGTGAGTGTTGTCACTGTTCGGTATTCCGGGCGGACCAATGTAGCAATTCGTCCTATTTAGCTAGTACTGTTGTGTGGCCACTATTCCATAAGACTTTTGCCTTACGAAATTTTCATACCTGTGTCTGGGAAATCTATTTTCTATGTCAGGTGTAATTGAAATTTATGCACGGTGTTTGGCCGGAGGAAATGTGGTATTCCCTGTTTATGTACTTGTATGGGCCGATGTCGGTGTGATTGGAAGCCCGGATAGTTGTTTTCCATGGTGTCCAATTTTTACTGGGATTTGGACCCGTGATCCCATGTGATTCTCTGTGTTCTCTGTCTGCGTTGTGTTTCTGGGATTGAGGTGTCCTCAGTGTGGTTTTTGCTTGTGTCTCTCGTACCAAAAATACCGTTGGTTAGTTAGTTTTTGGTTCGAGTGTGGTGTGTGATTATGAATTCGGACCCGGCTTACTGTAAAGGCTTGGTATGACGATATCTATGCCGTATATACCATGGCACATGTATCGTGTATTTGCAATGCGCAAATGAAAGTACGCATTGCCGTGAAGAGTTTGTGTGTTTTTGAATTCTCCTCGTAGTGTAATTTGGGGAGTCATGAGGTCTTTGGATCTGACGCGAATGATGGCGTTTGTTCCTGTTAACTTGGAGTTGGCTTAGTCCGTCTTTACGCGTGAAGGTTGCCCAGTCACGCGTGTCTTATCGCTGACAGCGGTAGTGTTGAATTACAATGGCGTGCGCACTCATTTGTTACTTGTCCTGACCATGCTCATGTTTCCGGCACGTGTATGTGTGAACTTGAGTGCTGTCTCTGTAATTGCGGGTGAGGCTTTCCGCAATGGAAAAGAACCTTTCATTACCTACATTCGTGTCCCCAAATTTTGTGTTAACTGTGACGTGGGTCGAATATATCCCTATCCATGGTACAAAATGTCGTTATACACGAGTGTCTCCGGGCTGCTAGTCGCGTGTTTGGTGACTAGGTGTCGGAAGTGATTTTGTTGTTTTCCGTTTATGGATATCTGTTAGAGTAACTGTCCCCATCTGTTTTAGATTCCATACTTTCCTATCCTGCAACCAAACTGTTTTAGATTCCTTAGTTTCCTATCCTGCAACTGGATAGCTACCCGACCTTACATTCCTGGTATTCAGGAGGTTGCGGGTTTTGAGACCGTCTTTAACCAGAGTAATTGTTTCTGGTGCCATTCTAGGATGTGTCTCCGGGACAGTTTGGTAGTGTATTACTGTTATGTGGCAATGTAAATTGAATGTGTGTCTTCCAAAAATATGTAGGGTTTCCCAAAGTCTGGGATTTTCACCCTATGGTGCGTTTGCGTTTTAGCTTGCTTGTTGTTATGGAGGTGAAAAAAAGTCATGTTATAGGCAGTGTAATGTGTCACGTATGCCTATGGATTAAATACATACAGTTCAACTTGGCCACTTTCCTTTCTCGGGATTAATGAGTGAGGCAAAAAAAATGAGTTATGCCCCGCTCCGGATTAAGAGAGCACTTTGAAAAAAAAAGAGAATCTATATTGTATCTCGCCTGCACACTGCTTTATGCTTATTAAAAGCGGGTTGCCGGGCGGCGGTAGTCTGTAAAAATTGTGTCGTAAACAATATCAAAAATGTTTAAAAATGAGAAGTGGGGCCTGAGTGTACTACTCACCCATTTGGTGACGTTAGTACTACAGCAATCTAGTTACGTCTCAGGGGAATCTACTGACACTGTCTAGTACACCCTGGGAAGGCCATTGCCAGACGTATTTGATACATGTGTATCCCCGTCACGAGCAAAGCCAGTGCACTATGGGAGTCGAAACTCCACTCCAAAGCAATTATAACCTTACCTTGGCATTGAATATATAATTTTCAAAAGAAAAATACGTATTGTCCGTTGAGCCATTATATATTTAAACACAAATTGTGCTAAATGTTCCGGCATAACTCAACAAAATGACAGTGTTTTGCCCCGGTGTGCAATTGGGCTCTTCAGTTGGTTAAAGCACACCTCATCAAATTTTTGAAAAATAGTTTGCGATTCTTAATTCTTGCCACGGTTATGGCTCTCGCCCGTCACAAGAGAATCTATCAAACTGTGGGACCGGAACATAGAACATTTAGTCATTTCTACTTAGAAAGACCCGCCTAAGCTCTATGCTGTGATTTGATGCTTAAGCTGTGTTCAGAATAGCTCTTTCCGGCCTGAAGCCGCGTGGCTCACCTGATTGGCTTCCGCTTGGCTTCGCATATTAAAAACTTTACGTTATGCAAGTTATAGTGTGAACCAACTATGACCAATAACCATTGATGGCCTGAGAAAAAAAAATGCTAGGGGCCAAAAAAAAACAAGAAGGATTTAGAATTATGCACTTCTGATTTAGCCATGTTGCACTGCATATACATGAAAAAATGTGCAGTTTATGTTTGTGAGTCTCTGTTTGTCTATTGTCGTATTTCTCAGTGTAAACGAGCTTACGTGTACCTATAATGCAGGTGCAAGTGATATTAGTTTTTTTTTTGTGACCCTGGTGGAAGTCGTTATTCCCGTCCGAGCGTCCTTGCTCTGAAAGGTGAACACTTTCGCCCAGTTACTAGGGCATAGGCCCCTGAAATCCACTGAGGTGCTCCTTTGCTATTTTCCGGAGGATTTTGTAGCAAAGTGAGCCTGGGCCTACTTCCACCGTAATGTCTGACTGTTGGTCTGAGTGTGCCCGTGTTCGAGGGACTGCTTGCGCTCTGCGCTACCCTGGTAGAGTTTACGGGGGTGTGTGTATTTTTGACTGAGTGGTTTTGTGGGGTAGGTAATAACACCTTTCTTATACCCCGTGTACTGTGTGTTAGCGCCTGGTCACAATGTGCGGGCGTGCGTTGTGCATCCTGAGGGCCTGAAGGCAACACCCTCTTATGCATTCGCACCTGGGGTACGGATGCCGGTGCCCGCTTCCGTTCTGGCAAAATTGCCCTTTGGACTAGCGGCAAAGGTCGTTTGATTGCCTGTGTTCGCCCTAGCCATGTAGTGGCGTGTAGTCTGACCGCTTTCTGGCCTATGGCCACGGTAGACTCCTGCCATTGTGTTTGCCCACTTGTGTAGGTGTATGTAGGCTTAATGTGCTGTAGGGCGGGCTCTACGTCCTCAGCCCATGACGTGGTTACCTCCCGTTGTCTCCCTGTTATGTAGTGTGTGTCTGAGAGTCCTGGCCTCAACTCCCTCTCGTCCGTCCGTTCCGAGGGGATTGGCGTAGGTTCTGCTGCCCGGTTTGGCAAAATTGCCTTCCGAACCGGAGTTAAGGGATGTGTAATGGTGTAACTTTGTCCCCGCAGTGTATTGGAGTCTAACCTGGCCGTCTTCTGGACTGTGGCCACGGTGGACTCCTTCCCATGTGTGGCAGTACATGGCGAGAGGGACATCCTCGCAAATTGCCGAGTTAGCGTATCTACGTTTATGCCCTCTCTCGGCTGGTCTGGTGGCTCTGCCATGTACTCAAAAATGGCCTAGTGAGCCCGGAGTTCCTTATGTTCGCCCCAAATTTGGACGTACTGCCTGTTGAGGCTCATGGCCTGCTGGCAAACTGTTGTATCAATGTGCTTGTGCTTTGAATAGTTCTGTGGCCGCCAGTTGGAGAAACGCTTGTTCGCGAATTAACTCCCTGTACTGAGTGTGTAAACTCGTGTAGTGCACCCTCATGCTCTCGAGGGTTGCATTGTCTACTACAGGACCATGTGTGGTGATCAATCGGTCGTGTATTCTGTGTGTTTGGATACGGATCCTATTGAGATGTTCGTGTATGTGCCTCAAGTGCTTATGTGCCCATCTTAATTGCGCTGTCCTACCCTCTGACGGAGTGTATGGCTGTTTGCCCTGTATTGCCCCGATTTCTGTTTGGAGTGCCCGTATCTGTGTTTGCCGGCTTTGTATGTGCCTCTGGCATCTGAGCAATAATGCTAATAATATTGGCGTACCCCTACTGCCTCTATGGCTTACAATCTCTGTTGTTTCTGCATGAGGTGCCATTCTGAATGAAGTGTATGCGTCTTCTAAGAAAAAAAACTGTGCGTGTTTGTCAGTGTATCCTGTGTCTCTCTGATTCTTTCTGGGGCTGGGGGGTTGGTTTGCTAAGAATTTCCCCTGTGTAGATAGTGCGAAGCAAAAAAAACTGCTTTCTGTCTGAGAAGAAAAATTTTTTTTTTCAGTCTCGCTTGGCTATATGCGGTACGGGCCGTTTTGACCACGAGAACTCGTTGTATGAGCCCTATTTTACTGTGCGTGGTACCCGGCGCCCACCAATCTGTTTTAGATCCCTTAGTGGGGGGTAGTTAGATCTAAAACGGATGTGTTATTGTGTTAATTTATAAGGGGGTGCCTAAAAGGGGGTAGCTTCCCGTAGCTGGGTAAGATGACCAGTGTAGAGTGTTGTTTAGTGTTAGGATGCTAGGGGGTGCTCCTATAAAAGACGTAGGTGTATTTCAGGGGATGAAACTTAGTGTACAGGTCAACGTGCTAGTCTCCCAGCTGATTGGAGATAGTTATATAACCGACGTGCACGCGTCAGCTATGTGGCGGCACGCTGCTTCTGGCAGTCGGGCCGCTACGGGAAATACAATGATACCTGAGCTAGCAACTGTTTGGCTACTGTATGTCACGTCTAATCGTGACGGGGGTCAGGAAGGACTTTAGGACGTAAAGAGGCGTGTAAACAGTAAGACAAGTGTAGAGTACTGACCAAGTATTTATTGGTCAGTTAATATGAAATTATGAGTCCCTTTTAGGGGAATGTGATGGATCTTATAAGTATAAGTGTACAAGTCTGTGAGGTAGGTCACAAAATATAGGAACTCTGAACACTGCTGACTCACCTGATGATAACAGCTAGGGCCTTCGGCGGACGCACTGTATAACTGGTAATTGAGAGAGAGTGTCCTCCTTAAGGTCCTCTTCTTATAAGCTTCGGTGTTGTGCTGTCAGCATTCCGCTGGGATAGATGCCCCAGTTAATTATGTGTAGCTGTTTGTGGTGTGATGCAAGTATTTGGCAAGCTTTCCAGGCTGGTTAGCTGCCCTTGCGGTGTTAAAGATGTTGTTCTGGACTTACGAGATTTGCCAGTTAGGGGTGGTTTAAATAGATGATGGGGGGATGGCCTCCAGGGGGTGCAGACCCCTGGGGGACTGTACAACATTTACTTGTTTACAAATACTAGAACATTTACATTTAGTAGCAAGGGGAAAATTTGTCCTATGCTATGATGGTGCCATCTCTAACATTTATCTTTAGAGTTAATTGTTAGCTAGTCCTAAATATCATTAATTAATAAAAGAGATGCGTTTATTACTAAGAAAATCAAGCTATGTGCACAATGTTGCAGAATTTAAAACAACTATACTAATACAACACAAATGCATACAATAATTCAGCACTCCTATGGTTGTGCAATTGGCACTGCCTGCGTACTCGATTTGTTACTGTTTGTAACAAACGGTCATAGTGTCAAAGTGTTAAGAAAATAGAAAATATAGGAAAGCCTGCAAATGCGATAGTAATTAAACAATTACATCGACTCATGTTGCTACTAATCTGATGTGTGTGCTTAAGTTATCACATCACCAATTAGTGGTCGACTATTCATGTGAAAATGTATCAAAATGTATCTACAATAGCTTAACAATATCTAAGTGTTGACATTTGGTCCAGAAAAATAGTTTATTTTTAATGTTTATAAATTTTATTTAGGTTCAGGGGGAATTATAAGATTTGTTAGTTTTCAAAACCCTATTTTTGATTATTAGAGTTTCACACAATTATTTATTCCTGCCAGTATTGTTGTTCAGTTTATGGACCTTTAAAAGCGTTTAGTGTATTCAGGTAACGTTTGTATCCAACTTAAGCAAATAACTCAATAGTTCAATAATTTACGAGACACCCTGTGTCTTCACCAATATTTCATCACACTTATTAGACATCCTATGTCTTCACCAATTACTTTACCCTTATTTCGGATCCATTGATCCAGGCGCCTTCGGTTTTGGTACGACTTTAGTCAGTTCATTACCACCGATATAACCACAATAACAATGTCGGAGGTATTGATCCACCGTCACGACTCATATGAAATGAAAATCCACAGCCTGCTTCCAGTCTCCGACCGGGTCAGGAATGGAATGAATGAAGCCCCTATCTAGCGGCGAGGATATGAACTGTGCCGGCTGCCGAGGCCTGACGCACTCCTCTGGGGCAATGATTAAATGAATGACGGATGAAATGAAATGATAGTGGAGAGTGTTGCTGGAATGAAATGTTGACAGGGAAAACCGGAGTACCCGGAGAAAAACCTGTCTGCCTCCGTTCTGTCCAGCACAGATCTCACATGGAGTGACCGGGATTTGAACCACGGACTCAGCGGTGAGAGGCCGACGTGCTGCCGCCTGAGCCACGGAGGCTGCCCACGACTCATATAATACTCTTAATTTACAAAAGTGTGGAATGCTAATAGATACACTTTTGAATTGCTGGTAATAAAGATTATGTGTACAGAAAACACATCCTGACAACGCTCTAAATAAACATGAAGGTTTCTGATACAAGCTAACTGTGTGTGTGCATTTATAAAATTGCCTCTTCCCTGAATAAAATCGAACCTGCGTTCATTTAGTTACAAAATACAATTTAATTCATTGCCTGCGTGGCTTCTTTTAAAGAAATAAACCTGTTTTCAAGTATTGTTCTGGCCAATAAATGTGAATAACGGAACTCTGCATTCCACTTGTAATAATGTCAAGAATCTCACAGCCTTCTAAAACAAAATATTAATCCACTGCCTAGAATCGAGTATGCTGTGTAGTGAACTTTGCTCGTAACCTTGGCCTTGATTTAACATTGTCAAACTAGTTTATTTGTCATCAGCCTGACAAAATAAAAGTTGATAATACCTGTTTTTAAATGATACGAATGAGCATTGAAAATCCAGCCTTCCTGGCGTCTATAAATGTTTAATAAAACTATTAATTTCCACACGCGTCTTATAATTAGCTACCTGTATTGTGCACTAAATAAATGAAACCAAAATAAACTAGTCTACTGTTTTACAGTCTTACAATACGCTATAATAATTTGATCTGACTTACAGATTCAGCGTCACTTGGTTCGAGTCCCGCCATGAGATGTTGTATGCGGTCTCGTGTATGGCTTTAGGTTACCATTTCATTGTGTCTGGACATCCTCCGCCGCCATTCCCCCACGCATGATTTAGCAATCACATGCCATTGCGTGGTTGGTGTTGTATCTGAAGATATGCAGGTTCATCATTATTGCGATGTTAGCGTTGGTAAAAATGTAGCACATAATTAAATAAAACTGTCGCGCACTGCAGCTAATATGCGGTAAAAAATTGCCCATTTTCACTCCACCACTGGCTCTAGTCTCTGTCGCTTGTGCGACACTCACTCGTGACTTGCACTGATATTTACACAAGAAAATATTAACAAAATTAATCAAAATCAGTGCCCATCCGGCAAATAAAGATTGTACTTGTAGATTTTGTACAGTTATAAAGTTAATTAAATACACAGTTTATAGAACACTGAAATATGTGTGTTTGTGCGTGAGAATGAGACCATGCGGTCGCAAAGTTTTCTTCACAAAAGTCCATCATTTCACCTCAGATAATAATAAAAATATTTTACAGTTTTCGTAGTGGTGAATGTCTTCAATCCATAAACTATTACACAATACCATGATGGCTATCCATACGAAAGTTATACGTAGATTTTTCCTGCCACATGGTTTCCTTTCACTTGTGCTCCATCATGCACATGTTGTCTCTTCCACAGACGAATGGGAACTGATGTTACCAAATATGGCGTGCTCTCAGTACATGAGCTGGCCGCGTAAATTGATAGTTTCTTCGATTTACGAAGTATGCTGTACTTCAAATATGCAGAATTACTTGGTTATAATTATTGTTGATTTTTGGAATGTGAAAAATAAGTAAAAATATAATCATAAGCGATATTGCTTCAGCTTCTTCCCACCGCTCGCAGGGTATGCTCAGTTACATTTCAGCATAAGTTTTAGTCTCTGTTGTCTGAGCAAACATGCATCAACGGGCGCAGTATTTAGATCTAATTTGCTCTCATCATCATCATCATCTTCATTTCCCCCTTTGCAGCTGACACTGGGTGGGGGCAAATATAGTTCCTCTCCACTTTGTTATGTCGTTCCACCATTCCTCTTCCGATTCGGTGTTCCAATCCAGGTTCCGTTTACTAATGCTATTCTTCACCGAGTCCATCCAACGCATTTTTGGTCTTCCTCGTCCTCTCTTCCCTGTCATCCGTCATTCCAGTGCTCGTCTTGGTAGCCTTACTTCATTCATCCGTTTGACATGTCCAAGCAAATCTCAATCTGTATTGCTCCAGTTTGACATTTAGTTTCTGTACTCCCAGTTCTTTCCGTATATCTTCATTTCTCACTCCGTCTCTCCTCGTTTTCTGGACCATACTTCTCAGGAATCTCATCTCAGCTGCCTGTACTCTGCTCTCATCCCTCTTAGTCATTGTCCAAGTTTCTGCTGCTTATGTCATTATAGGAACATACTATGCTTTGTACATAACTTCTTTAGCCTTAATTGGTATATCCTTGTTCCATACTAGTCCCCGTACCTGTTGATAGAAGCACTCCCGAGTTGTATTCTTCTGTTAATTTCCAAATCTAGTCTTCCATCTTCAGTCAGTTCACTTCCGAAGTATTTGAAGTGTTTCACCACTTCCAATTCCTTATCTCCTACTGTGATTACTCCTTTTCCTTCTTTCTTACCTCTACTCATCACCATTGTTTTACTCGTCTCCACATTTATCTTCAATCCCCATTGCTCAATCTTTTCATTTATTACGTCTAACTGTTCTTGTACCTCGATCTCATCCTCGTCCCAGATCAGAACATCATCTGCAAACTGCATTACCTTCATCTTAGCCCTACTATAGTCTTTCATTGCTGCCTTCATGATGCCATCCATCACCATTAAGAACACTAATGGTGACAAAACACTTCCTTGCTTTAGTCCAGTGTCAATTTTAAACCATTCCGATGTCCCGATTCTAGTCTTCACACTACTGTAGCAATCCATGCACATTCCTTTTATCATGTCTCTCAGTTCCTTGCTTATCCTCCTATTTGTTAAGCTTTCCCAAACTTTTGTTCTAGGGATGCTATTATAGGCCTTTTCTAGATCAATAAAAGTCATTATCATATCATTCCCATATTCCCAACTCTTTTCAATGTTCTGTCTCAAAATGAAAATGGGTTCCACTGTTGACCTGCCCCCTCTAAGTCTAAACTGCTCCTCCTCTATTTGTCTTTGTACCTTTACTCTAATTCTTTTTTCTAGGATTCCTTCCATTACTTTGGCAACATGCCAGATGATGGTGATTCCTCGGTAGTTACAACACACCTTCCTGTCTCCTTTCATGAATATTGGCAATATTATTCCCTTTTTCCAGTCTTCATGAACTTTCTTCTCTCTCCACACACTCCTGATAAGTCTTTATGTCCTCTGCAGTCCCACTGGTCCTGCCGCCTTGATCATTTCTATTGCCACTTCGTCGATTCCCACAGCGTTCCCCATCTTCATCTTCCTAACTGCCCATTCCACTTCTGTCATAGTAATGTCTGGTTCTTCTTCTATTTTTTCCTCCACCGTTTTGACTGTTTGTGTAACTTCTCCGCATGCCTGGCGTCTCAGAATCAACAGCTCACTGAAATATTCTTTCCATCTGTCCGTTATCTCTTCTGGTTTTGTCAATATTTCACCTTCTTTGTTTTTCACGAACCCAGTGTTCACCTTTTCATTTCTTCCACATTTTATAATTCCAAACAGCAATTTCTTTCCACAATTTAAATCCTCCCTTATTTCCTGAGTGAATTCTTTCCAGCTTTTCTTCTTTTCCTCTGCAGTTACTTTCTTGCATTCCCTGTTTGCTTCTATATATTTTGCTCTACTTTCTTCAGTCTTTTTAGTTTTCCAATCCTTCCATGTTTTCTTCTTCTCCCTTACCTTTTCTTTCACTCTATCATTCCACCATTTTGTCGCCTTTTCCCGTACCTTTCCTGGTGTTCTACCACTCGTTTTCTCTGCACTGTTTACAAATGCACTCTTGAACTTTTCCCATTCTTGTTCCACACGGGTAATATCCGTCCTTGGTATCTGTTCTTGCAATTCTTTCCTAAGCTCTTCTGCAGCCTCCTTTTCCTTTAGTCTCCAGACCGTAATCTTTCTTTCCCTTTTTTCTGGTAATCTCATAACTTTTCCTACTTTTAATTTTGCTACCACTGCCCTATGGTCTCCTCCAAAGGCTTCCTCTGACATGACTGTGATATCTATTAGCTCTTTCCGATGTCCTTTTTCGACTAATATATAGTCTATCAGAGTTTTCGTTCTCCTATCTCCCCATCCATACTTCGTTATCTTCTGACTATTTTCTTTCTGAACCACGTATTCCCTATAATTAATTGGTTCCGCTGGCAGAAGTCCATTAAGAAATCCCCTTCTGGATTCTTACTGCCATAACCATATGGTCCCAAAATCTTCTCCCATCCTTGTCTGTCTCTTCCCACTTGTGCATTCAAATCTCTCATTACAATTATTTCCTTATCATCTATATATTTTTCCATCTATTCTAGCAATTCTTCTAAGTTCTCTTCTTTATTCCCCGTTTGTGGAGCTTATACTTGAACCAGATCTTTTGTCCCTGTCTGGAACTGTATCCTTCCTATGATTATCCTGTCACTTATCTTCTTCACCTCCTCCTCATACTCTAGGACATCCTTTCTTAGACTCATTCCTACTCCATTTTTTGCCTCCTGTCCTCCATTGTCAAACAGCCTATATCCTTCCTTTAGTTCTCTTTCCCCTTTTCATTTCCATTTCGTTTCACTGATACCGAGGATGGCTATATCTTTCTCCATCATGAAGTCCACTAGCTCCTCAGTCTTGTCTGTCAGGGTTAAGATGTTGACGGTCCCTACTCGGATGTATTTCATTGCTGGTCGTCCATTTCTCACAGCTCCCCCAGCATCTGAAGAACTGCGCGTCGCCTGCAGGGTACGCCCTAGCATTTTCCGAGGCTGAACCATATTTGCTATCATTGTAGGCTTTTATTAAGATGGGGTCGCCACTCCCAAATGCATTTTATAGCCTACTGCCAGGTATGAACTAGGCCGCTCCTAACATGGAGAATAGACGCCTTTTGTAGCCGCTCCTCAGGAGTACAGACGCTACGGGTGTCCATAATATGGACTCATATCTTTTACTCTATTAACCCCGAGCACTGGGTTGCCTCTTCCGCCAACTTCGCTGTACCGAAGGACTCCTTCACCATCGCAGGTGTCGTTGAGTTCTTCACTCATACCCTGAGCTGGGCCCTCCATATTTATAACCCCTGGAGAGAGGGTGTCCCACTCAGTAAAACACTGTATAACACTTGCTTGTGTCCCAACACATTATGACACCGCACTCCTCACTGAAAACACTGTATATAACCACACTTCCTTGTATTGCATCGCCTTGTGACACTGCTCTAGTCACACTGTATAACACTTGCTTGTGTCCCATGGTAGTGAACTCTGGGTAAATTCTGATATCTCATACATAAGCTAAAGGTAGCTAATATGAATATAGCTAGAAGAAATACATCGCAACAATGCCAAGAGGGTATCTGTAATTAGGACATAAAGGCCAAGTTAAAAATGCAAGTACTAAATAAAACTATTCGTATAAGCCGACTTACACAATAGCAAACCTGTTGTAAAAAATGCTAGAGGTTTCATTACCTAAAAGGTTAATGAGTTTGGCTATAGAGGGTAAGAAAATCAGAGGCAAACCTAAAAAGGTATGGTTAGAATTTTTAATCTTTCCAGGCTTGGAATCGAATTAAAAACAACCCTGGTTATAATTTGAAATCCATTCCAGGATTCGTCTAGAGTGACCGTCAAAAACCATGTAAATCTATTTCCTGATTAGGTTAAGTGTAAATCAGTGTAGTGTATGGTTTTGCGTAAATGTCAATGTAAATACGTGATATTTAAATGTATTTCATATAACCTGTGTTATTATAAGTGTCCGTAGTAACAGTTAAATGTAACAATTAAGGCTATAGCATGGCTTGGTAATTAGCAATTGGGTAAGTAGCTATAAGAAATGTATAGACTCCCTAGGGCTCAAATATTCTCATACTGTAAGGGTCAAAAGAAAACAAGCGTTGACGAAGAGAGGTCTACAGTAAAGTTAACTGCAAACGTTCGGTACAAGTATGTGAGATTAAATCATTTTAATTTGAAATTGTTGTGAAAACCTGTGTTATTGTAGTGTCTGTAGTATCGTATATATTTGTCAATTAGTGGCAGGATTTGGAAAGAGGCGGCTGTGGCCTTAGAATTAAAGCTATTCCAGTGTTTATCTAGGGTAAACATAAAAAGAATTCCAGCACAATGTGGGCGATTAAATCTGTTAAAATCCGTTTTGTATATGCTAACCTGTGTAATTGTGGTGTCTGTAGCAGCATGTGTATTTCTAATGTAGGTGAGTATTGGAAAGGAAGCAGCCATGGCCTTAGAATTAAAGCTATCCTAGCGTTCGTTTAAAGTAGAAATGAGAAACTATCAAAATCCAGGTACAAGTGAGCAAAATAATTTAAAAAGAGTTAGGGGATTAAACCAGTGTCTTAACATTCACAGCTACAGTCTCTGGCATGTATGTCTTATCAGACAAGCATTGGATTTTAGCTGACTGCTGGTTCCCGTGGTCTCTGTCTCGCTCCAGACCGCCACAATGACTACGAGTAGTTCGGTCTCATTCACGTGTTATTGGAATATTATAGAAATTTACCAGCATGTAATTTAGCGCATTTTGCTCATCAGTCCCGTGTGTTGAGTGCATGTGTTTTTACGTTCTCCACCATTAGTCGCATATAGTTTAGTGTGTTACATATCTCGGTCATCGGTTACGTGTACAGTAGTTGAATATTAGCCCGTGTGCTTAAGTGTGTGAGTTGTAAATTTTACACATCTAAAAAGATGTTCATAAATTAAGTATATTTTACGAATCTCGCGAACGCTTAGTCACGTGTGTGTAGAGTATGGGTTGTTATCGTTCGTTAACTATAATAGTATGTATCGTTACACTATAGTGAGTGGGCAAGTCCCGGATGCGATTATGGTATTGTCATCTTAGGTTTCAGCTTTCCTAATATTGTTGGTTTCTTGAGAAAATAAGTGTTAATCCAGAAAGGATAATGAAAATGAAAACTGAAAAAATCACCTGTTCTGGTAATTAAAGACAATTCATTACTCAACTAGTCACCTAGGTCCAACTAGTCGCAAGTGCACGTGGCCGCCGTTAATGTCTTGCAAAGTTAATATTAACCAGTCAGCTAGCCTGTTGGGGTTAGGGGCTGCTAAAAGCTATTTTACATTACTTTTTTTAATCAATTGCATATGATCGATTAGGCTACATTACAAAAATTATAAAGCCTCCGTGGCTTATGCGGCAGCACGCCGGCCTCTCACCGCTGGGTCCGTGGTTCAAACCCCGGTCACTCCATGTGAGATCTGTGCTGGACAAAACGGAGGCAGACAGGTTTTTCTCCGGGTACTCCGGTTTTCCCTGACAAAATTTCATTCCAGCAACACTCTCCACTATCATTTCATTTCATCTGTCATTCATTTAATCATTGCCCCAGAGGAGTGCGTCAGGCCTCGACAGCCGGCACAGTCCATATCCTCGCCGCTAGATGGGGGCTTCATTCATTCCATTCCTGACTCGGCCGGAGACTGGAAGCAGGCTGTGGATTTCCACTCAAAAAAATTATAAAATCATGCTATATTTGAGTCGTGTGGTATCAAAACGAGATACATCACTGATTTTGAGATTACGGCTGATTTAACCAGTCTTGAGAGCCCTCATTACATGTGGGAAGAGAAAGGTATTCAAAACAGGACACATCATACTGTTCTTAAATGCTGAAGTAGTCGGTTAGTTTCAAAACAAGACAAGTAGATTAATGAGTATCAAAACAAGACACATCTTGGCAGGGTCTATTGCACTCTCTCTGTGCTGCTTATGCAATTGTTTCGTGTTTTGTTAGTGCCGATGTGTTTACATTTGTATTGGTGTGTTAAATCGACTTTTTACTTGTGAAGAGTGATTATTTAATTTTCAAAATAAGATACATCCGATTACTGAGTTGCAAATCAAGATATATACATCAGCAAGTTGTAAAACAAAATAAGACACATTAAATACTGTATTAAAATGCTTATAAAAAGGAAAAATAACAGCATGAGTCATGAAACGTTTGGGAAATGTTTGCCTATATCACTTACAATTTTCAAAAAAGAGGCATATTTATTTGTCAGTAAACAAAGGACTTATTCAGTTTGTTTTTGTCTCCTGAAAACTTTGTTGAAGTGATGTGTCTTTTTTTATACCAGACGCCTCATTTATGGTACGTAACGTTAGACCTCCATGTAAGCTTGCCATTTAATTAAACGTTGTTCAAACCCTAAGCAAATTAGATCACTCTATCGTATTTCAAATCATCAATTATGGCTACGTCGGTCAATCTAATAGGTTAGAACTTTGGGGCCGTTATGTCATAGCACATCGTAAACCATAGCTGCATTCAACAATTCACTAGTGTAAGAAATAAATAATGGTAAATGAAACTCGGATACTTTAAAAATGTAACTATTGCGGTCTACATTATAAGCGGTTGTCCATCCTAAATCCACTCATTTGAAACATATTCCCCTCTCCCCCTCAGGCCATCCTTTTGGGCTAGCTACCTCTCCATATATAATTCTCAATTAATTAAATAATAATAATTATAAAATTAAATATAAATACAGTTCAATAATACTAATAATTTTAAATAATTATTAATACATAAATAAATATTATTTCATTAAATAGTAAATTAATATTTCATTTATCCACGTTATACGGTTAATTACCACCTCGTGATCTCTCAACATGATTTTTCTTGTTAAAACGGCCGCATGACCTCATGACGAGCCATGCGTTAAAAAGTGTACCTACAAGTCAAATAAGTAATAATAATAATTATAATTATAATAATAAAAAATAATATTCTAATAATAAATATTCCATTTATAGGTCTGACGTTCGTTTTTGGCCGGTGGCCGTAAAATCCGCGCATCCACTGTGCTAACCGTTCAACCTCCTTCCTTCTTTCCCTCGTTCCGTCTGATCGTGCGTGCGTGCATGCAGTTGTTACAGCACATGCTCACAATAAGAAGGTTTCCTGGCTGGTCGGAGACCTCTACGCATCAAGCAAGCACCGGCCATAAACAAACGTCAGACCTGTAGCCACGTTACACGGTTAATCACTATTACACAACATCGGGACAGGTTTATTCTTGTTTAAACTGCGCCACGACCTTGAGCAATCCCCACGTGCCGCTATCAACATAGCCATAAGTGTAAAGCAGGTCTGCTTACCATAAATAAATATTAAATAATAAATAAATATTTAAATAAATTAAATAATTAAATAATCAATATTAAATAATACTGTAAATAAATGGGTCTACCAATACCGCGCTCGGTTAGCCTACCCGTTTCTGGTAGGGGTCCCTGACAGGTACTCCCTAAGATTGATTTGTTTAAAAAGACCCTGTTCCCTCATATCACGTTACCTCCGCGAAAGAGCCGCTAAAAAGGGGTCGCCCGTGTCCTGTACCGCTCTCAGGCTTGAAAACGAGTTCCAATGGCCAAAGACTTGCTAGTGACAATAATTGCAGCCTGTAATAATAATTTTCTCTCCCCGTTACGTCATTCACAGTAACAAGAATTTGCCAGTCTGTAACCTAACACCCCTTGCTCAGCTTGTTAAATTCTTACTTCACCAACTTGAACAAGGTAGCGACTAGCTACACCAGAGAAGGATTGACTGTCACAGACATTATTAAAAATACTTCCAGGTCCTAAATCCACTCATTAAAAAACATATTCTTCTCATCATTCTTCCCACTTAGAAAAATATCTCTGTCGGGCTAGCTACCTCTCTATATACAAATGTAATTTAATTACCTAATAATAATAATAATAATAATAATAATAATAATAATAATAATGACTAATATTCCATTTATCCACGTTACCTCTCTCACGGCCTCGGAAGAGGTTTATTCTTGTTTAAACATTAACATAAACTTCAGTGCGGTCATCTATATAGCTAAGCGTGTTAAAGCGAACCTACAAGTTAGATAATAATAATAATTATTATAATGATAATAATGATAATAAAATAAGCGGTGACCATCCTAAATCCAGCCATTAACTATATCCCCCTTCTCCTGCTCAGGCTAATTGGACTAGCCACCTCTCTATATATAACCCCTGGCACTACAGTCCGTGAAGGGCCTAGGCCTATCAAGCGACCGCTGCCCAACCATTTGGCCTGCAGATATTAGGGTGACACGTGATCAGCGCATCGGGTCCCCTCGGCCGTTAATCTTGGTTTTCGTTTTCGGGGCGCTGCCTCACTGTCAGGCAGCTACTCAATTGTCCTCACGAGGCCGAGTGCACCCCGTTCCAGCTCTCACGTCAGTTACTAAAATCCCTGACGGAGCCGGGAATCGAACCCGTGGCCTCCGGGTGAGAGGCAGGCGCGCTACCCCAACACCACGGGGCCGGCTATCTCTATATATAAGGTGCGTTCAAAAAGTAATGAGCCGGAGGCATATTTACAGAAACCAGTACCTGTATGTTGGAAGTATTGGCCCTGGCTGTTGAGGCACTTGTCCCACTGTGACACGAGGCGGTCCAGTTCCGCACGTACAGCTGGACGTCGACGTCCGAGGTGAATCGTTGGCCCCGCAGAGCCCTTTTCAGGGGACCAAACACAGCGTAATCACAGGGAGAGAGGTCTGGACTGTATGGAGGGTGGCCGAGAACCTCCCATTTGAATTTCTGCAGGAGTGCCACGACTGTGTTAGCCGTATGAGGTCGTGCATTGTCGTGGAGCGACCGCGGTGGCTATGGCGTTCACTGTCACTGGGCGGTCCTGGGTAATGCCCCAGACTGGGCATCATCGGCTAACGACACCCGTCCTTCCCTGAAGCACTTCTGCCACGCTTTGACCCTTGCAAGGGACATGCAGTGTTCGCCGTACACTTGTGACATTCGGCGATGAATGTCCGTTCCTCCTACTCCTTCCGCTGTCAGAAACCGAACAACACCTCTTTGCTCTTCGGTTGACGCCTCCATGTCACTGTTTGCAATGCGACTGGCAGCGTTGGACGATTGATGCGTGCTGCTGCTCGCTTTGTATCGTCACGTGACGTGCACGTGTGCCCTCTAGCGACTGGCTGTGACCTTCCACGCTCTGGTCTGAACCACACCTCGTTACACACGCCACGATTAGCCGATGTAGTCACCGGTTTGCGCATTCCTCGTTACTTTTTGAACGCACCTTATAGTTCCCAATTATTTAAATAATAATAATAAATTTTCAGTTCAGCAACGTTACCTCTCTCACGGCCTCGGTATAGGTTTATTCTTATTTACACTGCGCCATGATCTCAAGCAATCCTCACATGCCACTACCAACATAGCCATGCGTCATAAATAACATTTCTATTTAAAAGTTTGGATTCTTTGGGGAAATGAGTGGTTTGTGGAAAAGGGGGTTCATCCCGAGTAATTTGACACCTCACGTGACTATCTCGGATCATTGGTTCGCGAGATATCAGGTCGCGAGCCGGTATGGGGGTGGCTCAATAAGATGTGGTTAGGATTCTTGTTGCTACTCTAATAACACTCAACAATGTTGTAGGTCTACTTAGCCTATATTGCAAGCAATTTCCATTCAATGCCCATCTGTGATATGTTTTCTAGTCAATGCGCATCTCTGAAACGTTTTCTAGTCAATGAGCGTCTGTGATATTTTTTCTAATTAGTAATAGAATGTATTTCATCTTTCTTAAATTGATCCTGAGTAATGAGTAGGCCTAAGGTTAAGGTCACTACGTACTCTTACACGATGAAAAAGTCCATTTTTGTGGCATCACTTTACTAAGTATTCTCTGGGTTTATGCTAAAGTTAAAGCTATGACTTATGTCACATATAAAAAGCGGTATATTCTGAGCTGTTTTTGACCATGTAGTGCTACTTTGCTTTTATAGGATGTGTGAAATGAATACAAATTTGGACAGATGCATTTTCAAAAAAATGTTCTTTATGTTGCTTCAGGTACACATTTCTCAGTTGTTTTTCAATCAAATATTCTCTCGAATTTTGTTCTCATACTTGGAATGGATCATGGCAGATGAGTAACCACTTTGTTTCATTATTATTGTGACAGAATGCAAGAAAAAAATCCGAACTCTTTCTTTTTAAATTTATTCAAAAATATGTATCAATTTTTCTCTTCCCAATCCATGCCTACTATGTTTTGGAAGTGAAAATAGGTTAACATTCAAGTACTCCATTAGGAAAGTTATTGTAAAAAAATTAGCCCTCTATCTTAAATGGTTTCCTAGTTATTGGTACCTAAACATGGAAAATGCGTATTAACGGAAAACAGCTGGCAAAGTTAAAAGTGTATTATTCAGAGCATGGGACGCTAATTTTAAAAGATGAATTTAAGGTAGTTGTAGACATCAAAACCCCAACAAACTATATATATATATGGATTCAGAAAAAAATGAAGAATTTTATGGCGCCAAAGTAAAAGAAAAATGATTATTCCATCATGCAAGAGTACGTGGTGTCCTTAATAACATATGTTCGTACAGTCGCCCAAGAAACGAATGAGCGTATGGCATTTCACAAGTTCCTCGCAGGCCCAAGTGGGAGTCCGTCGAATACGCTTTTCACGCTCCTTCCAACTGTTTCGTTAACGTTATTAGGTTATCCTAGGCATTCAAATGACGGGCTGTAATGAACTTAATGGGAGACTCTGCCGCAAAATATAACTTTTCTTCTACTCTGTAGGTGTCAACCGAATTTTGAAATTATAATTACCATACCAACAAATGTAGCTACACCCAAGTTTTGAAGTCAACACTTCATTGGTTTATGAATTTCCAAATATTAATATGAATTTAATTGTGGTCTAGTCATTAAAAACGACTGTTGCTACTTAGACCTTAATTTTCGCAGTACACATTTTAAGTGAATTGACAAGACATTTAGTGCAACAAATATATGCATTCATTTTATGACAAATTGTATTCATTTACTACATATTTTGAAAAAAATTCAAACTTACATTTGCATTAAATTACCTGTACCTAAATAGCCTAGAATAATACATACGATAAACTGCATTTCCTATAATATTAATTCATATAAGCATGATTATGACTACTTCCTGAAGATAATTCACTGAGATTTTCATCTCTAGGCTCTCTTAAGCCTGTGACAATCAACTTCATAGTTATTCGGATTTTCTCACAAAGTAATTTCAAATCCGTTAAATATTAACAGCTACGTCGAGGTGTGCCTCCTTACTGCCTGCATTGTCCCCTCTTAGATTCTTACCTGTTCACTTGCCTGCCTTGCTCAATTGCTTTACCTGACACCAGATGCGGGCATAGTTTCCATGCCCGCATGATTTCTTGCCATATCAATCGTTGTTTACGACTGCGTTTTTAGGATCCACCTTGTATTCACGGGTTAACCGTGCTAATCTCTAATGCCTTTCAAACAGCTCAAAGGTTACAGACTATGGGGGAGCGATTGGCCAACGTGACTTCTGATATCAACCACTTCCTCAATTGCCATCACGAGGCTGAGTGTAATCCGTTCCAGCCCTAACGAAACATTTCAAATATCTTGCGGAGCCGGAAATCGAACCCGGAGATAGGACACAATCATGGTACACATACACCACGGGACCAGCAACCTTTATAAACAAGTAGTTCCTTGAAGAACTTAAATAGCCTATTTTCATATATCCCACTTATGTTAATTGCCTCTATCAACATAGACTACAACATTTCAGTTTGATTGCTGGTATAGACGGTTTTCAATATCTACGAATCTATCAGAGCAATCAAACTGACATTTTTATGCTTATAGAGGCAATTAACATAAGTAGGATATATGAAAATAGGCTGTAGATTTCTTCACGGAACTAGTTGTTAATTTCCGTATTATATATGTATAGGACATCGTCCACGTATCTATTCAATTGTAAAACCCCATTTGTCTTGTTGTCTGTCAAAAAATTGTTTTCTATACTGTTTATGAAAATGATGGCTACTAGACCACTGAGTGGTGATCCCATAGCTAACCCATATGTCTGTTCGTATATTTTATTGTTGAATTGAAATACATTCTGATTGAGTGCGATTTTCAGTATTTTATTTTTCTTGTCTGTTTCTATTGTTGAGTTACCGGTACCCAATTTTAAGTTTTCTTCTATTACTTTGGTGGCTTCATTTACTGGCATGTTAGTGTACGGTACATATTGGTTGTATATACCTAGGTGCATGCACACAGCAGTCTATGCTCACAAAATTTGAAATAAAATTGAAATTAAATACGTAATCTCTGAAGAGGTCGTTCGTAGCTTCGAAGTGACATATCAAGAAGATTGGGTCTCCTCTGCCGCTGAAGTCTCAAAAATTGAAAATGGCATTGCAGAATTGTACTTCCTTAAGTGACTCGGGAAATTTACATGCACCTCAGGGAATGAAACGAATTCATTTAAGCAGCCAATTGACGGTCTAACCTGTAAAATGAAATGATAGACAGTTACATTTAATTATTCATTGAACTTCTACCATAATATACTATAATCAACCTACAACTTTATTTCCTTGATACATTGTGTTCATGTTACCAACACCTTTCTAGCTGCGCTTATTTGATTTATGGAAATACTAATGTTTGCACAAGTCCTGGTACATTTAATTAGATTACCACGGGCAATTCGTACAGTAAGAAGTAAAAGGGATTTTGTACGGTGGTAGAAGACTAGTAAGTATGTACGTATATGTGATAAGCACAATAACAGCATGGCGGCCACACGAATTTCAAATATTTAAAATGACATTTCTGGCGATCTAATCATCTGATCACAGTAAAACATGGCACAGTGTATCTTAATTTAGACATGAGTATACATGCCTCTAGATTGTCGAATGGTTTCAAAATTCAACATAACAGCAGTGTTATGTGTATTTAATTAATAGACCTCTATCACCATACAAAATATCAGCCTGATTGCGGTAATAATTTCAGAGATATTGGGAAACGGTGAAATATTTCGCGAGGTCGCCATGTCAGATTATTTTATGTAGGATAGGCCACAGAGTGATAACCGATAGATAACTTTATACTAAGTTACTGGTTCATAGTACAAAGTTTCACCTCGATCGCTTGATTAGCATACTTACTAGTAGCATAAAGACGTGATTTTATAATTTCGCTCAGCTACATCTTGAATTTCTCACAATTGAATTACATTAATGGCCAATATATTAAGCTATAAATAAATATTTACCGTGCCAAATTTCACTGCACTTTGTAAGTCACGAGAAAATCATGTTTAAATATTTGAAATTTGCATGACCATCACATAGTAAGCCTACATCAGGTTTTTGAAAGCCATATACGTAAACTTAGCGAAGGTGTGCCCATCACTAGGCTATACAAAATTTCGGGTTGATTGCAGCAATAGTTTCGAAGATAATGAATACCGCTAACATATTTCGTGTGGCTGCCATGTTGGCTTGGTGACAGTTAATAAATCTTCTAATGGTTGGAGTTGGACGGAGTAATAGTAAGTTTTTACCAAGTTTCATTGAAGTCACTGCAGCCATTTAGATTATATTACGGGCACACACTAAGACAAAAGGTGATCTCAAGAGCCTGTATTTCGTAAGAAATACGATTTTCTCTATTTACACTCCATGGAAGACTGTGGCATACAGTAAAATAATTACGAGCCTTACAGTAGTCGCATATGATGTGTAATATCTGACATAGAAGAAACCTCACGTGAAATTGTTGATACACCGGTATTTTATACTATTATTGGCACAAATATTAATCTATTGTAAAAGGGAGTGTTTTACAGATATTGTAGTTTATAATACGGAACTCATTTTATTAGATGATTTGTAGCTTCCGCCAGCATTAGCCTAAATAAAGAATACGATATGGATCAACTTGATTAATAGACGCGACACCGCTCATAACCTTAAATTCCTTATAAACAGGTCCTTTTCATTCACAGACCAATACGTAATTTCATATGGATTCTGTTAAAATGAGTCATATTGATATGATAAATATCGTTTAAAATGATAATCTGGTAGCAAAAATATCCACCCCGTCCGGCATTCGAACCCAAGATGTCTAGATTCACAGTCATAAGCACTAACCCCACGGCTATTTCGACTACGCAAATTTTGTGCACAAGATGGTGACTTATTTCCACGTTCCAATAATACTGCATTACGGAATTACGTTTCATTTATATTTTGCTTGTTTTGATAATGTTCCTGCGTGAAATTGAGTTTAAAATGCCTTATGAATAGGCCCTCTTGTGAGTAAAGAGAATGTATTCAGTAATAGTTCATGAAGGATTGCTCAATTCTCGTATAACCACAACGATTATATTATATTGATGACTGCATTACCGTTATGAGGGTTAATATTTGAATAGCCATTGTGTAGAAACATAATATCGGCAATGCCGACTACTTACAATATTTAGGCATTTTACCATTTAAATAATGATACGAAGACTTCGAACATGTACCATGTCATTTGTTTCAATCACTTGACACCAGAGTTCGCATGAGCGTTTTCCGTTCAGTATGTCATATACATTCCACATGGCCGAGAGTACGCCATGGTATCAATTTCCGACACCGCGCGCTCATTGTTTCTCGTACCACTGCAGCTGGGTCTTACCACTGCCCGCTGGATCGATCCATCGAGTTGACAGTGCATCTTATACTTCCGTTCGTTCCACCACTGCCAGCTAGTACCCTTTCGATCGATCGAGCGGGCAGTGCATACTTCCGTTTTCCACCACTGCCAGCCAGTACAATTCCGTTCGGTCGATCGAGCGGGCAGTGCATCCTTCCGTTCGATGCACCACTGCCAGCTCGATCGTTCCGATCCACTTCCGTCTCCAATTTTCAAAATCACTCCCACAAAACTATCCAGCAACCGAGCGGAAAGATGTTACACATAAAAAACATAGAGTTAATTAAAGAATGTGCTATGTAGTATGATCGACTTGGAGATTGATATTTCGAGGTGTTGTCATACACTCTCCCTCCCACCAATAACATATCCACAGAAGATAAGTATAGTATAACTTAAGTTCAGCAGTTCAGAACTATTATATAAATATCAATTAAATGAATTTACTGTCAATAGCCTCAAATGACATGGTCTATATGGTATGGACGTCAAAGTTGAAAGCTGCACATACTGGACGTCTGAGGTTCAATTTCCGACGCTTACATTGACCATCACAAGTCTGTAGTCTTCACTGTAGTCACTACAAAGACACAGACTATCACACATAAAACCTACGTAGGCCTACATAAGACGTGATTATTTCGAGCAGTAATTATTCCCTTAGATGAGAAAATGCTGTCCTCGAGTTTCTAAGCCTCCTCTACCGATCATTCTTTCCCCAATGTTAACATTGTTCAGGTATATTGCGCCCGGTCCGAGCAACAACATCCGCACCTAACTCGGACCGTTCTACTAGCACCAGGACCATTCTCTGTCCAACTCGACTGGAATGCGCCCGAAAGAATTGGGTTAGATCAAGCGAACTTAAAAGTGCTGATTGAAGGGCTATGCACTGTGTATTGAGGCAATGGGTACCATGTCCTGAGCACGGTAGAAGTATTAGGTTGATAGTATGTTGTTGTTTCATTTAAGGGCTTGTGTCATCGTGGTCACTTGCCCCGTGTAATTGCGAATGAGTAGAATTTGACTGATAACCTGTATTATGGCGGTGTCTGGGATAGTGAGTGTATTTTCAATTGAGACTAGGATTTGAAAGAAGGCGGCCATGGCTTTAAGTTAGGAACCATCCAGGCATTTTTCTTGTGAATAACTGGTAACACTGAATACCACTTCTAGGATGGCTGAGTTGGGAAAGGAGCCCAAATCTTCCCAATTCTGCCTCACGAGGCTGAGTGTATCCCGTTCCAGCCCTCAGACCAAAAATACTTTTCTTTGTAGAGCCGAGAATTGAACCTAGATCTCAGGGGTGACAGACGGGAATGCTGGTTTCAGTTAGATAGAGGAACCACCGCAGGTTCTTACAATATGCCAGGCGAGCTGAAATACATTATTGGATTTGAAACTGTGGGAAGGAATTGGATTCGCTTCGTCCATATAACAGGCATTTGTTGTCTCATTCTTGACTCTGAAAGGAGACTTACAGCAAGGCTTGACAGTATTAATGCGTAGCGAAAGGGTGTGAGGAAATACAGGAAGCTTAATCTTGTGACACGACACAATACATGCGATAGTAAATAACTAGAGTACCGTAAACTTTACGGCTGTGATAGTAAAACTCTCCGACACCGCAGCTGTTAAATGCCGCAGAGGTGCTCGATCCTCGAGCACAAATGTTTTGTTATCCATGATGACTTCTTAGAAACTGTGCCTCAGTTCTCTATGGATAATAATTATTAGAATATGAACATTATATTCGTTTTGTGTCTAGGAAATGTCTTTGTTGGCTCGATTCCCTGTTCGGATAGTAATTAAGGGATTTTTAAAATTTAAATGACTTGTTAAAGCTGCAACTAACCATGAAATCAGTGCGCTGCCTAACCACCTAGGTGCAGATACAGATACATGAGGAAATGTCTCAAGCAGGTACTGGAGTTGCTATAATTTCTGGTGGGGGATAAAGAAATTGCTGAGCTGCAGATACATGGACCTTGCTAATACCTAAACATAGAAAATATAAACACACTGCAATAGGGACACTTGCATACCATACCAACTATCATACTGGCAGGAGCGTCCACTCTAACGTGTGTCCTCCGATAGGTGAATAAGCTATTCCCCGTTGTGTATAGCAAGTAGTATATTACACCTCTATAACAGTCCTTCTCGGGGCCAATGATAATAAACTATATTGCAAGCATTCGGAAGAAAGATGCACATACTGTTACACAATAGAGAAACGGAGTCCAGGAAGGAAAACGGAGAGACCAGCATTTGAGCCCAGGATTTCTTGGTCGATAACCAATGACACGCCGTGAAGTGTTTCACATCAATGTTCACTGTGGGTCCCTCTCTTCACGAATTGACATTACCAATTCGATAGTTTCTTTTCCATGTCATTGTATTCTTTTATGTTATTGATGTGTAACATCTTTCCACTCGGTTGCTGGATAGTTTTGTGGGAGTGATTTTGAAAATAGGGGACGGAAGTGGATCAGAACGATCGAGCTGGCAGTGGTGGATTGAACGGAAGTATGCACTGCCCACTCGATCGATCGAACGGAAGTGTACTAGCTGGCAGTGGTGGAAAACGGAAGTATGCACTGCCCGCTCGATCAATCGAACGGAAGTGTACTAGCTGGCAGTGGTGGAAAACGGAAGTATGCACTTCCCGCTCGATCGATCGAACGGAAGTGTACTAGCTGGCAGTGGTGGAAAACGGAAGTATGCACTGCCCGCTCGATCGATCGATCCAGCGAGCAGTGGTAAGACCCAGCTGGCAGTGGTACGAGAAACAATGACGTACTCTCGGCCATGTGGAATGTATATGACATACTGAACGGAAAACGCTCATGCGAACTCTGGTGTCAAGTGATTGAAACAAATGACATGGTACATGTTCGAAGTCTTCGTATCAGTATTTAAATGGTAAAATGCCTTAATATCAAACATTGTAAGTAGTCTGCATTGCCGGTATTATGTTTCTGCACAATGGCTATTCAAATATTAACCCACATAACGGTAATGCAGTCATCAATATAATATAATCGCTGTGGTTATACGAGAATTGAGCAAGCCTTCATGAACTATTACTGATTACATTCTCTTTACTCACAAGAGGGCCTATTCATAAGGCATTTTATACTCATTTCACGCAGGGACATTATCGAAACAAGCAAAATATAAATGAAACTTAATTCCGTAATGCAGTATTATTGGAACGTGGAAATAAGTCACCATCCTGTGCACAAAATTTGCGTAGTCGAAATAGCCGTGGGGTTAGTGCTTTTGACTGTGCATCTAGAGATCTTGGGTTCTAATCCCGGACGGGGTAGATATTTTTGCTGCCAGATTATCATTTTAAACTATATTTATCATATCAATATGACTCATTTTAACAGAATCCATATGAAATTACGTGTTGGTCTGTGAATGAAGAGGACCTGTTTATAAGGAATTTAAGGTTATGAGCGGTGTCGCGTCTATTAATCTAGTTGATCCATATCGTATTCTTTATTTAGGCTAGTGCTGGTGGAAGCTACAAATCATCTAATAAAATGAGTTCCGTATTATAAACAACAATATCTGTAAAACACTCCCTTTTACAATAGATTAATATTTGTGCCAATAATAGTATAAAATACCGGTGTATCAACAATTTCACGTGAGGTTTCTTCTATGTCAGATGTTACACCTCATATGCGACTACTGTAAGTCTCGTAATTTTTATTCTGATATGTATTGTGCACTGACTATCACATTTCGTCAGTGACGTGTTATTCAACAAATAACAGAGTTGCATCATTTGTTGTTGCTTTTATACATCACACCCGAGAACAATGTTATCCAAACATAAACTCTAATATGATTCCTTGATTTGTCGACTGTACAGAGCCATAAGTGGCAGGCCGGGATGATGTACAGAACTGAACGCCAAAATGATAAGTTTGAGGCACTGAGTTGTTTCTCAAACCAGTCTACTTTAAAAAGTAATCCAACTTGTTTGATCCGCCAACGCGTAACTTTCATGGTTGATTTGGAGTCTTGACGTCATTCAGGATGAAAAGCAATTCTGGTCTGAGGGCTGAAACAGGGTACACTCAGCCTAAGGAGGAAAAATTGGTAAGAGGAGCTCTGGTTTCCCGTGGTTTCCCAATTTACTCCAGGCAAATGCCGGGAAGGTTCCTAACCTGAGGCCATGGACTCAAAGGAAATTGTAAAACAGGCGTCACAAACAGAACAGATCTGACATTCATCGTGAACAATACAAGGAAATTAAGGAGATTAACACATGTGTAAGTCATGAAATAAGAATAGTGATGGAAAGTCTGTCGCAGTACAACGAACGGGTAAAGAAACTAAGGGAAACAAGTAGTTTTTTGAAAAACAAAATAGCCTATTTCCATACATGCTACTTATGTTAATTGCCTCTATCAACATACAACATTTCAGTTTGATGGCTGTAATAGATTCGTAGATATTGAGAACCGTCTAAATATTTCGGATGGTCGCCACGTTGAATGTTTATATATAGGCCTTAGAGTTATGTAATATTACATGAAAATTATTGCGTAGGTTTATTATTCAAACGTCAATCATATGGTTAGGACACAAGCAATAAAAACAAGATTTTTAAAACTCGCACAGCGGCATCTCGTGGTTATGAAAACAATTGAAATTAAATTAGATGACAGTGGATCACAATTTGTACAATATTTCACCGTAACACGTTTCACTCCACTCAGATGGTTAAATCTTGAGAAACGTCCATTTAAATATAATAATTTCGCGTCGCCGCTATGTTGGATATGTGCCCGCCAGATCATTGAAAGTCCCATAGGCGAACTTATGTTTATAGCCTTTATCAACATACAAAAATTCAGTTTGATTGCTAGCATAGATTAGTAGATATTGAGAACCGTCTAAATATTTCGGATGGTCGCCATGTTGGATTATTAGCCTATTTTCATTTATGAAAAAAAAAAAGGCTTATGAGATCACCTTTTGTCCGTGTGTGTGTGTGTGTGTGTATGTGTGTGCGTGTGAGTATGTGTGTGTGCTTCTGTGTGTGTGTGTCCCGTAATAAAATCTAAACGGCTGGAGCGATTTCAATGAAACTCGGTAAGAACATAGTACTATTTTGTCCGATCTCGACTGTGCCCTTCAAATTGTAATACGTCTCTCCAAATTAGCATGGCGCCTGTGCAAAATATTTCACCGACATTCTATATCTCCGAAACTATTACTGATATTACCCTGAAATTGTGTACGGTGATAAAGTGCAGTACTAAAATTTTACCTATGTGACTTTCGAAAACCTGTCAAGTACAAAACGAACATGGCAGCCAAGCGAATTTGAACTATTTATGTAGATTTTACCCGCGATTTAACCATCCAAGCACAGCGAAAGATGGTACAGAAAATGTTTATACTCATTGTAATGGACCGATATCTAATTTAGTTCAATTATTTACAAACCTCAAGATCGTGGTTGTGCGAAATTTTAGAAGTTTTTATTTCTTGTGTCCTAATCATGCGATCGAAGTCAACGTTTGAATAATGAACCTGTGCCATAATCGCCATTTAATAGTACGTAACTCTATGGCCTACATTTTATATAAAAATCCAACATGGCGACCATCCGAAAAATTTAGATGGTTCTCCATATTGTTTTACCCTTTAATGGGGTAGAACTAGGGGATGTGTGTGAAGGGTGGCCTGTATTTAAGGGGTATGTGAAGGATGATTTAAACAGTCAGTCTCTCCGTGAGGGATAGAGAATCTGAAGGGATCGCGGAGGTGGGCGAAGCTCTACGAATTAGCGATCGTATTATAAGGGGGTGCCTTCTAGACAGAGGTAACGTTTAGCGAGCGAGGAGCAATGACGCGCGTGGCGGACAAAATTATCAGAGTGCTGATAACGCAGTATAACTGAGTGTACGCAAGTGCTTGGCTAAAGGACAATGCCATGGGCAATAGATAAATCGGTAGCGAGTAGCCAGTGAATTATTATGTGTGGAAAGGGGACCAGGCTGTGTTCAATAAAATAATAAACAAGTAGGCAAATTGTAATAAATGTGATGGTGAACTGCAGGGCTTGCAATTTAGTGGATTAGCTTCCCTAGATGTAGGAATAGCTCATCAATGTGAATGTAGTGTTTTACAAATTGAACAGGTATGGTAATGGGGTAGGAGTTAACAGTATGTGGGACACCTGAGATCACACTCACCTGGTACTCTTGGCGACGATTGTCAGTCGGGCAGCGTCACGGGGTAACAGATAGTCTCCCTCTGAGTGGGGATTTATTTAAATATTTTGATGTGCTGACCGATGCTAAATTGCCAAATTGCTGTTCTAGTAAGCAGTCCCTGTGTATTTGTTGATGGATGTAGCAAGCGCTTATGCAAGAGCTGTGGTGTGGCTCTGCCAGCTTCGTGTAGAAAGAAGTGTGTTGCTGTTGTTGTTGCTTGTAGCTTTGGGTTGGATTTAAGGGTGAAGTGGTGTTGAGAATTGGACAGATAGGCGTAAGTGGCGTAGATATTAGGGGTGTGATTGTAGATGTTTGTAGACAATTATAGGTGTCTGGAGTGTGGAGTTGTTGTAGATTAGTCGTAGATTTGTAGGCATATGTGAACGTACCTCTTAAGGTCATTATATGTCCTTAAAGGTATAACAATATCTACTAATCGATTACAGCAATAAACTTAAATTTTGTATGTTGATAAAAAATATTAACATAAGATCACCTATGGAACTTTCAATAACCTGGTGGGCACAAATCCAACATCGCGGCGATGTGAAATTTAAATATTTAAAAAGACTTTTCTCGCGATTTAGCGCAGTGAAACTTGTAACGGTAAATGCTTATACAAATTTTAATCCACTGACATCTAATTCATTTCAATTGTTTTCATATCCTCAAGATGGAGGCTGTGAGAATTTTAAAATCTCGGTTTTATTTCTTACGTCCTAATCATACGATTGGAGTTTGAATATTAAACCTACGCATTACTATTTATCTAATAGTACATAACTCTATGGCCTACATATATAAAAATCCAACATGGCGACCATTCAAAATATTTAGACGGTTCTCAATATCTACGTATCTACTACAGCAATCAAACTGAAATGTTGTATGATAATAGAGCTAATTAACATAAGTAGGATATATGAAAATAGGCTATTCACATCTTCACGGAACCACTTGTTATATATGCAGGTAATAGGGTTATGTACTATTAGATGACGATTATTGCATAGGTGCATTATTCAAACCTTGAATTAGGACACAAGAAATAAAAACTTAAATTTAAAATTTCGCTCAACCGCCATCATGAGATCATGTTAACAATTGAACTAGATTAAATGTCAGTTTATTCCAATGGATATAAACATTCGCTGTTCCATGTTTCACTGCGCTCGGATGACTTAATTGCAAGAAAATTATATTTACATGTTTCATCTTTGCTTGGCCACCATGCTCGTTTTGTACTTGACAGGTTTTTGAAAGGCACATAGGCGTAATTATAGTAGTGCCATTTATCACCGTTCAAAATTTCAGGGTGATATCAGTAATAGTTTCGGGGACATAGAATGTGGGTGAAATATTTCACACAACCGCCATGTTGAATTGGTGAGACGAAATAAAATTTGAAGGGCACGCTCGGGGTCGGACGAAACAGTACTATGACCTTACCGAGTTTCATTGAAATTACTCTAGCTGTTTAGATTTAATTAGGGGGAGGGGGACACACGCACACATACACACGCACGGACAAAAGGTGATCTCGTAGGCCTATTGTTTTTATCAATAAAAATGGGCCAAAATGAAGTAAATTTCTCAAGTTGGCAGAACCAGAGGTGCAAGCCGATGAGGGTAGAAAAAAACATTTTCATTCGTGGCATAAGGGAGGATGAAAATGAAAGCGCCACCGAATTACTAACTACGGTTCTTTTAGTGATTAGGGATGACTTGAATAGTCTATATACGGTGGGGACAATGTTATCAGATTGGGCAGAATCAAAAGCAAGCAGACCGTGAAAAAGTATTACTATGTAGCTGATTGTCACATAGGTGTCAGAACATTGACGTCATGGGAGTCTATACTATTGGGCAGCTTATCCCGCGATTCTGGCGTCGGGAATCTCTAGTTTTTGTTGACAGTGAATAGCTGCATAAATTATATGTTTTAATGCATTAAGCACTCTGTAAGGTAATCGTAACTGAAATGTAATAAACCCACGAGAATTATCAGGATTGGGTTCAACACTTATTCCATTTTTTTTTTCGTGAAATCACAGCCTCTCGCACGTTTGAAATCCTGTTTTCGCGAGGCCTGTTTGCTCGTAGGGTAGGCTATTTAACACCAGGAACGAACAAAGGCAATATCGGTCTCCTCGCCAGGTCACACGAACAACGCAAAGTGGTGCCTATGACCACGGAAAGTAACGAGTAGAATTTTGCTCATTTCTATTAACATATACTAAGGCGCAAAGCCAAGGGCCCAGCCTATCTCTGGACTTGGTTAATGAGTGGGTTGGAACTCTACACGGCTCTCGCAGAAATGGTTTCCCGTTGTTTCCTATTTTCATCTCCAGGTAAGTGCCAGGGACGTTAATTTCTACGAGGCCACGCCATCTACAAACTCCTTACCAGTTTCATACATCTTCATTCATTTAATCTCTCATTAACTCCGCACATTAGATTGGAACCAGGAAGAGCATCTGGCCGTAAAACCTATCTGCCATATAGAAATTCCTTCCATTTTATTCAGACCCCATAGGAACGTGAATAATAAGAGGATAGACATTGTATTTAAACTGGCAAACACTTTCACGATTCATTTTACCATCTTCAAAATCTGTATTGGGTACAAATCTCTCTTTACAGATTTAAAACAATATGGTATGTGGTTAAGACGAGCTGTACTACACTGACCGGCACGAAAAACGCAACACTTCCATTTCTTACAAAAACCTATATTAATTTTTAATTTACGACACTTTTATGACACTAATCTACTATAAAATTATGAAATATTGTAGTACTGTACCATGTAGGTGTCTAACAATGAAGAAAAAGACGATTATAAACAAATTTAACAAATTAAGCCAGAGATGCACACTTCAAGGAATGAGCACTATAAGAGCGGGAAATTTTGAGTAAGCTCATAAAGGAAATGCACTTCTGTTTTGATTTTATACACTTCACCCTTTACTTCACAGACCACGGAGATGATTTCTGAGACCTCTGTTCGCATCTTAAAAAGCGTAAATGTTCACCTCTTGCACCACTGACGGCATTCAACCTCTCAGGGATGCTCCTGATTAATGCTGTAATGTCCTGTTGAGGAATCATCTCCCAATCTTCCAGGAGGGCATTCCGTAGGTCCTCTAGGGTCTCTGGATAGCGCTGACGGGCTCCTCTCCGGTAAATTAGCTCGATTGAGTAATAACACCATACAATATGGAAACTGTTCGTTAGTGGCAGATTTGTAATTCACGATTTTCGAAGTTTAGTTCGCACATTAACTTTTTTTTTTTTTTCGAGAAATCTTTCAATGTGCATGTGTATCCATAACAGTCATGGGTGTCTCGAGTGTCACTCATCAGTAAACTTCACAAGGTCATTTAATTTACTTACGACCATCACCCCTTGGTCTAAGGGCACGTATCGAGAACGCTGTCTGAAAGACCATTGGTTCGGTTCTCACCTCGGTTAAGAAATGTTATTCTGGGCTGAAGACTTGAGTAGGGTTCACTCAGCCTTGTGATGAAAAGTGGGAAGAGGTAGGTTTGACGCCAGCCTTAGCTGCCTTAGATGCAACTGGCGTAGTGACTAATATTCTTTACTTCCACCAGTGGAGGTTCGGGTAAGATTCCTGGCACTGGCAAGTAACTTAATTCTGGTCTGAGGGCTGAAATGGGGTGCTCTCTGCCTCATGAGGCAAAACTAAGAAACGGTGGGTTCGATTTTTATTTCAGCAATCATAGAAGTTGTCTTCCTTTACCTCCCCACTTCCACTCCAGGCAAATGTAGGGATGGTAACTAAAATAAACCCAAGACCATCTTATATCCAAATCCTAGTCCCAGTCAAAAATATACACACTACTATAACATGGCCATGATGTCACCGAGCCCCTAAATGTGTTGTCATCAACAAGAAATATAACTGGTGAGCAATGAATGGTGATTTCGGAGTCAGGAACACATTAAAAACTATACTGCCTTTGTTCTGGGTTTTTGTGTTGGAGCGATAACTTCAAACGCTGAGATCACGCGTTTGAATGCATCAATAAAAGCCAAAAGAGCAATAATCCGTAGTGAGTGTGGCTTCTTCCAGCTTTTAAGGGTCAGTTTTCCCAGAATTCATTGCATTTGGGCGATACTAACGCATTTAGAATTGAAGTGGAAACGAAACGTATTGGTGGAGCACCATGTTCCCTTGACTGTGGTATAATCGAAAATCAAGAGGTACCAACTCTCCATGTGAGTTAACCTCACGATAGCTGAATGTCACCTCCCACAAGTCATGCAATAATGGCCGCCAAATACTGGTTAAGTAGTTGGAGTGACAGCAACATGTTTTCGCAGGTCATACTCCAAACGAGTGTGCTTGACAAGGACCGGGATCTCGCCAGTTATGTTCGAATAACCCTGTAGAAGATATATCGGAGTCAACATCTCCTGCACGATATTTCCGCACCATGTTTGCTCTGTACATGCACATATAAATGCTCATATCTCTTGCATAAAGTTTTCTATTTAAAATGGAACTTCTGAAGAGTAGGATTTGATAATGAAACAATCCTCGGAACTCAAACTTAAATTTCCTACACTCCGGGCAGGTGTGCTTCCTGATTGTACCACAAAGGTCCATACTCGAGGGAAGCTTACTTTCAACTTGTCAGATGAAGAGCGTAACACTCCTAACGCGTAAAAATAATATTCCCTTTGGGTACGGACCGTTGTCGTACTATCCCGAAGAGCACCTGGTTGGGCTTGGGTTCCTTCACTTCGTTCCTGTTAATATACTGTACGTCCATTATAAGAGAAGCTTTCATCCCAAATCTTGGGCTCGTAGAGTGCACTGACTTCAGCAAGTGAGATTACAGGTATATCGGTCATTGCCCATTAAATCCCTCCATAGTAAGTCCCTTAACAGCTCAAAGTGGCATGAACCAATCTGGCACAATCAGGATGAGTGTCACTACCCTCTAAATTGCCAAGTAAGTCATTTAGCTTGTAGTTTGTGTAATGAACTCGGAGTAAAAATTACTCGTACGTATATGTTATGTAGGGAGTAAATTGCACAGTGTGACCAAGAATGGAACCTAAAGTTTTCTCTCAGTCAATGAGGAGAACGTCAACATGGTAGCTCAAGTCTAGATGATTGGTTCAGAAATCCAAAGTCATGTGAGATATTTGGACATGAGTTGGACATGATGTGTAGACGACCATATAACTCAGCTACTCCAAACTGTGGAACAGTTGACCTCCGCGGTGCAGAATGGATGGGTCACAATTCCACCAGAAAGTGTTTCAGGACCACATTGACTCCAGGCCCTGAAAACATAAACTATAAAGTGCAGCTCATAGTTGTCACATTCTGAGCTGGCTTCTATTCAAACACGACCACAGGGAACCAAAAAAGTGTCATCGTCGCATCACTGCCTAACCCCAAGCTGCACCTTTATAGTTCAACCCACTCATGATATTTCAATTTCCATTTTCAGTAAGGCAATATACAGTAAACCATTGTAGAGAATTCCCTCCGGACAAAATGCTACTAGTATAAAAGTCGTTTTCCAATGTTTCCAATGGAATTATGCTCTCCAACGCAAAACATGAGCCGTAACCATTCTAGTTCTCGACACGTAGTGAGGGCTTTGGAGGATAAGTGCTTTCTAGTTTACGACCGCAGTAACATGAAATGAGTCTTTCAGCTTGGGTCGTTAAATGTACTTGGAGTACAATCCACACAGTTATTGACTTGAGAATTAAAGTGGTATGGTGCGATAAATACTCAATAATCAAATCAATGATCTTGGAATCAAGATGCAACATGTTCGACCAAGTGAAGAGTGAGAGAATGGTAGGAGAATATGCTTAGTTTTTAAAGTGTGAGTCTAAAAATCCTCGAAATTTGTGGCGGAGTGTCCTCGGAGTGGTAATTCACTGTCTGTAAACAGGAGAGGAAGAAAAATCCATAGTCAGTTCCTGGAGAGAATTAAGAGAAGACGGTCGAAATTATTAAGGCAGAAACTTAAAAGATACACTTGGAACGTCTTCCTTGCACCCATCTGGAGACAAGACTAGTTCTGTGCAATTGACTCTGATGGAGCCAATGGTTTGAGGACAGGAAATAATGCTAAAAGTAGATGTTAGCCAGAGTTGACGAAGTAACTTTTTTTTTGCTAAGGCATGTACTATGTTGAGCGAGATATGAAGGTGGGGAGGTAAAAGCGTAACCTTGTAGTCTTTCTTCTCTAGAACATGGTTCTATGTAGAGAAAAGAATGTGGTCAGGAGACGGAATGGACGAGTAGATCACCAAAATGTAAATACTGTAATTACGGCAAGCTACCATTTGAGTAAGAAATTTGCATTCACCCAACAGGTGCTACGCTCTCCATCAACAAACATATCTTTGGGGCTGGTTTAGTCCCCTGTGGTGAACTAGGCCGATAGCCTCTCATGGGATCAAGCACGGTGATATTTCTAGTAGAAAGAAACGTTTACATGTTACAGCTCGAAATTCAACAGATTTCTATAAAGGCTAAAAGTTCAATCCCATCTTTCTGAAAGGAAATATGTTTCAGGAATTGGTTGACCCTCTTTCTCAACTACACCTTCACACAATAGGCCAAGCTTAATATGAAAAGTTATGGACCATTCGTCGTACATTTCAACAGTCAAAACTGTTATTCTGGCTTCACATTCCATACGTCACGTCGACACGTAACATGAAAGAACGCTACGATAACGCGATGGACACTATGAATGATTTTGGAAAGCTGGATGTTGTGAAGTATATACGTGTTGCAGACTGGACTTAAGAGAAAATCGATTTCTTCCAGGGAGATAATATTTCTCTGCTGTGTGGCAGTGTCAAAGGAACGCTGGAATGGGCGAGTAGATCACCAAAATGGTTCCAGCTGAAAATATGTATACCAGGTAGATGAGACCATAGGATTATTATTATAATTATTATCATTTTATACTTGCTAGGTATCTAAATGTGATTTTCTGTGCCCACTGAATGTCTCATTCTGTTATCTGACATCCAATTACTTTGATTTTTCTCAGTGTAGGTATCATAAATTATAATGTATATGCATGTTAATTTCTGAAAACGAATATGTCTTACTCATATCCTATTGAACTGGTCTCTGGGAAAAATGAATAAATGCACCAGTACCATGAATCAAATATTCTGGTACATAATTCCTAAGTGTTGTATTAATGTTTAATAGATTGCACCTCATCATGCGACTTTCGACACATGTTCTCCAGTGCTGGAGATGGGATAACGTGAGTTGTCTTGAGGCACAATGAAAGCTTCAGTTTAAGACGGGGCAAGCATTAGTACCGCATTTTTCTATCATAAAATGTTATTTTTATGTATAATGTCTACCATGAGTATTGGATATTGAATTTTTAGTTTGAAGTTATTGCCCTATACTTTACCACACTGTAGATTATGCCCTAAAGATATTCAGCTCATCACAATCATAGCAAATGTTGTTTCTGTGACTAGAGAACTTTGAGATGGACAGGACCGTTAGAATATATGAAAGTATGCTCTATTATTCCTTCTCGGAACTAGTTTTTAAAGTTCCGATTGCGTTGAGTACAAACAAGAACGATGTTCGATCGTCTGCAAATGTTGAAATGGAGGGTGTGTGGCGATTAATTTGTTATATTTTAGGTTTCAATTTTCTTTAGAAACACCACCGCCAGCATTATTATAATTTTATCATTATGTACGTATTGCCATATTATTATTATTATTATTATTATTATTATTATTATTATCATTATGAAAAACTAAATATTTAACACATATCCAAGCAAGTACCGTACATTACAATACCACAATAGTCTATCCAGTTATTATGAAGTTTAATTCACATCCCGTCTGATATAATATACACCTTATGTTCTGGATTTCTATCATGCATAGCGTGAGTTAGCTCCGAGCACACTGTTTTCATTACCAGTCATTGAGACACTGCGATGAAACACCATCCCCCTGTCATTATTGGCATTTCCGTTGTGAGCGTTTATCCAACAAAATGAACACGAAAACCAGTGTTTTTGGTGCTATTTTTGTTATTATTAGTACTAATACTATTATTTTTTATAATCTTTCCAGGTCCAAATACTTCCGTGGAAAGAGACTGCATGGGGACTACGATATCCGCGTCGAACAGGCCGAGTTCAAGGAACTGACGTTAGTAGCTAACGCCGAATCTGGAACCACTGTGAGCATGGCGGTGTTCCGGAACGGTACCAAAGTGGTTCGGTCCTTCCGGCCAGACTTCGTGCTGATACGGCAGAACTTGCGTGATGCTGGAGAGGACAACAAAAACCTTCTACTGGGCTTCAAGTTCGGTGGTGTCCCTAGTATCAACTCTCTGCACGCCATATACAATTTCGCGGTAAGTTCCCAACAATGTTACAGTTAAACCAGTAGGCTAAGTGACCACCGAAGGATACACTAATATTTTGAATTGTAGACGTGTTAAATGTATTCAAAGAAAACGTGCAACTGCATTTCTGTAATTGTTGAAAATATTAATTTTAAGTGTATGTCTACCCCTTATTATTTCCGTTTCCAACGGGGTCGGGGATGTGATGTGGTGGTTGGTTTTCACGGCCAGATGACCTTCCTGACGCCAACTTCATGACAAGGAATTAATGAGAGATGAAATGAATGAAGATGAATGAAACTAGGCAAGGATGTGGAAGGAAGCGGTCGTGGCCAGTCAGAAGGTAACGTCCCAGAATTTGCCTGGAGTTGATAATGGGAAACGACAGAAAACAATTTCAAGGACGGCCGACGGTTGGGCTCGGACCCATGTCTTGTCTACCGAGTCCGCAGAGAGCTTGGCCCCATGGCCTAGCGCTGCGCTTTAGCGAGCGGTGCTACCGCTCCCAATACTAATTTTAAGTATTGCACTAAAGGAATTCTAATCACACATTTATACGCTATCCTTTCTGAAAGTCCACTTTTATTCACGGATCACTTTCACTCGTCCTTATAAGATGAAGATACTTCTCACTTCTCGTTACACATTTTATTGTCACACTACACCACGCACCGTCACATGGACAACCTGTTTTGACATGAAGTCTCCTCGCCTGCGTTTTCATTAGGTACTGAGTAGCAATCAATTCTTGGATTTTTAAACTTCCTGGCTATGTAAGTTTATAACCTATAAACATTAGCCCATTTCTTTTATTCTTATGTGAAATAAAGCAGAGTACCCAGATATCGTCGAGCCCCCGTGGCTTAGGCGGCAGCACGCCAGTCTCTCACCGCTGGTTCCGTGGTTCAAATCCCGGTCACTCCATGTGAGATCTGTGCTGGACAAAACGGAGGCAGACAGGTTTTTCTCCGGGTACTCCGGTTTTCCCTGTCATACTTTCATTCCAGCAACACTCTCCACTATCATTTCATTTCATCTGTCATTCATTTAATCATTGCCCCAGAGGAGTGCGTCAGGCCTCGGCAGCCGGCACAGTTCATATCATCGCCGCTAGATGGGGGCTTCATTCATTCCATTCGTGACTGGAAGCAGGCTGTGGATTTTCATTTTCACCCCGATATCGTCGTACATAACACTAGAAGGGTACAGTACTGTTAATCTCAGAAAGTGTGTGGTGACAAACGTATGAGCCACCTGTTCACTTAGTACTACAGACAGTTTTAGGTGCATACACTACTGTAAACAATAGATGAAACCCTAGAAGTACATGTGCTGTACATGTAAAATACGTGCTACAGCTGTTCCTTCACACACAATTGGTGCTCAATATTGTGAACGTCATAACACTGGGGAAATAAGCAGTCGTGAAAGGGAGGTTTTCCTCCTTTGTCACTCGCGTTACCCTGCCCCTCGCCGCAGTTCTATGTAATAATAGTTTAATTATTCCGTTGGCTAACGCGTTCACGGGAACCCATTTATCTTGAGTGGTTAATAATGATATAATCAGCTTCAGTAATATTTAGAATACACGAAAAATATAGAAATAATACACGTCCACAATTATACACTTCACTACATAGAGTGGCAGCATGGCTCACCAGTAACGTTCGCGCCTGCTGTTCCCAAGGTTGCAGGATTGAATCCTGGCGCAGCCAGTTGGTATTTGAGGATGTGCAAATGCGAGGGAGCCATGTCACTAGATTTACTGGCTCGTTAAAGACCCCCTTCGGGGCAAGATTCCGGCAGCCCGGCATCTCTAAAAGACAAAGTAGTGAAAAGGGGCGTAAAACCAATAACATTATTATTATTATTATTTCATAAAGTATACCGCCGCTGAACTTGCGACGATATAATTAACAGAGTGATTGCGCTTTTCATTCGTCAAACAAGCATCTTGTGCGGTTTGTAAAGATATGCCGCGACACAAAATAAATCCACTTAGAAACAAGAAGTTCCGTGAAGAACTATACAGCCTACTTTTCATGCCAATGATTATTCTACAGTATATGAACCTATCTAGAATAATGACGAAATTAAGTTGGTAATATCGAAATATCTAACTAGTTCAAAATATACCTGGTATAATGTAGCCTAATAGAGCACTACAGTTGGCAGCGCTGGTGACTGAATATATTCTTAGTTCCACCTCTTAAGGTACAGAATACAAAATTTGGTTGAAGTCCAATGGACGTTACATGCAGTTAGACACTGGATCTATCAGCACGCGTAAAAGCATGTTGCCAACAATACCATGCGTGTGCTGGTCAGAAATAATCTGAATTATTATGATATCTTGTTGTGCCAATTTTGGATGAAATCCATTTGTTAGTATAGAAGTTACATGTATTTTAAAATTGGACATATCAGCAGGCATAGAATCATGTTGGCAGCACCGCCTTTTAGTAATTACTCCAAATTAATATAGAATGTCAGGTGCTATACGTGTGCAAAGTATAGAGCTATTGGCTTGCATACTTTCTGATATATTGATATTAGGGTAAAAAGAATACAGACAGCATTTATTAACCGTTGGCAGCCCTGATTGCTCTTAACAATACTTATAGTCATATCTGTTATGGTACACATTGCACATACGAAATTTGGTTGAAATCCAACTGATAGTATAGAAGTTACATGTATTTAAAAATTGGTCGTATCAGCAGGCTTATAATCATGTTGGTAGAACTGACGTATATAAGTTACTCCAAATTAATCTAAAATGTCAGAATATACGTGTGCATAGTTTAAAGCTGTTGGCATGCATACTTTCTGATATATTGGTATTTGGATTTAAAAAAATAGAGAGAACAATTATTAGCAGTTGGCAGCCCTGGTGGCTCTTAAGAATACGCTCAGTCATATCTGTTTATGTACAGATATTACATACAAACTTTGGTTGAAATCCAGTTGATAGTGTAGAAGTTATATGCATTTAAACATTGGACCTATCAGAAGGCTTAAAATTATTTTGGCAACACTGTCATGGTTGGCCTCCTGGAAATTAAACTGAAATAGTATTATCTACATGTGTGCCAATTTTGGAATAGCTCCCATGCATACCTTGCAAGATATCCAACATGGAGCTCAAATTTCTAGTGCGTTTTTTCAGCAGTTGATAGCTCTGACATCATTTTCAAATATGGGCGTGAGCTATTCCGGTTCACATCTTTACTCATACTAAATTTGGTTTTGATTGCTGCAGCCGTTTAGGAGTTGATAGGGGGGGACACACAGCCAGCCAGACAGACAGACAGAAGGACAGACAGACAGACAGACACACACACATTTTCCCGGATCGATTTCATAAGACTACTTTTTCCTCATTTTTGCAAAATGTGAAAATTAGGCTAAAAATATTGTCTGTGGAATATGAAGATAGGACGATTATTTGGAATTTCCCTGTGATGGTCTAAGGGCGCAGAAACATAACAGCTCACACCTTGATCCCCTCACTTTCTCGCATGACTACCTCTTACTTGTGCACTACAGGCAACAGCAATGTGCGAGCAAACCCAGAAGTACTATCTGATTATGTTGTCCACATCTAGTTCCTTCATGTCCCAACCTATTGCGGATATACTTTATAGTCCTGTATAACGTTCATCTCAGATCAGGCTGTTCCAAATCCACGAGTTTGAGTATGAGTACACGCGAGTACTCAGCACTAATGCTCGGAGCACGTTTGGAGAGGGACTGGGGGTGATAGCCAATGCGTCACTGGGCGAAGGTCATAGTACGAGTCCATGCACTTCCAGCCAGTCTTGATGTATCCACCGCGAAGTGACGGCAGCCCCCCACAGCAGAGCTGTATTGCATGTTGCAGGTTTACTCTCGCAAGGCGGCGAGTACTCCGCTGCTCACGGCCGAGTTGCTCGGCTGAAGCAGCCTGATCTATACAATAGTACGGAGCAGCTTTATATTTACCAACAAATTTTCTGAACAAAAGGATAACCTAACGGAGTTCCCACAATTAATTTTTAATTATATACAAGTTAAGTGTATTTAAAGAAATTGTGCAACTGCATTTTTTTAATTATTAAAGAAAAATGTAGCATTTTCATTGACGGTATTGGGTGAATATTATCGCACACTATACCAACGCTTTCTGGACCAGGCACACTATTTATTGCATTTGTCTGAAATGATTGTGTACATTCCCAATGAAAAACTACACTCCAAATGGGTGTTGTAAGCTGTGGGGTTCCAACCTAGAATCTCGAAATATTCAGACTCCCAAGCGTGACGTACCACGTTCAGATCACCTGCTTGATTTAAAATAAAATTAGGGTATGATTTACTACTCTTTGTAGATCAAAATATTTGTTTCTTCTGCCGGAAGAGGGCTTTAAACCTGATCCAGGAGGAATTTTCAAGCTGAGGGGTCACAAAGAATGAGGACTACTGCTCTAAGGTGCAGGATACCGTGAAGATCTTCCCGTAGAACCTCATGAACTCCGATGCTGCAAGTCTCTTATTTTTACCAATACCAATAAAACCAATAAACAATAACCGGCTGTGTGGCGCAGTGGTAAGGTTCCCACCTGGTGTGCCCAAGGATGAAGCCAATTGGTATTTTTGAGAGTCCCGCGGCGTAACCGTATTCATTAAATCGTGCACCATGGCCACGAGGACAGCTGCAGCAAGTCCTGAGATTGGAGGTTCGAATCCCGGCACTGACAGCGGCTATCCTGAGTGTAGTTTTCCCCGGGGTTTTCTATACTCCCGCCAGGCAAATGCCGGAATAGTACCTTACTTCAAGTATCGGGTTCCCACCCTCGTCCCTTTCCCTAATACAATTACACACACTACTACAGTAATCACATTCAGCCTCCGTGGCTTAGGCGGCAGCACGCCGGCCTCTCACCGCTGGGTCCGTGGTTCAAATCCCGGTCACCCCATGTGAGATCTGTGCTGGACAAAACGGAGGCAGACAGGTTTTTCTCCGGCTACTCCGGTTTTCTCTGTCAAAATTTCATTCCAGCAACACTCTCCACTATCATTTCATTTCATCTGTCATTCATTTAATCTTTGCCCCAGAGTGGTGCGTCAGGCCTCGGCAGCCGGTACAGTTCATATCCTCGCCGCTAGATAGGGGCTTCATTCATTCCATTCCTGACCCGGTCGGAGACTGGAAGCAGGCTGTGGATTTTCATTTTCACTACAGTAATCACATTAATACAGGTTATTAGACAAATTCAACACACACCCAACTACATGGAGCTGATTACCGAGATGTTACTAGCCCTTAAAATGTAAGAGACCCATGTCAGTAGATTTTATCGTGTTCTGCGCAAAATCAAGCCCACCAGCCTTTCTCATGCCACAGTTTAGATCCATAACAATATTACTCAATATATTTTGAAGTACTTGAAATTGTTACATTGAGGTGAAATCATAAGGTCTGCTCATCCACAAACCGTCTGGCAAACTATCAAAATCTTGGATCAGAATTTCCTGACAGTGGAAGTATATTCGTAGGTTATTCATTCGCGTGAAGTGGAAGCAAATCTGCTTATATCCATGTTGAATGGTTTTATTGCATGTCCAGTCGTGCGAGAACGGAGTCTGGAACAGAGAGTTCCGTATATGAATAGGAATTATGTAAACAACAGTGTGAATGATAACATTATGAACGTAAAGATCCGTTGAAATCAGAACTAGAAGAAATTGATGCTAGTAACCGTTTCCTCTCGACGCAATCAGACGTGCTGGTGGTGTTCGAATAAGTCATCTGAACAAGTTATTTCGTTGTTCTGCTGATAAATTATCGTCTGGAGTGGTCTGTCACTTCATTGTGTTAGGTGTCAATGATTTTGAAACTCACATTATTTTAGAAGATTCTAAGTGCGTTCCTGAATTTATTCTGTAGCAGCTTGTATTCTGCTCCTGTTATTGTTGTTGTTACTTCCTCTAAAATCTGGATTCTAAACCCATGTACAGTACTTGGACGTGTGTTCGAGACTTCAATCTTTTCACTGATTTGATGCAGCCGTACAAACCTCCCTGTCCTCAGCTAATCGTTTCATCTCTACGTAGCACCTTGCATCCGAGACAATCTGTTTAACATACTTCTATATTGGTCTACCTCTACAGTTCTTGTCCTCGACCCTTCCTTCCAGAACTAAGTTTGCTATTCCTTTGTGTCTTTGTATGTGTTCTATCAATCTCTCTTAATACCTCTTCATTTGTAACCCTTTCTACCCATCTGATGGGCCGATAACCTAGATGTTAGGCCCCTTAAAACAACAATTATCATCATCATCATCTACCCATCTGATCTTCATCCTCCTCCAGTAACACCACATTTAAAATGCTCCTATTCTCCTCTTTTCTGCTGCGCCAACAGTCCTAGTTTCACTTCCATAGAGCGCCACGCTCCAGTCAAAGGCTTGGGCATACAGGCTAGTGAATTATTTTGATAACCTGTGTTTCTGGGTTGACTAATAATGAGTGTATCTGCAGTTATTATGCCCTAATTAAAATTAGGTCTAAAGATTGAGGAGGGTATAACGGAACTTGAAGTAAGGTACCATTCCGGTCTTTGAATGTGAGGAAAAATTGGGGAAAACCACAAAAATTTAAATGCTATCCTGGTAAGCCCCCAGAATTACATGGATAAATACAGTAATGCAAGTACAATGATAATTCTTTAAAATTCTCGTATTCTGATCAGAAATTATTTTCTGAGTGTCTTCGATGGAGGTGTTTGAATGGTACAGCGGTTTGTCTCGCGGTATGCACGTTAGGAAGTTCAGTTTAGTAGGCTATGGATCCGCACTCGCTCGCTAAGCCTTGTATGAGGAATATCGATAACGCCAACTTCCACCTCCGAGCATCCAATTAAATCATTGTAAATCCTTCCTCGCTGGGATTATCGATATATTTCCACCGGTGTACAAATTCAACTTTATTTCCTGATGCGCACGCTTGTTCACACATGATACACGATAGAAATGTTAGACAGTGATGGCTCTATGGCGATAGTGACATTAATTTTGAACTTGGCGTCGTTCGGTATATGCTGCTCCTGATTACACACTGCCTAGCAAAGGCAACGGAGACAATAGTTAAGCGTAAATCCGGAACCACAAAAGCCGTGGCTTGTTGTGTGAATATCCCACATGTATTCATCGGCATTTCAAGTCAGGCCGTACGGATGAGAGCAAACATTCAAACAACGTACGCCATAGAAAGACAAACACTGACGTGAGAATACCAGCGTACTCAAAGGCTTTGAAGTTGACATGAGCACTTGTAGCCCATGGACACAACGCTAGTCTCACCAGATAGCTTATAAAGAAAAACAGTGGAAAGTCTTGGATGAAATAAGCGATAAGCTCCCTACCACGTTCTCTTGGTTCGAGTTAAGAAGTAAACAGACTTTCCAAATTTTACTATTCCTGCAATTCCAACACAAGATACCAGGTTGAACTTAATTTTGAAACAGATACTATGTGAAGCGGAAGGATACGTACCGTTGACCAAAACGCTTGTGAAGATTACAACTGAAGTTCTTCACTGAAACGTGTGTTTCTAGCAGTTTCAATTGGAACTAAAGAGAGTTTCCGCTATTATTAACCTACTTCACATTTTTCAAAAATGATGAAAAAGCAGTCTTATGATGTCTGTCTGTCTGTCCCCTTCTATCAACTCCTAAACGGCTGCAGCTATCAAAACCAAATTTGGTATGAGTAAATACCTATACTAAAACGTCTGACGGCCATTTTTTAAATGACGTCAGTGCTACCAACTGCTGAGAAATTACAATTGAAATTTGAGCACTATGTTGGATATTCTCGGAATTTGGATGGGAACTGTTCCAAAATTAGCACGTATATAGCCTAGATAATACTATTACTGATTAGTTTTCAGGAGGCCATAAATGACAATGTTGCCAACATGATTGGACGCGTTCTGATAAGTCGAATTTTAAATGAATGTAACTTCCATACTATCCAATGGATTTCAACAACTTCCATAACATTTAATGGATAACCTACAAAATTATATATTATGTGTGTATGCCATAAGGGATAATTTGTTCGCATTTTGAGTGGCAACAGACCTACCAACTACCTAATAACTCTCTCTGTGCATTTGAGATGTAGACTCTCAGTATCTCAGAATTCATGGAAGGAAACAAACCCTAGTGTTCTATTAGGCTACAATATTTCAGCTATAATTAAAACAAATCATAAATGCCAGTATTACCAATGCAATTTCATCCTCATTTTAGATACGTTGATATACTGTAGATCAATCATTGGTGAATGAATAAAAATTCACATCCTGCTTCCAGTCTCCGACCGGGTCAGGAATGGAATGAATGAAGCCCCTATCTAGCGGCGAGGATATGAACTGTGCCTGCTGCCGAGGCCTGACGCACTCCTCTGGAGCAATGATTAAATGAATGACAGATGAAATGAAATGATAGTGGAGAGTGTTGCTGGAATGAAATTTTGACAAGGAAAACCGGAGTACCCGGAGAAAAACCTGTCTGCCTCCGTTTTGTCCAGCACAGATCTCACATGGAGTGACCGGGATTTGAACCACGGACCCAGCGGTGAGAGGCCGGCGTGCTGCCGCCTAAGCCACGGAGGCTTAATCATCAATCAATCAATCATTGGGATGATTCTTAAATAAGTAAAGTAGGCTTCCCCCCAGGGGCTCACATCTAGTGGGACGTGGGTTGGCGACCACGGGACCCCAGCTGAGTCCGGCATTGCTTCCACTTACTTGTGCCGGGCTCCTCTCTGTCTTCTTTCCTGTCGACCTCACTTGGTCAACTCTTGTTCTCTTCCAACCCCGACGGTAATAGGGTATCCGAGGCCTAGGGAGTCTCTTCCTTTCCCGCCTTAGTTGGCCCTTGCCTCATCTTTTCTGATACCCGCCTACTGCGAGAGGTCAGCCTTCTTTTTCTTTTCATGTTCTCTCCTGCCTTCTGCTCAAGGCCCTCAAGGAGGCAGGGTGTGTGTAGCCCCACTACTTCTGGTGCACCCTGGATAATGCTTCACCCTCAGGGGCTCACGGCTGGTGAGTTCGGGAGTTGGCGACCCCGAGGGATTCCTGAGCTGGGTCCGGTTTCCCCCTTTTGTTCATTACCTGCGGGGCGGACCCTCTCCTCTTTCACTTTCCTATCTGCCTTTCATGGCACTCCTTCCTTCCAAGTCCCTCAATCTGCATTCTTCGAGGGTTGAGGGCATTTCTTTTCCTGCTGTACTTTATTTGCCTTATTCTACTTTTGTTTTCCATTTCTTCTTCTAGTATATAAGTTGGTAGTTGGTTTTAGTTATAGTTTACATTTCGTTATCATCTTCATGATCACCCAAACTATTAGGGGCCGATAACCTAGATGTTAGGCCCCTTAAAACAACAATTATCATCATCATCATCATAAAGTAGGCTTCTTTGTTTGTCACGGAACTACTTGTTTTTGTACGTTGTTTGGTCTTACCACTGTGATGAGGTAATGCTTCGATGGTGTTGCCCTTGCTTCTGCCAAGAGGTACAGAAACTAGGCTATACAAGGCCAGGCACAAACTCTTAGCCCTCCAGGGGCTCACAATTAGTGGGACGTGGATTGGCGACCACAGGACCCCAGCTGAGTAAGGCATTACTTTCACTTTCCTGTTGACCTCCCTTGGTCAACTCTTGTTCTCTTCCGGCCCCAAGGCGTAGAAAGTCTTTCACTTTCCCGCCTTGACTGGTACTTGCCTCGCATTTCCTGATACACTCATTCTTCGGGGGTCAGATCTCTTCTCTCCTTTCATTTCTTTTTTATTTTCATATTATTTTCTGCCTTCTGCCAAAGGCCCTAAAAGAGGAAGGGTGTATATTGTGCAACCACACTCTCAAAAGCTCACGGCTGGTGAGCTCGGGATTGGCAACTCCGAAGAATTCTTGAGCTGGATCCGTTCTTTTTTTTTCTCCTCTTTCCATTGACTTCTTGGCGGACCCTCTTCTCTTTCCCTTTCCACCCCACCTTTCATGGCTCTACAACTTTCCAAGTCTCTCAGTCCTTATTCTACAGTAAAGGATTGAGGGAATTTCTATTCCCTGTCGTTTATTTCCCATATGCCTGTTTTTGTCCTGTTCATTTTCTAGTCCATAATTTAGTCGTTAATGATAATGAAATTAAACTAACAACTATAACTATCAACCAAACCATCAAGGACCGATAGTCTGGGTGTTAGACCCGTTATATAGCAATTTTCATCACCATCTCAAACTCCTGGGTTTACAGGTAAATAATTTTTAAGGGGCAAATACAGGATGTCCCGAAAAAAGGGTCCAATATTTACGGAGGTTGTAGTATGCAACAAGGGAAGAAAAAGTTCCAAAACACATTGGTCGTAAACGTATTATCTTCTGCGCTATGGTAGACGTTTTGTACTACGTAATGCTCTGCAGCACATTGTGGTTGCATGTGTATCAATCGTAGTCGACACGAGACCACAGCACAGTACGGACGTTGCTCGAGCATTCGGTAAGATATTGTCGTCTGGTGTAGAGATCGGGCCATTTAGGAACACGGCTGGTGAGGGGAATTTTGCGAGTGAGAAAGCTGAACCGTGGAGTGAGAACGCTGACTTCCCCTTCTCGCTCGGTGTTGTGGCGACGTACAGTCGACCCGAAATTTTTGTCATAGCGGACGTGTATCTCCGCAGATTTTCAGTTAGTGGAAACATTTTTCAACTAAATAAAAATTGTTAATAATACGCCGTACGACACCTTCGTCAAAGTCGTCCAGTCCAGTATCAGTCTTTGTGCGCTTCGTTTTTTGTTTGGTGTTCCAAACAGACTATCCAAAGGTTTACCTAATTCTATCGCTTTTCGCTTTTCGCCCTTAATCCGTGCCACAGAACTTTCTGACACTCCAACAGCTGCTGCTACTCTTTCCTGCACTTTCTTAAAATCTATCACGAACTTTTCTTACAATGCCTCCCTTTCCATAAAATCCATAACGTTCGAGATAGCTGCACGAGTCTTTTTAGCACCTTACGATGCAGGTTACTTTTAACGCCTTCCATACTGTCACAGACAGGCCTAACGTGCACCACAACCCACAGTTACACCACGGGGAATTAGAAAGGCAGCGCACACGTCTAAACAGCTGAGTATAAACTTATGCACTGAAGTGTCCTTGCAACACGAGCTCTGGAAGGCGGGACTACGCTGCGCTGGGTCGTCGTAAGTGCGCATGCGCGGCCAAAATCCTTCCTAGCTGGTCGGATCTCTACCCGTAGCATTCAAATGGGGCATTTGCGACGCTGCATTACTGTACTACCTCACCCTACTGTACACTGTACGTTGTTTTCTGGTCCTTGTCTGGACGTACAGCATAATGGAGGCCTACTACTCAACACGGGAGATAGCTCATATGATCTTCTGCTGCGGGAACGCAAATGGAAGCAACTTAGGTGCACGGAACGTGTACAGGGCCAAGTATCCACGTCGCCGTACACCATCTGTAAAGATGTTTAGTAACCTCTTCCAGCGACTTTCGGAAACCGGATCCTTTGCACTAAGAACACGGGATCGTGGCAGACCTCGAACAATGCAATCACCTGATGTGGAGCAGCGGGTATTAGAACATGCGGAGGGCAACCCTAGAACGAGTGTCCAAAGAATAGCTGCAGCTGAAGGTGTTGCTAAATCTGGCGTTTGAAGAGTTCTCATGGGCCGATGAAAACCCGCATGCACTTGACGAGAAAAGCCACCAGCACAAATTTCGTATCAACGTTTGGGCAGGCATTCACAGGGACAGATTAATAGCTCCCTATGTGCTAAACAACGGATAGAATGGTGCTATGTACCGTAACGTCCTTCGGAACCTATTACCTGTGTTGGTAGAGAATGCGCCAATACAGGAACGAATGCAAATGTGGTACATGCATGATGGGGCACCTGCCCATTTTCATCTTCGGGTAAGGTGACACCTAAATCGCGTCTTTTCTGGGCGATTGATTGGTCGGGGAGGGCCAATACCTTAGCCTGCCCATTCTCCTGACCTAAATCCTCTCGAATTTTGGCTGTGGGGACATGTAAAGACCCTGGTGTATGCATTTCCCATCAATGATGTGCAGACACTTCGACAACGAGTGTTCGATGCATGTGATGCGATCCGGCAACGACCAGGGGTGTTCCAAAGAACGCGTGATTCCCTGCGGCGTAGGGTGGAGGCTGCATTGCAATGGATGGCTTTCACAACGAGCACATGTTGTGAAGTGTACATCAAAGACATGGTGATCATTAGGGCTAGGATTATGATGACCTAAAAAGTGCAAAAACTGCAAAATAAAAATGCATTTATGACCTAAAATATGCAGAAAATGACCTATTTTTTTAAATAATGACCTTTGATTTTCTATGATTTCTGTATTTTTTTGGTCTTGTGTGGTAACAAAATGAATTCAAGCTATTAATATTGGCAAAACAGACATTTGTAATACATTTTCAAGTTATGAATTTTAAAAATAATACTTACATATTTACAAAACAGACGTTTCTCAGCCATAAAGGTCCCAATTGTTCATTCCAAAATGTGTGAGTTGCAATGAACAACGAATACATGATGTAGATTTTCAAATGAAAATGATTGTCTATTATCAGCCAACAAAGCTTTATACATAGAAAAGCGCCTTTCTACCTCCACCGACACAACAGAAGCATACTTAAAGCAAACAATGTCACTTGAATTTAATTCACTGTCGTCAATGTCACAATGAGAAAATGTTTCACTTGACAAAATTTGATACCCTTTATTTTTCTCCAAAACCTTCCATCTTCTCAGACACAGCTTGTCCCACTTTGCCACACGCGCGATCCAAATCATTCACCACTTTCAGCACATGTTGTAACTGCTGTACTAGCGGCACTTCCAACTTTTCCAGAGCGGTTATTGTAGTAGGAAGAAATCCAAAATTTGTTTTTATGTAAGCAAGTTTCCCTGCAATTTCACCATCTGCCAAAAGATTTTGCGCTGCTTTGATTGATGCGGCTTCAGTGCTGTCAAATGAATCCACGATTTGTTTCACCACTTGTAAGTTCTCGCTATAATACGTGCAGGCTTCAATCCAGGTTCCCCATCTTCAAAACGGGAGAAGGAGGAAGTGGAATGTCTGGAGCTTCTAACTTGAAACTCGAGGGGTTGCCTTCAAGAATATCTTTTTCACACATCCTATCAATTGGTCAACATCTGGAAAATGACCGCGAACCTCCTCCGCGACTCGGTGTAACGCGTGGGCCAAACAAGTTAAATGCACCATTTTAGAATAGAGAGCACGAAGCAAATTAGCAGCCTTGACCATGTAGGGGTCTGCATCCATTACTAAGAGCAACACATTGTAATGCCGAATGTCATCAGGCCACAACGATGCCAACCATTTATCAAGAACTTTGCTGGTTGTTGAGTAGTTCACTTTTTATACATGCTCACAATAGAGTAGAAAGTGTTCCCCAGGAACATCCTCGTCCAGTGTTCCTACCACCACGTTAGCTACATATCGTCCTGAAGAGTCTGTCGTGACTTCCACCGATACCCATATTTTTTAAATTCCAACTCCTTTCCTGATTTCTTCCAAAGTTTTTTCATAGCATCGTCTAACATAGATTTTCCTTAACGTAGAGCAATCCGGTATGGATTTGCCCGTGTGCTTTTCTAAGAAATTGTTCAATTTAGGGTTGTTTACCTTCCTCAATGGGATATCGTCACAAAGAAACACTCTACACAGTTCTTCAAAGAATGGTGAAAAGGATGAATGGGTTTCTCCAAAAAGCTTCTGTTGTAGTAATGTTCCTTCATCCTGAAGTCGTTGCAGACCACGTTTATGTTTCTCACGCGATACATGTTGTTCCACCGTAAACCTTTTTACAGCGGCCACTCTCACGTCACAAAGTTTGCAGTAAAGTATTGTCCCGTCAGTGGTGAAAACCCTTTCTCCATACTGCAAAACAAATTGTTTTAGTCTAACAGACACACTTTGCTTCACTTTAGGCATATCGTAACTTCGCATTTAATATAACAGCACTTCTGGCTCGAAGAAATACCACGAACTCAATGACTCATTGCTAGCTGTAGCCTTCTACCTACGCGAGAGGCAAATGTACTTCCTTGTATGGACGAGTCCATTATACACATACTTTTGGCAATAGGGGAAGAGGGTACCGTTTCCAGGAAAATATATGTTACGCTTGTACGAAATCAAACAAAATATTCAACACGGAAATTTAGTAAAATACAGAATTAGAATAGCTAAACATAAAAAATTATCATTCTTTCTTGAAAATAGTATAAAAATGACCAAAATGACCTAAAATTTCCCCCAAAAATGCCCTATCCCTCAAAAATGGCAAAAAATGCAAAATAATGACCTAACAAATAGACTTCATTGAACTCATTCTTTCATGAAACATATATATGAGCAACGTGTCAGTCTTACCAAAAAAATGATGCAAAATCATCATAATCCTAGCCCTAGTGATCATTGACAGTAGCGATAGAGGATTGTATCTCCAAATTTATAAAGTTTTTGACCAATGTTGATAGGACCTTTTGTTCTTCCTTTGTTGCATACTACAACATCCGGAAATATTGGAACCTTTTTTCGGGACACCCTGTATACAGTATAAAACACTTAAGATGTGGGCTTCACAAAACTCAAGCCCTTAAATCAGAGAAAGTAAAATCCTGCGGTTTATACAAAAATCTTCCAAATCGTCTCAATAGTACACGGAAAATCTTGCATTTCGTGAAAAGTCAACGGAAAAATACTTAATTGTTTATTAAGTGCGTCTAAACAAATACACAAGGCGATAGTCCCTGTCAGAACTGTGTCGCGTCTAGCCCGCATACCAGTAAAGCCGGGCGGGTGGTATATACACATGGAGTGCTCACAAGTAACCTTTAATAATGTTATTGGTTTATCGTTTCTTTTTACTGATATTTTTAGAGAGACCGAGGTGCCCGGATTGTTCCCCGTAGGCGATCTTTAACGTACCAACAAATTTACAGACACGGCTCCCTCTCATTTGCGCACCCTCAATTGCCAACTGACTGCGACAGGATTCGATACTGCAACCCTGGGAACAGCAGACAAGAACGTTACCGCTACACCACGCAGCCAGTAACACAAGTATCTGATCGTAACAAATGAGCATACAAAATAAAGAGCAGTGACGAATTGCAGTCTGATTTCTTGAGTATCGACAATTTGTTTTTAAAAAAGTGTGTTTAAAAATATAAACAAAATGATAGTCCCTACCGAAACTTTGTCGCGTTAAGCCCGCATACCAATCATGCCGGGTGGCTTCTACACATGTGAGAGTTCTCGCATGGTCCACTAGTTGCCGATAAATAGGCAATGAAGAGACACTCATAACAACGGTCGGTCTGTTATCGACCTCTTCTGTAGACAGTGAGTTAAATTCACAGACACGCGGCAAGATAGATCTAAAATCTTAATGCCTAGTCCACACCGGCAGATTTGTTTGCATACTGTATGCAGATTGTTTGCATACTGTATGCAAACTGTATGTATACTACTTTGGAGTCTGGAAACAGTTTCCATACAAGTCTGCATACAGTATGCAGACTGTATTGAAACATTGTATCCGATACAAGTATGTTACTTGTTTTGCGTCCACGCCAGAATTAGACCTCTAGTCCACTGACAGTTCGTGGAGTTAACGTTACCTAAACTTTGACGGTATGAAAATAATTAATCTTCTTATCTAGTATTTTCATTCAATCAAGACGACTGGTATAAGAACAAAATTGAAGGTAGAAATTTTATGACACATCGTTTAAGTCTTAAAATAATAAAAATTAACATTCACACCTTTACCACAGGGTGATTTCTTAAAGTCTGCGAATGTGTAAATTGGGGGATCAAAGTGAAATGATCATGGTGGGAGGGGGATTGTGTTTAAATGTACCTCTTGTATTAGTCGAATAATTAACCAAAATACTCATTCTACTAATATTTCATATAACAACCGCTATTTTCTTTCTGTGGGGAGGGGGTGAAATTTGACACCGCGCCTGTAGCCCCACTAAACTACATTTTGTGGCAATATAATGAGATCACTGTGTGGTCATTGGTGGGACATGTTTCAAGGCCTAATTAGTTTTGGTCCCTTCAACAGTCGATATGAATTAATAAATGTCAAAGACACACGAAATGTATAGCAACAAAAAGTCCCTTGTTATTAAACCTTATATGGTGCACCATAATAAAGAAGGATGGGAAATCGAAACTAAATCAACACAATATGATGTGGAAAAACGTGGCTAGCTGGATGCGTCTGTGGTTTGTATCCGGTCTACAGTTTCAAAACACGTCCACACAGGAAGACTTGAGACAAAATACTTGTTTCTTGTATGCGTGTTTTCCATTTCGTTGGAAAACAGAAAACATTGTATCTTGTATCTTGAAACACGAGATTTGTATGTCATTTGTATGTCAATTGTATGCAAACTGTATGCAGACTGTTTCCATACATCACTCGAGTCTCCCGAATGTATGTAGAATGTTTTCAAAAAGTATGCATACATCCCGCATACAAATGAGAAACATTTGGGAAACAGTCTGCATACAATGTTTCTGGAAACAAATCTGCCGGTGTGGACGAGGCTTAGAAAGTAGTTCCGTGAAGAACTAAAGCCTATTTTCATATATCCTACTTATATTAATTGCCATTATCAACATACAAAATTTCAGTTTGATTGCTGTAATACATTCGTAGATATTGAGAACCTACTAAATATTTCGGATGGTCGCCATGTTGAATTTTTATATACTGTATGTAGGCCTTGGTTATGTACTGTTACATGAATATTATTGTGTACGTGTAGTATTCAAACTTCAATCGCCTGATTAGGACACAAGAAGTAAAAACGAGATTTTAAAATTTTGCACAGCTTCCATCTTGTGGTTATGGAAACAATTGAAATTAATTAGATGCCAGTGGATTAACATTTGCATAAGGATTTACTTTACTAAGTTTCACTGCACTCGGATGGTTAAATTGCGAGAAACGTCCATGTAAATACTTATACTTCGCGTCGCTGCCATGTTGGATTTGTGATCACCGGGTTATTGAAAGTCCTATAGGTGAACTTATGTTCATAGCCCCTACGAACATTAAAAAATCAGTTTGATTGCTGTAATAGATTCGTAGATATTGAGAACCGTCTAAATATATCGGATGGTTGCCATGTTGGATTGTTATATGTATAGGACATAGAGTTATGAACCATTAAAGGAAAATTATTGCGTAGGTTCATTATTCAAACTTTCACTTCGATCGCATGATTACGACACAAGAAATAAAAACTTAATTTTAAAATTCGCAGAGCCGCCGTCTTTAGGTTATGTAAACAATTGAACTAAATTAGATACCAGTGCATTACAATGTGTATAAACATTTGCTGTACCAAGTTTCATTGCGTTTGGATCACTAAATCGCGAGAATAGTCTATTTAAAACTTTCAAATTCGCTTGACCGCCATGTTCGTTTTGTAGTTAACAGGTTTTTGAAATTCTCATAGATGAACTTCCAGTAGTGCCCTTTATCTCCGTACAAAAGTTCAGGATGATATCAGTAATAGTTTCGGAGATATAGAATGCCGGTGAAATATCTCGCACAGCCGCCATCTTGAGGTTATGTAAACAATTGAACAAAGTTAGATGTCGGTGCATTACAATGTGTATAAACATATCCTGTACCAAGTTTCATTACGTTTTGTTGGTTAAATCGCGAGAAATGTCTATTTAAATGTCGCAACTTCGCTTAGCCGCCATGTTGGTTTTATAGTTACCAGGTTTTCGAAAGTCACATAGGTGAACTTCTAGTAGTTTCCTTTCAGGGTGATATCGGTAGTAGTTTCAGAGATATTGAATGCTGGTGAAATATTTCGCACAGCCGCCATGTTGGATTGGTGAGACGTGACAAATTTGAAGTGCATGGTCGGGGTCGGCCAAAATGGTGGTATGACCTTACCGAGTTTCATTGAAATCGCCCCAGCCGTTTAGAAGTTATTAGGAGAGACACACACACATCACACATCACACACACATACGCACCCACACACCAATTTTTTTTCTTCATAAAATGAAAAGAGGCTAGCAACCGTGCTGTAAATCTTCACAACAATCAGAGAGCCTGTAGATGAAAGAACAATTTTTCAATGCTGGAAATGTTACGAGGCTACAAGCACTTGGTGTAGGCTTATTTGAATGTCCACGCCACTGCAATTGAATAGCATGCCACTTAGTGGGGAATGGAACAAGGCTCGCACTGAATCCCATGCGCCTTTAACACGACTCCTTCGTTAACTCCAAGAGCGGTGCACGCTTCAATGGTGCTATGGTCAGTTCATTGCCGGATTTCAGTACCTTTTTCACTTCAGTTCTTCATTAATTCTAAGGTATTTAGATAACAATGATGAAGCTAACGGAGGCAACATGCAAATCAAAGGCAATAGACCCATATTATAACGAAAACTGATTTTGAATTAAAATGTGTCACTTAGGCCCTACCCCGACTCGCGTACTACCGGGTGAGTTAGCCGTGGTCGTTACGGCATGACTGATGGCAGTCGCTCACATCCGGGAGGCGAGGAGGTTCGAATCCCCCCGCCGGCAACCTTGAAGATGGTCTCCTGTGGTTTCCCATCTTCCTTCCAGGCAAATGCTGGAGTTGGTCCCTAACTATAGGCCACAGCCGCTACCTTCCAACTGCTCGTCCTTACATTCCAACTTTCTTCCCAACGGTACTTGTAGCTCACCCATTGGGTGTCCGTCTCGAAGCAGCTACAAAATTGGCGAGCCGAACATGTCCTCGGACACTCCCGGCACTAAAAGCCATACGCAAAAAAAAAACTCACGTACTTTGGAATGATGGTTACTAACCTTGATGAAGTGGTTGATTGCAATCCTGGGGTTAAGTAAATTAACTGGGGTCCGCGGTAGCAAGCATCCAGTAGAGCACTTGATCCACATTGCTCTGGCACCGAACACAAATAGAAACTCGGACTACACTAATATAATTAAGTGATGAGAAGTCAAATTCAACTCTATGTAAACGGTAAACTTGTGTTTACGGGAGTGCGCATGCAAATACATGTCGGTTTAGCTAACAAGCCAATTGGGAAGTCCAGCTCATAACTGCTCAGTTATTGATACGCGCTACAAGCAAAGTCTCCTCTCTCCATGTCCTCGCATGTTCGGCTGGCTATAGGGTACTGCAAAATTGACGGGCTGAATGACGCGGGAACATTGACTTCTAAATCCCAAGATTTCGGGCTGGATTCCTGCTCAGCCCGATGGCTCTTACGGTGATAACCTAGTGTCGGCAGATTTTCTGACACGTTAAAGAGCTCTTTCCAGGACAAAACTCAGGCACCCGAGCGTCTCTAAAACCAAAACTTTGTTGTTTTTGTTGTTGTTGTTGTTGTTGTTATTGTTAATTTATATCAGGGCCTCCGTGTACTTGGGTGTGTGTTGAATTTTCCTGATAACCTGTGTTTCTGTGGTGACTGTAGTAGTGTGTGTAACTGTAATTATTAGGGTCAAGAATGGGGTATTTGAAATAAGTTACCATCCCGGCATTTCACTGGAGAGTGTGTGGAGAAACCCAGGAAAAACCACGCTCAGGATAGCCGCTGACATTTCCAGGATTCGAACCTCCGATCTCGGGACTTGCTGCAGCTTCCCATCGTGGTCGTGGTGAGTGATTTAACGTGCTCGGCAACGCCGCGGAGTAAAAGACAGCAGTTAAAGTGGTTATTAAAACTTCTTCCTGGCGTTGTTCCCAATTATTTTTTGGGGTCCGCCAAAATGGTTATTAAAACCATATATTATTATTATTATTATTATTATTATTATTATTATTATTATTATTACTATTACTATAACCAAGCAGCTTATCCGAATGCGTTGAGGTACACTCTAAGACTAATGGGAAGCAGTACCCAAGTCTGTAGACTCGAAGTTCGAATCCTGGCGCTCACAATGATTACGCTGAGAGTAGTTCTTCCCCGTTTCTTTTCATTCCACACTCACTCCAAGCTGTATTACGAGTTGTTCATCTAGATTAGGCACCCTCAACTCATGTGCACCTCGCATTAGTCGTGATAATAATAATGGTATCATTATTATTATTAATAATAATAATAATGACGGTACCTTACTTCAAGCCCCAGAAGGCCTACCCATAACTTGGATCATCCTAATTACAGTCATACCTAAACCTCGGAACGTCATGCATATCCATATTTGGCTGCGGTAACGTTCTCGCTGCAGTGCCCGAGGTTGCAGGGTCGAATCCTGGTGCGGTCAGCTGGCATTTGAGGGTGCGCAAATGCGAGGGAGCCGTGTCAGTAGACTTATGGGCACGATAAAGATCCCCTTCGGGTAACAATTCTGGCACCCCGGCGTCTCTTATGACCGCAGTAGTTAAGAGGGACGTAAAGTCAATAACATTATACTGTATTTATTATATTCATGTTTTTATTTAATAAGAGTAATAAGTGTGGGATCTCTCTGATGTAACGTATATTAATCTGATGCTTGTGTTTCTGTGTATTTCATGACTTAAGAGCTAGGATTTGGAGAAAGGCAGCCGTGCCCATCCCGGAAATTGGTTGGAGAAAAACTGGGGATACTACAGGGACAGGGAACAATTTCTAAAGGACGACTCAATTGCCATTGCGAGAAGAATTTCCAACAGTACTACAGGAATTTCAATTTTACTACTAAGGCAATAAATTCACGTTCCTGAGAAAAATCGGCATTTTTGAAATGAAATTACTACTCTTGTAGCAATAGTCTCACACTCAATAAGCACGACAGAATCCTAGGGTGCCAAATGCTCGTAGTTTCATGCCATACTTCCTAAATAAGTAATAACACTAGTAAAAAGTGCAATGATTTCCTCATGGAGCTGCTCCAGATATAACCCTTACCGCTACTGATAACTTTGATACCATCCAAGTTAATAGAATACATCTGTGCTCTTAACACTCGAACATTTCCAGCTAAAGTGCCCCGAGATTCACTAATAACCCGTTCCACTTTAATTTCCAAGGAGACATTTATCCTTAAAGTAACGAAACTCTCATAATGAGAGCTTTAGAGCAACTTCTTTCCCTTAATCCCATTCTTTCTCCGACACCTTTTTAATATAATTATAACTGTTGCTAATTCAAAACCCTGTGCACTTATTTTCCATGAAAGTATCAATGATGTTATATTGTTGTTGTTCATGTAGATTAGACACCCTCAACTCATGTGCACCTCATATTAGTCGCAATAATAATAATAATAATAATAATAATAATAATAATAATAATAATAATATTTGTATAAATTCCTACACATATTTATTCCCGCGAGCCTCTGTGGCTTAGGCGGCAGCACGCCGGCCCCTCACCGCTGGGTCCGTGGTTCAAATCCCGGTCACTCCGTGTGAGATCTGTGCTGGAAGAAACGGAGGCAGACAGGTTTTTCTCCGGGTATTCCGGTTTTCCCTGTCACAATTTCATTCCAGCAACACTCTCCACTATCATTTCATTTCATCTGTCATTCATTTAATCATTGCCCCAGAGGAGTGCGACAGGCTTTGGCAGCCGGCACACTTCATATCCTCGCCGCTAGATGGGGGCTTCATTCATTCCATTCCTGACCCAGTCGGAGACTGGAAGCAGGCTGTGGATTTTCATTTTCATTTATTCCCGCAATATTACGTGGAATTTAACTCACAAGTCAGTGAGAGTGACATTTCATTTCGAAAGTCTCACGTGTATTAACCAGGAATCAACCCAGTCCTCCTGGATAAGAGGCAATTTGTCATCATTTCGCCTACCCTTCCTCCTTAAATACGTATTTGTGAATCACAGTAAACTAGATATCAAGTTGGACTGGCAAGATCACACTTATGCAAAATATTATCAGCTGCTGTTCCGTGGTAAAGTAGTAGACAGGCGGAGATGTAAACATTTATATATGGCTCCAAGTCTCCGTCAAATTTAAAAAAATCACGTAAACAAACAGGATTACCCGTCAAAGTAGCAGATGTCTTAATTTTATAACCGTTACCGCTTACCAGGCTGCGGGGTCTTAGTACGTGTGCAATGAAATTAGCGCGCACCATACTATAGGGCACGTGGAATCTCCTCCTGCGACCTTTGGGTGTACCTATGAACACATATGACGTACAGCGGATAAATGGACTGATCGCATGGTTTGTCGTCTGCTGTAGACGGGCTGGCAGTTCATAGGGCATGCGTCATCTAAACTCCGTGCGATTCTAATATGATAGCACTGTTTACGTACTAAGACCCCGCAGCCTGTTAATTATACATATGACAACATAGACCATTGTTCCCTATATTTCAGGAGAAAAAGACCGAGAAATATTCTCTCAAATATATGAAATAGTAAGTTATCTGAATCACCTAATTATATGGCATGTATCCGTAATGTTTATTTACGTAGATGACTGGCAGTTGATTCAGTTATTAGCGGAAATAGAGACTTAGAATTTTATTATCTTAACGTGGGAAGTCGATGTTTGCACTCTCGAATATTAATAGCACATTTTTTCGGTTGCGATCGTCACTATCCACTTGATCAAGCTAGGCGATTACATGTGTTTGATCATAAAGGAGTTTGCCACAGTCATCAACTAATCTAGACAATTTAACTGTGTATGGGAGAGAAAATACAGTCTGTAAGCATTCTGTCTGAGACGGACCGGCCACGTATTGGAATAGATAAAGACTATTGTTCTATTCGTTTGTTAGAATCTAATTAGAATATGCATCATTCATCTGGGATCCCTGTTTTCAGAAACACATCAATTAAATGAAATGGTTCAGAATAAATTCCTAAGATATTTAGAAATCAAAACCGCGGGTATTTTGGAACCCTTCAAATCCAGTTGAATTACAAGTCTCTGGCCAAAACACGTAAAATGTGTCGTTGTGTTGGATATTTGTAATTGAGGCTTGGATTTTGAAAGAAGTCGGCTGTGGCCTGAATTTAGGAACCATCCGGTTATTCGCCTTGTGTGGTAGTGGAAAACTACACAAAGCCACTTCTGGGATGGTTGAGTTAGGAACTGAGCCCATCTCGTTTCAGTTCTGCTTCACAAGTCTGGGCGAACCCTGTTCCAACCCTCACACCAGAATTAAATTTTTTTTGGATCCTGGAATCGAACCCAGACATCCGTGATGACCACCAAGAATATTCGTCACTACGCCAAGACATGAATTAACTTTTTCTTGGCAGAATCGGCTATAGAACCTAAATCCTAGTGGTGACTGCCACGAATACTAGCCACTACACCATGAGGTAGTCATCCCTTTGAGCAAATGTAACTTTGAGAGAGCTAATTGAACAGTTTCCTGTGATAGATTACTGAGGAAATTAGAGTTCTGACTTCCAATCCTGAGGCTACAGAGGGCCATAATTAGCTCCGTTGATCGAACTGTTAAACGGTCTAACCCAATAAGATGTCAAGTACAATATAGACAGACAGTTGTTCATAAGCCTTGAAATTAAATCTTCAATGGCTCTACAACTTGCCATTACGTCGATTTCCCCTGGACAAAATCTGCCTTAACATATACAGTATTATGCATTTTATTGTTAGTAAGAGAATATTTCCGTAGTGGAAGCTAATAAACAGGGTAGTTCTGAATTCCTGTTACACATGTCTAGGGGCTGTAGAGAGGATTCAGAAAATAATATTTGCAAGGAGGACCCCATATCCGGATTACCATTTTGATGCTACATTGGTGACAAGGTGGCCAAACATTCAGGGAAAAATGGAAATGTCGAATTGGACCAACTCAATGGCCACCACGATTGCCAGATTTAACGCCTTACGAATCCATTCTGTGGGCCCACATGACGAATAATGTGTATGAAACTCCTGTAGCGTCGGATTTCTGGCTCCAGCAGAAGTGATTCAGTGTACATCAGATGTTTTTGAATATGTGTATCAGAACACACTGTGGAGTAATGTGAGAGCAACACTCAAGGAATATAGAAATGGAAATTAAATGATTAGGTTAAGGATGGCTTGTTTGACACAATGAAGTATTAATAATACTGGAGTTGGGGCGCTCAGCACAGAGAAATGTGATTGAATGTTATAATTGAACTATACAAATTGCAAGTAGTTCATAATCTTTCAAAATTGAACTACGCCAAAGAAACACAAAATAAAAAAAGTTCCGTGAAGAACTATATAGCCTTTTGTCTTTATGAACCCTTGCAAAGAAGCATATGAGACTCAGATTCGGGGCGTAACAGGTCATATTCGTAAGTTGCTGTCAGGGCGCTTCATTAACTTGCAGGGTAACATATAACAAAATAACATGCAGGAAAGAGTGAAGCCAGGGTTAAAACAACTGAATTTAATAACAAATCACCATATTTACACATAAACAATTAACAACAAAAACTCCCAACTGACTCCCGCTTAATAAAATGCCAAAAACTTAGGCGATATCTCTGGAGAGATTAATTACCTGGACCAAGTGTCCTTAAATAAAAGATGCAAAAGTGACCATATAAGTGCGTACGCCGTTCTACATGCATCACGATGTGTACTTTGAATGCGTGATTCGTTATCATCCAGAATGACCCTTCAAACAACGAATCCGCATTTCCTAGAGCTAGACCGACACAAGGGAACACAACTACAATACTTAAATTAAACCGACACTTCCTAAATCTACTACAAACAAACACAAAATTTCCGTGTGAAATTGGACTTGAATTGCCGTAGCAACATTTACTGCCTAAAAACTTAGGACTTCTCATACAAATCAACACAAGTACATTAACACGTGACCAATAGAAAAATACTCAAATGACCGCTGTCAAAATTTTACAAATACTCTACCACTACACCACACGGGTGTGACAAACAAAATTACATGAAATCGAGTCATCAACAAAGCAATAGGCAAACAGCCAACATTTACGTTAATCACAATATTCTTATCCATACAAGGTACAACAATCCGTTACACACATGGCGAACTCCCCAATTAATTATGGCTTAAAAATTAGCCATCACAATGAACAGGTTTGCTACATGAAAGCTTACAGGGTTCAGTCGGACAAATAGGACTGCCTATCAAAATAAGTCACAGGCAAACGGGCGGTTTGTGGAACTCTGCATGTCTGTCAACCCACGTGTCAATAACCTCGACCTCCCTGGACATGGGGTCGAACCTCGAAGAAATGTGCCCCAAAGCACAATAATACGTGTGTGTCAGAAAAACATATGGACAAGAATCAGCAGTCTCCCAAGAGCACTCTGTCTTTCCATCTAAAATACAACAGCAGCAAAAATATATAAGGGCGGTAGGACAACTACCCCCTCCTCACGTAGACTCAACACACACTAGACACATCAACACACACTGAACCACACGTATGGGTTTTGACAGACCCTGAAATAAAAGACAAAAATAACATCCACATGCTGGCGCCATCGTTCTATGCCGTGACTAGTCACCTGAAAAGGACTCAAGAAAAATCTATCAAAATTAGAACGAAGGTGTTCTACAATTACTTTTAAGTTGGTGCACTCGGCTACCCTAACATGAATAATAACCTGTTCAGCAAAATGTTTTACAATCATTTCCTCCCATTCCTATTTCAAAATATTAACGTTAATAAAGCACCATTTATCGAATGTAACGGGTTCCGCAATTGCAAGGATAAAAATCACGCACGCACGCCGCGTACATTACATATGACTAAAAAAAAAATCAAAAATATCAACAAACACTTTGGCCACGCGCCAACGGACATTTAAACATATAGTGTCGGTACAAGAAAAACAGCTAAAAACCAAGAAAGAAAAACATGACTATTTACAAAGTTCCCCGGCCAAATCTAACTACATAATTGAAATAATCCAATTTTAGTACATCACCGCTTCTGCATGTAGGACTAAGGACATCCTCCTCAACCCATTGCCCTATGGACAATTTAGCACTCCATAGTAGTCGTCTGCGTTGATTTCTTGAAGCTCATCCCAACTTCAAACCCCGTGCTGATCATCTTGGTCTCGACTCCTTGGCAGAAAAGTTCAATGTTAAATATTTGCCTATCTATAATCGCTTGTAGGCTACTCAGTTCACCCACAATTGTCCTACTGCGATTAATAGCGAAGACTGGCCCTAATTATATCGCACATACGCACTATAAAAACACATACAATACACACAATTTATACATAAAATATACATCTCGAGTCCGCGCCACTGGCTCGTTAACAAGTTCAAAATCCTGGCTGCACCAGCAGTCGCTATCTCGTCTGGTATTTCCGTCCCGTCTTGTGGACTTCGGTTCTGGTAAGCGCTAATTAGGGTGATACGATACCTCCCTCTTAAAGTTGAACTCGTCGTCTTGAAATGAATGTTACTGTTTAGTTCACACAACAAAGTTGATTTTATAATAAAATGTATTACAGCTTTTAAAATTTGATACTGCGATTACCGCGACTTTAGTTCCTCAAAGCTCACAAAATGAATTAGCTTCTCTGATTTAGAGCGTAAAAATCATATTTTACACCAAATAATGACTTAGATAAATTCGAGCGTCAAAATCACAAACCAAACTGACGTGGAGTATGCCTCTCAAGGCTCCACAAGGTAAGACTATAAAATTCACACTTCGAACTGACGTGGAGTCTGCCTCTGAAGGCTCCAAAAGAATAGACTTTAATTGGCGTCAGGCCAAGCTATTTATGAGAAACTGACAAGGGCGGTGGAGTGGGGCAAAGTCGGATAAAAACTTCCAGAGTTTTTGTCTCACAAAGATGTAACTAGTGTCATTCTTCTCCAAATAAATCCAACGTCTCGAATTACTCGAGCGGAGATTAATCCGTTCGGCGGTTCCTTAGATACACACTTCCGCGGGCTTTTTACTACTGACGCCGTCCACCTCGTGGTCACGGCTTGGTCTCTTGCGATTGGCTGATTCAATCGTATGTTCGTTGAGAAGACCTCGTGATTCTTCCTTTATGTCTCCAATTTTGGTACTGTAGTTGCACAATTTAGCCTTGAACTCGACTAATTCTGGCCGTCCCCCAGGAATAGCTACTGGCTCAACTTCTGTTGCAATCATGACGAAATGCTGGCCTCCCTAATATCCAAGTCGACTTCCTTATGTGCTGCCTGGGCCGTAATAATAATAATAATAATAAATATGAATACTTATTTATCGAAGATCAATAAGGGTTCATTTGTCCTCAGCAAGGTTTTGAAATTCGAAACAATTTATTGGTTTGGATTTCAAAAACAAAATCCACTGTAGTAACAACACATCTCTTTAAATCTCACTCAGCTGCTCGAGTGTATGCCCCTCTGACTCACTTAGTGTGCTCCCTTCTCGCTGGAATGTCATTCATATTTTCTCTAGGTCTCCCCCTTCTCCTCACGTAGTTGCCACTCCCGTCGTCTCAGCTGCTCGTTGTTTACAAACAAAGTGCGTACTCACGCGCTCCCCGTGGATTTGAGTGTTTGTTTTTCAAAAAAAAAATTCTGGCAATACAGATTCTGCATAATCATCTTTCCTAATCATCAAATGGTTCCCTTCTGTAGTACGGTTTCAAATTGGCGCTATTAAAAACAGATTTTGCACCAGTGCTCACTTCTTCTAATCTGTAGGCATTGTTACCCAGATTCTTAATTACCCGGAACGGGCCAATGAATTTCGGACAGAACTTGGCGAAGACTTTGTTCTTAGGGTCGGAGATCGGTGGTCTACGAACCAGCACTAATTCTTGTTCTTGTAACTCTCGGTGAAATTTCTTTCCTCGGTACCGTCTCAGCCTTCGGTCCGCTTGGTTCCTCATGTGCTCCCTCGTTCGCTGGATTCGCAAATCATGCGCTAATAATGGATCCCTTGGGCAAGGAATGATCTTGTCCCAAGTTCTTTCCGGCAATATGTTGTGGTGTACAATCAGTGGGACTTGACCCGTCGACTCGTGCTTAGTAGTGTTCATGCACATCTCAATTTCCCCTACTTTGTCTACCCATTTATTGTGTTCGTTAGGAATCATTACTCTGTAGTATTTAGCGACACAGCGAATTGTTCTTTCGCTCGGATTTCCACAAGGATGACGAATACTTGAAAATATGTGTTTTATTCCTAGGCTCTCCAAACCTTGCCTAAAAACATTGCTTGTGAAATAGGTACCGTGATCTGATAGAATGGATTCCGGCTTCCCCAGCATCGGAATGACTTTGTTCTTAATTCTACTGAGGACTTGTCTTGATGTCGTCTTCTGAATAGGACATAGCACGACCATCTTCGAAAATACATCGACACACACCAAGAGGTGTCGGCATCCACGCTTTCCTTTTACTAAAGGACCAAAGCAATCAATCGCGAGCATCTCGCATGGTTTCTGCGGTAATAGTGGTATTGGAGGTTGTTTCAGAATAAAGTTGTTCGGCTTTGTGCGCTGACAAGCGTCACACGTTCTAATTACTTCAACAATGGTGAATCTCATCTTGGGCCAAGTAAAGGTCTCCCCTATCGTAGCTTCAGTCTTATCCGTGCCGATATGTGCTAGGCTCTCGTGAACATGCCAAGTTAATCCCCTCTGTAGTGATGCTGGAACTAAGATCCGCAGTTTAGTATGATGCTCATCCACGTACTTATGTAACAAGTTATTCAAGTAGTGAAATCTCGCTTGTTTAGCACTGGCTTCCCGGTACTCCGGTGAATTTGGTTGTAACTCCTTCCTATAGAATTTTATCATCATCATCATCCATGGGTCAGCTTCTTGCTCCTTCCGAATATACTTCAATCTTGCCAAAAACTCACGAGCCTTAGGTGTCAAGGTAATATTGTGAACTTCCGCTGTTACTTCGTTTCCGTCCTCAGGGTTTCTACTCAAGGCATCTGGTATGACGTTCAATTTCCCAGGACAATGCTCTATTGTGATGTCAAACTGCTGTATGTAGATGGACCAGCGCGTAACTCTCTCACTTGCTATTGTTGTCTTAAATAAAAATGTCAGTGCATGGTGGTCGGTTCTAACAATGATGGAATAACCATAGATCATCTTGCGCCACTGTTGGAGAGAATATAGAATTGCTAGTAGCTCAAGTTCCGTAACTGTGTAGTTCCTCTCATGTTTCCGTAATTTACGACTCGTGAATGCCAAATAGGATTTCTTCTTGGGTTCTTCAGCGTCCTCTTGGTACAGCATAGCACCAATCCCAATTAACGAAGCATCTGCTTGAATGATAAATTGTTTCTCAAAATCCGGATATCCAAGTTTCACACAGTTTTCCAATAAATCCTTCGTTGCTTTAAAAGACCTGTCGCACTCCTCGTTCCACGACCATCGATTCGCTTTCTTCAACATCTCCTGCATCGGCGCTACTGTTTCTGTGTAACCAGGGCAATTTTCTTTGAAGAAACCTGTCACTCCCAAAAATGTTCTAACATGTTTCACTTTGGTAGGTGTGGGAAATTTCTTAATAGCATCAATCTTGGCTGGATTAGGCCGCACGCCCTCGACATCAATTATATGTCCCAAATATAAAATTTCGCTCTGGCAAAAATGTGATTTTCTTAAGTTGATCTTGAAGTTCATGGTTCTCAGGTTGTCCAACAGTTTATTTAAATTTACCAAGTGTTCTTCCATTGTCTCAGAAGCGATTAATATGTCATCAACATATCTCGTGGTGAAGTTCTTGACCTCCTCAGTCAGATTTCTGTCGAGTGCTCTAATGAGTGCACATCCCGCAGTTTTCACGCCAAAGGGCATTCGACACCAGATATAACTTTGACTGTCGAACAAAAATCCCGTCAACAGTTGAGATTTTTCTTCAAGTTCAAGATGGTGGAAACTATTCGTCAAATCAACACTTGAGTATATCTTCTTCCCACGGAAGCCTTTCAAAACATCTTTGATCCTTGGTGCTTGGTCGTGCTCAACTAGCAGTTTACTATTTAAAACTCGCGCGTCTAGGCATAGCCTAATTGATCCGTTTGGCTTGGTCACAGCCAATATTGCGTTCAGATAAGGAGTTGCAGCTTTCCTTATCATGCCAGAATCTAATAAGTTAGTAATGATATCCCTCACCTGAGAAAAATGCTTCTCTGGGATCGGGTACAATTTACTTTTAAATGGGGTCCAATCTGTTACCTGCATCGCATATTGAAAATTTAAAACTTTCCCAGGTACGGTGTCAAACGCTCCTTTATGTAATCTTAAAATTTCTTCCAATCTTCTTCTATCAGATTCCCCTACGATGGCTTCCTTAAGTCGCTCCTGAAGTAGAATTTCGAATTTGGTTCCGCCCATTTCTTCTTCCGCCAAATGCACCCAAAGTTCCTGCGAAATATCTCGGCTGTCCATTTCTAGCACTGCTGTCTGGTTGACTTGCTCTCCCCTCAAGATCTTATCTCCGGCCTCATTAGTGCATTCCTCAACAACCCAAGTATTGGCCTCTCTCTCCAGCGGATTCTCTTCCATATTTAAACCCACATGATCCAATCCTTCTACTTGTTTGAAGCTTACAGTGTTGTTATGTAAATCAATTACAGCATGAAAATCGCAGATGAAGTTGGCTCCTAAAATTATATTGTAGTTCATCTTTGGAATAACAATGAATGTTTGCGAAAAAGTATGGTTCAATATTTCCAGATCTAGGAATGCTTGCTGCTTACAATTCATAGTTTTGTCAGGAATGACACCTCTGACTTTCATTAGCGGTACCGGCATAATAGGAACAGTCTGTTTTCTTGCTATTTCTTTTATCAAAATTTCAGTGACTAAGCTCACCTGGCTACCTGTATCAATCAAACATCTCACCCTCATACCTCCAATATGCGCGTAAATAATTGGTAGCTGTCTGATAACGTTTTCACGGTTCTTCACCACTTCCTCCAGGCAGTCGTCCGGGAATGCTACCCACTCTTCTATATTGGCCACTATCATCTCTTCTTGCTCCCTGGCGATCTCCGTTTCTAGCCTGTCTCCTTTCAGTTCATTTGGTTTTTTTTTATCCCGGGCCCCATTAGATGTGTTTCGCCGGTTATCATTCTGTCGCTCCTGTTGCCTCAGTAAACTCTCTGCCCCCTCTCCTTGATGGTTATCTGGGCTCTGTCTGTTCGCCATGGCACGCCCCCACTTTTCCTTCTCCGCTTCTTCATTACTTAATTGATCCAGGTATTTACGGGATTCAATATATCGTTCGTCCCAGTTATTCCTATAATCCCCTCTGTTTTCTTGGCGATAGTCCCTGCCGTTACTCCATCTACCATCTCCATTTCTTTGGTAAGGTCTACCTTGTCTCTGGTTTCCCCTCCAATTCGTGTATTCCCGCTGGTACGTCCACTGATTATTTTGATTTTGGTTATTCTGATGATATCTCCCGCGGTTATTCTGATAATTCTGATTGTTGTTATGGAACTGGTTTCGGCCGTCAAAATCTTGTCTTCTTGGCGTGAACTGTGTCCCTGTGGACTGTGTCTTACTTTGGTTCCCCTGGCCGTGGTTATTTTGGAGTCCCTGAACTACCTCTGCCGTGTTGACACATTCCAAATTCCTTCTTCCTGTCTGTGGGCTTACCATACTCGTCTCATCTAAGTGTCTGAGTAATTCTTCGGCTTGGACTGCGGTCTGAATATTTCCTGCGACTAATAATTGTTGGATATGCATTGGGAGTTGTTTTCCGATGGTTAGAACCATATTCGGCTCGCTAGGCGGGTCATCAAAATCCCTGAATTTTACCAATTGCTGACTGAAGAATTCTGAAGAACGGGTTGGATGTGCACTGTGGTATTTGCGCGTGTACAGGTCCATTCTTAACCCCTGTTGTAACGAAAGACTCCAAAACTTCTTCAAAAACGCCTCGCGGAATTGATTCATGTCTGTAAACGTGTACTTGAAACTTAAAAACCAGGTCAGGCTAGGTCCTTCTAAAAATTTCTCCACCAGTCTTAATTGTTTCTCCGGGCCGATGTGTTGGTCATTAAAGTAGTCAGTTAATTGCCGTAGAAATGCTTTGGGAGTGGTTCCTGAATGTTCTTTAAATTTATCGGGCTTAAAATCATTACCCCGAATGACTTGGATGACTTGGGCTGGTGCCAAGTTCGGTTGCGGAGTTGAAGTCTCCCCCCTGTACTGCTGGAATGCATTAGTCGTTAGTCTGGGACTTTGACCCCGACTCGTGTCCTCAGCCAACTTCGAACCTGCCGGACTTCCAATACTTGTTTGCTTTTCCGGAATATTTTCGTTTGAAAATAATGTCGCATTCTCTAACGATCTAATCTCGTTTTTTATGATTAATTCTGAATGTTCCTGTAATTTCGACTTCATATTTTCCTCCAGTGCCTGCATTCGCTTTAAAACTGCCAGCCTGTCTTCCTTATTCGCATGAGCCTGCTGGTCCCAATCTCGCCGGATCCTACTTTTTAAGCTATTTATTTTCTCCTCGTTCCTCTCCTGATTTTTCTCTAGCTCTTCACGTATCCGTTCCTGCGTTTTCACTAGTTGTTCTTCCAAATTATCCTGAGTTTTGACGAGCTGCTCCCCTACTTCTTGTCTTATGACCTCTTGTGTGTTTATTAGCTGGCCTTCCATTTCTTTTCTTATGATCTCTTGTGTTCTGCCTAATTGCTCCTCTAAATTTTCCCGCAAGTGTATCCGCTCAGTTTCAGCCTTAATTTCGACCTTATCTATTTCCTTTATTAATTCCAGCACGTTGTTATCTACCGAATTAATTTGCTGCTGTAGTTTCTCTTGGGTCTTCTTCACTCCCGCGGTGTTACTGACACATGCTGCCTCTATCTGCTTGAGCTTATCCGCCACCATCTCGTCAAATTGCATTAATTTGTTATCAAATTTTGCCTCCAATTTCTTCATTTCGCCTAACTGTCTGATATTGTTTTCCGCAACCTCGCCTGCCAGTTTCTCTACTTTTTGAACGCTCTGGTTAATATCATTTGTGATTTTTCCTAACTGTTCGGTTTGTGTTACCGCCTGTTGTGACAATTTGTGGTTTAATTCATTGAGTTGTTTGTCAGTGTCTAATTTCTGGACTTCTAACTGGACCGAAATGTTACCGCTCATATCAAGTAATTGTTTTTCACAGTCTATTAATTGTTTTTCCGTTTTCGCGGACATCTGCTCTAATTGTTTTTCACTGTCTATCTTCTGCGCTTGTAACTGAACCGAAATATTATCGCTCATATCAAGTAATTGTTTTTCACTATGCTCCCGCTGAGCTTCTAATTGTTCTTTTAATTGTTCTTCCGTCTTTACGGACATCTGCACTAATTGTTCTTCCGTTTTCGCGGACATTTGGATCGACATCTGTTCTAGTTGTTCTTCCGTTTTCGCGGACATTTGGATCGACATCTGTTCTAACAATGCCTTTATCTCATCAACAAGCGCCATATCACACACAAAATATATTCAGAGAAAAACAGGGTTATGGGCTAAGGTTTCAGCCCTATACGCACATACATGTCACACATTTAAATATTACTGGCTCTAATTTAATGAAAATTTCAGTAACAAAATTTACTGAATACAATGACATTTATTCCCAAACAACAAAATAACCCCGAGTGATCTGCTTTTAAATTCCTAACCAACAGAATTTACGAAACACCAATTAACCGAAGTCAATTAAATGTCAAATATAAGGCAACATCTTCCTGCTTTGACTGAGTTCATTAATAATGCAAATTTCTAATTTTAATGTGGGCGCCAGAACAAGTTTATAACAAATACCAAATCAAATTCTAATCTTGTTCAATATTTCTAACCTTAGGAACTCAGTGATTTTACTAATGCACATGGCGGTACAACATCGCCTCCATTTACTGAATTTACATGTCCGCTTGACCTGGCATCATTTCTCAACGAAATAAATATGAGATCAGCGAAGCAACAACAACAACAATCCCCACTTGGGCAGCCATTTTTGTTTTATGAACCCTTGCAAAGAAGCATATGAGACTCAGATTCGGGGCGTAACAGGTCATATTCGTAAGTTGCTGTCAGGGCGCTTCATTAACTTGCAGGGTAACATATAACAAAATAACATGCAGGAAAGAGTGAAGCCAGGGTTAAAACAACTGAATTTAATAACAAATCACCATATTTACACATAAACAATTAACAACAAAAACTCCCAACTGACTCCCGCTTAATAAAATGCCAAAAACTTAGGCGATATCTCTGGAGAGATTAATTACCTGGACCAAGTGTCCTTAAATAAAAGATGCAAAAGTGACCATATAAGTGCGTACGCCGTTCTACATGCATCACGATGTGTACTTTGAATGCGTGATTCGTTATCATCCAGAATGACCCTTCAAACAACGAATCCGCATTTCCTAGAGCTAGACCGACACAAGGGAACACAACTACAATACTTAAATTAAACCGACACTTCCTAAATCTACTACAAACAAACACAAAATTTCCGTGTGAAATTGGACTTGAATTGCCGTAGCAACATTTACTGCCTAAAAACTTAGGACTTCTCATACAAATCAACACAAGTACATTAACACGTGACCAATAGAAAAATACTCAAATGACCGCTGTCAAAATTTTACAAATACTCTACCACTACACCACACGGGTGTGACAAACAAAATTACATGAAATCGAGTCATCAACAAAGCAATAGGCAAACAGCCAACATTTACGTTAATCACAATATTCTTATCCATACAAGGTACAACAATCCGTTACACACATGGCGAACTCCCCAATTAATTATGGCTTAAAAATTAGCCATCACAATGAACAGGTTTGCTACATGAAAGCTTACAGGGTTCAGTCGGACAAATAGGACTGCCTATCAAAATAAGTCACAGGCAAACGGGCGGTTTGTGGAACTCTGCATGTCTGTCAACCCACGTGTCAATAACCTCGACCTCCCTGGACATGGGGTCGAACCTCGAAGAAATGTGCCCCAAAGCACAATAATACGTGTGTGTCAGAAAAACATATGGACAAGAATCAGCAGTCTCCCAAGAGCACTCTGTCTTTCCATCTAAAATACAACAGCAGCAAAAATATATAAGGGCGGTAGGACAACTACCCCCTCCTCACGTAGACTCAACACACACTAGACACATCAACACACACTGAACCACACGTATGGGTTTTGACAGACCCTGAAATAAAAGACAAAAATAACATCCACATGCTGGCGCCATCGTTCTATGCCGTGACTAGTCACCTGAAAAGGACTCAAGAAAAATCTATCAAAATTAGAACGAAGGTGTTCTACAATTACTTTTAAGTTGGTGCACTCGGCTACCCTAACATGAATAATAACCTGTTCAGCAAAATGTTTTACAATCATTTCCTCCCATTCCTATTTCAAAATATTAACGTTAATAAAGCACCATTTATCGAATGTAACGGGTTCCGCAATTGCAAGGATAAAAATCACGCACGCACGCCGCGTACATTACATATGACTCAAAAAAAAATCAAAAATATCAACAAACACTTTGGCCACGCGCCAACGGACATTTAAACATATAGTGTCGGTACAAGAAAAACAGCTAAAAACCAAGAAAGAAAAACATGACTATTTACAAAGTTCCCCGGCCAAATCTAACTACATAATTGAAATAATCCAATTTTAGTACATCACCGCTTCTGCATGTAGGACTAAGGACATCCTCCTCAACCCATTGCCCTATGGACAATTTAGCACTCCATAGTAGTCGTCTGCGTTGATTTCTTGAAGCTCATCCCAACTTCAAACCCCGTGCTGATCATCTTGGTCTCGACTCCTTGGCAGAAAAGTTCAATGTTAAATATTTGCCTATCTATAATCGCTTGTAGGCTACTCAGTTCACCCACAATTGTCCTACTGCGATTAATAGCGAAGACTGGCCCTAATTATATCGCACATACGCACTATAAAAACACATACAATACACACAATTTATACATAAAATATACATCTCGAGTCCGCGCCACTGGCTCGTTAACAAGTTCAAAATCCTGGCTGCACCAGCAGTCGCTATCTCGTCTGGTATTTCCGTCCCGTCTTGTGGACTTCGGTTCTGGTAAGCGCTAATTAGGGTGATACGATACCTCCCTCTTAAAGTTGAACTCGTCGTCTTGAAATGAATGTTACTGTTTAGTTCACACAACAAAGTTGATTTTATAATAAAATGTATTACAGCTTTTAAAATTTGATACTGCGATTACCGCGACTTTAGTTCCTCAAAGCTCACAAAATGAATTAGCTTCTCTGATTTAGAGCGTAAAAATCATATTTTACACCAAATAATGACTTAGATAAATTCGAGCGTCAAAATCACAAACCAAACTGACGTGGAGTATGCCTCTCAAGGCTCCACAAGGTAAGACTATAAAATTCACACTTCGAACTGACGTGGAGTCTGCCTCTGAAGGCTCCAAAAGAATAGACTTTAATTGGCGTCAGGCCAAGCTATTTATGAGAAACTGACAAGGGCGGTGGAGTGGGGCAAAGTCGGATAAAAACTTCCAGAGTTTTTGTCTCACAAAGATGTAACTAGTGTCATTCTTCTCCAAATAAATCCAACGTCTCGAATTACTCGAGCGGAGATTAATCCGTTCGGCGGTTCCTTAGATACACACTTCCGCGGGCTTTTTACTACTGACGCCGTCCACCTCGTGGTCACGGCTTGGTCTCTTGCGATTGGCTGATTCAATCGTATGTTCGTTGAGAAGACCTCGTGATTCTTCCTTTATGTCTCCAATTTTGGTACTGTAGTTGCACAATTTAGCCTTGAACTCGACTAATTCTGGCCGTCCCCCAGGAATAGCTACTGGCTCAACTTCTGTTGCAATCATGACGAAATGCTGGCCTCCCTAATATCCAAGTCGACTTCCTTATGTGCTGCCTGGGCCGTAATAATAATAATAATAATAAATATGAATACTTATTTATCGAAGATCAATAAGGGTTCAATAGCCTCTATCAACATACAAATTTTTCAGTTTGATTGCTGTAATAGATCACTAGATATTGAAAACTGTCAAAATATTCGGATGGTCATCATGTTGGGTTTTTATATATAGGCCTTAGAGTTGTGTACTATTACATGAAGATTATTGTGTAGGTGTATTATTCAAACTTCAATAGCATTATTAGGACACAAGAAATAAAACGAGATTTTAAAATTTCGCACAGCCATCATCTTGTGGTTATGAAAATAATTGAAAAAAATTGGATGCCAGTGGATTAAAATGTATGTAAGTATATACCGTACCAAGTTTCACTGCGCTCGGATCGTTAATTCGCGAGAAATGTCCATTTGAATATTTAAATTTTGCGTCGCCGCCATGTTGGATTTGTGCTCACCAGGTTATTGAACATCCCATAGGTGAACTTACGTCTATAGCCTCTATCAACAGACACAATTTCAGTTTGCTGTCATAGATTAATAGATATTGAGAACCGTCTAGATATTTAGTATGGTCGCCATGTTAGATTTTAATATATGTAGGCCATAGAGCTACAGTATGTACTATTAGATGAGGACTATTGTCATTATTCAAACATTGACTTCGATCGCATGATTAGGCCACAAGAAATAAAAATTTAATTTTTGAATTTCGTACAGCCGCCATCTTGAGGTTATGTAAACATTTGAACTAAATTAGATGTCAGTGCATTGCAATTTGTATCGTCATTTGCTGTGCCAAGTTGCACTGCATTCGGATGATTAAATTGCGAGAAAAGTCTATTTTAAATGTTTCAATTTCTCTTGGCCGCCATGTTCGTTTTGTAGTTAACAGGTTTTTGAAAATCACGTAGGTGAACGTCTAGTTGTGCCCTTATCACCATACAAAATTTCAGGGTGATATGACTAATAGTTTCGGAGATATAGAATGCTGGTGAAATATTTCGCACAGCCGCCATATTGGATTGGTGAGACGTAATAAAATTTGAAGGGCATGGTCGGAATTGGGCAAAATAGTACTATGACCTTACTGAGTTTTATTGAAATCGCTCATGCTGTTTAGAAGTTACTACGGGACACACACACACACACACGGACGCACACACACACACACACACACACACACACAGGAAAAAGGTGATCTCATAACCCTATTTTTTTTTCATAAATGAAAATAGGCTAAAAAGGCAAAGGCACAGTAAGTTAAATAGCTTGGCTTATTATGCCATTGCATTTAAGCAGCACCACAAAATAGTAGTCAAACGTTTGAGTAGCCCTAGACAGGGCCCAGTAGAAATAATATTATAACCTTTTTTTAAGACAGTTTGCACTACTTCGCTGTGTAGGTTATCATTTCAATAATCATTTTGAAAATTGTTCGAAGGTTTGCACTTAACTTTGTGGTTTTCGCAGGTGGTGATGAACGCTTGAGCAGCGGGTTCTTGGTGTCTCCGCCCGGACCCCCACAGGAGTAGCAAACTGCACGCTATCTCCATCTTCATGAAGCGCACCTGCGGCTCTTCACTGTAAGAACTAAAAGCTTAAGCTGCCATAACCTCCCTATGAAGGCTTCCTAAAAGATGGTATATTGGCTTTTGCGGCCAGTGAATTAAAACTCAGCAGTTTATCTAGGTTTGTGCCGTGTCTTATGTGGGGTTTCCTGTGGGACCCGGGCGGGGAACCAAGAGCCCGCTGATGAGCCAGTTTGGTATCCTATGCGAAACCGCACACAAGACACCGCACAAACCTAGAAAAATTGCTGAGTTCTAATTCACTGGCCGTGAAAGCCAATATACCATATTTTTGGAAGCCTTAATAGGGAGATTATGGCTGCTTGAGCCTTTACTTCTCGCAGTAAAGAGGCGCCTGTGCGCTTCATAAAACGGGAGGTAGCGCGCAGTTCGCTACTCCTGTAGATGTCATGGCGGGGACACCTAGAGCCCGCTGATGAGCCAGCTTGGTATCCTAGGTGAAACCCCACACAAGACACTGCACAATCCTAGAAAAATTGCTGAGTTTTAATTCACTGGCCGTGAAAGCCAATATACCAACTTGTACTGTGTTTTCACATGGTCTAGTTAGCCATAGTTGCCAAGAGCTTGGGCTTAGTGACCCCCATAGAGCGTAGAGCGTAGAGTAAAGCCCTGGCCTCCCACTAAGACGAAGAGCAGTAAGTAGTTCTGGCGCTGAAGATCTGACGATTAGAGCAGGTGATGGTGAGTTTTTATGGCCAGGTAAAGATGACGTAGCGCATAAAGTACTAGAAAGAAGGCGTGCCAGATCAGCTGACACGAACATAGATCCCTAAGTCCACACATATAACTGGCATAAGCCAATTGGATAGAAGTGTGAACAGTGACGTCATGTAAAAGTCGGAAAAGATAGCCATCTTGTGAAGTTATGTCTGGCCACATGTGGAGTAAGAAACACGTAACTGCTAGAACATACGTGTGTACGAAGCCTAAGTGATGTGCCAATTGCCAAATAAAGTTTAACATAATGTAAGTAGAAACTTGTATGTATAGGCCTACAACTTGCGTAGGAAGAATTTTATGTCACAGTAGAAGAATATTTTAAATTTGCACTGTAAATTCGAGGGGAGGTGGGTATAGATGTGTTTCAATCTTCAGTGTTTTGACTGGATTGATGCAGCTCTCCACACCTCCCTGTCCTGAGCTAATCGTTTCATCTCTACATAGTCACCACACCCTACATCCGAGGCAATCTGCTTAATATATTCTAACCTTGGTCAACTCCTTGGGTTCTTGTTCTCGACCCTTCCTTCCGTAACTAAGCTTGCTATTCGTGGGTGTCTTAGTATGCGTCCTACAACTCATCTCTCCTCTGCATTAGCAGTCACCAGAAACATCTCTTCTCTCCCACTCGTCTCAATACCTCTTCATTTGTAAACGTATCTACCCATCTGATCTTCATCATTCTCCCACATTTAAAACCCTTTCTATTCTCCTCTTTTCTGCTGCACCACTAATGTCGACCAAAATATTATGTGCACTCGAGTTTGAAGGTTGTTTGTGAAGTAACTAATAGACTTACATAAAATCCAATAACATTATCATTTTCGATGTTCTATTTTACGTTAGTTCATGTAGGTTTGGAATTTTTAATTTATATTTTAATATTTTTTTATCGCAGTTGAAACACAAAAAGTGCCCATTTTTAAGCGTGTTTCAACCATGCGTCACATTTAAGAATTATTATCTCACAAACCTTTCATCAGATCGCATCCAAATTTTAAAAGAATATACATTGGAATGTTGTATAACTGGTTTATTAATTTCAAAATTTTGTGTGCTCAAGAACGAAAGTTGATATCAATTTTGTAAGGTAACTTTTTCTCGGCACGGGGTCGTTGGAAAATGTAGTTCTTGGTTGTGTTGTAATCCTTATACATCAAAAGGTTATGCTGTATGACTGTGAAATACGTAAATTAATTCACTTATTTTATATCGGTTTGTATTTGTACGGGGAATTAAGACATGGTTCACCATCTAGCCGCTCCGGGAAATGCTGTACAGCGTTGCTGATATGGAACCCATCACTTCCGAGCGAGGCGCGCCATGACGCGTGATGGAGCCCATCTTGGCAACGCTGTACAGCTTTCACTGGGGCGGCTAACTGGTGAACCATGTCTTAATTCCCCGCACAAATACAAACCGATATACAATAAGTGAATTAATTTACGTATTTCACAATCATACAGCATACCTTTTTGATGTACAAGGATTACAACGTGACCAAGAACTACATTTTCAAACCACCCCGAGCCGAGAAAAAGTTACCTTACAAAAATGATAACAACTTTGTTTCTTGGACACACAAAATTTTAAAATTAATAAACCAGTTATACAACATTCCAATGTACACATTGAGTTAAAATTTTGATTCGATTTGATGACGGGTTTGTGAGATAATAATTCTTAAATGTGACGCATGGTTAAAACATGCTTAAAAACGGGCACTTTTGTGTTCCAACTGCGATAACAAATATTAAAATATCAATTAAGAATTCCAAACCTACATGAACTAACGTAAAATAGATCGACGTAAATGATGATGTTATTGGATTTTATGTAAGTCTATTGGTTACTTCACAAACAACCTTCAAACTCGAGTACACATAATATTTTGGTCGACAATAGTCCAAGTTTCACTTCCATAGAGTGCCACCCTCCAGACAACCTTACCGTACCCATCGGTGCTACAGCTCATGGAGAGCCCGGGCCTTCCCAATCACATCATTCCATTCTTTACGATCGTGGGCCAGTTGTCTCCATCCACGAATTCCCAATTGTCGTACATCATCATCCACTTCATCCAACCATCTCTTACGCGGGCGGCCTATTCCTCTTCTTGCTTCAGGATGCCGATGGAGTAGCCTACTTGGTGTGCTGCTCGTTTCACCTCCATTCTCTCTAGATGGCCGGCCTATCGGAGTCTACCCCTTCTAATTTCTATTGATATTAGAGGTTCCCCATACAAGTTGTATAATTTGTTTGTTGTATCTTGTTCGCCAAGTTCCATTTTCTTGGACTGTTCCATAGATTTTCCTAAGAATTTTAAGTTTCCATACAGTACTTAACAAAAGTTAAAGACCACTAGCCTATTTCATATAATTATTTCCTGGTCTTATAATTTTATCGGAAACCTTTCCATGATTAATTTCTTAATAATGTAGTCTATGAGGCGTCAGTAGAGATAGTGAACATTCGGATAAGTCTTTCAGTTTACTAGTTATGGAATTTTATTTATAGTACAGATATTGAAAAATGTTTATGTCTTTTAATATGGAATAATTTATGTACCTTAAACGGGCCTGTGTATTTTAGTATCGATTTTTTCTTCTATTGTGCGAGGTTTAGGATCATAACGACATCAAAACATTAATTCTCAAACATTTCCTTATCGTTTTATAATTTTTATGTTCGACCCTGACCATTATGTGTCAGAAAACTGTATCATAGTGATAGTCATTATAACACTATTTTTCACTATGAAACAGTTTCTCCCACCAATCACAGCTCAAGAAATAGGTGTTTGACCAATTAAATAAGGTTAGCATCGCACCTGCGTGGAGTTCCAAGGCCTTCTAAACTGCGTTGCCTAGTGTCATAGTGGGGTAATCGAGAAGGCCATGGTCAAATACAAGGCATTCTCTGCGTCTCATGCACTCTGTTCAGTACATAAAACTGGCGAAATCTCGACAGATATTTATGAATATTTATCTTCGAACCTAAAATAGTTATAATAATTATAGTCGAACATAAACAGTCGTGTGCAACTCGCCTATAATGGTAATTTAGCCATTATAGGCTCGTTGCATAATGTACTATTTCTTTATTTTTTATAAAACCGAAATAAACGAGCAACTTGTACGACGCGTTTATACGTGCAAAGCGAGAAAGCTGTTTCAGCAACCTACACGCACTAACACTGGATGATAGTTCATCTTTTCCTCAACAGATGGCATACACCTCATCTGGCAGATGCGGTAATTTATGTGAATGTGAAGCCTCTATTTCGAGACAGTTGCCAGGAGCTAGAGGTTAGTGTTACATGAACTGTGAAAATGGGGAAAAAGTTGTGTCAGAAGGATTGAAATGGCAAATAATTGGTATGGGAAAATGCGGAAAGTCGCATAGAGCAATCCGTGATGATTTGGGGTGCATGTCTTCACAAGATGTATTCACAACGTTACATTGAAACTATGCAAGAAAACATGCTGCCATCCGCCCACAAGCTTCACAATGGGTATTTAGTTTACCAGCAGGATAACTCTCCTTGCCATGAATCTGCTGCAACAATGGAGTGGTTTGACAGGAACAATATCACATTGTTGGATTGGCCCTCTAGAAGTCCGGATTTGAATCCGATCGAAAACTTCTGGAAAATCATAGACCAGTGCGTAGCTGCTCGCAAACCCAAAAATGTCCACGAATTGCGTGAGAAGATTTCGGAAGTGATGAATGACATTACGACCCGGGAATGTCAAAAATTAATCAAGAGCATGCGGAAACTTGTAAAAATGTGCTTGAAACATAAAGGACGTCCTATTGACTACTAAGACACAATCAGTGTGTGATAATAGGGAAATTTCATTTGGATTAACATGACTTCAAAATGCTCTTTTCTTTTTCTTTCCTTTCCTTTTTTAAGTACCCAGAAAACTTAAAGATGTGTAATAAATGGTCATAAGTAATACTTTGTACCGTACAATAAATGTACTTTAGCATGTGCAATGTAGTGAAAATTCGATTTTGTGTGCAACGTGATTTCGAAAGTTTTAGCTTCTTTACATCGTTTCGAAAAAAGTTAATAAATGAGCCCTTAACTTTAATTTTTTACAAAATCAGCACAGTATTATGTAGAAGGGTAAAACATAATGTAATAAAAGTGTTTTTATAAACAAAATACACATTAATTTTGTTCTGAATAAAACGAAATATGTCAACAACAGGGTGGTCTTTAACTTTTGTTAAGTATTCGTGCTGCTCGTTACACCTCCATTCTCTCTAGATGGCCGGCCTATCGAAGTCTACCTCTTCTAATTTCTATTGATATCAGAGGTTCCCCATACAAGTTGTATAATTTTTTGTTGTATCTTGTTCGCCAAGTTCCATTTTCTTGGACTGTTCCATGGATTTTCCTAAGAATTTTAAGTTCCCATATGTCCAACAATTTTTCGCCCCTTTTAGTAAGTAGCCTACCCATGTCTTATAAGTATTGATCAGGCGGATTCTCTCTTCCTTTCATTATACTTAACTGACAATCAATACGGAACCATGACTAACCCTACTAATATTACCCATGTCTCACTACTATGAGTCAGCATTGGTCTAATTACTGTTCGATAGACACTCTTATTGATCTTACGGGATATGGTACGTGATATGAGCATTTTTAGGAGTCTAAAATAGCAGCGATTTCCTTGTGCGATTCTCTCCCTAATTTCGGTCAAGGTGTTGTTATCCTCAGTGATCCTCGATCCCAAGTAGGCCTACTTAAAGTTGTTGATGTTTTCAGAAACTATCCCATTAACATTTAAATTATCTCCTCTCCTGTCTTCACGGGTCAGTATTATGTACTTCATTTTTTCTACGTTGACGTTTAGGCCAGCTTTTTTCGATTCTTCCTCAAGTTCTTCATAAGCCGTGGATATGACTATTTTCGCTCTTCTTAGAATTACTACATCATCAGCGTAAGCTAAATATTGTACTGCCTGACTATATAATGTTCCCGTTTGAATAGGATTGTAGTTCCGTGAAGAACTTACTAGCCTATTTTCATATATCCTACTGTTCTTTTCCATCAAAAACCTCCCCAGCAATTAAAAGTATTTTCCATGTCATGTATCATGGCTTTTGATACACGACCTACAGTATGTCTCCACCAGTACCATTGAGAAATTGTGTGCTAGATTATATAACTTTTAGTATCGGTGAATAAGACTCCTCCCGCGAAATGACATCTTTCTGTATCGCGTCACGGGAGTTTAATTTAAGAAAAGTCAAATGTACGGCTTCTATGATTTACGAAAAGTAAGCAACAGAATTTAGTGTCATTAGATTATGATTGTTATAATAACTTGAATACGTGAAATAAAAAAATGAGGTTTAAAAAATTCGAACTGATGCCATCTTGAATTTTTGAGACCAATTGAACATGAGATTCTTCTATACTAAGCTCTGAATAAAGATTCGCTGTTCTTAGCATCACTGCACTAAGGTGATTAGATCGCTAGACAAATCATTTAAAATATTTGAAAATCACTTGTTTTTGTGTTTATCAGGATTTGAAAAGACACATATATTTACTTACTGTAGTTAATAGTCCTCTATCACCTAAAATTCAGTGTGACTGTTTAAATAGTTTCGGAGATATTGTGAACCGGTGGAATATATTGTGTAGACGCCATGTTGGATTGTTTCATATCTAGACTATAGAATTATATGCCAGCAGATGAATATTCTAATGCTAGTTCATTATACCAACCTACATTTCTATTGCTTTATTAGGACACGAGAATGAAAAACGAGATTTAAAAATATGCACATTCCTAAGTTCTCGTAAAATCCAATAAATTGGACGTCAGTATATTAAGGCTTGTATGAAGATATACGCGCCAAGTTTCACTGCACTTGGATGAATACATCGCATGTAAATTTCATTGCAATGTTTTAAACTCGCTTGGCCGCCATGTTGGTTTTGTGCTCTTCAGTTTATACGAAGTCACATAGGTAAACTTATAATAATAGCCTCTACCAACATATTAAATTTCAGTTTGATTGCTGTAATAGTTTCGTAGATATTGAGAACCGACTAAATATTTCGAATTGTCGCCATGTTGGATTGTTCTACAGTATATGTAGGGCATAGAGTTATGTACCATTATATGAAGATAATTGCGTAGGTTCATTATTCAAACTTTTACTTCGATCGCATGATAAGGACACAAAAAATGAAAACTTAATTTTAAAATATGCAACGCCACTATCCTGAGGTTATAAAAATAATTGCATAAAATTAGATGCCAGTAGATTAAATCTCTACATAGTATAAAACTATGTCCCAGATTCTTGAATGTAATGGGTAATCTCGAGAACCATTGCATGGATTTTGATGCGGATTTTACCATTCTGGATGGGATTTCTCGGGGAAGGTTTCTGTAGAATAGCATTCATTTATGACTAATGGAAGCCGAAGAATAACGATTTCAGTGAATAGAGTTAAAGAAAAACCTGCCGTCCGTGCGCTTTTTAAGCTTCTGCTTGGTAAATCGTTAAAAACATCTATATACTATAAGAGTAAGAATTGTTCGGCATGAAAATTAAGAATATATCACCGTAATGCAACCTAATGTATAGGCGTGAATACACTGGTTGAAAATCAACACCACGAAAGGCACGATTAAAATCGGTCATATAAGCTCCGGGTTCTTTCAATGGACATCCTATTTTCATTATTTATTGACTAAGGTGTATTAAATTTAATAAATACTTACGGTATTTTACTTCAGATTATTTCAATTTATGAAAAACAATAGGCTTACGCGATCACCTTTTGTCCGTGTGTGTGTGTGTGTGTGTGTGTGTGTGTGTGTGTGTGTGTGTGCGTATGTGTGTGTGTCCCCTAATAAAATCTAATTGGCCGAAGCAACTTCAGTGAGACTCGTCCGACCTCGACTGTGTCTTTCAAATGCTAATACATTCTACAAAAACGTCCGTGACAGCATATCTCTATTTTTAATACATCACCCACTAAGCGTTTATACGTTTTCATTTCTTCCGACAATCTCAATTTAGTGGAAATTTGAATTGCTAGCTTCGGAGAAAGTTTACGAGCTAACGGAGAGCCTATCAACCCAGCTTCGGCCAGCATCAAACTGTCGAGTCGTGTCGAGTCAAGTTTTCAGAGAAGAGTATATGTGTTTGTAATTTCGTTGTTCATTTCGGCTTTTCTGAATTGCATCAGGGACCTACCGTAAACCGTTAAAGATACCGCGCGAAGCCGGAGTGGTTTTGTATAAACATTTACCGTACCAAGTGTCACTGCGCTCGAATCATTAAATCGCGAGAAAATTCCATTTAAATGTTTCAAATTTGCTCTGCCGCCATGTTGGTTTTGTACTTAACAGGTTTTTAAAAGTCACATAGGTAAACTTCTAGTAGTACCTTTTATCACCGTAAAAAAATTCAGGGCCATATCTGTTACTATTGCGGAGATATAGAATGCCAGTGAAATATTTTGCACGGCCGTTATGTTCGATTGGGGAAACGTATTACTGTATATGTAGTGCTCTGGACGAGGTAGTGGTCGATTCGACCTGCCACAGTATTATCTAAATGTAAAAACAAAAATGGAGTGTGTTTCGTTTTGAGGTTTGTTATGTAAATCTAATCTGGGCAACCAATATTTGTAATGGTAACACAGCACATGGACTAAGACTTGTGTATACATAACTAAAATCATTTTTCTCTCACCACACTTCGACAACTAAAACAATCAGTGTAGCTGAATACTGGATGACGTACCACGCTCTAGAAAAATCACGTCGTCGTCGTCGTTGTCGTTCTTCTTGCTTGGACATCATGGTCATTTAGCCCCGTGTACTTGGGTGTGTGTAGATTTTTGACTGATAACGTGAGTTATTGTGATGGATGTATGAGTGTGTGTATTTGTAATTGAGATGAGGATTGGGAAGGAGGCAGCCGTGGCCATAAGTTAGGAACCATCCTGACATTGGCCTGGAGTAGAAGTGGGAAACCACGGAAAACCACTTTCAGGATGGATGAGGTAGGAATCGAACCCACTTCTCCTCACTTTTGCCTCACGAGGCTAGAGTGTACCCAGATCCAGCCCTCAGACCAGAATTACATTTCTAGGCAGAGTTGGAAATCGAACCCGGGCCTCCGCGGTGACAGCCAAGCGTGTTTGCCACTACGCAACGAGGTGGACTAGCAGACGAAGGTGGTGTTGGCTGAGTCAACTAAGAAGACTTCAGCTTCGGAGACAAATTAAGGTGTCAAATGGTTCTGAGGCTGCAATAAGAAAACAATGTAAATCTATGCCTTATCACTTGTTAATACATTTATTACTTGTACTAAAGCATTCAAGGGTAATGTTTCAAGAAGTGAAAATCCACAGCCTGCTACCAGTCTCCGACCGGGTCAGGAATGGAATGAATGAAGCCCCCATCTAGCGGCGAGGATATGGACTGTGCCGGCTGCCGAGGCCTGACGCACTCCTCTGGGGCTATGATTAAATGAATGACAGATGAAATGAAATGATAGTGGAGAGTGTTGCTGGAATGAAATTTTTGACAGGGAAAACCGGAGTACCCGGAGAAAAACCTGTCAGCCTCCGTTTTGTCCAGCACAGATCTCACATGGAGTGACCGGTATTTGAACCACGGACCCAGCGGTGAGAGGTCGGCGTGCTGCCGCCTAAGCCACGGAGGCTTAATGTTTCAAGAAGTAAAATCAATAAATAGTTTCGAGTTTCTATTTCTACGTTACCACCGCCCTTCCATTTCGCATTTGTGATTTATCTCAAATACGAATACGGACGAAGCTAAAAGGTAGTATTAACATGAACACATGTGAATTTCTGACGGTATCCAAATAAATCAAGAAAACATGAAACATGAAAATAAAAATGAAGTGCTGTAGTATGAAATAGAACATACAGCCATAATACAAATTTATAAACTGGTTGAGGGTTGGATTAGAACTCCTATCATAGCAGCGACTGGCTAATCGTCTTTAAACCCTCTGCAAAGTAACACTTTGAGCCACTTCTGTACCACACAGCGCTCACAGATCATGATCGTTCTAAAGGCCCAATAGTACGGAAAAGATATCTTCTCTCAAAGTTTCAAGCGATCTGGAGGTGCAGAGATGGTGAGTAGGCCTATATTACAGGGAGCGAGTTGACTGTGAGCAATAACTACAGCTTGGTCTCATTTGCATGAGGCGGTCATTAGTTACCGCCGGAACGCCTTTATTCCAAATTGGAGTGTAAAGAACTCCAGTAGAGCAACTTGCAAAGCCAGATACCAACTGTGAAGAATTAAAGTCAGTCGTTAAATTGTTACTGCCTAAATACCCTTACGGCTTACTTCATGTGCTTGTGCAGTCTTATCACGAACGACACAGAGTCGTGGGAAGAAGACTTGAGAATTTAAAAATACAAGTACTCAGTCAAGAACATATAACCTACAGTACTTTCTCCTAAATGGATGTGTATAGTTATAATATTTTGTTCTTATATGAGTATATGATTGTTCTTATCATGAACGTTAAATATTGTACCTTATATAAGACTCCCAGTTGAATGTACGGAATCTTTTATCTTGCGCCTTCTGCAGAGAAAACTTTTAAGTGGGACTACACATTTACTGCGTTTTGTCATTGTAACTGTAATAACTAGTGGACTGCCGATACTAATGTCTTATGTATTCAAGATGGCGGCTGCGTGCTATTTGCAGTGTCTTATAACTAACGCTAACGAGGTGCCTTATCTAGATCAATCATTCTTACAAAGTGTCGTGTTAATTGCGCAATTCGATCCCGACTTATTGATTTTGAAGGTTAAAAATTATAGGTCGCCTACGTAGCGTAGCGGTCACCATGGTTAGCTGCCGCCCCGGAGGTCCTCGGTTCGATTCCCGGCTCTGCCACGAAATTTGAAAAGTGGTATGAGGACTGGAATGGGGTCTACTCAGCCTCGGGTGGACCAAATGAGTCGAGGGGGTTCGATTCCCACCTCAGCCATCCTCGAAGTGGTTTTCCGTGGTTTCCAAATTCGTCTTCGGGAAAATGCCGGGATGGTACTGTCCCCGTTTCCCCGGATAGTAGGCTGTCAGATATCCGCCCCCTCAATCGGATTGCCAATAATCCACCGCGCCGGCTCAGCTACACCAATGAAAATGGCACTGACAGATACTACCGAGATTTGAGCACAGAAGTTAACAAGGAATTATTGTGGAACACACCAAAATAGACGGGGGTCCATACTTACCTCTACTTACCTCTTATAAATATCTCGGGGATTGGGTTGACAACAGGATCTCTAAAGTATGCTCCCACAATAACCTTCACTATGACATTTAAAAATGAACCAGAACGACGGCAAGAACTTTGAACTGTACAAAAGCTTTATTTCAAATAAAGGGTATGACTTTAACAAACTCAACAAAATAAATGTGGCTATCAGTAGCCCATGTCAATCTGACTATGTCCTCCTATAGGACTTGCACAGTTATTATACAACATGTTAGCTCCCACGAGCTCAAAATAACGTAATATTTAGAACACATTTGGATTGGATAAGGAAGTCAGGATGAGACACATTTATAGAGCATTTGTTTTCTTTTAATAAACATGACACTTGTATTTATAGGCGCAAGGCCACAATGCAGACGACCTCGTCCGCTGATAACCAGATGTCTGGCCAGCTGCCATCTACCCTTCAGCCTGACGTACACCTGTCAAATGGGCTCCCTTGTCAAGCCACGTTGCGTAAGAATCCAGCACTCTCAAAAGCTTTAAATGTCCGCAAGACATCACAAATATTGTTACGCAAATCTTTCCAATGCTTTACTCACATACCACTGGATTATTCTGACAATCCCTAAACTTGTTTAATTATCATTCAAATGTTTAATAAGCATTGTTTAGAGTATAAAACAAACTCTTAAATGTTTATAACAAAACTCATAAATGTTTATAACAATTAGAAATTGTTTATAATATAGTTAAAGACAAAAAGAATTTTAAACACGCTTCTAACATTACTTCCGTTCCACATTATTGTCAAAGATATTTACATTATTTATATACAATATTAACATTTAAATTATTCAAATTATTAATTTTAAGAAATACATTAACCACATGTTCATCCGGTTGGTAATTTCATAATCGTGTTAATATAATCGACCAATGAAGGTTAGTTATACATGTTAATGTCACAATCTGGTTTAATAAAGGTTTAGTAATTATAATTATTTGTGACGGTAATCTTCATTCAAAATCTTATCTCAAATTCTTTCAATACTCTTGTTAATTATAACAGTAAATTCACTTGATTAATTTTCAAAGGACAAATACAATACACTCCTGCGGTAAATACGTCGCTTATAAAAAAAATGCACAAAACTGCATTTTAAATAGGCCCAAAATTCATCATATATTAATATATACGGCATCAAAATCTTCCACAGAATTTACAAAAACCTCCACTAACAAATTCTTTAATATCATTAATTACTGTGGGAACCTCCTTCATTTACTTCAAGGGCATTATACATCAGCGACTTTCAACACGTTCGCTGCACTGGCGATTATACATTCATAGTTCCACTTCAAAAATTCTTATAATCATTAATAGTTTCAAAACTGTTGTCATTTAACCTTCGTGGATTTCATTCATGAATCGAAATGAAGTAAAAATTTGCCAATCACAAACAAATTTAATAGTGAATACGCTTATGTACGCCTCTCTGGTCTATCAAAATTTATCATCTTCAAAGTATTGTAGTATAAAAATTCTATCATCAAACAAAGTGCGACTAAACTGCAAAATAGTCGAATAGAATCCAATTAGACTGTGGAATGCAAACATTATTATTCAACTCTCTAATTGAGAAAAAACTCCTAACAAAAGTTCACGACTTTAATGCATTCAATAATCCATAATTAAAGTTCATCTTTCACAAAATTGTCTATGATGCAATGGTCGTTCATAACTGACGATAAATGTCTGTGTTGCAATCAATTTCAAATAACGACTAGTATTTCCAAGATCGTGGACAACGTTAGAGATTTTAACGCTCTAAAATCATTTACATGTTCTTCCTTCTTGATGATGACAGAAAATTGGTCAAAGTAATTAAACTGGGGTAGAAATTACTTTATAAGTGACACGCTGTCTGAAGTTAAATCTGCCATGAAAATCATTAACTTATAGTCAAATCGTGACTACCAAAAATAAGCAACTTACTGAAATATCTAACTATCAGTCTCAACTGATCCAAAATCATTTAACTATGCCCATGGAATAACCATGTCTTAATAAATCGTCGAAAAAAGGCATAACTCATAAAGGTGTACTGAGAATAGGAATCTCAAACAAGAATATAGGGCAAAATACATGAGGACAAAAAATATGGGAAAATGGCTGCTCAGATATTGCTAGAAAACTCAAATACAATAAACGTTCACGACTACCTTATCTGCCGATTGAAGTTCCAGAGGAAAATTCCCCAAAGAAGACTGCTGATGGATCCATTTCACCAAGTTAAAGCTGAGCTCCATCCTCGAAACAGGAAACAGCACCCTCGGAGAATCGAACTGCTTCCTTCTCCGGAAATTGCACTGCTCCATGAAGACGTAAGACATCCTTCCGGCAAAATTCTTCTTTGTGAGTCGGGACAACCCTGACCTCTCTTGAAAAATCCCTGAAGATCTTGTAGAAAATCGCCATGAAGTTTTTGTAGTAATTTCCATAGAAATATTCATATTCAGTGAGTATGAAATCGTTTTCATTGCTGTTTGATAGTATTCAGCGTTGAGCCACGAAACATGGGTGTAGATGGTTGTTCACCACATGTCCGCTTATATGGAATGGCAATTAGCGAAGTTCCATGTTGCTATCTTACTCCAACGATGTATGTCCCAATTGCATTAAAGTCCTTTAGCCTTCCATCCTCTTTTCGGTTATGGTAATAGAAGAACAAACTGCCTTATTAAACTGCTCCATAATACTGTAGCGTTGTGTCACAAAAGCAATCAGAAGTCTCCCTGTTATACTAGCAGTGTCAGCCGTAGCGTAGGATCTGACGATATAACGTGCTTCTCAGGTGGCGAGAAAATCACTTTTGTCAGTCGTCTAAAAGTGCTAATATCTTCGAAAATAATTCCTCGAAATTGTTCAAATTTACTACACTGCTTAATGTAGCACTGCACAATAGAATTAGCTTATAGGCAACCGCTAACTGTTCATAGCCACTCTTGTAGACGCGTTATAATGTGCGTTTTAACTTCACCTAGTTTTACTCACAGTAAACTTGCACTGCTTATATGCTTGAATCTCGCTTAATGCGGTGGCTTCACCACGCGTTATAAAGACGACTCTTTCTACCAATGTCACTCGACGTTTCACCAAAACGACTATATAAGCACTGATACTGACGATTTGAGATCTGACGATTGAGACTCCTCTCTTCTGCGCAAGGTCTTTTATAAACTTCATAAGGGGCGTATCCATCCCTTCCATAGCGTGTTACTGCGTCATTGCTCGAAGTTCCAACTTCGTCAATACTTGACGGATTTTCAAAATTCAAAAACAGAAAATAAATTTCACCAAAATTCCAGAACAATGCCTCTACTGCAAATGGATTTTCACAATTCTTCATTCCAAAAAGTATTAAAAATACCATAGTTTCAGCAATCTCCGTCTTCCTTCAAACAATCGTTCATTGGTTCAAGCCTCCCCTCCAATAGCATAATTTCTTCCTCAGCACAATTCCACGTTTCCTGCGACTGCGTCGTAAATCTCGGATCTTTCTCGAATAAATGCTGACGTCATTGAGAATCTCAGCTCAAGTAGCCTGCTGGTATAACGTCTGCGTCATCCGTGCTTACGTCATGACCATCCACGTCATAACTATGACAGCCTTAACTTTCTTCATGATTTCCAAAATAGCCACCGTGGTCTCACTATAATTCAATTACGGGGGCATTCTCCCCTCACCACGTTTTAAAAACAGTTGCAAATTGTTTTTAAACTCAGTGTTACAAGTATCTCAACTCTCTTGAACACGAAATTGAATTATTACTGGTTTACTCTAGGATAGTATCTTTTCAAATTTCCAGCATTGAACTTGCCGTAAATGACATTATTCTCATCATCGTAGAGTTCATAGCAGTTGTTTCCATAAGCGTTTGTAATCCTAAACGGTCCCATAAATACAATTCCAAATTTGGGATAGATCTTCTTGCTCATATCAGCCTTGACAGGTCTGCGGAGTAATACAAGATTTCCAACTTGTAAGGGTGCACCAAAACGTTTTCCAGCTACTCTTTTCAATCGTTTCTCTGCTGCTTTCTGGAGTTGTTCCTTCGCCTTGTCAATCCTCTGCTGCCTTCCTAGGTCGGGATCTCTAGGAACGTGGTTGAAAAGATTATCCCACGGCCTTTCTGGGTGTCTTCCTAGATGAAGTCGCATTGGCACTTCTCCTGTGCTCTCCTGCACTGTAGAATTCAGACATTCCTCAATAAGGGGTACAAATCTCACCCAACCAGAATGATCATTTGGACAGAAAATTCGACAGAATTTCGAAAATTCAGCCATATATCTTTCAGAGGAATTCGATTCTGGGTAACGCACGCTTGAAAATAAGTGCTTAATGCCAAGCCTTTCCATATCCGCTGCAAATTCCACGGATGTAAACTACGTTCCATGATCTGACAGTAGGTATTCTGGTTTACCAGCTTTAGGAAATACAGCATTTTCCAGTCTGCTTACAACGTTCCTCGTGTTAGCTTTCTGCATGGGACTCATTGTAACAAATTTTGAGAAAACATCCACGGTAACCAACAGGTACTGGTTACCCTGATATCCCTTCGGACAGGGGCCAAATATGTCCGTCGCCATAAGTTCGTTTGGCTTAGAAGGAATCATAGCCTTCGGTTTTCCCTTTAATAAAGCAGAGGCATACTTTGCTCTCTGACATTTGTCACATGATCGAATGACCTTGGCAATGCTGGAACGCATGTTAGTCCAAATAAATCTCTCTTTAAGAGTATCAAGAGTCTTATCTAAACCGGCATGTCCAGTTGCGTGATGAGCTACCCACACTAAATTGACAACAAGTTTAGGTGGCACGACTATTCGGAGTTTTGTATGCGCAGTGTCAGCATACTTGCATACGATGTCTCCACTCAAGACAAAGTGTCGTGAATTTCTCCGTGTAGCTGCATAGTCAACATCAGTATTGTCCATGTAACCCTTGAGGAACCTGTACATTTTCCTTATTGGAGCGTGTCTCTTCTGTGACACACCGATTCGGGCTAATCTCCTAACGGTTTCTTGATCTTCTTGCTCCAATTGTACATGGTGTATCTGCACATTTTTAATAGGGTTACGTGATAACGCATCAGCCAGTAAGTTATCTTTCCCAGGCTGGTGGACAATAGTGGCGTTAAACTGTTGGGTGAACAAAGCCCAACGTGTCAGTCTATCACTTGACATGTCAGTTTGCAGCATAAACTGTAGTGCTTTATGGTCAGTAATAATGATGACCTTATGTCCCAGCAGGATTTTCTTCCACGCTTGCAAAGCTGTCACAAAAGCTAACGCTTCAAGTTCAGTCGTGAAGTAGTTTTCCTCGTGTTTCTTCAACTTCCGACTAGTGAATGCAATGTAGTGCTTGTTGCCTGCCTCGTCTTTCTGGTATAAGACTGCACTAATGCCTATCCTTGATGCATCAGACTCAATATAAAACACCTTCTCAAAGTCTGGGTACTCCAGTTTCACGTTATTTCTGAGCATCTCTTTTGCTTTCTCAAAAGCCTCATCTGCTGCGGTACTCCATTTCCATCTATTATTCTTTTTGAGTAAGTCATACAGAGGAGCCATAATTTCAGAGTATCTCGGACAGTGGCTGCTAATAAATTGGCATGCGCCTACAAATTCTCTGACTTGTTTCACCTTAGTTGGCTTTGGAAATCTCGTGATTGCCTCTACTTTTTGCATATTTGGATGATATCCGTCTTTATCAATTGTATGCCCCAAGTAATTTATCTCCTTCTTCAAGAATTGACATTTTCCAAAATTGACTTTGATATTGGCCTCCCTTAAATTCTCGAACAACTTCCTCAAGTGCACTAAATGTTCTGCGGCGCTGGGTGAAGATACGATTAAATCGTCAATGTAGCAGATTACATTTTCTTTCACTTCATCAGTGAGCTTACTATCAAGTGCTCGAATAAGTGCTGGTCCACTGTTAACCATACCAAAAGGCATTCTGACAAAGACCCATGACGTCTGGTCAAATAGGAATCCAGTGTACTGCATACTCTCTTCTTCTAGTTGAACTTGATAAAATGAAGACGTCAAGTCAAGAACGCTGAAACATGCTTTTCCTTTGAATTTTCGAAGCAGATCTCTAATCTTGGGTGGTCGGTCATTTTCTGGAAGAATCTTCAAGTTGATGGTCCTGGCATCGAGACAAAGACGTATCTGACCATTACTTTTCTTCACTACTGTGATGGGGTTTATATAAGACGACGCCTGTTTTTTAATAATCCCGTCTACCTCCATTTTTCTGATTAACCCTCGTACTTCTTGATAGTATTTCTCAGGAATGGGGTATATTCTCTTCTGGTAAGGGGTTTCATCTGTCAGCCTTATCTTGTACTTATAATCCTTAATCAATCCAGGCTTTTCATCAAAGATGTCTTGGAATTCTTTTATCAGATCCTCAAATTCCCCCTGAATTTCATCAAATCCTTCAGTTTTTCTACTGGGTATTTCTGCTAAATTTTCCACTTCATTAATTATGGTATTCAAAATTTCTTCCCTAAGGTCTATTTCCAGACTGTTTTTCACGTCCTGTTTTTCTATCTCTTCTGTGATCATGTACCCATCATTAAAGCTAATACTTCTGTTCTTCATGTCAATAATAGCTCCGACCTTCGATATAAAATCGATTCCAAGCACCATATCAAAATTGATCTTGCTCACCACAATGAAGATTTGTTCATAATTCCTTCCATTGATCTCAAAGTTCAATAACACTTGAATCTTGCACTTCACTGCCTTATCTTGGAAAATCCCTCTCACTTTGACGGTAGAAACAGGTAGAACTGTCATGTTCTCTCCTCTTAGCAGACTTTGATAACAATCTTCTGAAATGATGGAAATTATTGCACCAGTATCCATCAGGGCTTTGTATTGTTGGCCATCTATCCGTACAGAAATAATAGGTAAGGCACATGGTCTTTCCTCTCTGACGATTCCCCTCTCTTCTAGTAAATCTTCATCAGTAACTTCATATATCTCATTAATTGTAATTAGGTGTGGTGTGGCAATGTATTTACAAGTTCTCACTGTCGTTGAGAAATCGGCGTTTTTTTTTTGTGTTACCGACCTCAAAATTGTGCTGGCTCGTAGAAGGCCCAGGATCGATCACAACATCCTGCCTTTTCTTTTGATTTTCGGCTTCTTTTTCCCGTAGTTCTTTCAGGTATTGCTGGCTTTCCCTCTCTCTTTCCTGATACTGATCGGGTGTCATAACCTGACCTTGAGAATCCTGATTTCTATTTTGGTTCTGGTTATTTCTATTATAATTTCTGTTATAACCATTATTGTTGTAATATCTGCCTCTTCCATTGTTGTAATTGCCTCGATTATAGTTCCAGCCTCTTCTCTGTTGATACGGACGGTAACCTTGCGATCTGTTATTTCTAAACTGATTATTCCTGTGAGGACCTACATTGTCAGTTTTCTCTTCATCTGGCTTGTCAGTTTGTTGGACTTGGTCCATATATACCGTATTTATTTCTTTGAAGTCATGCCTTTGACCTTTCTGTACCACGTTAGGCATTGGACTTGTGTAGTCTAACCTCCTCAGTAATTCATCCATGCTGGTCGAATCCCTTATGTTTGACGAAATGATTAGTCTCCTCACCTCCACAGGCAGCATACGAGAAATCGCATCAATTAATTGCTCCGTTGACAAAGGGGGTTGCAAAAATCTCAAGCGGGACAATTGACTCGTAAAGAAATCAGCGTACCGCGTTGGAAGAGTACCTGAGTATTTTCTTGAATAAACCTCCGCTCTTAACGAATTCTGCGCTTCGATGGACCAAAGTCGTTTGATTAATGCCTCTGCAAACTCGTCAAAGTTACTGAACGTGTATCTAAATGCGCAAAACCATTCAAGGGGTCCTCCAATCAGAAATCTCTCCACTATCTTCATCTCTCTCTCTCTGGGAATGTGAGCTTCGATGAAATAATCTTTGAGGTTCCTGACATACTCTATAGGCGTCAAACTATCAGTGTTGCTGAACTTTTGTGGTTTGTCTTCAAAATTCCTGATGACCGTGACATTCCTCGGATATGAATCCGGGTAGTTTTTCCTACTATCTCGGTAGTTCCACTCAGGTTCCATATTCCTCTCGTCATCTTCCTCCCTGAATCTGGATATACGTTCTTCAGGAGTCACGTCTCTTTCTTCTGAATCTAGGTTATATCTTCTGGCATAATTCCTATTGGTTTCGCAAGCCAAGCCTACTGTATCCTTGTCAGTAATCTCCGTTAAGACTTTCTTGATTAATTCTTCTTTGTAGGTCTCCATCAAACTAGCTTCTCCTAGCTTCAAATTTTGCAGTTTACTCGTCGTTTCATTCACATCAGAGACAACTTTATGAATCTGTTCCTCTAATGCAGATTTTAATGCTTGCACATCCTGACCTAATTGTGTTCTATCATCTACTTGTCTCTCGGATAGCGAATCCATCCTGACGCTTAAATCTTTCCTAATCTGTACTACTTCATTGTTAATATCTATCTGAGTACTGGCACGTTTTCTTTCAATACGTTCTTGAATTTGGGTTACATGTTCCCCACTTGACCTATTCCGCTCGTCTTTCCATACTGCTACATTTGCCGTTAACATTTCTGCTATGTCTACTTCGATATCTTCTTTAAGTAATCTATTATGGTCTAATACCTGGGTTCTCAGGACCTCTACATCAAACATTAAACCTTCTAAAGACGCTGTCGTTCTAACTGACTCATCAACTAGCCTAGTCGTTAATGCACTTATATTACGTGTACAAAGGGTTTTCGAATTTTCTATTTCTTCCCTGACTTTATTTACATCAGTTTGGACTTTAGCAATATCTACGAAAACTGTGTTGACCTCTACTTGAATTTTATTTATGTCACCTTGCATCTCGTTTACATCCGAATGAATGTTATTAATATCAACCTGAACATTGGACACATCAGTTCTAACATTTTGGATTCCTCTTTGGACTTCCTCAACCTTGTCTTGGACAGTCGCAACATCATTTTTAACAACAACTACCTCAGCCCTAGCACAAGAAATATCACTTCGGACATTAGCAACATCTAAATTCAACATTGTAAGATCTTTATGCACATTAGACACATCTATTTTAACATTGGACACGTCTGAGCGCATGTCAGTTACAGCATTCTCGATTCCTTGGGTATTAATCTGTAAACGCGACATATTATCCTCTAAGTTAGCAGAACTGGTCTGGAGAATTTTCATATTAGCAGATAAATTACTAGCATTCTCCTCCATTCGACTAGTACTCTCCTCCATCCGACTAGTATTCCTAGCTTCCATTTCCGTTATACTTTCATTCAGCATCTGCTTCATACTGCTATTCATGCTTGCTTTCAAATTAGCAGACATCTCCCTCGCAATTTCATTCATGCTAGCTTTCAACTCTTCTAACATCATCCTCAAACTTTCGTCTGCCATTACAATATTAATTCAAAAATATAGACTGCTGTACGGACATACATCAATAGAGCAAAATAACAACATCTGAGCAACACTTTTCACCATATATAAATTTGATCAATTTTCTGTCTTAAATCTAACTTATAACTACCTTATAATTAACCTTCGAAGACACTTCATGTTGAAACAAACTCAAGCACATGTTCAAATTTCCCTGGCCCATTTTAAAATATCCTAACACAAATAATTTACATTTACAGTTCAAATAATTTAATTTTATCTTTAATATGACTAAAATGTCATAAGCCGGTCAAATAAAATAAGATTCCAGATCATAGGCGATTTTTCTAAGTTTCCAGCCCATTTAACCTTTCTCAAGTTGTATAAGATCTGATCTTTTCTGAGTGTAATTTTCCTACTACAATACAACATTTAATTCCTATATAATCACACTCTTGAATTCTACAATTGGCCTAGACATCTAACAAAGAATCAACCTCTTTATTTGAGTCTAATCGATCCACACGTTTTAGGTTTGCCAATCCTACTGGCGTTCAACCTGGTGATCCAGTTATGTTGAATCAGCCCCATACGTTGACTGCGCCAATCCTTCTGTCCCCGTTTTCCCGGATAGTAGGCTGTCAGATATCCGCCCCCTCAATCGGATTGCCAATAATCCACCGCGCCGGCTCAGCTACACCAATGAAAATGGCACTGACAGATACTACCGAGATTTGAGCACAGAAGTTAACAAGGAATTATTGTGGAACACACCAAAATAGACGGGGGTCCATACTTACCTCTACTTACCTCTTATAAATATCTCGGGGATTGGGTTGACAACAGGATCTCTAAAGTATGCTCCCACAATAACCTTCACTATGACATTTAAAAATGAACCAGAACGACGGCAAGAACTTTGAACTGTACAAAAGCTTTATTTCAAATAAAGGGTATGACTTTAACAAACTCAACAAAATAAATGTGGCTATCAGTAGCCCATGTCAATCTGACTATGTCCTCCTATAGGACTTGCACAGTTATTATACAACATGTTAGCTCCCACGAGCTCAAAATAACGTAATATTTAGAACACATTTGGATTGGATAAGGAAGTCAGGATGAGACACATTTATAGAGCATTTGTTTTCTTTTAATAAACATGACACTTGTATTTATAGGCGCAAGGCCACAATGCAGACGACCTCTTCCGCTGATAACCAGATGTCTGGCCAGCTGCCATCTACCCTTCAGCCTGACGTACACCTGTCAAATGGGCTCCCTTGTCAAGCCACGTTGCGTAAGAATCCAGCACTCTCAAAAGCTTTAAATGTCCGCAAGACATCACAAATATTGTTACGCAAATCTTTCCAATGCTTTACTCACATACCACTGGATTATTCTGACAATCCCTAAACTTGTTTAATTATCATTCAAATGTTTAATAAGCATTGTTTAGAGTATAAAACAAACTCTTAAATGTTTATAACAAAACTCATAAATGTTTATAACAATTAGAAATTGTTTATAATATAGTTAAAGACAAAAAGAATTTTAAACACGCTTCTAACATTACTTCCGTTCCACATTATTGTCAAAGATATTTACATTATTTATATACAATATTAACATTTAAATTATTCAAATTATTAATTTTAAGAAATACATTAACCACATGTTCATCCGGTTGGTAATTTCATAATCGTGTTAATATAATCGACCAATGAAGGTTAGTTATACATGTTAATGTCACAATCTGGTTTAATAAAGGTTTAATAATTATAATTATTTGTGACGGTAATCTTCATTCAAAATCTTATCTCAAATTCTTGCAATACTCTTGTTAATTATAACAGTAAATTCACTTGATTATTTTTCAAAGGACAAATACAATACACTCCTGCGGTAAATACGTCACTTATAAAAAAAATGCACAAAACTGCATTTTAAATAGGCCCAAAATTCATCATATATTAATATATACGGCATCAAAATCTTCCACAGAATTTACAAAAACCTCCACTAACAAATTCTTTAATATCATTAATTACTGTGGGAACCTCCTTCATTTACTTCAAGGGCATTATACATCAGCGACTTTCAACACGTTCGCTGCACTGGCGATTATACATTCATAGTTCCACTTCAAAAATTCTTATAATCATTAATAGTTTCAAAACTGTTGTCATTTAACCTTCGTGGATTTCATTCATGAATCGAAATGAAGTAAAAATTTGCCAATCACAAACAAATTTAATAGTGAATACGCTTATGTACGCCTCTCTGGTCTATCAAAATTTATCATCTTCAAAGTATTGTAGTATAAAAATACTATCATCAAACAAAGTGCGACTAAACTGCAAAATAGTCGAATAGAATCCAATTAGACTGTGGAATGCAAACATTATTATTCAACTCTCTAATTGAGAAAAAACTCCTAACAAAAGTTCACGACTTTAATGCATTCAATAATCCATAATTAAAGTTCATCTTTCACAAAATTGTCTATGATGCAATGGTCGTTCATAACTGACGATAAATGTCTGTGTTGCAATCAATTTCAAATAACGACTAGTATTTCCAAGATCGTGGACAACGTTAGAGATTTTAACGCTCTAAAATCATTTACATGTTCTTCCTTCTTGATGATGACAGAAAATTGGTCAAAGTAATTAAACTGGGGTAGAAATTACTTTAATAAAGTGACACGCTGTCTGAAGTTAAATCTGCCATGAAAATCATTAACTTATAGTCAAATCGTGACTACCAAAAATAAGCAACTTACTGAAATATCTAACTATCAGTCTCAACTGATCCAAAATCATTTAACTATGCCCATGGAATAACCATGTCTTAATAAATCGTCGAAAAAAGGCATAACTCATAAAGGTGTACTGAGAATAGGAATCTCAAACAAGAATATAGGGCAAAATACATGAGGACAAAAAATATGGGAAAATGGCTGCTCAGATATTGCTAGAAAACTCAAATACAATAAACGTTCACGACTACCTTATCTGCCGATTGAAGTTCCAGAGGAAAATTCCCCAAAGAAGACTGCTGATGGATCCATTTCACCAAGTTAAAGCTGAGCTCCATCCTCGAAACAGGAAACAGCACCCTCGGAGAATCGAACTGCTTCCTTCTCCGGAAATTGCACTGCTCCATGAAGACGTAAGACATCCTTCCGGCAAAATTCTTCTTTGTGAGTCGGGACAACCCTGACCTCTCTTGAAAAATCCCTGAAGATCTTGTAGAAAATCGCCATGAAGTTTTTGTAGTAATTTCCATAGAAATATTCATATTCAGTGAGTATGAAATCGTTTTCATTGCTGTTTGATAGTATTCAGCGTTGAGCCACGAAACATGGGTGTAGATGGTTGTTCACCACATGTCCGCTTATATGGAATGGCAATTAGCGAAGTTCCATGTTGCTATCTTACTCCAACGATGTATGTCCCAATTGCATTAAAGTCCTTTAGCCTTCCATCCTCTTTTCGGTTATGGTAATAGAAGAACAAACTGCCTTATTAAACTGCTCCATAATACTGTAGCGTTGTGTCACAAAAGCAATCAGAAGTCTCCCTGTTATACTAGCAGTGTCAGCCGTAGCATAGGATCTGACGATATAACGTGCTTCTCAGGTGGCGAGAAAATCACTTTTGTCAGTCGTCTAAAAGTGCTAATATCTTCGAAAATAATTCCTCGAAATTGTTCAAATTTACTACACTGCTTAATGTAGCACTGCACAATAAAATTAGCTTATAGGCAACCGCTAACTGTTCATAGCCACTCTTGTAGACGCGTTATAATGTGCGTTTTAACTTCACCTAGTTTTACTCACAGTAAACTTGCACTGCTTGTATGCTTGAATCTCGCTTAATGCGGTGGCTTCACCACGCGTTATAAAGACGACTCTTTCTACCAATGTCACTCGACGTTTCACCAAAACGACTATATAAGCACTGATACTGACGATTTGAGATCTGACGATTGAGACTCCTCTCTTCTGCGCAAGGCCTTTTATAAACTTCATAAGGGGCGTATCCATCCCTTCCATAGCGTGTTACTGCGTCATTGCTCGAAGTTCCAACTTCGTCAATACTTGACGGATTTTCAAAATTCAAAAACAGAAAATAAATTTCACCAAAATTCCAGAACAATGCCTCTACTGCAAATGGATTTTCACAATTCTTCATTCCAAAAAGTATTAAAAATACCATAGTTTCAGCAATCTCCGTCTTCCTTCAAACAATCGTTCATTGGTTCAAGCCTCCCCTCCAATAGCATAATTTCTTCCTCAGCACAATTCCACGTTTCCTGCGACTGCGTCGTAAATCTCGGATCTTTCTCGAATAAATGCTGACGTCATTGAGAATCTCAGCTCAAGTAGCCTGCTGGTATAACGTCTGCGTCATCCGTGCTTACGTCATGACCATCCACGTCATAACTATGACAGCCTTAACTTTCTTCATGATTTCCAAAATAGCCACCGTGGTCTCACTATAATTCAATTACGGGGGCAGTACCTACTGTCAGGCCACGGCCGCCTCCTTCCCTCTCCCTAGCCTATCCATCCCAATATTCCATCCCTTCCTATCCCTCATGAGGCCCCTGTTCGCTTTACAGGTGAGGCCGCCTGGGCGAAGTGCTGATCACACCTCCCCAGTTGTATCCATCCCGACCAGATGTTCCAAGCTCCAGGACACTGCCCATAGAGGCGGTAGTGGTGAGTTCCCTCGCTGAGCCCGTGGGAACCACCACCTTGAGGGTAAATTGACTAAATGAAATAAAAATTATAGCACTGTAAGTGCGGACCATGGTTATGCCACTACAATACTATTTCTAGTGTGGTACTAGCACCGGTAAAACACCTAGTGTATCTGCAGAAAGGAAATGTTGAAGTTTTAAACTCAATTCTTCTTCAACGAGGTAAAATAGTCCTCATAAAAGCGGAGCCTCCAAGTAACTTTCTTCGGCTTTTTCCCAATTAATTGGGGTCGCCGGAGCCAACCAGGCTCATTTTGGTTTTAGCCGGTGATTTAAGACCGGATGTCCTTCCTGACGCCACGTGATTTTTCAGGCGAAAATTCCACTCCGCTGTCACCGGGATTCGAACCCCGACCGTCTGGGTGAAAGAGGAGCAGCTGAGCCACAGCGCCATCACGGATCCTCCAAGTAACTGACGATGATAATTGTTGTTTTGAGGAGCCTAACATCTGGATTATCGTCTCAGGATCAAGCAACTGGTCCGTCACGTTGCGTAGTGGCTAGCATTCTTGGCTGTCACCGAGGAGGCCCAGGTTCAATTCCCACTTGAGCCAAGAAATTGAATTCTGGTTTGAGGGCTGGAACGGGGTACACTCAACTTCGTGAGGCAAAACTGTGAAGAGGCGGGTTCGATTCATACCTTAGCCATCCTGGAAGTGGTTTTCCGTGGTTCCCCACTTCTACTCCAGTCGAATGTCAGGATGGTACTGCCCCCGTAAATTGAATTATATTGAGACCACGATGGCTGTATTGGCAAATGTGAGTAAAGTTATGAATGTCATAGTTATGACGTGGATATTCATGACGTAGGCACGGATGACGCAGACTTGAGGCAAGCAGGCTGGTTGAGCTGAGATTCTTGGTGACGTTATGATTTTGTTCGAGAAAGATCCGAGATTTACGACGCAGTCGCAGGAAACAAGGTATTGTGCTAAGGAAGAAGCTACGCTATTGGAGGAGAGACTCGAACCAATGAACGATAGTTTGGAAGGAAGACGGAGATTGCTGAAACTACGATATTTGATTACTTCTGGCATGCAGATTTGTGGAAATCTATTTTCAGTTATGGCATTGATTTGGAATTTTGAAGAAATTAATTTTGAGTTTTTGAAATTTGAAAATCCGTCAAGTATAGCCAAAGTTAAAACTTCTAGCAATGACGCAGCAACAGGCTATGGAAGGGATGGATACGCCCCTTAAGAAGTTGATAAAAGGTCGTGCACAGGATAGAGGAGCTCTCAGAACTCATACTCAGATATCTCTCAGAACTCATACTCAGATCTCATATGTCAGATCGCATATATATTTCTGGTGATATATAGTTATTTTCAAGTGATTCAGTGAAGTAAGTTGTCTTTAGCGTGGTTAAAGCCCGGCGCATCGAACGAACTCGGAGCAGTTCCATTTTACGCTGCTCGAAACTAGGTGAAGTTGAAACGCTCACAATAACGTTTCCACCAGTCAAGATATCAAGCGCTAACTTCAGCCTTTATTATAGTTCTATTGGGCAGTATAACATTGAGGTGTGTACAAGATTTGAACAATTTCACAGTTATACTTCGAAAGATATTGAAACTTTAAGGCTGCCAACAAAAGTGATTTTCTCGCCACATGAGAAACACTTTTAAATTTCCACATTATACACTACGGCTGACACGTGGAGTGCAACAGTGATATTGGAGAAGACGTTTGGTATTACAACGATACATTCGACTATGGAACATTATAATCTTGCAGTGCTTTCGATGATTATAACAGTAGTTGAGATGGAAGGCTAAGGCTTTAATGCAATTGGGACATATATCGTTGGAGTAAAGTAACAGCATGGAACTTCGTTAATCGTCTTTATACAAAAGCGAGCATGTAGTGAACATCCAACTACACTCATCCATCGTGAATCCATCGCTGAATTATACCAGATAACAGTGGAAATATTTTCATACTCCACAACTATGAATATTTCTGCGGAAATAACTACAACAAACTTCATGGCGAATTCCTGCAAGAACTTCAGGGAACTTTCAAGAGAGGCCAGGGTTGTCCCGGCGCACAAAGAAGAGTTTTGCCAGAAGGATGTTTTTCGTATCCACGGAGCAGTGCAATTTCGGAGGAGGAAGCAGTTCGATTCCCCGAGGACGCTGATTCCAAATTCGAGGTCGGAGCACATCTTTACGCTGGTGAAATGGAACCAACAGCAGTTTTCTTTGAAAACTTTCCTCTGGAACTTCAATCAACAGATAAGGTAGTCGTGAACGTTTCTTGTATTATTTGAGTCTTGTAGCGATATCTGAGCAACCATTCTTCCCATATTTTCTGTCCTATCTTTTGCCCCATTTTCTTGATTGATATTTCTGTACTCAGTACACTTCGATGATTTATGCCTTTTTCTTCGATTTGTTGAGACATTGCTATGTCATTGGCATACTTAAATAATTTTGGATCAGTTGAGACTGATATTAGATTCTTTCAGTAATTTGCATATTTTTGTAGTCACGATTTGACTGTAAAGTTAACGATTTGCTATGGCAGATTTGAATTCAGACAGCGTGTCATTTTATTAAAGTAATTCTATTCAGTAAATTACTTTGTCCAATTTTCTGTCATCCTCAAGAAAGAAGAATGATTAAAAGATTTTAGAGCGTTAAAATCTATTACGATATCGACGATCTTCGAAATACTAGTCGTCTTATGAACATGATTGCAACATAGACATTTATCATTGCATTATAGACAATTTTATGAAATATGAACTTTTATTTCGATTTTTTGAATACACTATAGTAATGAACATTTGATAGGAGTTTTTCTCAATTCTAGATTGGAACAATAATGTTTGCATTCCACAGTCTAATTGTATTCTATTCGACTATTTTGCAGTTTAGATGAACTTTGTTTGAAGATAGTATTTTTATACGGCGTTACTTTGAAGATATTAATCTCAATTTTGATAGACCAGGCAGGAGTGTCTAATCGTATTCGCTATTAAATTTATTTGTGATTGGAAAATTTTTACTTCATATCGATTCATGAATGAAACCCACGAAGGTTAAATAATAACAGTCATTATTACAATTAAGAATTTTTAAAGAGGAACAATGGATGTATAATCGTTAGTTCAGTGGACGTGTAAAAGTCGCTGTTGAATAATGCCCTTGAATTATGAAGGAGGTTCCCACAATAATTAATGAAGTTGATGAATTAATAAGTGGAGGTTTTTGTGTGTAGTTTGGAAGATTTTTATGCCATATATATGAAGATATATGATGAATTTTGGGCCAATTGTTGTGTAATTTTGTGCATCTTGAGCGAAGTATTTTCCCGCTGATTGTATTGTTCTTGTTCTTTGAAGATTATTCATAGGAAGATACTGTTAAAATTAACAAGAGTGTTAAATAATTTGAGATAAAGATTTTGAATGGAGGTTACCGTCACAAATATTAATAATTATTATTAAACCTTATTAAACCTGAATTTGACAGTTAAATATAACTAACCTTCATTGGTCGATTATATCACCACGATTTAAGTAATTATCAACCGGATAAACGTGTGGTTTAATGTATTCCTTGTATAAATAATATAAACAATATAATATTGAAAAATAATTTTGTAAATATCTTTGTTAAATAATTTGAAATGATAGTGATTAATACAGGCGTGTATAAAATTTTCAATTGTCATTTGACATTGTTATAAACAATTTATTATTGTTATAAATAATTAATGAACTTTTGTTATTAACATTTAGAGTTTTGTTTTTATACTCTAAACAACGCTAGTTAAACAAGTGGTTTGAAAAATTAATCATGATTTGGGATTGTTGGAGTAATCCACTGGTGTTTGAATGAAGCATGTAAGACATTTGCGTGATAATATTTCAGTTGAGATGTGAACATTTACGTGTTTGAAAAAGGAGAGCCAAGCTCTGAGGTAACACGCTTATGCTAGGGTTGAACGAACGGGAGTCCGCTTTGACAATACAGGTGCATTGCAGCTGGCCCGGACAACTGTGTTACAGAGGCCAAGGACGTTCCATAAGAGCCTTGTGGCTATAAATAAAATGTGAAGTATATAAACACGCAAAACAATTGATATATGTGACTCATCCCAAATCCCGTTTCCATTCCAAGTGCATTATTATTTTTACGTTGCTATGAGCTTGAGAAAGTTGAAACATTATATGTAGAGAATACAAGTCCTACAGGAGGACATGGTTATGTGGTCGATGGCTTCTGATTGCCACGTGGATTTTGTTGTTTCATTTTTGTTAAAATCATTCTTTATGTGAAATAAATTATTGTGCAGTTTAAAGTTTCTCGTCTTCGTTCTGGTTCATTTTAAATATCATGGTGGAGGTTATTGTGTGGGCATACTTTAAGTGATCCAGTTGACAACCCAGTCCCCGAGATAAATTTAAGAGGTAAGTAAAGGTAAGTATGAACCCCCGTATATTTTGGTGTGTTCCACAATAATTTTCTTGTTAACTATTGTGCTCTAATCTCGATAGTATCAGTCAGTGCCATTTTCATTAATGTAGCTGTGCCGGTGCGTTTGATTATTGGCAATCCGATTGAGGGGGGCGGATATCTGACAGCCTACTATCCGGATATCGGGTACAGTAGGATTGGCGACCCTAAAACGTGGGGCTTGTTCTACAAAAACTGGATTACCAAGTAGGATTGGCGCAATCAACGTGTGGGGCACGATTGGCTCGATGGGCACGATCAGCAAAACATTGGATTACCAAGTTATTGCAGTAGAATTGACACCGCAATTTTTGTGGAGTGTTCGAATAACATTGGATTACCAAGTTATCGATGTCAAAGGGATTGTGAAGACTCAAATAAAGAGGTTGATTCTTTGTTAGATGTCTTGGCCAATTGTAGAATTTGAGAGTGTGATTATATAGGAATAAATGTTGTATTGTATTAGGGAAATTACACTCAGAAAAGATCAGATCTTATATAACATGAGAGAGGTTAAATAGGCTGGAAACTTAGAAAAATCGCCTATGATCTGGAATCTTATTTTATTTGACCGGCTTATGACATGTATAGTCATATTAAAGATAAAATTAAACTATTTGGATTATAAATGTAAATTATTTGTGTTAGGATATTTTAAAATGAACCAAAGAAACTTGAACATGTGCTTGAGTTTATTTCAACATGAAGTGTCTACGAAGGTTAATTATAAGGTAATTATAAGTTAGATTTAAGACAGAAAATTGCTCAAATTTATATATGGTGAAAAATGTTGCTCAGATGTTGTTATTTTGCTCTGTTTGATGTATGTCCCTAAAGCAGTTTATTATTGAAATATTATTGAAATGGCAGATGAAAGTCTGAGAATGATGTTAGAGGAGATGTCTGCTAACTTGAAAGCTAGCATGAATGAAAGTGCGAGGGAGATGAAAGCTAGCATGAATGAAAGTTTGAAAGTTCTTCAGACCATTTCTACAAACCTAGAAAATGATATGTCGCGTTTACAGATCAGTACCCAGGGAATCGAGAATGCTGTAACTGACATACGCACAGACGTGTCCAATGTGCATAAAGATGTGTCTGTTAAAATTGATGTGTCTAAGGTACAAAAAGATCTTACCATGTTGAATCTTGATGTTGCTAATGTCCGGGGTGATATTTCATGTGCTAGAGCTGAAGTAATTGTTGTTAGGAATGATGTTGCTACTGTACAGGATAAAGTAGAAGAAGTTCAAAGAGAGGTTAGTAATGTTCGAACTGATGTGTCAAATGTTCAAGTTGACATCAATAATATTCATTCAGATGTTAACGATATGCAAAGCGACATCAATAAAATACAAGTAGAAGTAAATACAGTTTTTGTAGACATTGCTAAAGTTCAAACTGATGTTAACAAAGTTAGGGAGGAAATTGAAACTTCAAAAACACTTTGTACTCGTAACATTAGTGCATTAACAACTCGGTTAGTTGACGAGTCTGTTAGGACAACAGCTTCTTTAGCTGGTTTAAAATACGTTGTAGAGGTCATGAGAACCCAAGTATTAGATCACAATCGTTTACTTAAGGAGGACATCGAAGTAGATATTGCAGAAATGTTAACTGCAAATGTAACGGTGTGGAAAGATGAATGGAACAGGTCAAGTGGGGAACACGTAGATCAGATTCAGGAACGAATTGAAAGAAAACTTGCCAGTACACAAGTAGACATTAACAATGAAGTAGTTCAGATTAGGAAAGACTTGAATGTAAGGATGGATTCGCTATCCGAAAAGCAAGTAGAGGATAGAACTCAAATAGGTCAGGAAGTGCAAGCATTAAAAACTGCGTTAGAGGAACAGATTCATAAGGTTGTCTCTGATGTTAATGAAACTACGAGCAAGCTGCAGAATTTGAAACTAGGAGAAGCTAGCATGATGCAAACCTATAAGGAAGAGTTGATTAGGAAAGTCATCACGGAAATCACAGACAAGGATACCGAAGGATTGACTGGTGAAGAGGAGAGAAATTACGTGAGAAGAGGTAACCTTAATAAAGAAGAGAGAGATATTAATCCTGAGGAACGTATATCCAGATTCAGGGAAGAAGAAGAGGATCGGAATATTGAACCCGAATGGAAGTATCGTGATAGTGGGAGGAATTATATGGATTTATATCCGAGAAATGTGACAGTCATCCGGAATTTTGAAGACAAACCTCAAAAATTTAGCAACACTGATAGTCTCACACCGATCGAATATATCAGGAATCTTAAAGACTACTTCATAGAAGCCCACATTCCTAGAGAGAGAGAGATGAGAATCGTAGAAAGATTTCTAGCTGGAGGACCCCTCGAATGGTTTAGAGCATTTCGGTACACTTTCAGCAACTTTGACGAATTTGCAGAGGCACTGATTAAACGATTCTGGTCAATAGAAGCTCAGAATTCACTAAGAGCTGAGGTATACTCAAGGCAGTATTCAGGTACTCTTCCAACACGGTACGCTGATTTCTTCACGAGTCAACTATCACGCTTGAGATTTTTGCAACCCCCATTGTCAACAGAGCAGTTGATAGATGCGATTTCACGTATGCTGCCTGTGGAGGTAAGAAGACTGATCATATCGTCAAATATCAGATATTTGACAAGTATGGACGAATTGTTGAGAAGGCTTGACTACACGAGTCCAATGCCAAATTTGGTACAAAAAGGTCAGAGGCACGAATTCAAAGACGTTAATACGGTCTACATGGATCAAGTGCAACAAACTGATAAGCCTGAGGAAGGAAAACTGAAAATGTAGGTCCTCACAGGAATAATTATTTCCTCAACCACAGATCCCAAGGTTACCGTCCATATCAGCAAAGACGAGGCTGGAATAATAATAGAGGGAATTACAACAACGGAAGAGGTAGATACTACAACAATGGTTATAATAGAAATTATAACAGAAATAACCAGTACCAGAATCAGAATCAGAATTCTCAAGGTCAGGTTATGACACCCGACAAGTATCAGGAAAGAGAGAAAGAAAGTCAGCAGTATCTGAAGGAATTACGAGAAAAGGAAGCTGAAAATCAAAAGAAAAGACAGGATGTAGTGATCGATCCTGGTCCTTCTACAAGTCAGCAGAACTTGGAAAACAGAAATTCAGGACAGAAGAGACAGTAGAGAGGAGAGAATGCATTAGCCACACACAAACCAGAGATGAAGAGACTTATGATTAAGGAACATAGAAGAAATATCATACAAGAGTAAGCCAATAATAATTCAATTTCGTGTTCAAGTGAATTGAGATATTTATAACACAGAGTTTAAAAACAATTTGCAACTGTTTTTAAAACGTGGTGAAGGGAGAATGCCCCCGTAAATTGAATTATATTGAGACCACGATGGCTGTATTGGCAAATGTGAGTAAAGTTATGAATGTCATAGTTATGACGTGGATATTCATGACGTAGGCACGGATGACGCAGACTTGAGGCAAGCAGGCTGGTTGAGCTGAGATTCTTGGTGACGTCATGATTTTGTTCGAGAAAGATCCGAGATTTACGACGCAGTCGCAGGAAACAAGGTATTGTGCTAAGGAAGAAGCTACGCTATTGGAGGAGAGACTCGAACCAATGAACGATAGTTTGGAAGGAAGACGAAGATTGCTGAAACTACGATATTTGATTACTTTTGGCATGCAGATTTGTGGAAATCTATTTTCAGTTATGGCATTGATTTGGAATTTTGAAGAAATTAATTTTGAGTTTTTGAAATTTGAAAATCCGTCAAGTATAGCCAAAGTTAAAACTTCTAGCAATGACGCAGCAACAGGCTATGGAAGGGATGGATACGCCCCTTAAGAAGTTGATAAAAGGTCGTGCACAGGATAGAGGAGCTCTCAGAACTCATACTCAGATATCTCTCAGAACTCATACTCAGATCTCATATGTCAGATCGCATATATATTTCTGGTGATATATAGTTATTTTCAAGTGATTCAGTGAAGTAAGTTGTCTTTAGCGTGGTTAAAGCCCGGCGCATCGAACGAACTCGGAGCAGTTCCATTTTACGCTGCTCGAAACTAGGTGAAGTTGAAACGCTCACAATAACGTTTCCACCAGTCAAGATATCAAGCGCTAACTTCAGCCTTTATTATAGTTCTATTGGGCAGTATAACATTGAGGTGTGTACAAGATTTGAACAATTTCACAGTTATACTTCGAAAGATATTGAAACTTTAAGGCTGCCAACAAAAGTGATTTTCTCGCCACATGAGAAACACTTTTAAATTTCCACATTATACACTACGGCTGACACGTGGAGTGCAACAGTGATATTGGAGAAGACGTTTGGTATTACAACGATACATTCGACTATGGAACATTATAATCTTGCAGTGCTTTCGATGATTATAACAGTAGTTGAGATGGAAGGCTAAGGCTTTAATGCAATTGGGACATATATCGTTGGAGTAAAGTAACAGCATGGAACTTCGTTAATCGTCTTTCTACAAAAGCGAGCATGTAGTGAACATCCAACTACACTCATGCATCGTGAATCCATCGCTGAATTATACCAGATAACAGTGGAAATATTTTCATACTCCACAACTATGAATATTTCTGCGGAAATAACTACAACAAACTTCATGGCGAATTCCTGCAAGAACTTCAGGGAACTTTCAAGAGAGGCCAGGGTTGTCCCGGCGCACAAAGAAGAGTTTTGCCAGAAGGATGTTTTTCGTATCCACGGAGCAGTGCAATTTCGGAGGAGGAAGCAGTTCGATTCCCCGAGGACGCTGATTCCAAATTCGAGGTCGGAGCACATCTTTACGCTGGTGAAATGGAACCAACAGCAGTTTTCTTTGAAAACTTTCCTCTGGAACTTCAATCAACAGATAAGGTAGTCGTGAACGTTTCTTGTATTATTTGAGTCTTGTAGCGATATCTGAGCAACCATTCTTCCCATATTTTCTGTCCTATCTTTTGCCCCATTTTCTTGATTGATATTTCTGTACTCAGTACACTTCGATGATTTATGCCTTTTTCTTCGATTTGTTGAGACATTGCAATGTCATTGGCATACTTAAATAATTTTGGATCAGTTGAGACTGATATTAGATTCTTTCAGTAATTTGCATATTTTTGTAGTCACGATTTGACTGTAAAGTTAACGATTTGCTATGGAGGATTTGAATTCAGACAGCGTGTCATTTTATTAAAGTAATTCTATTCAGTAAATTACTTTGTCCAATTTTCTGTCATCCTCAAGAAAGAAGAATGATTAAAAGATTTTAGAGCGTTAAAATCTATTACGATATCGACGATCTTCGAAATACTAGTCGTCTTATGAACATGATTGCAACATAGACATTTATCATTGCATTATAGACAATTTTATGAAATATGAACTTTTATTTCGATTTTTTGAATACACTATAGTAACGAACATTTGATAGGAGTTTTTCTCAATTTTTATATTATATTTTTATACGGCGTTACTTTGAAGATATTAATCTCAATTAATCTCAATTTTGATAGACCAGGCAGGAGTGTCTAATCGTATTCGCTATTAAATTTATTTGTGATTGGCAAATTTTTACTTCATATCGATTCATGAATGAAACCCACGAAGGTTAAATAATAACAGTCATTATTACAATTAAGAATTTTTAAAGAGGAACAATGGATGTATAATCGTTAGTTCAGTGCACGTGTAAAAGTCGCTGTTGAATAATGCCCTTGAATTATGAAGGAGGTTCCCACAATAATTAATGAAGTTGATGAATTAATAAGTGGAGGTTTTTGTGTGTAGTTTGGAAGATTTTTATGCCATATATATGAAGATATATGATGAATTTTGGGCCAATTGTTGTGTAATTTTGTGCATCTTGAGCGAAGTATTTTCCCGCTGATTGTATTGTTCTTGTTCTTTGAAGATTATTCATAGGAAGATACTGTTAAAATTAACAAGAGTGTTAAATAATTTGAGATAAAGATTTTGAATGGAGGTTACCGTCACAAATATTAATAATTATTATTAAACCTTATTAAACCTGAATTTGACAGTTAAATATAACTAACCTTCATTGGTCGATTATATCACCACGATTTAAGTAATTATCAACCGGATAAACGTGTGGTTTAATGTATTCCTTGTATAAATAATATAAACAATATAATATTGAAAAATAATTTTGTAAATATCTTTGTTAAATAATTTGAAATGATAGTGATTAATACAGGCGTGTATAAAATTTTCAATTGTCATTTGACATTGTTATAAACAATTTATTATTGTTATAAATAATTAATGAACTTTTGTTATTAACATTTAGAGTTTTGTTTTTATACTCTAAACAACGCTAGTTAAACAAGTGGTTTGAAAAATTAATCATGATTTGGGATTGTTGGAGTAATCCACTGGTGTTTGAATGAAGCATGTAAGACATTTGCGTGATAATATTTCAGTTGAGATGTGAACATTTACGTGTTTGAAAAAGGAGAGCCAAGCTCTGAGGTAACACGCTTATGCTAGGGTTGAACGAACGGGAGTCCGCTTTGACAATACAGGTGCATTGCAGCTGGCCCGGACAACTGTGTTACAGAGGCCAAGGACGTTCCATAAGAGCCTTGTGGCTATAAATAAAATGTGAAGTATATAAACACGCAAAACAATTGATATATGTGTCTCATCCCAAATCCCGTTTCCATTCCAAGTGCATTATTATTTTTACGTTGCTATGAGCTTGAGAAAGCTGAAACATTATATGTAGAGAATACAAGTCCTACAGGAGGACATGGTTATGTGGTCGATGGCTTCTGATTGCCACGTGGATTTTGTTGTTTCATTTTTGTTAAAATCATTCTTTATGTGAAATAAATTATTGTGCAGTTTAAAGTTTCTCGTCTTCGTTCTGGTTCATTTTAAATATCATGGTGGAGGTTATTGTGTGGGCATACTTTAAGTGATCCAGTTGACAACCCAGTCCCCGAGATAAATTTAAGAGGTAAGTAAAGGTAAGTATGAACCCCCGTATATTTTGGTGTGTTCCACAATAATTTTCTTGTTAACTATTGTGCTCTAATCTCGATAGTATCTGTCAGTGCCATTTTCATTGATGTAGCTGTGCCGGTGCGTTTGATTATTGGCAATCCGATTGAGGGGGGTGGATATCTGACAGCCTACTATCCGGATATCGGGTACAGTACCTAACTTAAAGCCACGGCCGCTTCCTAGCCAAATACTACCTCAATTACAAATACACGCACTAGCATAGCTATCACAGTGACACAGGTTATCAGACGAATGTACACAAACCCAAGTACACGGGACTACATGAACACGATGTTGTTAAGCTCCTACAAGAATCAACAACCACAACAACAACCGCCACCATCAAGTAACTGAAATGTCTCTTGTTCGAAACCAGAGTTATTCTACCATTATCAACTCAATGTTGTTGTTATTGTTGTTGTTTCATTTACGGGCTTAGGCATCGTGATCATTGGTCTTCCGTCCTCAGGTGTGTGTTTGTAGAATTTGTCTGGTGACCTGCGAAAACATTGGTAGGAAAGAAAGAAAAGGCAGAGAACCGTGGATCACTGGATATACTAGAATTAATGGACGAAATGTGGAAGCAAAAGAATGTAAGAGATAGGCCTAAAGGGGGAAAAGAAGAATAGAGACGTCTGAGAAATGAGATTAACAAGAAGTGCATGCAAAAGAAGAATGGTTGAAAGAGAAATGTGCAGATATAGAAAATTGTCTGAAATTAGGAAAAATATATACAGCTTATCGAAGGATTAAGAGTATTTTTTGGGAAAGGAAGACTAAATGCTGTAATATTAAGGACTCTGATGGAAATCCTCTAAAAGATAGGGAAGAAAAGGTTGAGAGATAGAAAGCTTACATAGAGCTTACATATATCGGAAAGGGGATTGAGAATCATGTAATGGAAAGGGAAGGGGAATTTGATGAGGATGAGAGAGGAGACTTTTTATTGAGATCAGAATTTGATAGAGCATAGCTGGAACAAAGCAATAGGCATAGATGATATATCGTTGACTTGCTACGCTGCATAGGTGATGAAGGTCTGATCAGGTTATTTCCCTTGGTGTGTAGGATTTATGAGACAGGTGAGGTACCCTCTGATCTCAAGAAGAATGTTACCATCCCTATACCGAAGAAAACAGGTGCTGACAGATAAGAGGATTGCCATACAATCAGCTTGATCATTCATGCTTCAAAGATCTGACTAGAATAATGACAAGAGGATGGAAAGACAGATAGAAACAGAGTTGGGTCAAGACCAGTTTGGCTTCAGGTGAAACGTGGGAACAAGGGAAGTTGTTTTAAGTCTTACGCTGGTTTCTTAATCTAGAATTAGGAAGGAAAAGAGAACGCAATGAAGGTTGAAGTTTTACTAGACCGTTAATCTTGTGATCATGAGCCACGGGACCTCCTTTAACGTGGAATCCGAACCACAGGACATGGCATTCACTTCGAAAATCTCACTTGCATTGACCGGTAATTGAACCCAGTTCATCTTGGTGAGAGGCGAATAGGATAAGAGAACGTTCATGGCATTTGTAGACTTAGAATAGACCTTTGATAATGTTGATTGGAGTAAGTTGCTTGACATTTTGGAAACGATTGGAATAATGTACAGTGATGAGAGGGTGCTCTACAATCTATACAGAAACCAGACAGCAGTTATTCGAGCCGAAGTACAGGAGAGAGAAGCTGGTATTCAGAACGGTGTAAGCTAGGGCTGCAACTTATCACTCATACTTTTCAACCTATACATTGAACAGACAATGAAGGAAATTGGAGAAAAAATCAAAGTAGGAGTAAAAATTCAAGGAGATATAATTTCAACTCTGAGAATTTCTGATGACATCCTCATCTTAGACGACACACCAGAGGATTTGAATGAGTTTTTAAATGGTATGGATGCTGTCTTGAGGAGAGAATTCATGATGAAAATTAATAAATTTAAAACAAAAATATTTGAATGCAGCCGAAGGAAATCAGAAACCCCTATGGAGGTCGAATTGGCAGGTGAAAAGCTAAAGGACGTAGGAGACTTCTGTTCATTAGAAAGCAAAATAACCAGCGATGGACGAAGTAAAGACGATATAAAAAGTAGGTTAGCACAGGCAAGAAAAGCATTTATACAGAAAAGGAATGTGTTGACATCGAATATAGATTTAGGTATGAGGAAGTCATTTTTGAAAGCCTTTTTCGGGAGCTTGGCACTTTATGGAAGTGAAGCTTGGACTTTTGGAGCAGCAGAAAAGAGGAGAATTGAAGCGTTTAAAATGTGGTGTTACAAAAGAATGGTGAAGATCAGATGGAGGTTACAAATGAAGAGGTATTAAGACGGTTGGGGGAGGAGAGATTTTTCTGGCAACTGCTAATGAAGAGAAGAAATAGGTTGGTAGACACATGCTAAGACACACAGGAATATCAAAATAAGTTATGGAAGGAAGGGTCGATGATGAGAACTGTAGAGGTAGACCAAGGTTAGTAGGCCTACATGTTGATCAAATTAATAATAATGTTATTGGTTTTACGTCCCTTTTAAAAACTCGTCAGATTGCCTCGGATGTATGGTGTGGTAGCTTTGTAGAGATGGAATGATTAGCTCAGGACAGGGAAGCATGGAGTGCTGCATCAAACCAGTCAAAAGTCTGAAGACTCAAACAACAACAACCTGCGTCAGTGGGGTGTTTGTATTTTATTTGTAATTGAAATTAAGAAGGCGGGAGTGTCCTTAAGTCATAAGCCATCCTGGCATTTGCCTGGAGAAGAAGTGAGAAACCACGGAAAACCACTTGTACTGTAGAATGGCTGAAGTGGGAATCGTTACAATCTCTCTTCTGTTTTGCCTCACGAGGCTGACAAGTGAACTGTTAACAAGTTTATCGTTTTACCACCTCATATTTTCCCAAGCACAGTAATTGTCAGTTGAAGCCTACCAGAAACCTTTTGATTGTGATCATTCTTGGGAAGTACTGTATGTACTTGACAAAATTGCTGTCTTTGCCCTGTACTTTTTGAGTGAGAACATTTCTCCGTCTGACTCTAGTTGGGTTAATCTGTTCACCTGACGCACAGAGCCCTGAATATCCAAGTGTTCATAGACGTCTATGATTATATTATAGCGTTATTTATTCATTAATGCCGATAAGGTTAACATAGAGCTAAATAAAAAGTTATTTTCTGGAAAATTGAATCTGACGATGGTGTAGCATATAAGCAGTTTAATGATGCCACTTACATATAGTTCTGACTCATAAGACTCGTAATCTTATCCTAATTGGCAAAATTGTAGTGATAGGAACCATATTTCAGTGTTGCCTAATTCTAATAAAGAAAGCTTTTCAGTCGGTCAACACGAATTGTGCCCAATTCCTTTAGGCGGGAAACAAATATTTACATACCCTACAAGCTAACAAATTGTTGCGTACTTGAAAAATGAAAATCCACAGCCTGCTTCCAGTCTCCGACCGGGTCAGGAATGGAATGAATGAAGCCCCCATCTAGCGGCGAGGATATGAACTGTGCCGGCTGCCGAGGCCTGACGCACTCCTCTGGGGCAATGATTAAATGAATGACAGATGAAAGGAAATGATATTGGAGAGTGTTGCTGGAATGAAATTTTGACAGGGAAAACCGGAGTACCCGGAGAAAAACCTGTCTGCCTCCGTTTTGTCCAGCACAGATCTCACATGGAGTGACCGGGACTTGAACCACGGACCCAGCGGTGAGAGGCCGACGTGCTGCCGCCTAAGCCACGGAGGCTTACTGTTACGTATTTAATTGGATGAAATGTTTCGAACGCCACGCGTTCATCCTCAGATCCTGTTCACTTAGGCTTCACTAGTATATGATGTTTATGAATCACACTTAAACACAAATAAATATATACAGTATTTATATTACATAAGTTTGTAAAAACTTGTGTCACGTGTCAACTATTTACAGACAGTACAATTCACTTCTATGGTTGTTGCGTATTATTAATATTATCAATGTGGATTTAGTATGTTTCCTGTTGTTTACTATTGAATTGCTGTTATGGATAATCTCAGTATTGAAATTGTCTGCCTATTTCGTTATTATTGTTCAAAATCAGCCGTTCCTATTTAAACTATTGGCCTAATTATATTGCAATGTCTCGCGTGGCGAATACACAGTTACAAAAATGCACTGGAAGTAATGGAGTGATGTCAACTTATCTGGTTTCTAGAGCTGATCCTTGTGGTCCGGTTCCGCTGCGTACCTCCAGCGGACTGACCACTCCGTGTACACGGTATGTTTAATCATGTCGTTTGTGGTGCGCTCATGCTGCACTCTGTTAGTTGTTCTGAATACTATTCATTAATGTTCAGTCCACGTGTTACCAGCGCTATCCGTTGTAGTAACTAACGCATTATTTGGTTTTTATGTAGGTTGTTACGTGGCCATCAATGATCTAAGCTGCATGACTGTATGATTGTATGCTAATTGTGAAGAACGATCTCAACTATTAACGACCAATCTCTCCCCGCCTCGCATAAACTAATTAGTCATTGAGCACATCAGGACTTGATGGGGGTTCTTGAACTCGTTAACACTGCCTAATTAAGACCTGGTTTTATATAGATTACGGCAAAAAGTGCATAATTCACGCTTAGCATTTTCCCTGTCACCCCCCAATGCTTATTCATTGTCTGGTTTAATTTTCATTATGTTGTTATCTTTTTGTTGATGAGATCCCTGCCTAATAATGTGAATAGGGTGGAAGTCTCCAAGAGTGTGTGCTCATTCAGATTATCTAGGTTGTATAATTTAGCTAAGTGAATTTCCGTGGCATCTTTTATGTCAAGTTCCCTACCGTTTGTTTCGTAGTGTATGATTTTCAGGGCTCTTTCTATGTTTGTGAAGCTATGTCCTGTGCCATACATGTGCTCGCGTTCTGCTGAGTGTTTCCTGTGTTCTATGACACTCAGCAGTATGCGAGCGCATAATAATAACGCAACAACCATGGAAGTGTATTGTATTGTCTGTAAATAGTTGACACGTTACACAACGTTTTACAAACGTATGTTATATTAATATTGTATATATTTATTTGTGTTTAAGTGTGATTCATAAACATCATATACTAGTGAAGCCTAAGTGAACAGGATCTGAGAATGAACGCGTGGCGTTCGAAACATGTCATCCAATTAAGTAGGTATTTATAAATAAAATGTGTGATAGCTTGTGGGGTATGTATATATTTGTTTCCCGCCTAATGTAATTGGGCACAATTTGTGATTACCGACTGAAAAAGCTTTCTTTATTTAGAGGCAAAGCCTATTTTGTTTAGTTGTCAGTAACTTTGTTTCTCTTGCCTTGCAGGATAAGCCATGGGTCTTTGCTCATCTGCTTCAAATTCAGCGCCGTCTGGGCAAGGAGAACTTCCCTCTCATCGAGCAGACCTTTTACCCCAACTATCGAGAAATGGTAAGTCTTCCAAATTTAATGAAGTAGTAGTTTTTTATATTTTTATATCGTATGGCCTCGGGTGCCGGGTGCAAGCTTTGTTATTTGACACCCAGAGGGTAGCTTGCATGTCGAATTTCGTTGTTCCTTGACTATGAAAGTCAAGGAGATTAGATGTTAGATATCTAAGCTCCTTGAAAACTATAGCGCTTTCTAGTAGAGAAATGAGGAACTTTGTGTTGGCGGAAACTCCCGAGATTAATTTTGCCATTATGAACTCGGCCTACTGAATTCAAATGGGTTCTTTGACATGCCAACATCGTATGACATACGTATCGTATTTTTGCCGCCTTTCAAACATCACTTACCACGGTCAGGAGCGAACTTGCAATCTTGGGGTTAGTAGACCGACACGATATCCACTCACCCACCGTGGCAAGCTGAAGTAGTAGTGCATAGTGTCGAGCTGATTGAAGAGGCAATGGAAAGATTGCTGAGGTAGATTTCTATAACCAACTCCTATGTAAGAATCAAACGAGTAGCCTTGTACATACTTGACAAATGGTGTCATAATATATTGTACTGCTGTGTTTGAACTGATATATAGACAGTTTTACATTCCTGCCAAGCCAACATTGCGTTCAATTAAGTTACTTACTGTAAACATAAATGTATTTTGTGTTGGAGTTTGAGTCTCAGCAGATGCATTTCACTGAGTCAATAATGTGGTTGTTTCACACCGAGCTTTGATCCTCCACTACATTTCAAAACCTAAATTAATTCACAAGTTCCTGCCAGATTATATTTCAATCTAGTTGTCCCACAACTGCCGAAGTGCTAAATCATGGAGTGAAATACTGCGGTTCCGTACATTTCCCATTCAGAGGATGTATTTCAAGCTAATACGTATATACAATTGATACATTATTCAATAACAGGGCAACAAAATTCGCTCGACAATTCTGTTGCAGAGAATGATATATTACTGGTCTATACATACAAGTACAGGTGATGCAATGGATGCACAACATTTACCCTCTGTTATAACCAGTAGTCGGGAAAAATAGGAGGGAGTATTACTCTCTAGGGTTATATTTCCGGCCCAAACGAGGTTATAATTTGATCCTTAATTGTTATCGCTTCAACTGGCTGTGGTTCAGTGACTACTGCTCTACCATTGTGTGAAGGCTGTGAATATGGGAGCAGGCAGACGCTTGGCACACTCCGTCTCCCTTCACTACCACCCCCTGTAAGATGAGCAGTCGCTGATTGACATATAGTAATACAATACAATACTCGGCTGCCCCACTCACCAATATAAATGATTGCCCTCCTGAGCGATAGCGCAATGGAGAATAACTCCCCATCTCGCTCGAAGCTGACAGTCTGTTAAAGCGCCTATTTCAGGGTGAACACGTATCAGAAATACTGTATACCTGACTTGTAAAGGTGTATAAGCTCTTTTTGACATGATATGATATGATATGATATGATATGATATGATATGATATGATATGATATGATATGATATGATATGATATGATATGATATGATATGACATTGATCTAGTTTGTATTCAAGTAACTCACACGTTCGATGATTCACAGTTACATTCGAGAGGAAGTATCCCAGGCTATAGATTACTAGGAGCTACTTTTCACCAATCCAATGCTAGACCCACATCAACTTCTATTCGTGACTCCATCACCAATGCTCATCTAATCTCAATAAGTCAAGAAGACTGCGTTTATAACACACTAGTTATAGCAATTAATAATCTGACTATTGTGAACACATAAAAACCTCCAGTTGTTCTTTGGCCTGATAACGTTCTTCCAACTTATGCACATCCCGTTGTTTATGTGGGTGACTTTAACAGCCATCATACTCAGTGGGGTTATTCGAGTGATGATCTGTGTAGGGAGAAGCTGGTGGATTGGTCCGACACACATGCTATTCATCTAATCTTTGTCCCAAAAGAACAGGGTGCATTCCGGTCAGCAAGATGGAACTCAGACTCCAATCCTGACTTATGTTTTGTTTCACATGACCATCTAGGACACAGCTTATCGACGTTCCGTAAAGTGCTCACAAACTTTCCACATAGTCAACACCACCCTGTTCTTCTGGAAGTAGGCCTTCAGATTCCCACAATTAAATCTTTCCCACTACCACGTTGGAATTTTGATAAAGCCAGTTGGAATAGATTTTCAGCTGATCTTGACAGTAACATAAGATGGATTCCACCCGATGTAAATAACTATTCTAGATTTGTTAAAGCTGTATTTAAGTACTCCAAAGAAATACACCCCAGAGGAGTGATAAAAGGGTACAGTACCTACTAGGATGGAAAAAAGTATATGAAGAACTTTACAATGATTTTCAGGAGACTGGAGGAACTGGCGCTGATGATGAACTTCTCCACAATTGAAATGAAGCTAGACGTTGTGAGTGGTTAGAAACCATACAGACTGTTAACTTCAAGCATTCCAGTAGAAAGGCTTGGAGCTTGTTGAAGAAGTTGGGAAGGGCGCCCCATACTCTTCAACCTAAATCAGTTGTAACACCAAATCAAGTTGCCAGCCACATTGCTAGCATGTCAAAAGTTACACTTACAAAGATGTCAAAAGGTTAATAAAAGCCCAATTATCCCATGTAAAAAGTCAATGTGATGCTACAACAAATATTTCAGACTTTTTTATTGAAGAGGAGTAGGTGACAGCCCTGAAAGAAATGAAGAATAGAAAATATCCTGGTTTCGATAGCATACATGCTGAATTCCTTACACACTGTGGGAAGAATGTAAGGGAATGGCTGTTACAGTTTTTTTTACAAATATTCTGCACACCGGAAAGCTTCCTTCTGAGTTCAAACCAACTAAGATCATAGCCATCCTAAAACCAGGGAAACCGGCAGGTTGCCCTGAAAACTATCGGCCAATTGCTTTGATGAGTCTATGCTATAAACTCCTGGAAATGCTTATCTACAACAGGATTAGCCCTCAAATTGTATACACCCTTCCAGTTGAACAGGCAGGTTTCATACCCAAGCGGAGTTGCGAAGACCAGGTTCTCTCTTTAATAACCCATATTGAGGCAGGTTATGATGGAAAATTGAAGAGTGGCGCAGTGTTTATAGACCTCACAGCTGCATATAATACAGTATGAAGAGAGGTTTAATGTGCAAGTTCATCAAACTTACGGGATGTAAACTAATATCAGCGCTCATAATTAACATGCTGTCGAGCAGGGTGATCCAGAAAGAGGTGGATAGTAACCATAGTAAGCTAAAAGTGCTTAACAATGGTCTACCTCAAGGATCGGTGATGTCCCCTTTATTGTTCAACCTGTATATTGCGGATATTCCTTCTACTACCTCTCGTCAATTTGCTTATGCTGATGACCTTGTTATAGTTACTCAACAATCCATTGTGACTAAGGTACAAGAAATCTTAAATGCAGACCTTAATATTCTGTGTGAGTACTTCAAAAAGTGTTGTCTGATTCCAAGCGTCAGCAAAACAGAAACCTGCTTTTTCCACCTCAACATCAAGCAGACAAATTTAACCTTGGATGTCTCGCTCAATGGTAGGGCTCTATCCCAGAACCCCTACCCCAAGTACCTTGGAGTTACTCTGGATCGGGCATTATCCTTCAAGACACACTTGAGAGTGCTGCTAAACTGAGGACAAGGAACAACATCATCATGAAACTGGCCGGCTCTGCATCCGTTCTTCGATCATCTACAATGGGACTGGTATATCCAACAGCAGAGTACTGTTCTTCAGTATGGTTGAATAGCTCAATGATCAACACTGCCATGAATCGGACAATGCGCATCATCAGTGGTACAGTAAAATATACTCCTCTTTTCTGGTTTCCTGTGCTGAGCCATATCGAACCACCCAGGCTAAGGAGATACCGTGAGTTCTCAAAAATATCCGTGAACGTAGCTCTCCCAATTCATGAAGACATACTCATAAATTTCGTTGATTAAAATCACGTTCTCCATCTGTTAAAAGTCCAAGAGTTGGTTAGAGTGGCAACAGGAGTGGAATAACGCAGTTCCGAAGGAATGGCAGTCACAACACCCACCAGCAGGTTTTGATCAGCCACGTAAAACGTGGGTTGCCCTTAACAGGGTTCGAACCAACCATGGGCGGTGTGGCTCGTTGGTGTATAAGTGGGGGCATGAAAACGTCGCCTAACTGTGACTGTGGTGCGCCGAGACAAACCACCCGTCACATTGTTACAAAGAGTTGTAACTTGGGATCGCTGGAAGACTTTGCGCAATCTTCTATAAAGGCTCTAGTGTGGCTGGGCAATTTGGATTTGAAACTTTAAATGTACCAGGTGCCAAGTTGATTGTTTTATAGATGTGCGTTGTTTCTAATGATGTTATATAGCCTATTTTGTGTAGGCCTACTTTGTCATAAGCTTAATAGTAATAATAACATAATATAATAAAATATGATATGATAATTATGATATGATAAAACATGACATGACATGATATGGCATGACATAATAACACGTTCCACTATTTTTCCACGTTAATTCGCCAAACACTAGCTAAACATGAGAATGCTATGAACGTAACAAGGGAGGATGAGTGATCGTTTCTCCCTAGAAAACTTCCAGTTTAAATATATGACAAATCTAATTAACTGGATCATTTATGATAGGATAATAATAACGTTATTCGTTTTACGTGCCTTTTTAACTACTAAGACTTTTAGAGACGCCGGGGTGCCGAAATTTCGACCCGAAGGGGATGTTGAACGTGCCCGTGAATCTACTGACACGAAGCCCTCTCATTAATGCACCCTCAAATGCCAACAGACTGCACCAGGACCCGATCCTGCTATATTGGACACAGCAGGCGAGAACGTTACCAATGAGCCACTGAGGTTTGAATCCCAGTGCGGACAGTGAACATCATAGATGTGGTTTTCACCTTGGATTTTCCGTACTTAATTCATGCAAATTACGGTAAGGTGCCATATGTTAAGTCTCTTATCACCTACACCATTTCAAGCCCTTAATAATAACTTAAACACAATCATCACAATGTCACACTTTATCAGGCAAATTCAATACACACCCAAGAACGAGAACGGATCACCGAGGTGTCCCACGATCTAATTGAAGTAACGGCAACACCAAGCATGTACGCGTAGATACGCTCCCTCAACATACGAAAAAAAACTCTTCATTACGTCATGAGAAACAAGCTAAAATACGAAGTCAATCGCAAGAAATTCAAAGTGAAGTGGCGTGAATTGATCTGATATGGCCCGGTAAGTGTCCTTGACATTTTAGTCTACCAACGATTTCTGAAGGGATACTTTGTTTAAGTAACACCACCTTCACATTTTCAGCAACTGGCTTTATAAGTTATGTAAGCCGAGCTGAGAGAGCTCTTTTCTATTTACGCAAAACAGCGTCTTCTACATTATTCTCATTTATCACTTTTTGGAATGAATGTCTGTACAGCGTATAATAAGTAAAAACTTTCATGAGATAAATTTAAGAAGAGAATGGAGGTTCACAAAATAAATAGGTAGTTAAAACCAAGCTTTCACATCTTGAAACAATTCTTAAAGAAGGTGGCTATTTAGAAAGCTTTAAGAAATATCCTCTTTTGACAGACACTCAACACATTAGTTGTAGATTCATTTTAGGGACAAGGACCATCTTAGTCATCAACCTCATGTGCTTGTTTGTTTGTTTGTGTTCGTTAAATTTGTCAGGTAACCTGTGCTTCTGTGGTGGCTGTCGTAGCATTAGGCTCAGGGATTGGGGTAGGTACAAGCTAATACAAACAAGCCACTCCTTGATATGGACAACGAGCTATAACACAATAACCATGCATTTAGGAGAAAGGGCGGAATAGTGGGGTCATCTGCCCCTGTCTTAGGCCTTTATGTTGTACTATGCTAATGATTTTCCTTATATCCAATCATTATGGTACTTGCTGAAACTAGTATCGACTTCTTACCTCAATGTGGTACTTCAAACAAGTTGTCTAAATGCTTGGCTCCCAACCGTGTAGACGGGGTACGAATGTAAGTAGGCTAAAACTTGGATTTTTTTTATTAGTACAATTACATACAGTGCGTATTTTCGAATGGGAAATTAACACGCAATATACAGCACTTTATACTGCAAGCTTCCACAACAAAGAGGCTAGTTCATTGGCTAAGCATTCCTACACCCGTCCTTTAGCCAAAAGGAAATTACCTACTAGTAATATAAAGTATTAGTAATATTAATTTTGCTTTAAGTGTCAGTATATATGTTGCCTGTAGTAAACACTTCCACAGTTGTCCGCCTCGTTGCGCAGTGGCTAGCATTCTTGCCAGTCACCGCGGAGGCCTGGGTTCGATTCCCGGCTCTGCCAAGAAATGTAATTCTGGTGGAACGGGGTACACTCAGCCTCGTGAGGCAAAACTCAGAAGAGGCGGATTCAATTCCTACCTCAGTCATCCTGGAAGTGGTATTCTGTGGTTTCCCACTTCTACTCCAGGAAAAATACCGGGATGGTACTGTATCCTTATTCCTGGGCTGATCCACCAAAATCCACAGATGGAGAAGGGTCGTAGCATCTTGAAGTCCCCGGCTAGAAAAACTGCATAGAGCTACTGGCGAATACACTCCGGATAAAGGACAGAGGAATTCATCCGAAAGTGCTATAGACACTTATTACAAAACAAGGGGTTCTAATAACTACTCGGGAAAACGAGAATCAAAAATCTCGGGGGTTAGGATAATGATTAGGTCAATGGAAAGACCTCCACCCTATAGCACATTCCACTACCAATAAACTCCAAAAGATAATGCCAATTTCTATAAAATATCAGGGGCTCGTAGCACACGTGCCTGTCTGTTTATTCAAAAGACACGAGTTACATGTTAAAAATTTAAATGTAAAATAAAGAAAATAATATATTACGCAAATATCTTCACATTAAATTCAAGGAAATAGTTTCCCTTGGAAACATCAATGACAAAATAGAGTCGCTTATAAAGCTCAAACAATTGAAAATAATTAAATATTGGCGACAAACTGCTGTGCCCTAAATAATAGGAGTTAACAAAAACAAAATTATGTTTTTAAATTTATCCGCAAATATAAATGTATCTAGTCATGGCGTAGGTTTCCGTCATTACAATAGCTATGTATTACTCTATACAGTAATAACTCCCGTCTCCTATACTATATTTAAATTTCACCATAAATCCAATTAAATAATTACACTTTAAATACTGATAAATAATTCATCATCTTAATAAACTGGCTTAAATTAACACTACGGAAAATTCCTACACTTAATAAACAAGTTCTATTTACAACAAAAATATTAACGAACTATTTCTTCAAATTCCGCAATTCCACCAAATACTATCTCCCAATGGAAATTATTCAAAATAGCAAACTGTAAGATTCTCAAATATTTACACAACTCCTCTCAAATCTAACTTCTTCCGTTACATCTTTAAAATCTCACGAATCTCCTAAATCTCCTGAATCTCCAGTTCGCTATGTCTTACCTGGTAAAATTGAAAATCCTGGATTCTATAATCCATACAATTAAGTAAAGACATAGTTAAAGAACTCGTACTGATCCGTCATCTTAATAAAATACTAATAAAAATAACTTTCCTACATACTTAATAATTACCAGCATGTCTACTTTCTTTCTTAACAGAATCATTTAAATGGAGTATAATTTAACTCAGTCACAAAGATCAGCTCTTCCTACTATTGCAAGGTTCAATCGTATTATCCATCGATAACTTCAATAATACTCATAATAATTCTTCTCTGATTCCTGCAAATAATCCTTTCTCTATAACCACATATATTTTCGCAGATATTTCCACACAGATATCTATAAAACAATAATGCAAAAATGTCGTCTAGCCCATTGCCATAACAATATAATCATCCCTCAACCGGGAATACTTCCTCAAATACTTCTTTATATCCTCGCAGTTTCTTTTTCCATAATACAACACAACTGTATCTTCCAAACAACCAACATAGTAATGCGAAAATCCTTACTCGTAGGCAACAGAAGTTTCATAAAAATACTACGATAAATCATTGGTTCCTTCGACGTCATATAATAACTGGTAATAAAATAATCTCTTATACTTTATAGTTCTAATATACTTCCATTAATGTTAACATTCTGATACTAGCTTCAATCAGCTGATATACTCCTCATGAGTATTTATTCCAAATTCACAATGTTTCAAAAATGACGACATTATGCTAGTTCACTCTGCATATTCAATACTATTACAATGCTTCATCTATTCTCAGGTATTTCTCCTCAATAAAATACATTCTTCCTTAAACATGTGAGCAACTTTCGCAACCAGATCTGATAATAAGTTATTAACAAGATAACTAAATTCAGATCTCAAATATAGATCGCTAAAAGATCACATTTTTAAAATAATCTCGTCAATTAACTAAATTCAGGAATCCAAAGTTCCAAAAATAACCAATCAAAGGTAATGCAACAAAATATCCGATATCTCCTAGATAAGTTCGAAATCAGAATAGAAAAAAGGTTCTAAACTTCCAACATTGAATATTAATCCTTAAATCACTTCATAGAAATATTAAACTCCGGTGAAAATCGACATTTAAAATACTACATGTCATTACGATCGAAATATAAAGTCAAAACTTTAGGAAAGCACAAAAATTGGCAAAAATGACATTAGTAGGAAAAAGGACGGATATTCTCTAATGTACCCACTCTACAGAAATATGGGATACTTGATAATTGGTCTTGATTCTACCTTTAAGAGCGTAAAGAAGTGGTTTTCTCTCGCTGAAATTCATAAACAGGTTGTTCTGTAGAATTAAATATCAGATAGACGAAAACAATGCCGTTGACTATGTCCTTAGAAACCTACTACAGTTTCTCTTGTTCGTAATGTTCTGAGTTTCTAAGGCTTCTAATTTGAAGTGTTGATAATGGGAGGCAAATTGTAGCTACGAAGATATGTGGCCTACCTGTCGTATCTATCTAGACTACATTCCTTCAATACCACAGTAAATAGAACAGATCATGGGGGAAGGTAAAAAATATATATATTCCGGGATTTGTCTTTGCAAATATTGGTTATCTTAACTTCTGAGGAAATGTAATTTGTGTGCAAGCCGTTAGTGCGAACCTCAACCAAACTTTGTACAGAGTATGTTCCACCAACAAACAATTGATTAAGATTGAGGCCATTTCCGTAATGTTGTTTCTTCTGAGGGGTATTCATCCACGAGAATTTGGGTGATAACCTATGATATTGTAATGGCTGTATTAGTGAGTGTATTTGCAATTCAGGTGAGGATTGGTAAGGAGACGGCCGTGGCCTAACAATAGGGACCACTCAGCCCGGTCTGCCCCCTTCGCCAGGCGGCTGCGCCCATGCTCGACTCGGCTTCGCCTCCGATATACGCGCCTGTCCCAGGTGAGTATATAAGGGGGCAGGCCGGGTCGAGCGGGAGCAGTCGTTTGGTGGAGGTAGCAACCAGCATTTGCCTGGAGTAGAAGTAATAAAGCCACTTCTAAGATGGCTGAGGTACGAATTGGACTCATTGGTTCTTAATTTTGCCTCACGAGGCTGAGCGTAACCCGTCCCAACTCTTAGACCAGAATTAAATTTCCTGGCAGATCCGGGAAATGAACCCGGATCTCTGGGGCGACAGCCAAGAATGCTATCCGCTACATCAAAAGATTATTTTCTAGTATTGGCAATTGTTGGTAAGAGTTAGTATCAATCTTACAATTATAGTTACTCCTGAAAACCTCGTAAGAGACTGACCCATTCTTGATCTCTAACACATGATCAATAAATTAGGCTATTAGCTAATTCCAGCATGATCAATAGTAACCAACAGGAGGTACGATCTGAAAGATTACCCGTTTGAATAACACGTAATTGCCTAATCCAAAGTCAACGGAACTTTGAAGGAACAACACAAACACTGGAACCATATAAATGTTTGTTTTAGCAGATTTCAGTACTGCATCCCGTTGGTATCAAATCTATGACTACGCTTTATTAACACCTTACAGATGTGGGAAAGTAGGCTATTAATGATCTTGTATTCATATTCATTTTCATCCCAAGATCCTTAAGGAGGCAAGTATGGTCCATGATAGTGCTACACCCTCAAGGGCTCCCGGCTGGTGAGTTCAGGAGTTGGCGACCCCGAGGGACTCCTGAGCTGGTTCCATTTATCCATTGCTTTTGGGGCGGTTCCTCTCCTCTTTCCCTTTCCTATCTGCATTTCAAGGCCCTACTTATTTCCGAGTCCCTCAGTCCTCATTCTTCGATGATGATGATGATGATTATCGTGTGACCTACGGAGAGGCCGCGTGCAGGTAATGAGGATGAAGTGATGATGAAGACGGTACATACACCCAGTTCCCGAGCCACGGGAATTAACTCCAGGGGATTAAAATCCCTGATGGCTCGGCCGTGATTCGAACCCGGGGTAATTTGGGCCAATGCCTAGCGCGCTAACCATTTAGCCACGGAGCCAATTCTTCGATGGTTGAGAGCATTCCTTTTCCCTGTCTTATATATCCCTTATTCCCTCTTCCTTCATTGCCTTAGTAATTGAAATGTTATGCTTTTCAGTCGGTCAACGTGATTGTTCCCTATTGTAATTGGTGTTACCTTAATCCTGAAAATAATTGACATGAGATTAATAAATACACTTGGATGACCAGTTTCGATCGTTAAGCGATCATCATCAAATCCATTACATTTACTGTCGACCAAAATATTACGTGCACTCGAGTTTGAAGGTTGTTTGTGAAGTAACCAATAAACCTACATAAAATGCAGTAACATCATCATTTTCGTCGTTCTATTTTACGTTAATTCATGTAGGTTTGGAATTTTTAATTTATATTTTAATATTTTTTAACGAAGTTGGAACACAAAAAGTGCCCGTTTTTAAGCGTGTTTCAACCATGCGTCACATTTAAGAATTATTATCTCACAAACCCGTCATCAGATGGAATCCAAATTTTAACACAATATACATTGGAATGTTATATAACTGAGTAGTGTGTTTTGGCCGGTTCAGATGCCTCCACCTCCACATTCCTCCACACAAGATGGCAACGGCCCGATATCTCTCGAACGCATGGTTGGATTTTGACGAATGAGGTGTCGTTGAACTCGGGTTGACACTCCCTTTCCAATGAACAGCATATTTCAACCCCAAAATAAAACCTACCCCTACTAGGGGTGGATAGCCACTATGAATTAACTTGCTTGTTTTTTGTTTTTTACGCATGCCCACTCATGGCTTTTGTAAGAGGGTGGGGGAGCGGATCCCTGTGGACGGGTCATTGTTGACAGGTCATTGTTGACAGGTCATTGTGGACAAGTCCTTGTGGATGAGTCCTTGTTGAAAGGTCCTTGTGGACGAGTCCTTGTGGACGAGTCCTTGTTGATGAGTCCCTTTGGACTGATCCCTTTGGACCGGTCCCTTTGGACTGGTTCCTACGGACTAGCCCATGAATTTATTGAAATTATGTCAAAGGGCCTAACTACATTTATGTGTAAAGCAGTGTGTTGAACTGACGTTGTTCACCAGTCCCCCACTACTATAATGTGATAACGATATGAAAGGAAAGTGACGAAATACATGTGAACACGTGTGAGATGACCTTATTACCGTCCTCCTTGTGAAACAAGTCACATTCTGTTTTGGTTCATACGTGAGAAAATGCAAGTTCATGTGTAATATGACCTAACACACAGGTTAGGTGCACGTGCACGATAAGAGCTAACAAGTCACAACCTGTTTTGACAGTGGTGGGAATAAGGCTAGAGACATGTACGAGTAGTCAAATTACTCGGGCAGACAACCCGTTTTGACACTGGTGGGAATAAGGCTAGAGACATGTACGAGTAGTCAAATTACTCGGGCAGACAACCCGTTTCCTATGGACAACTTATTTCCACTCCAAAAAAAAATCTACCCCTACTAGGGGGTGAAATAATAATTTTTAGGTAAAAGTCGCTTTCCATGTACAACATGTGGGAGTTTGTATGCCAATATGAAATTAAACTCGTTCCACATAAAGTGCATGCATTCAACTGAATGCCGCTATGATTTATCATTTTTATTTTTTGTTTTACGAATGCGCAATTGGGGTTTTGTAAGAGGGCGGGCTTTTTGAATAATGATTTATAGATACGTTTTTTTAAACAAATTAACCAAAGATCCAAAAACTAATAGGTCATCGGCTTTTTAATATCTTATGAACTAAGAAGGCTAGGACTTCTATGAGGGGTCGTTGACTTGGGGTGACGCCCTGTTTTTGAATGTATTATACATTTTTTGTCAAAAGGGCGTAACTGCACTTCGTTAATATCTCGCTAACTAATAATCACAGAGGGTCAAGTGAGGTGTCATAGGACTTAAAATGGCCAGCCGTTCCCCATGACCAATGAATTTACCTCAAAAAACCAAAACAGCAAGGTCATTCACCTAATATTTTATCAACTAATAATCAGAGAGGGACAAGTGAGGTGTCACAAGACTCAGGATGGCCAACCCTTTTCCATGACCAACGAATTTACCCAAAATACCCAAAACAGCAAGGTCATTGACCTAGGATTTTATAAACTTATCATTAGAGAGGGTCAAGTGAGGTGTCATAGGACTACGAATGGTCAACCCTTTCCCATGGCTAATGAATTTACCCCAAAATACCCAATACATCAAGGTCATCGACCTGAGATTTTATAAACTAATAATCGGATACGCACATGTGAAATGTTTACCGTGAGTGTTGAAACATAGCTAGGTAGTGAAAGAATTATTGTGGGCTACATGTATGGTGACTGACAAGTCTTTCTCCATTGGAACTTGTTTTCAGATCAAACTGCAGTACAGAGAGAGTATAGGTTGTAGGTATGGGATAATAAATGACAAATGGTGTATACAAAATCTGATTTATCGATTCAAGAAATAAGAGTAGACAATCTTTAATTGATTGGTTAAAGAGGATAGCTAAAATCCAAAATGGTGACTATATCGAACTAAACTGATCCAAGCTGAATCAAACCCAACTAAACCGAACTAAACCGAACCAAACTTAATCAAAAACAAGCCAATGGTTTAAGTGTAAAACTTGTGGGTGAATGTGGCCATTGGTAATGTCAGAAAGGACACCTATAGAGGTTAAGGTAAAGCTAGTGCATGATGCTAATGCACACACACAAGTACATGAACCACACACAACTAACCTATACTGTTTTATGGGTTGACTCTTAAAACTTGCTCAGTGGTTACTGGGACAAGATGGTCGCTACACACAACAAGTGTTAAATACTTGAGGCTAATAATCTACACACACACACACCCACAAACACACACTTGTTCTAAACTAAACTGTCTTGCTGACAGTGCTCACACTGTAGGCAGATGACAGAAATGCTTGGCTAACAGAAATACAATCTTGTCCGGTTGTCTAATGTTACCAGCTAAACATTTTGCGCAGCAGTGGCGAGCACATGTGCCACTTACACTAGAGATTTTAACTCGATTTCAAGCTCTAAGTCCTAGAACGAATCAAACTAAGAAAGAAGGGCACGGTGGCGCAGTGGTTAAGCTGTTAGCCTTTCACTAAAGTGGACTAGGGTTTTATTTCAGGTTAATACGCATGTCATAAACATATAAAAAAGCAGAGATAATGTTTTAAACCGATTACACTCGTCTCTTTTCAAATTATTACTTGGATTACAAATACAAAGGTGGATTGGGTGTGATATACAGTTAATGCTGCCTATCGCACACTAGCTGTAAGGAAGCCATATGTAGAGCTATATGTAGAGAACTACCTAGCGATTTCATGAACTGGTATAGCTATGTCGCATAAACGGTGCAGGATACAATCCAGCAACTATAATTCGTATCTTGTGGAACAGAGAAAATGCACTTTTGCCTTGATGGATAACAAATGTGTGCAGACGAATGACCTACGCATTAGCCTACCAAGGGGTTATAACCACGAGGAGGATGTGTGATTTCTATATTTTATTGTTTAGAGACATGGATTTTGTAACCAGTAGATTTAATTGATTTAGTATTTTGTAAATATTTATTTTTGTAATTGTAAATAGTTAATTTTTTGTAAATAGTCGAAACCATTTATTTTTGTAATGGTAAATGTTAAATGTATAATTAAAGGTCTTTGGGATAAGTGTGCATGTCAATGATGTTTTTAGGGATTAATAGAGTGGTTGTGTGTTTGTTCTCAAAGACAGGCATGGTTGTGTGGATGTATGACTACACAGAAAGAGAGAGAGAGTGTGTAAAAACAGCCTTACATGCATTAGTAATAGTACACCTCTATGTTTTGCGTACACATAGACAGACTGTACCATCGCCATGGCCAAGCACTCACTTTAACACCATTTACAAAATCTTAAAATGATAAAATCATGTTTCGCAAATACGAACTTTTGACATAAACAAAATAAAAATAAAATGTGTAAACAACAAATTGGAAAATCCATGTTTCCATATCACGAAATTCAAAAAACTTTAAACTGACATTTAAAAGAAATGCAAATGGAAAATTGACAAATTGTAATGTGTGAAATGTGAAAATGAACAAATGGCTATCATTATTTTTAAAAAAATCAAAAAATATGGTGCTGTATGGTTGAGGTGTGAATCAAGCCCTACTTATTTTGGACCACCCGAGACTGAGTATACTTGTTTTAGTCCTCATACCACTTTTAAAATTTTGTGTTAAAGCTAGGAATTGAACCCAAGAGCTTGTAGGGGGAGACCAAGGTTAGAATATGTTAAACAGATAGTCTTGAATGTAGGGTGTGGTAGCTATATAGAGATGAAACGATTAGCTCGGGACAGGGGGGCATTGAGATCTGCAGCAAACCAGTCAAAAGACTAAAGACTCAAACAACAACATGTAAGCTCGCCAAAATAATATTGTGTAACGGTAAATGTTAGTCAACGAACAGTAATGCATTACTAAAACCCATGACACGATACCTAAGAGCTTTACTAAAATTACTTTAAAATGCCTTTAACCCTATATTAAACACCAAGTTCACAAGACTCAAAACTGCAATGTTATGGTAAAACAAAACAAAATCTATATTTCAAAACAAGCAAGTGGTTTAATCAATGTATACTGGGAAAAGTTTTGTAAGCACTCAAGTCCACAAGACTAATTAAATTAGTAACTGTCAGGTTGGTCGAGTGGTTAAGGTGTTTAACTTAAGATCTAATTTTCTGTACAAGGAAGCAAGGGTTCGAATCCCTTACCTGACATAACTATTGACTTAACATTGCTTGGCCACACTGTATTATTATGATACTCGGTACACAAACCATAGACAGAGTGTATTGCTTAAGGCACTCTCTTTATGAACATAGTCAGAGACTGTTGATGGTTATCAATTGCATTAATAGTGGGACATGGGGATAGCAATTAAGAAAAAACAGCCAATACCCATACAATATTTTTATTCATTTCGTTTTTTTTTTTGTACAATAGTTACTCACTGAATACAACTTTTTATCTCTTTACCACTGTTTGATATAGATTTTAAACACAACGCTTGTTGTAGATCCTTTTATAACTTTCTCCAGGTACTCTTGTTCTTAAAAACTGGGGAAGCCGCAATGGTTTTATAGACATTAAACCCTCATCCTCTTCTTTTTCATCATCATCATCATCATCATCATCACTATAAATATTATCTTCATAATTAGTATAGTTATTGTCACCATCATTATCATCATCATCATCATCCTCAACATCACTAGAACTATCCAATTCCTTTTTTTCCTTTTCAAAAGGGACCTCTTGAAGAGTCTGTGTTGCTTTTGATAGTGTTACGGGTTTTTTGAACGTTGACAACTGTCCTAACATGACTTTTTGGGGAGATAAATGTTTTTTCATAAGGAAGTCACTATGTTGAGTAACACTATGCTTTTGCTTGCTTTCTTGTTCTTTTGATCATGTTTTGTTAACACTAACGGTGTTTCATTTGGTATACCACATTAATGAGTACCCACACTTAAGACCTCACCATGTTTACTTTTTAGATGACCTAGACATTTTGTTGTTCTTTGTTTTGAGCACTGCCAAAATATGATGCCATTCGCATTTTCTCGCTTATAGTTATAAGAGTACCCATGATACAGGGCACGTGGTTTACCTTTATTGGTTAAAGTATATTCCATAGTAGCCACTGACTTGTATAGTCGATCCGCCTACTACAAAGGTCTGAACACTTGTGGTGAAAGAATGATGTTGTGTTGACGTTTTATGCAGGATGATGTTGGTGGCATATGTAGGTGGCTTATGTGGGTGGCTTTTGTTGATGACATATATTGTTGGCTTATTTTTGTGGCTTATGTTGATGGTTTATGGTAGTGGCTTATGTTGACGGCTTATGTTAGTGGCTTATGTTGATGACATATGTTGGTGACTTAAGTTGATAGCTTATGTTGGTGGCTTTTGTTGATGATATATGTTGTTGGCTTATGGTGGTGGCTTATGTTGAGGGTTTATGTTGGTGGCCTATGTTGATGGTTTATGTTAATGGCTTAGGTTAATGTCTTAGGTTGATGGCTTATGTTGGTGGCTTATGGTGGTGGCTTATGCTGGTGACTTATGTTAGTGGCTTATGGTGGTGGTTTATGGTGGTGGCTTATGTTGATGACATATGTTGGTGATTTATGTTGATAGCTTATATTGGTGGCTTATGTTGATGACATGTTGTTGGCTTATGGTGGTGGCATATGTTGATGGTTTATGCTGGTGGCCTATGTTGATTTATGCTGGTGGCCTATGTTGATGATTTATGTTAATGGCTTAGGTTAATGTCTTAGGTTGGTGGCTTATGTTGGTGGCTTTTGTTAGTGGCTTATGGTGGTGGCTTATGGCGGTGGCTAATCTTGATGACATATGTTGGTGACTTATGTTGATGGCTTTTGTTGATGGTTTATGTTGATGGTTTATGTTGGTGGCTTATGTTGATGGCTCTTAAAGATTAATGATGATGGTGATGACGATTGTATCACTTTTGGAGAAGCGGAGTGTAGGTATTTGTAGTTGACGCTTGTTGAATACCTGTGCATTGTAATGAGGATAAAGTGATAATGAAGTTGTAACATACACTCAGTCTTCAAGCCACAAGAATGAATCATAACAGATTGAAAACTTTCCTCCTCACACGATGGCGTCGGCGCCCAACGACTTAGTGGAGGAATGTGGAAGAGGGTCTAGAGTTTTGTTTTTTTGTTTTTGCGCATGCCCATTCGTGACTTCTTGTAAGAGGGCGTGCTTTTTAAAGATGGCGGCCGTAGTGTACTCTAACCGAACCTAACCCAACCCATGAGGTGTGATTAAAAAGCAATCCAAGCAGCGCTTGTCTATAGACAAACCAATAATCAAAGAGGAGTATGTCAGACCTTGAGTCGATAACCCATTTTGATTGATTCCTGTTGATTTGTCCCTCTGAACTGGTCCCTGTTGACTAGCCCCTGTTGACTAGCCCCTTTGGACAGGTCCTTTTTGAAGGGGGTCATTTTTGATGAGACCCTGGGAATGGGTCCATGCTGACGGGTCCCTGGACCCTTTGGCATAATTTGGATAAATGCATGGGCCAGTCCATAGGGACCGGTGCTCAACACAGGAAGTGCGTGGAAACATACGATTACGTCAGCGAATCATGAACTCACTTGTCTGTTGTATGAGTATCACTTACAATTTCACCCCCTAGTAGGGGTAGGTTTTATTTTGGGGTGGAATTGAAACTCTAGATGAGATGTTTTGCTGACGTAATCGTATGTTACCCCGCACGCACACGCCTTCGGCGACCGCGCGCGACCCAGGCGCACACGCCTAAGGCGTGTGCGTGCGGGGGTAACATACGATTACGTCAGCAAAACTTCTCACATAGAGTTTCAATTCCACCCCAAAATAAAACCTACCCCTACTAGGGGGTGAAATTGTAAGTGATACTCATACAACAGACAAGTGAGTTCATGTTTCGCTGACGTAATCGTATGTTTCCACGCACTTCCTGTGTTGAGCGCCGGTCCCTATGGACTGGCCCATGCATTCATCCAAATTATGTCAAAGGGTCCAGGGACCCATCAACATGGACCCGTCCACAGGTACCCGTCAAAAATGACTCCCTTCAAAAAGGACCTGTCCAAAGGGGCTAGTCAACAGGGACCAGTTCAAAGGGACAAATCAACAGGTATCAATCAAAATGGGTTATCGCCTCAAGGTCTGACATACTCCTCTTTGATTATTGGTTTGCCAATCGGCAAGCGCTGCTTGGAATGCTTTTTAATCACACCTCATGGGTTGGGTTAGGTTCGGTTAGATTACACTACGGCCGCCATCTTTAAAAAGCACGCCCTCTTACAAAAAGTCATGAATGGACATGCGCAGAAACAAAAAACAAAACTCTAGACCCTCCTCCACATTCCTCCACTAAGTCGTTGCGCGCCGACGCCATCTTGTGAGGAGGAATGTTTTTAATCTCTTATGATTCATTCTTGTGGCTTGAAGACTGAGTGAATGTTACAACTTCATTATCACTTTATCCTCATTACAATGCACAGGTATCCCACAAGCGTCAACTACAAATACCTACACTCCGCTTCTCCAAAAGTGATACAATCGTCATCACCATCATCATTAATCATTAAGAGCCACCAACATAAACCATCAACAAAAGTCATCAACATAAGTCATCAACATAAGTCACCACCATAAGTCACCACCATAAGTCACCACCATAAGCCACAACCATAAGCCACTAACATAAGCCACCAACCTAAGACATTAACCTAAGCCATTAACATAAATCATCAACATAGGTCACCAGCATAAACCATCAACATATGCCACCACCATAAGCCAACAACATGTCATCAACATAAGCCACCAACATAAGCTATCAACATAAGCTACCAACATAAGCTATCAACATAAGTCACCACCATAAACCACCACCATAAGCAACTAACATAAGCCACCAGAATAAGCCACCACCATAAGCCACCAACATAAGCCATCAACCTAAGACATTAACCTAAGCCATTAACATAAACCATCAACATAGGCCACCATCATAAACCATCAACATAAGCCACCACCATAAGCCAACAACATATATCATCAACATAAGCCATCAACATAAGTCACCAACATATGTCATCAACATAAGCCACTAACATAAGCCACCAACATAAGCCGTCAACATAAGCCACTACCATAAACCATCAACATAAGCCACCAAAATAAGCCAACAATATATGTCATCAACAAAAGCCACCCACATAAGCCACCTACATATGCCACCAACATCATCCTGCATAAAACGTCAACACAACATCATTCTTTCACCACAAGTGTTCAGACCTTTGTAGTAGGCGGATCGACTATACAAGTCAGTGGCTTCTATGGAATATACTATAACCAATAAAGGTAAACCACGTGCCCTGTATCATGGGTACTCTTATACCTATAAGCGAGAAAATGCGAATGGCATCATATTTTGGCAGTGCTCAAAACAAAGAACAACAAAATGTCTAGGTCATCTAAAAAGTAAACATGGTGAGGTCTTAAGTGTGGGTACTCATCAATGTGGTATACCAAATGAAACATCGTTAGTGTTAACAAAACATGATCAAAAGAACAAGAACAAGAAAGCAAGCAAAAGCATAGTGTTACTCAACATAGTGACTTCCTTGTGAAAAAACATTTATCTCCTCAAAAAGTCATGTTAAGACAGTTGTCAACGTTCAAAAAACCCGTAACACTATCAAAAGCAACACAGACTTTTCAAGAGGTCCCTTTTGAAAAGGAAAAAAAGGAATTGGATAGTTCTAGAGATGTTGAGGATGGTGATGATGATGATAATGATGGTGACAAAGACTATAATAATTATGAAGATAATATTTATAATGATGATGATGAAAAAGAAGAGGATGAGGGTTTAATGTCTATAAAACCATTGCGGCTTCCCCAGTTTTTAAAAACAAGAGTACCTGGAGAAAGTTATAAAAGGATCTACAACAAGCGTTGTGTTTAAAATATATATCAAACAATGGTAAAGAGATAAAAAGTTGTATTCAGTGTGTAACTATTGTAAAAAAAATGAATAAAAATATTGTATGGGTATTGGCTGTTTTTTCTTAATTGCTATCCCCATATCCCACTATTAATGCAATTGTTAACCATCAACAGTCTCTGACTATGTTCATAAAGAGAGTGCCTTAAACAATACACTCTGTCTATGGTTTGTGTACCGATTATCATAATAATACAGTGTGGCCAAGCAATGTTAAGTCAATAGTTATGTCAGGTAAGGGATTCGAACCCTTGCTTCCTTGTACAGAAAATTTCATCTTAAGTTTAACACCTTAACCACTCGACCAACCTGAGAGTTACTAATTTAATTAGTCTTGTGGACTTGAGTGCTTATAAAACTTTTCCCAGTATATATTGATTAAACGACTTGCTTGTTTTGAAATATAGATTTTGTTTTGTTTTACCATAACATTGCAGTTATGAGTCTTGTGAACTTGGTGTTTAATATAGGGTTAAAGGCATTTTAAAATAAATTTAGTAAAGCTCTTAGGTATCGTGTCATAGGTTTTAGTAATGCATTACTGTTCGTTGACTAACATTTACCGTTACACAACATTATTTTGGTGAGCTTACATGTTGTTGTTTGAGTCTTTAGTCTTTTGACTGGTTTGCTGCAGATCTCAATGCCCCCCTGTCCCGAGCTAATCGTTTCATCTCTATATAGCTACCACACCCTACATTCAAGACTATCTGTTTAACATATTCTAACCTTGGTCTCCCCCTACAAGCTCTTGGGTTCAATTCCTAGCTTTAACACAAAATTTTAAAAGTGGTATGAGGACTAAATCAAGTATACTCAGTCTCGGGTGGACCAAAATAAGTAGGGTTTGATTCACACCTCAACCATACAGCACCATGTTTTTTTTATTTAAAATAAAGATAGCCATTTGATCATTTTCACATTTCACACATTACAATTTGTCAATTTTCCAATTGCATTTCTTTTAAATGTCAGTTTAAAGTTTTTTGAATTTCATGATATGGAAACATGGATTTTCCAATTTGTTGTTTACACATTTTATTTTTATTTTGTTTATGTCAAAAGTTCGTATTTGCGAAACATGATTTTATCATTTTAAGATTTTGTAAATGGTGTTAAAGTGAGTGCTTGGCCATGGCGATGGTACAATCTGTCTATGCGTATGCAAAACATAGAGGTCTACTATTACTACTGCAGGTAAGGCTGTTTTTACACACTCTTTCTCTTTCTGTGTAGTCATACATCCACACAACCATGCCTGTCTTTGAGAACAAACACACAACCACTCTATTTATCCCTAAAAACATCATTGACATGCACACTTATCCCAAAGACCTTTAATTATACATTTAACATTTACCATTACAAAAATAAATGGTTTCCACTATTTACAAAAAATTAACTATTTACAATTACAAAAATAAATATTTACAAAATACTAAATCAATTAAATCTACTGGTTACAAAATCCATGTCTCTAAACAATAAAATATAGAAATCACACCTCCTCCTCGTGGTTATAACCCCTTGGTAGGCTAATGCGTAGGTCATTCGTCTGCACACATTTGTTATCCATCAAGGCAAAAGTGCATTTTCTCTGTTCCACAAGATACGAATTATAGTTGCTGGATTGTATCCTGCACCGTTTATGCGACATAGCTATACCAGTTCATGAAATCGCTAGGTAGTTCTATACATATAGCTCTACATATGGCTTCCTTACAGCTAGTGTGCGATAGGCAGCATTAACTGTATATCACACCCAGTCCACCTTTGTATTTGTAATCCAAGTAATAATTTGAAAAGAGACGAGTGTAATCGGTTTAAAACATTATCTCTGCTTTTTTATATGTTTGTGACATGCGTATTAACCTGAAATAAAACCCTAGTCCACTTTAGTGAAAGGCTAACAGCTTAACCACTGTGCCACCATGCCCTTCTTTCTTAGTTTGATTCGTTCTAGGACTTAGAGCTTGATATCGAGTTAAAATCTCTAGTGTAAGTGGCACATGTGCTCGCCACTGCTGCGCAAAATGGTTAGCTGGTAACATTAGACAACCGGAAATGATTGTATTTCTGTTAGCCAAGCATTTCTGTCATCTGCCTACAGTGTGAGCACTGTCAGTAAGACAGTTTAGTTTAGAACAAGTGTGTGTTTGTGTGTGTGTGTGTGTGTAGATTATTAGCCTCAAGTATTTAACACTTGTTGTGTGTAGCGACCATCTTGTCCCAGTAACCACTGAGCAAGTTTTAACAGTCAACCCATAAAAACAGTATAGGTTAGTTGTGTGTGGTTCATGTACTTGTGTGTGTGCATTAGCATTATGCACTAGCTTTACCTTAACCTCTATAGGTGTCCTTTCTGACATTACCAATGACCACATTCACCCACAAGTTTTACACTTAAACCATTGGCTTGTTTTTGATTAAGTTTGGTTCGGTTTAATTCGGTTTAGTTGGGTTTGATTCAGCTTGGATCAGTTTAGTTCGATATAGTCACCATTTTGGATTTTAGCTATCCTCTTTAACCAATCAATTAAAGATTGTCTACTCTTATTTCTTGAATCGATAAATCAGATTTTGTATACGCCATTTGTCATTTATTATCCCATACCTACAACCTATACTCTCTCTGTACTGCAGTTTGATCTGAAAACAAGTTCCAATGGTGAAAGAAAGACTTGTCAGTCACCATACATGTAGTCTACAATAATTCTTTCACTACCTAGCTATGTTTCATCACTCACGGTAAACATTTCACATGTCCATATCCGATTATTAGTTTATAAAATCTCAGGTCGATGACCTTGATGTATTGGGTATTTTTGGGTAAATTCATTAGCCATGGGAATGGGTTAACCATTCTAAGTCCTATGACACCTCACATGTTGATATCCGATTATTAGTTTATAAAATCTCAGGTCAATGACCTTGCTGTTTTGGATTTTTGGGGTAAATTCATTGGTCATGGGAAATGGTTAACCATTCGTAGTCCTATGACACCTCACTTGACCCTCTCTAATGATAAGTTGACAAAATCTTAGGTCAATGACCTTGCTGCTTTGGGTATTTTGGGTAAATTCGTTGGTCTTGGAAAAGGGTTGGCCATCCTGAGTCTTGTGACACCTCACTTGTCCCTCTCTGATTATTAGTTGATAAAATCTTAGGTCAATGATCTTGCTGTTTTGTTTTTTTGGGGTAAATTCATTGGTCATGGGGAAGGGTTGGCCATTTTAAGTCCCATGACACCTCACTTGACCCTCTGTGATTATTAGTTAGCGAGATATTAACGAAAGTGCAGTTAGGCCCTTTTGACTAAAAATGAATAATACATTCAAAAACAGGGCGTCACCCCAAGTCCAACGACCCCTCATACAAGTCCCTAGCCATCTTAATTCATTAGATATTAAAAAGCCAATGACCTATTAGTTTTTGGATCTTTGGTTAATTTAAAAAAAGTTTCTATAAATTAGTATTCAAAAAGCCCGCCCTCTTACAAAAACCCCAATTGCGCATTCGTAAAACAAAAAACAAAAATGATAAATCATAGCGGCATTCAGTTGTATGCATGCACTTTATGTGGAACGAGTTTAATTTCATATTGGCATACAAACTCCCACATGTTGCACATGGAAAGCGACTTTTACCTAAAAATTATTATTTCACCCCCTAGTAGGGGTAGATTTTATTTTGGAGTGGAAATAAGTTGTCCATAGGAAACGGGTTTTCTGCCCGTGTAATTTGACTACTCGTACATGTCTCTAGCCTTATTCCCACCACTGTCAAAACAGGTAGTGACTTGTTAGCTCTTATCGTGCACGTGCACCTAACCTGTGTGTTAGGTCATATTACACATGAACTTGCATTTTCTCACGTATGAACCAAAACAGAATGTGACTTGTTTCACAAGGAGGACGGTAATAAGGTCATCTCACACGTGTTCACATGTATTTCGTCACTTTCCTTTCATATCGTTATCACATTATAGTAGTGTGGGACTGGTGAACAACGTCAGTTCAACACACTGCTTTACACATAAATGTAGTTAGGCCCTTTGACATAATTTAAATAAATTCATGGGCTAGTCCGTAGGAACCAGTCCAAAGGGACCGGTCCAAAGGGATCAGTCCAAAGGGACTCGTCCACAAGGACTCGTCCACAAGGACTTGTCAACAAGGACTCGACCACTAGGACCTATCAACAAGGACTCGTCCAAAAGGACTTGTCCACAAGGATCTGTCAACAAGGACCCGCCAACAATGACCTGTCAACAACGACCCGTCCACAGGGATCCGCTCCCCCACCCTCTTACAAAAGCCGTGAGTGGGCATGCGTAAAAACAAAAAACGAGCATGTTAATTCATAGTGGCTATCCTCCGTATACATGGCTCTTGTGTAGAACAACGTTTAATTCCATATTGGCATTCAAACTCTCACATGTTGCACTCGAAAAGCGAGAATTTCTAAAAAATACAATTTTATCCCCTAGTAGGGGTAGGTTTTATTTTGGGGTGGAAATATGTTGTTCATTGAAAAGGGAGTGTCAGCCTGAGTTCATCGACACCTCATTCGTCAAAATCCGACCTTGCGTTCGAGAGATATCGGGCCGCCGCCATCTTGTGTGGAGGAATGTGGAGGTGGAGGCATCTGAACCGGCCAAAACACACTGGTTTATTAATTTCACATCCGAGCGAGGCGCGCCATGACGCGTGATGGGCTCTATCTTGGCAACGGTGTACAGCTTTCCCCGGAGTGGCTAGCTGGTAAACCATGTCTTATTTCCCCGTACAAATACAAACCGATATAAAATGATTGAATTAATTTACGTATTTCGCAGTCATACAGCATAACTTTTTGATGTATAAGGTTTACAACCCGATCAAGAACTACATTTTCCAACGACCTCGAACCGAGAAATGTTACCTTACAAAAATTATAACAACTTCCTATCTTGGATACACAAAATTTTGAAATTAATAAACCAGTTCTACAACATGATGACATCGGACCTCACACACACGTGGCGGCTTCGGTGGCGTAGTTGGTAGCATGCTGAGCTTCTATGTCCTAGGTCACGGGTTCAAACCCGGCCGAAGTCGTCGGATTTTTTAAGAGTGTTGAAAACACTCAGTATGCCTTCCTTTGGAGGGGAAGTAAAGCCGGCGGTCCCATATCATAGATTTATGGCATGATAAAGAACCTTCCACTAATTACACCTGTGTGAAGCTAAATTATAGGTTATCATTGGGTAATGCTCTTAGGTTCCAACGTTCGTTGCCAGGAGCCGACTGCGGTGGCATCTAGTAACGAAGTGCAGAACTAGTTGGTCGTTGACGGTGGCGTTTGGTAGCAAAAGTTGGAACTACTTGAAAATCCAATGTATGCATTACTTACTTGAATTAAAAACAGATAACACACGCTAATACAGCCATCTTAACACCGGTTTTCAGACAGATTCTACACACTCCCAAAGTACACGGGGCTACATGACCGCGTTGTCGCAGCCCCTAAACTGAGGAATCAACCAGGATCTCACACGGTGCAGAACTCTGTTCTGGACTTGTAGGTACAATTGAAAAAGGTGCCCTGGGACTTGGAATAATGCACCAACCACTTCTATCGTATTCATATAGGGGTCGGGGAAGAAGAGTTATCTCTCCATGGTCGCATCTCGGCGTCGCGTTGGTATTTGAATCTTGGATTTGCTGAACCCATCATTCATCACACAGCTGTATTATCGCCAGCTGCCAGTAGTTGAAACGAGACAACCTGTTTAGCACAGAGCAGGGGACCTTGGCTAAGTGACACCCACAGAATGAAATTATATGTAGTGGCTATTCACTCCTTAGCGGTAGTGTCATGCAGTAGCTAAAGTGATGATGAATGGGTGGCCTGAACTTGTCTGTTATATTATGATTAATGTTGCTTCGTTGCTTCTGTTTCTGAAATATCACATCAAATGCCCGAACGTACTCCTGAAATATCGTATCTTAAGGGGGAGTTCCGGTTGCGAGTCTCAGGTGAACAAACATGGACTATTGAGAGACACATGTATCGGCGTTCTTCATTCTAGATCAGATGTCATCAACCTATCCTCGCGCGACACCAGTCAAGTAAGGCATAGTGTGCGGGTTAGTGAACACATTCGCTAAAGTTACGAACTGGAAGTCAACATGAATATAAATAACTTTTGTTATGTCGAGAATACGAAATGTTATCAATAATGACAATAAAAACAAATATATTCAGATCTCCTTTACACTCACGGCTATTTGCCTGATGATGATTGTATTATTTTATAGCTTTAAAATGTGCCAACTAGCAATATTCGATCTCGATTTGAAGATATTATCTGATTTAAAATGTGTATCGCCGAATATTATTGTATGACAGAGAACATTTTAATATGTTATGTAGCCCCTTTAAAACTCACCCGTACACCTCCTGGTGTAGCTTCTAGCATTCTTGGCTGACGCCCCCAGAGGTTTGGATTCGATTCCCGGCTCAGCCAAGAAATTTAATCCTGACATGAGGGCAGGAACGGGTACAATGAGCCTCGTGATGCAAAAGCTAAATGAGGTGGTTTTGATTCCCACCTCAGCTAACCTGGAAGTAGTTTTCCGTGGTTACCCACTTCTACTCCAGGCAAATGCAAATGCCAAGATTGTTCCTAACATAAGACCACGGCCGCCTCCTTCCACATCCTCACCTGATTTACAAATACACACGCTACTACAGTCACCACAATAACACAAGTTGTCAGACAAATTCAACACAAACCCAAATACACAGGGCTAAATGACCATGATGTCCAAGCTCTTCAAATGAAAGAACATCATAGAATTCACCCGGTGCAGAAATTCCAACTCGCCCTACACTGATCTTTGGGGAAGGTTCTGATCGTATTTCTTTCCTATGTATGAATATTCTTCAGGCGGCCAACACGGATAGGGCAGCTAAATTATCCTGGACAGTGTTCATTTTTTCTATACAAATACCTGAAATGAAATCCGTAACTTTTATTCTAAAAGATCTGAAGTCCATAATTCAAATGTTACAATCCAAACGAATAACAAGTATTTGTGCCCAAATAGATTAGGCCGGAAGTAAAGCTCTGCCTGACGAAAGGGTCAGATGACCTCGTAGTTCCGCCCCTTAAAACAACAATAACTACCTGAAGAAATCCATGTGAATTATAAATTGTACTGATTACACTGGGGTGGGGGGGGCAGGGGAGGACAAACAAAATTATTCAGATCCATTATTTAGGCATAGTTTATGATGCTGGTAAAACGCCAAGTGAACTGAATCCAATGATGTTCACTTGACGAACGAAACCAGTCTTCCAATTAAGCCCCCCCCCCCTATTTGTGTAAGAAGTGAATTATTAAGTGTTTAAATAATTCCTGTGCTTTATTTCAGCCACTAGGGAAGTTGTCCTAATCCCCACCCAGTCTAATTGGGCACACTCATGTTGACCGATTGAAACGCTTCTACTAATAGAATATGATTAGAGATGATATAGAATTCATTTTAGTTATAGTTTTATAATTTGTCTAAGAAATTAAATGTAATCCATTGTGGATCATATTTGATTATAAACTCGTATATACTGAACCCATATGCTATTGGTTCAAGCGTCGAATCCATATTTAATCGCAAAAGAAGAGAGGAAAAAATACAGTCTTTAGAATGACTTAGAAAGATTTTAGGAGTGGGCTGTTATAACGTGGCGCAAGAATAGGTGACCACGAGTCATGCGGACGTGAGATCATGCTTGACGCATCGATAAGGAGCCGACTCATGATAATTAATAGAACGATAAAAACTTTCCACAGCGTGTAAGAGAGAAGAGGTTTCGGATATAGACCTTACTCAGCTATAAAATGACAACCTCGCAATTGCGCAAGAAGAGAAATAATTAGAATTCAGCCATTTGCGAGCTTTTAATTAATGAAAGAAACACATCATTGTGGATCATTCTGGAACAGAGATTTTTGTCTGGGGAAAAAGTTTATAATATTTGCACAGGAAAGAAGTGCAGACGCAGCATGACGTAATTAGAAATTCCCCGAGACCAGAGTTGGTAGGGATGGAAAAATAAACCGCAACACCCACGTATCTGAAGAGCAAAATTATTTAATATCTTGGAATTGTGCGATCGATTTTCATGATCAAAGAAACCAGTTTACGTTTAGAACAAGAGCTTTCCAGAGATATATGTTTCAAAATTATAGGACAATTACTTCAAAAGTTAGTGCTGGAGAAGACGCGGATTTTATCTTTTTGCCGCCGATTTGTATAAAAACCCAGGAGGTGCCAGGAAGAGTATTCAGTTTACCAGAGACGCCGGAGAGCGTGGTACTGTTTCGACAAGAATCCAGTTCCGTGAGCGCAGAGGCGCTGCACGATGAAGCATCAACTACAAGAAAAGCTACAAGTAAACTCCTAGTGCAGGAGTGCTGCATCAAACTACATTAAGTTATAACATACGCCCGAGAGCGTGATACTGTGTCGCAAAGTATAACAAAATTATTTTAGTGACGCTGCACGCAGAAACAATTATCGTCAAAGTTCACCAGTATAGTCAAAGTTTAGGCTGTGGACTTGAAGAAATAACAATAATAGTTCAGTTAAAGAACCAACGCATCATACGGTATCGAAGTACCCAAGGAAGTGAAATAGACAGTTCTATCGACGTTAAGGAACCCGATCAGGGTAGAACGAAATAAGTAACGCCTAGTGTTCCGGAAATGTAGGGACTAGAGCGCAGGATGATAAAAATTAGAAATTGTAGTTATGGTCTTTGTCTAGGTAGACAAATGAACAGTAAACATTGGGGAGGACTCCAATAAGCTACGAATCAAAGAAATAGCAAGTAATGCAAGGAAATTACTAGGTCACCGATAAATTATTCGAGCGGCCGTAATAGTAATACATTAAGGACAGACTTTATCTAGACGAACCAGTTAGCGTCTAGCAAGAAACGACATCGTGCAGGAAAGTTATAGAAGCCGATAGTCAAACCCCGGATTTGGAGATCAGCCGTTCCAGTGAGGTGTAGTTCGATCGAGACTTTCCATCATCTCGTCAAATTAGGAAGCCGACGTTCTATAAGTGCCACCCTTGGAAACGGGAAAGAAAAGAAATTACGTGTGTAAGGCGAATAACTAACGCCCAAGTGATAAAATTGTTACGTAATGTAAATATAGTGACAATTTTGAGTGTAATATTTTTTGTGAATTTGTATTGTGATAAGTGAAACGAATACAAAATGGTATTCATTATATTCCAAGTGATTAAGGTAAATATTTTATGTGTTGTTAAAGAAGTGGCATTGAGTGTAAGTGTAACCATGGAAATGGCTTAGAAAGCAGTGAGTGGGCAAAAATGATCCATCGCTGGAGGATTCGGTCGCTGACCGTACAGTCATGTGAGTAACTATTTCATTATGTTATGTGTTTGGGAAGATTTGCGTATAATCCTCATGAGAGAGAGAGTAGGGATGTTGAATAACAGGTAAAAGAATGAGTGCGCGATCTGAACGATTAATTTGAGATAAATATAATAAATATGTGAAATGTAAATGAATCCCTTGGGGAATGTATTCAGTAAAATATCAGAGTAATTGATAAAGGATATAAATATGAGAAAGCAAGCGTAATAATAATAAAAATAATAATATAAATGAATGAAGATTATGATGTATTTTATATTGAAAGTAGTAGCTTCCGAGCTCCTTTAAATGAATTAATACATGTTATGAATACATGTTCTTATGGTAAAATGATTATTGTCAAGGGAGGCGAGTAGTATATATTTGAGATAAAGGTCAAGCGTTGATTTTGAATTTATTAGTTCTCTGAAGGCAACTTGGCTAATTAATGTATAAGCGCCATGTAGCGCATTGAAGTAATTTGTCACGCTAGGAATGCGTTGAAATGCTCGGTAAAACTAATTATGAGGGACAGTTGGTCGTGGTAATTGAACTGTGGTAAGTCCTCAAAAGTTGTGATAGTGATCACGAGGCATTGTATGTTGTATGTTAAAAAAAAAGGGTGCAATTTATGTTGTATTATGAGCGCTGGTATAAGGCGAGCCCTGCCCTAAGTCGCAAATGTTATAAGTCTTCCAATTTGGGATACTGCTCCGGAGGCATTTGAAAGGATCGAACTCAGAGTCGTCCGTGTTGAAGCCCCTTAAATATTGGTTATATTATTGAATTTTTCTTACCCGCCAATGAGGACACTTCATAATTATTATATACCGAAGCCAAGAGAATAGGTCTGTTGAGCCTAAATATGTTGTTTAAGAATCTGTATTGGAAGCCTTGTCATTCAGAGAATTGCATTTGAAACAGCTGTATGGAAAGCTGATGGTAGCCAGTCTCTTGTCGAAGCGAGACTGTGGACTCTGTCTCCCTGCAATAAATCACGCTAAGTAGTCAAGGCTAGACCCTCACCCTCGATGTATTGCGGTAGGTCGGGGAACGGTCTGTTTGAGTTATAATACACAGGAGTGTTTAGAGATTGTTTGAACGACCCGGTCTTGGAACCGAGGTCCCTTTATATAAATGAGTATCGCTTGCAGAGTTCAGATCGTTGCTTTCTTATAATATAATGGTCTTTTAAGACAAATAATGATAAAATCCCTAACTTAATTATTATATGATTCAGTGATTCACGAGTTCTATTGAAGACATTAGATTCCGGGAGTAATCTTAAGTTTGACTTGTTCAGTAGTCTTCTGTAGCTCGGGAGTACGCAAGTTTTTCCCAATCACAGTAGTGAGTTGTTAACTTGAGAGAGAGGGATGGTAACATATGAGCATTGTGAAAGCCCAAAATTAAGTGATAATTAACAATACTTTGGTAATTTTGATAGTTATGATTAAAAGATATACTCATGTAAATAGTAAGTGATGTGTATTAAATAAATAACACAGTGTAAGTAAACATTACCGAGCCGTTTGGAGCTCTTGATTTTAAAGAATTTGAAGTGACACCATATGGAAGTGAAACTTAGTAGAAGTTTGTTGGTTTATGGAACACCAGTCATTATGATCTTATAATTGTTTAATATGAATTCCTTGTTCAACTTTGGACAAGTGTGAAGTGGAGTGTCAGTATTTTTATTTGTTTAATTTTTGTAGCGCCATATATATTTGGATAATTAAATGTTTTAATAGTAGGAGTTGATTTTTGTTTATTTTTGGAAGTGTATCCTCTGCTTAATCCAAAGTGTGTAAGTCACAGAGTGGGAGAACAAACCATGAACCCCGATACTCCCGATTGAGCATTGCTGGCAAACTGTGATTTGCATATTTCATTGTTGAATGGGCACAATACAGAACGCGATATCTTCTAGAATGCCGGGTCGCATATTTAGAAAACCTTCCTCATTTCGACCCTATGTATCAGAGAGCCAGTCCACTCCGCCTGCTAGCTCACCAGGCCAATTTTGATTGGTCCAGCTTTCTCGCCGCACACGTGGCTTTCGTGGAAATGTCTTTGTCCAATTAATATTCAGTATTTTATTCACTGTTTATATATTTAGGCCTATTACGTGATTACTTAGTACTGTATATTGTGCCCGATCGTGATGGGAATGTCGGGGAACCGCAGACCACCAACGGCCTTCTCGACGTCCCCATCCGTCGAACCCATAAACTCAGAGGATGGAATATGTTCTCAGACTAGCCCGCACGAGTCTGCTACACACGGGTAGTGTCAGGTTGGGTGAGCGTTCCGTGGTTATGAAAAAAAAACAGCCCAAAGAGAACTTACCCCCAAAAACTAAAAGCTAGCAATGAGAAGTCCAGTCGTAAAAGATCATAAAATGTATTCATAAAAACAAATCCTTGACCTACTTCAGAGGATAAAATTCGGCTAGTCCGCAAATCTAAAATAAAATAAAAATAATCGAATCCCTCAACTTAATTCAAGTTAAACCCCTTCGAAGACCCTTCACAAAACAATTAAACTGCAATCTAGCTAGGTATGTGATACGAAAACATTTCCTACAAAGGTTCATGAGAAATAACAATAATCACAACCTGAATCTACAGAAAACAAATGAATTTAATCGCCGACAATAGCGAAGTGTTCAATTTACATTTAATAGCACCAACAATTATATCTAAACTATGACAGCATCACTTCCAACATTTAACGTTATTTTAATTCGGTTAGCTCAATCCAATTTTACGTTAAACTGTAGGCGACATGCGCCTCCACCAAAATAAAATTAAAATCTAGCACGACTTAGTCCTATCACAAAAAAACATCCCAATATTACACATAGGTTACATGAAATGGGTAAACACTCCAATAAATAAATAGTAAACTCCTAGTGATCATACTCTCTGCATGCCTACCTGCCCGGATTCAATACTGTTTGCATTAAATTGCAATCTGTACATGTGCATTTGGGTGGGGAAAGAGTAGTAAAAACCACAACTCATATCGCGTGATTCCTAATCGCCTGTACCTTCAGGTTGTCGCAGCGATTACAATCAGTCGTCTAAAATTCTTGTAAATCTGTCCTAGCTAATGTTTATAAATGCCTATCAGTTAGTCGAAGGAAGAAAGAAAGAAAGAAAGAAAGAAAGAAGGAACGTGGAAGAAAAATCAAAACAATTAAATCCATATCAGATAAACAATCCAAGAATAAATAAGTTTCAGTATTTAAGTTCAATTTTAGTAAAATGTATAATGCTCTATGATTATTAAGTTCAGTATTAGATCAAATATTACTCCCTCATCGTGTATTTTGATAAATGGAGAACTCCACAATATGAGCCGAACAGTAGTGAATCCAGTACTCTAGTTTTACCATCAAAGGTTGAGAAAATAGCTCTCAATTAGGACACGTTAGCGACTCACAATACACACTCGTCCTAATGACGTCACACAATGGCTCTAACAGCTCATTATCCAATCGGTCAACTGGAAAAAAGGGCCTCATGTCACCTTAATTCAATACAACTCCTCGCTCTACCAGCGGAAAACCTCGTAGGAATGAAACATCTACGGCAAAAGAATTCACAAAATTACGTCGCCCTATGTTATACATTTCAGGTCATTTATATTTGGAATGTAGACTATTCGTTTCTTTATTCAGTAAAAATAAATCATGGTTCAAAACCTCTCCTAAAACATATTCATCGTAGTTGAAATTTAGCATTGGTTGTTCTGATACAATAGAAATATTCAGCTTCAAGTCGGCTGTGACTTCAAACATTCCTCGAACTCAGGACATAGCATAAATCAAGACTAAGCCTCCTAGTATTGTCATTCTGTCGTCTCACAAAATTGTAATCATAAACACAGGTCTGCAGAATGAAACAGGTTTCTGCTATGCAGTGTCGAGCGTCCACTGCCTCCTAAATAAAACGATAATAAAGTCTAGTTGGCTGTACCAACACAATCTTACAATGTGACATTTTGCTATTCTGTCCAGCTCATACAAAACACGTACGATCAATAGCTCACTTCACATTAAATTCATACAGGCTTCACCAAAGCCTTTAGAAAAATAACCATGATTTCCAATAACATTAACTGAAATATAAAATAGTGTGCTCCCCCGCAATACTTCAAACTGATACGTCAAAACTATCTTACATTTCACATGCGGCTTATCTCAAGCCTTCTCAAACATAATAAACGTCCATAGCTGAGGAATAATGAAATATTTTGTTAAACTAAAAAAGTGGAAACCATTGCATATGCTTGCAGAAAATAATATTGAACTGCAAAGAGTCAGAAATTAGAGCTATTCCGCTCATAATCTCGTAGGATAAATATGTGTGGCCTCCTTAGACCTCTCCTAGCCTGTTTCATAGATAATTATGTGCAAGTGTTATGTCGGTGAATCGTACTGCGTGACCTCCATAGTATGCAAAGCTGTCAGGTAAAATATGGTTATACTAATACTACAAAATGCCTGCACATAAAAGTCGTGCTTAAAATGTGCTCTTCTAAAGTTAATCTACGAGCATCTACTCCTCTACAGAAAATGAATTCGTAAATCACAGACTCGATGGATTATTCGGGGCATTTACGAGAGCTGTGGCCATTGGTTTGGCGACCACGTGCTCTGCTCCCATGAGCTTAATCGTTCCTTCCTTCTGCGTCTCATGATTTTCCAACTTTGGTATCTCCCCAAGGCATATCTCGTCTACTCCATAACAACCATCATCTCCAATTGGGGATTATTCCAGTCGTGAATGATTGACCAATCGATCATGATGAAAGCACTGAGTTTAATGACAGTTTGTACTGTTCTAGATCACACTGGCTGTACGCTTCTTTTGCAGACAAAATCAAAAATTGCCCATGGTCTGCCACTGACTTTGAACACTGGTTGTACAGTGTTGTTTCACTGATTCTACAACTTTTCAAAATACACTAAAAGTTCGTCCGTCAATTATGATACCGTTATGGGGTACCCTCGTGGCATTGTCCTTAGTTTGATCTCGCACAAAAAATACAGAAAATTGATATCCGTTCTGAATACCACTCTTATTCACTCGAATGACGTCTTAGATGTTGTACTTGTGCACACAACACGCAAAATGTGCAATATTATTACAGATACACACAGATTATCAATGTCACGTTTCCTCACGCACGAAAAATCACGTTCGCCCTATGCGGGAACACGAATGGAGTTTTCTTTTTCGGATCTGACTGCTTGAGTCAAGAAGTAACTAACCCACGTTGAGCAATTATATTTTGCTTGGACATATTTGTAGTATAAAAATAACATTCTTCACATGGGGGAAAATCGTGAAATAAATTCTCCTCTTCAGTTATGAATTCCACGCTTCTAAGCTTCCATCGTAGATTTTAAAAACAATTACAGTCAGTCTGAAAGACTAGACGTTACATCATTTCAAATGACGCATGCTACAAATGCTGCACATGTTACAAAGGCTCAGGAGGGCTTCTGGCTTCGCTCGAAGCCCCAGGACTCTTTCAACAGACTCCATTACCCATTAACTTACGCTTCACGCGCGGACACCTCTTTAAGGGTCACCTTGTATTTGAGTCTGATATCTTGCAAACTTCTTTAAGAGTCACCCTGTATTTGAATTGTATCTAACATACTGTACACCTCGTTAAGTGTCACCCTGTATTTTGCTCTGATATCCTGCTCACCTCTTTAGGTGGCACCCTGTATTCTTATCTGGCATCTTGTATATATCTTTAGAAGTCACTCTGTATTCTTATGTGACATCTTGTACACCTCTTTAGGAGTCACCCTGTATTATTGTCTGACATCTTGTGCACCTCTTTAGGAGTCACCCTGTATTCTTCTCTGCCATCTTGTACACCTCTTTAAGAGTCACCTTGTATCCTTATCTGGTATCTTGTATATCTCTTTAGGAGTCACCCTGTATTCTTATCTGACATCTTGTATATCTCTTTAGAAGTCACCCTGTATTCTTGTGTGACATCTTGTACACCTCTTTAGGAGTCACCCTGTATTCTTGTCTGACATCTTGTGAACCTCTTTAAGAGTCACCTTGTATTCTTATCTGGTATCTTGTATATCTCTTTAGGAGTCACCCTGTATTCTTCTCTGCCATCTTGTACACCTCTTTAAGAGTCACCTTATATTCTTATCTGGCATCTTGTATATCTCTTTAGGAGTCACCCTGTATTCTTATCTGGCATCTTGTACACCTCTTTAGGAGTCATTCTGTATTCTTTTCGCTTCGCTCGAAGCCCCAGGTCGCTCGACGCCCCAGGAATCTTTCAACAGACTCCATTAACCATTAACTTAGGCTTCCCGCGTGGCTGCATGACGTCACGTACTCGCCGTCCATTACCCATTAACTTAGGCTTCCCGCGCGGCTGCATGACGTCACCGTATCCGTAACGCAACCGTCTCCGTAACTCATAACTTTTGACTCAAGCATAACGATGAAGTCGACAAGATCATTTGAAATGATAAAATAATTTCCGGTGATGTGCGAGATGACACATGCATATTCTGCAAGCCCCAAGAATAAAACATTTTTACTACTCAAGTCAAGACTTTTTACAGGTCTCCTTGTGGTGTTTGAAGCCATATTTTCAGTGTTGCCTTAGTAAACAAGAGTTTAGTGCTTTTCAGTCGGTCAACACGAATGTACCCAAAAGAGATGGGTTATGCCCTAATCCTGAAATAAATTACATGAGATTAATAAAACACTAGGATCGAAACTGGTCATCCTAGTGTTTTATTAATCTCATGTAATTTATTTCAGGATTAGGGCATAACCCATCTCTTTTGGGTACATTCGTGTTGACCGACTGAAAAGCACTACAGGTCTCCTTCTAGATCTTCCCTGGTGCGTCCATTTATGATCCAGAAAATTTCGTCTGAGATGAGCTCATCGAGCTCAATATTCAAGTAGGGAAAACTGTTTGATATGGAGCACTGACAGGGAAGAGGATTCATATTCGTCGATTAGAAATGGATAAGCAACTAAAATTAAAACTTGATATTTGTATTCTATGCCTTATTTCTTGTTTATGTCTTGAAAATGTAATATCATACAAATACCAGGTAATTTTTTTTTTATGCATGCAGTGTTTGATGGTCGTGCGTGAGTGGATGCCAGTTTTTTAATAAGAAAGTGACCGAGGAATAAAAGCCACTGTGCTATATGAACCTAGATCGATCTTGGATGTACTATTTCTCAATTCGTCACCTCGTTCTGTTTATTGAATTATCTCAGCCGCAATGCGCTGTCAGCTCCCTGCTAAGCGCAGACCAATCAAAGTTGATTAAAAACGAAAGAGGAGACGCAGGCAGACTGATCAAGTCGGCGGGTTCCACTCGGGAAGGGTTTATAAATATAGTACCAGGTCTTCGGAAATTTTGACATGAAATAAATTTTCAAATCAACCATAGTAATTTTAACTTTATTAAGTAATTGCACGCTCTGTATGTACACATCGCGCTGGCAATGAATAAATAAATAGAACAGCTGAAAGGAATGTAAGTAAAACACATTTAGGAAACAATTCCTTACATCAAACTATTGTAAATAAAGATTTCTACATATTTGAACTTATATTGTACCATTCGTTCCGTTAACCTCTCCAAAATCTACACACACTGCATTTGTGCAGTTGCAACGTGACCATAGTCAGAACATTACATTCTTTGCAGAAATATTTATACGTAGCGTTAAACATATAACATTCACACGGTAGTGTTTTGCTGCGGCAGATGAGATTCTGAGTGACAATATACAGAGAACAGTCTGTATTCGAGGAAATACACTTGATCTTTGGCTCAAGTTATTGGGTGCGTGTGTGGGGAATCATCATACTGTGCTGCATCCAACTATAACAGTGCATTATAACATGTTTGGCAAAGATGAATACTATTAGAACTCGAACAACATGATGTGTAATACAGTAGGGAAGCTCTGAGAATTAAGAACTCTATTTAGAACGATTTTAAAACAATACTCTTCCTGGTTGAAATATCTTGGACCTTAACAACGTAACACTTATTGGTAAGAAAAATAATGTACACCCCTAGTTACTCTTTACATACACAAATTAATATGAAGTAGAGGGAAATGAACATTAAACATCAGCAAACAGATTAATGATCCATACAGTATTTGAATGGAAATTCTAAAGAATTATTCCAAAATAAAGCTATTTCATCTTGACCCACCACGTCAAACTTTCTATCGCATCATTTTGAATGGTTTGTTTCTTAACTACGAATGTGAGTTGTCTGTTCCTTCTTCTAGCTGAGTTTGTACCTGTCATATTTCAATGGGAACGTATTATTATCTAAAAGAAGTTCCCTTATGCCACACAATCTATAGATCGTGCCAACTAATGATATAAGTTATAGTTTATCATTACTGGCATCACGTTGATAGTATCAACAATATTCTTAATCTAAGAATTGGCAATATAATACATGTTAAATGCACTGAATCAAAACTAATTTAAAATGTAAATTCACATTTACTGTATATTAATATTTCCAAAAAAATATGGAATTTGTTGCTCCTACAAAACAGCACAATATGAAGATATCCTTCTGACGCGGGATCGGGTATAGCCATTATGGTTCCCTAGCTAACTGTTCCTGGCGCAAACGGTATCGCAACTTGTTACACTCTTGATTTTGACGATCCGAAGTCCAGCCACATTTCCCTCCAGGCTGAATGGTGCAGATGCCGTACAGCGCTTGGCAGTCCGGCAGTTCCACACCACCAGGGTAGCTAGCGGTTTCCCACATGCAGGCCGTGGGGTCACGAACTGTCACCCTCTGGCTCCAGTGCTTGAAGATCACCTGCAATCGAACGTAAGATACAGTAAAATATGTGAAGATACTGAAACATCAAGAATTTTCCAACATTCAGTTCCCTAAAAGGAGGTTATAGGAAATAAATTTCATTCACAAACTCTTGTCCCACAGCTGCAAGGAACATGGTATCATATTGTATTAACCTTATTAGCCCTGGTATTGTAATCACCCGTGATAACTGTCATCCCACTATAAGATCTATTACTCCGAAGGTCATTTTCTTTGGCACTTGGGAGTATTTTAAATTTGTTTCCAAAGGAATGAATCAAGGTTCGAAAGAAGTGCAAGTTGGGCCAATCGTAGCACTCCCATATCACCTTCAGCTCCCCGATCTCGATCAAGCTGTGCACGCTTATCGCTGAGACAACAAGGAAAGCCTGTGTGATGATATTTCGTTACCAATTACACGGGCCATTTCTGTAGGGAGTGAAATCACATGAGTTCAAAGGAAACGTTTGATCACGCCTTATAATTACAACTCAAGTATTACAACCTGAAATCACCTTCTAGTTTGTGGATGTATGAATACGCACAGCTTGCGCGTTGTGTGTGTTTTCAAATATTTACGGCTGGTCTACTTCGACGTTATGTTATCTATGGAGGGATTTTGATGTCTAGACGTTAACAACAGTTCAATTTATGCAAGAGGCCATAAAGCAAGGATAATGTGTTATTGATGTGTAACAATTTTCCGCTCGGTTGCTGGATAGTTTTGTGGGAGTGATTTTGAAAATTGGGGACGGAAGTGTATTGGAACGATCGAGCTGGCAGTGGTGGATCAAACGGAAGAATGCACTGCCCGCTCGATCTATCAAACGGAAGTGTACTAGCTGGCAGTGGTGGACAACGGAAGTATGCACTGCCCGCTCGATCGATCAAACGGAAGTGTACTAGCTGGCAGTGGTGGACAACGGAAGTATGCACTGCCCGCTCGATCGATCGAATGGAAGTGTGCCCTAACTGGCAGTAGTGGATCGAACGAAAGTATAAGACGCACTGCCAACTCGATCGATCGATCCAGCTGGCACTGGTACGAGAAACAATCAGCGCGCGGTGTCGAAAATTGATACCATGACGCACATACTCATTTTAACAGAATCCAAATGAAATTACGTGTTGGTCTGTGAATCAAGAGGACCTGTTTATAAGGAATTTAAGGTTATGAGCGGTGTCGCGTCTATTAATCTAGTTGATCCATATCGTATTCTTTATTTAGGCTAGTGCTGGTGGAAGCTACAAATCATCTAATAAAATGAGTTCCGTATTATAAACGACAATATCTGTAAAACACTCCCTTTTACAATAGATTAATATTTGTGCCAATAATACTATAAAATACCGGTGTATCAACAATTTCACGTGAGGTTTCTTCTATGGCAGATGTTACACATCATATGCGACTACTGTAAGGCTCGTATTTTTAGCCTACTTTTCACATTTTGCAACAAGAAGTTCCGTGAAGAACTATACAGCCTACTTTTCATGCCAATGATTATTCTACAGAATATGAACCTATCTAGAATAATGACGAAATGAAGTTGCTAATTTCGAAATTTCCAATTAGTTCGAAATACTGTATACCTGGCATAAAGTATCCTAATAGAACACTACAGTTGGCAGCCCTGATGACTGAATATATTCTTAGTTCCGTCCCTTAAGGTACAAAATACAAAATTTGGTTGAAGTCCAATGAATAGCATGGACGTTACATGCAGTTAAACATTGGATCTAACAGCGCGCGTAAAATCATGTTGGCAACAATGTCATGCATGTATTGGTCAGAAATAATCTGAAATAATATGATCTATTGTTGTGCCAATTTTGAATGAAATCCATTAGTTAGTATATAAGTTACATGCATTTAAAAATTGGACCTATCAGCAGGCTTAGAATCATGTTGGCAGCACTGACGTATATTAGTTACTCCAAATTCGTCTAGAACGCTAGGTACTATACGTGTGCAAAGTTTAGAGCTATTGGCTTGCATACTTTCTGATATATTGATATTAGGGTAACAAAAATAGGGACAGCACATATTAACAGTTGGCAGCACTGGTTGCTCCTTAGAATACGCATAGTCATATCTGTTATGGTACACATAGCACATACGAAATTTGGTTGAAATCCAAATGATAGTATGGAAGTTACATGTATTTAAAGTTGGACCTCTCAGCAGGCTTAGAATCATGTTGGTAGCACTGACGTATATAAGTTACTCCAAATTAGTATAGAATGTCAGGTACTATACGTGTGCATAGTTTAAAGCTGTCGGCTTGCATACTTTCTGATATATTGGTATTTGGATAAAATAAATTAGGAGCATTTATTAACAGTTGGCAGCCCTGGTAGGTCTTAAGAATACGCTCAGTCATATCTGGTTATGTACACATACAACATACGAAATTCGGTTGAATTCCAATTGATAGTATAGAAGTTATATGCATTTAAAAATTGGACCTATCAGGAGGCTTATAATCATTTTGGCAACACTGCCATGTTTAGCCTCCTGGAAATTAAACTGAAATATTATGATCTGTACGTGTGCCAATTTTGAAATAGCTCCCATTCATACTTTCCAAGATATCCAACATGGAGCTCAAATTTCAATTGCAATTTTTTAGCAGTTGGTAGCACTGACATCATTTTCAAATATGGCCGTGAGATATTCAGGTGTAGATCTTTACTCCTACCAAATTTTGTTTCGATTGCTGCAGCCGTTTAGGAGTTGATAGGGGGGGACACACACACAGCCAGACAGACAGACAGAAGGACAGACAGACAGACAGACAGACAGACAGACAGACAGACACACATTTGACCGATCTCATAAGTCTACTTTTTCCTCATTTTTGCAAAATGTGAAAAGTAGGCTAAAAATGAGGAAAAAGTAGTCTTATGAGATCGATCCGGGAAAATGTGTGTCTGTCTGTCTGTCTGTCTGTCTGTCCTTCTGTCTGTCTGTCTGGCTGTGTGTGTGTCCCCCCCTATCAACTCCTAAACGGCTGCAGCAATCAAAACCAAATTTGGTATGAGTAAAGATGTGCACCGGAATATCTCACGTCCATATTTGAAAATGATGTCAGTGCTACCAACTGCTGAAAAAACGCACTAGAAATTTGAGCTCCATGTTGGATATCTTGCAAGGTATGCATGGGAGCTATTCCAAAATTGGCACACATGGTGATAATACCATTTCAGTTTTATTTCCAGGAGGCCAACCATGATAGTGTTGCCAAAATAATTTTAAGCCTTCTGATAGGTCCAATGTTTAAATGCATATAACATCTACAATATCAACTGGATTTCAACCAAATTTTGTATGTAATATCTGTACATAAACAGATATGACTGGGCATATTCTTAAGAGCCACCAGGGCTGCCAACTGTTAATAATTGCTCTCTCTATTTTTTAAAATCCAAATACCAATATATCAGAAAGTATGCAAGCCAACAGCTTTAAACTATGCACACGCATATTCTGACATTTTAGATTAATTTGGAGTAACTTATATACGTCAGTTCTACCAACATGATTATAAGCCTGCTGATAGTACCAATTTTTAAATACATGTAACTTCTATACTATCAGTTGGATTTCAACCAAATTTCGAATGTGCAATGTGTACCATAACAGATATGACTATAAGTATTGTTAAGAGCAATCAGGGCTGCCAACTGTTAATAAATGCTGTCTATATTATTTTTACCCTAATATCAATATATCAGAAAGTATGCAAGCCAACAGCTCTATACTTTGCACACGTATAGCACCTGACATTCTAGATTAATTTGGAGTAATTAATACAAGGCGGTGCTGCCAACATGATTCTATGTCTGCTGATATGTCCAATTTTAAAATACATGTAGCTTCTATACTAACAAATGGATTTCATCCAAAATTGGCACAACAAGATATCATAATAATTCAGATTATTTCTGACCAGCACACGCATGGTATTGTTGGCAACATGCTTTAACGCGTGCTGATAGATCCAGTGTCTAACTGCATGTAACGTCCATTGGACTTCAACCAAATTTTGTATTCTGTACCTTAAGAGGTGGAACTAAGAATATATTCAGTCACCAGGGCTGCCTACTGTAATGCTCTATTAGGCTACATTATACCAGGTATATTTTGACTAATTAGATATTTCGATATTACCAACTTAATTTCGTCATTATTCTAGATAGGTTCATATACTGTAGAATAATCATTGGCATGAAAAGTAGGCTGTATAGTTCTTCGCGATACTTCTTGTTTTTTAATAGCCTCTGCATTTTCTTCTATGCGTAGTGTACCCGATACCTAGTTTAGGCTATCGGCTACGCCAGCAGACATTAAGCCGTAGTTGAGGTTTTGGGAAGAGTTGAGAAAAGATAGCGCCCAGATCGAGTCAAGAGGAATGTCAGGATGACGTAGTAGGTCTAGGATCAAGAAGGCACTGACGTCTGTAAGAAGATGGAATTATGGATAGAATTGTGAAGCGTCATTAAGATCTATATGGAATATGGTATTTAAACATCTTAGAAGAGAAGATATAACATGCATTATATGTGGAAATAATTTTAAGGAAGTCAGATAACCCTTAAGTTATTTTATAACGGAATAGCCGAGATGATGAGGGTTCGAGAGTATAATTGTGACGCGAGAGCATAGTGGTGGGGTGAACGCTACGTGTCTGCGCCAAGCAGATAAGGAAGAAGACAGTGCGAACACATTCAGTGGAGCTCTGTCAGCCGAGCAAGCAGGATCGAGCTCAGTAGCGCAAGCCAAACGCATGGTGAAGGTCGCGTAGCGAACCGAAACTGTCACGGCAAAGTGTAGGCGACAGTTTCAACATCACCGAGCAGCGAATGACAAGCAGGTCAATGATCCAGGCGGACTTGCCGAGCAAGCAAGCATAGACGGCCGGGATATCTTAGGACAGCATTGCAAGTAGTTGGAGACTTTATTACAAGCTACATTTAAACGCAGTCTGAACACAGTTTTTCTGAATAACATTACGACTATGCTTTTCATAGCGCATTCCAAGTAACTTTAACAATTTCAAGCAAACGGAATGTCGTAAGCATATGCGCTGATGAACATTAGCTCGTGCATTAATGAAATTTATTTCTTATGCAGTTCGATAAATTACCAAATATGAACACAACTACAGGGTGTTTCATAAACTTAGACACTCTCATGTAAAATTTTATTTTACGAAAGTGAGGCTTAGCAGTTATTGGAGATTGAACTTTCAATACTCAAACTGAACATTTAATGGAACAGTGGCGTAACGTAGAAGAGGAATAGGGGGTCCGCTGTTTCCATGAACTTTTTCGAGAGGATTTGGACAATATCCGCTAAGGATAATCAGAAGTTCATCATGTCAGAGTAAACGCAGACAGAGACACGATGGCACCGCAGAGCGATGGATTCGATTCCTGACGAGAGGAGGTCCACCAGCTGATTCACTTGGGATTCGAAGGCAATCGTCATTTCATGGATGGAATGATATTCACGCCGATCTTTCGAGAAATTCATTATATAGGGAAAATCGACGATCTTGGAAATTTAATAACAGCTGATTATGAAAAGGTACTGTAAGAGTTATAACTACCTGATACGATTATTTTCATGAATACTGGGCACACATGTATATTTTTCTAATAGGAGTGATACGATTATTTAGACATGGTTTGACTTTATATGCTTCGAAATTTTGCTAGAGTATGGCGTGACCATATGATATGGCAGGCATCATTATACGAAATTCTCACCATTGGTTGGCTTTATTAAGCAGATGTTTGGTCTTTTAGACATTTTTCCAGCAAGGATATTTTTCATGAATAGTTTTTTTTGGTGTAACGAGTATTTCGAACTCGTGACCTGCAATTGATTATCTAAAATTACTTCGTCAGTTCATTGCATACTAGCGAGTGTGTATTATTCATCAGTATGGATTTTTTTCCATTGGATTGTTTGGAGATATTAAGAAGTTATTCACTTTAGTGAATGAACATCGCTTTTATATGACAACTAGAAACTTGTTGATTCCTATCTGGTACATTCACTCATATAGTCTACGAGACGGTGTCTTTCGTATTTATACGATTGTATGGTGGCTACTCATCTTACCCATCGTTTAGGGCACTATCATCTTAGTCGAAGGGGCGAGGTCTTTCGTATTTATACGACTGTACGGTGGTTACTCATCTCACTTGCCATAGAGGGACTCATTTTTATCATCCGAGTGTACATGAGATTGTAAGTGAATCAAACAAGGAACTACTAGTCACATATCAGTCGAAATTTTGTTAAATAAAGTAACGATAAATGTCAGCAGGATTACGTTTAGTAATTCTTGTTTGCCAATCCAATATTTTGTTGCTATACTCTTTTGAGAGTAATTTCAGTTTAACAGCTGTTACAGCTGATGCTTTTGATGATTTTCATAATTGTGTTTGATACCTTTGAGAAGGATTTAAAGTAATTGAATCTTGTAAGATGAATCATTAATGGTCAGATTTATTATAAGGCAGATTAGTATTGCAGATTTTGATATGAGAAATTATAGCACATTGGTGTTTTTTCTGTGATGTGAATTATGAGAATTGTAAGAGAATTTATGCTATTTGAAAGCAGATCTTGAATTACTGAGGTAATATTTTTCCAATTGTTTAAGAAGTTGTCTAGATGTGATCAGAGTAATTACAGTTATTGGAGATTGTGTGCGTTGATAATTTGAAGCCAGTTATATATTTTTTGTAGATCATGCAACATGGTTAAGTGGAGTTTGTGATAGACATTTTGTAGAAGTTGCCATGTGATAGTAGCAGCGTTGCTAATGTATTTTGAAGCAGACATGAGGTCGTCGTACCCAGTCTAGCGTAATTGTTGAGATTCATGCTGTATGTGCTGAATATTTGTGGAGTTTTTGTGGAATAATTGTTGTATTCAAATGTGATATTTGAAGAATTGAGGATATATAATGTCGTTGTGGATAGTTAGATCCAACGTGATGTCGTGAAGGCAATAATATTTTTGGCATGATAAATTAAATACGAGATATAACTTGGAAATGATAAAACTGTAAGACAACGTTCTATAAACCATATTAAACAATTTGTTAGGAAATTAAACAAATAAATAAAGTTGATAATACAAGATTTTCTGAGAATAATAATTAATGAAATAATAATCTGAAAGTTAAGCATATTAATGATCTGACCTAATGAAATAAAAATCAGAATGACTAGATGAAATAATAAAAATCTAAATAACCAGATGAATGAAATTTAAATAAGTTGATAAATTAAAGTTTGGAATAGAACAATTAATTAAATAAGTGGATGAATTAAAGATTGGATAAAATAAACTGATTTAAATAAATTAATAGACGATTGTAATGATGATGAATAACTGAATTAGAAGGTGATAATTAACTAACGAAGCTGATGATTAATGAATTTATATGGAATTAAATAACTTTAATTGAGAGATGAATTGAAGAAATTGCAACTTGAGTTGAGGATTTAAATGATGTAATGGTGATGAATTAATGATTCTGACAGGAATATGTAGAATTTTGAGATAAGAATTAATGTGAGAAATGTTTAATTTTGATGATGATGATGATAACGATGACCAATGAGCCGTGAATTTTCTGTAATTCACGAATAAGTAATTATGAATGACAATGTAAATAGTGTAAATTAATTATTCGATGTTAAGGAGCATTTGACTAACATGTTCAACATTTAAATTATGCCATGCAAGCCATAAAATACTTGATATTTAATATATGTGATTATAATATGTGTATGTTTAGACAGATTAATAACTTTTCCAAATCCACATTTATGATGTTAAATTAAAGAGAAATTAGGTCTCAGGTTTCACAAATGTCAGTGACGAAAGACATAGTGCTACAGTGATCCTGAGAACCCAAGAGAACTTTAGAGATTTTTCTGTGTTATGTGGATGAAATATTTTTGATTAGAAAAGAGATGGTTCGATTTTTGGACAATGACAATTTAACGTTGGCATTCGACCATACTCTCAGGTAGGAGGTATATTAAAAATGTCTGTCTGACTATCAAAGTGAAATAAATTTGTTTTTATCTTAGTTGTGATCTGATGATGGTGTGATGTTCCTTTTTCTTTCCTTGTCTTGAGTAAGGCTTAACCGGAAAGGAAGTGGTTTGCTAGGAATTCAGTTGATGGCGCCCATTTATATTTGCATTATTTCTATTAAACTTAAGCCCGTAACGACCCTAGAGATACTTTGTCTCGTGTTACCCACTGCTTTTTCGATAACTCAGCTGAATTTCCGACACATTCCTTATTTGACTAGAGGTTCATTTAACTCCGCTCTGTCCTGGAACTCCAGGAATGCGATGTTATAGCAGATGGGTCATCGCATCCCCAAGACGAACGGGTACAGAGAGAGAGAGGGAGAATTGGCTTTATCCAACTTGTGGGGCTTCGATTTTGTTTATTCTATGGAATCACATCAGATTTAGATTACTGAGAGATTGATCTCAAGTTCATTTAATTGTGTTACAAAATTTATTAAACTTAGTCAGACAATATACTTGTGTGCCCATTCCAGTGTTCATGTTAATCGTATTAGTATTATATCATGTTAGTTATAAGACATTTTTTTTCTATACCCAAGTGAATGCAGGAATTGAGACATTGTGATGTGTTGTTGTCTAACGTCTCTGTATAAAACATATATTGAAAATATAATTATGTTGCCGGAAGATTTAGCTAAGGTGTTAGGAGAGTTACAGACGGGTATGTCTGGTATTGCAGAAACTATTTCTAAGATGGAAACGGAAGTTAAAGAACGGATTAATAGTTCAGAAGCTAGATTAGAAGCTAGATGTAAAGAGAATGTACAAGCATTACAGGCTAGTAACGAAGGCAATCTGAACGACAGTTTAAAGTCATTAGAGACTAGATTACAAACTAGTACTGAAGAAAATTTAAAATTATTACAGTCAAATAGTGAAGACAATTTTAAGTCATTAGAAGAAAGGCTACAGTCAAATAGTAAAGATGAGTTGATGTCATTAGAAACTAGATTACAGACTAGTACTGAAAGCCATTTGAAAGCTAGTGAAGCTAACTTGAAGGATAGTTTCAAAACATTGGAAGAGAAATTACAAGCTCGTAGTGAAGAAACTAACACTGAATTAGAAAACAAGTTAACTAGATTAGAGAATAGATTAACTTTAAAGAATAATGAAATGCTTAAGACTTTACAATTAGATATAATTGCAGTAAATATGAAAGGAGAGGAAAATGTTCAAATATTTAGAAAGAATATTATTGAATTAGAAAGTAGAGGAGAAGAAAATATTTTTACTTTAAGAACAGACGTTATGTCCATACAGAAAGACATTAAATCAGATGTATCGAAGTTGAGATTCGACATCGATGGTTTAGTGGCAGATGTAGGCAAAATTCAAGAGTGGTCAACCGAAGTATCTTTCGAGACTAAAATCAAAGGTCTAGAAATGAATCTAGGTAATGAGATTAAAGATTTAAAGTCAGTAATTGGGACCATTAAAGAGGAAGTCTTAGGAGAGGTTAATTCTAATTTAAAATCATTAGAGAATCAATTGCAGAAAGATATTAGGAAGATGGATGACGATATAGAGCAAAAGGTTAATGAAAACTTAGCTTTATTCAAAAATAGAGTCGGTGCAATCGTGGAAGAACGGTATAGTGAGGTCGATGCCGAAGCAAAAGAGAAACGTGAAGGATTAGATGAAAAATTAATCGCAGGTATGGCAAACTTAGAAGCGAGGTTTACGGAGAACAAGGAAGCGATGAAGATAGATTCAACTCTATTTAGGACAGATGTTGATCTGTTAAAGGAACAAGTCGCGTCAGTAAAGAATACGTGCGAAGACAAGATTGACAAGTTGAAAAACGATTTAGACGAGAGTAACAAAACGCAGAATGTTACGTCGCTAGATGAGTTGATGACTCAGGTCAAGACCGCGGAGAAAGTGGCAGAAGATAGGATAACTAAACTAGAATCTATGTTTAACAGTTTCACCAGTCAGAATATAACATCAGGGGAAACATTGATAAATCAGACAGCGATTGACCGCAGTATGAGTAATCAAGAAGTAAGCATGGGAGAAGACCGTCAAATGCAACCGAATGTGACATTCGAAAGGGCCAGTTCAACCCCTCAGGATAATCCAAGTTCGAATAGGAGTACGTTGGGTACAAACGAACGATACTCAGGTCCAGTTACCATTATTAGAAATCTGGATGACAAGCCGAGGAAGTTTTCGGGAAATACAGGAGTCACACCAGTCGAATTTCTGCGAGATATTCGAGACTACATGGCGGAACATAGAGTAGCCAAAGAAAGAGAGCTAAGGATAGTCGAACGCGCCTTAGACGGGTCTGCGCTAACTTGGTTTAGAGCATTCAGAAGCAATTTTGCGAATATGGAGCAATTTGCAATCGCATTCTTGAGGAGATTTTGGAGTGCCGAGGATCAACTGAACGTAAGAGCGGAAATGTACTCGAAGCGTTATTCTACGTCACATCCGACGCATTATGCCAACTATTTTACGTCACAGCTGGCTAAATTACAGTTTCTGATTCCTCCATTGCCAGAAGAAGAGCTTTTGCAAGCTATAGCGAGGCAGTTACCGATTGAGGTACAGCGATCACTTATAGCGTCGGGAGCCAACACACTGGAGCACTATGACGACATTTTACGGCGATTGGACTATACAAGCGCACAACTTACGCCTAGAAATACAAGAAACGACAATAGAAACACGCAAGAGGTGAATGCGGTAGTCGTAGACAACGCAGCTCAAACGGACAGAAGAGATTCCTGGAAAAACAGAAGGAACTAAGGGAATCGAGGAAACATCCGTAACGTGCGAGGAAATGATCGATATACAGGACCATATGAGAGGCCATACGATCAGGAAGCAAGAGATAGCCGATATAGAAATTATAACCAGAATTCCAGATATCAAGACAGGAATCGATACAACAATAGATATCGTGGCAGAAATAACTGGAGCCAAGGTCAACAGTATAATGGGAACGACAGGCAGGATGGCCGAAAAAACGATCCTAACGAAAGACGAGATAATCGTGGATATGAGAGGTCGAGGCAAGAAGATAGACAGCCTAGTGCACCACTCGAAGAGACAGTCAGAGATGTCAATCGGGCAAGCACGAGTAGCGAAGGAAGAAACAGACATCAAAATAACACGGAATCAAGATGCTAATCATTGGAAGTCAATCATCATTATTGAGAGTCAGAAAGTACCATCATGCTGAGTAAGGGAATTGTAGAGCTATCGTGTACATGTATTATATATAGAATGCCTGAGAGTGTTTTTTTTCTCAATCCTGATAAAAAAAAAGGAGATGTACGCGAGAGATGTACCCGATACCTAGTTTAGGCTATCGGCTACGCCAGCAGACATTAAGCCGTAATTGAGGTTTTGGGAAGAGTTGAGAAAAGATAGCGCCCAGATCGAGTCAAGAGGAATGTCAGGATGACGTAGTAGGTCTAGGATCAAGAAGGCACTGACGTCTGTAAGAAGATGGAATTATGGATAGAATTGTGAAGCGTCATTAAGATCTGTATGGAATATGGTATTTAAACATCTTAGAAGAGAAGATATAACATGCATTATATGTGGAAATAATTTTAAGGAAGTCAGATAACCCTTAAGTTATTTTATAACGGAATAGCCGAGATGATGAGGGTTCGAGAGTATAATTGTGACGCGAGAGCATAGTGGTGGGGTGAACGCCACGTGTCTGCGCCAAGCAGATAAGGAAGAAGACAGTGCGAACACATTCAGTGGAGCTCTGTCAGCCGAGCAAGCAGGATCGAGCTCAGTAGCGCAAGCCAAACGCATGGTGAAGGTCGCGTAGCGACCCGAAACTGTCACGGCAAAGTGTAGGCGACAGTTTCAACATCACCGAGCAGCGAATGACAAGCAGGTCAATGATCCAGGCGGACTTGCCGAGCGAGCAAGCAAGCATAGACGGCCGGGATATGTTAGGACAGCATTGCAAGTAGTTGGAGACTTTATTACAAGCTACATTTAAACGCAGTCTGAACACAGTTTTTCTGAATAACATTACGACTATGCTTTTCATAGCGCATTCCAAGTAACTTTAACAATTTCAAGCAAACGGAATGTCGTAAGCATATGCACTGATGAACATTAGCTCGTGCATTAATGAAATTTATTTCTTATGCAGTTCAATAAATTACCAAATATGAACACAACTACAGGGTGTTTCATAAACTTAGACACTCTCATGTAAAATTTTATTTTACGAAAGTGAGGCTTAGCAGTTATTGGAGATTGAACTTTCAATACTCAAACTGAACATTTAATGGAACAGTGGCGTAACGTAGAAGAGGAATAGGGGGACCGCTGTTTCCATGAACTTTTTCGAGAGGATTTGGACAATATCCGCTATGGATAATCAGAAGTTCATCATGTCAGAGTAAACGCAGACAGAGACACGATGGCACCGCAGAGCGATGGATTCGATTCCTGACGAGAGGAGGTCCACCAGCTGATTCACTTGGGATTCGAAGGCAATCGTCATTTCATGGATGGAATGATATTCACGCCGATCTTTCGAGAAATTCATTATATAGGGAAAATCGACGATCTTGGAAATTTAATAACAGCTGATTATGAAAAGGTACTGTAAGAGTTATAACTACCTGATACGATTATTTTCATGAATACTGGGCACACATGTATATTTTTCTAATAGGAGTGATACGATTATTTAGACATGGTTTGACTTTATATGCTTCGAAATTTTGCTAGAATATGGCGTGACCATATGATATGGCAGGCATCATTATACGAAATTCTCACCATTGGTTGGCTTTATTAAGCAGATGTTTGGTCTTTTAGACATTTTTCCAGCAAGGATATTTTTCATGAATAGTTTTTTTGGTGTAACGAGTATTTCGAACTCGTGACCTGCAATTGATTATCTAAAATTACTTCTTCAGTTCATTGCATACTAGCGAGTGTGTATTATTCATCAGTAGGGATTTTTTTCCATTGGATTGTTTGGAGATATTAAGAAGTTATTCACTTTAGTGAATGAACATCGCTTTTATATGACAACTAGAAACTTGTTGATTCCTATCTGGTACATTCACTCATATAGTCTACGAGATGGGGTCTTTCGTATTTATACGATTGTATGGTGGCTACTCATCTTACCCATCGTTTAGGGCACTATCATCTTAGTCGACGGGGCGAGGTCTTTCGTATTTATACGACTGTACGGTGGTTACTCATCTTACTTGCCATAGAGGGACTCATTTTTATCATCCGAGTGTACATGAGATTGTAAGTGAATCAAACAAGGAACTACTAGTCACATATCAGTCGAAATTTTGTTAAATAAAGTAACGATAAATGTCAGCAGGATTACGTTTAGTAATTCTTGTTTGCCAATCCAATATTTTGTTGCTATACTCTTTTGAGAGTAATTTCAGTTTAGCAGCTGTTACAGCTGATGCTTTTGATGATTTTCATAATTGTGTTTGATACCTTTGAGAAGGATTTAAAGTAATTGAATCTTGTAAGATGAATCATTAATGGTCAGATTTATTATAAGGCAGATCAGTATTGCAGATTTTGATATGAGAAATTATAGCACATTGGTGTTTTTTCTGTGATGTGAATTATGAGAATTGTAAGAGAATTTATGCTATTTGAAAGCAGATCTTGAATTACTGAGGTAATATTTTTCCAATTGTTTAAGAAGTTGTCTAGATGTGATCAGAGTAATTACAGTTATTGGAGATTGTGTGCGTTGATAATTTGAAGCCAGTTATATATTTTTTGTAGATCATGCAACATGGTTAGGTGGAGTTTGTGATAGGCATTTTGTAGAAGTTGCCATGTGATAGTAGCAACGTTGCTAATGTATTTTGAAGCAGACATGAGGTCGTCGTACCCAGTCTAGCGTAATTGTTGAGATTCATGCTGTATGTGCTGAATATTTGTGGAGTTTTTGTGGAATAATTGTTGTATTCAAATGTGATATTTGAAGAATTGAGGATATATAATGTCGTTGTGGATAGTTAGATCCAACGTGATGTCGTGAAGGCAATAATATTTTTGGCATGATAAATTAAATACGAGATATAAATTGGAAATGATAAAACTGTAAGACAACGTTCTATAAACCATATTAAACAATTTGTTAGGAAATTAAACAAATAAATAAAGTTGATAATACAAGATTTTCTGAGAATAATAATTACTGAAATAATAATCTGAAAGTTAAGCATATTAATGATCTGACCTAATGAAATAAAAATCAGAATGACTAGATGAAATAATAAAAATCTAAATAACCAGATGAATGAAATTTAAATAAGTTGATAAATTAAAGTTTGGAATAGAACAATTAATTAAATAAGTGGATGAATTAAAGATTGGATAAAATAAACTGATTTAAATAAATTAATAGACGATTGTAATGATGATGAATAACTGAATTAGAAGGTGATAATTAACTAACGAAGCTGATGATTAATGAATTTATATGGAATTAAATAACTTTAATTGAGAGATGAATTGAAGAAATTGCAACTTGAGTTGAGGATTTAAATGATGTAATGGTGATGAATTAATGATTCTGACAGGAATATGTAGAATTTTGAGATAAGAATTAATGTGAGAAATGTTTAATTTTGATGATGATGATAACGATGACCAATGAGCCGTGAATTTTCTGTAATTCACGAATAAGTAATTATGAATGACAATGTAAATAGTGTAAATTAATTATTCGATGTTAAGGAGCATTTGACTAACATGTTCAACATTTAAATTATGCCATGCAAGCCATAAAATACTTGATATTTAATATATGTGATTATAATATGTGTATGTTTAGACAGATTAATAACTTTTCCAAATCCACATTTATGATGTTAAATTAAAGAGAAATTAGGTCTCAGGTTTCACAAATGTCAGTGACGAAAGACATAGTGCTACAGTGATCCTGAGAACCCAAGAGAACTTTAGAGATTTTTCTGTGTTATGTGGATGAAATATTTTTGATTAGAAAAGAGATGGTTCGATTTTTGGACAATGACAATTTAACGTTGGCATTCGACCATACTCTCAGGTAGGAGGTATATTTAAAATGTCTGTCTGACTATCAAAGTGAAATAAATTTGTTTTTATCTTAGTTGTGATCTGATGATGGTGTGATGTTCCTTTTTCTTTCCTTGCCTTGAGTAAGGCTTAACCGGAAAGGAAGTGGTTTGCTAGGAATTCAGTTGATGGCGCCCATTTATATTTGCATTATTTCTATTAAACTTAAGCCCGTAACGACCGTAGAGATACTTTGTCTCGTGTTACCCACTGCTTTTTCGATAACTCAGCTGAATTTCCGACACATTCCTTATTTGACTAGAGGTTCATTTAACTCCGCTCTGTCCTGGAACTCCAGGAATGCGATGTTATAGCAGATGGGTCATCGCATCCCCAGGACGAACGGGTACAGTAGCTCAGGGTCATCGCCTCAAGTTCTAGATTGAGCGATGCTTCCGCTGTGGGTTCTTATTCGGCCTTTTAACTAAAGATTGATTTCATGATGTCCTAATGTACAGTATCTAATTTAAAAACACATCGTATACTGTTAAAATATATAGGATGTTTTAAGAATGTGGTACCGCTTCTTCAGGGCGTGTCCAAATGAGATATCGCGAAGTTCGTTGCGGCGTTGTTACGGAAATAATCGCAATATATGGGGGAGCTTTCAGGAGTCCTGTAGAGTCTATTATATAATATACCATAATTATAATGCATTTTACAGCACTGATAAAGTTCACTTACTGTAGTTCAAGAAATATCAGAGCTCATATTTTGACGTATTTTGTCGCTGAACTGGAAACTTTGATTTTTCTGCACCGTACATGTAAGCGCTCGACTTGATAGCTAACACCAAGGAAGGCTGTACATCACCCTGGGTACGAAGAAATGAGAATGTTTGCTGCAATTCTGTGTGGAGATTCAAGTGTGAAATTAACGTTGGTCTTGACCCAAACAGACATCGTAAAGTTCAAAACTGTTCCCACTACCTTTCGTAATGTTGAACGCCATTTCAGTCAGAAAAAATCCGTCCTTAGACAATGTGTTGTTAGCGTTAATTCATTTTAGAGGCTTGCGACATCTTGGTCATCAGCCACATGTATTTGGGTGTGTGTTGAACTTCTAGTAACCTGTATTTATGCGATGACTGTAGTAGTCAGAGACAATAGAAAAATAGGTACTTTCCCCACACATAATGGAAAATTTTGCAATACATTGTTTTGGTAACTGACAGCAAAAGGGTGTGTGTTATTTGAAGCCTATATTAAATTAAGAAGTCCAACAATATGTTTTACGTACTTTACTTAGCTTACTTGAACTTTATTATTAAATAGAAATGATTACTTTTTGCAACTTTAAGTTCGTTAGAGGTTCAAATAATAATAACTAAATATACTTTATATGGACATATTTCATGAATTATTAGTACATATAAATAGTGTACGTTCCCTAGTATTACCATAGGCAAAACGTAACTCTTAACATAAAACCAGAGCTAAAATTAAATTATCATTAAGTTTGTAGTGCAGAGGGATGATAACAGGATTGCGATGCTATTTTCCATTCCAAACTATCTTGAAAATTGTTTCACAACTAAATTCACCAATATAAGATAAGCTAATAGTGTCTCTAAAAGAGCTTTCATGGTTGACTGCGAGTATCGAATGTTCACGTACATTTATGAGTGGATGAAACGAGAGTGCACATCGTACCGAATGCAGGAATGGGAACTCGATGTTCTCTAAAGATCACATAGCCTATTTTCCTGGGAATTCGTGATTCCATTTCTATCTCCTGTTCATATTGTGCAATACAATTCATCTCAACTAGAGTAGTCAAATTTTTGCGTCAATTAAAAACTTACGCTGGGAAACGCAATAATATTGGTACACGAAATATATTTTCGCCAAGTCTCTTATACGAAACCTATCATCTTGCCAATGTAGGATCATCACATGCTGAGTATTCGATTTAAATATACAGTACTGTACTTTCGAGATGACAAGTATGTTTAAGTTCAACATAAATGTTTTGAAGCTCATATATGTGATTTCCCTCATGTTTAGCCTCATTTATCTCTCTAATGTTTTGATTAAAAAATGATAGGCAAGTTAAATTCAGTGTTATGGAGCAGGAACATCCTTAATAAAAAGAAAAAATACAATTTATAAATCAATAGTGCATGGTATAGGCTTGTATAGAGCGGAGACTTGTACAATGAACAGCAACCATATGAAAACCTCCTTACAGTCAAAATGTATTTCTTGCCAAGGATACAAAACATAGAGATTCGTCGGATGATGCATGCTGATACAAATATAGGAGAAAGAACTGGACGAAGGAGTCTGACGTGGAATATGCATGTGAGAATAATAGGAGACATCCGGTTACCAAACGCTATTCACGAATGGGAAGCACCAGGTAGCAGGAGAAGAGGTCGACCGTCATCAACCTGTCTGAAGAATGTGATGTGCTCAATGGGGAACTTTGGTTTGAATTCAGATGATGCAAGAATATGGATAAGTAAGAGTAGAACTTAAAGAGTAGAAACCATCTCTAACATGGATGTACGTTCAGATTCTTTGTACACATGTTTGTAATTCAAGTGTGTTAATTGTATTAGGAACGTATTGTTTAGAGGAGAAAAACCTCAACATTGTGGAAAATAATCATTAAAGAATTATTACTGTTAGGCCCTATCATCATTATTATTAATGAAAAATGAAAATCCACAGCCTGCTTCCAGTCTCCGACCGGGTCAGGAATGGAATGAATGAATCTAGCGGCGAGGATATGAACTGTGCCGGCTGCCGAGGCCTGACGCACTCCTCTGGGGCAATGATTAAATGAATGACAGATGAAATGAAATGATAGTGGAGAGTGTTGCTGGAATGAAATTTTGACAGGGAAAACCGGAGTACCCGGAGAAAAACCAGTCTGCCTCCGTTTTGTCCAGAACAGATCCCACATGGAGTGACCGGGATTTGAACCACGGACTCAGCGGTGAGAGGCCGGCGTGCTGCCGCCTAAGCCACGGAGGCTTCATTATTATTAATAATAATTATTATTATTCTTTTCTGAATATACATTAACAAATGAAAAATCAAAATACTATTTATTTTAATCCATCAATGCATGTCTATGAATGAAAATGAATGCTACAAGGATAGGCCCCCGAAGTAGCCATTTCTTCTATGGACTATGTTACCGTTAATATACAGAGGACTATTAGATATAGTCCAGGTGTGGTAGGTTCTGGAATCTTTTATATTTTGATAACTGTCGAGTTGTTAACAATACTCACCTCACAGCGACCACAGGTGTTCTTGTAGAGCAGACGGAACCCTTTGCGTTGTTTGTTAGTGAGTTCTGCCCAAGGTCGCACGTAACTGCACAAGGAGACTCGAGGACGACCCTGCACGACATTGCCAGCTACGAGGTACGTGGTGTTTACATTCAAGTGAGTGCCACAGGCTGGTCCTTCTCGCGCGGTCCATAGCAGGCCCGTCTGCAAGGCTTCCGCCGTCTTGTTGTTCGATACCTACGCAACATGACACAAGTAAAATAATGGCACCATACAGGCTGTCCTAATAGTTAACACCTACCCAACTCAAGTAAACTAATGGCTCCATACAGGCTGCCCTAATAGTTAGCACCTACCCAACAAAGGCAAAATAATGACACCATACAGCCTGTCATAATTTTTAACACCAACCCAACTGGAATAAGGTAATGGCACCATACAGCCTGTCCTAATTGTTAACACCAATCCAACACAAGTAAAATAATTGCTCCATACAGACTATCCTAAAAGTTTAACACCCATCCAACACAGGTAAACTTATGACTCCATACAGGCTGTCGTAATTGTTAACGCCAACCCAACACAAATAAAATAATGGCACCATACAGGCTGTCCTAATAGTTGTCATCAACAAAACTGAAGTAAAGTAATGGCACCATACAGGCTGTCCTAATTGTTAACACCAACCCAAAACAAGTAAAATAATGGTACTATAAAGGCAGTCCTAATAGTTAACACCAACCCAACAAAAGTAAAATAATGGCACCATACAGGCTGTCCTAATAGTGGACACCTACCCACCACAGGTAAAATAATGGCACCAAACAGGCTGTCATAATAGTTAACATCAACCCAACACAGGCAAAACAATGGCAACATACAGGCTCTCCTAATAGTTAACATCAACCAAACACAGATAAAATAATGGCACCATACGGGTTGTCCTAAAAGTTGACTCCATTACAACACAAGTGAACAATAGCAGTGCGCAAGTTCTTCTGAAAGTCGACATCTGCGTCTAGAATTTCTTCGAATGTATCTTCATATTACTTTGATTCACCCACTTCACACCCTAACCTGTTTGATAATAATCCTCCAATCGTGCCCTTTACTTATACCCTCCAATAGGACCTCACTCGTCACTCCACTCTTCTGTTTAAGCATATTATCTCGATGTAAGTTACAAGGGGACCACACTTAATTGTCATCACCTTCGTGCAAATTTATGGTACATATGCAGAGCTTGGGCAGAAATGGAATTGACAGAAGTGGGAGCTCCAGATGGTCAAGCGTTTAGAAGGAATAGCATATTTGGCGCGGATCGTGTGAGACATGAGCCATTTATGTTAGCGTATTTTCCAGGGAACGGTTGGCTCAGCGGAAAGAGTACAGAACGCTAATCCGAAGGTAGTGAGGTCAAGTCCCTATGCGGAAACTGTTTTCTCATGATTTCATTTTTTGTATGTTTCCCTCATCAGCGTGATTAGCTGCCGCCCCGGAGGTCCTGGGTTCGATTTCCGTCTCTGCCACGAAATTTGAAAAGTGGTCTGAGGACTGGAACGGGGTCTACTCAGCCTCGGGTGGTCCGAATGAGTAGAGGCGGTTCGATTCCCAACTCAGCCATCCTCGAAGAGGTTTACCGTGGTTTCCCACTTCGTCATCGGGCAAATGCCGGGATGGTACTGTACTCGTATTTACTTGATGAAAGATTCAGTCCGTGGAAAGGTTTAGAAAGTTCGCCTATGCTAAATTAAAGCGTGTCTGGAAAAAGACTAAGAACCGGTTTGTAACAACGTGGAGTTTCCCAGTTAGCCAGGCGGACCGATCAGATAATGTGCTTCAGGCAGGAGCCGAGCGACGCGAAGCTAGACTTTGGTCTTTGTCTCCGCGAGCCGAGGAGTTCCGAAGGCGACACGCGACAGTGGAATCCGTTCGTGTGGCAGGAGGCCAGGTGGCACGCCACGCACGTGATCAACGCAGCCAATAGAATGCGGCGTTACATCGACATGACTAATTAGCGCAATTAGCGATATTTTAACACTTCAGGACAGCAGAGAAGTTGTTAAATATTAAATAAGAATTATTATATAAATTTGAAGCTAATTAATTGCATAATTATTCAATAAGGTATATTTGCAATTACCGCAAACTTTTAGGCGAGTTTTATATAAGGTGACGCTAAATTTTCATTGGAGTGGGAGAGATGCTACAGGAATAGTCGCTCTTAATATTCAAGTCTTCATCGAGGGTGGACGTGTCCACAAGACTTCGCTACATTTGAAAGAACAAAGATTTTAGATTTGAGAACGACGTCGAAGAAGAAATATCTACAAGAATTGTATAAGCAACGAGATATTAATCTGAGTAATTAATATCTGCAATTATAAACAGTAACTACGATATTATTGAAGAAAACTACGTGAAGCTTTGAGGTGATTGAAAATTGTATACTAAATATTCATCACCATGTCGACTCAACAGGAGTTGAGCGGGGAACTTACTATCGAGACTAAGAGTTAGTGAGATGTGTCACTAATATGTTAGAGGGAGCGTAAGCCATGACGACAACGAGAATATTCGAAATGACATAATATAAATTAGGCGGGGGAGATGAACATGTTTTCTCTCCTGCATAACGCAAATCATATTCGTCTACAGAATCATTTCAATGCACTACAATTATGGAGAGATCTACCAACTAGAACGTCAGTAATGAAGAGAGAAGAATTTCCCAGTACGAGCGCGGCCAGGGTAGTCCCGGTACGTTTCAAGAGAGAAAGGGTTTTCCATCTCACAAAGAAGGTTGCCAAGCCAAACGAACGCAGAAACCACACGCTGATGAGGGAGTTCGATTCCAATCCAGGGCAGTTTGGTGACTTCAGGAGGAGATCCATGATGTGTCCGTATAAGAACTTTAAGCAGAGATGTTTCAGAAACATTCAGTTTCTGATGAACATCGAAGGAGATCCACTTCTAGTCAACTTTACCCAACACCAGGTAGACTCAAGACAATTTCAGTATCCCATATTGTAGTATTGTAGATACATTTTTCTAAAACTTAGAATTTTTGTATATTTGTCCGACTCTTTATTTTTCATTGCATCCTCATATAGATTTTTTAATCTCGATTTTCATCGATTTTTGATGTTTAGTGAATGATTTCAACGATTTAGATTTGCTATTTGGAATTCATAGTATTGTGCGCTTTTTAAATATTTTAACGGAGATTTTATTGTTTCGTTTCGATTTTATTGTGTCGTCGAGATTTTATTATTTCGATCTGATTGGATTATTACGTTTTCCATAAGTTGGATGGAATTTTGTTGGAACGTACTTCCGAAAGTAACATTGTCATTACAGTCAATTTAAAGACAGCGATCTTTTGAGATATTTGAGATCTGAACGAAGTTAGATTGTGCATAACTTCTCGACAGATCTGGTTGTCAGTATTCATTGACGAGATTCACAAAAGTGAAGGTATGGGATATTATTGTAAACGAGTTAGCGAAAGAAGTCAGAATGATATTGTCATATAAGAAAATGTATACAATTTACGCAAGGTAATGTTGAAAGAAATACTCGAGTGAAGTATAACAGCTGATTGAAGCTTGAATTTAAAATATTATTGTTGTAGGAACATCAGAGTTATGAAAAGTATATTAGTTTATTATATTACTTATTAATACAGTGAATCGGAGGAACCAGTATTTTTATCATAATATTTTTTATTAAACTTGTATGAACTACTATTAGATTTTCACAACAGGAAGTTTTATATTTTGTGATAATACAGCTGATGTATTAGTGAATGAAGGAATTGCGAAGAATCTCTAGGGAGATATTTATATTATTCCCGTATTGACGGAGGAACATGTTGTATATTTGGCAATGGGCTAAGTTATGTCATTGTTTCATTATTGTTGAAGAAATATCTGTAGAGATGGATCTGCGAAACATGTATGTGTTTGATGAAAGCGTTTTTAAGAAGCAGTATTATTATAAGAGGAATATTTGAAGTTATCGAGGTAGTCTCAACTGTTGAAATTCCTTGAAAGGAGTAGGACAGCTGATCCTAGTTGAAGTTGTGTCTGAAAGCAATCATAGGAGCAATGGATCTTTGTTAAAGCTGAGAGTAAGCTGAGATCTATCTAAATGGTTCTAAGTAGACACTGATTTTAATAGTACCTAATTATTTGACGAATAACGAAATATATTTTATTACGTAATTTTAATTAAATGAGAGACCAGTGGATATAAAAGTGAACTATGTCTTTACTTAACTTTATGGATTATAGAATCCCGAATCAAGACTATTATTATTGAAAGACATATCAACGTGGAAGATTTTCCTAATTCTAAAGAATTAAGCTGAGAGAAGTAGGAGGAGTGAATGTGTAAATACTTTCTAGTTTGAAGTTGGCATGCTTGCCATTTGTATATTATATTTTATTTATAATACTAGTTGACGAATTACGTCGTAGGCATTTATAGTGTATATAAAACGTGTGTATTATTTATAGAGAATTTTCTTAACGTAATCGAAAGCGTATTTTAGTGTAATTTATGTTGGAGGTTTTTAGAGATTTTTGGTGGATCATTCCAGGAATTCAGGTACAGTACCAACCGTAAGGCCGTGGCCGCCTCCTGCCCTCTTCCTTGCCTATCCCTCCCAATCTTCCCCTCCCTTCCCATCCCTCATGAGGCCACTGTTCGCTTTGCAGGTGAGGCCGCCTGGGCGAGGTGCTGATCTCAACTCCCCAGATGTTCCAAGCTCCTGGATACTGCCCGTAGAGGCGGTAATGGTAGGATCCCTCGCTGAGTCCGTGGGAAAAACCGACATGGAGGGTAAAATCGACTAAAAAAAGAACGTTTCCCTCAACTCGTTGGGCAGCAAAAGAAATCCACAATTATACGACGAGATTCTTACAGATGAAAAAGGATTACCATCGTGCAGTATTAAAGTGATTCCCCCAAAATGCACTCTGCTTGTGCAACCCTACAATGTCTATCTTTATCGTCAGGTAATGAATTTGATCAAAATGTTTCAAAATTGCTCTTATCTCTTCGAGAGAGAAAATTAAATCACATCCCCAGATGATTGCATCAAAATACATTTCATTGTCATCACCAGCTATCCTTGCATATATTTAGCGAAATGATGCGTTACTTGTGGTGTTATGCCCGATGAGACAGAACCGTTCATGAATGTAAACCAAGTTTGTTTTTATAGCATCTTTAAAACAACCACGTAATTGTAAAACTGCGACGTTTATAGCGTGTGCAAGAAGCCGAGAAAATTACTGCTTCGCCTGTTTTTACGATAAACATCATCCTACCACAAGTTAATCATACTGTAAAATCATAAATATATATAATGCTATTTACGACGTTCTCGTGTACGCCTTAAATGCAATCACTTCCTGGAAATTTTTTTGCAATCCCAAATTTTCTTTTGCCTTTACGTTTCATGTCTTTTATGCAAGTGTCAATTCATATAATATATTGAGCATTATTTCGGTGTAAGTAGCGTACGAATTAAAAATAAAAATAAGAAAAAAACGTTTCCGCGTAGGGACTCGAATCCACTGCCCTCGAATTACCGTTCTGTACTCTTTCCGCAACGCCAACCACTACGTGGAAGTCACGGCAACATAAATGGCACATACTTCGCCCGACCCGCGCCAAATATGCTATTTTTTCTAATCGCTTGGACATCTGGAGATCCTACTTCCGTCACTTTCATTTCTGGCCAAACCCTGCATATGTACCATAAATTTGGTCGAAATCAGTGAAGACGAGTAGGCACGGTCCCCTTGTTAGTAAAATACTATGGTTGAGCCTATCGGAAGCCCCAGATAGCTCACTTACTAAACAGTCTGCTATATTATAAAAGCTACACTCATAGGTTATTAGCTAACACTATCCGCCTCTTTGTCGGTAAAGACAAAGTAGTTAAAAGGGACGCGAATCCTATAACACTGCAGGGGCAGATGACCCCTTAAACCCATAAAATTATTGTCTCAGATATTCGCTCCGGTAAATACTTAAAATGTACCACCAGCCTCCAGTGGCAAATAGGAGAGTTCTCTTTTATTTGAGCAGTAGCTGTAAGTTTAACAACCAGTGGCATACATTGCTACCCGTTTTGTTATAACCACGAGTGATTTATTCCCCCAGAGCTTTCAGTCGGTCATTGTTTTAAACATACACCGCTAATATCATTATTTCAATGAACTTATCATAGAACAAGATATACTAAAGTGGCAACATGTCACTGTGAATTTTATTGAAATCGATTGTTCGTATAACACCGATGCGTTATCGGAAACAGCCAGTTAGCAAACACAAAGCGTGATGGAGAAAGAGGCAGAGACCTATAATTCTAATGCCAATATTGTACTGCAACTGCTAGGGTTAACCATCCTGGCAATTTTCTTGCGTACAGGTGAGAAACCAGTCGGCCCCGTGGTGTTGAACTAGAGTACCTGCCTCTCACCCGGAGGCCCAAGGATCGATTCCCGGCTCCGTCAGGGATTTTAGAAACCAACGTGAAGGCTGGAACCGGGTGCACTCAGCCTTGTGAGAACAATCGGGTAGCTGTCTGACAGTTAGGCAGCGCCCCGGTCACAAAAACCCAAGATTAACGGCCGAGCGGACCCGATATGCTGACTACGCGTAACCCCAAATGGCTGGGCAACCGTCGCTGGGTAGGCCTTTGACTGTAGTGCCACGGGGTTCAGTTTAAAAGTGAGAGACCACGGTAAACCACTTCAAGGATGGCTGAGGTGGGAATCGAACCCACCTCTTCCTAGTTTTGTACCAAGAGGCTGAGTGTACCCAGTTCCAACCCTCAAACTAGACTTAAATTTCATGCCAGAGCGGGAAATCCAACCGAAGGCGGCCTTCAGTTTAAAAAGCTACAACATAACGATGACGCATGTTGATTCTTTTGGGGGCTTTGCAACTTCATGGTCATATAGCCTCGTGTACTTGGGTGTGTGTACAATTTGTGTGATAAGCTGCGTAACTGTGATGTCTGTATTAGTGTGTGTATTTGTAATTAACGAAGGATTTGGGAAGGAAGCGGCCGTGGCCTTAACTCAGGTACTGTGCCCATAAATTCGGGAAGTTGCCTGTCGGAAATCCATAGCAAAGCTGGATTGCTAATTTCTAAGAGGCTCCGGCTAAAAATTCCATCAGAAATCGCTCCAACAAGGTCATCGGGAATTTACACAGTATTCTACAATTATTTATTTATTTATTTATTTATTTATCGTATGGCTTTTAGTGCCGGGAGTGTCCGAGGACATGTTCGGCTCGCCTGAGTCTGTAACTGCTTCCAGCGGACACCCTTAAGGGTGAGCTACAAGTTCCGTTCAATTTCAAGTAGTTCCAACTTTCGCCACCAGATATCAATGATACCTAGTGGTGAACGTTGGAACTTTGATAGAGCGTTCTGACGGAATCTAACCTAACAATTTTTACTTTACACAAGTTTAGTCTGTGAAAGGATCTTTTACATGCCATAAATCTATGACATGGGACCGCCGCCTTTACTTCCCCTCCGAAGGAAGGCATACTGAAGGATTTTAACGCTCTTAAAAAAATCCGACGACTTCGGCCGGGTTTGAACCCGCTATCTTGGGCACAGCAGTTCAGCATGCTACCGACTACGCCACCGAAGCCGCTGTATTCTACAATGATATTATGGATATACAACAAAGTACACTGGGGCTCAGATGAACACCTACCTGTATTCTCGGGGTCTTATAAAGGGACTTAGCTCCATCCTGAAACGGGATCCACAATACCATTGTTCCTTTTATATCTAAAATAAATCACTCGCAATACGATATAGAAAACGAACTATGTAAATTTATTGAAAATTGTAAGCGATATTTAAAATTTAAACAAATAATAACAATTCCTAAATTAATAAATTATTTAATACATTCACACGCTCTCCTCTCTAACAATACACACTCTACTGAAGTTACTATACTGTCAGTAATACAGAAATAAATTTTGAACGGCCTAAGCCTTTTACAAGTAATGAAACGTTGAACAAAAATTCCGGCGTGCTTAGCGTTCCTAAGAAGCTATTAAAACTGGCATGCGCCATGCATTGCACATCTGGTCAGTCGACCCATTCATAGATTGACACACATTCAATTAGCCGGTAAGCTGTTTCCATTCATAAAGCAGTGGCTTGCTAACAACTCTTTCCATTTTATTTAATATACTGGCCTTGAATTATAACGGGATACACTTCTCCCTTTGCATTCGCTGCGAACACGCTGCTTGCGCGAACGGTAGTTTTGTCTCAAAGTTACATTTTCTCTTTACAAAACTGGCTATATTTCTTACAATTCTCTATCAAATACACTCAAAATTTAATACAACCATCCATGCATTCCTTTGCATTGTTCTAGACCAACGGAGTTGTTCATACACACTTAATAACGTAAAACCACTCGTTCCAAAAACATTCATTCTATAATACACTACAATTCATAAACATATGATCAAATAATTATTACTAAAAGTATCCCATTAATTAAATAATTGTGAAAAGCATTTGCAAACACTACTGGCCTCTGTGGTTTAGGCAGCAGAACTCCGGCCTCTCACCGCTGGGTCCGTGGTTCAAATCCCGGTCACTCCATGTGAGATCTGTGCCGGACAAAACAGAGGCCGACAGGTTTTTCTCCGGGTACTCCGGTTTTCCCTGTCAAAATTTCATTCCAGCAACACTCTCCACTATCATTTCATTTCATCTGTCATTCATTTCATCATTGCCCCACAGGAGTGCGACAGGCTTCGGCAGCCGGCACAGTTCTTATCCTCGTCGCCAGATAGGGGCTTCATTCATTCCATTCCTGACACGGTCGGAGACTGGAAGCAGGCTGTGGATTTTTATTTACAAACACTGTATTCGTTATGTTTAACGTTGTATAACGATATCCATACGTTATATATATTAGTCTCAGCTCTCTTTCAAAATATATTTTTCTATCAAGTATATAAAATGTGATCCTCACATATAATTTCTTTATCACTCACCAATGTTAATATACTGCAACACCCTGTCATAATTGGGTTTATAGTCAATATCAGTCTAATGCGTTCAATCGCAAAGATCAAATGCACGTAGATACTCAAATCCATGTTTTAATAAAATGTTTAATAGAAGAATTAGTTAACATAAGTTGACAACATCTTTCCCAAATTATTTTCCGCTCATTAACACTCTCTTCATCACTTCTAAGTCGTAAATTCACATATATCGTAGTTCTTAACACAACGACTCCATTGCTATAATGCCACGTTCTTACCGAAAGAACTATACTTTTGTAACTTCCCTCGAATGCGGAACAACCTCGCATTAGCACAAACATTTCTCCACGTAGCCTCATATACACCCTGTATATGCTATTAAAACTCTCATCTACTATGTTGAACAATTTCTAAACACACATTAATTGTTACCAACATCTCTTCTGTAGAACTTGCATTTAAATTACTGGCATATTCATCAGCATTGTCACACTCAACTGCTGGCATACTGAACATTTCCTTCTGTTCTTAAAAGAAACCTCCATTTATAAAAGACGACCTTAGACGTATCGTGTATGACCTCCATGAGTTTACTTTATAAAATGTTACTTAATTGTCAACTAAACTGTTACATATACATTTAATAGAAATGTTATTATATTCCACCACTCTTATCTAGCTTTAAAATTACACGTCTTTGCAATGCCATGTCCACAATAGGACGTGATACCACATAATGTGTATAAATAACCCCACATGTATTTATATGTCCAATACAATTCAATCTTGACTGGGATAAACTAACTTTGAATTCCCTGTCGTATGATAAAAATTATCTTCAATAAAGGTATATCTCCTAATAAAATTAAATGACTAAAGCTCTTAGCTTTCTCAAATAAAGTAACGATTGTCAATTCCGAAATGTGTTTCCATTCTATACAAAGAATGTCTATGAGTATATGACTTCTATCATATCATGACGAATATTTATTGTCAGATCGACGTAAAGTTCATAGTAATTATGATAATATAACAATATATCAGTCGTAGTTTCTTCTGTTCTTGAAGCTTTTTCTTACAAAAAGATGCTCAAATTAAATTACTAAAAGGAATTTAATTGGCATCCACGACTAAATGTCTGCATCCTTAATTCAACATAAAATTGAAAAACGTCGAAAGTTAAAATGACTGGTCTTAAATAAGGAATACTGATTCCTTAAACAAATAAACATGTCAGTCCAAAAACTGAATCGTAGAATGTAAATGTGAAAATGATGAAAGACGATCATCTCACATGATCTTGTAGAATAAAATCATGTTACACACATGAAGTATAAATATATATCGAAACAAGGAAATACAGAAAATATGGACTAAAACGTTTGCTCTGAATGTCACTATAAAGATCTGACTACATAGGAAAATAACACTTCTACCTTATCAGACGATATCTCGATGATCTGGTTAAGTATTTGGAAAATACTTAGATGTTTCCTCAATCCAAGATACTGAGTTGGACCCCTGTCCGTTTCCTCGAACCAGCGACCTCGATAAAGAAGGAATTTCCTCTCCGGTAATCACCAATCTCCGTCTGGAATCGAACAGCAACCTCCCGTTCATAGGTCTTCCTTGTTTCCGGGTCCTCCCTGGCATATTGACAAATCTTCTTATGATGAGTCTTCCTTCTCCATCGTAGATATAGTTTAATGTCATTATCGAGTAATATTGTAGAAATATTCATATAGATGGTTTATGAAATATTTCTATAGCTCGTAGATGTTATATTAAAGTTCGTGAAATGACGTTAATACGCGAGATGTAATTGTACATAACGTCTACATTCAGAAGTATTCTGGTTAACGAAGCTACATGTTCCATCCATATATCTGCTTCAAATATGTCCCTGGCGCATAAAGTCCTTAGTTCATCATCTCAAATATGTGACAAATATCGAATAAAAATTATCGATGAACATTAGTATTTATAATGAAATAATGTTAGTATGCTGCTCCAATGTTAGTCAATCACTGTTACTCACTTGGACTTTCTTCGCTGCAATCTTGTTCCAACTAATAATGCATTACAGCTCTGCGTCCGTCACTTTTGTTATACACTTCTAAAAAGTTAATATCTTCGAAAGTATTCTGTTTGTGAGCTTAAATTTCGTAGAATAATAGTATGCGCTCTGTACTATATATATTCAAATAGCTGAAGTATAATCTCAACTAACAATGAGAAAACGCAATATCAAGTCTCTTGCGAACTTCGCCTAGTTTGTATGCACGGGGATCTCCAATATCTACCCTGCGATCGCGCTATCTCCACGAGTAGTCGAAGCACCGTACTCGGATAAAGCCTTAGGGACCTCGGTTACCCCGGAATACACCTCTACACTCTTCAAAGTTTGTAGGAATAAGAACTCGGTTGCTTGGCGTTCCCTCTCCAAGTCGAAAATCTGGCCACCATTTCTGTCTCCCACCAGAAATTTAGCGCGCACTTTAAAAATGCTTATTACTGCGTAATTCGTCCTTTCGGAAACTTTCAAAGTTCTGTAATATTTTCCTTTAATTTTCTTTTCATTACCAGTGAATAAAATATCCTTCTTAGGGCCTAAATGTAAAAATTCTCCATATAATATAGTTGAAGGTAATCCCGTTTTCAATAAGACCTCTCGTCATTGGCTGGGGGCTTATGTCCAGTGACATACATTATAACAATATTTATAATATTCCATAGCTAATTCACTGTTGCTATGTCGATTTCAAGCTTCTAGAATTTTCTATTGCGCAGCATATCACGTGATTGGAATCTCCCTGCCTGCTCGAGACACGACTTGTTTGCGTCAGGTTCCAGGATTTATATTGCCTTGTTAAATTATATCATGGGCTCGAAAAATATTCTCATTTTAGTCCCAAATAATTCGTTTTTCGGGGGCAGTACCATGCCAGGATTTGCCTGGAGTAGAATTGGGAAACCACGGAAATCCTTTTCCAGGATGGCTGAGGTAGAAATCAAACCTTCCTCTTCTCAGTTTTGCTTCACGAGGCTGAGTGTACCCCGTTCCAGTCCACATACCAGAATTAAATTTCTTGGCAGAGCCGGAAATCGAACCCGGGCCTACGCAGTGACAGCCAGGAGTGCTAGCAACTACCCAACGAGACGGACTATAATAATGATGACGTTTGAAATCATACACTGTTTCAAATCATTAGATGTGTTAGCTACTTTCGTCTTACCCCAGCTCATTTCAGTGCGTTATCTCAACTCCCTAGGCAGCACTGGAATAGAGGGCTTCTCTCTGTCAACTCTCTACGTAGAAGCTCCATAGATACTACGCCTATCCGGAAATTAAGTTTCACTATTTTTCAAATAAAAATATAACAGAGTTATGTGAAAAACTTTATTGATCTATTATTTGACGTGATCACCACCAGAATTAAGTCACTTGTCATATCGTGCGATCTGAAATCTGCCGCTGAGAATGGAACCAGCGTGTGAGATTCATCTTCACCTCACTAAGCACCTGTTGTTCAAGAAAGTGAGTACCTTGTGGGTGCCAGAAAACCTGGTGGTGATTATATACTTTGCTGTATCTGTTGCCAAGTTTTTCATCATCATCATCATCATCATCATATATTATTTCAGTAGTATGCATCCCTCCTGCGGCGCTCACAAAAAGCCGATCGTGAAAAATGAGCATTCAAATGAAAGAGAATATACATTACCAGTGACTCAATGCAATCTAATTTCATAAATATCTATAATTTCTTTAAAAAATATCTTTTAAAAAACTGTACGAAGTGTGCGATTTGCAGTTATTGTTGCTGCAGGAAGACACGCTCCATAATTGGTGTCCATTTCATATTTTGGCCGCTGTGACGCCTGTTTCCTGTCATTTTAACACTCTGAGGTCTTTCCTTTATCATTTTGCATCGATTTCAGAAACAGTATGTGTACGTTTTCAGAATCAGTAGGCTAAATCAATGGATTGGGTACTCAAATCGAATAACCGGCGTGTGTTACTGCTAAGCTTTCAATCAATGGACTCAGCACAAACATGATTTAAGCTCATCCGTCTAAGCAATTGATTTATTATAATCCAGGTTTGTTAATATGCCACGATATAGGATTTTCTTCCACATTCTAATTCCATAAATATCGTTTTTTGTAAGAATTGTGCTTTTTGCAAATACTGTTGCTCTAACATGCTGCAATTCTAAGTAGTCGTCTAAAACCTTAAAACATTGAACGTTAATTCTCTAACAGTTTTTCTTCTATCTGATTTTCAGAATCAGTAAATCAATGGATTGGGTACAGGTTTTTCTTCTGCAATCTAATTCCATAAATATAGATTTTTGTTAGAAGTGTGCTTTTTGCAAATACTGTTGCTGTATCATGCTAGAGTTAACGTCTACAACCTTAAAACTATCATCATCATCATCATCATCATCATCATCATCATATAGGCCTCATAAATTAGCAGTGAAGAATTGCATTCTAATTTCATAAATATCAATTTTTGTAAGAAGTGTGCGATTTGCAAATACTGATGCTCTAACATGCCGCAATTATGAGTTGTCGTCTAAACCCTTAAAACTATTAAACGTTAATTATTTTACAGGTTTTTCTTCTGCATTCTAATTTCATAAATATCGATCATTTCGCATGGTTTTCTGAAACAGTAAATCAATGGATTGAGCACTCTAAATCGTATAACCGGCATGTATTACGGCATCTAAAACCTTAGAAATATTAAACATTAATTCTTTTACGGGTTTTTCTTCTATCATTTCCCATGGTTTTCATAATTACTAAATCAATGGATTGGGTACTCAAATCGTATAATTTCATAAATATCGAATAACCGATGAGTGTTATGATGATCCAATTTTCAGTGATTGCATTCTTAAGTTACGGAACATACAACTTGCAATTCTGACTGAAATGTATCGAATAACCGGTGAGTGTTACGGCTAATCTCTCAATCAATGGACTCAGCACAGAAATGGAATCAGCAGTGACGAATTGCATTTTAATTTCATAAATGTCAAAGAAAGAAACCAGCCACATCTCGCTCTCAAGCTGACGCTCCACTCGGGAAAGCGAAAGCACCCCTGTAGGTAACGTGCAAAGGAGTTTAGCGCTGATCGTTGCACTTAGGAACAAGGAAGCCTCACTGTAAGCGGGGCGTGAAGAAGTTTTCCAACGAGGGCTGCCCTGATAAGGGAGAAGGACGCTTCTCAGCCAAGAAGTTAAAGCAGGAAATCTTGGCCAAGATGCTTTTATAAAAATCGAATAACTGGTGTGTGTTATGATGATCCAATTTTCAGTGATTGCCTTTAAGTTAGAGAACGTAGAACTTGGAATTCTAACTGAAATGTAAACAGTGTTCTATAATCATTTGGATGAAATGAAAACATAACAATCTTTCTCCTTAAGTCTCTCATTATAAACCTATTAGAAAATGTGTGGTTTATGAACAAGCGAGATTTTCTAATTTCATAAATGTCTATAATTTATACGAAGTGTGCGATTTTCAGATACTGTTGCTGTAGGAAAATAATTTCCATAATTGCTGTCCACTTCATATCTTAGCCGCTGTGACGCATGTTTAGTGTCATTTTCACATTCTGAGATCTTTCCTTTATCATTCTGCATGGATTTCAGAAACAGTAAATCAAAGGAATGTGTACTCAAATCGTATAATTTCATAAATTAGCGGTGACGAATTGCATTCGAATTGCATAAATATCATTTTTTGTAAGAAGTGTGAGATTTGCAGATACTGATGCTCTAACATGCTGCAATTATGAGTTGTCGTCTAAACCCTTAAAACTATTAAACGTTAATTTATTTTACAGGTTTTTCTTCTGCATTCTAATTTCATAAATATCGATCATTTCGCATGGTTTTCTGAAACAGTAAATCAATGGATTGAGTACTCTACATCCTATAACCGGCCTGTGTTACGGCGTCTAAAACCTTAGAACTATTAAACATTAATTTTTTACAGGTTTTTTCTTCTATCATTTCCCATGGTTTTCAGAATTACTAAATCAATGGATTGGGTACTCAAATCGTATAATTTCATAAATATCGAATAACCGATGAGTGTTATGATGATCCAATTTTCAGTGATTGCCTTCTTAAGTTACGGAACGTACAACTTGCAATTCTGACTGAAATGTATCGAATAACCGGTGAGTGTTACGGCTAAGCTCTCAATCAATGGACTCAGCGCAGAAATGGAATCAACAGTGACGAATTGCATTTTAATTTCATAAAAATCAAAGAAAGAAACCAGCCACCGCACGCTGTCATGCTGACGCTCCACTCGGGAAAGCGAAAGCACCCCTGTATGTAACGTGCAAGGACGTTTAGCGTTGAGCGCTACACGCAGGACAAGGATAGCACCCCTGAAGTAACGTGCAAAGGAGTTTAGCGCTGATCGTTGCACTTAGGAACAAGGAAGCCTCACTGTAAGCGGAGCGTGAAGAAGTTTTCAAACGAGGGCTGTCCTGACCGTCCTGATAAGGGAGAAGGAGGATTCTCAGCCAACAAGATAAAGCAGGAAATCTTGACCAAGATGCTTTCATAAATATCGAATAACTGGTGAGTGTTAAGATGATAGAATTTTCAGTAATTGCCTTCTTAAGTTACAGAACGTACAGCTTGGAATTCTAACTGAAATGAAAATGGTGTTCTATAATCAGTTGGTTGAAATAATAACATAACCTTTCTCCTTAAGTGACTCATTATAAACCTATTGGGGAAAGTATAGCTTATGAACATGTGAGATTTCTCGCACGGGTCCGCTAGTATAACTATATTTTTTATATAAATAAAGGGGGAATGTGTATTACTGGATGACCCCATAGAATTGCATACAAGTTTCTCCACGGCGGACTATCCAGAGGCTACGAAATTGAAATGAACTGCAGTTCCATTGATAGCATTATTATACTTTACCTTGAATGTCTTCTTGATTCTGATCTTGAATACTTTGCTGGTCTTTCGTACGTCGAATTTCTTCACTCTTGCTACAACAACTGAAACATACAGAAAAGTATTATTTTCAGTTTTCTTAAGTATTCAAAAATATTGCTTATGTCTATCTCAACATGTTAAGTGTTCCTTCTAGGAGCCTAATTACTTGGCCAGCGAATTGCTTTTTTGATGATATGGGAATAATTACGAGTATGATTCCGTGGGAACAGAGACAGAGCAAACTGAGGGCCACATGTGGTGTGATCGTTGCTTTAAGGGGCGGAACATCGAGGTCGTCTGCTCTATGATGTGGGTGATTACTGCCATTTTAGCCTACTTTCGATTTTAGCAAAAAATTAAAGTAGACGTATGAGATCTACACAGGGCCAAAAATTGTGTGTATGTCGGTGTGTGTGTTTGTGTGTGTGTGTGTGTGCACTCAGCATGTCTGTCCCCCTATCAATTCAAACACGGTGAAACCGAATTGAAAGAAATTTGGTGCAGAGGTAGCACTAGTAAATGGCACCTCAGTGTCATGTTTTATATCACCGCCATCTTGATGGAAAAGTAATGGCGGCCACCCAAATTTTCAAAGTTTAATTCAAATTACGATTAACTTAATCATCTAATCTCTACAACATACCTTCATGAGGGAAGCGTCTTTTGACCAAACTACAAGGTCATCAGCCCAATAGTTTGCAGATGGCGGTCATGTATATGTACAAATCGATTCCCCCTATCAATTCAAACACAAAGAAACCCAAATCAAACCACCTTTGGTACAGAGGTAGCACTAACAAGGGACAATTCAGCGTCATGTTCTATATTGCCGTCATCATAACAAAAACGAAATGGCGCCCACCCAAATGTTCTGTGCTTAAATCAAATTACGGCTAGTCTAATAATCCGATCTCTACCAAATTGTGCAACAATATACCTTAATGTGGGGAACGTCTTTTGTCAAAACTACAAGGTCATCAGCCAAATAGTTTCAAGGTGGTGGATGTATGAATCATGCAAGTATTATAGCCTAACCGTAACTTACGATACAACAAGGCCTGGTCTCAAAAATTCAGCTTATCGTACATATGGAGGTTTAAACTGTCCTCAAGGAGGTGTCCAGTAGGATATTAGCCTATTATAATAGAATATGTACCGTAGAAGTGACTTAGCAGGTCCGATTGACCATGCCATATCGTTGTGGGTCCGTGCCGTCCCGTTGACAAAATGGCCGCTATTTGTGCTCGTAAATCCATAATTGCGTAAGGTTATATCCTTTTAGGAATGTACAGAACGAAATAATATATATTTAGTATCAAATGGTTTATAGAAGCGCCAGAAAACGCTAATGAAATTGTTGATTTCAACACAAAATATGATACATTTTTTTTATTTAGTCAATTTACCCTCTAGGTTGGTCGTTCCCGCGGACTAAGCGAGGGAACTTACCACTACCGCCTCAATTGGGCAGTGTCTTGGAGCTGGGAACATCTGGTCGGGATGGATACAACTGGGGAGCTGTGATCAGCACTTCGCCCAGGCGGCCCCACCTGCAACGCGAACAGGGGCCTCATGAGGGATGGGAAGGGATGGAAGATTGGGATGGATAGGCTAGGAAGAGGGAAGGAGGCGGCCGTGGCCTTACAGTAGGTACCATCCCGGCATTTGCCCGAAGACGAAGTGGGAAACCACGGAAAACCACTTCGAGAATGGCTGAGGTGGGAATCGAACCCCCTCTACTCATTCGGACCACCCGAGGCTGAGTAGACCCCGTTCCAGTCCTCATACCACTTTTCAAATTTCGTGGCAGAGCCGGGAATCGAACCCAGGACCTCCGGGGCGGCAGCTAACCATGCTGACCGCTACGCTACGGAGGCGACTCAAAATATGATACAGTTGTACTAAAAACGTAATTTACATTGTACACACATCAAAAAAAGTTTTGCATCACCTCGGTTCCAAGAGTTCCGGAACCTTTAAATACAAAGGGAATAGAGATCAACACAAACAACATTTCAGCTCGTTTTATTGCTCATGAGACCCACACATTGCATGTTGTACCATCATACAGCTAGACTTTCAGCATTTGTGGTCCAGATTGCAGTACACACCACTACCTCGAATACCCAGTAGCACGTCCTCTTGCATTGATGCATGCCTGTATTCGTCGTGGCATACTATCCACAAGTTCATCAAGACACTGTTGGTCCAAATTGTCCCACTCCTCAACGACAATTCGACGTAAATCTCTCAGAGTGGTTAGTGGGTCAAGACGTCCATAAACAGCCCTTTTCAACATATCCCAGGCATGTTCGATAGGGTTCATGTCTGGCGAACATGCTGGCCACTGTAGTCGAGCGATGTCGTTATCTTGAAGGAACGCATTCACAAGATGTGCACGATGAGGTCGAGAATTGTCGTCCATGAAGACAAATGCCTCTCCAATATTCTGCCGATATGGGTGCACTATGGGTCGGAGGATGTCATTCAGGTATCGTAAAGCCGTTTCGGAGCCTTCCATGACCACCAGTGGCGTACGTCGGCCCCACATAATGCCACCCCAAAACATCAGGGAACCACCACCTTGCAGCACTCGCTGGACAGTGTGTCTAAGACGTTCAGCCTGACCAGGGTGCCTCCAAACACGTCTCCGACGATTGTCTGGTTGAAGGCATATGCGACACTCATCGGTGAAGAGAACGTGATGCCAATTCTGTGGGGTCCATTCAGCATGTTGTTGGGCCCGTCTGTACCGCGCTGCATGGTGTCGGGGTTGCAAAGCTGGACCTCGCCATGGACGTCGGGAGTGAAGTTGCGCATCATGCAGCCTATTGCGCACAGTTTGAGTTGAAACACGACGTCCTGTGGCTGAACGAAACGCATTATTCAACATGGTGGCATTGCTGTCAGGGTTCCTCCGAGCGGCAATCCGTAAGTAGCGGTCATCCACTACAGTAGTAGCCCTTGGGCGGCCTGAGCGAGGCCTGTCATCGACAGTTCCTGTATCTCTGTACCTCCTCCATGTCCGAACAACATCGCTTTGGTTCACTCTGAGACGCCTGGAAACTTCCCTTGTTGAGAGCCCTTCTTGACACAAAGTAACAATGCGGACGCGATCGAACTGCGGTATTGACCTTCTAGGCATGGTAGAACTACAGACAACATGAGCAGCGTACCTTCGTCCTGGTGGAATGACTGGAACTGATCGGCTGTCGTACCCCCTCCGTCTAATAGGCCCTGCTCATGCATGGTTGTTTACATCTTTGAGCAGTTTTAGTGACATCTATGAACAGTCAAAGGGACTGTATCTTTGATACAATATACACAGTCAACGTCTATATGCCGGAGATCTGGGAACCGAGGTGATGCAAAACTTTTTTTGATGTGTGTATTATAGTACCGCGTCCGTGGCGCAGTGGAAGCGACCTAGGCTCATAGTCTGGGGTTGCGTGGCTTGAATCTATGTGGGTTCAATTTTTTTACTTCGTTTTCTTTGTATTTATTGATTCATAACTACTCACATGTTAGTGTTAAGCATATAAAGTGTGTATTTGCAACGAAAATAGTATATTATATGCTGTACTCATAACACCACATATTTTAACACTCGAATAGAGCGATTAAAATTCTTTGTCCTTGATCCGCGGTAGAGTCTATTGTTGTTGTTATTTTTGTTGTTGATTCTTTAGGGGTTTTGCGGAATCATGGTCTTGTAGCCCCGTGTACTTGGGTGTATGTAGAAGTTGTCTGATAACCTCTGTCACTGTGAGGTCTGTAGGCTTACTAGTGTGGGTACTTCTACACGAGGAAGGATTTGGGTAGGAAGCTGTTGTTGTTGTTGTTGTTGTTTCGTTTATGATGCATGGACATCATGGTCATTTAGCCCCGTGTAATTGGGTGAGTGTTAATTTTTGTCCCATAACCCGAGTTATTGTAATGGCTGTATTAGTGTGTGTTTATATAATTCATGTGAGGATTCAATCAATCAACGTATAATATCAGTATAGCACGTTGTATTTCAACAAGCTACTACAACCAACATTCAATTATACTCCTTGGAAAGGACAAAGAGTTATAACTAAACCCATGCATTTAGGAGAAAGTAGGCTATATGTTCTTTACTGAACATCTTGTTAATACTGCTACTGACAAACTAGAAACAAGAAATGGAAAAACAATTTGAATGAATAAAGGAAAATAAGTAGGCGGGAAATGCCCTCAACCCTCGAAAAATGAAGGTTGAGGCACCTGTAAGAAAGTAGAGCCATGAGAGGCAGGAAGGAAAGGGCAGAGGGTCCACTCCAAAGTGGAAATGGAACTAGCCCAGGAGTCTCACCAACCACCATCAGTGTGTAGCCCACTTAGAGTCACTATGCGTGATAGGCTACATCCACTCTGACTCTGACAATAGGCAGCTGTTGTTGTTGTTGTTGTTGTTAAATCGTATTAGGGGGTTAGGTCATGTTTCGTTATCAGCCCCGTGTACTTGGTTATGACGTTCAGTTTGTCTAATAACCTGTATTCCTGTGGTGACAGTGTTAATGCTTGTAATTGTAATAATTATATTCGGGGATGGGGTAGGTGCTCGAGACTTGAAATAGGGTACTGTCTTGGCATTTGCCGAAAGGGGGAAAACCACACTCAGGATAGCCGCAGTCAGCACCGGGTATCAAACCTCTGATCTCTGGATTGTTGCAGCTCCCCATCGCGGCTAATAGGCAGGGGATACCGTGGACAAAACAGAGGAGGTCTGGAGAAATGAGGGTATCTGGAAAGAGAAGACAAGGGAGAATTAAGGAGGCGATCCTTTTGCTATGGCAATGGCTCAGAAATTGACGTTTGGGGGATCGCCCTAGACCACGGATACCCAACATCCTCTAGTTTCAAAAAGTTTTAAATGATGCTACGATGATGAAATTTTGCTCTGAAGGACTTATGAACTACAGATCTGTACGTGATACACTGTGCCACGTACAGATGTGCCAAGATGTTTGGCAAGCTGCATCATCCAGAAATGAAACGATAAATCCCATTACTGACAGTGGACTCCCTGTCGCTCCAGGAACATTTAGTGGGACGGTACATTGTTTCAAGTTCCGAGGCAACCACCAGGCTTACAACAAGGATATTCCTAATCCCTGAATATAGCAACTACTAAAAATAGTATACTGACACAAGTCTCCTTATTTATGCACTGTTAATTGCTGACTGACTATGCCTGAATTTGATCCGGGATATCTGGTTCAGAAGGCAGGCTCCTGCTCAGCTCGACCGAACACAAGACTAAAGGACCTTGAACTGAAAGACCACAGATAGAGATAGTGGTCAACCCAAATTCGCTAGAAAGGAGCAAAATGGACCCAGCTCATTAATCCCTTGCTATCGCTAATGCCTGAACACCAACCATTAGTTCCGTAGCTTAACTCAACTCATCATTCCACATTCCAGGTTTCATTAGTCTGTGCCTCGCCCATTTAGCCAAATATTTGAGAGGTAGGATAAAGTATGGATTAATTATAGACCACATCTACGTACAAAATGGGTTAATCTCAAGAAATACATTCACATTGTCTTCGGCAATTATATTTACACCCGGAGAAGGAGATCAACTGAGATAATTTTGTGGTGTTAATTAATATCAAACAAAGCCTTCTTCGGCTTGGATTTTGGTGAGGATCATGTCTTACAACTGTAAGTTGAAAATCTTTAGTCGGTCAACACAAATTACTTTACATTTCAAATGCCATTCAGGCAAACCGCGAAGCCAAAAGGTTTAAATCACTTAATCAGGAATTCAGATAACGCAATTTGGTTCAACAAAGAATGCTTAAAACTAAAATTAATATCAAATTACGTAAATTTGTGTTGGCCGACTGAAGAGTTACAACCAACAGTTTGTACAGGCAACACTGAAAAAATGACTTCAAAACTTTACGTGTCTTATCAAGACGACGACATAGGCCTACTGTGTACATTTCCAGCTTACTCTTGTACGTGTTTGATCAGGTATCGCCTTGGATTAGTTGACAGGAAAATCCAGGATGATGTGAGATCTCACTTGTTTGTAGAGCGCATGTCCTGTTTGCCCACCTCAAACCTGTTAGATTAGAACGAACGCCTCAGGCTTGCGATTGTTCCTCTCGACAAACGGCATTGGCGTCAGTACTCGTTCCCCTCTCCTTACAGAGTCGGAGTGCCCATTAGTCATCTTTCTATTTATAACTAATACTTTTCAGTACACTTTTTCTTGAGATTTACTCTATTTTTTAGTCCTAATCGAGTAATTTGACTGTTAATACGAAAACGCACATATTTTTAAAACACAAACGGAAGTATGAAAATTACTCAAAAAGCATATTTGCTTATCATACATTAACCACTAAAAACTACAGTTAGTGGTGCTTAAGGACACCACGTACATTAATTAATACCAATACACGATGAAAAAGTCTATTTTTGTGGCATCACTTTACTAAGTATTTTCTGGGTTTATGCTAAAGGTACAGCTATGATTCTTGTAACATATAAGAAGCGGTATATTCTGAGCTGCTTTTTGACCATGTAGTGCTACTTTGCTTTTATAGGATGTGTGAAATGAATACAAATTTGGACAGTTACATTTTCAAAAAATTTTTGTATAAGTTGCTTCAGGTACATATTTCTCAGTTGTTTTCCAATCAAATACTCTCAAATTTTGTTCACATACTTGGAATTAATCATGTCAGATGAGTAACTACTTTGTTTCATTATTATTGGGACAAAATACAAGAAAAAATCCGAACTCTTTCTTCTTAAATTTATTCAAAAATATGTATCAATTTTTCTCTCCCCAATCCATGCCAACTATGTTTTGGAAGTAAAAATAGATTAACATTCAAGTACTCCATTAGGCAAGTTAATGTAAAAAAATAGCCCTCTATCTTAAATGGTTTCCTAGTTATTGGTATCTAAACATGAAAAATGAGTATTAACGGAAAACAGCCGGCAAAGTTAAAAGTGTATTATTCAGAGCATGGGACGCTAATTTTTAAAAACTAATTTAAGGTAGTTGTAGACATCAAACCCCCAACAAACTATATATATTCGGATTCAGAAAAGAATGAAGAATTTTATGGCGCCAAAATCAAAAAATCGATTTTTTCATCATGCAAGAGTACGTGGTGTCCTTAAATTGCTAAACTAAAATTTATTTATTTATTTATTTATTTCAGCAATGCTCAGTTATAAGAACCATTATCAAGTAATGAGTGTACTTCACATAGAGTTCCTTCTCTTACCAATATTTCGATGTTAATTTTACATTTTTCTCTGCCAGCCACTTCTAAACAATGTTTGACAATCAGCTCTCACCAAAGTTGGCATTGCAGTAGCTCTCCTGGGGGTGGGTGAGCGCACAGGAACAACCCTCAGTCACCGTCAAGGTCATCAGCATGAGCACCACCGTCACTGCAACGGCGAAAACCACCCTCTGCATCGTCCTGTAAAACAAATAAAATAAAATATATAAATAAATAATCAAGCAAACTTTGATTTGAAAGAAATTAATGTACCCAGTAGCTCAGTCGAGCACGTTAAGTTACCCTCTATCGCTCTTTTACTACCATGGGAAGCTGACATTGTTAAGGGAGCAAGCAGCAAGTAACCAAGCGACTGATCGTAGATTATACGGTCAAACATCAATTCTCCTCGATTTTCCTTAATTTCACTCAGTCCTCCAAGGGACCCAAAAATGAGTTCCTCAACTCCGCTCAGGCTTTGGTAAGGGGTCGGCAAAGGGGTTATCCCCAATGACGTAAACAAATGTCATAACCCTCCTGCTCACATACCAAGGACCGGGTCAAACACCTTATGCAGCGCATGAGTGAATTCTTGAATGCAGCTGATTTTTCCGTTCTAGGCTGGAAAACAGTATTTTCAGCATCCGCAGCTGATATCGAAAGCATATTTTTAGGTACAAATTATACACCTATTATTATCTAAATTTAATTTTATAATGTCTGACTAGGTTAAAAAACATACTAACCTTTATTTATGCACATGTTAAAAACAATGCATAAAATTTGTATAAAAAATAGAAAACTTGGCAGACTTATTTAAAAGAATATTATGATAAATTTTAAATCACTTGTATTTTCTGCCATATAAGTTATAATGTGCCAAAATGCGAGCAAGAGGGTTATGACATTTGTTTACGTAATTGGGGATAACCCCTTTGCCGACCCCTTGCCAAATCCTGAGCTGAGTTGAGGAACCCATTTTTGGGCCCCTTGGAGGACCGAGTGGAATTAAGGAAAATCCAGGGGAATTGATGTTCGTCCGAGTGGAATTGATGCCCGCCCGATTATACGAGTAGTATACAGTAAACGCTTCTTGAATGAACGACTTATTAATTACTTCCTGTCTTCACGTACAATTGATAACATCAGTCTGTGGTTGAGATTTTAAATACAACTAGCGGACCCGTGCGAGAACTCTCGCATAATGGGTTGTGTGCGCCCCATGTGTACAGACTATCCGCCCGGTGCTAGTGCTATGCGGGCTGTACGCGCAACTGTTCTGGCAGCGTCTATCGTCTTGTTTATTTGTTTACAAATACTTTCTAAACAAAAAATATATATTTTCAAGAAAGGCAAGATTTTTCCTGCACTATTGAGACGATTTGGAATATTTTGGTACAAACCACACCTTCTAACTCCCTCTGGTTTGGGAGCTTGAGTTTTGTGAAACATACACCTTAGCGTATTATATAATAAGATTTTCATGGATATGTGCAACATGTGCCTACTCCGCAAGTAGCTAGCTCATCAGTTGCTCTAAAATTGCAGGTATTTCACCACTAAGTAGCAGCGTGGAGCGAGGTGAGTGGAGGAATTACCTACTTCAGGAAAAGAGCAACGGACCTGGTCCATGTGATGTTGGTGTAGTGGCAATATAACCATTTAATATTTAAAAGATATATGGACGTACAATTTTATTTTCACAACACTCCGTTTAGGCTATAGTTGAGAGACTATTCTGAACATGATAGATTTAACAGTTTCCGAGACGATCCTATACGAGAACAGTATCGATTGATGTATTCGTAAGCGTCCCCTGAGGCGAAGCCGAGCCAATCACCGAGAGGGAATTGACCACTTCAACCTTCTGTGAGAGTAATTGATTATCTGACTCAGATGTAACACGTGATCTGAACTTAGACAACAAACGCTTAAGACAATGTGCCCAGGTTTTTATCCGCTAGAGTTATCACTAAAGTTCGGATGTTAAGGAAAAATCTTATTTTTTTCCTGAGCTCATTTTACCTGAAATCTGAAAAATAAGTTTGAATGACGGGTCCCTGACCACGTTTAAAGCAATTTGATGTTGCCTATAAATGCATATTTCGGCCATTTTTATTGTTTTGGTCATATTTGGTCATATTTGGTTATAATTTCAGCATTTTTGTTTTAAATTTAGGCGTCGTTAACAAGGTACGTTTTATCTGCGTCGAGTTTCAAACGCAGGATTTCCGTCTAGTGTAGTAGATACAGTATATTTTTCATTCTTTTCCCAAAACAGCCAGATAGCAGGTTTAGAAGACTTGATTCCAAGAAGGCGCTCTTCTACGGACGTCTTTTAGCACATATTTCTGGACAATTTAGATTGCGACACTGAACGCATGAGGTCAAGGAACATGACGATAGTGTGCTTCCACTTTCAATAGGATGTCACTCCAGTAGATATATTTAGCTCAGAAGCAATTAGCAAACAAGGAAATGCCATGTTCTGTCTTTTAGGAAAACCGAGCAAGAACTACATCTCAAGGATATGATAATGAATAAATGTTGAAAATTTTAATGTACTGTAGCTCTCTGTCAGTTTGTATAATTAAATGTGCCTGGTGTATTATCGCTGATCATGTTTTGGCACTTAAGACGTTTACTGTATGTTAGTGATACTCTACCTATCCCAAAAAATCATGTCATATTTCATAGTTTTTAGGTCATATTTTATAGTTTTTAGGTCATATTTAGCTAGTTTTTAAGGCATATTTGCTTGCATATTTTGTACTTCTTTAGGGCTTAAACTTCCGAACCCTAGTTATCACAATATTGGAAAAGGAATTATATCTTCTAATCTCTCTTCACCATAATCCAGTAAGTTGCTTCTGTACTTGTCATTCTATCACTTAAGGGCTATGTCAGCAACCCCATGTGATAAACTAGAATGCATTTACTGTAGAATCTGCCTCGCTGCTCCACCCATTACAACAACAATAACAACAATCTGCCAGATAGACTGTGTTATTGTGGTATCTGTATGAGTGTATGCCTATTTGGGACTAGGATCGGGACGGAAATGGCCGTGGCCTTGGTTAGTGGATGATGGAAACCTCTTCAAAAACTTATACAGGATATTCACAGAAATCTGTTTTTCAGAGATTTAACGCAAACAAATTAAAATATGCTGGCGTGGCTTTAAATAATATGGAGTACGTTAATTCCACCATTCACTGGCATGTTATTGATGCAGTAATAATCTATATATATATTAAGTATCGTTTTTGTCCGTAAGTTTGTCTGGGATTGGCCCCTAAACAGCACCAATCTTATGGAGTTTTCAGGAAAGGCTTACCAATATCTTGTGACCAGAGCTGGCTAAGTATAATAGGATATCGAGGACACGGGGGATTTATACTTCAATGTCTGCCATAAAAATTATCAGGAATATTGGGGTACACCTGACATTTTGTTGACATAGCAACAGAAATTACATGTTCAGGCTTTTCTATTTCCCACAGTATGGTGTGACTTTATTTGAGGTGCCTAGAATCAAAACCCGCCAAATCCATTCCTTCACTTTTTCGGCAAAGTGGCAAAAACTGTCACAAACGAACCAATACCCAAAACGAAATACTTTTTTCACTAAAAAATTAATGAATTCTTTTTAAAAACAGTGACGAAGTACGAAGCTGATCCCCGATATAGTTAAAAATGTATGTAGAAAATATAGGCCTAAAGCAATAATTCGGATTTGTCGGGGTTTGTTATTAAGATTTGGATTTGGTAGGTTTTGATACCAAAGAGCCCTAATACATTTGAAGTTGCGAAGAGATTGTAGAAACTGCGTAAGCTTTATTCAGAAATTAATATTTGAATGAAAGTTAACTAAATGTAGGTTATAAAATTTAAAAAATCGTATAATTTTTGTGTTTTGTTGATGTTGTTATTTTAAGGGGCAGTTGTGCTTTATTAGAATAAACAGAGAAAGAATAAAACTCATATTACCCATTCAAGATTTGATTGCCGCTGAGTGTGGCTGTGCCAGCGTTTATGTTTATTGTAGCATGAGCTCTGCGGGGCGAAGCGGAGGACACAGCGATGACAGAGTGCAATCTGCACATAGGTCACGCTGCATTGCGTCAGATAAGCGTCACAGGAGCTCATGTCACCATGGACAGTTAAATCCAAAACTGGAGCTGAGTCATATCCTACACGCGCAACTGTACCTGTCAACGAAGCAAGCTGACGTGTGACACAATTACATACAGAGTAGTTCACATCTCCACCGCCGGCAATCAATTCCTGAAAGGGTAATAATACTGTACAGTAAATAACCCCTGGCACTACAGCCCGTGAAGGGCCTAATCCCCAGCCATTTGGCCTGCAGATATTGGGGTGCCGCATGACCAGCGCATCGGGTCCCCTCGGCCGTTAATCTTGGTTTTCGTGATCGGGGCGCTGCCTCACTGTCAGTTACTCAATTGTCCTAACGAGGCTGAGTGCACTCCGTTCCAGCCCTCACGTCAGTTTCCAAAATCCCTGACGGAGCCGGGAATCGAACCCGGGGTCTCCGGGTGAGAGGCAGGCGCGCTACCCCAACACCACGGGGCCGGCAATACTGTAGCCTACAGTACTGAACAATAATAAGGAAAAGCGTCAAATTAAATTCATATTCAATTACTATGGTTCAGGACTTTAGAGACAAAACTATCGTCATTCAACTATTAAATCACATTCTTTACTGGAAGTTATAGCTACACAATTTCTGTTTCTACCTCATCCTCAATAGTAGTTTCTCAATCATCATCATTCTCTTCGTGTTCGCCACGACTTTGCAGATTGCAATAAAACTGCAGCTCTACATTTTCCCTCCATCTTTCTCCAGAATGCTTCGAAAGCAGTCTCGAAACATCTTTCACTTCTTGTGCCTGAAGGACAGTCCCTCTGTTTATGGCTTCTGGCTTTACGTGAGTCATATCAAAATCAGGTTTCGTGACACGTTTGTGTTCGCAAATGTCAGTTCTGTGGAAAACATCACCCAGACCAGAATGTTATTGTTCTTCTCGTTCTTTGTCAAAATTATCCAAAACAAATTATTATCAGAAAGTACAACAACATAAACCATTCTAATCACGTCAGCAGGGGTACATTCTCCGACTAATGCACGTAGGTAAAGAGTACACACTTCGCAATGCATCATGGAAGGTAAGATGGCGGATTTGGGTGCTCCTATTGGCTGATGTGGATGTGGCGGGTTTTGTGACCAAAAATGGCGAAACTGTCGTTGGACTTGGCGGATATTGCAACTAAGCCTCAAATTTGACTTCGTTTTACAGTAGGATGTAGCGGGTTTTGGAACAAATGAATAGTTTTAATGAATTCAGCGCAGCAAAAGCTATATGAAACAATGCTTATCTCAATTTTCATAAAATATGGATTTGGCGGGTTTTGATTCTAGGCGCCTCATTTATTAACTTTTCTATGAAACCAGGCGTCATGGGAAGGAAGCTGTTTTTGTTGGCTTTGCTGCAGGATAGGACACGAGGCAGTTGTATAGCCTACATTCCACTGCAGACAAAGTGTTGAGCCGTTCTTGTAAATGAGAAATCCCTGAGGCGGGCCTTAGGAAGAGGGTGTTGCTCTCACCCTTTACAAGGTCGATAAATAAAAGGGATTTAAAAAATCTTGTCTTATTTTGAATTATCTTTCCAAAGCGATAAAGGTCACGTCTCCGGGAGAAAATATCATTTTGTCGTCCTAAGACGCCAAAATAATTTTCGCGACAAGTTCGTGACACTCTTCGTGTAATACCAACTAGCATGTTATACCAAACATGATCGCAGTAAATGAATACAATTCAGTAAAATGTATTATTTAATTCTGTAGAAACAACACGCATTACCGTATAGCCTAGGAGCTTTATTCTAAGTTGTCGTGGTTCACTGGATGAAGCCATTGGTTGTCTCACTCCCAGCAATACAAACAGATGTGCTTCTGATGTCAGACAGCTTAATACTGCTCACTTCATTAAGTTTTATGCGACATTTGTGGTATTCAAAGCATCAAAAAGAGTACATTCACTCTCAACTAGACATTTCGAGTGTTTGTTCTTTAATCTGATTGTGTAGGTACTGGGGGTTTACATTATGTCTTCAACGGCATGTGGAGGCTCCACAGTTAATTTTAATCCCTGCCCCGAGCAACGTCGGGTAGAAAGTAATGCCAGTAATCTAATTTACAGGTGAATCAGCTGCCCCTAATAATATTTTTTTGTGCAGCCCAACTAACGTGTGTTGCCAGGAAGGTCGATATTTCTCTGCTTGCATCCCGTACTTATAGACTACACTGCAAGCCTATCCCGCAAACGATACTCAACACTAATATTTTCCCCTCGTATTAGTCTGTACTTACAATGAGGGAAAAATAATAGTGGTTAGTATCGTTTGCGGGATATGCATGCTGTACATTAGTAACATACGGGATGCAAGCAAAGAACTATCGACCTTCCTGACCACACGCGTTTGTTCGGCTGCATAAAGCAATATTATTAGGGGCAGCGGATTCACCTGGTACGTATATATCGGGTGGTTTGCCAGCCCCTTGCGATCCAGTTGTATTACATGTATTACAATATTCTGAAATATATCGGTCCCTCTCACTAAACCGAGGTAATAGAACGAGATGTGTGTTTACGGGTTAGAAGACAGCAGGAATCGTGAGCGCCACTATTAATTCAGTATGGGTACCTTGAATGAACCCGTAAAACGAACACAGTTACGCAGAACACGTACTTTAAAACAGGAGGACTGAGAGCAGGTATTGTATAGACTGGGAAGTGCGCACTGCAGGTTAAGCGTTGCAGTAGCTCACATATTAAGTGCGCGGTAGGATGTGGGATAGTTGACAGTGCGCGAGGGTTCGAAGGTTCAAGTCCCATGCAAGTACGTTTTTGTAACTTGCAGTTGTCTGGGATGTGGCAAGGTTGCATACCTAATAGTTTTCCCAGACTAATTTGTTTATTTGGCCCTGTAAATGACCGTGTCACCGCGGAGGCCCGGGTTCGATTCCTGGCTCTGTCACGAAATTTAATTCTGATCTGAGGGTTGGAACGCGGTTAACTCAGTCTCGTGGGGCACACAAACTGAGTAGAGGCGGGTTCGCTTCCTGCCTCAGCCATCCTGGAAGTGGTTTTGCGTGGTTTCCCACTTCTCCTCCAGGCTATTTCAGGGATGGTTCCGTTCGACAGGTCCACGGGCGTCTTTTTTCCCACTCCCTTCGCTGCCCTTTCCTTCATTAGACCCAAGTTCGTGGTCGCCTGGACGATTGGCTTGTCACCATCCCCAGTTGTATCTGCTGACAAAGTGTGTTCAGTTCCGAGACACCGTCCTGGAATGCAACGGTAGAGGACGGTCCGGAATCACCCTCGCAGAGTTTGAGGGTGAAGCCGAGCTTGGAGGGTAAGCGATCAAAAAAAGGAAGAAAGGAAAATAGACCGTATGTATCGTTGCGTAAGCTATGGTGCTGGGTTGGACGAGGATGAGGAGGTGATAGTCTGTGGCTAGGACACAGGCAACCAGTTTTCCAAGCTTCGTAGACCACAGGTAGGGCAAAGTGTACCCCATTGGAACGATAACAACAGACGATGGCAAGTCAGTATGTAGCTGCGCGAACTCCCCTCCTTCTAAGCAATTCACAACACAAAGCTTATTCACTGCCTCGAGATGTAATCCAGCGACGAGTAGGTTGATATGTTACTTATTTATGGAGGAGCTCGACAGAGTGCATATCAGGCACAACGCCTGTACCAAGAACGCTATCCGGATAGACGACAACCGACAAGCATGGCATTTCGGAGTGTGGAAAGACGCCTGCGGGATACTGCATCCCAGGGAAGGACACGGTCTGTTCGAGATCATCGCGTGATGTCTGCTCACAATGAAGAAGTTGTGTTTGACGCTATCCAGCGTAACCCTGATTCTAGCAAACGGGCCATTGCACAGGAAACGAGCATTAGCCGACCGACTGTTATGCAGATATTGCATACCCACCGGTTTCACCCGTACCATCTGCTCTTACACAGGAGCTCCATGGTCATGATTTCGATGCCCGAGTGGCGTCCTGTCAATGGATTATACAGCATGTGGACACTGGTACTGCTTTTCTTGCGACCATCTTATTTACGGACGAAGCACGATTCCACAACAATGGAACCGTTAATCGCCATAATATGCATTACTGGAGTGTGGATAATCCACATTGGATACGACAGACAGCTTTTCAGGTACAGTGGGGCGTAAATATATGGTGTGGCATCATGGGTGATCACCTCATCGGCCCCCATTTCTTTGATGGCGATCTGACGGGACAACCCTATCAGAGGTTTCTCCAAGATGAACTACCACCGGTGCAGGATGTGGTTTCAAAATGACGGAGCTTCACCGCACGCGGTGGTGGTCGTCCGGAACCACCTCCATGCGACGTATCCTGATAAATGGATAGGTCGGGGAGAACCTGTCCCCTGGCCCACCAGATCGCCCGAACTAACCCCCTGGATTTTTTTCTGTGGGGTCATGTAAAGCAACTGATGTATGCACAGGAGCTGGCCGGTTCTGGTCACCTTACACAGCTCATAACCGAGGCATGCCGATCCGTTTCGCCAGAGATGTTGTAACGAGACAGACGGTCCTTAAAACATCGCGCGCAGCTCTGTATCGACCATGGAGGTGCTGCGTTAAACGCCGTGGATAACTGAAATCCTGTCCATTTTTGCTAGCCTCTATCAACCCAGCTCCATACCAACGGCCCTTTTCAGGGCCAAATGAACAAATCAGTGTGTGAAAAACTATTAAGTATACAACCTTGCCACATCCCAGGCAACTGCATGTTTAAAAAAATTGCATGGGACTTGAACCTTCGAACCCTCGAACACTGTCAATTATCACACATCCTACCGCGCGCTCGCCATGTGAGCTACTGCGACGCCTGACCAGCAGCGCGCACTTCTCAGTCTATGCAATACCTGCTCTCGGTCTGCGCGTGCACCTCCTCCTTTAAAGTACGTGTTCTGCGCATCTGTGCTCGTTTTACGGGTTCATTCGAGGTATCCATACTGCATTGATAGTGGCGCTCACGATTCTTGCTGTCTTCTAGCCCGTAAACACACATCTCGTTATATTACCCCGGCTTTGGGAGAGGGACCGATGTCTTTCAGAATTGTAGTATATGGGACGGGATGCATACAACAGGATTGCCAGGGCCTGGCGGACCATCCGGTATAAAACGCTAAACCTTTCAAACATTTGTAACGACTATTTCTGACGTTCTAGCCGACCGATTTTGGTGAATCTTGCGGTAATCGAACCCCTTTGCTGCGTAATTTCGCAAATAATATCTTCAGTGAAGTTTTACTAATTAAGAAAAACTTTTAAATGAGCGACTATTTATAACGTTCTCGCCATCCCATTTAGATTCTTTTTCTTTTGTTCTGTTGCCTACCATTGCAAATAAGTTCTAAATATTAGAAATGAACTGAAATGAGTCATCCAGAGAAAACTCCAAAGTGCAGGTTTAGTCCGTATTATTTTTTATTTTCCCCCAAGAAGTTTACCATTATTATCTCAAGGACAGCGATCTCTCTCTCCCTCTCTCTAGTGGCAGCTTATACATATTGCGCACACCATAATGCTCATAGCACTGCGCATGCTACAGCAAGCGTGCTTCGAACGTTGAGCAGAATACGCTGTCACCAGTAGTCCCGAGCCTCACAAGCGTTGGGGTCAGTGATTCACCTCCGTCAATGACGGGTACGAAAGGCGTATAATAATAATAGTAATAAATAATACTACTACTACTAATAATAATAATAATTACAATGCTAAGTATTTCCCGTTCTCTTTTACCGCTGTAGCTTTAGAGATGCCGGAGTGTCGCAATTTTGCCGCAGAAGGAGATCCTCAACGTTCCAATAAATCTACTGATACGAGGTTGTCGCATTTAGACACCCTTAAATGCAAGCGTACACAACTGAGATCAAATCCTCTATCTTGGGTTTTGAAATGTCGTTGATGTGTATGTCATGTATTCGAATACAGCACAACCACCGTTGTCTAGAGATAACAATAAGAGTTGCTTGCCCAGAAGACCAGAGTTATATTCTAAGCTTTACCATCCCGGTGTCAGCCTAATGATAATAATAGAGAAGAGAGCTAGTTGGAATCCCAATTTCAATCATTGTATATGCGGATCTCCGTGCTTTATCTCTTCAATTCCAGAGCAATATCTAGGAGGTACTGAAGATATACGCCATGGCCGCTTCCTTTATGATCCTAGCTCTAAAGACACAATAGTACTGTCACCACAATAGCACAGGTTATCGTAGAACAATTTACTAAGCAACAACAAAAACTACTCCTCTTTCAATACACTATATTCTAGGTGGATCATGGTGACGTCTTGTCTCCTGGGACATTACTGTGGAAGTATTAGACTGAATATACCATTAAACCCCATCCATCTTTTTTGCAGCTATCACTGTCAGCGAACATGTTGGCTGCAAAGAATTTACGGTCATAAAGAAAGCAAGATGATATGTATGTTATAATTGTGAACGTACCTGTGTCACACTAAATATCTAGGGCATAAGGGAAGTAGAATCTTACAGGTCATCATTTGTAAAATGGTACAGACATTCTTACAAAGGATATGAATCGTACGAATGGGGAAAGCAATTTATTTCCTGGCGCAAAGAATTAAATCTCGCGTGCGTACCAAGCGTTAAAAGAAAATTTAAATAAAAGCTACATTTAATATTCTACTTGATTACCATGCGTGCCGTGAAAACATTAGTACATTATTAAATGGAGGACATCGCCTTCCATATGTCCAATCAAAGGGTTTTATACTCAGGTAAAGGTTAAAATAACGTCATCTGCATGGAGCAATACCTTCCAATCAGTGAGCTATTTAGTCATCAGATAAGGATTAACATGACGTCTTTCGCATGGGGAAATTCCCTCCAATCAGTGGGTTATTTATTCATCAGACAAGGGTTAACCTGACGCCTTCTTGATGGAGCAATCCCCCCCAATCAGTGGTCTATTTAATCAGGAAAAGGTTAACACGACGTCCTCTACATGGAGCAATCCCCTCCAATGAGTGGGCTATGTAATCATCTGATACGGGTTAACATGACACCTCCTACATGAAGCAATCCCCTCCAATCAGTGGGCTATTTAGTCATCAGATATGGCTTAACATGACGTCTTCTACATGGAGCAATTCCATCCAATCAGTGGGCTATTTAGTCATCAGATAAGGGTTGACATGACGTCTTCAACATGGAGCTACCCTATCCAATCAGTGGGCTATTTACTGACATAAAGGTTACCATTTCTACACGCTTAATCATGGTGTCAAGTGAATTCCAGGTTAAATTAAACCTCTGCGACAGGTTAACCAAAGGGGAACTGACAATGAGGGAAACCTCTTCTTCAGTAGTCTTCGACATTGATTCCCTCTTCACAAGCTTTGCGGCACAGTTAATTTTATTGTTTATGATGTTATATGTACTTCTCCGCACTGGTGGTCTCATATTCATTAAGCCACAAAAGATGTTTAAACCTGCATGTCCTTGACCTATACATCTCATTGCATACACTGTTCTAGCATTAATAGCATGCACACTTTTTCTTTTACCAGTCTTAGAACTGCTGCAAAATGAGCCAATATCCACACAGTTCTCACATATAATTACTACTTTATAACCTAACCCTGACACATTATTCACTGTAAAACTGATAATGCCTCGACATATACAACGTATGCATTTTTCTTGTCCTGGAAACATTTTGTTTTACAGCTTCTCCATAAGCACATGGCGTTGAGTGTTGATTACCATGGAAACTATATTTCTTCTTTTTGTGAGCAATCTTTCCCCTTCCCATTGTTATAACAAGTGCAGAAAATTCAAGCCAAATACTCGTAACAAAATGAACAGATCACAGATGATAAGCCTTTGTTTATGTATACAAGATAAATGACTAACTAAAATGGCAGCCAGTATCAAAGATAAAACACTTCGCCTCCAAACCACATATATGTATAAGATATTCCACTTTCAGAACAGCAATCACACGAAAATGGGCATGAAAGTGAATTCACTAAGTGGGCGTGGCGCTATTGGTGCGCATGCCGCAGAGCACTCTGAATATTCTATGCAATGTCCAGCATTTTAATTCATAACTCCTAAACTAGTGCAGATATTTAAATAATTATTTCGCCAAAATGAACTAGAAGAGTGGAGTTAAACATTAAAATATAATTTGAAAAATTAAATTTTTGAAGGTTGTTTACTGTACCGATTCCCAATATTAAAAAAGTATCCAAACGTGTTATTTTATTTTGCTATATCATGCACGACTCATGAGATTTGACTGTAATTATGACTTGCATGAATGCAGGAATACTTCACCCTTTATGCAATATACTCACCCTGTAAACAGTGCAACCTGTGTGTTCAGGGTATCCCTGACATACCTGCAGAGCAAAGTTGCAGGGGTAGATTGAAATGAGAGACATGGAAAAGGGTTTTACGTGTTTCAATCAATTCCAGAAGCACAGGAGGTTAATGGAATGCACAAAGCAGCCTTCGTTCTTTTCGATAAGCGGCTTACTTCCAATCACTTTGCTATGACAGCGAGGTTCACGGCAAAGCGCGCTGAATGGCATTCAATAAGTCTCTACGCTCTTCCGCTCTCTACCAGGGTGCAGATGGCATTACGATTTTACGAGCTATTGATGTATTCGTAAACATACGTAATATCGATAAACTTTACAGCGCATTTAATAATGTAATTTATGACTTTCCTTCCCCATTCTCACCTGAATTACAAATACACACACTAATAAAGAGACACAATAACAAAGGCTATCAGACAAAATTCCACACACTACCAAAGAACACGGGGCTAAATGACCATGATGCCCAAGCCCCTCAAATGAAACACATACAATGTATGCCTTCTGAAGGCATAACTAGCTCAGTGGATAGTGTATCAGTTGTCTCTTTATTATTTCCGTATACACGGTAACTCGATTCATTTTCTGCCTTTTGTGGTCTAGTGATACTACAGGTCCGGGATTCAATTCGCATATATGCCAAAAGATAAAATTAAAGATTAAAAGGATGAAACGAGTTGAACCCAGCCTCGTGAAGACAGTTGAGAAGAAATGGGAATACCAGGTTATTTTTTGGTTTCTCACATTTACTTCACGGAAATTCCGACATGTTTTTTAAATTACATCCATGTCATTCCAATCCTTTCCCCTAGTGCACTAGAAAAGACACCACAACTACACATATTAACAGACAGATTCCACATACGTTCAAGTTATCAAGGCTGATGATTACGCTGTCTCAAGGGTCCAAGCCCATCCAAAAAAATGAAAAAAAAAACGCCTACTGCCTACATTTACGTTTTCTGCAACAAATCTGAAAGTGAAAATGTCATGTCCAAAATCTTCTACAGCCAGTAACTAAATCAGCAGCTTTTTCCGGTCGCTTAATATCTTCCTGCATTGAGTTTTCCTGCCCGGTTGGAACCTAATTAAACGAGTAGTGCCAAAATATATTTTCGTGCCTCTGTATCTAGAGATACCTGTATTATCGTTACGCAAAGATCCACTGATGAAATGTTTGGATTGAAGTTCTGGATGCATCTCGTTTCGTAATACAAATGCGAAGAGAACACCAAATATACACGAAATTATGTGGAAGCATGGAACATGAAATTCTACTCAACCTCCTTCACAGTGAGGGCCTTATCTATAGAACGGAACTTCGCTGGGGCCGTGTGACGAGGGAAGAGCGTTGAGTCATCACCAGATGACTACACTACCGATTACACAACAGTGGGTCGGGAAGCACCATTTGCCGTCATAGCATTGGTTACAGACGCAGCTGGCAAGGTAACTAGCTGAGATACAAAACTAAAGTTTGGTGCTTTTCAGTCGGTCAACATGAATGTACCCAAAAAGAGGTGGGTTATACCCTAATCCTGAAATAAATTACATGAGATTCTGTTCTGCCAACCATGTGGGAAAGCAATCAAGGTTGAACAGCGATCTCAAGTTACACGACACCTCAAGGGCAAGAAACATATTGCCGCAGTTTCACGCTTTCATAAGAAGTGTTTCGCGATAATCGTCGATCATTTGTGATGGACAACCTGAAGCTGTATCTCGTTCTGTATTGTAATGCTTCAGCAGTCAGTGAGACATAGAATAAATTGCATTCGTGAGTACTGCCTATTGTTTATATTCACATTAATAAACTAAATTATAATTACATATTTTTACTTTTTTGTCACATATTTCAGGTATTTTTAATACATAAAAAATAAATATTTTCCCGATTTTTAGCACCTACAAATCCGAGTCCTAGTAATAATACAGGCTGATACTTATCCGGTTGTCTTCCTGGCTCGAAAGGGGGGAGAAAGGAAAAACCAGTTTCGTCCAGTTAACACCTGGGTTCAGTCGACCACAACTGGTCAGCAACGTGAACACGAAACTGCTCGAAGTTCCAGCCAGGAAAAATGTACCAACCCAGCATTTCACCGGAGGGAGTGATGAAAAACCTGGCATAGACCACTCTCAGGTTGGCCACTGCCAGCGCTGGGATTTGAACCTTCCACCTCCAGACTTCTAACTCCTCCATGCAGTTGTAGTTACCGACTTCACGTGCTTGGCTATTAGGGCTGATACTTCCAATCGATTTAATTCATTTATCGAAGAATCAATCGTAGCAGAAATATCGATTAATTGTTTGGCAGTTTAATCGATTAATCTGTTGGTTTTGAATGTTTTGTCGATTAATTGATGTTATTCGCTCCTTTCACCCCGCTCGAACAGAAGAAAAAAACATTTCATTAATTAAAATATATTGTATCACATATTTTTAAACAAAGTACCTTTTTGTGAAAACTGGGATAAAACAAATAAAACAAAAATGTCCCTTTCCTAAATTGTAAACATTGAACAAGAAAACTCATCGTTTCCTTTTTCGAAACCTTTCCCAATTTGATTGATGTTTGTCATTTCACTGACACTGGCTCTTATCTGGTTATTGTTAACATTAACAAGACAGGACACTTTGTAGCCTATATGTAGGCAAAAATTAACTTTATGTTCGACGATGTCGAAATGTAAGCATTATGTGTCAGAAAACTGTATCATAATGAGGCTCATTATAACACTATTTTTCATTATGAAACAGTTTCTCCCACCAATCAGAGCTCTAGAAACAGTTGTGTGACCAATTTGGTAAGGATACCTTCGCGCCTGCGCTCAAAATCCAACATATTTCTGTGTTGGCAAGCAAAGTGAATGGTCTCTGAATTTGGAGTGCCTTGACCCACGCATGCGCTCTGTTCAGTCAGCAAAGCCAGCGCGCCCTGTTCACTCACTGAATCCCACAGATATTTATGAATGAAAATGAAAATCCACAGCCTGCTTCCAGTCTCCGACCGGGTCAGGAATGGAATGAATGAAGCCCCCATCTAGCGGCGAGGATATGATCTGTGCCGGCTGCCGAGGCCTGACGCACTCGTCTGGGGCAATGATTAAATGAATGACAGATGAAATGATATGATAGTGGAGAGTGTTGCTGGAATGAAATTTTGACAGAGAAAACCGGAGTACCCGGAGAAAAACCTGTCTGCCTCCGTTTTGTCCAGCACAGATCTCACATGGAGTGACCGGGATTTGAACCACGGACCCAGTGGTGAGAGGCCGGCGTGCTGCCGCCTAAGCCACGGAGGCTTCATATTTATGAATATGTATGTTAAAATATATAATAAAGTTATAATTATCGTCGAACATAAACAGTCGTATGCAACTCGCCTATAATGGTAATTAAGACACTCGTATGGAAATTATAAAACTCGCTTACGCTCGTTTTATAAACATACTCTTGTCTTAATTATTGCCATTATAGGCTCGTTGCATAATGTACTATTTATAAATGTCTGTACATCATTCCGAAAATAAGTGTAACTCAACTTACGCGATGACCCCTCATTTACAATTATTTTCTTATCTCCTGTTTACATAGCAATTAATCAATTCTTCGGTTAGCTGATTGATCTATCATTCGATTAGTCGAATAAACGGTCAATCGATTATTCATTTTCGATTATTTTCAAATTATTCGATTAATAGACCGAGCATTGCTTAATCGCAGCTCTATTGGCTATACTGCGAGGTTAAGCGATAGCCAAATGTAGCAACGTAACCCTTTTTTTTTTACTATGAATAACACCGTATTGTTTAAACATTGAAATATGGACATTCTTCTCGTCGTAAATTCTCCAGTAGGTTAATGTCTAAGGCTCGTAAACTCTAAACTCTGTGCCCAGGATACGTAGTGGCATTTATTTGTGTGTGTGGATATTGGTTTTATCATTTTAAATTATCATGTCGACTTCGTCGTTACGCTGAGGTCTGGCGTTACGTTACGGTGACGGGAAGAAACGTACCGAGAATGCACTGAAGTGTGTGACGTCACAGTACGATGTAGCAGCCGACTACCAAGAAGGCAGTGCGAGAAAAGAGTTTCAAGAAGGCAGTGCGAGAACAATCAAGTAGGCAGTGAAGAAACAAAATAGAATCTTGAAACTCTGTTTTCGCACTGCCTTCTTGGTACTTGGCTGCTAGCATTTAAAATAATATAAAGTCCAGTCTTTCAGACTGACTATCCGTGTCTTTTTCTATACTACGCGTCTTGTAAATTATTATTCATTAAGATTCAAATAATGCACCCTAATGGTTTGAAATGCAAGTGAATAATTTACCATGTGGCTGAGTCCCGTCTCATCTCGTCTCTTCAGATAGCACTGGTTTATTCATGCTGACAGTTGCTTAGTTGCTCTCTTTCTTAAAGGGGAGTACAGCGCAGCGGTAACCGAGAAAGCGCGCGTGACATGAGTGAGATCCACGTTCAACACGTTACGGAATAGATCAGTTACTGTAGCCAAGTCCCTCGAGTACCCACGCCCATTTAGCTTGTGAATTTAATCCGGTGCTAGCAGAGAGCTTGTCAAGACTTCTCAGTGTTCCTCCGCAGATTGTGAGCGCTCTAAATGGGGCCGGTTCGAGTTGTCAGCTCTGTGTAGACCATGCCGTGTGTGAACACGCACCAGGTGTCCCTTCACACCATTAAAAGGAACTAAACCGTTGAAAGTAATTTCGTTTATCCGTAAAATAAATACTACCATGTCTTGATGAATGCAGCATTTATTTATTTATATATTTATTTATTTATTTGGGCAAATAACATAGATGTTAGGCCCCTTAAAACAACAATTATCATCATTAGTAATTATTTATTTTTTATTCATTTTAGCCTATTTTCATGTATGAAAAAATAGGCTTATGAGATCACCTTTTGTCCGTGTGTCTGTCTGTGTGTGCGTGTGTGATTCGGGTGTGTGTGAGTGTGTCCCTAATAAAATCTAAACGGCTAGAGCGATTTCAATGAAACTCGGAGAGTTCATAACACTATTCCGGACGACCCCGACCGTGCCCTTCAAATGTTGTTACGTCTCACCAATCCAACATGGCGGCTGTGCGAAATATTTCACCAGCATTCAATATCTCCGAAACTATTACCGATATCACCCTGGAATTTTGTACGGTGATAAAGGGAACTACTAGAAGTTCACCTATGTGACTTTTGAAAACCTGATAACTAAAAACGAACATGGCCGCCAAGCGAAGTTGAAAGTTTTAAATAGACTTTTCTCGCGATTTAATGATCCAAACTCAATGAAACTTGGTACAGTAAATCCTTATACAAATGTTAATCCACTGGCATCTAATTTATTTAAATTGTTTCCACAACCACAAGATGGCAGCCGTGCGAAATTTTAACATCTCATATTTTTACTTCTTGTGTCCTAATCATGCGATTGCAGTTTGAATGCTACACGTACACAATAATCTTCATGTAACAGTACATAACTCTAAGACCTACATATATAAAATCCAACATGGCAACCATCCGAAATATTAAGTCGGTTCTCAATATCTACGAATCTATTACAGCAATCAAACTGAAATTTTGTATGTTGATAGTGGCAATTTACATAAGTAGGATATATGAAAATAGGCTTTATTTCTTCTCGGAACTAGTTGTTTGCACTGATATCTCAGTTTCATTTATGGTTATAATTAGATGGAAGCCACTGATGTTTAAGTGGTGTCGAGTAATGACATTCGCCAACAGTAAGTGCATGTGGATCATGCCAAATTTGCTAGTCATAGGATCAGTTCGTCTGCACATGCTCACCCACCCTGTTATATCACTTACCACAACCTCAGTGGGGAGCTGCAGGAAGTCCAGAGATTGGTAGTTAGGATTCCAGTGTTGACAGCGCCTATCCCGAGCGTGGTTTTCCCCCGTTTTTTCTACATTACCTCCAGGCAAATTGCCGGGATAGTATCCTATTTCAAGTCCGAGCAACTACCCCATCCCCGACCCCAGTGATTACAGCTACACACAATACTGCAGTCACAACAGAAGCACAGGTTATCAGTCAAATTCATCACTCACATACCCAAGCTATGTATATGACCACGATATCGCAAGGTGTCTAAAGGAAATCATCAACAACAACAGCTTTCCTCAGTGAACCAGTGTAGTTTGTTGTTGTTCTTGTTGTTGACTTGTACGGTATTAGGGGCTAGGGACATCTTTAATTTATCAACCCCGTGTAGTTGGGTGTGAGTGTGGAATCTGCCTGATAACCTGTGTCATTGTGATGGCTGTATTAGTGTGTGTTTTTGTGTACGAGGTGGCCGTGGCTTTAATTTATGCAGCCTACCATCTCGGCATTCACCCAGAGTATAAGTGGGAAACCATGGAAAACCAATTCTAGGATGGCTGCGTAGGAATCGCACCCATCTCTTCTCAGTTCTGCATCATGAAGCTGAGTGAACTCCACTCCAGCCCTCATACCAGAATTATATTTCTTGACAGAACCAAAAATCGAGTCCAGACTTCCACGGTGACACAGCCAAGAATGCTAGTCACTGCGTCATCAGGTTGACAGTGAAGAAAGCAATGGGAAACTAGCTCACCTCCTCTCCCCCCCCCCCCCCCCCCTGCCAATTCGCCTCATTATAGCACGCCTTTTTGTTTTCTTTCTTTAGCTTCAGCGCACTGAACCTAATGTGTTTCCTTTTGAGGATCCTGGCTTCGGGCTGTGGGTTTGCATTCGTCACAATGACTTCTGTCACGATCTAAAAGGTTTGGATACTCCAATCCGAAGATTTTAATGTTCAATTGTTTTGGCACAGCGAACACAACTTGACACGAAAATCGATGCAATGAACAAATATCCAACTTCGATCCCACAGTGGATTAAACCGCAGATTACCTGGCGTTTTTATCTTCTTCTGATTATTATCATCATTCATACTCATACCTCAATCGGGTCAACAGCGCGAAGGAAGGAACAGTATTCAAAGCTTAGCTTTAACATTTGTTGGGAGGGAATTAATAAATCGAGGGAAAGTGGTTGACGAGACCACGGAGGGAATATGTGACGTGGGGAAGAGGAGAAGCGAATAGAGGATGGTGGCCCATAAAAGCCAGCGATGCAGTGGAGGAAAGCTCGGAGATTCATCGAGGAGCAAAATCGAGCCACATATCTCTCTTCGACGCATTTGGGCACCCTTGGAATAAGTTACCCCAACTCGATGTTCCAGGAAGTATAAAGTACTTACTAACGTTTGAATCTATGGCAAGAAAATCAATGTTACTTCGTAGCACGTCGTTTGTCGAGAACAAAGCAGTGGGACAGCAATAAACATAACATGGTTTTGAAGTACACGGAACTACATGATCACGATGTAGCAAAGCTCCTAAGTGAATTAACAACAAGGAAGGAAGCTTCTACTTGTACATGGCTAATAATCTCGCAATCATTAGCAATGGGACCTTCTTTTAGGTTAATCCCGACCTACCGGACGTGACATTTCACTTCAAATCCCCCCATGCAATAACTGGGAATTGATCCTTGTGCATCTAGGTGGGAGGCAAGCCGCTTAACAACTGCGCCACCACGCTCCACATCACTGGAGAAGACACTTACATTTGTGGAAAGAAATACCTGAAAGATCTTCAAACAATTCAATTAATATTAGGAAAGCTATTCAGCCCGTTTATTATAAGGTCTAACTCTAAGCTACTGCTGAGAGAAACGTTCCAGCCAACCTAACCAAACCCCAACATGGCAAGTACGAGAGGGCCGAAGCTGGGTGCAAGCTAGGGCCATTACTTCCACTCTTTGTCCTCCTGCGTGCCTACAACAGAGCCATAATGCAGGCATATTAACATATTTTTATTTGCCAGCGTTCATATTTAACGAAAATAACAAACTTACTTTCCTGTTTTCCGAATATCTCTACTCAAGATATTTTAAATATATTATACCGAGGACGTCTCCAAATTCCAAACTAACCACCATTAATCAATTGTGACCGCACGCTGCGTGCTTTGACAATGCACAACCAGCTACTTGTATCTTGAAAGCTAATTTATTGTACTATTCAGTGAAGATATATCCAGATGGGGATACATATGTATCCAATGAAACCACAATATCGATGTGCAGCATTTCTCTTCATTGAAAACAAAAAGTAATTACTTTGTTTCAAGTAAGATAACCTTCTCGCTTTAAGCATATTGAAGTGCATTGTTATGTCAGGAACACGAATCAAAATGAGGGGGCGAATAGTTCTTATTATTCTATCGTATCGTAAACTATTGTTTTGTGTACTATTATATTCTATTGTATTCTATTCAGAACCTACATGTCGAAATCTTTTCAAAGTACGCCTATATAACAATCCAGGGGTTGTCGACAACTGCTGGTTTTCCATTTATGTTGGCCAGACCAATTTGAGCGAAGAGGCATTAATATTCTGTTTTGATAGGCCCTATGCCTATAGTAAGGCGTTCCCGAGATGTCGGAGGTGTAGCCTATATCCCGTCCCCGGCTGCGACCCGGTTCTAAGAGTTATGCACCGTGATCAGACCAGACTAATTTCCCACTTCCTACTTGCACTGACTCCCCTCGTGGCTCAAATATCCGTTCTCCTGAGAGCCAATGACAGCTCCCATTAAAGCTAAAAGCGTTCTTTTGTACTGAGTTCCACTCTGAAATCCGAATCAGCAAATAAATCACTCATTATTAGTTGTTGGGCAAGGAAGTCAACTTATCCTACATGTATTTGTCCCGTTCCCGCGTTCAAGTCCCGCCTCTATCCGAGAATCACAATCTGAGTCTCGTGAGGACAACTGAGTTAGACTACTGCCTGATATGAAGAGTTGTTCTATGTGGCCCCAAGATATTGCTGTTGATGGTGTCGTTGTGCTGGCCGCGTGTCTCTCGTAAGCTGTGCAGCAGCCAGCCTTACGAACACGTGTGGTCCCCTGAGAACCAATCAGGTTTGTCTTGTATAGCCTATGCACTTCAGCAAGCAGTGAAAAGAGCAACTGGATCTAAAGGGACAAGTACGGTGGTGTATGGGATAGTTGGTCGTCTCTTGGATAATATTGATAATATAAATATCAATAATAATAGTGTTAGGGGTTTACATCGCTTTGAACAACTGCGGCTTTTAGAGGCTCAGGGAGCCAGAGTGTTGTCCCGATGGGGATCTTTAACGTGCCAGTAAATTTAATGACTCGGCTCCCTCGCCTTTAAACACACTCGAACGCCGACTAAATGCGCCGGAATTCAATCTCGCAACCTCGGGCTTAGCAGGCGGGAACGGCCAGAAGGGCTCTTACAGAAAGACTGAGTGGTGTATGAAGAACATTGTGCAAATAGACAGTCATATAATTGTATTAATGCAGCCAATGGCCATGTACTTTTCTTTTCAGGACGGGTCAGGGGAGGGATATTAGAAGGAAATCGGCTGTGGACCTATTGAATGGAACCGTCCCGGCATTTTCCTGGTGGTGAAAATGGGAAACCACGGAAACCATTTTCAGGACGACCGAGGTGGGATTCGAACCCACGCTCTCCCAATGCCAGCGATGCACGAGGTAGCGGCCACCGCGGCCAGTAATAGACAGTCATATTGAATAGCTGTAAAGTCTGTAGCGTCACCAGATCATCTGGAGTCCCAGGTAATAAACAGAAGGGGAGGGGAAGGAAAGATTCAATGTTTAACATCACTATCTTCTACAATGGCTCGGATTATTTATATTTATCTAATGGCAAAACAATCCACCGTTATAGAAGTTTCTTCGATTTATTATAATTAACGCATTATTTAATCAATTTTACTTAAGATCGGTAAGTTTCTTTATCTATAGAGGGATATTTATGTGAATTGATGTTGTAAATTCACTTCGGGGGCTTGTAACAGCACTATATATTTATTTCAGTGGCAACAGGTGGTTTCAAAAGGCTTGAAACCCCGTCCCGTTTTAAATAGTAGGAAATGCATAGTAAATCGCCAATAAAATGCATCCAAGTCACTCCAACTACTAACAAAATCGCTAAATTAGCAATAATAAAACCTAGCTAACCGTTTTTGTAGTAGGCTACACTTGAAGTAAGAATACAGCCTACTATGTAGAGCATTGAGGAATGAGATAGTTCTTTCGTTAAATACACACGTTCAGCTGAGGAAGACTGATATTTCATATCATTACTCAAATCACTACCACATACTTCAAGTCAGCTGCAAATTAGTGTAACCCTGCTGCGTGAGTGTGTGCATAAAATTATTCACCACGGCCGCGATGTGTAGCTGCAGTTAATTTGGAGGTATGAGGTCAGCGGCTATCTTGAGTGTGATTTTTCGGCGGGTTTATCCACGCTCCCTCCAGGCAAATGCAAATATAGAACCCTACTTTAAGTCCCGGGGCAGCTATTCATCCCCAATTTTACACACACTACTAGAGTCATCACGGACACCTACCTTATGAGACAAAGCAAACACATACTCAAGTATACGGGGCTGATGACCAAGATGTCCCAAGCCCCAGAAACTAATTAATAACAACAAGCAATTAGAATGAATTAGAATTGAGTAGAACTGTACTAGGAATATATTGTACTGTATGTTCAATAAATTGTGTTATATTCAATAGCATTTTGCGGCTACTGCTTTTCTAGATTACCTTAAAAAAAGACTGCAAATTCATTTGCCATTGATAGCACAAATGTTTGTAGATATCCGTATTGATAGATGAATTCAAAGTTCAAATTATACGGCAATCAATACTTACACAAATATATCTGACATCGAGGTCTTCTTCAGCTAATTAAAAATGAAATCAATTAAGGGGGGGCATACCCCTTTAAGGATCAAAATTTGTCAGTTTTCAATTTTTTTTCTATATTTATTGATCCTTCTTCTTCAAATCACTGCAACAATTTCTTTCATATGTGCAATACTTTTGAAGTTATGAACAAAAACGTGTAGGGTAGCTTTAGATGTTTTCCTACACATTGGTAACTTGGTTAATTGTTTTCCATAACTATGGATTTTCAAATCCGTTCCCTTAGTAATTGCCAGAATTTTCAAGATAATGAAGTGAAATTTAGTATACATGTGTATCTTATAGGGGAGAGCAATATGACCTAGAACTGTTGCTGTACATGTCATAGTTTTGTGTTTTTTTTAATATTCAGTTAAAAAACTTGCAAAAGAGTTACACTTTAATATAAGCTTTAAAAATATTTATAGATTCTCTAGCTACTGCATTATTAAATACAATGAAAAAAGAATTTTTGAAAAACAATGATATTTGTGTAAAATATTAGGGAAACGGTGGAACAGAGCACAATATGCAGCCGCCATTTTAAATGCCTAATATCCTAAAATGCATTCGCCGTATGACTTGTAAATACACGAACATATTGGCAAAGCATAGTGTGATTGGCAGACCAAATTACGATTATTTAGTCCTTTCTGTTGCTGAGGAATGAAAAAGTGAAATATACATGATTTTTGTATCCTTAAAGGTGTAGGTCCCCCTTAAGAATAAAAATAAAATACGATAGATGTACTTAATTCTATGTTTGTTAGATGTGAAATGTTTATGATATAAATTGTAATTAAACGAATGAAATAAAATAATAAAATGGATATCCTTACTATGTAATATTAGTTGTAAATAAATAAAATAAAACATAATATTGGGCTTTAGATTATTTTTTTCAAAAAAATAAGAAATTTGTAATAGTAAGTGTAAATAAAATATTGGGCTTGATATTAAAAATATAGACAATTAAATACTTTAGAACAACAAGTGCCGAATATCAACAAATATTTCAACTCAGTGCATGAAATGAGTAAAACAAATCTTCCCAAATATGGAGTGTGAATTTTGTATCAGGTGCCAATCAGTTAGAGCGTCGTTTGAATTGTCAACCGTGTTATATAGATGAAAACATCAGTATAACTTAATTCATATAAGATCGCGAGTGAATACCAATATATACATTTATACATACATATATAGCTAAGTGGCAATTCTGAATTCATCCAAGTGTTTTGTATAATGAAACGGGACCCTTGCAACAAATTTTGACATCGATAACTCCTCCTACGTATCAAATAATATACGGTCATGTATTTATCTTCTTTAATAAAACATAATTACGTAAATTCTTCTTGTAACATATATTATATGCTTATAACCTATTTCATGCCAAATGTGTACAGATCAATTGCAAGTTCATTGAAGCCTCTTCCTCATTCCACTGCTGACCAAGGAAAGGAGCGGAACCCTTGATAATGCCGAAAGCAGTTTCCGGTGAAACGTCGGGAGATATCCTGTCTGGACCACGGCCTACAAGCCCGAAAAACTTGTACTTACAAAAATGATAACAACTTTTCTTCTTGGACACGTAAAATTTTGAAATTAATAAACCAGTTATACAACATTCCAATGTATATTGTGTTAAAATTTGGATTCGATCTGATGACGGGTTTTTGAGATAATAATTTTTAAATGTGACGGATGGTTGAAACACGCTTAAAAACGTGGATTTGTGCTCCAACTGCGACAAAAAATATTAAAATATAAATTAAAAATTCCAAACCTACATGAGCTAACGTACAATAGAACGACGAAAATGATGATGTGATTGGATTTTATTTAGGTCTATTGGTTACTTCACAAACAACCTTCAAACTCGAGTGCACATAATACTTTGGTCGACAGTAAGTGGAACCATATATACCAGTGTTAAACTACTCCATATCTGATGCCAAATTAATCCAGCGGGTAGCAGTGGGGTGAACAATGGCTCAATCAAGGAGGCTCATTTCCATCCGGTGGTGATATCATTGACTAAGGGATTAATCCCAGATAGTCAGATGTGAATACCATTTAGATTAAGGAAGCGAAGTATTAGGGAAGCAAAAACACGATGGATCACATAAGTCAAGCCCTGCGCGGATGCGGATATCCACGGATAAACTCAAAATGTTTCGCCATGCGGATATAGTTTGCATGGCTGTTCGGATAGCGGATAAGCTGCAGATAATGTTTGGAGAAAATTTGCGGATACTTTTCAAAATACAATCCAAACTTGTTAAATATCAATATTAGAACCCGGATGTTTATGACATAGGCCTATCATATGTTTCCGTTGTGTTTTCTTCATAACAAAATAATATAAGCTGATGATTTAAGCTAATCTCATTCATATTACGTCGTTAAGCATAATTAACACTCTGGTCAGGAAAGGGTTGCAATTCTGGCTGTATTACATTTATTTTAAACATAGCACATAAGCTAGGGCCCGGATGTTGATGATCTTACTGTAATATTATCGAACAAGAAGTTCCGTGACGAAGTAAAGAGCCTACTTTTCTTAAAATTTAAGATGATGATGATAATTGTTGTTTAAAGGGGCCTAACATTTAAAATTTAAGATTCATGCCAATGATTAATCTATATGGATCTACCTAGAATAATGACGAAATTAAGTTGGTAATATCGAAATTACTAATTAGTTCGAAATACTGTATACCTGGCATAATGTAGCCTAATAGAGAACTACAGTTGGCAGCCCTGGTGACTGAATATATTCTTAGTTCCATCCCTTAAGGTACAGAATACAAAATTTGGTTGAAGTCCAATGGATAGCATGGATGTTACATGCAGTTAAACATTGGATCTAACAACGCGCGTAAAATCATGTTGGCAACAATGACATACATGTATTGGTCAGAAATAATCTGAAATAATATGATCTATTGTTGTGTCAATTTTGAATGAAATCCATTAGTTAGTATAGAAGTTACATGTATTTTAAAATTCGACCTATCAGCAGGCTTAGAATCATGTTGACAGCACTGACGTATATTAGTTACTCCAAATTAATCTAGAATGGCAGGTACTATACGTGTGCAAAGTTAAGAGCTATTGGCTTGCATACTTTCTGATATATTCATATTAGGATAACAAAAATAGAGACAGCATTTATTAACAGTTGGCAGCCCTGGTTACTCTTAAGAATCGGCATAGAGATATCTGTTATGGTACACATAGCACACACGAAATTTGGTTGAAATCCAATTGATAGTATAGAAGTTACATGTATTTAAAGTTGGACCTCTCAGCAGGCTTAGAATCATGTTGGTAGCACTGACGTATATAAGTTACTCCAAATTAATATATAATGTCAGGTACTATACGTGTGCATAGTTTAAAGCTGTCGGCTTGCATACTTTCTGATATAAGGGTATTTTTTTAAATGAGAGCATTTATTAACAGTTGGCAGCCCTGGAGGCTCTTAAGAAAACGCTCAGTCATATTTGTTTATGTACACATAGCACATACGAAATTTGGTTGAAGTCCAATTGAAAGTGTAGAAGTTATATGCATTTAAAAATTGCACCTATCAGCAGGCTTATAATCATTTTGGCAACACTGCAATGTATGGCCTCCTGGAAATTAAACTGCAATATTATTATCTATACGTGTGCCAATTTTGAAATAGCTCCCATTCATACCTTCCAAGATATCCAACATAGAGCTCAAATTTCAAATGCGCTTTTTCAGCAGTTGGTAGCACTGACATCATTTTCAAATATGGCCGTGAGATATTCAGGTATAGGTCTTTATTCCTACCAAATTTTGTTTCGATTGCTCCAGCCGTTTAGGAGTTGATAGGGGGGGACACACACACAGCCAGACAGACAGACAGACAGAAGGACAGACAGACAGACACACAGACACACATTTGCCCGATCTCATAAGTCTACTTTTTCCTCATTTTTGCAAAATGTGAAAAGTAGGCTAAAAATGACCTATAAAATGCAACTAATATTCTCTTAAAATGATGCCAAGCAGGTAAGCCGTACGTTAATATCGGACGGACCATGCGTACGTAGGCCGTCTTTAGCCCTAGGTTTACAACCTCTCATGTTTCTGTACAAGAAACCCAGAACTTTGGTTTCTGGCAAAAAATATAAAAATTTGATTTTATGCAAGCTAAGTTATCTTCCATTTGAGGATCAGAAAACAGGTCCTGCGCACTCCTAATAGCCTTAGCATCTGTTCTATCAAAGCCATTCGCTACTTCTCTCACTATCTGAAATTTGTCACAATAGTATATGCAGGTAATCAACCAGGTACCCCAGCGTATTAGAACTGGTGCTGGGGGAAAAGCTACGTCAGGGGCCTTGCCTTTGAAATACAGTACAGTGTGCGGGATGGTGCTTTGACAAAGACTTTCTTTACTGTGGAAACTAATCTCATCTACTTCTGAAAATTTTGATCGTACCTCTTCTGCAATTCGATGAAAAGCATGGGTCAGACAAGTAACATGCACCATCTTTTTGCAAAATGATTTGATATATTTTGCTGCCTTTACCATGTAAGATACTGCATCTGTTAGGAAGATCTCGCAAATGTTTATCACGCCGGTGAACCGTTTATCTGCAGCAACTTTAATTTCGCACAATATACAGAACAAAATTGTTCCATCAGTTATGAATATGTTTTCACCAAAATCTGACAGATACTGCTTTAAATGGCTTGCAGTTGACTGCTTTTGTTTTGACATTTCAATTGCACTCAACAACAAAACGGCACACACCTACAACACAAACACACCTTAAAATTCCTAAAGTTGCCGGGTAACTGAGTGAACGATCAGAGGGCAGAGCTGCGTCAGAGCTGTCAACATTTCTAATAAAGATAAACTCGACACAAACCACATGGCGCTGAGGGGATTACCCCGTATTTTTTTCTTCTCAGACCGATGCAATACTCACTTGCACGTGTAGAAAACAGTGACGAAAACTGTACACACAAATGCATCATGGTCAAGAGAAATTAAAACTGCTGCGTAGATAACAAGCAGGTAATGAAAACAGATGAGCAATGCAGAACTACAGTATATGGGTTAGTCCAAGAATGTTAACGCTAACATGTTTGGAAATACAGATACTAAAATAATAACTTTAAAATCAGCATTTAACCATATTCGATTAAAAAAAATAACATATAAAAAGTATAACACATGAAAAATCACCTAAAATGCACCTAAATGTTAGAAAATGACTTTATTCTGGAGAATGTAGGAAAAATGCATTTTGATGACCTTTAAAAACCCCATATATCTAACATATTTATTGCAGAATACACTTAATTACAACTAAGCATCGTATCCGTGTACTCAGAAAAAAAATGACTTTTCATTAAAATCCGGGCCCTACACATGACATACAAAGCCTAGGGGAACGACTGCTTCCTTAAATGTCTAAATATGTCGCTTTAGTAATATATTTATGCTTTATCTGATTAAAAATATTATTATAATGCCAGTAGCCTCCGTGGCTTGTGCTGGACAAAACGGAGGCAGACAGGTTTTTCTCCGGGTACTCCGGTTTTCCCTGTCAAAATTTCATTCCAGCAACACTCTCCACTATCATTTCATCTGTCATTCATTTAATCATTGCCCCAGAGGAGTGCGTCAGGCCTCGGCAGCCGGCACAGTTCATATCCTCGCCACTAGATGGGGGCTTCATTCATTCCATTCCTGACCCGGTCCAGACTGGAAGCAGGCTGTGGATTTTCATTTCTCATTATAATGCCAGTAGATTCGGATAATAAAAGTACGAATGCGGAAAAATGTCGGGTGGATGCGGGGCGGATGCAGATAACAGTTGTGAGAATGCGGGGCGGATGCGGGGCGTATGCGGATAAGGTTTTGTTTATCCGCGCAGGGCTCTACACATAAGACTGCCTATCAAGAGGAGTGATGGGGTGAGATACTTGTTTAACAGCATGTAAAGAGCTTCCACAATGTGACGTGAATGTAAGAGAAACGTACACAAGGTCACGGGCATTGCTAAAACATTCCCAATATTCTAAGTCCGTTGCGAGTGCTTATTAATGCAGTGTTTCTGGTAATCTCACACTCGCCGCCGCGCAATGTGCGATGTAGGTCAGTGGTCATTGAGCTAACACGCTGGGATTTAGTGCAAACTTATCGTCTCAACTTTCACCACCACATTAGGTACTGATTTAGTTACTGCCTATTACTTCTCCATGACTTTGTGTAACCTGATCATCAGTCTCTTTACTTATGCCAATGCATGCATGGTTGGTATCTCATAATTACATTTAATTTTAATTTATGTATTTATTTATTGCCACGACAGGGCAGTGCCCCAATTACAGTAGCAAACAATTGTTAACACACAGATAATATAAGGTGCGTTCAAAAAGTAACGAGCCGGAGGCTGGAATGCGCAAACCGGCGACTGCATCGGCTAATCGTGGCGTGTGTAACGAGGTGTGGTTCCGACCAGAGCGCGGAAGGTCACAGCCCTTCGGTAGAGTGCACGCGTGCACGTCACGTGACGATACAAAGAGAGTAGCAGCATGCATTAATCTTCCAAAGCTGCCTGTCGCATTGCAAACAGTGACATGGAGGCGTCAACCGAAGAGCAAAGAGGTGTTCGGTTTCTGACAGCGGAAGGAGTAGGGGGAACGGACATTCATCGCCGATTGTCACAAGGGTACGGTGAACACTGCATGTCCCTTGCAAGGGTCAAGGCGTGGCACAAGCGTTTCAGGGAAGGACGGGTGTCGTTAGCCTGGTCTGGGGCACCCCTCTGCATTACCGATGACAACGTCCAGCTGGTTGATGCACTCATTACCCAGGACCACCGGGTGACAGTGAACGCCATAGCCGCCGTGGTCGCTCCACGACAATGCACGATCTCATACGGCCAACACAGTCGCGGCACTCCTGCTGAAATTCAATTGGGAGGCGACCCTCCATACAGTCCAGGCCTCTCTCCCTGTGATTACGCCATGTTTGGTCCCCTGAAAAGGGCTCTGGGGGGCCAACGATTCACCGCGGACGCCGACGTCCAGCTGTACGTGCGGAACTGGTTCACATCGCAGCCCAGGGAATTTTATGAGACAGCCATTCACCGCCTCGTATCATAGTGGGACATGTGCCTCAACAACCAGGGCCAATACTTCTAACATACAGGTACTGGTTTCTGTAATTATGCCTCCGGCTCGTTAGCCTACTTTTTGAACGCACCTTATATATGAAAATACATTAAAATACAAAATAAAAATACATTAGAATGCAAAGTAAAAATTGAAAAAGAAAGAATTGAAAATTAAAAATTGAAAATTAAAACTTAAAATTTGAATTAATAATTTAATTTAAAAAAAGAAATTGTTAACAAGGAATATACGCAAGTTCAAGTCGCAATAACAGTAAATGGAGCATGATTTTTAATATTTGGTCACATAATGTAAAACTAGATTCATATCTTTAGGTACCGGTACTAATAAAATAGCAATGAAATATGGTAAGAAAGTGAAACCTAAAATTAATAGCAACTAAATTTAATATCTTCCGTATAGTCAATCAGAGTTATTATTTTTGTGTACAGTAGATACCAGCGTGTGAATCAAACTATTTGGGTTCCAGACTTAACCTAGGAGAGTGAGGAGAATCCAAAGGTAGGATGGACCCCTTATGTTCTAGAGCAGGATTTGTCAGGTGTGTCGGCACATGAACTAGCAGGATAGTTGTCGTGTCTGTGTGTGCCAAGTTCTCAAGACTAGATCGCATAACATTCTCCTCCACTCAAAAATATTCCGCCTCCTTTGGACGGAGAGCTAATAATATTTTTGGTTTACGTCATTGAATGAGTTTTTGAATGGTATGGACTCCGTCTTGAGGAAAAAAATCATGATGAAAATCAATAAATGTAAAACAAAAATGACGGAATGCAGACGGGAGAAATCGGAAACCCACATTGATGTCAAATTGGCAGATGAGAAGCTGAAGGAAGTAGGAGACTTCTGCTACTAAGGAAACAAAATAACCAGTGATGGACGAAGCAAAGATGATATAAAACGTAGGTTGGCTCAGGCAAGGAAACCATTTCTACAGTAAGAGATATGTTGACACCAAATATACTTTTTTTCGCTATCGTTTTACCCCCCAGGGTTGGCTTTTCCCACGGACTAAGCGAGGGATCCCACATCTACCGCCACTGAGGGCCGTGTCCTGGAGCTTGAGACTCTGAGTCAGGGATACAACTGGGGTGTGTGACCAGCACTACGCCCAGGCGGCCTCACCTGCAAAGCGAACAGGGGGCCTGATGAAGGGATGGGAAGAGTGGAACGGTTAGGCAAGGAAGTGGGAAGGAGGCGGCCGTGGCCTTGCAGTAGGAACCCTCCTGGCATTAGCCCGAAGACAAAGTGGGAAACCACGGAAAACCATTTCGAGGATGGCTGAGGTGGGAATCGAACCCCCTCTACTCATTTGGGCCACCCGAGGCTGAGTAGACCTCATTCCAGTCCTCATACCACTTTTCAAATTTCGTGGCAGAGCCGGGAATCGAACCCACGACCTCCGGGGCGGCAGCTAACTTTGCTGACCGCTACGCTACGGAGGTGACACCAAATATACTCTAGATTTAATTATTAGGAAGTAATTTTTGAAAGCCTTTGTCGGGAGCGTGGCTTTCTATGGACGTGAAATTTGGACTTTTGGCGCAGCAGGAAAGAGCAAAATAGAAACATTTGATATGTGGTGTTACAGGGGAGTGATGAAGATCACATGGGTAGATAGAGTAACAAATGAAGAGGTATTAAGACTAGTGGGAGAGGAGAGATAGGTTGGTAGGACACTTACTAAAACACCCAGGAACGGAAAACTTAATTATGGAAGGAAGGGTTGAGGACAAGACTGTAGAGGTAGACCAAGGTTAGAATTTGTTAAACAGATTGCCTCGAATGTAAGGCATGCTAGCTATGTAGATATGAAATGATTAGCTCAGCACAGGAAGGAATGTAGAGCTGCATCAAACCAGTCAAAAGACTGAAGACTCAAACAATAACAACGCATAACGATTTGTCGTACATGGAGACGCACCAAGTTGGACCAAGCCCGTGTGTCAATCAGGGATATTTTTATTATTATATTTTTATATTTTCTTTTTACTTTCCCTTTCTCATTTTTCAGTTAATTTCCTATATTCTTTATTATTTATTAAAAAAACGTCTCAAATGTCCAGTTCCCGAGCCAGTGGAATTAACTCTGGGTGATTCTAATCCCCATGGTCCGACCGGGATTCGAACCCGGGGCTCTTCCGGCCAAAGGCCTCTTGGCCAAGGTGCTGGATGACAGATTATCCCCCGTGAGCCGGACTGTTAGGTTGGCACACGCTCGAATTGGGCTGTTTGTCGAAGTCTGTTCTGGGCATCCAAGACAATGGAGTTTTTTTTTCGTATAGCTTTTAGTGCCGGGAGTGTCCGAGGACATGTTCGGCTCGCCAGTTTTGTAGCTGCTTCGAGACGGACACCCAATGGGTTAGCTACAAGTACCGTTGGGGAGGAAAGTTGGAATGGAAGGTCGAGGAGTTGGAAGGTAGCGGCTGTGGCCTATAGTTAGGGACCAACCCCGGCATTTGCCTGGAAGGAAGATGGGAAACCACAGAAGACCATCTTCAAGGTTGCCGGCGGGGAGATTCGAACCTCCTCGCCTCCCGGATGTGAGCGACTGCCAGCAATCATGCCGTAACGACCACGTCTAACTCACCCGGTACAATGGAGATGATCTGACACCACAAGAAATCAGAGTAAGGAATATGCCAATTTCCACTGCAACTTCAACGTGCATAGACTTGCCACGAGTGGTATCATTTGTGTCTATTGTGAGGAATTGGAGCCCGAAGTGGAGGAGCCATGGCCACTTCTAGCAACCATCTTCAGTGAGATTCTTCTGGTGCTATCTACAACTACTTTAAACCAATGTTGGTGATAAAGATGGAGTTATGCATGACTGTTAATATCGTGATCATAATATTATGGGCACAGTTCTCTAGCCACAAATGATGTTACAGATGCCAAGTAACATGGATCTTCAGACCACCTCATGGTGTAGCGGCTAGCATTCTTGGTTGTCACCCCGGAGGGCCGGGTACGATTCCCATTTCTGTCAAATTTAAATCTAGTCTGAGGTCTGGAACGGGGTAAAACAAAATAAAGAAGAGGCAGGTTCGATTCCCATCTTGGTCATCTTAGAAGAGTCTTTTAGCGGTTTCCCATTTCTACTCCAGGCAAATGGCGAGATGGTTCCTAACATAAGACCACGGTCACTTCCATCCCAATTCTCGTCTCAATTACAAATACAGAGCCCACCCCACTACACGGGACCAAAATGACCACGATGTCCAACCCCCTGAATGAAATAACAATAACATCAACGGGGTTTCAGAGAAAATCAAGCATGGTTATTGCTTTACGAGGCTCTTATCCTGACTATCCTAGGCCAAGGGAGCTCCATTTTACGTGAAATCTGAGCCCCTGGACGTGATTTTTCACCTTGAAAGTTTCACATGCATCGATTTTGTGAGAGGTAGAAGTTTAACCGCTGCCCCAACACAACTCCAGGGTTTCATATGATTCACAAGCACACAAATGGCAGTCAAGTCCCTATCCCTCAATTGTAACTAAAATACTGTAACTCTTTTCACGATCAATTGGGATATTTCCCGTTTGCCGTTCTCATCTCACATTGTGTATTCAATTAACTCCACGCAGAGGATAAACAAATATAGAGAGAACAATAAAATGGAACACGGCACATGCCTCCCCCCCTCCCCCCCCCCCCCAGGGGCTCAAATATGGTGGGACGTGGGTTGGCGACCACGGGGTCCCAGCTGAGTCCGGAATTGCTTCCACTTACTTGTGCCGGGCTCATCTCCATTTTCTTTCCTGTCGACCTCTCTTGGTCAACTCTTGTTCTCTTCCGACCCCAACGGTATTAGGGTATCCGAGGCCTAGGGAGTCTCTTCCTTTCCCGCCTTAATTGGCCCTTGTCTCATCTTTTCTGATACCCTCCTTTTGCGAGGGGTCAGCCTTCTTTTTCTTTTCCTTTTACCTCCTGCCTTGTGCTCAAGGCCCTTAAGGAGGCAGTGTGTATGTAGCCCCACCACTTCTGGTGCACCCTCAGGGGCTCACGGCTGATGAGTTCGGGAGTTGGCGACCCCGGGGGATTCCTGAGCTGGGTCCGGTTTTCCCCCTTTTATCCATTACCTGTGGGGCGGACCCTCTCCTCTTTCACTTTCCTATCTGCCTTTTATGGCTCTCCTTCCATCCAACTCCCTCAATCCGCATTCTTCAAGGGTTGAGGGCATTTCCTTTCCTCCTGTCCTTGATTTGCCTTATTCTCCTTTTGTTTTCCTTTTCTTCTTCTAGTATGTAAGTTAGTAGTTAGTTTTAGTTATAGTTTGCATTTCATTATCAACTTCACGATCACCCAAACCATTAGGGGCCGATAACCTCGATGTTAGGCCCCTTAAAACAACAATTATCATCATGATCATCACGGCACATGCATGTTTATTGGATGATGATTATGATGATGATAATAAGGAAGGAGTTTTGCATGACCGTTAATATCGCGATCATAAATCATGGTGATGATAATGATGAGACTTACTGTAAGGGGCCTAGTTACATGATTAACGGCCGGCGGTGAAATGGAGATGATTGTATTTGGTTAAATCCAAAACGAGAGAAAGGGTAAATCGAAGAATTGAGATTAACTCTCGAACAATAAGAGCTGCGCGTTTTAAGAGCATGTAAGGTTAGAAGTATAAGGTGCGTTCAAAAAGTAATGACCCGGAGGCATAATTACAGAAACCAGTACCTGTATATTAGAAGTATTGGCCCTGGCTGTTGAGGCACTTGTCCCACTGTGACACGAGGCGGTGAATGGCTGTCTCATAAAATTCCCTGGGCTGCGATGTGAACCAGTTCCGCACGTACAGCTGGACGTCGGCGTCCGAGGTGAATCATTGGCCCCGCAGAGCCCTTTTCAGGGTACCAAACATGGCGTAATCACGGGGAGAGAGGTCTGGACTGTATGGAGGGTGGCCGAGAACCTCCCATTTGAATTTCTGCAGGAGTGCCGCGACTGTGTTGGCCGTTTGAGGTCGTGCATTGTCGTGGAGCGACCACTAGGCTATGGCGTTCACTGTCACTCGGCGGTCCTGGGTAATGAGTGCATCAACCAGCTAGACGTTGTCATCGGTAATCCATCGGGTAACGACACCCGTCCTTCCCTGAAGCGCTTTGCCACGCCTTGACCCTCGCAAGGGACATGCAGTGTTCGCCGTACACTTGTGACATTCGGCGATGAATGTCCGTTCCCCCTACTCCTTCTGCTGTCAGAAACCGAACAACACCTCCTTGCTCTTCGGTTGACGCCCCCATGTCACTGTTTGCAATGCGACTGGCAGCGTTGGACGATTGATGCATGCTGCAGCTCGCTTTGTATCGTCACGTGACGTGCACGCGTGCCCTCTAGTGACGGGCTGTGACCTTCCACGCTCTGGTCGGAACCACACCTCGTTACACACGCCACGATTAGCCGATGTAGTCACCGGTTTGCGCATTCCAACCTTAGGCTCGTTCCTTTTTGATCGCACCTTATAGAAGATGAGCCCAGATGAGAAATAGCTTAGCGTTGCCAATATCCGAAGGCACAGGCTTAGTAGTAGACCGAGTGCACCGTGAGGTGGTTTCACTTTAGAAGCCTCATAAAACTGGTAGGAATACGGTGGGTGTGTTCTAACTTATTCACAGGGGTTATGTGGGTTGAGGTAATGCCCACTATGGTTCAGAGTCACTGAGAACAGGAAAGTTCCTTATCTCAAAGCCTGTTCTCCTCCCTGCATAATTTGTGTTCAACCACACGTTTCATGTAGTGAGGAAGATGTCCAGTGAGGCTAAAAATTCCATCTGCGAGATTCAACACATCATTTTCTGATTTTCACTCGCTGATAACGTGCCTTCATCCATTAAGGATTAAATTCCTTAACAAACGGTCTGTTTTGCACTCCAGTACGAAGGAAGTCACAATGGTTCCCACAAAATATACAAGGTTAGGAGCACGTGTCTTGGCAGAGATGAGAAGATAAGATCTGAATACTGGCTGCAAGTACTACGTGCTGTAGAACCAAATTGCGTAAGTACTAGAGCCAAGCCCGGCCACGACTGTGCGAAACATATAGGTCTCGAGGATCTCTGCAGCTTCTACAACATGACGCTTATGAAATGAAGATCCAAACAAAATCGTCTTCATTTACTAAATTATTTGTAACACTGTATAATCATTTGCTGCTCAATTGATCAACCACTACAGTAGTGTGTGTTCAACGTAATAAATTTTACATTAAACTTATTAATAAATCTCAACGTGTACGTTTCATAAGGGTTCCAATTGTTTAAGTCATCGGTCAGTTGCTCAAAACATCAAATCGGAATGAGTTAGTAACACCTCGTCCCATTTAAATGCAACTAATTGGTATAATATTCATAGGTCATAATAAAACTACACTATACCAGGTGAATCAGCTGCCCCTAATAACATTGTTTTATGCAGCCCAACTAACGACTGTTATCAGGAAGGTAGATAGTTCTCCACTTGCATCCCGTATCTTACTAATGCACTGCAAGCATATGCCGCAAACGATACTAAACACTAATATTTTTACCTAGTATTTGTCTGTAGTCACATCGAGGGGAAAGTAATAGTGTTCAGCATCGTTTTCAGGATATGCTTGCAGTGCATTAGTAAGATACGGGATGCAAGCAGAGACATATCGACCTTCCTGATAACAACGTTGGTTGGGCTGCATTAAACAATATTATTAGGGGCAGCTGATTCACCTGGTATATCAAGAAATTAAATTTATCTTCTTTAATATTGTAAATTAAGAAGTTCTATATAAAATAAAAGAATAATTTATGTCTTAAGTCAATAATAATAATAATAATAATAATAATGTTATTGGTTTTACGTCCCTTTTAACTACTCTGGCTTTTAGAGACGCTGGGGTGCCGGAATTTTGCCCCTAAGGGGATCCTTAACGTGTCAGTACATCTACTGACTGTCTTAAGTCATATGCATGGTCCGTCAAAGGTTAGATATCTGCTTTTCACGCTGTATAAGGAGTTCAAATCTCGGTCCGTGCATGTGAAATGTGTGTTATACAAAGCGGAGGCGGTTCGACACGTTGTATCCGAGGTCCCCCGTTTACCATTCCTATTTCATTCCGCTAATCCCCCATAACCACCACCTTGGAGAAGTATGACACGTCTCATTTCTCTCATTCCACGACGCCATATGGGACACTTGGCTAGACTCAGGTTGTTTCTTCGTTCGTTCGTCTGTTATTTATTTATTTATCCATTTCTCTCTTTCCTTCTTTCTTTCTGTGGAATAAGTCCACCGAGTCTACACAAAATATGAACTTCAAATGCAATTGGACTGGATCACTAGTATATTGAGTGCATTTTAAGTGTATTTTAAAATCGTCGCGTGGGAACGTTACACAGCCAATGTATTTGACTGCGCTCTGCAACATCACATGCATTAAAAATGTGTTTTCTCCCGGTCCTGTCATTTTCTGTGACAGTAGTTCGCAAAATACTACTCATATCCCGTTCTATTACTTTTTGTACCTTTTGGATCGTGTGCCTCGGGGCTAAGAAGTGATAACAATTCTGAACGATGCTGTGTGCTACCAAACATGCGTGAAGGTTTCAGTAATGTCATCTAAACGATTGGGAGCCTCCGTGGTTTAGGCGGCAGCACGCCGGCCTCTCACCGCTGGGTCCATGGTTCAAATCCCGGTCACTCCATGTGACATTTGTGCTGGACATAGCGGAGGCAGATAAGTTTTTCTCCGGGTACTCCGGTTTTCCCTGTCACAATTTCATTTCAGCAACACTCTCCACTATCATTTCATTTTATCTGTCATTTATGTAATCATTGCCCCAGGGGAGTGCGACAGGCTTCGGCAGCCGGCACAGTTCATATCCTCGCCGCTAGATGGGGGCTTCATTCATTCCAATCCCTGGCCCGGTCGGTAGACTGGAAGCAGGCTGTGGATTTTCATTTTCATTTTCATCTAAACGACTGCGCTTGATAGGCTAGAAGGTTACTACAGTAAGAGCTTTCTCTCAGGCACCGTGTTGCCAGCTACCTGTCGAGCAAGGCACTGCCACTAGCAGCAGCGTAGCGCCCAACTAGATCAACACATTTCCTCTTTTATACGTATTAAATAATCATCATTACTTATATAAATTTCAGAGTAGTTTCTGGAAATGCTGTCCTTCATTTTCTTAACACATATTGCATCAACGTAGGAAGTTTTGGTACATACGCTGTAATACATCCTCACTGATATTTCGTATCAGTGAAGTTATTTCGTTCTCGAGAGCCTCCCGAGTACGCGGATTGTTTCTGTAAACTTTTGTTTGAGGCTCCCAAACAAGAAAGAATCGCACGCCGCTGGAACGCACTAACACATTTACTGGAAGACTTCTTCTTGAGAAGAAAAGTTTTCACGAGGAAAATTTTATGTTTTGTTCTATACCTAACCCTGTTCACAGGATACAGTACTTCACAAGCCTTAACTCTCTGAACTAAGGTATCTTGCCAGCTGGGAATGTAATCAAGCTATCACCACATGCGGGGCTTCCCGACGCGCTGTTGAGTAACGATAGATGCTATAGAGTGACCAGGTAGAAAAGAATGTTTCAATGCGCAAGCGCACCAAAGTAGGGGAGAGTGTTTCCAGCTCCCTTGCCTCTCAACTGTTAGTCTTTCTTCTGCGCATGTGCGTCAGGTAGGGGAAGTGTCTCTCTCTCTCTCTTTCTCGCTGCTACTTGCTTCGTTGTCCTTGTCGCTGGACCTTCCGAAGTCGTGTATGGAGGGGGAAGCTCTTCAGCAACTACGTAATGCGAGCCCCGCCTCCAACAGTCTTTTCTACCTGGTACCCCTATAGTCAACTGGCTCTCACTCAACGCGCTTCATCCGTTACACGGCGCAGGCAAAGCTCCGTTCTATAGGGAAGCCTTTCGCGGTATAAGACCTGGTGTTAATATGTTAATTTGGTTGCAACTGTGTTAAATGTGTTCTTTAATCTTTTATACAGTAAGTGTACTCAGGTGGAGTTTTGTTGGACTATTGTATACAATAAAACATTGTTTTATATGGGTGTCATTCAAAGCAATAAGCATTCCTATTCAACGAACCCATCCACTAGAAATCTTCCCTATGATTAGGGCTGTGGTAGCGCACCTATGGAAACTATGGCTTCAAAACACTAATAGTGCTGTAGCCTATATTGTGTGCCCTTGTATCTGGGGCTACAGTTGAAAGAACATGACTATGACCTTCCTCCCATATGTCTATTTTTCTTGAGGTGACAAAATACTTTTGGAAAGACTGAGAATGGGATTTGAGCCCTAGTTTGTTCTCAATCAACCTCAAGAGGCTGGGTGCACCCTTTTGGAAACCTAAAACGAACCCGAGCTACTATTCCTACCACTATGTCACGCAAAAGCGCTGTGGTAAAAGAAAAACTCTCCCTCTGACGTAATATGAAATTAAATGCACTACTTGACCTAAGTAAGCCTCCGTGGCTTAGGTGGCAGCACGCCGGTCTCTCACCGCTGGATCCGTGGTTCAAATCCCGGTCACTCCATGTGAGATCTGTGCTGGACAAAACGGCGGCATGAAGGTTTTTCTCCGGGTACTCCGGTTTTCCCAGTCAAAATTTCATTCCAGCAACACTCTCCACTATCATTTCATTTCATCTGTCATTCATTTAATCATTGCCCCAGAGGAGTGCGTCAGGCCTCGGCTGCCGGTACAGTCCATATCCTCGCCGCTAGATGGGGGTTTCATTCATTCCATTCCTGACCCGGCCGGAGACTGGAAGCAGGCTGTGGATTTTCACTTGACCTAAGTCTATCAGGCACGACCTCAATCAAAGCTATTGTTGCTATTGTTGTTTCATTTAGGGGATTTATTTAACTTCGTGGTCATGTAGCCCCATGTACTTGGGTGAGCGAGGAATCTGTCTGATAAACAGTGTCACTGTGATGGCTGTACTCATATGGGTATTTGTGATCGGAGCTTGGATTTGGGTAGGAGGCGTCCGTAGCCTTAATTTAGGTGCCATCCAGGTATCTGCCTGGAGTAGAAGTCGGAAACCACGGAAAATAACTTCTAGGAGAGCCAAGGTAGCAATCGAACCCACCTCTTCTCGATTCGACCTCACAAGGTTAAGTGAACCACGTTCCAGCCCTCAGAGCAGAATTAAGAATCTTGGCGGAGCCGGGAATCGAACCCTAGCCTCTGTACATGCTACGAATTAAGACCATGCACTAAAACTGTTCATACAGTAAGACTACTTCCGTAATTTTTCATTGGAGAAATTTAACTTCGTTCACAAAGTGAAGTATTGGTGAGCTTCTACAAGGCAATACATCATTAGTCAGATTTTCAACACATCAGTCTGATCTGCCCTCTCCCTCCACCGCAGGGTAAATCACCCCTCCCCTCCCGCCCCCATCACCCTGTCGAAAGCCTGTATTTTGGAATCATTTCTAGATAATCGGTGACGTCAACCACAACATGGGGTTACATGTGAATCACATTCCCTCGATATCTGACGTCGACCAACTATACAATAATGACTTTCCTAGCTTGACTCTCATACAGGCAACAAAGTAGGCAAAAGGAAAGTTGTGAAAACATACTCGTTTATCATTGAAACAATCAAGGCATTAGAAAATCATCATTACTTTCCTCCTGGGAGCCAAACACAACGTACTTATTTACGTAAAGCCTGCGACCCCATACTCGGGAATAAAATAGGTAAGTGTAAGGTTTTACTATAGCCAAAATAAAAGTAGAATATTTCCGAAAAGTGACAGAAAATCTCCAAATCCTGCTTGTCTAAAGCTTTAAGCTGTAAGTCTCTTTCTGTTGCGTAGGGGCTAGCATTCTTGGCTGTCACCACGGAGGCCCGGGTTTTATTCCCAGCTCTGCCGAGAGATTTAATTCTTGTCCGCTTGCTGGAGCGAGGTACACTTTGCCTCGTGAGGCAAAACTGAGTTCGATTCCTACTTCAGCCATCCTAGAAGTGGTTTTCCGTGGTTTCCCACTTCAACTCCAGGCAAATAGCCTACTGGGATGGTACGTACAGTAACTTAAGGCCACAGCCATTTTCTACCTAAATCCTACCTTAATTAAAACTCAGCAATTCTTCTAGGTTTGTGCCGTGTCTTGTGTGGGGTTTCGCCTAGGACACCAAGCTAGGCTCATCGGCGGGCTCTTGGTGTCCCTGCAGGGGGTGGGGGTCCGGGCAGGGACACCAAGAGCCCGCCGATGAGCCTAGCTTGGTGTCCTAGGCGAAACCCCACACAAGACACGGCACAAACCTAGAAGAATTGCTGAGTTTTAATTCACCGGCCGTGAAAGCCAATATACCATCTTTTTGGAAGCCTTCATAGGGAGGTTATGGCTGCTTGAGCTTTTGGTTCTCGCAGTCAAGGAGTGCAGTTGCACTCTATATAAAGGGAGGTATCGCGCAGTTCGATACTCCTGTGGGGGTCCGGGCAGGGACACCAAGAGCCCGCCGATGAGCCTAGCTTGGTGTCCTAGGCGAAACCCCACACAAGACACGGCACAAACCTAGAAGAATTGCTGAGTTTTAATTCACCGGCCGTGAAAGCCAATATACCATCTTTTTGGAAGCCTTCATAGGGAGGTTATGGCTGCTTGAGCTTTTGGTTCTCGCAGTCAAGGAGTGCAGTTGCACTCTATATAAAGGGAGGTATCGCGCAGTTCGATACTCCTGTGGGGGTCCGGGCAGGGACACCAAGAGCCCGCCGATGAGCCTAGCTTGGTGTCCTAGGCGAAACCCCACACAAGACACGGCACAAACCTAGAAGAATTGCTGAGTTTTAATTCACCGGCCGTGAAAGCCAATATACCATCTTTTTGGAAGCCTTCATAGGGAGGTTATGGCTGCTTGAGCTTTTGGTTCTCGCAGTCAAGGAGTGCAGTTGCACTCTATATAAAGGGAGGTATCGCGCAGTTCGATACTCCTGTGGGGGTCCGGGCAGGGACACCAAGAGCCCGCCGATGAGCCTAGCTTGGTGTCCTAGGCGAAACCCCACACAAGACACGGCACAAACCTAGAAGAATTGCTGAGTTTTAATTCACCGGCCGTGAAAGCCAATATACCACCTACCTTAATTACTTACACACACACACTAGTACAGACATCACAGTGACACAGGTTATCAAACACATTCTACACACACACAAGTACATGGAGCTAGATGCCCACGATGTCGCAAAGTCCCTAAACTCAACAACAACAGTCGCTTCCTGCATGGCTGACAAGATGCCGGGAAGGATTTGGCTCCCCCCTTCCTACCCTCTAAGGCTATCTCGGCCTGTTCCAACCCTCATTCAAGTCCCTATATTTACCTCCAGGATCATGTAACTATAAGAGATTCGTCACTTTTGGTTATAGAATTTCCGAGAGAGAGCAACGCCTGAGGCAATGTACTGCTCCGGCAAGTCTGGCAACATAAAAAGTAAAAAGCCATATGAACGTAGCCTTTATTACACGTAATTGAACAGTATGTTCTGCGACGAGTTCTTGATTATTTATGAAAATAACACAAACATAACTGCGCCTTTCGCTAGGCGCTGAAATATACGTCCAGATAGGAAAATAATACATTTTGATATATATATCAATGTTGGCAATAGATTTGTCACGAAGGACACAGTTATGCCATTCTAGAGCTTAATTCACCTTTAGGCTAATTAAACATTGCTCTCCTAATCTACAGAATTGTTGGGATATTCGATGAATATAAAGAAAACTGTCCAAATGCACACACTATATTGTCATAACCTCACTTTTTGCCTCGCATGCCGGCTGCCACCCACCCCTCTCCGTAGCCCTAAACCACAAATTGTATTGCAATGCAAAGGAGAATGGGTAAGAAAACAAACAAGAGATGAAATGCACATATTTTTTCTCTATATATTTTGATTCGAGAGTAGTCCATATTGCCCACTAGTTTTGCACATGGTCAACACCAGGAAGATGAAAATTGCCGTATTGTTCTTACTATCATTATAATTCTTACATCCCGGTGCTTGGCAATATTTCCTCCCTTGCAGTGGCATGATTGACTCTCAATTCAATTCAAATAAGTAATCAAAATACCGAACAATTCAAAACAACCAACAACACCACGAGGAAAATCAATCAAAACAGACTATTCCCGCTTCCGCCAGTCGGTTTGATGTGAGCGTTCATGAGTGCCAACTACGGAACCTTAGTGCTAACATTAATTCTTCAATGGTTGGCAGAACATCCAGAGCAGAGCTTTACCGCGACCCACGCGTTCCCTATGATCTGTCATCCCCCTGTTTACCTCTGTCGCTGTGATTACTCCTAACCAGCAGGGGAATCATCCAGTCTCGTTTAATGAAACTAGGGGATCAGGAGGAGTAGAAGTCGTCTGGTAGCGAGACACCTGTTACTGGGTCACTTAGCTATAGGCTATAGAGAAAGTGTAATTGTGGTAAGCTTTCAATAAAGACCTAGAGAAAATTTATTGTCTGAAAGGATTATTGTTCGTGCACCGCGCAACCTCGTGTATCCAGGCCACAGAGAAAGTTTGCCAGGCACAATATATCTGGTCACTAGACTGAAGTTAGGTTGAATACAGAAGTAGTCAGTCAATTTCTCACTGTAGTGGATGAAAGAGCATTAAGATGGATATGTTGCCGCAGACGCATCCCACCGGAGGAAGAAAGACCGCAAGTAGGAAATGGAGTCCTGGTGGCAGGATACATTGCTGAACATTGCCGTGGGAGATGTGGAGCGACGATCCCTAACAGAAACTCTAACAAGTAATTCCGTGAAGAACTAAACAGCCCAAATACGTATATCCCACTGGTCATTTCCATTTCAAAACTCTCCCGTTTGTTAACAGGCTTTTTATGTGATGTGCTAAATAAGCTTTTGGTAAGCTGCATTGTGATAAAGTGTAAAGCAATGGTTTTCAGCTCAAAATCGTACTGTATATCCAAACGTCTTAGTCATTTCAGTCAATCAAAATAAGAATAATAATTAAAAATCAATATGGTTTTACTATGGTACAAGTGCACGCCCTGTCTTAAATCAGAGCTTTCAACGTTACTCCAGATAACTCACATCAACACACCTCCAGCACTGGAAAATTGTGTCCAAATTTACACGATGAGGTTCATCTACAAAACATGAGTACAAAACTAAGGAATTGTGTACCATTAGACTCTATTTAGTTCATGTTACTGTCTTATCAACTTTCCGAGGGACCGGTTCAATAGAACATCAGTAAAATATGTTCCTTTTCAGAAATGTACCTGCCTATAGTCTAGTCTAATCTATAATTTACGATATCTACAATAGAAAATTGGGGGTAGATGATCTTGTTGTTTCATCTCTTGAAACTATCTCCACCACCACTACCATGAAATTACGTGCTATAATGCGCAAACCGGTGACGACATCGGCTAATCGTGGCGTGTGCAACGAGGTGTGGTTCTGACCAGAGCGTGGAAGGTCACAGCCCGTCGCTAGAGGGCACTCGTGCACGTCACGTGACGATACAAACCGAGAAGCAGCATGCATCAATCGTCAAACGCTGCCAGTCGCATTGCAAACAGTGACATGGAGGCGTCAAACGAAGAGCAAAGAGGTGTTGTTCGGTTTCTGACAGCGAAAGGAGTAGGGGGAACGGACATTCATCGCCGAATGTCACAAGTGTACGGCGAACACTGCATGTCCCTTACAAGGGTCAAGGCGTGGCACAAGCGCTTCAGGGAAGGACGGGTGTCGTTAGCCGATGATGCCCGGACTGGGGCACCCCCTGCATTACCGATCACAACGTCCAGCTGATTGATGCACTCATTACCCAGGACCGCCAAGTGACAGTGAACGCCATAGCCGCCGTGGTTGGATTGAGCGTCGGAAGTGTGCCCACCATCATGAAGGAACGACTGCACTTGCGGCAAGTGTGTGCCCAATGTGTGCCCCACAGTCTTCAAACACACCAGGAAGCATGTCGAATGGCCTACTGTCTTGGTCTTGGTTGGACGAATGATTCATGCAGCTGCTCGCTTTGTATCGTCACGTGACGTGCCCTCTAGCGACGGGCTGTGACCTTTACGCTCTGGTTGGAACCACACCTCGTTACACACGCCACGATTAGCTGATGTAGTCACCGGTTTGCGCATTATAGCCTCCGGCTCGTTAATTTTTGAACGCACCTTATATATCTTTCAGAAACGGTAATTATGACTCCTCGCGCAAGAAGACATCTTTCTGTGACGAGTCACAGGAGTTAACTTTAAGAAAAATCACATGCTTGCTCTGCTTAATTCACGAAAAGTAAGTTCAGAATTCACTGTCATTAGATAAATATTATTATAATAGTTCATTATACGAAGCTTCTCCTCGATTGCCCAGTGGCGCAGTGATAATGTTTTCGCCTGCTGTGCCTAATCCTCCAGACCCAAATACTGGTGCAATCCTGGCATGTGAGGTTGCGCAAATGCGAGAGAGTCGGGTCAGTTGATTTACTGGTACGTTAAAGATCCCCTTCGGGGCAAAATTCCACCACCCCAGCGTTTCTAAAAGCCACAGTAGTTAAAGGGAACGTTAAACTAATAACAGTATTATGGAACTGCTGTAGCTATTACTTCAGAGTACTCACTTTCTTCCATACACAGAGCGAGAGAGTTCTAGTTGAAGTTCCTGGTTGAGAAATCGTGGTCATCAGTAGTTTGTCTCATCACCTGTAATGGTACTTTTAATTGGAGCAAGAATTGGGAAGGATGTGTACCATCTCAGCATTTTTCTCAAGTTATGGTGAGGGAAGGTCTTCTAGTATGACAGGAAACGGATGTCGATCCCACCCACCACACTTCTCAGTCGTCCTCACGCGCTTGAGTTTATGCTGTTTTAGCCTTCATACCGGGATTGATATCCTTCGTGGCAGAGCCGAGACTCCAACCCGAGCAAACTATGTGGTAAATATTACACTTATCACCAACACCACCTCGTAGTGTACTGGCTAGCAATCTTGACTGTCACCCCGGAGGTCCGGGTTTGATTCCCTGCTTTGCCAAAAAATAATTTTGGTCTAAGGTCTGGAACGGGGTACGCTCAGCCTCGTCTGGCAAAATTGTGATGAGGAAAGTTTGATTCCCACCTCAGCCTTTCTGGGAGTGGATTTCCGTGGTTTCGCACGTCTACTCCAGGCAAATGCCGGGATGGTTTCTAACCTAAGGCCACGGCCGCTTCCTTCACAATCCTCACTTGAATTACAAATACACACACTAATACAGTCATCACAATAGCACAGATGCTTGCCACGGTGGGTGAGTGGTCAACGTGTCGGTCTACTAACCCCCAAGCTTGCAGGTTCGCTCCTGGCCGTGGTAAGTGATTTTTTTTTTGAAAGGCGGCAAAAATGACGACACCATGTCATACGATGTTGGCATGTCAAAGAACCTATTTGAAATCAGTAGGCCGTGTTCATAATGGCAAAATTAATCTCGGGAGTTTCCGCCAACACAAAGTTCCTCATTTCTCTACTAGAAAGCGCTATTGTGTTCAAGGAGCTTAGATATCTAACCTCCTTGACTTTCATAGTGCTTCAAGGAACAACGAAATTCGACATGCAAGCTACCCTTTGGATGTCAAATAACAAAGCTTGCAACCGGCACCCGATGCCATACGATATTATTATTATTATTATTATTATTATTATTATTATATTATTATTATTATTATAACACAGATTATCCGTCAAACTTATACACACACCCAAGTACACGGGGCTAAGTGACCACGATGTCCAAGCCCCCCAAATGAAACACCAATAACATATCGCCAGCCCACGATGGCCCAGAGGCATGTACAGAGAGCCATCCGTCCATCACAATCAACTAGCACCGTATCTACTGATCATATAGACAGTATAAATTACGAGCTAGATTCCAAATGCGCGGGGGTTAACTGATAACACATCTCACCAGCATGAATTGATAAAAGTAATTACAGCCAGTGCGTGGGTGTCATGTGGGACATAAAACAGCAAAATACACTCGGTGCTTGATGAGTTCACACTGTACCATAGTTTATTCATCTGATATCAACGCTCCAGTAAGACCGCCAGGGGTAGCTATGCATGCTAAGGCGCAAAGTCATGGACTCGATAGACGAGTGTGTTTGAACACCACCGCCGATGATCCTTGAAAATGGTTTTCTTAAAGTTTGTCCACAATTCAACTCCAGGAAAATGCCGGGATTGTATCGTTCAGGTCCTTGTCCAGTTTCATTTCATCTTTCATTAACTCCTCTGACGAGGTTGGCGTCAGGGTGGTCGTACAAACTATCTGTGACATAGATACTACCTGATCCCGACCCCGTAGAAACGCGAATTGACATAGATCAATGCTCTCCTAGAGGGGAAAAGTCACTTGGAGATACATCACAGTGACATAGGTTAGGTTAGACAAATTCTCCACACCCAAGTACATGGGCCTACATGACCTAGATATCGCAAAGCCCTAAAGAAAAAAAACATGAACGGGAACAGTGGAACTGTGACTCCAGTTTCCACTTCATACTGTTTTACCTAGAACTCAGCACTGATTGACAATTCGAGTTTCCAGGGTCTCTGCATATGCGATATGTATCTGCTGCCGGTTCGAGTCCAGTTCGGGGCTGGTCTGGTTCGTACGCGCGACATGATACTTTAGTTTCTTAATTATATCAATATGCCTTGCACTCAATGTACAAAACATAACATTATAGAGTAGCTCAAAACCTCATTGGTTAATAATATCTATCTATCTATTTACTTATTTATTTATTTATCGAAGTAAAGATGTTACGCAGGCTGATATCGTTAGCAACGTTCTGTACAGATGCACTATATTGAATGAAGCCTTAACGTTACACTTGCCAACTATCACCATGCCGCGCCCTAATCCTCAACGTGATCACAAAAGCAAGAATTAAAGCTTTCGTTCCTCCCTACCTCCATCTCTCACTGTCTGACACTAGAGTTGATGTTTGTTGTTGATAATCTAGGGGCTTTCCGACTTCGTGGTTATGTAGCCCCGTGTACATGGATGTGTGAATCATTTGTCTGATAACCTGTGTCACTGTGACGTCTGTATTTGTAATTGGGGTAGTATTTGGGTAGGAAGGGGCCGTGGTCTTACGTTAGGTACCATCCCGGCAGTTGCCTGTAGTAGAAGTGGGGAAACTACGGAAAACCACTTTTACTGTAGGTTGGCTGAGATAGGAATCGAATCCGCTTCTTCTCAATCTTGCCTCACGAGGCTGTGTGTACCCCGTTCCAGCCCTCAGACCAGATACTTTTTTTTTTGGCAGCGCCGGTAATCGATCCCGAGTATCTCTCCCCATTTTGGGGTTCCTCTGAGGGGTGTGGAGGGACTTCTCTTCCCTAGCAAAGTATCTGGTTCCACCAGGCAATGTTTCAAGCGAAGACTGTTCCAGGACCATTTACTAAATGGATAATCAACTTCTGAATATTCAGTTATTGTTAATTCATATAGGGGCTTTGCGACATCGTGGTCATGCAACCGCGTATACGTTGATAGGTGGGTGTGATATGCATCTGATAACATGTACCATCTAGTGGCTTATGAAGTGTGCGTATTTCTTAGCCTACTTTCAATTTTTGCAAAAAATCGAAAGTAGACTTATGAGATCTACACAGGGCCGAAAATTACGGTTCTGTCTCTGTGTATACTCTGCATGTCTGTCCTGTCAAACACGGTGAAACAGAATTGAACGAAATTTCGTACAGAGGTAGCACTAGTAAAGGGCACCTCAGTGTCATGTTATATATCGCCACCATCTTGATGGAAACGTAATGGTGGCCACCCAAAAATTCAAAGCTTAAATAAAATTACGACTAACCACATCATCTGATCTCTATCAAATTTCGCAACAACATATTTTCATGTGGGAAGCGTCTCTTGACCAAACTACAAGGTCATCAGCCCAACAGTTTGCAAATGGCGGCCGTGTATGTGTGCAAATCCATCCCCCCTATCAATTCAAATACAACGAAACCAAATCGAACCACCTTTGGTACAGAGGTAGCACTAGCAAAGAAGAACTCAGTGTCATGTTGTATATCGCCGCCATCATAACAAGAAAAGAAATGGCGCTCACCCAAATGTTCTGAGCTTAAATTGAATTACGACTAACCTAATCATTCGCTCCACCAAATTTTGCAACAATATTCCGTAATATGTGAAGCGTCTTTTGCTCAAACTACAAGGTCAACAGCCAAATAATTTCAAGATGGCGGATGTATGAATCATGCAAGTATTATAGCCAAACCAAAACTTACGATTCAACAAGGCCTGGCCTTACCAAATACGCTCATCGTACATAGGGAGGTTTAAACTGTCCTCAAGAAGGTGACCGGTAGAATATTAGCATTTTAAAATAGAATATGTAACCGCAGTAGTGACTAACAGTTCAGGCTGACCGTACCGTATCGTGCTGGGCCATGCCGTCCCGTTGGCTTGAATGGACGCTATTGTAAGTTTATACCCTTTTAGGAATGTACTGAAGAAAATAATGCATATCAAGTATCAAATGGTTTATATAAACGTCAGAAAACGCTAATGAAATTGTTATTGCAAGACAAAATATTGTGGAGTTATACTAAACCAGTTGTTAACCATACATATTACTGTTCGGCATGTGTGGCGTACTGGTAGCGACCTGGACTCAGTCTAGAGGTTCGTGAATCGAATCCCAGCAGGTCCGAATATCTTAATTTCGTTTTTTATTTATTTATTCATTTATAACTACTCACACGTTATAATGTTAAGCATATATAGTGTGTATTTACAATCAAAACAAGTAGTTCCGTGAAGAACTAAAGCCTATTTTCATATATCCTACTTATTTTAATAGCCTCTATCAACATACAAAATTTCACTTTGATTGTTGTAATAGATCCGTAGATATTGAGAACCGTCTAATATTTCGGACTGTCGCCACGTTGGATTATTATATATGTAGATCTTAGAGTTATGTACTATTACATGAAGATTATTATGTACGTGTAGTATTCAAACGTCAATCGCATGATTAGGACACAAGAAGTAAAAAACGAGACTTTAATATTTCGCACAGCTGCCATCTTGTGGTTATGAAAACAATTGTTATAAATTAGATGCCAGTGAATTCACTTTTGTATAAGCATTTACCGTATTAAGTTTCACTGCACTCGGATGGTTAAATCGCGAGGAACGACCATTTAAATATTTAGAGTTCGCGTCGCCGCCATGTTGGATTTTTGCTCACCAGGTTATTGAAAGTCATATAGGTGAACTTATGTTCATAGCCTCTATGAACATAGGAAATGTCAGTTTGATTGCTGTAAAAGATTCGTAGATATTGAGAACTGTCTAAATATTTCGGATAGTTGCTATGTTGCATTGCTATATGTATAGTCCATAGAGATATGTACCTTTAACGGAAAATTATTGCGTAGGTTCATTATTCAAACTTTCACTTCGATCGCATGATTACGACAGAAGAATGAAAACTTAATTTTAAAATTTCGCACGGCCGCCATCTTGAGGTTATGTAAACAATTGAACTAAATTAGATGCCAGTGCATTGCAGTGTGTATAAATATTTACTGTATCATATTTCACTGCGCTCAGATGGTTAAATCGCGAGAAAAGTCTATTAAAATGTTTCGATATCGCTTGGCCATCATGTTCTATCTGTATTTTACTGGTTTTTGAAAAATACATAGATAAACTTGTAGTAGTGCCCTTTACCACCGTACGAAAATTCAGGGTAATATCAGTAATAGTTTCGGAGATATATAATGCCTGTGAAATATTTCGCACAGCCGCCATCATAAGGTTATGTAAACAATTGAACGAAATTAGATGCCAGTGCATTACAATGTGTATGAACATTTGCTGTACCAAGTTTGATTGCGTTTGGATGGTTAAAGCGCGAGAAAGGTCTATTTAAAAGTCTCAACTTCGCTTGGCCGCCATGTTGGCTTTTAGTTACCAGGTTTTCGAAAGTCTCTTAGGTAAACTTCTAGTAGTGCCCTTTATCACCGTACAAGATTTCAGGGTGATATCGGTAATAGTTTCGGAGATATTGAATGCTTGTGAAATATTACGCACAGCCGCCATGTTGGATTGGGGAGACGTAATAAAATTTTAAGGGTACGGTCGGGGTCAGCCAAATGCTGCTATGACCTTACCGAGTTTCATTGAAATTGCTCAAGCCGTTTAGGAGTTATTAGAGGGACACACACACACACACACACATATGCGCACACACACACGCGCGCGGACAAAAGGTGATCACATAAGCCTTTTTTTTTATGAAAATGGACTAAATACTATATATACGTATAACACCATATATTTCAACACTCGACTACAGCGATTAAAATTCGTTGTCCTTGATCCGCGTAGAGTCTATTGTTGTTGTTGTTGTTGTTGTTGTTGTTGTTTTTGTTGTTGATTCATTAGGGGTTTTGCGGCATCATGGTCTTCTAGCCCCGTGTACTTGGGTGTGTGTAGAAGTTGTCTGATAACCTGTGTCACTGTGATGCCTGTAGGCTTTCTAGTGTGCGTACTTTTATACGAGGAAGGATTTGGGTAGGAAGCTGCTGCTGTTGTTTCATTTCAGATGCATGGACATCATGGTCATTTAGCCCCGTGTACTTAGGTGAGTGTTGAATTTTGACTGATAACCTGTGTTATTGTGATGGCTATATTAGTGTGTGTGTATATATAATTCATGTGAGGATTCAATCAATCAAAGTATAATATCCGTATAGCACGTTGTATTTGAGCAAGCTACTACAACCATTATTCAATTCAGTTATAACTATGCCCCTGCATTTAGGAGAAAGTAGGCTCTATGTTCTTTACTGAACATCTAGTTCTTTTATTGAGGCTAGAACCGGGTGAGTTAGCCGTGGTCGTTACGGCATGACTGCTGGCAGTCGCTCACATCCGGGAGGCGAGGAGGTTCGAATCCCCCCGCCGGCAAACTTGAAGATGGTCTTCTGTGGTTTCCCATCTTCCTTCCAGGCAAATGCCGGGTTTGGTCCCCTACTATAGGCCACAGCCGCTACCTTCCAACTCCTCGTCCTTCCATTCCCACTTTCCTCCCCAACGGTACTTGTAGCTCACCCATTGGGTGTCCGTCTCGAAGCAGCTACAAAAACTGGTGAGCCGAACATGTCCTCGGACATTCCCGGCACTAAAAGCCATACGCTAAAAAAAAAAAAAGGCTAGAATTTAGAAGGAGTTGGCTGTGGCCTTAAGTTAGGGGCAATGCTGTCATTTGTCTGGAGCAGAGGTGGGAAACCACTGAAAGCCACTTTCAGGACACCTGAGATGGGAATCGAAAGCATCACGGGACTGAGTGCACCCTGGTCCAACCCTCAGTTCAGAATTATATTTCTTGACAGAACTGGGATTCGAACCCTTGGACTTTGAGTCTCAATACGTAACCCGAGACCACAAAACGGCAGTAGCGCCTGAAGATCAGACTCTCAAGAAACACATTTACTCCAATCATTGTAATATATTGTTAGCGATGGCTTGAACCTGTTATTTGAGTACGTTCAATCTCAACGAGATTCGTTAATATTTATTTATTGTTGATTTCGTAAAAGTATAATCACACCCACTTGTATAATACTGGAGTTGTTCAGTGCTCAAAATGGTATTCAAAGAACATCTTTGCTCGAACTCCACGTTCTCCTAATGCCGTAGTGACAAGGATTCTTGGCTTCCACTGCGGAGGTGCGGGTTCGATTCTCAGATCTGCCAAGAAGTATAATTATGGTCTGAGGGCTGGTACAGGGTACGCCTCGTGAGGCAAAACGGAGAAGAGGTGGGTTTGATTCGCACCCCAGCCATCCTAGAAGTCGTTTCTACTCCAGGCAAATGCCAGGATGGTACCTAAAGCAAGGTCACGGCCGCTTTCTAAACATATTATAACCTCAATTACAAATACACACTAGTAGGCTACAGTCATCACAATAACACAGGCTATCAGTCATATTCCACATTCACCCAACTACACGGGGCTGCACGACTAAAATGTCGCAAAGCCCCTAATTGAATCAACAAATCGAACGCAAACGACTCCTGTTTGTATATTCTCATTAGAATATTAGCTGATATTATGTTCACGTGCTTTCTCGCGTCACTGTGCTTGCATTAACTTCTCCCAGAACTTTAACTCGTACACAACCATCCTTAATTACTCGGTGTAACGTAAGTCATTCTTCATAAAAAGCCAGTTCAATAAATTAACTCTAAACCCACCATGCTCGTACATGACTTGGTGTCGACAGTTGCTCACTTAAAGTGCTTCAAGTACTGTAGCTTGCAAATTATCTCGTTAAAAGCCTCAGTTGTTTCAGTAAGCGTGTATGTCTCCAGAAGCACGCTAGAAGACGGGTTATTACTTAAACATTCACTAATTATATATTTAAGACATTCACAGTCGATTAGAAGAAATTCGCTTAGCACAGTAAACATGCTGTTCACTGTGGCGCAATAAAAACGGTGCCAGCCCTGATAACAACGATATGGTATGCTGCAGTCATGTGTCTTGCAGTCGCGACCTTGACATTGGACTTTATGGAGTGACAACATCGTCATATCATACACAATTACAGAGCGGCGGATCTGCAACCAGCCATTCACATCCGTTCGCTAAATAAATGTTCTTAAATGAAGTGTCACAGAAACAACGCTTGGCGGAAAATAGCTCAAGCTTGATGGAACTCCACTCATTCATTCATTCATTCATTCATTCATTCGCCGCTCATGTCATTTATAAAATACCCCTTACCAAATCTGCTAAGTCATCAGCTGTTATTAGCCTACTTTTGAATTTTGTAAACAATGAAAGTGTATGTCTGCCCCGTATCAACTTCCAAATTTTTTTTTTTTAGCGTATGGCTTTTATGCCGGGAGTGTCCGAGGACATGTTCGGCTCGCCAGTTTTGTAGCTGCTTCGAGACGGACACCCAATGGGTGAGCTACAAGTACCGTTGGGGAGGAAAGTTGGAAGGGAGGGTCGAGGAGTTGGAAGGTAGCGGCTGTGGCCTATAGTTAAGGACCAACCCCGGCATTTGCCTGGAAGGAAGATGGGAAACCACAGAAGACCATCTTCAAGGTTGCCGGCGGGGGAATTCGAACCTCCTCGCCTCCCGGATGTGAGCGACTGCCAACAGTCATGCCGCAACGACCTCGGCTAACTCACCCGGTAACTTCCAAATAACGAGACCGAACTGAATAAAATTTGGTACAGAGATAGCACTAGAATTATATACCAGCAACTGGTTTATAAACTTTTACAAACACAGGTTCAATAGAACATCAATGTATGTATGTCTACCCCTTATTATTCCCGTTTTCCAACGGGGTCAGGGATGAGATGCGATGGAAGTCTTTGTGGCGATGGTTTTTACGGCCGGATGCCCTTCCTGACGCCAACCTCATGAGAGGAGTTAATGAGAGATGAAATGAATGATGGTGAATGAAACTGGGCAAGGATGTGAAAGGAAACGGCCGTGGCCTGTCAGAAGGTACCGTCCCAGCATTTGCCTGGTGTTGAAAATGGGGAAACCATAGAAAACCATTTCAAGGACGGCCGACGGTGGGGCTCGAACCCACGCGTCTACTGAGTCAGCAGAGAGCTTGGCCCCATGACCTAATGCTGCGCGTTAGCCAGCGTAGCCACTACTGTCGGTTCAATAGAACATCACTAAGATATGTTTATCAGAAATCAACATCTGTGTAATGAAAATCCACAGTCTGCTTCCAGTCTCCGACCGGGTCAGGAATGGAATGAATGAAGCCCCCATCTAGCGGCGAGGATATGGACTGTGCCGGCTGCCGAGGCCTGACGCACTCCTCTGGGGCAACAACATCTGTGCATAATCTATAATTTACGAAAGCAACACTAGTGAATTGGACACATGGTTTCCAATGTTGATGTGAGCAAGCACTAGTAAGTTACCGTAGTAAGACAATTTCGCTATCTTGTTGTTTTAATGTTTATTCTATAATAGTACATTATGCAACGAGCCTATAAGGGCAATAATTAAGTCATACTCGTGTCTTAATTACCATTATAGGCGAGTTGCATACGACTGTTTATGTTCGACGATAATTATAACTATTTTATGTTCGAACATAAATATTCATAAATATCTGTCGAGATTTCGCCAGTTTTATGTACAGAACAGCGCGCATGGGACGCAGAGAATACCTTGTATTTGACCATGGCCTCCTCTAATACCCCCCACTATGACACTAGCCACGCAGTGAAATTTAAAATAGAAGGCCGTGGAAGTCAGCGCAGATGCGATGTTATCCTTACCTAATTGGTCACACAACTGATTCTTGAGCTCTGATTGGTGGGAGAAACTGTTTGATAATGAAAAATAGTGTTATGATGACCCTCATTATGATACAGTTTTCTGACATATAATATTTACATTTCGACATCGTCGAACATACTGTAAAATGACTATAATGTTTGGATATTGAGTTTGTATCACATTGCAGGACAAACACCAAAAGCTGTTTAGTCCGTCACATGCCAAATCTGTTTAATTGACAGGCCAGTTCTGAGATGGAAAAGACCAGTCGTTCTATGAAAATAGCGTACGCTATTTCTTCATGGAACTACTTGTTGTATACTGGACTCGGATGCTCTATTGCGTAACGGCACCATACTAACAGTCTTTGTTTCGACTGACTGAGTGGAGCAGCGGTGCTGTGCCCAAGGTTGCAGGATCAACTAGAGAACAGTTGATATTGGAGGGTGCGCAAATTGCGAGGCAGCCGTGTCAGGTTAAAGATCCCCTGCGAGGCAAATTTCCATTACACCGGCGCGGCGTCTCTAAAACCCGCAGTTGTTAAAAATGTTGTAAAACCAATAACATTATTATTATGAATTTCTAACAACCCTGCGCATATTAATGCCGCAGACATGTAGTTAAAAGGGGCGTAAAACCAGTCACATTATTATTATTATTATTATTACTATTATTATTATTATTAGTCTATGTTTCTCACCCTCAATGCTTGCAAACAGCGCGTAGTTTATTACAACTGTTAAAGTGCTGTAAACATGCTACGTGCCATGCACAGCGGGCAATATAATAGACTTCCCACCTTTCAAGGTGAGAACCAGGGTCCAAGCCCAACTCTACGCATTATTAGCCTACTTTCGTTTTTTGTAAAAAAAAAATGTAGACTTATGAGATCAACACAGGGACAAAAAGTGAGTGTCTGTCTGTGTGTCTGTGAGTGTGTCTCTGAGTGTGTGTGTGTGTGTGTATGTGTGTGAACTCTGCAATCCCCTATCAATCCAAACACAGTCAAAAGGAAGTCAACGAAATTTGGTACAGAGGTAGCACTTGCAAAGGCCACCTCAGTGTCATGTTTTAAATCGCCGCCCTATTGACGGAAATGTAATGGCGGACACCCAAATGTTCAAAGCTTAAATCAAATTACGACAAACCAAATCATCTGATCTCTACCAAATTTTGCAACAACATACCTTGATGTGGGTAGCGTCTTTTGACTAAACTACAAGGTCATCAGCCGAATGGTTTGCAGATGGTGGCCATGTATGTGCGAAAATCGATTCCCCTATCAATTAGAACACGGTGAAAACAAATTGAAAGAAATTCGGTACAAAGGTAGCACTAGCAAGGGGCACCTCAGTGTCATGTTTTATATCACCGCCATCTTGACGGAAACGTAATGGCGGCCACCCAAATGTTTAACACTTAAATCAAATTATGACTTACCTAACCATCTGATCTCTACCACATTTTGCAACAACTTACTTTTATGGGGGAAGCGCCTTTGAACTAGCCTACAAGGTCAGCAGTCAAACTGTTTGCAGATGATGGTCATGTATGTGTGCAAATCGATTCCCCCTATCAATTCAAACACGGTGAACCCGAATTGAACAAAATTTAGTACAGAGGTAGCATTACCAAAGGACACCTCAGTGTCTTGTTTTATATCACCGCCATCTTGACGGGAACGTAATGGCGGCAACCCAAATGTTCAAAGCTTAAATCAAATTATGACTAACATAATCATCTGATCTCTACATACCTTCATGTGTGAAGCGCTTTTTGACCATACTACAAGGTCATCAGCACAATAGTTTGCAGATGGCGGCCATATATGTGTGCAAATCGATTCTTCCTTCCAAAACAAACACGGTGAAACCAAATCAAACACAATTTGGTACATAGGTAGCACTAGTAAAGGGCACCTCAGTGTCATCTTTTATATCACCGCCATCTTGGCGAAAACGTAATGGCGGCAACCCAAATGTTCAAAGCTTAAATAAAATTACGGCAAACCAAATCATCTGATCTCTACTAAATTTTGCAACAACATACCTTGATATAGGTAGCGTCTTTTGACTAAACTACAAGGTCATCAGCCGAATAGTTTGCAGATGGCGGCCATGTATGTGTGTAAATCGATTCCCCTATCAATTAAAACACGGTGACATCATATTGAACGAAATTTGGTACTGTGCCCATTTTGAGGGAGCTCATAGCGAGGATATGAGAGTTGTTTTTCTTGAATTGGAAGGCAATATGAATATGTGAGGAAAACATATCTTAATAACAACTAAATGATTTATCTGGCATGGTTGTTGAGTTAAATTGGGAAGGCATGCGTGTACTTATCCCATTGTATGCATTAATTATAGCAATGAGGCTCAATGGAATTTAGACATATGGAAATAGTAATTATGATTATATGGTGTTGTATGTGAAATATGTAAATGATTTTGGAGGATGAATCCTCGTGTTACGTTACTCAAAAAGAAGGGTTTAGCCAGTGTAGCAACCCCACGCCTTCGACCAGATAATGTCATCAGTAGAATTCCATATTCTACGTTCTTTTTGCTCTAACCTTTGCAAATATTCTACTAAATGATTTTGATCTTGCAGAACGATTAATATTTTTGAAGCTTTCTGTATTATGATGAGATAAATTATGTGAAGCCTATTTAATGCTTAGTGATATGGGGCATTCAGGGAATGCTGACCTCGATTTCAGATGAATTTGTTAGTCGTTATAACTGATCCATAATTCATATAAAATTTGATAATTACATAATAATAGCGAGTTGCACCCAGGTTTAACAAGAGAATAACATTTATTTCTTTATGAGAAATTATATTAAATCAACAAGGTTGTTGGATTGATTAATAAATTCCATGTGAGGAAATTTATGATTTTGAAATAGCTGATTTATAATCAGATAATGGAAGAATAAGATTGTTCTTAAGCCTAATAGTTTTGATGGCTTGTTAAATAACAAGAATAGATATTTAGGAATTTTTATTCCTGACATATTACAAGATTTAATAATGAACATAAAAATAATTTTGACGAAATTTTGGAAATATAATGCTGTTGTGACTTTTAAATAATTTTCTAATTGGTGTCAGACTGGACTATTAATTGTCTGCACATCATGAATATGTTAATGGTGTTTAGGATAACACATGATACTGTGATAAACTATAAATTCACTAATATTGGAAGAATACTTGAATAATTTATTTATTTAACGTTTTGATTTTTGAAGTTTAATAACTGCTGTTAATTGAATAGGGCATAATGAGAGCAGAGTCCCAGGGGGAGCGATAGGATGTATTTTATTTCAGGAGGGTGTTTAGATATCTCCCTGTGGAAAGAAAGACTGTATTAGTTCAGGATGGTTGAATGAATAAATTGACCTGATGCATTTTATCTTACAGAAAACTGGGGTCTTCATGATTTCTTGAAACTTAACTCCTTTCTATCCTTTCTATCTGGATAACAGCCAAGCCTTTTTGTTTTAAATTACAACGTTGGTTGTTTGCTCATATTTACCCCGAGATGTTTTTGAGTCTTATGCTCTGCTGTTATTTGGATGTGCGCTTATGTGGACGTGTGACATCCGTTAAACGGCCACAGTACAGAGGTAGCACAAGCAAGGGGCACCTCGGTGTCATGTTTTATATCGACGCCATCTTGACGGAAACGTAATAGCGGCCACCCAAATGTTCAAAGCTTAAATCAAATTACGACAAACCTAATCATCTGATCTCTACCAAATTTTGAAACAACATATCTTCATGTGGCAATCGTCTTTTGACCAAACGACAAGATCATCAGCCGTATAGTTTGCAGATGGTGGCCATGTATGTGTTCAAATCGATTCCCCCTATCAATTCAAACATGGTGAAACCGAATTGAACGGAATTTGGTACAAAGGTAGCACTAGCAAAGGGCACCTCAGTGTCATGTTTTACATCGCCGCCATTTTGACGGACACGAATTGGTGGCCACCCAAATGTTCAATGCTTAAATCAAATTACGACTAACCTAATCATCTGATCTCTACCGAATTTCGCAGCAATATACCATTATGTGAGAAGCGTCTTTTGACCACATTAGAAGGTCATCAGCCCAATAGTTTGCAGAGGGTTGATTTATAAATCATGCAAGTATTATAGCCTAACAGTAACTTACGATTCAACATGGCCTCGCCTCAACAATTCAGCTTATCGTACATAGTAAAGTTTAATCTGTCTTCAAAGAGGTGATCGCTAGGATATTAGCATATTATAATAGAATATGTAACAGTAGAAGTGACTAACAGGTCAAGCTTATCGTGCCATATTGTTGTGGGCCCGTGCCGTCCCGTTGTCAAAATGGCCGCTATTTTTGCTCGTAAATACATATATTTCCGAAACTTCCTAAGTTTATATCCTTTTAAGAATGTACTGATCAAAATCATACATATTTAGTATCAAATGGTTTTATAGAAACGCCAGAAAACGCTAATGATATCGTTGATTTCAACTCAAAAAATGATACAGTTATACTAAACCAGTTGTTTATCAAGTATTATCGTAGCGCATCCGTGGCGTAATGGTAGCGACTTGGGCTCCTAGTCTGGGAGTTCTTGCATCAAATACCTGCTGGTTCCAATTTCTTTACTTTTGGTATTTATTGATTTATAACTACTCACACGTTATAATATTAGGCATATATAGTGTGTATTTGCAATTGAAAATATTATTTATTTACTTATAACACCACAAATATCGGCACTCGAATACAGCGATTAATATTCGTTGAACTTGATCCGCGGTAGAGACTATTGTTGTTATTATTTTTGTTGTTGATTCTTTAGGGGTTTTGCGGCTTCATGGTCTTGTAGCCCCGTTTGTCTGATAACCTGTGTCATTTTGATGTCTGTAGGCTTACTAGTGTGTGTACTTTTAAACGAGGAAGGATTTGGGTAGGAAGCTGTTGTTGTAGTTTCATTTGAGATGCATGGACATCATGGCCATTTAGCCCCGTGTACTTGGGTGAGTGTTGAATTTTGTATGATAACCTGCGTTATTGTGATGGCTGTATTAGTGTGTGTATATATAATTCAAGTGAGGATTCAATCAATCAACGTTTAATATCCGTATATCACGTTGTATTTCAACAAGCTACTATATACAACCAACATTCAATTATACTCCTTCAAAAAGGACAAAGATTTATTACCATACCCATGTATTTAGGAGAAAGTAGGCTATATGATATTTACTGAACATCTTGTTTTTTTAAACTATTTCCAGTGTTGCATTAACCAAATACGTCTATATTTCTATTCATTACGAAATCTGACTTTGTGCTTCTAATTATTTTAAGTCCTGAAATGGACGGTTTTAGACATGATATACAGTAGTACCTTGTCCAGCATATGGGTGAACAATTTGTCGGATCCGACGAGGCAAGCTTCATTAAGTGTTCTTCGACGATCTCCTACAATGTGTACAACATAACGCCCCACTAAGTATCACGTGAACGCGCAGGCGAAAGAGTACAGTGTTTTCTTGTGTGACGTTTCCACCTTGCCTAGAGGAGCAGATGCCCTCACTGTTCCACCCCTTAAAACAACAATAACACACCTTTCCCACACATGTCCAAAGGGTTTCAATTCTGGACCTCAGGGGAGCTAATTGAGCAGTTCATTGGTGTCCTGCTCATAAAATCAACCCTGAACACTACTACTTGTGTGGCTTGCGGAGGTGTTTTGCACGAACTGTATTACATCATCAGGATGGCGCTCTTTTTTATTCGGAACCATAATACTCTGCAGAATGTCCAAATATTGGTTCAATAATCACTTCAGTCCCATCAGATGATACCCACTCCAACATAACACAGACAGGCCTGTGTGGCCACTGTGTGAACATCTTTTGACGTATCGGGCTTCCCGAGGCCTCTGAACATGAACCGGCCCGACTTCCGCCAAACTGATAGAAGTCTCATCAGAGAACACCATCTGATCCCAATATTGGGATTTAACTCCAGCCTGGCAAAGGCGCGATCAACCATCTATTCACCGGTGAGAGATACTATGGTAGCAGATTTTCTGCAAATGAGTCCGGCTTCTGACAATTGTTTACGGACCGTGTATGGACATCAGGAAATTTGGATGTCTGTATGAGCTGCACCGAGTTTGAGAACGGGTTCTCCTGTGGTGTTTCAAGTAAACAGTAGGTGTTTTCTTCCCTAGTGTAAATCCACTTTAAAGCAGAGCTTGGTAGCTGTCCAATGTTCCCTGTCTGCTGTATCCATCCCTGAGTAGCCCTAAGCGAAACGTCACACCAAATTGCTGCCTTACGAATGTTAAGATTGCCGTGTTGCTATTTAGACGCAGAGACGAAGATTGGATCACTAAAGAGGGCAGAGTAAGAGTGGCTGACACAATGAGTGACAACTATAGGTAGTTTCGCAAAACGTATCGAACTGATTGTACAAAGCCGAACACAGCAAAAGTGGACTTTATTTTATTATTTCACGTCTTAAGAGATGTTTACATTGTTGATTGTTCATCTATATATTTATCATCATAAAGTTTATTGAGTCTCTTGGTTATTGTCTATTTAAGAATAGCATAATGACGTACATTCAGAAAGTTGTATGATGAATGTCAAATTCAGCAAATTATATCACGTACGGCAGAGAACTCTACGCTATTTTAAATACGCCATATTGTTTAGAACCTTTATTAAGATATGTAATATGGATAGTGAAGCAGAATTAGTAGAAAAGGTAATTCATAGATTACGTTGTATTAATAGCCCTTGAATGGCATTTTTACTCTCTGAAAGAAATAAGTTATATTTTGCATTCCGTATGAAACTCTTGAATATTGTGCAATTTGGGAATACAATAGAGGAAATTACGTTTAGTTATTGTTAGACTTTGTTTGCAAAGAAGAGATAAATCCTGGGAAATTTTCATATTCTTTAGCTTATAAGAATATTCTGGAAAATAATAATATTCATAGACCCAGTTTTCAGTATTGAATAGTATTTCTTTGAATGGAATGTTGAAAATGTGTAGTTTGTTACTTACAAACACTTGATAAGACGTTCTCAGATTCAATGTTAATTGGTCTTCGTGGGTATTGGCATCAGTTTAATCTGTAATTGAAAAACAATATGGATTACACAAACACAGTTTCTAAGACTTTCAAAAATAAATCATGCAATGAATTACCATGGCACAGTTATGTGAACGCTCAACAGACAATATAGTCCTGGTTCTATTTTGGTTTGAAATAAGGTGGTGATGTCCTTCACTACCGGAAAATGTCAGGACACGAATCACTGCAACTGTATGTCCTCTTCCAATCCTTTATTATTTTACTAAGTACATGATAGGTGGGATATGAGTTGGCATACAATTCTCAGGCCAAAAATTGCTGAAAGACTTGAAAAAATTATTATGAAAAGTTTAGCGAAAAATGTTTGTTTCGTTACGGTATTTGTAGTAGTAGCTGCTGTAGTTGATTCTTTTGGGGCTTTGTGACATCGTGGTCATGTAGCCCCGTGTACTAGGATGTGTGTAGAATTTGTCTGATAACCTGTATCACTGTGATGTCTGTACTAGTATGTGTATTTGTAATTGAGGTAAGATTTGGGCAGGAAGTGGTCCTGGTCTTAGCTTAGGAACCAGTATTTCTTTGAGTGGAATGGTGAAATTATGTAGTTTGATACTTATAAAATGATGATATAGATTCTTCACATCTTTCTGTGCTTGCAGTCTGAAAAAATTATGCATGGAGTAGAAGTGGGAAACTGGAAAACCAATTCCAGGATATCTGAGGAAGGAATCGATCCCACCTCTTCTCAGTTTTGCCTCACGAGGCTGAATGTACCCCGTTCCAGCCCTCAGACCAGAATGTAATTCCTTGGCACAGCCGGGATTCAAACCTGGGCCTCCGTGGTGACAGCCAAGAATTCAAGCCACTACGCAACGAGGTGGAGTGGAGTTAAATATGCCTAGCAGGCTAATCTTGTGTTTGCATTATGTTGTGAAGCAAAACAAGTTGAATGGTTCTCTTATTAAACATCCACGTTACTACAAACACTGTGTGGGACGCGGCAGTTTTGCAATAAGGCTACAAGTGTCGCGAGTGGATGGATGGATGGATGGATTCCCTCTCTCTCTCAGTGAAACTGGCCTTCACGTATGACCTTCACCTGAATAGCTGCTGGTTTCCGTTTCTCAGATTTATTGATGTGTGCAGTATGTTTGATATTTACAAACAAAACCAGTTTGTCACGCCTCGCCCTCTCGTGATTACCAAAACATGAGGTAACTGCTGACTCATCCCAGCGGCATTTAATAACACACAGTAGCAAGCGGTGTTGCCAAGTGTGACGTAATGTTCATCCACGAACAATTATTATACTTGTATTGTCTTTCTGTGTTTGCCGTCCTGAGAAATCGTATGTTCCCAGCTGCCTAGTCATCCCACAGTCATGCTTTTGGGGAAGGTTTGAATTGACTCGACCACACAGTTGCACAGTGGCTAGCATTATTGACTGTCACCCCCTGAGAATGTATTATGGAAACAACGAGGCAGTAAACATACTATTGGCCTAAATGACAGTTTTCAGTGGCGGGATTCGAACATCGGTTCTCCGAATATCAGTTATCCTGTCCAAACGTGGAATTCATCTTAGACCACCCGTCACCCTAGAGATCCGGGTTTGATTCCCGGCTCTACGAAGACATTTAATTCTGGTCTGAGGGCTGATCCACTCAGCCTCGTGAGAAACAAGTAGTTCCGTGGAGAACTACACAGATTATTTTTATATACCCTAATTAAGTTAATTGCCTCTATCAACATACAAAATTTCAGTTTGATTGCTGTAATCGATTCGTAGATATTGACAACCGTCTAAATATTTCGGATGGTTGTCATGTTGCATTTTTAGGCTATATATGTAAGTCTTAGAGTTATGTACTAATACATGAAGATTATTGTGTAGGTGTAGTATTCAAACTGCAAAACCATGAATAAGACACAAGAAATGAAAATCAGATTTTAAAATTTCGCACAGCTGCCATCTTGTAGTTATGAAAACGATTGAAATAAATTAGATGCCAGTGGATTACAATTTGTATAAGCATTTATCGTACGAAGTATTACTGCGCTCGGATGCTTAAATCACGAGAAACGTCCATTTAAATATTTATATTCCGCGTCACCGCCATGTTGGATTTGTGCTCACCAAGTTATTGAAAGTCCCATGGGTGAACTTATGTGCATAGCCTCTATCAACAAACAAAATTTCAGTTTGATTGTTGCCATAGATCAATAGATATTGAAAACCGTCTAAGTATTTCAGTTGGTCGCCATGTTGAATTATTATACATGTAGGCCATAGAGTTATGTACTATTTGATGACGATTTTTGCATAGGTTCATTATTCAAACATTCATTTCGATCGCATGGTTAATACACAAGAAATAAGAACTTAATTTTTTTAAAAATCATGTCGTTTGGACGGTTACAACGCGAGAAAAGTCTATTCAAAAGTGTCAATTTCGCTTGGCCGCGATGTTCGTTTCGTAGTTAACAGGTTTTTTAAAGTCTCATATGTAAACTTTTAGTAGAGTCTGTATCACCATACAAAATGTCAGGGTGATATCAGTAATAGTTTCGGAGATATAGAATGCCGGTGAAATATTTCGCACAGCCGCCATCTTGAGGTTATGTAAACAATTGAACTAAGTTACATACCTGTGCATTACAATAAGGATGAACATTTTCTGTACCAAGTTTGATTGCGTTTGGATTGTTAAATTTCGAGAAAATCAATTAAAATTTCAACTTTGCTTGGCCGCCATGTTCGTTTTGTAGTTAACAGGTTTTTGAAAGTCCCATAGCTGAACGTCTAGTAGTGCCCTTTATTGCCGTAGAAAATTTTAGGGTTCAACAATAGTTCCGGAGATATGGAATGCCGGTGAAATATTTCGCACAGCCGTCATGTTGGATTAGTGAGACGTAATAAAATTTGAAGGGCACGGTCGGGGTCAGCCAAAATAGTACTAAGCCCTTACCGAGTTTCATTGAAGTCGCTACAGCCGTTTAGATGTTATTACGGGGGGAGTCACACGCACACATACGCACACACACATGGACAAAAGGTGATCCCATATGCCTATTTTTTTATAAAATGAAAATAGCCTAAAAGCTGAGTAGAGGTGGATTCGATTCATACCTCAACCATTCTGGAAGTATTTTTCCGTGGTTTCCAATTTCTATTCCAGACAACTCCCAGAATGGTTCCTAACTTAAAGCCACGGCCGCCTCCTTGTCAATCTTCATCTGCATTACAAATATTCACACTACTACAGACATCACAATGACACAGGTAATCAGACAAATTCTATTCACATACTGTACACCCAAGTACACGGGGATAAATGACCACGATGTCGCAAAAACCCTTAAAATGAATTATTAACAACAATAACAACAACAACAACCAAGCTACGCTCGTGGATTGTTACTTCATCACATTCATTAACACCAGCAGCTGAATATTTCTAAGTATCTATCGGCTCTACAGTATTGTAAAGAATATTGATGAAATTGGTACGATGAATTAAATATGCCAGTACTTAGTGTATTAATGAATATTATAATAATGGTGTGTGGCGTCTTAAGAGAAGTCACGAGCAGCCCTTGGGCGACCTTCGCATCATGAGGATGATATGAATGATGGAGACGTAACAAACACCCAGCTCTCAGGCCCGAGGAATTAACTATTCGAAGTTAAAATCCACGACCTGGCCAGGAATCGGACCCGGAGCCCCTCGGTCCTAAGGAAGGAAGATTGTAGTTTTTCGTGACCGTTAATCTCGTGATCTTGAGCCACGGGACCTCTAGTTTTACGTGGAATCCGAAACACATGACGTGATATTTCATTCCGATAATCTCACATGCATTGACCTGGAATTGAACTCGATCCGCCTGGGTGAGAGGTAAGCAGCTTGAACACTGCACCACCACGCCCCCTCAACCTCCATCCAAAGTCTAGCACGCTATTCACTTAGCAACGGTGCCGTACGTGGGTGTACATGAGTACAGTATTTCTAAAAGAGTCTTTATATTGGGTGCGTTTATGTACCGATTGCTATGAAAACATAATGTGATAACTACATCTCTAATAATAATCATCTAGCACAGAAATCTCTAGCTTACCCTTCTTAAAACTTACAGATGCCGTGCATATGGCTTTCCCTAAACTGAAAGATGCGATCTCCACAGGAATGGTAATAGTTAATTAAAGAGTTAAATGTTCTTGGATGTTGTTTTACTGGTGTGGTGGAAGTGAATATTGTTAATGTAAGGGGGAGAAACATGAAGGTCAACGGCCCCAATTTTGTAGCGTAGTTTTCGTAAATTATGACTGATACGAGTGGCATTTTCTAAAAGTGTTCATCTCTCATTCATGTTTTATTAAAAATGCTAGCCTACTGAAAAAGTTGATAAAATATATCACAATGACGAACTAAATACTCTGGTGCAGATTCCTTTAGTGCTTTATTATTATTATTATTATTATTATTATTATTATTATTAATATTATTGAAGCCTCCGTGGCTTAGGCGGCAGCACGTCGGCCTCTCACCGCTGCGTCCGTGGTTCAAATCCCGGTCACTCCATGTGAGATCTGTGCTGGACAAAACGGAGGCAGACAGGTTTTTCTCCGGGTACTCCGGTTTTCCCTGTCAAAGTTTCATTCCAGCAACACTCTCCACCATCATTTCATTTCATCTGTCATGCATTTAATCATTGCCCCAGAGGAGTGCGTCAGGCCTCGGCAGCCGGCACATTCCATATCCTCGCCGCTAGATGGGGGCTTCATTCATTCCATTCCTGACCCGGTCGGAGACTGGAAGCAGGCTGTGGATTTTCATTTCATTAATATTATTATTAACCAAGATTCAGGCATAAGGTCTCTCACAACATACAAACAAGAGCCATAAAAAGTACTAAATATGTAAAACCTTTATGAATAAATAGCTATGGTTTCAAGAGACTAAATTTTATTATACCTTCACTACTTAATGAACTACCACCTGGATTGACGAACATTAACAGCAAACAACTAGCTATAAGTCGCATTAAAAATATTACTTAACTAAACATTAACTCATAACATAAATTTATTAATATAACTACTATAGTGTAACTTTTTGTGTCTTTAATTATTTACATTAATATTTTTATCATTATCACCATTATCATTATCATTACAAAAAATTACATGCACTCTTGTATTGAAATATAATCTGTTTATATGTTGTAAATAATTATTTAATATGTCTCACAGATAATCTGTACTGCCATCAGATTCGCGAGACATATCACAATAATTTAACATAAATAGTATTTAATAAATATATTAAAAATTAAAAATTATTATTATTTATTATTATTATTATTATTATTATTTCTTCGTCGCTTATTCTCCCAGTTTCAGCTTCACCCACGGACTCTGCGAGGAATCATTCCTCTACTGACGCAAGGACGGTGTCTGGGGACTGAACGTACTTTATCAGTAGATACGACTGGGGATGGTGACAGGCCGATCGTCTGGTACTGTACCCGTTCGTCCGAGGGATGCGATGACCCGTCTGCTATTACATCGCATTCCTGGATTTCCAGGACAGAGTGGAGTTAAATGAACATGAAGTCAAATAAGGAATGTGTCGAAAATTCAGTTGAAATATCACAAAGCAGAGGGTAACACGAGATAAAGTATCTCCAGGGTCGTTACGGGTTTAAATTTAATTTAAAAAATTACAATAGAAATGGGCGCCACCAACTGAATCCCTAGCAAACCACATCCTTCCTGGTTAAGCCTTAATTAAGACAAGGAAAGGATTAGGAAAATCACATCATCATCAGATCACAACTAAGATAAAAACAAATTTATTCAAACTTTGATAGTCAGACAGAAATATTAAACACACATCCTACCTAAGAGTATGGTCGAATGCCAACGTTAAATTGTCATTGTCCTGAAAATCGAACCATCTCTATGCTATTCAAAGTGTACTTCATCCACATAAAATATGAAAATTTTCTAAAGTTCGCTTGGGTTCTCAGGTTCACCGTAGCACTATGTCTATGCGTCACTGACATTCGTGATACCTGAGACCTAACTTCTCTTTAAGTTAACATCATGAATGTGGATGTCAAAAATAATGAATCTGTCTAAACACATATTCTAATCACATATTTAAATATCAACTAATTTTATGGCTTGAATGGCATTATTCAAATGCTAAAAATCTCAGTAAATGCTCCTAGAAATCGAATAATTAATTTACACTATATTTACACTGTCATTAATGATTGCTTGTTTGTGAATCAAAGAAACTCCACTACTCATTGGTTATCATCATCATCATATCAAAATTAAATATCTCTCACATTAGTTCTCATCTCAAAATTCATTATATTCAAGTCAGAATAATTAACTTATTACCATCAAATCATTTAAATGAATATTATAATCATCAATTCATTATATTCTCTAATTATCCACACACTCATTTCATCATCTCATTCAGATTAAATTATCTCAAATCATCCATCTAAATTGTTTAATTCATTAATTCAAGTTGCAATTCTTCAAATTATTTAAATCATATCTCTCATTTAAATTTATTTGAATCCATTTAAATTGTTAATCATCAGCTAATTAATTATCACCTTTTAATTCAGTTATTCATCAGCTATTTAATCATCTGTTAATTTATTTAATTCAGCTTGTTTATTCAATCTTTAATTCATCCATTTATTTAATTCACTAATTTATTCCAAATTTTAATTTATCAATGTATTTAAATTTTAATTCATCTGGTTATTTAGATTTTTATTTCATCGAGTCATTTAGATTTTTATTTCATTGGGTCATTTAGATTTTTATTTCACTGGGTCAGATCATTAATATCCTTAAACTTCAGATTATTATTTTATTAATTATTATTATCAGAAAATCTTGTATTATCAACATTATTTATTTGTTTAATTTCCTAACAAATTGTTTAATATGGGTTATAGAACGTTGTCTTACAGTTTTATCACTTCCAAGTTATATCTCGTATTTAATTATCATGCCAAAAATATTATTGCCTTCACAAAATCACGTTGGATCTCACTATCCAAAACTTCATCATATACTCTCACTTTATCAAATACCATATTTGAATACCATAATTATTCCACGTAACACCATAACTATTCCACATAACACCATAACTATTCAGCGCACAGCATGAATCTCAAAAATTATGCTAGACTGGGTTCGACAACCTCATGTCTGCCTCAAAATACATTAGCAATATTGCAACTTCCACTTGGCAACTTCCAGAAAATGCCTATCACAAACTTCACTTAATCACGTTGCATGATCTACAAAAATATATAACTGGCTTCAAATTGTTAACGCACACAATCTCCAAGAACTGTAATTAATCTGATCACATCTAGACAACTTCTTAAACAATAAGGAAAAATATTACCTTAGTAATCGAAATCCAATTCACGATCTGCTTTCAAATAGAGCATAAATTCTCTTAAAATTCTCAAAATTCACTTCAAAGAAAAACACCAATGTGTTATAATCTCTCACATCAAAAATATGTAATACTGATCTGCCTCAAAATAAATCTGACCATTAATGATTCATCTTACAAGATTCAATTACTTGAAATCCTTCTCAAAGGTATCAAACTCACTCACAAAAGAGTATCACAAGTATCAAAAGTATCAGCTGTTAAATGAATGTACTCTCAAAAGAGTATAGCAACAAAATATTGGATTGGCAAACAAGAATTACAAAATGTAACCCTGTTGACATTTATTTTTAATTTATTTAACAAAATTCGACCAGTGTGTGACTAGTAGTTTCTTGTTTAATCCTCTTACGATCTCAAGTACACTCGGATGATAAAAATGAGGCCCTCGACTGGCAGGTCAGGTGAGTACCACCACGCAATCGCCTAAAGCGAAAGGCCCCGCCCCGTAGACTATCATGATAATGCCCTAGACGATGGGTCAGGTGTGTACCACCACGCAATCGTATAAAACGAAAGGCCTCATCTCGTAGACTGATGAGTGAATGTACCAGATTGGAATCAACAAGTCTCTAGTTGTCACATAAAAGCGATATTCATTCATTTGAGTGAATAAAATCTTAATATCTCCAAACAATCCAATAGAAAAAATCCCTACTGATGAATAATACATACTCGCTAGTATGCAATGAACTGACGAAGTAATTTAAATTATCCAATTGCAGATCACGAGTTCGAAACACTCGCCACAAGAAAAAATAACTATCAAAGAAAACTATCCTTACTGAAAAATGTCAAAAAGACCAAACATCTGCTTAATAAAGCCAACCAATGGTGAGAACGTCGTATAATGGTGCCTGCCATATCATATGGTAACGCCATATTCTAGCGAAATGGAGCATAAAATATCTAAGCCATGTCAAAATAATCGTAGAACTCCTACTAGAAATATATACAAGTATGCCCAGTGTTCATGAAAAATCATATCAGGAAAGTCATAACTCCTACAATACCTTCTTATATCAGCTGTTAATATAATTCAAAGATCGCCGATTATCCTCGTGTGTGCCACAAATTTCTCGAAAGATCGACGAAAACATCGTATCACCTACTGAACTAACGATTGACTTCATATTCCAAGTGAATCTGATGTTGGATATCCTCTTCTTCAGGAACCGAATCCACCGCTCTGTGGTGCCATCACGTCTCCGTATTCGCCTAGCCCGACATGATGAACTGCATATTATCCATCACGGATATTGTCCAAACTCTTCCATAAAAGTTCATAAATGTAGAGTACCCCATACTCTTCGACTATGTCACGCCACTGTCCCATACAATGTTCGGTTTGCATATGAAAAAAGTTAATCTCCACAGCGGCTGAATTTCACTAGTAGAAAATAAATTATTTATAAAAGTGTATACATTTCTTAAACGTCCTGTATCTGTGTTCGTAACTGATATTTCATAATTGTTCATGAAAAAGAACTATAATGCTGCACGTGCCACTGTTCATAAAGTGCATATTCTCGTAACTGTTCATTTGCCTAAAAGCATTAATGTTGGCCTGACCCCATGGTCGCCTTAAATATTCCGGTCTGTAATGCATTATTTAATAAGCCGTAATACCATTGGAATATATCTAAGTCCATTTGAAAGTTCACAATAGCAGTGTATAATTGGTATCTGCCTGCACAATTAGACTGTTGAACACAAGTCCAAACTTATTAAGTTTGACAAGATGTCGAAATAATGTTCAGCTGCTTGCATGTCGCCTGCTTGTAAAATGTCGGACCCAGCACGCCCTGTTCTGCCTCACTGTTCTCGAATAATGCGACGCTGAAAACTGGCCTCATTATATCGCTTCGCTGTGCTGTCCTGTATTAAGAATGCGGCTCGAAATAATGTTCTCAATTCTATCACAATGCTGCGTATTACTTTAACGAACTGTAACATTGGAAAAGCATTGCTGTTTCACATAACTGTAACCACGATGTTGAAAATACATCTGACCGAACACCGGCTCTCCTTTCACTTTCACGGCCTGTATAGCTTGCCTTGCTAACCGCTTCTCGCACTGCACACCGTGCTTCTCTTGTCTTGACTGACTGACCTACTTTCGTTCTCCTAGCGTATGCTGTACTCAGCTCTGCTTGCTGAACTACTACTGCCGTTTTCCTCGCACACCATGTACTGTACTCAGCTCGACTGGCTGGACTACTACTGTCGTTTTCTCCGCGCACCATGTGCTGTACTCAGCTCGGCTGGCTGGACTACTAATGCTGTCCTCAGACTGTGTGATGAGCTCCGCTCGGGGCTGTCACGTGACGTTCCCCTACCTTCCGCGGTCATACGTCACAACTATAATCTCGACCACAATCATATTGGCAATTAAGTTATACCATAACTTAAGGAGTTATCTGCCTTTCTTCAAGTTATCACCATAAAGATTTCGTGATATTTCTTCTCTTCTGAGATGATATAATATTATATTCCATATAGATCTTGATAATACTTCAATATTCCTCCCATAATTCCATCTGCTTGACTGGTAGTGCCACCTTCATCCTTGGCCTCCTACGTCATTTCCTACCATTCTTCTCGACTCGATCTGAGCGCTATCTTTTCTTCTTTTCCCATAAATCTCAACTACGGCTCGATGTCAACTGGCGTAGCCGATAGCCTCAACTAGGTATCGGGTACAGTACTAAATAAGGAAGGGTTAGGGAAGGGATTTTAGAAGGAAGTAGGCTGTGGAGCTGTTGAAAGGAACCGTCCCGGCATTTGTCTGATGGTGAAAATGAGAAACCAAGAATACCATTTTCATGACGGCCGAGGTGGGATTCAAACCCACGCTCTCCCGATGCCAGCGAGGCGCAACCTAGCACGTTAGTGCTCCCGGCCACCGTGGCCAGTGAAAAAAAAATACAGGAGATTAATATGCATTCAAATTCATTTACTAAGGTAACACTAGAAAATGGCTAGTGGACATGTTGACATATTGACAAATATGACTAGAATTGTTCCAGACGAATATTGCTGCAACAGGAAATGTAGCCTCAAACAATAATCTGTGCTCGAACCTGAAACTATTACAGCTCTATCTCGTCTCGAACTGAAAGCCCTTGAGATAGAAGGTAGTTAAATATAATTATATCATGAAGAACAAGACTATATAAATCAGTCATTCGGGTCGCCTAACGCCGTATTAACACACTTATTGATCTCCCTGTTCATCTCTCGCTTATAGGTTATATACACACGTTTTAAAAAACGTTTGCGTATTGCCATGGAGCACAGTGGGGTTGAAAGTGGGAAGTGTCCAAGCCTGCTCTACACAATTGAGATCCGGAACATAGGCAGGCCACTCCATTCTGTGAATACCATTCTCCTGAAGAAAGGCATTGAAATTGAAAGTGAAAGTGAAAGGGAAATTTGGGCCGAAATTGTCAGCATAGCTTTTCACTACAGGTGCTAGGATAGTATTCCTGTAACGCTCTCGGATGTACACAAGAGGGGTTCGGCGACCATACATGATGCCACCCCAAAACATTGCACCACCTCCTCCCAGTTGGTAATGGTCACGGATGTATTGGTCGTATAACGTTCACCGGGTCGTCTCCACACTCGCACAGATCTATCCTCATTGACACAGGCGAGTTTACACAGCCGATATACAGGGTGCCTCAAAAAATGTACTAACACTTTGAATGACTATAAAATGATTATTTATGAACACAGGTACAAGTTTAAGGGCTTCAATTATAGAGGAGACATGTAATTAAAGACTCTTGTTCGCAAATGTTCAAATTGATGACCGTCAGTGTCCAGACAAAGCTGATAACGCGAAGCATTGGATTCGCAAACGTTACGACAAAGTTCATTTGGAATTTCGTGACATTGTCTGTCAATTTCCAATTTCGTGTTGGAATGTAGGATTTCCAGCGCAGACGCTTCATGATGCGATGGACGCTATCTTTTGAGATGTGTGTCTCTCGAGCCGTTTGTCGTAGTGTTTTCAGTGGGGATCGAGTGAGGGCTTCATGCACCTGTTCTTCTTTTCTAGGACTGGTGGATGTCCGTGGTCACTCAGAACGTTTCTTGTTGATGTTGTGAACGGTTCCATCTGCTTCAAATTTATCTCTGATGCGAGCAATGGTCCGGTGCGTTGGTGGCGGTTTGTCGAACTCCTGAACACTGGCAGTGATCTATTTGAACATTTGCGAACATGAGTCTTTAATTACATGTCTCTTCTATAATTTAATCCCTTAGACTTGTCTTGTACACGCACGCAAGAACGACTAATGGGTTTGAGAACACTACGACTATTGGCCAGCAATATGCAAAACGTTTTTTTTAATGTGTGTATCTGTCAACGTCCTTATAACATATCGAGTGACCACCTTGGGGTATAGCTGCTAGTATTTTTGTATGTCACCCCGGAGTTCCTGGTTCGATTCCCTTCTCTGCCAGGAAATGTAATTCTTGTCTGAGAATTGGAACGGGATACTCCCAGCCTCGTGAGGCAAAACTGAGAAGAAGTGGGTCTGTTTCCCTCCTCGGCCATACTGGAAATGGTATTCCGTGGTGTCCCACATCTACTCCAGGAAAATGGGGAGATGATTCCTAACTCAAAGCCATGGCCGCTTCTTAACCAAACCTCTCCAAAATTACAAATACACATACTACTACATAACCCCCCCCAAGTACACGAAGTTAAATGACTTCGATATCCAAGCCACACTAATGAAATGACAGCAAACAAATAGTGTGTCGGCCTCTGCCAGTCTTCTCGTACTGACAAGCAAGAGCTTTCTCACAGCCCTTACGTATTGCAGCTCATTTAAAGGGTATTCACAACTCAAATTATTTTTCCTCTTGACCATATAGACCTATTTACAAATAAAACGAAATGTGTATCATTGTTCTAGGATACGATAATACCGAACCCACACACCCAGCCGTTGTCACAGGCACTTCTACACATTATTCAACCGGACGAAGTACCATTAAATATAATTGTAATTCACATGCATGAGGCAATAAAGACTGGAGTGTCTGCGGTAAACCACCGGCTCTACCTTTACAGACAGTACGCAGCAAATGGAGCGCGCTGATGCCAGGTCTACTGCATATACAAAGTTCTTCAACGCCGGGCACATGATGTAACATAACTCGTATACAGGCGTGCTTTTACGCAAAACTCAAGAAAATTCCAAAATATTATTTTGTTTGTTGTATATAACTGTACCTCATGCCTTGCAGCAAACGACGGTAAAATATTTAGATATGATACATCGAAGTTCAGAGCACGATATTAATGCATAATTTTCAATTATACATGAATATGATAATGTTATAATATATATATATATATATATATATATATATATATATATATATATATTTGTGTTCCACGTGGTTAACCCAATTTTGTGTGATCAAGTGGTGGTATGCAGCCGAAATTAAATTCTTCATTTCTTGTCTCTTGAATGAGACGTTCAATTTTATATATTTCTTCACTTGCGCCCATACCATTTCGATGGGATTAAGTTCACTGTGGTATGGAGGCAAGCGAAGAACATATTTTTGTGCTGATTTAGCCATCTCGTCAATGATGTACTATACCGTATTTACCATATCTGTCGCTGTTTTGAGTCACAATAAAAAGAAGCTCCCGTTTTAACATATCATTTCGAAAAGGGACCCCTTTTGAGTGAGCCAATCTATAATCCGGTCTTTTCTCCATGAAGTTGTACGTAAAAGTTCGCTTTTCCGACTGTGATAGCCTACATTGTGTAATACTAGAATAGATCCTACGAGAACATTGGGCAACAATTGCTCGGCGAACCACTTTTCATACACTTCACCTGTCATTTCATCGTGGGTGTCTGCCGTGTTCTTTTGGCACAGAAACGTTAACTCTGCACCATTAACGAACCCACGTTCATTCTCGGGATGAACAAAGGCAAACCACGGAAACCACTTCCAGGATGGCTGGGGTAGGAAACGAACCCACCGCAGTTTTACCTCACGAGGCTGAGTGTACCCCGTTCCAGCCCTCAGACCAGAATTAAATTTCTTGCCAAAGCGGGGAACCAAACCCAGACCTCTGCGGTGACAGCCAAGAATGCTAGCCACTACGCAACGAGAGGGGCTCGGTAATCAAGCGGTTGCGGAGCGAGTGGCATACAGGCAGCGCGAGTGGATGATTAGAATTTGCACATTCAGAGGGTCCAAACTGAACCTGATACAATTCAAGTGAGCTATTTTTCTCCTTAAAATATAAGGTCGAATTATGAAGTTCCAGAGATAGCTCATTGAACTGCGCTTCAACGCACGTAGAATTCGTCTAAAATACACGTATAACGTGACAATCAATGATGATATAGAGGGAGCTCCACTCATGTAGCCCACACCCGTCTGTGCGCCATGCTGATTGCATGCGTGGCTTAAAATAATTAATCCGAATGCCAGGCTCGCTGTGCTAGCAACAATGGGCATAAGCCCTCTCGTTACTCCTTTTGTGCAATTTTGCTCGCTGAATAATTACAGCATAGGGAGATTTCATTTACAATGTAGCCTTGTTCTGTATAGCATTTAAAACGAAATCCTTGCGAATTGCTCTCCATATTTTATGAACCGTGCCTTCGCAGTGGGCGAGTGACAGGCATTCAGTGCACGTCACAAGAAGGAATTTAATGGTAATGAATTTTATTATATCTGCAAAGAAGCATAAGTTTCTTTATGTTCCACCCTGATTATTATATATCAGAAAACTGTATCATAATGATGGTCATTATAACACTATTTTTCATTATGAAACAGTTTCTCCCACCAATCACAGCTCAAGAAACAGTTGTTTGACCAATTAGATAATGATAGCATCGCACCTGCGTTGAGTTCCAAGGCCTTCTAATTTAAATTTCACTGCATTGCCTAGTGTCATAGTGGGCTAATCGAGGAGGCCATGGACTAATACAAGGCATTCTTTGCGCTCTGTTCAGTACATAAAACTGGCGAAATCTCGACAGATATTTATGAATATTTATGTTCGAACATAAAATAGTTCTAATAATTATCGTCGAACATAAACAGTCGTATGCAACTCGCCTATAATGGTAATTGAGACACTCGTATGAAAATTATAAAACTCGCATACGCTCGTTTTATAAACATACTCGTGTTTTAATTATTGCCATTATAGGCTCGCTACATAATGTACTATATGAAATGCTTTTCTGTCGGTGAACATGACTGTACGCAAAAAATACATGAGATTAATAAATTCACTGTAAACCTGAATATTTACTAACCATTACGCTAAACAAGTTAAACATTATCATAACACAAATCATGTTTTTGTTGTTGTTTATTTTAAGGGGTGCGACATCGTGGTCATATAGCCCCATGTAATTGTGTGGAATTTGTGTGATAACCTGTGCTATTGTGATGGCTGTACTAGTGTGTGTATTTGTGAATAGGATGGCGAAGGAGGCGTACCGTGGCCTTAACCTAGGAACCATCTCAGCATATGCCTGGAGTAGAAATGGGAAAACCACAGAAAACCACTTCTTTGATGGCTGAGGTGGTAATCGAACCCTCCTCTTCTCAGTTTTGCCTCACGAGGATAAGTGTACCCCGTTCCAGCCCTCACACCAGTATAAAGATTTCTTGGCGGAACCGGGAATGAACTCAGAACTCCGGGACGACAGCAAAGAACGTTAGCTGCTACGCCTAGAGGTCGTCCAACACAAATTAACAACTCCTGACAAGTTTATCAAGTTAACAATAAACTTCCGTAACTTAAATTGTATATATTGTAAATATATTCCCACACATATTCGTATGGGACTATATTAATTTAAAAGCCTGAGTGCAAGGAATCTGATGATGATCGACTGACGATCGAATCTAGTAACCCAAGGTTTTATAGTGAACTAGCAGCAGTGCCAGGCTTCGCCCGGTAGATTTATTTGTTTTATGGATGATAATGACTACTACTACTACAGAACTAGCACATGATACTTAAACTACCAGAAAAAAAAATATATAAATTTTTGTGGTGGTGGTGGTGGTGGTGGTGGTGGTGGTGGTGGTGGTGGGTGTGGTGGTAGTGGTCGTGGTTGTAGTGAGGGTGATAAGCAGTACAGTATAATGGACGTAACATTTAGGTCATTTTCACCTAATGATAATAATTAGGGCTCGTATTCGAGCATATTTGCATATTTTTTTCCTGAATAGTACACATTGAAAGAAGCCTTCCGGTGGTATTTTCACCTCTCTGGGACCAAGAGAATTGAAATTTATCGAGCATATAAATGCATAAAACCGCGGTTTTCAGAATAGAAGCATATAAATGCATATTCTTTTGGTTTTCGTCTAAATAGTTTGTTCTTCTTCGAATCCCCCCCAGAATTCGGGCCCTGACCATTCTTAAGGTTCGAAAACAGAAATAATTATTGAAAAGACTGTCTGGTGAGAATACTAGAACCCCTGGTTTTTAACCTTTAGTGAGGTCGTTCTCGTCATTGAAACTTTTATTGATTGATTTAAGAAAATACTTCAAAACTGAAAACATAGAAAAGAATCTTGTTGTACAGACCAATGCAGATCTACTTCATTGACTCGCCTAATTCTGAACATTTTGTAAATGAACTTTTAAACTGTAACTTTTATAAGAAAACTTTTCTTATATATACTTGAAAAACTGGAGTGCGAGTATACTGCAGTGTATCATCCATACAATTAGAAAATAAAGCTCGTATATAAAGGTATGTTATTGTTTATTTCGTCACTTTCTTTTCTATAGTTTTTAACGGTGTTTTTGAGCATATTCTGCACATTTAACCGCATATAATGGGTTCTTCGAGCATATCTATCGAGCATATAATGGGTTTTTCGAACATATCTATCGAGCATAAAACACATGGTTTTCGAGCATATCTGGAGAGTTTATCGAGCATATCGATCCGAGCCCTAATAATAATGATAATAATAAATAGGGAAACGGCTATAACTACAGCACTGACACATGTAATTTACAAACAAATTTCTAAAAATGATTAGAAAGAGGAGTAGGTGAAATAAAAAGACACTGCCTAGGGCCTATAGCTCATTGGCTGTTAGAAAAGTAGAGACCAATAGTGTCGTCTTTTGTCGCATAGCACCGTAGTAAAATAATCAGAACACTTGGGAAAACTTCGGCTGTCCCGAGCTCCTGAGGTAGCACATAGCGCTCAACGATAAGTTTCAAAATAAATTGAGATAAATTTGAAACCACGAACGCTTATTGCAGCTCATAACCTCAATATTGCACCAACACCATTGCACTTATACAGATTCATAATATGTTCATGATGATAACTGTTTTAAGGGACAAAATAAATCTTTTTGCACTAATTGCTCCCCGTGACTGCAATTTATAAGCAGCGCAAGATTAAACTATTTCCGCAATTCTGCACCAGAACACTGGTAGGGGTGACGTGATGCTGCCCGAATTGTCAGTCAACAATAGACTTATTAAAATACTCTTACAGTTACACTACTACGGACATGAATGATTCTAGGGCCTTAATACATGTTTTTCAAGTTCAGTTTGTTTGTTTGTTATTCTAAATGTAGGGAATGGAGAGCGTTGTCTAAAATATCAAGTGGACACTGTTACCAGCAGGGTTTCAAAGTGTATGTATAACTTGGTGCAATTAGGAGCAACGGTGTAGATTTGTGATAAAGGGCCTAAATGCAGGGAATGGAGTGGTCTGTCCGAAATTTCATGCAGACTGTGTTACTCACAGAGTTCCAAAGGGTAACTATACAAATTTTGATTCACATCGGTGAAACAGTGTAGATTTGTGCCAAAGGGCATAAATGCAGGGAATGGACTGGTCAACCCGAAATTTCATGTAAACAGTGTTACTCGCAGGGTTCCAAAGGCTACGTATACACATTTTGGTTCAGATCGGTGAAAATGTGTATATTTGTGCCAAAGGGCCTAAATGCAGGGAATGGACTGGTCTGTCATAAATTTCATGCAGACAGTGTTACTCGCAGGGTTCCAAAGGGTAAGTATACAAATTTTGGTTCAGATCGGTGAAACGGTGTAGATTTGTGCCAAAGAGCCTAAATGCAGGGAATGGAGTGGTCTGTCAGAAATTTAACATAGCCTAAACTATTCCTCTTGAATCTGGCTTTCATACAAAAAAGAATTTTTCGAATCCGACTGGTAGTTCCAGAGATTAGCGTGTTTAAATACAAAAACACACAAACACACAAACTCTTCAGCTTTATTATATTAGTATAGATTTATTAATCTCAGGTAATTGTTATCAGGTAAAAGGCATAACACCTATTACAAATGGGTACAATTTTGTTGACCAACTGAAAAGCATTTCAAATTACGTTTACTAAAACAACACCGAAAAATGGCTTCCAACACGAAAAGGTTTCTTATTCTGAAGCATAAATGTTAGCTATAAACATGATTTTACTCCGTGATTAAATCGCTGGAGTTATTACGATCCATCACAGGCATGGTTCCAATCAGTATTTTTCACCGTGTTACTCATTAAAGGAGGGGCTATATGGGAATCCTTTTCAAAATCATCGGTTTTGTCATAAGCAGACCGGATACAGCTGGATATCAAATGTTCGACGCGAGAAGCAAAACTTGATGCCCAAAACATTAAAAATGAACATGTTTAAGTCCGGGAATATATTGCTCTCATCTGGTGAAACATCACACACACGATACGCTCTGGTAAGATACAACACATCCAAGTTCGTTTGATGTGAAGTCAAGTGAGCCTACTATTGCTTAGTGGGTGATGATTTCATTTAGGCTCACGTGGGATGGTCTCACCCTTTGAAAGTGATAATTGTCCGGGCATGACAACACACACATGCCATTTACTCGTATCTCCAAATATCATTGACATATATTATAAGTTAAGGCATGATGTAACAGGGAGACATTTGCACTCGCAGGATCCCGGGAGAAGAGGATATTGCTCATCCAGGCAAAGCTGCGTGCCGTTGCAACTGGCTTTTAATTGAACGGCGATTATCAAAAGTTATCCACGCATCAAAACACGCAAACTGAGCTAACTGATCAGTTCTGCGTATTAGTTGTGTTTTCCAAAACTGATGAAAATGGTATTTGGTCAATTTTCATTCGATTATAAAACTAGTATTCTGGATTTAGTAAAACTCCCTATCCTAGGCATTTTAGTTTGGTGGTACGGTTATAACAAGCACGTATGTACTGGACTCGTCAAGGTCCTCCAGGATGCGGACTCTTTTCACAGGGGGTGCTCTGTTCGCGTGGCTTTAATCTACACTCAACATCCTGGGATTTTATATTAAGGATCACGGGAAACTTACACTAAAATAATATACCAGAGGTATCTTAAAACAACACAATTTATTCAAGAAACATCCTAATTAAGTTAAATCCCCCCTTAACAAAACAATCAAATCCCCTTACATCACTGAAAAATAAATATAAAATAAAACTAAACACAAAAAAGTAAACACTGGCCCCCTCAAATGGCCGACACAAATGTCACATGATCATGTCCATGACCGTTCCCAAGGAACAACAAAACCGCAATGATTTCAACACAAATGACTTCAAAGTGATGTCATAAATGATTAATTTATATATAGCGCAATCTCATTTGTAATCATGGCTTACAGGTGGGTTGGATAAGTCCCTTTTCAATCATTCCCATTCTCACATGAGGCCGGTGATGATTGGCGTATGTTGGTTCCCAGTTACAGGTCGAATGTGCATTTTTTTAAACTACCGCAGTGACACAAATTAAATAAATGACTAAGGCTAGGGTCCAAGCCCTTTCAAGCTCAAATGACAAATCATTAACATCAAACATGACCCATCTGCTATTACATCGCATTCCTGGATTTCCAGGACAGAGTGGAGTTAAATGAACACCTAGTCAAATAAGGAATGTGTCGGAAATTCAGTTGAAATATCTCAAAAGCAGAGGGTAACACGAGATAAAGTATCTCCAGGGTCGTTACGGGTTTAAATTTAATTTAAAAAAATACAAATATCAATGGGCGCCATCAACTGAATCCCTAGCAAACCACATCCTTCCTGGTTAAGCCTTAATTAAGACAAGGAAAGAAAAAGGAAAATCACATCATCATCAGATCACAACTAAGATAAAAACAAATTTATTCAACTTTGATAGTCAGACAGACATATTAAACACTCATCCTACCTGAGAGCATGGTCGAATGCCAACGTTAAATTGTCATTGTCCAGAAAATCGAACCATCTCCATTCTACTCAAAGTGTATTTAATCCACATAAAATAGGAAAAATTTCTAAAGTTCTCTTGGGCTCTCTGGATCACCGTAGCACTATGTCTTTGCGTCACTGACATTCGTGATAACTGAGACCTAACTTCTCTTTAAATTAACATCATGAATGTGGATGTAAAAAATATTATTAATCTGTCTAAACACACATATTATAATCACATATTCAAATATCACATAATTTATGGCTTGCATGGCATTATTCAAATGCTCAATATGTTAGTAAAATGCTCCTAAACATCGAATAACTAATTTACACTATTTACACTGTCATTAATCATTGCTTATTTGTGAATCACAGAAAATCCACTATTCATTGGTTATAATCATCATCATCATCATCAAAATTAAATATTTAATTCATCAACACAAGTTGCAATTCTTCAAATCATTCTCAAATAAATTTATTTAAATCCATCTAAATTTATTAATCATCAGCTTCTTTAATTAATTATCACCTTCTAATTCAGTTATTCATCATCTATTCAATCATCTATTAATTTATTTAAATCAGCTTATTTATTCAATCTTTAATTCATCCATTTATTTAATTCATTGATCTATTCCAAAATTTAATTTATCAATTTATTTAAATTTTATTCATCTGGTTATTTAGATTTTTATTATTTCATCTAGTCATTCTGATTTTTATTTCATTAGGTCAGATCATTAATATGCTTAATTTTCAGATTATTATTTCATTAATTATTATTATCAGAAAATCTCGTATTATCAACATTATTTATTTGTTTAATTTCCTAACAAATTGTTTAATATGGGTTATAGAACGTTCTCTTACAGTTTTATCATTTCCAAGTTATATCTCGTATTTAATTATCATGCCAAAAAATATTATTGCCTTCACAAATTCACGTTGGATCTCACTATCCACAACTACATTATATATTTTCACTTTATCAAATATCACATTTGAATACCACAATTATTCCACAAACTCCATAAATATTCAGCGCACAGCATGAATCTCAAAATTATGCTAGACTGGGTTCGACAACCTCATGTCTGCCTCAAAATACATTAGCAATATTGCAACTTCCACTTGGCAACTTCCACAAAATGCCTATCACAAACTTCACTTAATCACGTTGCATGATCTACAAAAATACATAACTGGCTTCAAATTATCAACGCACACAATCTCCAATAACTGTAATTAATTTCATCACATCTAGACAACTTCTTAAACAATTAGGAAAAATATTACCTTAGTAATCGTAATCAAATTCAAGATCTGCTTTCAAATAGCATAAATTCACTCAAAATTCTCAAATTCACTTCACAGAAAAACACCAATGTGCTATAATCTCTCACATCGAAATATGCAATACTGATCTGCCTTAAAATAAATCTGACCATCAATGATTCATCTTATAAGATTCAATTACTTTAAATCCTTCTCAAAGGAATCAAACTCAACCATAAAAATTATCAAAAGCATCAGCTGTATCAGCTGTTAAATTGAAAGTACTCTCAAAAGAGTATAGCAACAAAATATTGGATTGGCAAACAAGAATTACAAAATGTAACCCTGCTGACATGTATTTTTAATTTATTTAACAAAATTCGACTGATATGTGACTAGTAGTTCCTTGTTTGATCCTCTTACAATCTCAAGTACACTCGGATGATAAAAATGAGTTCCTCAATGGCAAGTAAGATGAGTAACCACCACACGATCGTATAAATACGAAAGGCCTTGCCCCGTCGTCTAACATGATAATGCCCTGAACGATGGGTAAAGATGTGTACCACCACGCAATCGTATAAATACGAAAGGCCCCATCTCGTCGTCTCATGAGTGAATGTACCAGATTGGAATCAACAAGTCTCTAGTTGTCACATAAAAGCGATATTCATTCACTTGAGTGAATAACATCTTAATATCTCCAAACAATCCAATGGAAAAATCCCTACTGATGAATAATACACACTCGCTAGTATGCAATGAACTGACGAAGTAATTTAAATAATCCAATTGCAGATCACGAGTTCGAAATACTCGCCACAAGAAATTAAACTATCCAGGAAAATTATCCTTACTGGAAAATGTCTAAAAGACCAAACATCTGCTTAATAAAGCCAACCAATGGTGAGAATTTCGTATAATGGTGCCTGCCATATCATATGGTAACGCCATATTCTAGCAATACTCGGACAAATAATGTTTAAGCCATGTCTCAATAATTGTAGAACTCCTACTAGAAAATATATACATGTATGCCCAGTGTTCATGAAAATATCATATTAGAAAGTCATAACTCTTACAGTACCTTCTCATATCAGCTGTTATTATATTTCAAAGATCGTCGATTATTCTCATATGTAATAAATTTCTCGAAAGATCGACGTGAATATCGTTTCACCCACGCAATAACGATTGCCTTCATATCCCAAGTGAATCAGCTGTTAGACCTCCTCTTCTTCAAGAATCGAATCCATCGCTCCGTGGTGCCATCGCGTCTCTGTCTTCGTTTACTCCGACATGATGAACTGCATGTTATCCATAATGGATACTGTCCAAATCCTTACGTAAAAGTTCATAAAAGCAGCGTACCCCATATTCCTCTTCTATGTTACGCCACTGTCCCATATAATGTTCGGTTTGCTTGTTAAAGGTTCAATCTCCACAGCGGTCAAGTCTCACTTGTAGAAAATAAATTTTATTTATGAGAGTGTATAAGTTTTTGAAACACCCTGTAGCTGTCTTCGTACTCGGTATTTTATGATAATTCATGAAAAAGAATTCTATTAATGCACGTGCCAATGTTCATAAGTGCATATAATTGTAAGAGTTCGTTTGCTTAAAAGCGTTAATGTTGTTTGGACCCCATGGTCGCTCTACATATTCCGTTATGAAATGCATAGTCGTAGTGTAATTTGAATATCTAAGTTCATAATTGCAGTATATTGTAACTATCTGCCTGCACAATTCTATTACTGAATACAAGTCCCAACTCAATGTTGTTACTGAATGTTGAAATGAACTTCAGCTTCTTTAATGTTGCCTGCGTATAAAAGTCCGAACTAGCCCGCTCTGATCTACTGCACTGTTCCAGAATGAACTATGCTTAAAGCCGGCCTCGCCATGCCGCTTTGCTATACTGTTCTGCGTTATAAAATGCAGCTCGAAATACAGTTCTCAAACTCTTATTACAATGCTGTTCTGAACCCCGGTTTTTTCTCCTCCGTACACGGCCCGTACAGCCTGCCGCTTAACCGGTCTTCTCGCCGTCAACCCTGCGTTGCTCGCCTTGGCTAAATGACCTACTTCCTGCTCTCTGCTTGGTTATGTAATACTGTCGCCTTCGCTTTACGTAACAAGTGCTGTTCACCGCTCGACTTTACCGTACGCTCTGCGCTTGTGTACCACTTCAGCTCGCTGGCTGAACTCGACTGATGTCTCTAAACTGCATTGACCAGCTCCTACCTGGCGCGGTCACGTGATTCTCTCCCACTTTCTGCTGTCGTGCGTCACAAATATAATCTCGACCAACTTCATCTCGGCTATTAAGTTATACAATAACTTAAGGGATTATCTGTCTTTCTTCAAGTTATTATCATATATAATGCTTGTTATTTCTTCTCTTCTGAGATGATTAAATACTATGTTCCATTTAGATCTTAATAAAACTTTAATATTCCTCCCATAATTCCATCTACTTGACTGGCATTGCCTTCTTGATCCTAGGCCCTCTACGTCATTTTCTAGTATTCTCCTCTACTCGATGTGAGCGCTATCTTTACAACTTTTCCCATAAATCTCAACTACGGCTCAATGTCAGCTGGCGTAGCCGATAGCCTCAACTAGGTATCGGGTACAATACAACCCAAAAAATAACCCCTGAATCATACAAAACACAAATGATGATGACCACGCTAACAAAATGATAAAAACAACACAACTAAGCTCTAACAAATAAAATAAATACAAGCTGCACATCATTCTGACCCGTTGCTCCGGTAACCCCATACTAATTATAATGCCTTATAATTTGGTTGACCTATCCAACATCATTGCCATTGCTTGCCCCCAAAACTGTGGTACTTAGCTACTCATGATGATTCTGCTAATCCTTATATGCTGATGTTCTTCCCGCTGGCTCTTGAGGTCCATGGTTCTTGACGTGGGAGGGCAATCTTAACACTGTTCAGTTTTCATGAAAAGTATAGGGTCCACCATGAAATTTTTACGTAATTATGCACTGTTTTGTTTTAGCGGAGCGCCTCCTACATTCTATAGCCTGGCATGACCTATTCAATTCGGCCAATAGTCAATCTAGCTCCTATGCCACTGAATTTGCCTATAGCCCGGGGCTATCTACTAAAGTACGGACTCCACTCGTACTGGTTTGTCCCGAAATTTGCATGTCGCTACTGTTATGAGAATACATCTCACTGTCATTACTTATCAATTATTCACGTTCTCGCGCTGAATTCGCGGTACTGACCAACGCGAACTATTGCCTATCAAGCGATCAAAATTGGCTGACTTTATACTTATAAAATTTTGATATCTCGGGGCTCGGACCGGCAAAGGCTCTCACCGCTTGGCGATGGAAAAATCGACTGACTTTCCTGACACTGGGCAGGCTATATAAAGGTCTGGCTCTTAAATCACCAGGAGTGGGGGTTTTCTCAAAATTTAAATCTGGAGCAACACTCGTACGACGATGAAACTACGTCCATTCGATTGCTCTCTTTTTCAATGTCCCACACTTGGTTTTATTTCGAAATCGGATCGTACGTTCGGCCGCTAATTAGCTCCGTAGTAATTTTCATTGTCCAAGATTTTCGCGGTATTTTGAAGCGTCCATCCGCCCACGGTTCTGATTGGTTCGTTCAAAATTTCCTTCCTCGAGTCCTTTATGCCGAATTAATTCCAATACTGCTGTTTTCGTGATTTTTGAAATGAGATTCTTGAGGCTAAAATCGCCCTCTTTCCAATGCTGCAACTCATAATTTTGTATGTTAATTATTTCTCTAATTTCTCTAAAATGGGAGGTGCTTATTTTTCAGTTTGGCGAGTGATCAGTTACCACCCCCACTTATGGTTGAGCGACCTCGATCCTTGGTTCAATCACATCTGCTATCCATGTGTTGCGGCTGTGAGCTTCGTTTCATTGTTCGCGCTTTTAGAAAGTTGTGGAATGTCACGCTTTGGACGCTCCCTTGAATTCCCTTGTTCATCTCTTGGCGCACTTGCCTCCTTCTCAAATATGAGTATATTCGATAAACTTAACTTGGAACATTTATGCTATATCATATGCATAAAGGTTACAGTACTCGTAAGGCTTCTTCAGCAATATTAGCTTGATGTCACAAAATCAATACAAAGAAAGGTCATATGTAATCTTTCTTATGTGCATGTCCTGTTTTTCCACATTATTCAGACTCTTCTTTGAAAACAAATATGCCATTTTACTCTTCGATGCCAATGACAATTTGATCATCTACGCCAAGAGAATAATAAAAGTGCTAGGCATCACAGGTAAACAACTTCAACATAGCTTCGGTCTAGGTATGACTATACTTAGAGATCAGAGTGGTACAAAGACTCCATAAATGTTTGAGTCAGAATGCCTTCTTCGCTGGACTTTTGGAGGTCCACAGCGACATAGACTTCATTACTATCATTACTTTCGGTACCTAGTCACAAGATTCCAATTTATGCCACCTTTCCCCGGCAGCCGCATTTCTTGATTGGTCTATAATTAATATGAATACTGCATTACGTTTGCAATTAGAACAACGTCCACTTTACCAAGAAACAACAGTACAGTTTAAATTGTCAATGATGTCACTTGGATTGCCGTTGCAAAATGAATGGCGCCCGGATTACGTTTACTGAAATGGAATATGAGATAAGGAGATGGTGCTTGGTTTAACTATCGCTAGCTAGTAGCATACCGGAGCTCTGGCTTGGATCATATTTGCTCAACTACAATAGACCTGTCGGGTGGCACTGGAGTTGGAATCTCAAAGTTTGAATTTTCGTGCTTGGTTCACTATTGCTAATCGTCTTTCAATTTGTCGTTATGACTAAGTTACATTTAAAACGTCCACAATATAATTCAACCGTTATATACCTATCTTAGCCCCTATATAGGCTACTACAGCCTACATGTAAGGAATCTATCGTATGCACGATGATCTCAAATGAATATGCAAATTAATATGTTAATGCAGACTGTTTCATTAATTAATTTGATTTTATTGGTGAAATATCCCACAACTACTGTCTAAGGTTATGAATGTCCTCTCAGCTTCGTGCTGAGATACTTGTGTAAACTCAAAACCTCTCAAAGTATAGTAATTTTCAAGGTTAATAATACTAATACTATTTACATTAACAATATATTTCTTTGTTTCAGGTAAGTGTGCACAGTCGATCTCCCCCTTCTGAGTCTCATGTTAGTCATAAGGTATGGGACTAACTAAGCCAAGAAATTCATTGCAGACACAATGTAAGTATTGTAGTTACGCTGGCATTTGAGAGTTTGTATTAGACAATCTCTCCCACCCCTGGCTGTGCACTCGAAACATTAAGGCATAAATTGGTCACCACCATTCTGTGGCTGCCATACTAGCACCATACAAAAGTGTACAGTACTCATTAAACGCTGGACGACGCCTGAGTAATGTTTTCTGCTAGTTCTTTAATAACATTTTTACTTCAATTTTCTTCCTTAACTTATTCCCAGTCACCAAGTAGGGGAAATTAACCAAATGAGTTTAAAATTACCACATTCTGGCCGGGAAGCAAACCTAGACGCTTCAGGCTAAGGCCTAGTTCTCAGACTTAGCTACGGGACCGGACATTAGTCGGGCTAGTGAGTGTATGCATACATATAACATTCCATGTGAAGATGAATTAAAACCCTAACAAAGTGTTTCTAAACATACAGTATTCTCGTAAATGCATACGAATTCTAACTCATTTGGACCAAATACGAGAAAAATCCCAATCTTCAATCTTTCGCCATAAGAATATAATGTTCAAGCACCGACGTAAAGTTTACCTCCTCGATTATTAGACACTAGATATAATAGAATAGATTTACTGCAGTTCATCTTTTGGTTCACATTTTGGAGCTGGAAGTAGAAATCTACTTGTGGTTAGGTGTACGGGTTTAACTAACCAATTAAAGGGAACGTTAAACGTAATCAAAGTCACTTGTACAGAATTTGAGTTGTTCATCCACCAACATGTACGGCTAACGATGACGAAATTTTAGAACTTAACACCATGGTTATAGCGTGCAGAAACATCAAAAGACAACCAAAAAAGATTGTATCTCTCCTCAAGTTTAAGCTCATGTTCCTACCTGCATACCTACCTTATTATGGTCAGAATATATTAAATATGCTGCAAAAACATCCCTCTAAAGTATCAAATTCAAAGTATAACTAGTCTATATCTTTAAAGAATGTTTTATTCTACTCTTCAGTAGTAGCCACTTCCCGCATCCCCTAAATACACTGATCAAAAAAATTAGAGGGACAACATTTGAAACACTTGCATTATTCTGCCAGGAATGGGTGGAGTGAATCAGCCATGTTATCTGGGAAATGAAACCTTTATTTAACCGATATGTACATATCATGTGTATGTCGTAGCACACATGTTGGTGCTATGACCAGAAACGGAACACAATGTCGTCAACCAAAGTAGAGAGTCCTTCCATGATGCACAGAATGCACAAAAAGAAACAGTTCAATATCTGCTAGACCCTCCATGTGCCCGTATAACTTCCTCACATCATCGTGACATGTTCCTGACGAGTCTGCGAACGGTTTCTTGTGGAATTTTGTTTCACTCCTCCATAGGGGCCTCTGCAAGTTGTTCCAGAGTATGAGGCTCTACAGGACGGCCCGAAGTTGTCTGTCCAGCATATCCCATAAATGCTCAATGGGATTGAGGTCAGAACTCAACGCAGGCCAGTCGAATGTTTGAATCCGGATGTCCTGTAGAGTTTCCATAGTGGCTATTGCTGAATGAGTTCTCGCATTGTTGCGTTGCAGGATAAACTGGGGACCCATTACAACTGCAATGGGCATAACGTTACCTAGTACAATCTCATTGATGTACCTCTGAGCATTAAGTCAGCCTCTGGTTATCTGAAGGTCCGATGGGCCGTCAATTGTGATGCCACCCCAGATCATGACAGAGCTTCTGCCAAAGTTGTCCCTTTCTTGGACTGCTGCTCTATAATAGCGTTCACTACGACGACGATAGGCAAGTATACGCCCGTCCCACCATGTTAGACGAAAGCGGGACTCGTCCGCAAATAATTCAATGCCCCAGTAACGCAGCTGCCAGTCCCTATGGTCCTCAGCAAATCGAAGTCGCTCTATCTTGTGGCGAGCAGTTAATCGAGGGACCTGATGAGGTCGTCTTGGTCTTAAACCTGCCTCGGAGTCTGTTGCGCATTGTTTGGTCACTGACACTGCTACCAGTTGCTGCTCTTAGATCATTTTGCAGGTCCCGGGCGGTCGCTGAACGCCAACGGAGAGAACAATTCACCACATATCGGTTGTTTCCGGCCGATGTTTTTAGTTTTCTCCTTTGCCCTTGCTTTCGTGTGTATGAAGCAGTTTCACAAAATCGTTTCCAAACCCTCGCAACAACAGATGAAGCCACATTAAGCTCTGTGTACACTCCACGAATAGTCCAACCTTACTGCAGTATTTTCACTGCCCGAACACATTCTGTGTCATTCAGATGCCTAATTTCGACTAATGCAACGTACACCAAGTTGATAGTAACGTATTCTTCCCTTACACGCACTCGAGGACAGAGTGCGACATTGCTCGTCCATTTCACTCTGCGGCATAGCACGATACATGGTTTTCCAATGACATGTGGAGGTGTCCTCGCATTCTTAAAACATGTCGGAAGAATACGGGCAACAGTATATATCGTAGTCACGGACTACGTACATGGTACACGCGAACAAATTCCTGTCCCTCTAATTGTTTTGAGCAGTGTATAATATTATTCCTTGCAATATGATTTTATAGACTGATTCTAAGCAGTACACATGGAGTGAGTGTGGTATGATTCAAGTAAACGTTGAACATGTGTATCAGTCAGAGTTGGGTTAAAAGTAACTAAGGTACAGAAACTGTTCAAAGCAAAGCAAAGCCAACTCCGTACAGGCCATGGAGGTCCTGGGAGTAGTAGATGGTACAGGAATTACCCTGGTAGTTATTTCTGGTGTAGGCTGAGTGAACCCCAGGGCTATTTACGTTTCCGAAAATGGTAGTTTCTAAAATCCACTACCTGGGTGGGGATCGAACTCAGCGCCTCTACCGACTGTGCTACGCAGCCCCCTACAATAACTGTTACTTACCTAAAATAGTAATAACGTTACAATTACAATTAGTTACTACGTCACAGTTACAACGGTCGAAGTAATGCTTGGTTACTTTTTCGTTTCATTTTTGTAAAAAAAATTGCTTTTTTTTAATTCTACTACCTGACAACAATTGGTGTTCTCCAAAGGTCACAGACCACTATTACGGAACAGTGGATTCCAGTGATATGAAAAAACATAATGTATGAATAATTGGCAATGGCTGACAGAATTTCACGAATATGAACTGCGATCGATCCCCGGCCCTGTAATGAATTATAATCCTAGTATGAGCGTGGTCAACCTCTACAAGACTGTTGAGAAGAGCGGAGAGCGGTGAGTTTGTATCCTGCTGTCGGCCATCGTAAAAGTGGTTTTCAATGGTTTCCCAAAGTAAAATCAGTGCCCGGGCTGATGAACGTGAAGTCGGAAGTTCTAAATGAAACAACAAAAATTATTTCAGCCCGGCTTTGTTTAAAGGTTGTTCACCACTGTTTTGTCAAGTAAATATGTGTTCACCTCTGTCCATTTCATGCATCTAGAATAATCCACACATTACTCCATCTTGAACATGAACGGTTACCAATAACGATGTGACTCCACATCCCTGGAGTCAGTACTGGTAGACTACTTCAAGCATCAGACAACCCTCACATCATGGCTAGCATTTACCTTGTGTTTAGTGCGTGAATTGTATTTGTATTCAAATGGTTGCAAAGGACCAAATACCATTTGGTTAAATAAAATCAAAACAATATGGCCAAGCATCAGTACAAGGCAAAGAGTGAAAACTGGAGCAAAATAAAAGAAATACACAAGATTGCACAGAATTACAACATACGAGGTAGGGAAAGAATGGTATTTATTAACACAATACTGCCATAGGGAAAGAATGGTATTTATTAACTGCCAAAAGATTAATCATACTCAAGACACGAAAAAGATTCACAACGGAAGACATAAAAAATAGTCTCCAGGGGATGTGCAAAGTACACTCGGGGAGCCAGCCTGGAATGAATTACCAAACAGAATGCATGAGCCAGATTATATGGGTAGGAGAGATCACGCTTACAAAATTAGGCCAAAACTTCAAAACTCTAAATTGAAAGCAAGAGAGAAGCGTGAATTTATGCAACCAGCCTTGCACACCTGATAGACGGGTGGCAGTGAGAAGGGTGAATGTTCCATGGAATGGGATGGTCCTGAAAACCATCGTCACGGGTGACGAGACCTGGTGCCTGTGATACGACCTCGAAGGCAAGCGTCAAAGTATGGATTATCGGGGTCCAGGGTTGCCGAAAAGCCCGAAAGGGCCAGAGGTTTTTGGACATTTTGGACATCCAACGTAATGTGACACCCAACTGAAGGCTATCCCTCAGGAAGACTATGCCAGGACTTGTACAGCCATTCTAAGAAGTACATAACCATCCACAGGGATTACTTTGAAGGATAGTAACGGCTGTTTCATGTAAGACAACAATCCGTTCGTAACATAAACCCATTCACCGATCTTTTCAGACAGAGGGTGTATATGGCATGGGCGCCATGTTGGGTTGCTGTTGTATACAGTGTGGTCCACCAGCCCCTTATTATTTTTGGAGGAAGGCAACCCAACTAACGCGTAAATCATAGTCGTCCTAAAAACATTCGTACTTGGCCTAGTACAGCTTTACGGTTGAGTTCATGCTCGCGAATAAAGTCGAAATTATTGGCAGCAGTGTTATCTCAATGCCATCATTTATAACGAATGTGTAAATCGACAGATCCGAACAACACTGCCTTACGAAGGACATGAAGTGTCTATGAGGACTACAAATAGACTCAATACGTGAGACTATCCCACCACGGCTCACGGTAGCCAAGATGGTTAAATCGTGCTCATCTGCCGTAACGGAGCCATGCTGCAATGTAGCAGGTTCGATCCCAGGGCAAGTAAGGTTTTTTTTTTTTGCTTAATGCCGTTTACAGTAGCTGCACTACGGACACATATCTACCTGTTCCAATGAATGAATTTTTATTTGGTCCTGAAAAGGTCCGTTTTTATTCGATTCTACGTAGGCAGGTTAGACGATGACATAATGGTATGTAGGAAGAAAGCTTGTAGTTTAGCGTGACCGTTAATCTCGCGATCATAAGCCACGGGATCTCCATTTTACGTGAATTCGAACCACAGGACATGGCGTTGGTGAGAGGCAAAGAGCTTGACCGCTGCGCCACCACACCCCCCTGTAAGAATAAGGCAAGGTACTCCGCATATTCAGTGTAGCAAGTGTTCGAAATGTTGACCACCTTGGTTGATGCAGATTTCAGCACGACGTATTACAGACAGTCTTGCACGCTGTAACATCTGAGGTGTAACAGCTTGGCATGCCTCGGTGATTAGTTGCCGAAGGTGGTCAGGATCTTCAGGCTCATGTGCATATACTACCTGCTTTAAGTGACCCCACAGGAAGAAGTCAAGTAGCGTAAGATCGGGTGATCTGGCAGGCCAGTGAAAGGGTCCTCCTCTTCCTATCCATTTATTTGGATATGTATCATGAAGATCGTTCCTGACGACTAATGATCCGTGAAGTGGGGCCCCATCCTGTTGCCACCACATTCGCAATCGCTCGCGCAGTGGCACAGTACATAAAACTTGCGAAATCTCGACAGATATGTATGAATATTTATGTTCGAACATAAATTTTTTATTTATTTTTAGTCGTTTACCCTCCAGGTTGGTGGAACCCACGGACTCAGCGAGGGAACTCACCACTACCGCCTCTATGGGCAGTGTCCTTAAGCTGGGAACATCGAATCGGAAGGGATACAACTGGTGAGGTGGGATTGGCACCTCGCCCAGGCGGCCTCACCTGCAAAGCGAACAGGGGCCTCATGAGGGAAGGTAAGGGATGGTGAGGATGGATAGGCAAGGAAGAGGGAAGGAAGCGGCCGTGGCCTTGAAGAAGGTACCATCCCGGCATTTGCCCGAAGACGAAGTGGGAAACCACGGAAAACCACTTCGAGGATGGCTGAGGGGGAATCGAACCCCCTCTACTCATTTGGGCCACCCGAGGCTGAGTAGACTCCGTTCCAGTCCTCGTACCACTTTTAAATTTCGTGGCAGAGCCGGGAATCGAACCCAGGACCTCCGGGGCGGCAGCTAGCCAGGCTGACCGCTACGCTACGGAGGCGACCTCGAACATAAAATACTTATAATAATTATCGTCGAACACAAACCGTCGTTTGCAACTCGTCTATAATGGTAATTAAGACACTCGTATGGAAATTATAAAACTCGCATACGCTCGTTTTATAAACATACTCGTGTCTTAATTATTGCCATTATAGGCTCGTTGCATAATGCACTATTATGTTCGACCATGCCGAAATATAAATATGATATGCTAGAAAACTGCATCTTAAAGAGGCTCATTATAGTTCGAGTTTCATTATGATAGAGGTTCTCCAAAAATCAGAGCTCAAGATTTTCATTACGACACAGCTGTTTGATCAATTAGGTAAGGATCGCATCGCACATGCACTGACTTCCAAGGCCTCCTATTTTAAATTTCACTGCCTGGGAAGTGTCATAGTGGCGTATTCGAGGAGGCCATGAAAGAATACAAGCGTCCAATGCGCAATATTCAGTAAACGAAACTCGACTGTTATTTATGAATATTTAATTTCCTGCTGAATTAACTCTCGGGTAGGATTATTTTCGTGCAAACAAAATAACGTGTGTTGGCATGCTTGTGGAACTGATTATCAAATCTTTATCATCTATTCGAGGCCAACCTAAATCATCTAGGAAGTGGTTTCCCGTGGCATCCCACTTCTCACTTTCTATCCTTCTGGTGTATTCTGCTCCACATTTAGTGTAAGCAATCGTGGCTGAAAGGGTAGCGCGTTGGACTTTTGATTGAAGGATTCGGGGTTCGATACTTGGTAGAGGGGGAAGATTTATAATTTGTTTTCGGTACGTTTTATCGTCTGTGTCGACAACTTTACCAATGTCTTACGACAGAAATGATACAAGAGGTCACAGTTAATTATTGAGGATGGGGCACTAGTAATATAGCGAGCAGATGCATTTTCAGGTTGGATTCCATGAACGGTACGTTGTTTCCGAATTCGGTATTACACGAATTCTATGTACACGTCAAATAGAGTTTTCTTCTTCTTGCTAGAATTTAATGACAAAATATATTTTTTTAGTCGGTTTACCCTCCAGGGTTAGCTTTTCCCTCGGACTCACTGAGGGATCGCACCTTTACCGCCTCCTGGGCAGAGTCCTGGAGCTTGAAACGTAGGACGGGAATACTACTGGGGAGGTGGGACGAACACCTCGACCAGGCCGCCTCACCTGCAAAGCGAACAGGGGCCTTACGAGGGATGGGGAGATTGGGAGGGATAGACAAGGAGGAGGGAAGGAGGCGGCCGTGGCCTTACGTTAGGTAGCATCCAGGCATTTGCCTGGAGACGAAGTGGGAAACCACGGAAAACCACTTCGAGGATGACTGAAGGGGAAATCGAAACCTCTATGCTCAATTGGATAACCCGTGGCTGAGTAGACCCCGAACAAAATATTTTTGTTTTCTTTTCTTTTTAGTCGTTTACCCCCCAGGTTGGTGGACCCACGGACTCAGCGAGGGAACTCACCACTACCGCCTCTACGGGCAGTGTCCTGGAGCTGGGAACATCGAATCGGAAGGGATACAACTGGTGAGGTGGGATTGGCACCTCGCCCAGGCGGTCTCACCTGCAAAGCGAACAGGGGCCTCATGAGGGAAGCTAAGGGATGGTGAGGATGGATAGGCAAGGAAGAGGGAAGGAAGCGGCCGTGGCCTTGAAGAAGGTACCATCCCGGCATTTGCCCGAAGACGAAGTGGGAAACTACGCAAAACCACTTCGAGGATGGCTGAGGGGGAATCGAACCCCCTCTACTCATTTGGACCACCCGAGGCTGAGTAGACCCCGTTTCAGTCCTCATACCACTTTTTCAAATTTCGTGGCAGAGCCGGGAATCGAACCCAGGACCTCCGGGGCGGCAGCTAACCATGCTGACCGCTACGCTACGGAGGCGACGAACAAAATAATACCACGGAAAATTTTAAAGAATACGTATACCGGCGATCAGAATCTTGTTTCATTAGAGGGGCTAGAACATCGCGGTCATTTAGCCCCGTGTACTTGGGTGTGTGTGTAGAATTCCTCTGATAACCTGTCTATAGCGGTGTCTGTATAATGTATGTATTAGCAATTAAGGTGAGGATGGGGAAGGAGGCGGCCGGGGCCTTAAGTTAGAAACCGTCCCGGCAATAGCCTGGAGCAGAAGTGGGAAACCACATAGAACCACTTCCAGGGTTCTGAGGTGGGAATCGAACCCACCTCTTCTCAGATTTGCTTCACGAAGCTGAGTGTATCCAATTTCAGCCCTCAGACCAGTATTGGATTTCTTGGCAGAACTGGGAATCGAACCTGGACCTCCAGAGCGACACGTCGATATGTTATGTTAATATCCATGACAGTTTTTTTAATTTTCTGCCATTACAGGTCACGTGGCAAAAGCTATCAATTCGGTCGTATTCTCTTTATAAATCAGGAAAATTCAACCCACTCTTCACAAAAATACATGTAAGGGAATGAATGTGGCAATGTAGTTACATCCCAACTAAAATGGAGCGTGGGCTTTCATTAAAAAAAAGTATGCCTACCACTGGATTCGATGCACTATTCTAGCCACATTCGCCCGCCGTCTACGGCCGTGCTTTAACCGCATCGGCCACCAGTGCGTGGTAGAAAGAGCGCACTGCACTTGCAGTTGTTACTGTAGCCGTCCACCTCAAACGTTTAAATCCATCTCAAAGTCTTCAATCACGGTTCATGGTGTTGATTTAACTTTCTACTATTACAGATCACGTGGCGTAAGCTATTAATTCGATCGTATTACGTGTATGCGTGATATTTCAAGGAGCAATAAGTCGTATGTTAGTAGAATGGGCCATACTATTTGGCGGGGAAAAGTTTAAGGTCGGTTTTTCTTTGCTAGACCCATGACCCAATTACATTGCTGTCACACAGTCAGAGGGCAGAGCAATATCGACCATCGGGGGAAATGCAGTGTTAGTTGGGTTTCATAAAACTAAATAATAAGGGGCGGGTGGACCACACTGTATATGCTAGTTTGTATAAACTTGTGTAACAAACGTTAATAATCCAAATATTGTACAGGGTGTGGCAGAAATAACTGACGAATTTCAAACGTAAATAACATAGCAACGCAACGCGATATTCAAAAATTTATTGCGCAGTTTAAAAGAGCAGTGTTTGCCATTTTTGTTACATAGATAGAGGCGGCAGATCTAACACCTGTATTGGCCATAGCGCTTAAGCGGGTGTTATTGTTGATGTGCGCGCGGCCTGGTGGAACACGTGCATCGCCTCGTCAGGGATAGTCAGTCGCTAGCATGGCGTGGAGTGGTGAGCATCGAGGTTTCGTGATTGAAACGTACTTCAAAAATGCTGACTCTGTTACCACAACACAGCGTTTATTTCGTAGACACTTTAGGTTACATAGACATGCGAAAGTTCCAGGCAGGAATACCATTCTGTTATGGGTGAATAATTTGAGAGGGACTCTCAGATCGCACCGTAAGGAGAATTTTACACACCGAGATGAAGTTCCATCCGTATAAATTGGTGGGTGTGCAGGAACTTAGTGAACGTGATTGGGCCAACCGCAGAGCATGTTGCGAGAGTATCCTGGAAGCTGTGGCAGCTGACTCTAGTCTACTGGCAAGTGATGAAGCGCACTTTCATTTGTCGGGCTACGTTAATAAACAAAATTTTCGGTACTGGCCCGCAACGAATCCTCGACAGATCCATGAGCGACATCTCCACAGCGAACGTGTGACTTTTTGGTGCACTGTCGCTAATTTCGGAATTGTAGGCCCTTACTTTTTTGAAGAGGAAGACAAAACTGTGACAGTAACATCCGCTTGTTACGTACACCTGTTACGCAACTGCCTGCAGCCAACACTCAACGACTTATGGAATCCTCCTGTGTGGTTTCAACTAAATGGTGCCACTGCACACACAGCCAGAGCATCGATGAGCCTCCTCAGATAGATGTTTCCAGAACGTTTAATCTCCTTACGGGGTGACGTTCCATGGCCAGCCCGTTCCCCTGAACTCGCCCCTTGCGATTTCTTTTTGTGGGGATACCTGAAGGCTGGCGTCTTCCAACGTAAGCCGCAAACACTACACGACCTGAAAGCCGCTATCCGTGAGGAAATCGAGGCAATACCACAATACATGACTAGGAGGGTCATGCGGAACCTCAGGGAGAGGCTTCAAAAGTGCATCGAAATGGGAGGTCGGCATTTGGATGACATTATTTTCAAAACCTAGTGTGCATGTGTATATGATGCAAATGGCAAACACTGTTCTTTTAAACTGCGCAATAAATTTGTGAATATCGTGTTCCGTTGCTGTGTTAATTACGTTTGAAATTCCTCAGTTATTTCTGCGGCACCCTGTATATACCGTATATTTTTGCATAAGTGTAATACATAAAGATCGTACATTGTCTAAGCCAAAGTGAGCAGGTTCTAATGATGAGTACTTGACGATCGAAACATGTCATCCAATTCAGTACCCCACCCTATATTTGTATATAAAAGCGTCTTATTTTGTGATAAATATCTTATGTAATATTACTTTCAGATTAAGGTTTATGTTTGACGATGTCGAAATGTAAATATTATATGTCAGAAAACTGTATCATAATGAGGGTCATTAGCCTATAGTACTATTCTTCATTATGAAACAGTTTCTCCAGTCAATCAGAGCTCATTCATTGACCAATTAGGTTAGGATAGCTTCGCGCATGCGCTCAAAATCCAACATGTCGGACATAAATTACATGATTTGAAAGTTCAAATTGGATATCGGATCAACCATTGTAGTTACAATCCCAAACACAAAGACAAAATCAGCATGAACCTTTACGGTAACAAGAAAATACTATGACATTTGCAGGAAATTTATGAATCTACGTCCAGAAGTTAGCAACACAGCATAAATTACATAAATTACCGACATGGAAAGTGCACCGTCCAATATGTTCGTGTAAATAAACCGGCGAATATGAGACAAGAAATAGCACTGTACCTTAATATCCCCAACACCAATTTCTACACAGCGCATTGCTTTCAAACGACTTCGGTGACAATATTAGTGAATACTAGTTCTAATCGGCACTAATGCAGGCTGTAAACAATAGCATTGCCAAGCAAAGTAATCGGTCTCTGCTTTCGAAATTTTTTGACCCACGCTTGCGTTCTGTTCAGTCAGCAAACCACCCACTAACTGAAGTTACTGAATCCCACAGATATTTATGAATATTTATGTTAAAACGTGTAATAAAGTTATAATTATCGTCGAACATAAACAGTCGTATGTAACTCGCCTATAATGATAATTAAGAGACTCGTATGGAAGTGTCTTAATTATTGCCATTATAGGCCCGTTGCATAATGCACTATTATACATGCTTGTTTTTCCGCCTAATGTCATTGGGCACAATTTGCGTTGACCGACTGGAAAGTAATGTGGTGTACGTACACTGTGCATAAGTTAGTGCAATTGTTTAGATATTGGACTGGGGTAGGTTCCTGAGAACTCAAACGTCGAACCTCCAAACGTGAGAGATTGTAAACCTAGAGCCTTCAGGACAGCTTACATATGCATGGACCCTCCGATATTAACGTAGCCTACGGCTTACCTGCTTGGCATCCCACTGCAGCGGAAAACATGAACAAGCTCCAGCATGTACAGTGCCGCGCAGAGAGGCTAATAGCTTGTTATTCCCCTTCCCCTTTGTCAAAATTTCCATCTATAGAGGCAACAGCCAAACAAATTGATCTATTTTTTTTCTTAAAAAATCCCTTACAGGTTCCATTAATATTGACCCTTTTTGCCGACTGTCATTGGCATATCGCTCAGTTCGAAGAGGACGAGGTGTAACTCTCGTGCCGCCCTTCGCACGTAGCAATGCTTACCTGACAGGATTCTACGGCCGCTCTGCGCGGGAATGCCAAGATCTTGCCTCTTCGGAAATTCAAGCCGTACGTAAAAAGGTACATCGTATAAATAAACATATGCATGAGTGATTGATTGTCTCGCTGAATGAATGAGTATCTGAATGGAATGAATGAATGTATCGAGTGATTGAGGTTATGAAAGTGCGTGCGTGAGAGAGTGAGTGAACAGGAAAAATGTACTATGCCAATATTCTAAATATGTAAATACTGCAAATATCTTTGTAAAACATGTAAATATTGTTAAAACAAATGTAGATGTAAACTGTGCCTGTGAAGCATGAAATATATGTGTGGGGCTTGCCCTTTTTCACTAGGCCTTCCATACTTCTTGTACGATTTATAGTAAATGAAATGAAAATCCACAGCCTGTTTCCAGTCTCCGACCGGGTCAGGAATGGAATGAATGAAACCCCCATCTAGCGGCGAGGATATGAACTGTGCCGGCTGCCGAGGCCTGACGCACTCCTCTGGGGCAATTATTAAACGAGTGACAGATGAAATGAAATGAGAGTGGAGAGTGTTGCTGGAATGAAATTTCCACAGGGAAAACCGGAGTACCCGGAGAAAAACCTGTCCGCCTCCGTTTTGTCCAGCACAGATCTCACATGGAGTGACCGGGATTTGAACCACGGACCCAGCGGTGAGAGGCCGGCGTGCTGCCGCCTAAGCCACGGAGGCTGATTTATAGTAAATAAATAATAATAATAATAATAATAATAATAATAATCATAATAATAAAGATTCAGTTCTCAACGTGGAGTGTGCCCAAACGTTTGGCTCTGGAGGTGGGTTATTGATACTGAATCCAAGCAGAGCCACTCAGCTATCGAGACAGGATAATCCTTGTAGCTACGATGGTGAGAAAGAGAGAAAGTAATGAGAGAGAGAGAGAGAGAGTGCTCATTAATTTACGTGCTATGGAGTCGTGCGTCTCAGCAAACAATGGCTGATGTTAAGATCCTCAACATGTACTGCATACATCATTAGTGCAAGTTAAATTGTGCTTCTCTACAACAACATTGCCATTAAGGTAGATCTAATGATAATTAAGACACTCTTATGGAAGTGTCTTAATTATTGCCATTATAGGCCCGTTGCATAATGCACTATTATGCACTTACAGTAATCTTGCAGCACTAATCAGATGCTCGACACGCAGCTACAGCACTGCCTGTGACGTCACTCAACGTCTGACCTTTTGGAATAAAGGCCACCTCCTGTTTATTGCTTTTGACCGCCACCCAGCTCTTTTCTTGCTATGAGTTAGGTCTTACTGCACTTTTGGTGGGCCGTCATCAGGTAATTACTGCACGTATATTTACTGAAAATGTGAAAATGGAAATATTTTCGACGTCACCATTCGACTGTCATTAATAGTAACTCACTTTCTAGGGTACGGAGTTATCATATGTACAGAAATAACAATGTGTTTATCTTTCATCTGACATTATCAGAAAGTGCAAATTTCTTAATGCACACTTCTAGATATTCACTTCTTTAATTGTAACTCAATCTGTCTGTCTGCTGTCTGTTAAGTAGTCAGCCCGGAGGTTGGTTGGATCCTCAAAAAGCACCATAATGGGTTATGTGGAAGAAACCCACAAAACCCAAGGCAGCTTTATAATGAAGCGTACTAGGCAACGTGAGGAGTGAGGTAGTTTGTCATTGCTTTCCTCACTGAGTCAGAACAACAGCACTGAACCTATGAGTAGAACCTTTCACAGCATCCATAGACACTAGCTATGCCCTGAATGCCATTACTCACCACCACTCATACCCCAGTAGCTTCCATATAATCACAGCCATGAATGAGGCTGAGACATCGGTGAAAAGCCATATTTTACTCTAGCCTGTGCCAATAGACAAATATAAAAATACTGCATCCATCAAACTCATTCAAATTTTTTAAATCAAGATATAAAAATTGTATCTCGAGTTACAATAATGAACTATATAAAATATGTCATACTGCTCAAACAGCTGATCTCAACTCAACCTCGTATTTCATTTTAGTTATTGATATTTTAAGGGGAGTAACAGCAAGGTCATCTGCCCCCTCGCATTTAATACTTCACTCTTGCTAAATATTGAGTTTCTCAGATGGTGAGTAAAATTTGATAATGGATAATGTAGTCACGATGGCGTATGCGCGTAATATTCACTCTGAAAGTCTTGCGACTCATGCAGCTCAGAAATCTCATTCAAGACTTCTCGCTCACCTCGTTTTGTGATTATTGACCAACTAGATCATAATGTATCAATGTTAATGTTTTAATACTTCGCGCAGGCACCATCTTGAATGCATGAAATCGATGCTCTCGTGCCTTAGTCAAAAGCAATCACCCGTACGATACAATACTTTAGCTAAATTTCGAATTTCTACGTTTATTATGCGGCGAGTTATCAGTTTTTGGATTTTATGTATTCAAGATGGTGGATGTGCGCCATATTCAGTGTGACAGCCTTGTGATTCGTGAAAATGAGGTCTCTTAAGAGGCTCATATTTTATCACTTTCTGTGTTATTAGCTCAATTACCTAATGCCAATTAATAGATTTTCATGTTGACAAAGTAAGCTAATTCATTTCAATTTTGTGGTCGTGTGTAGGTTTCAAGTATTATAAACGATAACTTCCGTTGCAATATATCAATGCTTACCATAACTGGCATTCAGGAAGCTTCATAGACGAATACAAATTGTCGATTAACAAAGAAATCATTGAATATTGCCTGCATTCACCATTTTGAATACATAAAATAAGAATTGATTATTCACCATCCAATTACAGTAACTTACAATTTCAAAACTTTGCGAAATCGTAGTATTGTATTGGAAATTTACTCTGATGGTGATACAAGTGCCTTGAGTTCATATATTCATGGTCTTGTGTCAGGGAGGCTGGAGTTACGCAAATGCATGGGGTACGTTTTATGCGGCAAGGAATTTATCTCAGTGATGTACAGGACTTAAACTTCTGCTCTCAAATTAGCCGCTCATTATATAACTTAAGCTCGCAGTACTACATGAGGTTCGAATTTAGTACGGATCTAATGAAAGATTCAGCCGGAAAATCGACTTAGGCAATAAAATTTAAGGTGGTCACCAATTTGTTTCCGCCAAGATAGCGGTAATATAAAAAGGTGACTAAAGTAAGGGCCACCTCTGTAAAAAGTTTTATTTAATTTGGTTTAAACTTTTATGAATTGATAGGGCCACACACACACACACACACACACACTAAGCAGATTGACACACAGACGGACAGACAGGTAATTAGGCACACATACAGACACATACACAACGCACTGAACCCAGAGTGATCTCATAAGTTTCTTGCAATTTTATGAAAGTGGGCTAGTAAATTATCAGAAACGTCCTTCATGACCATTTATAGACGTATAAGAAGCACTTACATTCATGACGAAACAACCATACATTTCTCATGGGTGGTGTGACCACACGAGGGTGGCATGTGGTAGAGTGATGAAATACAGACACAAATAAGGACAACACACGTATCCATGACCATGACTGGACTCAAACCGGCAGCCTACAAGGTAACCGTCTTGCTCCTAAGCAGCCCAGGCTAACACAATAGGCTACACAAGTATGAGGAAGTAGTGAAATGGTAACAAATAAGGTACTTGCGATCATCTGGTGGTAGAAGACACCATTCTGAACAAATTAGCTGAGCAATCTTTCCTTGTGTGATAAGTAGTGTTCAGTGTTCAACAATTTATGAACTCATGTCTCGAAGTGGTTAATACTAGTTTGTAGTCTACCGCAGAGTAAAATGAACTTACAACCTAGAACTTATAAAATATGTTACGAAAATCAACTTAAGCTGGCGCTTGACTTTCCAGTCAGCGTTTAGTTTTCAGTCAGAAGAATGCAAGTATCTATGCCAGATTTAAACCGGATTATATCCTAAACTGGTACCTTCTCACATACACGCACAGGAATATTGTTCGATAATTTTCTCATGAGGAATGAAACCTCACTAAAGAGCAGGTTGAAGGCGGGTTCAGAATCATCCGGGAGTAATTCATTTAGAGGCTTGGACATCGTTGTCTTTTTTTTACCCCATATACTTGGGTGAACGTCGAATTTGTCTGGTAACGTCTGTTAATGTGATAAAGATTATACGACCAGTCTTAAGAAGTATTACACTTTTCGCCATATAGGTTACGCTGCCAGCCAGCCAACTCTTGAGCCAGTCCAGTTGCAAACCGGCACAACCGAGAGATATCTCGGGAAGAACCGACCAAAGACTGGTCCTACAGATCGCTGACCGTGCAAATTTCGCTAATTTCTTCGGTAAGCTGTCGAATTGTTGGCAATGAAGTGGAAAGCTGTGATTCAACATTATTCCATCTCTAATTTATACCGACAGCGTTGACTGGGCTCGCTAAAGCATAGCGTTAGTTCATGGGGCCAAGCTCTCTGCTGACTCTGTAGACGCGTGGGTTCGAGTCCCACCATCGGCCGTCCTTGAAATGGTTTTCCGTGGTTTCCCATTTTCAACACCAGGCAAATGCTGGGACGGTACCTTCTGACAGTCCACGGCCGCTTCCTTCCACATCCTTGCCCAGTTTCATTAATTTTCATCCATTCCATCTCTTATCCCGGTGCGCAGGTTGCCCACGGGCGTCGAGTAGAAAGACTTGCACTTGGCCTCTCAGGAGGCCACATGACAAAGAACATCTCTAATTTAATGAAATATTATTTTTAATATGATATTGGTAAAATCTGCCCAACAAAATGCACAGCCGCCCTTGCTATCCATTTCTACAATGGTTATCCCTTCCACAATACCCTCCGACATTTTTCATCCTCTAGAGTACTGCGGTCATGGACAGAGATAAAAGTTCAGTAATGAATGTAAATAAATAAATTTAGTTTAAATATACAAACAAAACAATATACGAGTACATACATAACATCAATAAATAACATACAATGCTATAACGGAATTTGAACCTCTGCGCCTCAGAATAGATATACTGTACAGGCGTACACGATCCCGTCAGGTTGGAGAACATTAATTCCGGTCTGAGGGCTAGAACGGGAATTATGAGCCACTAGAGGACAAGTGTGAACGAGTGGGTTTGATTCCAACATCAGTGATCCTAGCCTCCTTCCCTATCCTAACCCCAAATACACACACAAGTACAGCTAATTGCAAGGAGTAGTTTCTTCCACGTTGTTATGAATTCAAAGTTGCCATATCTCTTCTCAGAAGTTAAGCTTTGATGAGAATATTTTCATCATAGTTTCAGAAGAAGAATCGCGTGAGTTAACTTAAGGTCCACCATGTGTAACTGGTTAGGCATTCCACTATGAACTCTCTCCAACCTTATTACTAGGGTTCGGAAGTTTAAGACCTAAAGATGTACAAAATATGCAAGCAAATATGCCCTAAAACTAGGTAAATATGACCTAAAAATATAAAATATGACCTACACTATGAAATATCACATGTATGTTTGGGATAGGTAGAGTATCACTAACATACAGTAAACGTTTTAAGTGCCAAGGAGTGACATCCTGTTGAAAGGCGGAAGCACACTATCGTCATATTCCGTGATCTCATGCGTACAGTGTCACAATCTAACTTGTCCAGAAAGATGTGCTAAAAGACGTCCGCAGAGGAGCGCCTTCTTGGAATCAGGTCTTCTAAACCTGCTATCTGCCTGTTCCGGGAAAAGAAAAATATATCTACTGCACTATTTGTACATCCTGTGTTTGAAACTCTACGCGTACCTTGTTAACGATGCCTCAATTTAAACGAAAATGCTGAAATTACAGGGCCTTTCATATAAAGTAAGAACGATAAGCAGCAGTTTCGTTATTCGCTGGTGCAGTGGCTTTGGCCGAGCTCGTGGCGCGCCATGGCCCCCCTGCTGTACGATTGAAAGCGCGCGCATAGTACATACGAGAGCTGTTTTTCTTTTCAAGTTCCTATGGACTGTATAAAAATAGCACATTGACATACCAAACTGATTTTACTACTAAATGTATGTTTGTTTTATTCTTATGTCTCAACATAATCGCCAAAACGATTGAAACATTTGTTGTATCGTTACACCAGCTTTCCAATGCACTCGGCAAAATATTCGAGAATTGAAGGTATGGTTGGGCGGCAACGCCTCGTCAAAAAGGAAACACTTCAGAAGACTGTCCAGACGTACCCACCGCAGTGGCGCCTTTCACTATTACGACGAAAACACATAATTCAGAATGACACTTACTAGCGCGGCATGTCAAATTGCATTAGTTTGACAATTAACATTTATCAAAGCATTCATTTATCTTAAAGCAAAAATAGTAATAATATTAATTGTAGGCTTTATCAAATGTGGCCTCAGATATCTCGTTATTATTGTCATAACTATATGATTTAATGAGAGGATATATAACAATGAACATGACTTAAATACCAGCCGTCACAAAAATTGGCATGAGGTTGGACGTGACGTCATTAGTCATAACAAACCACTGATCTTATATTAGTGTATTTCATGGGAATTCTTAGTAATTGGACCGACATTTGAAGCACTGTTACCACTATGGGACAGGTTATCACTCCCGCATGCATCCCATGTTATTGTCAAAGCAAGCAGTATTATGTGGGACAGGATATCACTCCCGCATGAATCCCACTCATTCGAGGATCAACACCTCAATCTACCTGAACTAACTTTAGAAAAGTGCATTGACACATAATTATTCTTAGGCTTCGTTTCAAAAATGTCCAATATTATTTGAAGATCGTAAGATCCCAGATTTTTTACACAATTAAACAATTTGTTTATAATCATAATTCAACATATTTATCATTATCATTTATTATTATCCTCGTGAAATATTACTTTCATTGTTGTTTATCAAAATTCGGTGTTCTTCCAATATAAATTTGTAAGAGATTATTATTATTATTATTATTATTATTATTATTATTATTATTATTACCATTAGAAAATATATTCTAATTATTCAGAAAAATAATGCAAATGCTTCTAACGTATCATAATTCTGCTGCAAATGGGGTAGGACATCCCGGTAGGCCATCCCCTATTATTTACTATAATTGAAAATCCACAGCCTGCTTCCAGTCTCCGACCGGGTCAGGAATGGAATGAATGAAGCCCCGATCTAGCGGCGAGGATATAGACTGTGCCGGCTGCCGAGGCCTGACGCACTCCTCTGGGGCAATGATTAAATGAATGACAGATGAAATGAAATGATAGTGGAGAGTGTTGCTGGAATGAAATTTTGACAGGGAAAACCGGAGTACCCGGAGAAAAACCTGTCTGCCTCCGTTTTGTCCAGCACAGATCTCACATGGAGTGACCGGGATTTGAACCACGGACCCAGCGGTGAGAGGCCGGCGTGCTGCCGCCTAAGCCACGGAGGCTTCTATTATTTACTATAATTAAGAGTGAAAATTTGAGGATCCACCTCGCCTACAAGTCTAAGCGACTAATAGAAATATACGCCTAGCCTATACGCAACCAACTATATAAGAACGAAGATTATTAACGATTAGTAAAGTGAATAGATTTAGCGGAAATTATGGAAATTCATGGCCCAAGAATAAGACCTACAGACGTCGGAAGGCTTCTACCTTAGATGTTCTGTGGCGGTGGGTCATCCCTCGGTGAGGATCGAACCATGGCACCACGGACCCGTGATGGCTGCACACTAGGAAAGAGACATATCCCAGCATTCACCTCACGCTGCCTCCTCGTCCCCAGAAATATGCCCCTGACAGGCACCGCTCCGGGTCCCCATCCGGCAATCCTGGTATCGCTCCCCTCACATAGTGCCACTCTAGCCGATCGTCATGTTTGAACAGTGGGATAGTGACCTCACCATCTTATGGGGGCGTTCTGAACTCTTCCACAAATGCACACTCGGCATTCTGATAGTGTGGCCCACAGTTTTTGGAATATCCACTTATACTGACTGTCACAAATATGATCGGGTCGATCTTACGGGGCAGGATGATAATAATAATTATATCCCCTGGCTAGAATGTCTCAGCTATGTTTGATCTGATTGTAACACGAAATTTCCATGATATTACATAAGCTCTCAGTGTCGCTCACTGTCACTCTGCATTCAGTTATGATGCTAGTTCGAATTGGACACAATTCCAGTTTATAAACATTGAGCACTAGGTAGAAGTTTACATACAGTAAAATTGTCAGTCACTTGCGTGAAACAAGTCCATATTCACATACCAGTAATTCCTGTAGTATTTTCATAACGATGAATTTTCACAATCACCATAATAATAATAATAATTTCATGGAACACAATGGCACTTCACTTTTCACGCACTGGTGTGAAAATGAGACGATGTCTTCTGACACAATATCGGAGTAACATGGAGATGTTATTGTGAATGCCTAGCCTCGCGGAGTAATTGCACAGTATAACCACAGTGTAGCGTGACAGCGTAACGACGAGTGAGCACCACCGATCAGCTGATCCACACAGACAGATCAAAACAGACAGATAGCCTGGCCTCCTAAGAGCCGGTTTATATACTGCCACAAGGTTACATATCGATAGCTGTAGTTGCATTACGTAATGCGATATCTTCTCTTCTATCGGTCCCCACTGTAGAACATGCTGGAAGGTTATTGATATCAATTGAAACTTTGTGAATTAAACGGGAGAATTATTCCAAATATAATTCTGAAGTGCTGGTGCCTTCCCCTTCTTTATCCAAATGCAAACAAGTATATTGTGTTCCGACATTTCCTGGCGGTACTCAGAACACGCGCCTGTTTCAAATCATGGCGAGTCAACAGCTTGCCGCATTCTTGGTGGTGCCTCAGCGCGCTCAATTCAAATCACGCCATCATCCACTCCGTCGTATAAGGGCACAATATATATTTTTATATTATTATCATCATTATCGTCAACATCATAAATATTATTATTGCTATGATCATAAACGAAATCAGCACGAAACAAGTATTTCCGTCAAGAACTAAACAGCTTGTATTCATATATTATACTAGTCTTCTCCATTTCAAAATTCTCCCGCACATTAACTAGCTTTTCCATGGTGTGTGCTAAACAGCTTCTCGTACATGAGCTACAGTGAGTGAGTATAGGGCAAATTTCAAACTCAATATCCAACATTGCAGTCATTTTAGACAATAAACATGAATAATATTTAAGAAAACACAATAGTCTTACTGCAGTACTAGTGCTTGCCTTGTCTTAAATCAAAGCTTCCATCGTTGCTCAAGATAAGACAATTCAACTCATTGGAAAATGTAAGGAAGCTTGTAGTTTTACGTGACCGTTAATCTCGTGATCATGAGCCACGGGACCTCCTTTTTACGTGGAATCCGAACCACAGACATGGCATTTCACTTTGTGAATCTCATGTGCATTGACTGGGAATCTAACCCGGTGCGCCGTGGTGAGAGGCCAACAGCTAGACCGCTGTGCCACCACGCCCTTCCATTGAAAAATGTGCGTCCACGTAAAACGATAATTGGTCATATACAATGCTTGAATAAAAGCCAAAAACATACGCACTAGAATATTTACAGTAGATCATGGTGCTGGTTTACCAACTCTCCCAAAGGCCGGTTCAATAGATCATCAATAAGAGTTACTTTTCAGAAATTAACTTGTTAATTTGAGTATAAAAGATAATTTATTACATCTACCCTGGGAATTTGGGGCAGGTGACGTCGATGTTCTGTCCTTTAAAACAATCACCACCAACAACACTACAACAACAAAAACTACGGACTAGAATATATAACTTTCTTAATCGAATAATGATGGCGTGTCCTGTAGATATGGCATATTTCTGTAACGAGTCACATGAGTTCATTTTAAGGAAAGTCATTTGCTCGGTTTGTATAGTTTATGAAAATTCAGGGCCAGTAAATAAAGCTTATTATTTCATATAGGTTGGGTGGTGGCTGGACTATCAGATAGAAAAACCATTTCCAAACACAACGGACTATTGATTTAAGAATATTGTAAACGACTATGTGATAATTGTGAACAAGTAGCAGCTATTAAGTGTGGGTGTTGTGCAGTGAAATTATGTTTTACACACTTTCCTTGGGTGTGGGTTACCATTACTGCAATGGCTTGGCCATTTTGAAACACCGTTTTCCGAGAGCTCTTCGCAGCTAAGCAACATTGGGCGTGGTCTTAATTTGTATGAGTGACCAGTTATGGGGGCCCACGTCCTGTTGGCGGGGGAAGGGAAGGAGAAGTTGAAAGGAACTGGCCACCCTACCACAAGTAAAATCTGGCTAAGGTCCATCTCTGTGTAGGAGCAAACCAGCCTTCACTCTGAAAACGCAGCATCATTATCACCATTATGTCCGGCTCCATGGCTAAATGGTTAGCGTGCTAGGCTTTGGTCCGAAGGGTCCCGGGTTCGATTCCCGGCCGGGCCATTAGGGATTTTAATCTCCTGGGGTTAATTCCCGTGGCCCGGGGACTGGGTGTATGTTACGTCTTCATCATCACTTCATCCTCATTACGACGCACAGGTCGCCCACGGGCGTTAACGAGAAAGACCTGCACTCCGCCTCTCAGGAAGCCACACGAAAAAAAAAACACCATTGTTGCAGGTTGGATATTCTGGACTAACCGCATTTAGAGATATATAGTATTCCCGAAATACTTCTAAGAAATGTGATTTCTTCGCACTTAAAACCAAACATTGCCCTATTCTCGTTCGTATTAGTTGTACAATTGACTCGCGGGGTAATCACACTCCCACTACAAAAATTAGAATAAGCATTTATTTTGTGTTTATGTTAAATTATTGTGGTGTTTGTAAGGCACAGTACAGTATGTTTTCTCGCAGAAAGTAGGTGCTTAGGACCCAATTTTATCCTGTTATGGTGCATACATCCTAAAATATTGGATACTTTTTAACACCCTGTACACGTAGGATTGATGCAAAATATGCAGTATTATAAAGTATCAAATTGATTCTATACACACCCAAGCATGTTTGGCAGATATCCTAAGTGACTAAAGGAAACAACAATTAGTAAATTACAAGTGAACCTGTGAAATTAAGATGTAGACTTCCCATATACTGTAGATGAGATTACTCAGCATTCCCCGCCAGTGCACAGTGGGTCAAAATCGAAATCTAGGAGGACAAAATTATTTATTTTCATAATTTAAAAAACAAAATTTATTACTTCTACAGCATTCTCATATAATTGCCGCTCACTATTCTGGGATATAAATGCATCTTAGTGTAAATCTGTTACCACTGTTCGAGCAGTCTGAATTGGAGGGTGAATGTAAGTGGCTGTGGTTTGCTTGTCTTTGTGGTTAGTGTGATGCTTTAAGATGGAACATGCAGCTGAAGGTATGATCTTTGTAACGTGTTTCAGTTATTAATGGGCGTAATTGTTACGTAATTTTAGCTATATTTGCATTATATAATATTTATCCATTAGTTTTTAAATTATATTTTCACTTAGATTTTTAGTATGTCGCGTCACTCTGCGTCACTTTCTACTTAATGTTAAAATGTAGATAAAGTTTTAGTTTACGCCTGTGCTAAGATTTTTGCATCTTTTTGCAACTTACTTAGTTATTTTACGTTATAGAAGATGCTGCGCAACCAGTTCTCACACGTTTACAACTGTTGGAAGCACTGGGTTCGACGATTATGTCAAAAGTGGAACTTTGTGACTTTGTTTAAAGTAAATTAGGGGTAGAAAATATTGTTCTGAAGAGATAACTGAATGCTCTATCCAACTCTTAGTCATAGGCAATTTCTTGCATGTGTAGACGTAGCTTAAAAAAGGTCTTAACTGATGTTTATTATGAAGTAAACAAATTATATACGTTGCTTTCACTCTAAATTCATGATTAAAACGTAAAAAAAATTTGTCCCCCTAGATTTCGATTTTGACTCACTGTGCAGTGGTATAAGGGGGAATAAATCCACAATACATTGCATTTACTCAAAGCTGGAGAATGCACCATATACAAAACAGAGAAGTGAACAGATAGAAACAAGAATGGATTAGGCCTATTCCAAGTTGATGGCCCTATGTGGAATAAAAGGAAATGAAACCAAAACGGAGAAATCCTTGCAATGATACAAAGCCTGGTAGTGTAGCCTATACAGTATATCACTGGGATTTGTGCACGATAAAATCTTAGGAAACCACGGACGGTGAAGGTTGCACAGAAGTTAGTGGTCTGAAACTAAATCTTACATCAGATTCAATGCTAAAGTTGTGCCACAGTCCTGCTAGCGTTGATTTATACAAGTTTCTTTTTATCGAGACAGTTGTGAAAGGTTGGGCATCGACTAGAAATTTCTTTGTTTAAAGTCTCTTGAGTTTTATATTGGAGCAAATTGTGAAACATGAAGAAACACGGTTCTTTCTTTTCATCCATCTTGGCGTAAAATTAATATTCTTCGCTCCTTCTTTTCATACCGAGAGAAGAATAATTGTGTAGTCTGTGCAGATAATAAGAGCATCAAGGAAGCGCAAAAAATCATGATTAGATTTTCCCGCATTGTTGTATAACATTTCTACATCTGGTGGTCAAGGAGTCTTGAAGCTTGCCGTAAGAATCTGAATTTATCGGGGTGAAAAACCCATCTGTAACCATGAATAATCGAACTCGATCCATATTTGTGAAAGAAAACCAGTTTAGCCACAAAACCGTCTTGCCAAATAATAATGTCGTTATTCATACTGTACATAGGACAATAAGAAAACGATGAATGGAAATAGCCTTCAGTAAGCAGAAAGTAGGCTACTCGCCTTATTTCAATACTGGATAGTCTCGCGCACTAGCTGAACAATAATTTATTAGTTCTTGTTATTGTTTTTTGATGTGTAACATCTTTCCGCTCGGTTGCTGGATAGTTTTGTGGGAGTGATTTTGAAAATTGGGGACAGAAGTGGATCGGAACGATCGAGCTGGCAGTGGTGGATCAAACGGAAGTATGCACTGCCCGCTCGATCGATCAAACGGAAGTGTACTAGCTGGCAGTGGTGGACAACGGAAGTATGCACTGCCCGCTCGATCGATCAAACGGAAGTGTACTAGCTGGCAGTGATGGACAACGGAAGTATGCACTGCCCGCTTGATCGATCGAATGGAAGTGTGCCCTAGCTGGCAGTGGTGGATCGAACGGAAGTATAAGACGCACTGCCAACTCGATCGATCGATCCAGCTGGCACTGGTAAGAGAAACAATCAGCGCGCGGTGTCGAAAACTGATACCATGACGCACTCTCGGCCATGTGGAATGTATATGACATACTGAACGGAAAACGCTCATGCGAACTCTGGTGACAAGTGATTTAAACAAATGACATGGTACATGTTCGAAGTCTTCGTATCAGTATTTAAATGGTAAAATGCCTTAATATCAAACATTGTAAGTAGTCGGCATTGCATTGGCATAAGGCATTTTAAACTCGATGTCACTCAGGAACATTATCGAAACAAGCAAAATATAAATGAAACTTAATTCCGTAATGCAGTATTATTGGAACGTGGAAATAAGTCACCATCTTGTGCACAATATCTGCTTAGTCGAAATAGCCGTGGGGTTATTGCGTATGACTGTGAATCTAGAGATCTTGGGTTCGAATCCTGGGCGGGGAATATATTTTTGCTACCAGATTATCATTTTAAACGATATTTATCATATCAATGTGACTCATTTTAACATAATCCATATGAAATTACGTGTTGGTCTGTGAATCAAGAGGACCTGTTTATAAGGAATTTAAGGTTATGAGCGGTGTCGCGTCTATTAATCTAGTTGATCCATATCGTATTCATTATCTAGGCTAGTGCTGGTGGAAGCTGCAAATCATCTAATAAAATGAGTTCCGTATTATAAACTACAACATCTGTAAAACACTCCCTTTTACAATAGATTAATATTTGTGCCAATAATAGTATAAAATACCGCTCTATCAACAATTTCACGTGAGGTTTCTTCTATATCAGATGTTACACATCGTATGCGACTACTGTAAGGATCGTATTTTTTTTAAATTAGGAGATAATACTGTAACACCATGGTAATCAACCCTGCGCACTTATGTGTGTGTTTCGAATTTGCCTGTTAAACTGCGTTTTAGTGCTGTCTGTACTACTGTGTGTCTTTGTAATTGGGTCACTTGATATTTTGCAAATAAGTTACATGAATCACTTAAAAAATAAGTTGAAATGAAAACATGATTTGCGGAATCCTAACAAAATTGTCCCGACTGTAGGCTATACCCAGCTCCATAGCCTCTATATGACCGGTTTATTACCTAGTTCCAATCAAGGGGAAACGATGTTCCAATTCCAATTACAAACATGTTCCTTCCTCACAATGCTAGCAATTAAGATCCAGGCTTTCTTTTAACTCGTGCTTGTAATCCATGAAAAACATGTTGTTGTTGTTGTTAATTCATTTTAAGGGCTTGGGACGCCGTGGTCATCACCACCGTGTAGTTGGGTGAGCATTGGACATGCCTGATAACCTTTATTCCTGTGATGACTGTAATAGTTTGTGTAACCGTATTAGGGACAGAGATGGGGTAGGTGCCCCTGTATGGCCAAGGAAACAGAACAGCCTCTCAATATATTCAAGATGGTGAATGTGAAAATATTAGAACATTAAAATCGAAAACTCAGAATGAAATTGGGTAATTAAGACGAATTTTTCCAATAGGTGAGTATCATATAAGAGCTCTCAATTACGTTAGTGAAAAGATTATCACATTGAATAGCCTATAGCCCAGAGCGGCCATATTGAAATTTTACAATAAATTAATAATATATTGTCGGTATCCAAAAGCTAATTTAACGAGATTTAGAAATGCAATAGAACCTTCCTTAGAAGTCACTTCGTAGGCTATGCCCAAAACAAAGGAACAGTGACTCAATAGATTTACGATGGTAGCTAGGTGTACTATTAAAGTATAGCCTAAAAATTAGTAACTCAGGTTGAAATTGTAAAATTAAGGCGAAACTTCGTAGAAGAGGAATATTATATAAGAGCCGCCAGGAGCGTTACTGATAAATTTATCACACTGGGTATAGAGCGCAACGGTCATCAGGAAATTTCATAATTTAAAAACGAAAAATATTAAATAATAATAATAATAATAATGTTATTGGTTTTACGTCCCTTTTAACTACTCTGGCTTTAGAGACTCCGGGGTGCCGGAATTGTGCCCCGAAGGGGATCTTTAACGTGCCAGTTAATCTACTGACACGGCTCCCTCGCATTTGCGCACCCTCAAATGCCAGCTGACTGCGCCAGGATACGAACCTGCAACCTTGGGCCCAGCAAGCGAGAACGGTACCGCTGAGCCACGCAGCCAGCCAAAAATATTAAATAGTACTTGTGAATCATCCAGACTGTAATTGCGCGGTTAAAACGAAACTTAGTAAGAAACAAGTAATATATACTGGACGTTACTGAAATACACCGCATAGGGCGTGGTGGCGCAGTGGTCAAGCTGTTGGCCTCTGTCCAAGGTGGACCGGGTTCGATTCCCGGTGAATACATGTGAGAATTTCGAAGTGAAATGGCATGTCCTGAGGTCAGGATTCCACGTAAAAATACTCATGATTGCATGATTAACGGTCACGTAAAACTACAAGCTTCCTTCCTGAAATTAACCATAAGCATAACACACTGAATACAACGCGCGGCGGTCATCTTGAAAACAAATAACATAATGTATAAGAAACAACAACGAAATTTAGCAGTAATGTAGAACCTTGTAAGTGGCTTCCATAGAAAAACTCAAAAGAACTGCGACTCCATACGTTCAAAATGGCGGCTGGGCGTATTCATAAGATCTGAATATATTCAACTCACGATATAATACCGCAATTAACGCGAAACATAGTAGAAACGAGTACCGTACAAAAGACCTCGCTACCATTATTCATAGAAATATCACACAGAATGGCTGCGGCCATCTTAAAATTATAAAATACGCGAATAACTCAATATATTTAAGAAATGCAATAGGCCTATCTTGAATTAACATTAAAGTTGAACCGTATATGAGTTTTGTATGCCAAAGGCAAAATAACCAACCCGCCATATATTGAAGATGGTGGCTGAGCATACAATTAAAACTTCAAAATCAAGAAGTCGCGATCGATTTGCGCAATTAACACGAAAATTTGTTAGAGGGGAGAAAAGGACCTCACTACCATTATTCATAGAAATATCACACAGAATGGCTGCGGCCATCATAATTAAAAAATACGCAAATAACTCAATATATGAATGCATTAGTCATAACACTATCACACTGCATATAGCTCGCACCTGTCATATTGCATACATAAGACATTAATATCGACAATCCACTATTTATTACAGTTACAATGAAGCAACACAGCAAATATGTAGTCTCACATAAAAGGCTTTCTCTGCAGAAGGCGCAGGGTAAACGATTCCATACATTGAAGGTGGTATATGGGCGTACTTTTCTAATGTCCCAATCAACTCCTCTCGATGCAAAGGAAGAATTACAACGAAACTTAATAAACGGGGAATCTTATGTAGGCTACAAATCTTAACGTTCTTCACAAGAACATTCAACTATTCTCCTTGATAAGGACAAATAGTTATATTTATTCCCATACATTTAAGAGAAATTAGTCTATATGTTCTTTACTGAACATTTTGTTTTTGCATTGGTCTCTTGGTACAAGCTAGATTGAAATATGGCTTTTCAGACCAACATCTCAGACTCATTCATGACTGAGATTGTATGGAAGCCACTGAGGTATCAATGGTGCTGAGTAATGGTATTTGGGACAGAGCGAGAGCCTATGGATGTTGTGAAAGGCTCTACACATAGAGCCAGTGCTGTTGCACTTTCTAAGCGAGGAAAGCGGTGGCAAACTACCGCACTCCTCACTTGTCCTAGTACGCATCATTATAGTGCTACCTGAGTTTTTGTGGATTTCTATCCACAAAATCTACAGCGTTACCTTTTAAGGATCCAACCAGCCTTCGAGCTGACTACCTAACAAACAAACAAACAAACAAACAAACAGCCAAATGAGTGATTCGATTTTACAATCTTGGACATAATAGCATAAAGCTCTATCGACTGCACCACAGAGTCATTATAGGATATTATCAGAATGACTCATTTTTGTGCCTAGATCAATACAAATGCATTGCTTTATAGTTCGGGAAAGCTTTAGAGGAACAATTTGATCATGATAGTTTGGTGCTGATTAGACGCGCGCAAGGTCCCCCTTAAGAACAAGGCTTGGCACTCAACGTGCAGGGTCATTCACATAATACGCGCACCAGTAAGTTCCAGCCATGTAGAGCGGAATGGCTGCGCATACCAGAGGATCCCGGCTCATCACCACAGCAGCTGAAGGAATCTCCTTCCTGTTACTTGCCTCGCAGATTTACGTCAATGAGAAAAAAAATGTCGTGGCCTGGGATAGGATTAACATGGGCCTTGACTTTGACTGAGTATTAGCATGTGACTCAGCGAAAATGAATAGCTAGACGTCGAGCACAGCGATAAGAAATAACCTGTAACGTGAATTGAATTGAGCTTATTTTAGATATTCTTACATTCAGTAATCAATCCCATGACTGTCTTAACGTCAAAGAAGACTTTCCCGAGCCGATGATTCCTTTCGGTTAGATAGCTGATACTTACTGGCCATCTCATCTGACCAGTGCCGGAATCGAATCCGAAACCACCAAGTCAAAAATTATAGATGTAACCAAACATAAATGCTTAAAAAAATCTTCAATTGGTCAAGTAAAAATGCAATGTTGGAACACAGTATTAGTTACGACAAAATGTTCAGTAAAGAACATGTAGCCTACTTTCTCTTAAATGTATGGGTAAGCCTATAACTAGAGCCCTGCGCGGATAAACAAAACGTTATCCGCATCCGCCCCACATCCGCACGACTGTTATCCGCATCCGTCCCGCATCCGCATGACTGTTATCCGCATCCGCATGTTTTATTCGCATCCGCCCCACATCCGCATGCCTGTTATCCGCATCCGTCCCGCATCCGCATGACTGTTATCCGCATGTTTTTATTCGCATCCGCCCCACATCCGCATGCCTGTTATCCGCATCCGTCCCGCATCCGCACGACTGTTATCCGCATCCGCCCCGCATCCGCATGACTGTTATCCGCATCCGCATGTTTTTATTCGCATCCACCCCGCATCCGCACGCCTGTTATCCGCATCCGCATGTTTTATTCGCATCCGCCCCACATCCGCATGACTTTTATCCAAATCCGCTGATATTTCAATATTATGTTTAATTTATTAGATCAAGCATAACGTGTTAAACCAACACATTTAGACATTTGAGAAGAAAGTCGTTCCTGACAATTTGCTTCATTTCAAGGAACTTCAAGTTGGCATTCCAAGGGACCTCAACGTGGATGACACTTCTGGTTCCTTGACCTCCGCTTTAGACAAAAAATTGACTATACTTTTTTGGCTACTTTCGAACTTGTGCCTCAGGAAGTATGATGTGCCCGATTTGTGTCCTGAGTATGAATACACTTTTTTACAGGAGAAACATCACTATATCGTTCACCTTTTCGTTTCCATTGAAAACGTTACCAAATGTCTGCCATTTCGTTGACTTGAGCTTTGTTTCACGCGCTATTGAATATTCAACTTGTTTTATTTTAATATATAGTTTATCCATGTTGGTGAAATGATTTTCATACCTACGGTCACGGTAACATTCACTACGTGACCATCTCTTTACGCTTGGAGAAAGGGATTGACATTTGGCCGGAAATTCCAAGTCAGTCATCATCCTTCTGCTTCTGGACCCATGTTCGCATGGATGATGCTATAGTTGATGTTGCAATATCACAGCCAACGTGCTTCAGTGACAAGTTGGAAATAAATCTACAGATAAACCTGGATCCCGATATTCCAGGATAGCTTAGATGGCGAAGTAGCTGACATGAGGAAGGTTAATGATGTCACCACGATGAACTAACAAGCTTATTGACAGCATTATATCTCGTACGTATAGTAATAATGGCAGTGAGAATTGATGATGAGATGTCAAGACCATCTATTACAAACATACGGGACTTATTAAAATGTAGTTGAAAGTATATGAGCAAAATGATCTTCTCGTGTATAAGTGCAATACGTGCCTGAATATTTCGTACGCAATAGGCTATAGGAGTATTCCTCTTTTAAGCATGAAGCTATAGATTGGCATATCAAATATGTAATATTAACGTAAGTTTGTATTCTAAAGACTATCCGCAAATTTACTCGAAACATTATCCGCAGCGTATCCGCTATCCGCACAGCAATGCAAACTATATCCGCTCGAAAATATTTGCGTATATCCGCGGGTTTATCCGCGGATATCCGCATCCGTGCAGGGCTTTACCTATAACCAATCATCCTTATCAAAGAGAATATTATTGAATGTTCTTTAGACGAACGTTGAGAGTTCTACTCTATATACTGTAAGACTCCCCGTTTACTGTAGTTTCGTTGTAATTACGCTTTTGCTTCCACATCTTAAGTTCTTGAAACCGTTTATCTTGTGCCTTCTGCACAAGAGGCTGCATATGTGTTGCGTTTCGGCATTGTAACTGTAATTAATACTGTAGTTGACTGTCGATAATAATGTCATATATATCCAATATGGTGGCTGCGTGCTACATACAGTGTGAGAATCGTATGGCTAATAGAGGTGAGGTATCTTAACTGTTTCTCCCCTCTTACAATGTTTTGTATTAATTGCGCAATGGGTTCTTTTGTCTGGGGAATACAAGGTCCATATACGGTTCTACTTTAATGTTAATTTGAGATATTGTATCTTAAAAATAGTCATAAGAATATCACACTGAATAACACGCGCGGCGGCCATCTTGAAAATACAGAACAGTATAGTGAATACCTCTAAGTATTTTTTAAGATACAAAAACGAAAATTAGCAGTATTGTACAACCTTGTTAGTAGCTTCCTATGATCAGCTCAACAGAACAGCGACTCCATACACTCATAATGGCGGCTGGGCGTATTCTAATGACATGAATATCATAACTCCCGATATAGGCTAATAGCACAATTAACGTAAAATGTCGTTAAAGAGGAGATCCATGCCTTCGCTACCATTATTCATAGGAATAGCACAATGAGTATAGTGCACGACGGCCATCTTGGAATTATAAAGAAAGGACTAAAAAGCCTATAATATAGAGTTTTGTATCGTCAAAATACATGTACTTTGATTTATTCACTATGCTGTTATATATTTTCAAGATGGCCACTGCGCTTTGTGTTCAGTGTGTTATCCTTATGTCGTATTTTAGTAAGGTCCCTTATCAGGTACTCCCTTCTTACAAAGTTTCGTTTTAAATGCACAAGTACATACTGAATTATTCACTATTGCGTTTTTTTTACTACACTCGGCCTCATCTTGAAAACATTAGGTAGCTGTAATTTTCCTTCGGGCATACGAAACTTCATGTCGGTTTCTTCCCTTCCGTTAATTTTCGTTATGGTAGTTCTAAACCATGGAGTAGTATTTCTTTTTATATCATGAATATTCAGGATGGCCACTACGCTGTGTATTCTCTGTGATAAATTAACATTAACGCTACTGATGACTCTTGTACAATACTCCTCTTGTAACAAGTTTCGCCCTAATTTCGCAATAACGTCCTGTGTTATTAATTGGTGTACTTTACACTAATAGTACGCCTAGCCACCATATTGAATCTATGGGGCCAATGTTATTTTGCTTTGGGCACACGAAGCAATTTATATGGTTCTATTGTATTACTGCAATTCGTTATATTACCTCTAAGAGACCGAAAGTTATTACTTTATTTTGAAAGTTCAGGATGGCTGATGTACATTATATTCAGTATGATAATATTTTGGCGATCGCAAAAAAGAGGTCCTATATGATACTCATTTGTTGTCCAGATTCATCTTAATTACCCATTTTCATTCGGATTTGTCGATTTTAATGTTCTAATGGTTCGCGCAGCCACAATCTTGAATGTATAGTTCGTTCTTTTGACATGCCCTTACAATTTCTCATACTCGACTCTACATTGTCACTAATTTTCGTTAATGTAGAACTTAAGTGTTGAGATTTTTTATTATTATTATTTTATAATTTCAAGTTGGCGGCTGCAAATAATATTCATAGACATAACGTTGGTGACGGTGGGTCCTTATATATAACTACCTAAATACCAATTAGTAGTATGTACATTGATTCATTGGATCAAAGCTTATGGATCATAATGTTTGCATGATTCGTTGGGCCGTTATCTTGAAATGCTTTGGCTGATGACCTTGTAGGCCGAATTTGGGAGCCAGACCCTCCTCTTATGAAGGTATATTGTTCTAAAATTTGGTAGAGATCCTATATTGAGTTAAGTCGTAATTTGATTTAAATTTTGTTCATTTGTATGGGCGCCATGTTGTTATCGTTAGATGGCGGCGATATAGAACATGACACAAAATTGAAAATCACAATTGTCGGCCTATTCTCGTTGTAGTCGTTTGGAGTGCTTCATATTTCTTTTATATACTTCATATGGATCTAATCATTCTGTGCTGTTATGTGGATGATTCCCTATATTAGAGACTCGAATTGAAAACCGTTTACTTCTAAATTACAACCCTCTAAAAACTGCAGCAGTTAAAAGGGACGTAAAACAAGTAACGATAATTCAAATACAACCAGCATGTGCATTTGTAAGTTCACACAATAGAATAAGTATATAGATATGGCATCACAACCACGCCGTACTTTGTAGTATCTTCAATAATAGCTGATTCTCAAGATAAAACTAACATTTGGACATTTCCATTCATTCCAATCCACTGCTAGTGTGGCCTACGTAACGTATGAGAACATAGCATTTTATTTCAATTAGAACTTCGAATATTGGGAATCCTTCAAATAACAGCACGGAATGATGATGATCCTTATTCATTCATTCATTCATTCATTCATTCATTCATTCATTCATTCATTCATTCATTCGTTTATTTGCAATTGGGGGTGTGTCCCCCGGTGGCAAATAAGATATACATAACAAATAAATAATTGTACATAACAATTCACTAACAATTAAACTGGAGTATTTACACAAATAGTCAGTCTTTTCTTAAACACACCTGTATGAATATAAACATTTTATGAAGCAATCCAACTGACTACAACGAGAATAGGCCGACAATAGTGGATTTAAATTTGGTAAATGTCGAGAGTGGGAGTCTCAATTCCATCGGTCAGTTTTTTCAACTTCACAAACATCCATCACGGCTCCTTTCACCAGTTTGGAAATAGCATCTCCAGAGTGTTTTTGAAAATTATATTTAAACTAGATGACCTGACAGACGTCGTTCTGTCAAAATAAATGACAATGTATTGAACTCCAAATCAGTCTGTACTGCACGCAAAAATCATAATAATGCAAATCACTACAGCATCAACTTGAAATGTGTTAATTTTCTACTGCTTCCAAAAGTTACTAAGATACTATGTGTTTTCAGTAGCTGCAATGTTAATATCCTCATAGTGACTAAGAAAATGCTCGAAAAGATATCAGCGTATCACTACCCAGAAATAACCCTGACTGACTGTTGCGTAGATGGAAACTGTTTGGCAGGTCTTCAAATCCCTCACTGAGCCATAATTATCCCCCGTTGCAAATTGAGTAATTTTATGAGTTGATGCCGTGAAGAAAATGTGCCAAAACGTAATCTTCTTTCTTCGGGGTAAATAAATATCATAGAAAACACTGATTCCAATCAACACTATGAAGATAAAAATCCGTCAAAAAAAACTGCTGTTTTCACTGGCGTAAGAGTGTTCCTCACATGATCACAATTCACGAATGTGGCTAATAATTTACTGCCACATAATGAAATACTTCTTGCACATGTAATAATACTGACCAGTTCCAAAGAAAATGCTTCTGTTAAATGATATTTTCATTGTAATGCTTTATGATAAACGATATTTGTTGTTTGATTACCTGGCGCGTAAACAAAGTTGATGGTTTTCCGACACGGCAACAGGTAACATACAATTGGCAATGCGAGAAACATGGGTTTTCAAGATTAATGCCGCAAACACTCAATGTCAGCCCCTGTTATTTATTTATGGTCATAGCGAAAGCAAGCCGCACTGGAAACCGCAGTCGTTTAAATTCAAATGGTATATCAGTGGGAATCATTGGGATGCGTGGTATCAAAACGTCTCCACCTTTGTAATTTCCCTGTAGATTGGTTTTCGATCACGTTGTTCATTAATTTTTTCACCGTTAGCCATGTGTCGTTACAAAGACGCGGTTGGTTGATATTTCGCAACATTATGACCATCGATCCGACCTTTAATTTAAGGCGGCAATCCTGTCAAATCCAGCGATTTCAAAAATTCCGGTGGATAGTTGACGTCATCATCTTGGTTGGTAGCGGAATCAATTGGTTTGTATGTCCTCAAAACACCGGCAATTTTTATTTTGAATTTTGAAATTTAATTTATTTACATAAATGTTTTGGCAGCTAAAACAGCTCATTCGCTCAACCAAATATGATCTCTGTAGTTTTGAGCAACACCTTTTGAATGAGTTCGTATTTTGAATCAAGAAATTTAATGCAACCAGTCAAAACGTCTGAAGGGAATTTGCCATTTCCAATGTCAATGAGTTGTTTTGAAAATATATCTCCAGATGGATAATTTTGCAACTCGACACACATAATCTTGCTTAAATTTAGTATCTTGATCTGTTTCCACAAAATGGAGGACATTAAACATGCATTGAGTTCATCAGCTGGCGTTATCCGTGGAACCACTGGCAATGTTTGACGAAAATCTCCTGCTAACAAAATCATTGCACCACCAAATGGGTTTTGATGGTTCCGCAGATCTTGCATGGTTCGGAATAATGCCTCCAAACACTTTTTATGTGCCATCGTGCATTCATCCCACACTATCAATAAACATTGCTGCAAAACCTTTGCCATTGCAGAGTTCTTCGAATTGTTGCAGGTCGGAGTTTCGTTGCTTTGCATATTCAATGGCAATTTTGGCGCTGAATTTGCTGTTCGACCGCCTTTCAACAATGTAGCTGCCATGCCTGATGAAGCCAGTGCGAGTGCCACATTTAGACTCTGTGTGTGACGGAACCTGTTGACAAACTGTGTTACTGCAGTAACAATAGCAACGCATTGTTAGGCACTGAAAATGGGATTTTTACGTTTTCCGGGCAATTTATCCAATTTTTCTCTTCATAAACAGTTTATTAGGACTTGAACGAATATTTGAAAAACAAACAGTAGCCCAATTGGTCCAGCCGTTCTCGAGTTTTGCGCTTAGTAACACACTTAGCGATTCATTTATTATTATATAGATATTCCAAACCTTCATTTAATCAAATTATTTGTAAGGTTATTTTATTTTATTTTATTTTAATATTATATAAACGCCAAAGAAGATATCATTGTATATCGAAACATGAACTAACATTTGATTGTCGGAGCATTTTAATTATTTAAACCGTATATGTACGTACTGTATTGTGCCACTCGCAAGACTTTCGTTAACCGATAGGAGAGACATCTGGTGATATGAATTGTAAGCTTATACGTTGGCACATATTCCCCATAGGAGAGACGTCTGGTGATGTGAAACAAAACTTCATAAACTATTAAGTGTCGGAACTGTTCTCAATAGAGGGCGGCAGTGAATTGTGCCGAACAATGACGTTACTAATGGCACTCTTGAGTCATGTGCGAGAATCAGAATGGATGACTATTGTCTTTGGGTCGTCAATAACGTGGACTATAAAATTTACTAGATGTACTTTCAAGTAAAGAGACTTGCCTCGGAAAACTATCCCGAGAAGGAGAAGCTAACTTTCGCTCCTGAATTATTGGGAGTTAAGGATTTAACCGTGCAAAATAAACTAGTCCGAACTACCAAGATCCCCGGTACAGAGGAGATGAGGTTAATGTTATCATTGACGGTACGTTCCCTGATGCTTTGATATTTTACAATGCATAGACAAGACTTAATATTGTAAAGGGAATAGATCATTAGTTTCTTCTTAATAGCCTATTATGTGTAGGTAGAGATAGTAAAAGCAAGTATGATGAGTTTCGATAACGTAGCAGTCAAGTCAATTGTTCTGAGCTCACTAATGAGAGTAAATTCCTCTCTAACCACCAGCTGGTTTGTAGTGATGTCTGTCAACTTTGCATTGGCTGGTCCGAAGGGAGATAGGTGGTCAATATAGCTTTTGCTTTTATCACGAAAAATTATTACTATGAGTGATGTTTTATTCTTTGAAATGCTTTGGAATGTATAAATTTAACTACCGAATTTCTTCTGTAGTTCAAAATTATTCTACTTGATATTAAGAGAGTATTTTTTAAATAACCTGTTACTGCTTAATTATATTTTCGTACCTTCTATACTCTCTTAAGATAGTATGAGCTCATATAGCTTTCTGGTTTAATGTATTCTTTATTATTATTATTATTATTATTATTATTATTATTATTAATTTCTTCTGAAATGAAACGTATTTCGAGTTAACGAATTCTTATATTCCTTGGGAGGAAATTTCTTGGGTTTTTATTTTTCATTTTATTTGAGAGTTTGAGCATCTTATGACCTTGGGTTTGTTTATTTTTAAACAATGATAAGAAAAGCGGATCACTCTTGGTTGAGACGACATAAGGTGGTGTCCAAGTTAGGAAGGATGAAAACGAAATAGTAATTAACCCCTATGAATTTTAAAAGGGTATTCAAGAATATTTGGAGAGTAATTAAATTGATTATTATTTAAAATTATTTTAACGGTGTTGGAAAATAAATTCCTTCAGAGGAATCTAAGATTAACTCAAAATAAATCTAGTGTTGGGATCATCTAACTACGAGGTAAATCAATGATCATTAATAACTAATTCTTAATTTATTAAATTTTAGTTGTAGAGTTTTCTTATTTGTAATTCGTGTGTTACCTTATTAAAATCAATATTGCAGGAAGGATAATTCTTTCATTGACTTAAAGTAGGATTGATCGCTGTAGTGCTAGTCTTTTTCTGTTCATCTCATTTACCGTGGACGTAGGTTTTCTTCTCATTGGAGTACCTAAAGCGAGTGGGGTTGCAAACTCTCAGTTAAGCTAATTTCCACTCCAAATTAACTCCACACGCCGAGTGTTTGGGGCACCTATAACACCTCATATTTCAACACGCTACAACAGCGATATCCAATCGTCGTCCTTGACCCGCGGTAGCCAACTACAGCCAACAAAGCTTGTGGCACGTAAACCGAATACCATAAAATTCTTTATATTACAAGTAGGTCATGTATTTTTTGGTCACGGGACGGGTGTATGAATCCTTAGCGAATGAACTAGCCTCTTTGTTGTGGAAGCTTGCAATAAAACGTGCTGCGTAATTCGTATTTATTACGCATTATAAAATACGCACTATATGTATTTATACGGGTAATTATAAAACAACAAATAAAAAAGTCATGTTTTACATAGCCTATGCTACACGAGACCACTCGACTAAAGTTCCACATTGTGTTAAGAAGTCGATACTAGGTTCAGGAAGTACCATAATGATTGGAAACAAGGAAAATCTTCAGCATAGTATAACATATAGGCCTAAAACTGGGGCAGATGATCCCAATTTTCCACCCCTTAAAACACAATCAATCAACGTATAATACCCCACGTAGTATTTCAACGAGCAACTACAACCAACGTTCAATTATACTCCGTGATAAAGACAATAAGTTGTAAATATACCCATACATTTAGGAGAAAATAGGCTATATGCCATTTACTAAACATCTTGTTTCAATTTGTTTCCTGATATTAAAATGCCATCTTTGTCTAGTGTATTTAACATAGATCATATATAACTGTCTTACATTTATTGATATATGCCAGCATTGTGACTGATAGCAAAGTGGCGATTTGCAGGTTTGAGCTACCATGTCGTGCTTCAAGACACAGGCTATGGTGTTTTCTACGAACTTCACGAGTTATATTACAGAGTTTTAAGTTTTTATATCTAACCAGCTGTGTCATGCCAAGTGCTTGAACTGAAAGTCTATTTGTATAGGAACATTCAGTCGTATGCTACGGAATTAATGAACCTAATCACAGACAAACCTCACATGCTGCACGAAGGTGCATTGTATGTACACATTATGCAAGTTGAAGAAGGCAATCGCGCGACTATACGATTAGCTTCGGCACGCTTCCAGATACACCTTGGGCTGCGTAATAATCAAATGCCTATAGAGGTGTAAACCAGGCACAATCTAATTACCAACGTAATGATTACCATCATCATTATCGCCAAGTGTCAGAGTAGAGATGACATATCGATCGCAATCGTGTCGTACAGAGGAGGGTGATGGGCTTTTACCCTGGGTGTTCGAGAGGGGAGGGAGGGGGAATTTGATTAATCATGAACATCACAATATATTGAAAGAGATTCAATATTATCATTATTATTATTATTATTATTATTATTATTATTATTATTATTATTATTATTATTATTATTATCATGTTATTGTTTCCCTGAAATGTAAAACTGTGTTCATAATAATGTATGATGCATTTATTCTAGATTGAGGCGTAGTTTTATTGTAAGTTACCTCCGTGGACTATAAATTATTCATATCTGCAGAGGGCGTGGTGGTGCAGTGATCAAGCTGCTTGCTTCTCACAAAGGCGGACCGGGTTGGATTCCCGGTCAATGAATGTGAGATTTTTCGAAATGAAATATCACGTTCTGTGATTTGGATTCCACGTAAAAGTGGAGGTCCCGTGCGTGGTTCATAATCGCGAGATTAACGGACACGTAAAACTACAAGCTTCCTTCCTTCCTCCCTGCCTTCCTGCCTTCCTTCCTCCCTTCCTTCCTTCCTTCCTCCCTTCCTTCCTTCCTTCCTGCCTTCCTTCCTTCCTGCCTTCCTTACTTCCTTCCTTACTTCCTTCCTGTCTTCCTTCCTGCCTTCCTTACTTCCTTCCTGCCTTCCTTCCTTCCTTCCTTCCTGTCTTCCTTCCTGCCTTCCTCCCTTCATCCTGCCTTCCTGCCTTCCTTCCTTCCTGCCTTTCTTACTTCCTGCCTTCCTGTCTTCCTTCCTGCCTTCCTTCCTGCCTTCCTTACTTCCTGCCTTCCTGTCTTCCTTCCTGCCTTCCTTACTTCCTGCCTTCCTTTCTTCCTTCCTTCCTTCCTGTCTTCCTTCCTTCCTTTATATCTGTAAATAAATATAAATGTGAATCAATGACGACGAGTGTGTTAAGCAGCAGCATGAGAAAGAACAAGAAGTATCGTACCTACTATTTACAAGGGTGGTAATAGAGGATTGGCTCGGCAGTACCCGAAGCAGATCGGGTATTCTCAGTCTCACGCCACTTCGAACCTTGTTGCATCCACCATGCTACGACCAGCGGAGTTGACTGCTGGGATAAGAGTTCCTGGATCTAGCACCTGTGCCATACCAGTCGGTGCTCGCGCCATACACCACTTGGCGCGGTTCGAATTTCCAGTGCAGTACACAGTAAAACTGGATTTAGTGAATTATTAAAGGGAAAAACTATTAATTATTTTGCACATAAGATGAGAAATAATGCATAATACTTAGGTTATTTAATCTACTTTCTGTACTGAGAAAAATAAGATCGTCGTGCAACGCTGCAATCTTCTGATACTATACTTAGATATGTTCAAATTCAAAAATATACAGCAAGTGGTCAACTTCTCCGTTAAAAGGCTTCGTTTGAAAATGATGTTGTTGCTTCAGTTGGGAGCTTGACATGTCTTGGGTCATCAGTCCAAGGTAAGTGTGTGTATTGTATTTGTCTGACAGGAACCAAGGGGACATTTCGAGCTCCCACTTATGTCAAGCCCTGCATACATCATAAATTTCGACGAAATCTGTGATGACGAGTAGGCATGGTGCCCTCAGTGTCTGTGTCATTGCATTGCCTAACGTGGGGCGAACAATTCAGCAGCGTCAAAACGCGACTGGCGAGGCCCTGCACCTGGAGACGTATCGTCATATTCTCTAAGCCAGAGGTTTCCATTAGGTGGTTCGCGGACCCCCAGGGGTCCGCAACGGTTGGCCAGGGGGGCCGCGAAGAGTCGTCAAGAAATATCGCAATAATGAAAATGGAAAACTGAGAAAGTACAAAGATTTCCTTAAAAATAATAATTATGCGTTGCCACCCACAGCTTAAGTGGCGCACTCGTACGTGGGGCAGCGTAATTTTGTCTTCTCAAGTTTCCCTCTAGAGAGTGTTGTGCTCCGCGCCGATTTTGTTTACATTGGGGCCTGATTTCAGGGTAAACATTTTGAAATTGCAACCCGACCTTTAAGAAATAATTGCGAGAAAGAATACGTTACGTTTGTCTTATTACGCCGGCCCCATTAGTGCTGTTAACAAAATGATAATAAATAGGACTTGCTCCTTCTCAACCACTACATTGTTATTTTTAGGTCTGTAGCACTACCTACCTTTAAGACTTAAACATGTATATGATGTAATAGGAAATTACGCACAGCATAGTAATAATAATAATAACAATAATAATAATAATAATAAAATGATGTTATTTGTTTTACGTCCAATTCAGCACAGTACTCCAAGGCAGAGGTTCCCATTAGGAAATTAAATACCGTATTTTAAATGATTTTGGAGCAAGGGGTCCGTGCTTACATAACAATCGCTTTAGGGGGTCCGAGAAAACATCCGAATGGGAATCTCTGCCTAAGCTATGAGGGCAGAGAGCAGGTAACCAGGTAATGGAGGGGGGCTGCATATCCCAGGGGCAAGGTGTTGGCGTTTTAACTAATCTTACGCTTGGCTACCGGTTTGATTCTAGGTTGATGACAGTATTATAGCGTATCTTCACTCAAAATGAAGGTACGCATTAGACAATGCATTTATTGTTATTGATGCCCACTACTACTGCTCAAATGGTAAGCGCTGCCGACTAAGGAGCTGCCTCATTCGGAGAACCGAATTCTCTGCACCAGTTTGAGTTCACTTTAACGGTTCATTCCATATTCACTGCAGAAGAAATCTGAAACGGTAACTCTCCATTTCCAGTTCCAAGTTAATTGCTATTACGCCCAACAGAATAAACATCACACGAGTGCACGAGACTGATGATCAAGGTGCCCCAAGCACCATAAACAAGAAAATACTTTTAATGAAGTAACAAAAACTGATTATGTTACTTTCCATTGCTGGTACAAGAACTGTGTCGGGCTGCTAACCTAGATGTTAGGCCCTAAAACAACATGTCATCATCAGAAGTAGTGTGCAGGCTAAGGACTGCGGTATAGGTGCTTTGAATGCTGGTCGTGCCTTGCAATCGGGTCAAGGTCTTGCCGGTTACTCTGCCTGGTACAAGAATAGGCTTCCATTGAACCACACTCCAATCATTACATCCGACTCATTAAAATACCACACAGCTGAGAACTTACAAAGCTACAAAGAAACCATTACTCTCAGCTATTAGGTCATGTTTATTAGGCCATCGAAATGTTAACCAGATGTTTAAAACATCTTGCGTGACCAGAACTCGAACCAGGGACCTTCGGTTTTCCAGACCGATGCAGAGAAAATCTGAAATGCAGTAGCGGTAGGCTATGTGTGCGTGTTTATGAAAAGGGCTCAGTTGTCGGGTGTGGAGTTAACACAATTTCTGGCATCTATACACGTATCCAAATGGTATTCAAGAATTTACGACTGTTGATCATCTAGAAAAATTACCTCTTAATTTACAACCACGAACTTAAAACTTAGAAAATATGCCAGAAAAGTAATATTAAGTGCCGTACCCTAACTGCGTATGTTGCCACTTGCATTTCACCTATTGATTCAATATGTGTTGAATTTTTGATCAGAAGAGTGGAAATGTTTACGATACGTAAATTTAAAGATGCCTCCATAACCAGAAGCCAGGAACTGGTACCATTTCATATAGACATGCAGCAGTATGGAGTAAAAGCTTATACGGGGAACATTAAGGATAAACTGGAGACTGATGGGGTATACAGTATAAAGGAAAGTATGATCATGTGTTCAAGGCAAAACTCACCCGGAGGAATAACAACTGGGGAAAGTATCCTTATTTAGGGAGGGATGAAAGAGAGTGGAACAGGTTACCAGAAGACATCGTCAGCGCCCTGGTAGAAAATGTGTGACAATTCACAGAATCAGGTGATGGCAAAAGAAGAACAGTAATAATAATAATAATATCGTATGCCGGGTACAAGCTTTGTAATTTGACACCCAGAGGGTAGCTTGCATGTCGAATTTCGTTGTTCCTTGAATCGCTATGAAAGTCAAGGAGGTTAGATATCTAAGCTCCTTGAACACTATAGCGCTTTCTAGTAGTGGGGCCGATAACCTAGATGTTAGGCCCCTTAAAACAACAATTATCATCATCAGCTTTCTAGTAGAGGAATGAGGAACTTTGTTTTGTCGGAAACTCCCGAGATTAATTTTGTCATTATGAACACGTCCTACTGAATTCAAATGGGTTCTTTAACATGCCAACATCGTATGACATGCGTGTCGTATTTTTGCCGCCTTTCAAGCTAGAAGAACAGTTAATGAGGACAACGAATAGTAAACCTGCAGTGTATATAATAGGCTATTTGTCTGTAATATATTGTAAGAATAATTGAATTGTTTTGGGTACAACCAGGGGAATGGAGGTAGGCATTAGTACCAAGTTTGTGCTATTATATTAATCGAGTTGATAATGATTTAACTATTTTGTGTATTTACATGTAGACTATATATTTTCCATCGGGTAATAGCCCTACTAGCAATAAATCAATATTATTCTATTATTATAGATGGTCGTGTTGAGAGCATATAATTGCAGACATGGTGACATCACTGGATTGGCGTCTGGAATTGTTTGCAATGCCTACACCGAAACTAAAAGCTTGCTTCAGACATCTCACACTGGGTGCTTATTGCTGTTTTGTTTCTGCGTTTCAATGTTTTGGACATCGTGGTCAACACACCCGAGTACCTGCGTCTAAAATCTTCTGTATGACCTGTTTTATTATGGAAACTATATTGGTGAGTGTACTTATCAGTCAAGGCTGCGATCGGGAAAGAGGCACGTCCCGGCACTTGGCTGGAGTTGAAGTGGCAAGCAAACTAAGTTTAAACTGCTTGGAGTGGATTATGTTGTTGTTGTTGTTGTTGTTGTTGTTGTTGTTGTTGTTAGTGTTGTTTAAGTTAATTATTTTAGGGGCTTTGCAACATCGTGTGCATGTAGCCCCGTGTACTTGAGTATGTGTAGAATTCGTCTGACAACCTGTGCCACTGTGATGCCCGTACTTGGGTGTGTATTTGTAATTGAGGTAGGATTAGGGTAGAAAGTGGCCATGGCCTTGCGTTAGGTACCATCCCGGCATTTGCCTGGAGTAGAAGTGGAGAAACTGCAAAAACCCACTTCCAGGATGGCTGAGGTAGGAATCAAACTCGCCTCTTCTCAGTTTTGCATCATGAGGCTGAGTGTGCCCCGTTCCAGCCCTCAGACCAGAATTAAATTTCTTGGCAGAGCCAGATGACAGCCAAGAGTGCTAGCCACTAGGCAACAAGGCGGGGAGTGGGTTGAGCTCCCCGGTATTCTCAGTTGTCCTCTCGAGGCTGAGAGAAATTCATTCCAACCAGGATTAAAATCCTCCATACGGAGCAGAGAAGCGAATACAGACCGTATGTGTGAAATTCTACTGTAGGCCTACTTACCGCTAGATCACAACGATGGTTCTGGAATGTAGAAAAGTGACAAATATGGAGGGAGAGAGATGCAGTAGGCCTATGTTGTTGATGATAATGATGATTGTTGTTTTAAGAGGTTGAATAGCGGGGTCATCTACCCCATACAATACGTTGCAAAATTGTATTCTCAATAGGTGAGGACAAATACGGCAACTCTGATTACAGGGGATTCCCTCCTCCAGTTAGACATCACCCGTTTAAGTCAACAGCGTGAGAACAACATTTGTTATTAGGCCTAGTATTATTATTATTATTGTTATTATTATTATTATTATTATTATCTTTTCTAATGAGGCTAGCGATAGGGATGGAATATGGTCGCAAAAAACCATTAGGCCTACAACACAAATAATCATCTCATCTCATCCCCGACCTCATCATGGCGACAGGTAGGACGTTTGGCTGTAAAATGCACTACCACACAGGAACTCATCTCGCGTCATCCCTGACCTCATCATAATGACAGGACATACATCGGGCTGTGAAAACCGTTACCATACAGATACTATCCGCGGCCCAGTCGGAACTAGATAAATAAGGAGTGACGTTACATTATTATTATTATTATTATTATTATTATTATTATTATTATTATTACACAGGGAAAACAGTTGTTGGATGAACTGGAAGAAACTGTGTGATAAGAAGGTCAGCTGCAGGCTGATAGGAAAGCTCTACACATCTGTGGTGAGGCCTGCGATGCTCTATAGTGCAGAAACTTGACCGATTACAAAAGCCCAAGGGAGAAAGATGGAAGTGGCAGAGATGCGAACGTTACGCCGTCATTAAAGGATAGACTAAGGAATGATTACATCAGAGGAACAGTGAAAATGGGAGCCATAGGAAAGAAGGTCCAAGAGAGTAGGCTCCGATGGTATGGGCATGTGCTGAGAAGGGAGGAGGACTACGTGGGGATAAGAGTTGGAAATCTGTAAATTGAGGGGTCCAGGAGGAGAGGAAGACCAAAAATGAGATGGAAAGACAAGGTTGCAAGGGAACTCAGAGAAAAAAAAGTGACAGGCATTCTGAAAGACTAGACTTTGTATCATTTTAAATGCTACAAATGCTGAAAAATGCTAGAAAGGCTGGAGGCTTCTCGCTTCGCTCGAAGCCAACGACTCTTGACATATTAGAAAATTATCTGCATAGTACTTATCTTGCTTATCTTGTTTCAAATTACTCGCGAACGGCAAGTGCAAACCAAGGGCAAAGCAAGGTCAAGCGCGCGGGGACGTGCCCCTTCCGTCCAGTCTAAAAACACTTATAGTGGGCGATGTATTGAAGATAGAGATATGCTCTCGCGGACTTTTTTGTAGAACTTTTCATGCTGACCAATTCTTACGCTCATAGTATATTGATATTTTTAACGGTTTGCCCAGTGTAAGCTTAAGAAGCGCACGGACGCCAAGTTTGTTTTCGACTGTTTCACTGAAATCGTTACTGCATGGCTTCCTTTGATCATACATACATTATTTTCTACAGAATCTTTCCTCGAGATATCCTTTACAGAATGGTGAAAACCGCATCAAAATCCATCCAGTGGTCCTCGAGATTGCCCGTGACATTCAAGAATCGGGGATTTTTGTCTTATACTAACGAAGTAGAGATTGTCGAGGAACACATGCACCGAGCGGTACTATGACGTCACACACCTCAGTGCTTCTGGGTACATTTCGTCCAGTCACCGTAACGTAACGCCAGACCCCAGCGTAACGACGAAGTCGATAAGATCATTTAAAATGATAAAAGGATGGAAGAGGGAGGAAGAGAAGAATCCAGCAAAGTAACGCTGATCGTTGGTACATGGCGTAGGAAAAGGCTGAGAAAAAGAAGAAGATTACATTAGTATTATTATCATTAAATAATATTGTTGTTGTTGTTCACTATCCACCACTGCAGCACACCTAGCAAGTCTCAATGTACCCAGCGTAACGCAATTTCTTGAGCTGAATGGGAGCGGAACTTGAGGGCGAGACTTTACGAGCACTTCCAGCTATCCGGAACATTTTATTAGTTTAAACTGGTGGCCATGAAATCGGGCTGGTTCCTCCTTCTAGGTCTGATGTCTGCAAGAAACAGTACTGAGTCAGCGCTTATAATTAGAGCGTATATCAGAAGTCTGCTTTATGATGAGGCTCTGGTTAGAGACTTCGACAGAGATAATGAAAAAATAAAATATGAAAAGTTATACAACAGCCTCAGTTTAAGTTAAAAAGTGGGTGTATTGTGAAAATAAAAGATTGCCCCGCCATCTAGTTACTACGTACATTAATGTTTCATTCTTCTAGCAAAATATTTAGCCCCCATTAAATCAGAAGTAACAACATTACGACCAAGCTGCTACTATTATCATCTGGCAGGCTATTTATACTTCCAACTTACAGGCACTCAGCTTACACAGTATTTTCAATTAAGAGGGATATTTAAAAAAAAAACTGTGAGGTACGAGAATATTGATAACTGTATGAATAAAGAAGATAAGCATAGCCCGAAGCTGGTGGAAACTGTCGTTGATTCTTTAAGGGGCTTTGCGACATCGTTGTCATATAGCCCCGTGTACTTGGGTGTGTGTAGAATTTTTCTGATAACCTGTGTCACTGTGATGTATTTACTGGTGTGTGTATTTGTAATTGAGGTAGGATTTGTGTAGAAAGCGGCTATGGCCTTGAGTTAGGTAACATCCCGGCATTTACCTGGAGTAAAAGTGGAAAACCACGGTAAACCACTTTCAGGATGGCCGAGGTAGGAATGTAACCCACCTCTAATCAGTTTTGCCTTACGAGGCTAAGTGTACCCCGTAGCAGCCCTCAGACCAGAATTAAATCTCTTGGCACTGCCAGGAATCGAACCCGGGCCTCAGTGGTCACATAGCTGGAAACTGAACAGTGTCTAAAGTCAGGTATCCCTGATACTATTCACTTATCATATTCTCAGCATCCGTTGGAGGGTGGGTTACGCAGGGAGCACTACACCTAGGTGGACTACGTTATATCCCTTAATATTTGATATCACCCGACTCATGCTGATGTGAATTTCGGGATACATTCACCAGTTACAGCAAAAGTAGGATTATAGAAATACTTGAAGCCATTGTTATAGTGTTGCTTAGTTAGGTTCTAAAAGTACCCTAGGTTGCCTTTCAGTTGGTCAACAATAGGCTGATGCGAGACGTAGTAGGTAAGACTCGTCTACTGCACTCAAGAGTGAGGCTTCGAATCCCGGCACAGTCGGGATATGTTAAGCACCAACAACACTCGTGTTTGGGATTGGTGTGTCAGGTATGGACCGTTTCAAAAAGAGAAAATATTTTTTTCGTAAACTACGTAACTTATGTCTGTGAAGTTAACTGAAAGGGCTTCAGCGACATTTGAAAAGTACTCGGGAATTAATGGAGATAGCATCTCCGTTATTATTTGTTGTATGAGAACAATGTGTTTTATCGTAGACTATTTAAAAGCTGAGAAATTACTTTTCCTAAAATGTTTGTGATATCAAGTAGTTGTTCTATGAGAATGAGACATTAGCAAATTTAGGTTTCGAATTCTCTCCCAACTTGCTTACGTTTTTACGCTAGTCCACCTCGTTGCATAGTAGCTAGTATCCTTGGCTGTCATCGCGGAGGCCCGGGCTCGATTCCCGGCTCTGCCAAGAAATGTAATTCCTATCTGAGGGGTAGAAGGGGTGCACTCAGCCTCGTGAAAGTGGTTCTTCGTGGTTTCCCACTTCAACTACAGGCAAATACTGGGATGGTTCCCTACTTTAGGCCACGGCCACCTCCTTCTCAATCCTCATCTGAATTACAAATACACACACTAGTACAGCCGTCACAATAATGCAGGTTATCAGAAAAAGTGCGCCCCCCCATCCACACACACACCCAAGTACACGGGGATACATGAAAACGATGTTGCAAAGCCCCTAAAGAATCAACAACAACCTTTCACACTAATTTTCGAGTAGCCAAGATATCAATGCATAGGCCAACTGCTCTTAGTTGAAATACCAAGTTTCGTGAAAATGCAGTCAACTTTTTTTCAGTTTTTGAATCACCAAACATGGGAGTACATGCAGACAGACAGAAATTTAGCAAACGATCGTATTGGTGTTGTAATATGAAACGATTATTAAAAAAACTTTATTATTTCATAAAAAGAGCAGAAAATATACATTACTCTTAGTGGGCTTCAAACCCCGTTGGGATACTGAGTTGTCGTTGTTGTTGTTGTTGTTATATCATTTAGGGGCTTGGATATCGTGGTCATTTCAGGACGGTGTATTTTGGGTGTGTGCAGAATATGTCTCATAACCGGTGTTATTGTGACGTCTGCAATAGTGTGTCTATACTTGTAATTGTGGCAAGGATTAGGATGGATGCGGCCGTGGCATTTGCAAGGAGTAGAAGTGAGAAACCACGGAAAACCACTTCTAGGATGGTTGAGGTGGGAACCAAACCCACCTGTTCTCGGTTTTGCCTCATGGGGCTGCGTGAGCTTCGTTTAAACCCTCGGAACAGAATTATATTTCTTGGCACAGCCGAGAACCAAACCGAGGACTTTTGGGAACGGAGTCTCAATACGTAGCCCGAGACCACAGAAGGCGGTTTGGGGGACTGTATGTAGAATAATGTGCCCACCCATGTAACAATGTTTCAACCATCCGCCGTGTGGCGTCGTGTCGCAAGGCTCGAGTCAAGAGAAACCCTGGACGTGTAATTACTCTCTCCAATGAAAGAGAAAGAGGACGAGTTCCACTCCAGTGAGCAGTGAAGGAGAAAATCAATTTTTAAATCGGAGTCGCAACTTGTTAAGAATGTCATTGACTTGGCGTCAAGCAGCGCTGAACACGTTACGTAGCTCGTCAAGGTCGAGGGAAGAAAGCTAGAAAAGGAGACTCAACATTTAATTGATGATTGATTCCGAGATGTGGGGCGTGCTAGTAATCGCCAAGGTCATGACGCCGTAGCAGTAGGGAGAGACCACATAGCATTCCAATGATTCGCTCGCTCGCTGCCTCATTACCAGGAACTTCCGCGGAGAAGTTACTTTATAAAGGACGCCTTGTCTCAGCAGTTGCTACACAAGATGACATTTTGCAGCAGTATAAACACCGGGAACTCACAAGTGAAGACAAAAATCTTATTTACTTTCGATGGCAAAAGCAGTAGACGACGAAATGGTGCAATCGCGTGCCTTCTCACCGGAAACGACTAGGTTCTATTCTAGGCGTCATCAGTAGAAAAACGTTACATCAGCGCTGTTTTCACTCCACATCGAATAGCATAAATCACTCCACGATGACGTAACAGTTACAGGATAGCATCAAAGACAATGACCGAAGGGTGAAGGAAATGGCACACTGACAACTAGCTGTGAGCGAGATACCGCAACCATTCCATTACAGTACAGTACTATAATGATAATAATAATAATAATAATCATCATCATCATCATAATAATAATAATCACGGCGTTTGGTATCCGTAGTGACCTGCTCAACGCATCGTGGTGCAGTGACTAGCATTCTTGGCTGTCGTCGCGGAGGTTCGGTTCGATTTCTGATTCTCCCAAGAAATTAAATTCTGGGTTGAGAGCTGGAATGGGGTACACTCAGGCTCATGAGACAGAATTGAGAAGAGGTTTGGTCAATTCCTCTGAAGTGGTTTTCCGTGGTTTCCCACTTCTACTCCAGGAAATTTTTAAGATGGTCCTTAAGGCCACGGCCACCTCCTACAATAATCTTAGTCCCACAAGCAAATACACACACTTCAACAGCCATCACAATGTCGCAGGTTATCAGACAAATTCCACACACACGCTATAATACGCGAGGCCACGTAACCATGATGTCACAAAGTCCCTATCGTAATCAACAACAAAACCTCTCTCAAGTTGACGCCCTATGCGATCTGCGCGTCATGGTGAAGATGAAATGAATGTTGGAGACATTACAAGCACGAGCCAGGGAAATAACCATTCGAAGGCTGGTGCCCATCGGATCAAAGATAGGGTCCAGCCCACTTAGACACGAAGCCAGACAGCACTGTATGTGACAGTGGGTTACATTTAATTGAGGCTGTTAATCAAATTTAGAACATCAAATCAACATGCGGGAAGATCATCCGTGAGTGAGGTTCAGTCTTTACTAAATTCTTCCTTTCAATTATCATCATCATCATCATCATTATTATTATTATTATTATTATTATTATTATTATTATTATCACCGGTATTGCTGGGTTTGCGACAACCTCCCAGTCACCTTCCTCCTACAGTACCTCGTCCAGCAATCTAATTTATACATGGTACACCCTGTCCATTCAAAAGGGAGGCGAAAAGTAACGTGCCCCTTTAAGTATGTCTTGGACTACTTTTCCATACCTTTTTGGTATGGATCTGTATTTCATTTCTCTGATAGCTTTGGTTCTGACGCCCCACTCCATTACTTCAAATCTGATCAACCTTGACCATACCTAGACCTCTTATATCGACAGTAAACTTCAGTTCTTAAAGCCCTCTTCTCTCATGATTGCCACCAATCGTTCGCGTACTGCAGAGTATTTTTAATAAAAAGAAACCGCTTTTTAGAGGAACAGATCCATAGGTCTCTTCTGTGTTTGTGAATAATTCTGAATCGGCTGAAAAGAAAATATTTCTGAAGTAGAAATATTTCAACATTCCCTAAAATATTAATTATAATAGACTAATATGATCCCAGCTGTAAGTGGGCCGTTCCTTCTTGACCGGTAGGCCTACATATTACATGCGCAGTGGTGTCTCCACGCACAGTGAGCCTTCATGCCTTTGTGATCAATGCAAATAAAGTGCGCAATGTGTCCTCAGCAGTGCATGTGTATATTCAGTGGTCTCAGTGTTCTACTCGGGCTTTAAGAAGAATTCTCACGCGCTCACGACCAGCCACGAATGACCGGCCCACCTATACCTGATGTGGGTCTTCTGATTAAGTGATCCACTCTCCAATTACCCTTATAAGCAAAACATGAACATTATTGGTCGACCTTTTGGTGAGGTTTCATTAATGCACTATTCTGTAAACTTGTAGGCTGTAATGCGCTTTATTGCAATTTCAGCTGCAATGCAGAAACCAAACGTTTTTTGCACCAAGTTCACAACAGTTATTACATCCTCCATATATTTTAGCCTATTTTCATTTATGAACAAATACGCATATGAGATCACCTTTTGTCCGTGTGTGTGTATGTATGTATGTGTGCCCCCCATAATAACTTCTAAACGTCTGGAGCAATTTCAATGAAACTCGGAAAGGTCATAGTAGTACTTTGGCCGACCCCGACCGTGCCCTTAAAATTTTATTACGTCTCACCAATCCAACATGGCGGCTGTGCGAAATGTTTCGCTGGCATTCTATATCTCCGAAACTATTACTCATATCAACCTGAAATTTTGTACGGTGATAGAGGGTACACTACAACTTTATCTATGTAACTTTCAAAAATCTGTAAAGAAAACAATGAACATGGCGCCCAAGTGAATTTGAAACATTTAAATAGACCTTTCTCGCGATTTAACCATCCGAACTCAGTGAAACTTGGTAGAGCAAATGTTTATACACATTTTCATGCACTGACATATAATTTAGTTCAATTTTTTACATAACCTCAAGATGGCGGCTGTGCAAATTTTTTAATTAAGTTTTTATTTCCTGTGCTCTAATCATGCGATCGAAATCAACGTTTGAATAATGAACGCAGACAATAATCCTCATCTAATAGTACATAACTCTATTGCTTACATATATTAAATTCCAACATGGCGACTATCCTACATATGTAGACTGTTCTCAATATCTATTAATCTATGACAGCAATCAAACTGAAATTTTGTATGTGTATAGAGGCTATAAAATAAGTTCACGTATGGGACGTTCAATATCCTGATGAGCACAAATCGAACATGGCGGCAAAGTGAAATTTAAATATTCAAATGGACGTTTCTTGCGATTTAACCAACCGAGCGCAGTGAAACTTGCTACAGTATAGGCTATGCTTATACAAATTTTAATCCATTGGCATCTAATTCATTTAAATTATTTTCATAACCACAAGATAGTAGCTGAGAGAAATTTTAAAATCTCGTTTTTATTTCTTGTATCCTAATCATGCGATTGAAGTTGGAATAAAACACCCGCACAATAATCTTCATGTAATTGTGCATAACTCCAAGGCATATATATAAAAATCCAACATGGTGACCATCCGAAATATTTAGACGGTTCTCAATATCTACGAATCTATTACAGCAATCAAACTGGAAATTCGTATGTTGATAGAGGCAATTAATATAAGTAGGATATATGAAAATACGCTATTTAGTTCTTCACGGAACTACTTGTTTATAACACATTTTGGTTCACATTCGCAGCTGATCACTGTAAAGACGATAGTGGTCAAGTGTCCACTATTCCTTACATCATAATTACAGCCGTTGTTAATGTTGTTGGCGCTTCTGTAATAAACTGAGGCTCATATTGAAATAAGGTGCTCCCCAAATATTTATTTGGAGTGAGAATGGGGAAATTTCAAGATAAGGTTATCTACCGAAAGCCCGACTGGGTAGAGGTCGAATCATTGGTTCGCAGTCTTCTAATGCTCATTCTTTAGCAACTAAGCATGACGTAGGACTACATAAAGCGTCCTTCTTGCACTCCTTGACTGCTGAAAAGCTATCTTTACCACACCACATCTACTCCCGCGATGGTAATATCATAGTTGAAGTTCTTACCTTAAACGTGAAGTCTGATAGCCCCACTCATCCTACAGTGTGGATTCCAAGAAACTCCAACACAAATACGGTGCCTATGTTGTAGTTGATTCTTTATGGACTTAGCGACATCGTGGTCATGCAGTCACGTGTGCTGAGCGTGTGTGGAATCTGTTATTGAAGTAGGGCCTAGGATTGGAAGGGAGGTGACCGTTACCTTAAGTTATGTACCATCCCAACATTTTCCCGCAGTAGAAATGGGAAACCACGAAGAACCACTTCTGGATAGCTGAGGTGAACCCTGGCGATTTCCCGCCCTCTCCTAACCTCACGAAGCTGAGTGTACTCCCTTCTAGCCCTCAGACTAGACTTATATTTTGGAGTCAGGGCTCGAACTCAGGGCGTTTGGGACAGAAGCCCAGGAGTCTCAATACGTACAAGGGGTGGCTCACGAAATCGAACCATTGAGGTTGCGATGTATAAAGTTTGTGGCCAAAGTTCTTCAGGCTTGGGCAATTATACGCTGAGTAACCTGATATCCAACTGTACTACCTATTCTTGAAGATCCTGACAAAAACACAGGCAAAGTATTTGATTCAATGAAACAAGCCTGTGGTCTGATGGTGACGGTGGTGGAACATTGAGGTCATCTGTCTCACTGAAAGAAATACATTCAGTTTTGAATTCAAGTTTTTGAGAACAGTTATTAAAGACAGGACCTAAACTAGAGGAAGTTATCTTAAGACTGTACAAACGGATTCAACATCACTGTTTTCTAGAGAATCAGTTCAGGAATTACAGTAGATTACATAGAGATATACCCGCACATGTTGTTTGACAAATGAGGCAAGGAATGATAAGTGGCGATCCATGAACTAAACCAAGTTAACAGAGAGATGCGATTGGTAATGAATCCTATGTCACACAAATTATGGTCAATAGAAATATACTCATTTCAATCTAACGAATGAGTACCATAACACATACTGTATGTCTTAAAATACGAGTACATATTGTTGTACCCCTAGGGTACGCCACCATCATCCCCTAACACGAACACACCCGGAAAACCAAATGCCACATACCTATCTCAAGAACTAACGAATACATCTACATAACTACACATCTAACAAATTATTGCCTCAATGAACTCAGGTAGCCTCGTGTCCAAGCCCAACGACCCCAGGAAGGGTTATGACATGGGAGAAATGTGCAAATTCCGCAAACGCAGCGCGATGCTCCTATAAAAACTCCGGGAGGTCATGCCTCCGGATCAGTCTGTCTCAGTGTTACCTGCGTGCCGAATCGCTGCTGGAAACCGAAGGATAAGTGTCTTAAGCGATCACTACACGCACATTCAATTACACTCCCATCCCCCTGTGCTTGGATTGTGATAATTATTTATTTTATTAACTGCTCTGCTAATTACAGGAGTACTTCAAATCCGAAGTACTCATTAAACTGAAACATAGTAGAAGCCACTGGTCTTTTCATTTATTTAATTAATTGATAAGATCCTACCATCTTAGCTTCCCCGCTAGGTAGGATCTAGTATTAGCACTGTTATTTAATTGCTTCGAGACGTCAGCAGAGCGTCACAGCCACAGCGCTGCCACCAGCAGGCTCGCTCCCAGCTCGCCTGCTTACGATTCACATCAGACCGCTTAGCGCCGATATCGCGCACAGAGCACTAAGTAAACCACCCTTCCTTTCACACTCACACCCTGAACTACCCCGCCAAGCAGTACCTTGGGGAGTTCTCCTTTCAGATCGTACTGACGACCCCAAGCCACTAGCTAATCACCACCTCTTACACGTAATTGCCAAGCTTTCCCCCTAAACACATTTCTTTCAACCCTTAGATTAATACTTTGTAGAGGCTACCCTCTCAGGTACCCTACAATATATTTAACACATGTAGTGTCTTTATAAACAATCCCTGGGAAAATAAATCAGAAGATACATCAATTAAACATCAGGGGCAATCGCAGATGATTCAAAGTACCTTAAGGATTGCAATACTTTCTTGGTCAGGGGTTGCAAAAGTCTCTCTTTGCCCCACAGGACAGAAAGAAGAGAACTTTACTCAGAGAAATTCTCTCTCAATAGACTTGCTTTGTGGGTTCTTTTGGGAATCTGGTGAAGGGTTCAGAGAGTTTAGGAAGGGGTAACTGTCACCCCCGTCAGTGGACACCCATAGTCAGCATGAGACAATTTCAGGAGTCTACGATACAGGCTATTTCCAATTAACTGCCAAATTGAAAAACCTGCCTGCAAGGAATTTCTGGGAATTTAAGGTTAGATCCTCCATGATGAAGCAAAGGGGGATGATTTTATGTTCATCATGAAAAATTGACGTAGGAAGGTCTGCAGTTTCACTGGCAGAGAGGCTCGGTGACATAGAACTGAGGAAAAGAACCGGGATAGAATATAGGTATGCATACATTGAGTACCGGCAAGCTCTGCTCATCTAACAAATGATCGTGCGGCTCTAGAAAATGTAGGTGAATCTCCAAATAAAATTGATCATAGGACGCCAGGGGGCAAATATTTCCTTCCACCTCTATGAATTTCAAGGTTCAAAAGGAAGCTGCTATTTCAATGCTACGTTTCTCAAGCCTGTCCCTCCCCCTAACGTGCTGCTTGACTGAATACATGGTCACATTATCTTCCACTCCATAAGTGACGTGAACGAGCAAAATGGCTAGCTCTTCACAAACTCAACCGGAAGTGGGGAGGTTATTTGTTGATGTTTTAACATTCCGGGTAAATTCACAATATTCGTTCTGGATCTGCGTGTACTAAATCGTCTCTGGTCTAAAGTTGGTCTTCTATGCGTAGTTTGGATATAGTGGTGAACCCAAATGAAAATACGTATGGCCGTGTATTAGATGATGGTATTTACATCTCGGTGCCCAATCATGTGAATGGCCTGGCTGAGTGCATACTACATAGTATATCTATCCCTAATCATTCTCGTTCCTACGTTCCTAGAGACGTTTTCTGTGGGACCATGGTTTTCGCGTCCGAATGCCCTTCTGCTTCCCATTAAATGAGAGGAGTTAATGGGAAATGAAATGAGTGAAATAGAGCAAGGAGTTGGAAGAAAGTAGCCGTGGCGTTCTAAAAGGTACCGTCTAGGCATTTGCCTGGAGTTGTAAATTGGAAACTATGGATTACATCTACGCACAGACATTCGTATGGTGTTGTATACCATATTAATTTTGGCATCTACCAGGATATGGAGGCGTCCCCTGACCGGAGTTCCCTATCTCAAATTTATCCTTGAGCCCGTAGCCACTACCCTGAAAGTCTACTCTATATTATTCTTACGGAATGAAGAAATACTTGTATTTTAAATCTTCCCAAAAATAATGTTAATTATTGCCAGAGTCATTGCCTTCCTTATACTGTAAATATAAACTATCAGCCTACCCCAAAGTGGAACTATATACTCCTCTGCGGCTAAACGCAGGTGCGAGGTGGTTATGATTGATGGAAAAACTGGATTCTTCCGGCTCATGATTCTCCCTTGTTTTTCTTGGGTGGGATATAGCACGTACACCACTAACCCCGGCCAAGTCTATTTCACTTATACTAAAGGGCACAATACAGATATTCATAATTTAATTCATCCTGTATAAGATGATGCACTCCATGATAAGGACACTGGTGCATTTCTTCTATCACCTCCGTATCCCAAAGTAAACCTCCAATATCAAACGATTTGAAATAATGGATTTTCAAAATTGCTATTACCCGTAGGATAACTAATCCTTCTCATTTTAGAATTATCGGTCCCTAGTATAATTAATGAGCGTGTGAGTACATTCCATCGACGCCGGCAAGTGTAGCTTAGGACGAGAGTGTGAGATTGATTTGTGGTACCGATACGAGTTCGATCATGGACATAGGTATGAATGAAATCCACAGCCTGCTTCCAGTCTCCGACCGGGTCAGGAATGGAATGAATGAAGCCCCTATCTAGCGGCGAGGATATGAACTGTGCCGGCTGCCGAGGCCTGACGCACTCCTCTGGGGCAATGATTAAATGAATGACAGATGATATGAAATGATAGTGGAGAGTGTTGCTGGAATGAAATTTTGACAGGGAAAACCGGAGTACCCGGAGAAAAACCTGTCTGCCTCCGTTTGGTCCAGCACAGATCTCACATGGAGTGACCGGGATTTGAACCACGGAACCAGCGGTGAGAGGCCGGTGTGCTGCCGTCTAAGCCACGGAGGCTTCGGACATAGGTATGAATTGTCTTTATTTGTACGTTCATCCATCTCGAACTGCGTTCAGTCTTCATCACATCAATTATCTCTTCAAACTGAAAATTATAACAAAAATATTCAATTTTACCATTAAAAGACATTCCAACGGTCTAAAAGGACCGAAAGAGAAATAATGAAAATATATAATTATGAAGCTTTTATCATATTTTTAAATTGAGAAAGTAATTAAGTGTGCTATGGTTATAGGTTACTAAATATACCTTGTTTAAATTTACTGTCAGGGAATGTCTCTTGAGTGCCAGCAAACGCTCAGAATTGAAACATTGAAAGTGTAACACCGTACAGAAAGGAAAAAAAAACTCGTCCGTGTCATCACCTGTACCTCCTGAATTTTGGCTATATGTTTTGTAATCTGAAACTTTCTTAGTTACGGAACTTAATTGCTTTAGAAACAAAAACAAAGCGTCCATATTACGTATAGAGGACACCATATTTGAAGTTCCATGTCGGACGTCCAGCATCGCCAAACAGACTCCAAGTAGGAAGTAATCACGGATGGAGCAGTGACGAACTCGCAGATATTCGATTTCCAAAAATCGCCTCTGCTCTGCTTACTTTGTAGCTGGCAACGTTCACACAATACTACATTACGTCACAATGTGAGTCAGAGGATTACTCCAGGGAATATAGCAATTTTCCTGAGAGCTGATAACTGTGAGTGTACTTTGCCCCAGAATTGTATATGCTGTAGCACAAGAGTAAACATACAACAAGATATTTTAAATGCGGATGTGAGATAAGGTTTGTATGCATACGTGTGACACACCGCAACACATGTGGTTCGTGGAATGGGCGATAACAGCCGCTTCGCGCGGGATGCTGAATGACACACTGCGTGACGTAAGGCCTGTGTTGCCTTAGGTCACTGTCAGTGTGGGAGAAAAGGTGGGGGCGAGGCTTCAGCTCGCACATCCCATGCCATAGCACCTCTATTACGTACTGGCCGGACGTTTGTTTTAGACGAGTAAAAAATCTTAATGGAAGCCTGGAGGCGAGTTACTACAGTACCTGTGTTGTTATCAGCTGCCCCAAGCAGCCCGATGATTGACAAAGCTGTTTCACACTACTGCTGAAGTACAGTCATTGGCAAATATAATGACGTTCTGTTCGTAACTACGTAACGTGTACTTCCGCGTCACATAATACTTCGACGTGGACTGCACTGTCTGCTCAAGTATGTAATTCCATTACATCAGATCGGTGGTGACAAATGTGAAGCGATAGGGTGAGAGAGTGAGTGTGTTTAGGCTCACCCGCAGGCTTCAAGGTCAAGGGCAATCGTCTAAAACAAACGTCCGGCTTTTTTTTTGTAACGATAAGAACATGTAGATCGACAGCGGTAGCTATGCTCGCCAAAGCGCAGCAATAGGCCATGGGGCAGAGCTACCTGCGGACTCTGTAGACATGGGTTTGAGCCCCACCGTCGGCCATCCTTGAAATGGTTATCCATGGTTTCCCATTTTCAACTCAAGGCAAATGCTGGGACGGTACCTTCTGACAGGCCACGGCCGCTTCCTTCCACATCCTTGCTTAGTTCCATTCATCTTCATTTATTTCATCTCACATTAACACCTCCCAAGAGGTTGGCATCAGGAAGGGCATCCGGCCATAAAGACCATCCCCCACATAGAAAGTAATGAAATGTTAATCGTTTTTTAAGATATCTAGTTTTCTAAGAAATGAATTTAATTCAGTTTAGTTTAAGTAATTATTTAAATTGATAAGTGATTATGTACCTTCTTCGCAGCTCATCCCCGACCCCGTTAGAAACGGGAATAATAAGGGGTAGACATACAACGATAAGAACATGTAGCTAACGCCCTGGAAATCAATTCTAATGGTAAATACCAATTGAAGGTCGAATACTATTAGGGCCCGTAAAGCATCATCTATCATCATCATCATCATCAACAACAACAACATAAATATTACACATTTTTAAACATAAAGCACGATTATTTTGGAAAGCATTATTTAAAAGTGACATTTTGTGATATTTTGTCATTTTCTGTTAATACAGAACCTCGCACAATGAATAAGCAGTGACAGGAATTACGAGCGCACATATATTTGATTTCGCCTCTGCTCACTTTGTAGGCGGTAACGTTCTTCAGTCCACCTCCTGGTGTAGCGGCAACGTTCTTGGCTGTTGCCCTGGAGGTCCGGGTTCGATTCCCGGCTCTGCCAAGAAATTTAATTCTTGTGTGAGGGCTGGAACGCTGAGCCTCGTGAGGCAAAACTGAGAAGAGGTGGGTTCGATTTCCACCTCAGCCATCCTGGAAGTGGTTTTTCGTGGTTTCCCTCTTCTAATCCAGGCTAATAACGGGATGGATTCTAACTTAAGGCCACGACCACCTGTTTCCCAATCCTTATCTGAATTACAAATACACACACACTACAGACACCAAAATAACACAGGTTATCAGACATTTTTGATGTGTAACATCTTTACACTCGGTTGCTGGATATTTTTGTGGGAGTGATTTTGAAAAATGGGACGGAAGAGGATCGGAACGATCTAGCTGGCAGTGGTGGATTGAACGGAAGTATGCCCGCTGGCAGTGGTGGATCGATCGATCATGCTGACAGTGGTAAGATTCAGCTGGCAGTGGTAAGAGGAAACAATGAGGAATGTATATGACATACTGAACGGTAAACCCTCATGCGAAATCTGGTGTCTATGAAATTGAGGAAATATCGCTGACCCAATTGTAGATTTCCGACGAAAGACTTAGCATTTCCTCTTTGTTATTCCTGTATTTATATCAGTGTCATTCGGTACTGTCTTTAACCGTCTTAGTGGAGCAAACGCGTATGTCAGCGCCGGAATATCCCAGGTATTAAAAGCTTTCATAGTATTCCTACAGAACTGTTTTGATACCAGTATTTATTGGTAAGTTTCCATTACATTCTCCTTTATACTTTTGCTGTGGAATGCTTCGAGCATATAATAGGATGGACAGTGCGCCCGCTATGCTTCTACCGGCTGACCGTGGTGTAATGTTTTAAAAATTAAATTGATATCTCTAAGAAGATATAATCCGGGAGGGTGCCATTTCGTAAGTTATACACTATGAAAAATATGTTAATATGCTGCACGAGAATACTCTTATCCCCAGGCGTGACGTGTCTCTGACACCAACCAGGTCACTACAGTCAACAAGGTAGATTAATGTACGCAGTAACATAAAAAAATTCATCGTAATGCCACTTACTATTTTGTAGTACCAAGGGATGTAAATATAAATTGTATCAATAGAGCCGTCACAACAAGATACAATTTCCAGTTTCATACCATCATTCAAATACTCATTTCATTCTGGTTTCCCTTCTTAGAACAATTTATTTTAGAAACGATCGTCATATAACCATTACGATGCAATAAAGAAGACAGAATGATTCAATCTACAACTTCCTTCGCGTTTATCTGTCATATAATGTCTTTCATACAATAGCTTTCTTTTATCGTCGCCAATAACCTATAACCTCCACTCTGTTTTGTTTCACTCTCATTGTCCCTCTCTATCTCTGGAATTTTTAGAGTAAGCACTCCTATTCCACTAGTTCCACTTACAACCACGCAAGCGTTCCAACCTGCGCTAACCATTTTCCTTCCAAAAACTAGCAATCTGGTTCAACCTTTCACCACAATCGCAAAGAATATGAAGCTAACCAAATACAGATATATATACTGCACGATTTCAGTAAATATAACATTTTAGTGGGGCCAAAATAAAATCAGCTGATGTTGGGCAAAACAGAGTTTTCTCCCATAAGAATAGCATTATGAAGTTACTTTAAATCCCGCTTCAAGGGTATTCCTTGTGTTTAACCGACTAATTCGGTTGAAGGTGGCGTTAAATACAATTCCTTCTGAATATTGCTGTTTTTTTAATGAAAAGTGTAAAGTATCATCACTATATGCGATATTTTGGTGAGTTGACATATCAGTGTTGGAATGCATAAAATGGTGACGTGTGTACATGGTTAGGAAATTATAAGACAGTGAATACAATAGTTTACGTGTAATTTTGAACCGTAATAAGCTCGACAAAGCATAGGCCTACTAGTAACATGTATGACTCTATTCTACTGGTTATGCTTTATAAATCAAGAATGTTGGCCTATAATCACTCGATCGGATCCATTAACCTAATTATAACTATCATCAATGAAAATTTCAAAACACGATCATTTTATGCAGCCGATAACCTTTGTGGCCTGCCCTAAGAACCACCAGTACACTTACGTTATAAATTTCACAGTTATTTTATACAGTATTACAGTTATGAATGATCATGATGATTGTTTTAAGGGGCCTAACATCTACATTATTCAGTCACTATCAGACACTCGTCACAAATTGTTTAACATGTCTAAATGTTCAGACTATATCAAACTATAATAAATGTGTTAATGAAGCCTAATGAGTAGTACCAGACAGCAAAATATCCAGAATTACATATATTTCCATGCTTAGAATATATTCGACCAATAATATGACGAATAAATTGACTTAACATATATTTCGTCTCAATTTCATAGTAAGGTGACGTGTGTACATGGTTAGGAAATTATAAGACGGTGAATACAATAGTTTACGTGTAATTTTGAACCGTAATAAGCTCGACAAAGCATAGGTTACACATCATATGCGACTACTGTAAGGCTCGTATCTTTTTTTAAAATTATACCGGGTCTTTCATATAAAGTAGGAACGGCGAGCGGTGGCTTTGTTATCTGCTGCTGCAGTGGCCTTGGCCGAGCTTGTGGCGCGACAGGGCCCCCTGATGTGGTACTGAAAGCGCGCGCATAGTTCATACTTGACCTTGCAATAAGCGTGAAGGTGTTCAGTCGCCAGTCAGAACCTCAGATGCTAACATGGTGAGACAGTTATCATTACAACATAGTATTTTTGTATGTAAAACTTATTGTTACGGCTGTGAGTTTGTGTCATCGCTCGCCGCATGAGTCACAACTGCCCCAGGGCTGGGCTGTGCCCTGCCTCGTGCATTGCGTGCGCCTTATGCAACAGGGCTACTAGGACAAAGGGATCGTCCAGAATATTCGTGACTGAGCCAGCGATGGAAACCTCGAGAAACCGTGAACCCTGGATGGATCTAGAAGCATGTATTGAGTCACCGGACTGCTATATAAGAGCGACCTGTCAAGCAGTCGTTGTTGTTGTGTTTTACGAGCGAGTGCGAGCGCTTATCCTGAGCGACAGAAGTGTGGAGACTTGCGAAACCCCTAGTGAAGCCGATTCTCTTGACAGCGAAGGGAGTGAGGAGCTTACAGGGGACTGCCTGTGTTTTGAGCGAGTGTGCTTACCTAGTCCGAGAGAGGTCATTGTGGTGAGTTGCAAAACAGTGAGTGACAGACCTAGTGCAGCTATTTCCAGCCAGTGTACGGGACCGGACTCATTAGCGAGAGGATTAACTGTGGTCTGTTGACAAGTGAAAGGGGAAGTATTCTCGACGTGAGGAAACTGGTGTAAGGTAATAATTGCTTGTATTTGCTGTTGAGTAGTGTATCTTTCTGGCCACAATAAAGTTAATTATTTCTTTAAGCAGTAATTGGTGTTGTGCTTTCTACCCACCGTAATTCAGTTAACAAAAGTGCCACTAGGGGGGGTGGCACGTAACATTATTTTAAATACGAACCGTCTCGGCCGGTACGTGACGCATTTTTTCAGTAATTTTCTGTTGAAGTGCCACCTTCACCAGCACAGATTCACGTAATTGAAAATAAGTTTGACACTACTGGCTCAGTGCTGAATAAAACACATAACTAAAGGATCCGAAACATTACAGTGACAGAACTCACTCGCGTCAGCTAGAATGTGGTTACCAGATACAATGCCTGTATAACCCAGGAAGGACGACACTTCTGGCACCTTTTATAAGGTAATATTTCATATAGGATTGTACACACGCTTAAAGCAGAGGGCCACGGCGCGGCGCGCCAAAAGCTTGATCTAGGCCAGCGCAGCAGCGGATAACAAAAACGCCACTTGGCGTTCTTACTTTATATGAAAGACCCTGTATATACACAGGTACACGGGGCTAAATGACCGTGATGTCCAAGGGCCTCAAATGAAACAACAACATTCTTTCAATTCTGGAAAATACTGTATAACCGAAGTACTTACAATGAAGAGATTATATTGCCGCTGCGTCTGTAAAATCAACTATGTTGCAATGTTGTTCTTTTCTATACTTCACCACACAACCAGTCACACCCCCAGCCATATGTGGGTATGTAGCCCCGCATAACAATCTCGTAAGGTTCATTTCCCTGAGTTCCTCTGTCTGTTAGGTAGTCAGCCCGAAGGCTGGTTGGATCCTCAAAAGCACCGCCGTTACGTTATGTGAGTAGATACCCACAAAAACCCAAGGCAGTGCTATATTGAGGCGTTCTACGCATGAAGAGGAGTGAGGTAGTTTGCCATTGCTTTCCACACTGAGTCAGAACAGTAGTCCTAACCCTATGAGTAGAACCTTTCACAGCATTCATAGGCACTGACTGTGCCCTGAATGCCATTACTAAGCACCACCCATACCTCAGTAGCTTCCATATAATCACAGCCATGAGTGAGACTGAGACATCGGTGAAAAGCCACCTTTTACTCTAGCCTGTGCCAACTGACAAATGCAAATGTACTGTATTCATCAAGAGATGGCAAACAGGCCATCTGAGTTCCTCAATAGAGTAAAATAGCCCAAAGTTGCACTGTATATCCACATAGGGCTGGGAGGGGTGCCTAGTGTTAGGGAAATAATGAAAGTGAGTGGCAATGTCATATAGCTTAGTTTTCACGCACAGCGACGATATTTTGCTTACCTAAAATTAAATGTCTAGTGCTATTAGACACAATATTATGATGATGATGATGATGATGATAATTGTTGTTTTAAGGGGCCTAACATCTAGGTTATCGGCCCCTAAGGGTTTGGGTGATCGTGAAGATGGAAATGAAATGTAAACTATAACTAAAACTAACTACTAACTTATATACTAGAAGAAGAAATGGAAAACAAAAGGAGAATAAGGCAAATAAAGGACAGGAGGAAAAGAAATGCCCTCAACCCTCGAAGAATGCAGATTGAGGGACCTGGAAGGAAGGAGAGCCATGAAAGGCAGATAGGAAAGTGAAAGAGGAGAGGGTCCGCCCCACAGGTGATGGATACAAGGGGGAAAACCGGGCCCAGCTCAGGAATCCCTCGGGGTCGCCAACTCCCGAACTCACCAGCCGTGAGCCCCTGAGGGTGTAGCAATTTCTAGCGTGCGCCGGAAGTGGTGGGGCTACATACACCCTGCCTCCTTGAGGGCCTTGAGCAGAAGGCAGGAGATAACAGGAAAAGAAAAAGAAGGCTGACCCCTCGCAGAAGGAGGGTATCAGAATATATGAGACAAGGGCCAATTAAGGCGGGAAAGGAAGAGACTCCCTAGGCCTTGGATACCCTAATACCGTCGGGGTCGGAAGAGAACAAGAGTTGACCAAGTGAGGTCGATAGGAAAGAAGAGGAGAGGAGCCCGGCACAAGTAAGTGGAAGCAATGCCGGACTCAGCTGGGGCCCCGTGGTCGCAAACCCACGTCCCACAAGATGTGAGCCCCTGGGGGGAGACACAATATTAAATGTATGTGTTCTTTAAAATCACAATTATAGTAACCAGATATTGGCGCATTCATTGCGTTAAACGCAACCCACCCTAAGTTTCAAGATCCTGCGAGGAAGACCAAAGTATGGCCTGTAGATGACGCTAACAAGTATGAGGAGTGCATTATCGCGTTGGAAGTCATTTTTCAGTGTAGCCTTAATAATCGAAATTTAATGTTTTCAGTAGATCAACATAATAATAATAATAATAATAATATCGTATGGCCTCGGTAGCGGGTACAAGCTTTGTTAATTGACACCCAGACGGCAGCTTGCATGTCGAATTTCGTCGTTCCTTTGAAGGCAATGAAAGTCAAGGAGGTTAGATATCTAAGCTCCTTGACACTATAGCGCTTACTAGTAGAGAATGGAGGAACTTTGTGTTGGCGGAAAATCCCGAGATTAATTTTGCCATTAAACTCGGCCTACTGAATTCAAATGGGTTCTTTAACATGCCAACAACGTATGACATCCATGTCGTGATTTTTGTCGCCTTTCAAAAATCACTTACCACGGCCAGGGGCAAACCTGCAAGCTTGGAGAAGGAGAAGGAGAAGGAGATACGTTAACCACTCACCCACCGTAGCAAGCAGGTCAACATGACAGTGCCCAATAATAATGGGTGAATCGTGAAAAACATTCAAATGAGATTACTAAATACTCTGGTCAGGTTTTTGTGGATTGTCCACTTAACTGTTTGAACTATGTGTGGTCCATTTCCGCGCAGCTCCGGCAGAAGGTGGCAATCAGCAATAACCTGACAATTTAGTTATAATCACATAATCACACTGAGCAAGCAATCTTGAAGATCAATCACCACTATCAGTATCTCAACATAAAATCACATATCTTGGCTAGTTGTGCTAGCTATGGGGTTTGAAGCCATTTTTCAGGGTTGTCTTAGTACACATCCTTTACGCTTAGGCTATATATACATTTATTTTGTTGCACTAGCACAATTTTAAAAAAATTGGTGCTTTTCAGTCGGTCAACACGAATGTACCCAAAAGAGTTGCGTTATACCCTAATCCTGAAAAAAATTACATGAGATTTATTTATGAGATTTATGTATTTATTATCCGTAGCGTAGCATGGTTAGCTGCCGCCCCGGAGGTCCTGGGTTCGATTCCCGGCTCTGCCACGAACTTTGAAAGGTGATATGAGGACTGGAACGGGGTCTACTCAGCCTCGGGTGGTACAAATGAGTAGAGGGGATTCAATTCTCACTTCGTCTTCGGGCAAATGCCGGGATGGTATCTACCGTAAGGCCACGGCCGCCTCCTTCCCACTTCCTTGCCTAACCCTCCCACTCTTCCCATCCCTTCATCAGGCCCCCTGTTCGCTTTGCAGGTGAGGCCGCTTGGGCGTAGTGCTGGTCACACACCCCAGTTGTATCCCCGACTCAGAGTCTCAAGCTCCAGGACACTGCCCTCAGTGGCGGTAGAGGTGGGATCCCAAGCTTAGTCCGTGCGAAAAGCCGACCCTGGAGGGTAAAACGATAAAGAAAAAGCGAATGTATTTATTAATCTCATGTAATTTTTTTCAGGATTGGGGTATAACCCAACTCTTTTGGGAACATTCGTGTTGACCGACTGAAAAGCACCAAACTCTTGTTGTTGTTTTTTTTTTCGTTGTGCTAGTGCAACAAAATAAGTGTATATATAGCCTAAGCGTAAAGGATGTGATGATGATCGCTTGGCGATCGAAACTGTTCATCCAAGTGTATTTAGTAATCTCATGTGGATCTTTTGCAGGATTAGGAAACCACCCTTTACAATTGTGTACAATCGTGTTGACTGACTGAAAATATTACATTTCGATGAGAGGAGTGCTTTATGACTAGCCGGCAGACTTTAGGCACTGTTGCCGTTTTAGATAGGCTCTTGATCAGCTCTACAGTAGTTAGGCTTTGTAAAATCAAGAATGGTTGTAATCATTTGAAGAAGGAAACGGCACCGCACATACAGTATTATTCCTGAATTCCGCAATGTTATTATAGTATGACTTAGTCATCAATCCGGCTGTTATTTTGAGCCTACTTCCTGACCAGAGGAGCTTACTTGAGGCAAGGTGGTCATTAACTTACTACTGACGAATTAACAACACATTCAATGATTTAATTTTCTGCACCACACAGTACTGGCGCAATTTTTCATCAGTTATTATTTTAAGCTCAAAAGAAAAACTGATTTGAGTTGACAGTAATAGCCTACTGCACTGCACGGGGAAGGTATGGAGGTATGCTCGTACTGTGTCGCTAATTGCAAGTGTTTAGAAAATTAGGATATGATAGGCCTATTTATGTTTCGGTTAAGCAACGAAAAAAACATTTAAGGTGATCATAACACGGAAAATTATGTAACGAGTCACAAATATGTATACAGACAAAACTGAAAAATAGGTACTTATGTCAAGAAGGATATTTTAGATAATTTTATATTGATAATTAGTCATGAAAACTATAAGGTGCGTTCAAAAAGTAACGAGCCGGAGGCATAATTACAGAAACCAGTACCTGTATGTTACAAGTATTGGCCCTGCCTGGTGAGGCACTTGTCCCACTGTGACACGAGGCGGTCAATGGCTGTCTCATAAAATTCCCTGGGCTGCGATGTGAACCAGTTCTGCACGTACAGCTGGACGTCGGCGTCCGAGGTGAATCGTTGGCCCCGCAGAGCCCTTTTCAGGTGACCAAACATGGCGTAATCACAGGGGAGAGGTATGGACTCTATGGAGGGTGGCCGAGAACCTCCCATTTGAATTTCTGCAGGAGTGCCGCGACTGTGTTGGCCGTATAAGGTCGTACATTGTCGTGGAGCGACCACGGCAGCTATGGCGTTCACTGTCACTCGGCGGTCCTGGGTAATGAGTGCATCAACCAGCTGGACGTTGTCAACGGTAATGCAGGGGGGTGCCCCAGACCGGGCATCATCGGCTAACGACACCCGTCCTTCCCTGAAGCGCTTGTGCCACGCCTTGACTCTTGAAGGGGACATGCAGTGTTCGCCGTACACTTGTGACATTCGGCGATGAATGTCCGTTCCCCCTACTCCTTCCGCTGTCAACAAGCGAACAAAACCTCATTGCTCTTCGGATAACGCCTCCATGTCACTGTTTGCAATGCGACTGGCAGCGTTGGACGATTGATGCATGCTGCTGCTCGCTTTGTATAGTCACGTGACGTGCACGCGTGCCCTCTAGCGACGGGCTGTGACCTTCCACGCTCTGGTCGGAAGCACACCTCGTTACACACGCCACGATTAGCCGATGTAGTCACGGGTTTGCGCATTCCAGCCTCCGGCTCGTTACTGTTTGAACGCACCTTATATAACTTACCGTACAGCCACCCAACCAAATGATTAATGTAATCTTGGCCGATTCCCAATAATTGGTTTAAATGAAAACTTTTACAGTGTTATCAAGAATTATCAGTATAGCTGAAAATGGTTTTCGTGGTTTCCCATTTCCACCACCAGGCAAATGCCGGGACGGTTCCTTTCAACCGGTCCATGGCCAACTTCCTTCCAAAATCCCCCCCCCCTGAGCCTTCCTTAATTAGACCCAAATTAGCGGTCTCCTGGGCGGTCGTCTCAAATACTGTGAGCACATTCCTCAGTAACTATAACAGTCATTATTCTCAAGGATCTCATACAGTTCGTCGTATACTATCAAAGCATGGCTTCCTACAATCAAGAAATGACCTAGTCTCACATATGATGAAAATACCGCTTTTATTCCACTCGTATAACAACATTCTGTTATGCATTTAATAGTTGACTACTCACCCACAGCTTGACAATAATGCCGCTTACTTAAATGTCATTTGTCGTCTTTGTCCTACCCCATGTGATATTCAACCTTGAACGTGAAGCTTCATAAACTGCTCAATGACAAATGAAAGTCGGTGAAACATTTGCCACTGTGCTCGTCAAACCAGTGCCTGCTAAAAGCACTGCCTACTGCATTGCCATAACATTCTCGCGCTACAGAGCACACACTGCCTTGTTTCCAATACACACATTTTCAATTGTACATCCAGCTGGTAGGGCGTCTTCACTTCCGTCCGATCCACTTCCGTTCGATCCACTTCCGCCCGATTCACTTCCGTCCCATTTTTCTGGCAGTGCGTCTTCACTTCCGTCCGATCCACTTCCGTTCGATCCACTTCCGCCCGATTCACTTCCGTCCCCAATTTTCAAAATCACTCCCACAAAACTATCCAGCAACCGAGCGGAAAGATGTCACACATCAAAAATACGATTGGACAAAGATTCCACTTCAGGCATTGGGAGTGGCTATCCTGTGTGTAGTTTTCGTCGTTTCTTTTGGCATCAATCAGGCAAATGGCGGAATGATAGATTATTTTAGATCTTGGGGCAACTACCCAGATTATAGACCATAAAATAAAATTTATACAGGTTACCAGACAAATTCAACAAAAATCGAAGTGCATGAGGTCAATGACCAAAATGCCCCAACCCTCTAAAGTGAGTTAACAAGTCATGTGTATTGTACGAACAGTCAAATTGTATTCCTAAGTATTGTACCAATGTGCACAGCACACACCATATGCTCACGTGAGCTTGGAGGTACAGTACGGTAATGTGGGCGGGCGTACTCGCTCGCCTTGGCAGTGAATACTCCACGTGAGACGTGGTCTGAAGGGTCGGTGATCATGCAGGGTAGGCCACGAAATGTCGACCAAGGTTTAGTTTTATTTGCAATTTGATTTATTGATATATTTCCCGCGGAAATTTTAAATTTCGTTGTTGTTACCACTACTTGCATATCATCATTTGTGCACTGAACTATGTTACAGACACGTTTCTCCTTCATTATTAGGGATATTGATTGGGAGGGTGATGATACAGTAACTAGAGCTAACAATGCACAGTATGTCATTCTAGATCTTCATGGTTTCCCGGAATGCCGGGCAGATGTTCTTATGGAAGTATGTAATAAATGATTTGTAGCCTAAATGCATTATTATTATTATTATTATTATTATGCTTGCCACGGTGGGTGAGTGGATATCGTGTCGGTCTACTAACCCCAAGATTGCAGGTTCGCTCCTGGCCGTGGTAAGTGATTTTTTGAAAGGCGGCAAAAATACGATACGCATGTCATACGATGTTGGCATGTCAAAGAACCCATTTGAATTCAGTAGGCCGAGTTCATAATGGCAAAATTAATCTCGGGAGTTTCCGCCAACACAAAGTTCCTCATTTCTCTACTAGAAAGCGCTATAGTGTTCAAGGAGGTTAGATATCTAACATCTAACCTCCTTGACTTTCATAGTCAAGGAACAACGAAATTCGACATGGAAGCTACACTCTGGGTGTCAAATAACAAAGCTTGCACCCGGCACCGAGGCCATACGATATTATTATTATTATTATTATTATTATTATTATTATTATTACCGACCGGTTAGTGCAGTGCGTTAACGTGCAAGGCTATCTTCAGACTGGGGAAAGGAGTGGGTTCGAACTCTGCAGTCAGCCGTACTTGAAATGGTTTTTCGTGCTCTCCCAGTTTCAACTCCTGGCAATTTCTGGAACGGTACCGTCTAACAGACAATGACTGCTATTTTCCAACTACTTGTCCAGGTTCATTCAACTTCATTTGTTGAATCTCTTATTAATTCCTCTGATGAGAATAGCGTCAGGAAGGACATCCGGCCGTAAAAGCCAGCTGCCACAAAGAAAACTCGTCTCACCTCGACCACGTAGAGACGGGGATAATAAGAGGAAGAACTTATGCTACATATAATGTCAGATTTACAAACATACCGCCATCGTGGTCTAGCGTGTAGGTAGTGGGTACGTTCGGCACAGACGGCTTGGATTCGATTCCCGACTTTGCCATGGAGAATTTTAATCCTTGTATCAAAGTTAGAGTTGGGTGCACTAAGCTTCGTGGGGACAACAGAGAAGAGAGAGGCGTGTTACACTCACATTTTTGACCATCCAAGAAGTGTGTTTCCGTGGCAATTTACTTGTAACACACGCACATGCCGGGATGATTCCTGGCTTACAGCTAAGTGATGGGTGAGGGTTGTTCCCCATCCAGCATCCAAGAATGGAAACATGAAGGCCGACGTGGCGTTTCCTAGTCCTCTAAAGAGATGAGTAAATTCGCACGGAAAAAACATGTGCCAACTCTGCTTTGTTCAGCGAATCTTTTACGTGACCCGACCAAGATTTGAGCTCGGAGTCCAATACTGGCTGGCCGACACCATTCAGTCCGATGACAATGGCAACGATGATTAATAATAATAGACTAATAATTCAAATAATTTGCATTTCTATCCATTAGTATTCCCGTCCTTGTCACTATGTGGCAAATGTTTCTTTTTACGGCAGGATCCTCTTCTTGATGCCATTCTCACTAGGGGAGTTCATGAGAGATGAAATCAATGAAACTAAGCAAGAATCAGGAAGGAAGCAACTGTGGCCTATTGAATGAAACGTCCCGAAATTCGCCTGGAATTAAAAATGGGAAACCAAGGAAACCCGTTTAAAGAATGGCTGGCGGTTGGCATCGAGTCCACTTATCTCCCAATAGCCTGATCCCATATCCATGCGTGTTAACGCAATGAACCTCCCAACGGGTAATAATAATAATGATAATAATAATAATAATAATAATAATAACAATCCGTGTATATCAGGGATGTTTACTGTATTGTTTAAAGAAGAGCATAATTTGGATGGAAAACATATATAGAGTCTAGTGACGAAAAAAGAAAAGCAAAGCCAGTCTAGACCATGGAGGACCTTGGAGTGGCGAAAAGTAGAGGCTTGCATTTTTTGTGATATCGACAGTCGATGGGATGGAGTTGTTAACTCCACGCTCGGCCATGTTTGCTCCGAAAATTACCTGGTACTCATATCTGTTGTAGACTGAGTGAACCCAGGACCTTTTACGTTTCTGAAAGGGGCAGTTTTGTGTTGAAACCCACTGCCTTCCATTAACTAAGCAACAGCACCGTCTAACAATAAAAACAGTATAATAAAGTTCTACAGAAATTTGCCCTGGGAGGGGATCTTTAGCCTGGCAGTAATCTTCTGATTCGTGGTTATCATATCTAAAAAGTATAATGGTCTATGCTGGTGACCTGAGTAAAATGACAGACACACTATGCCAAATATTATTAACATTTTAATTGGAAACTTTCTTTCTGTAGAATACGTCAGGAGTTGTATATTCATGGATCATAATCCTGCAGTGTAGTGGGTTCCATCTGCTTACGAGTGTGAAACTTTGGTAGTCATCTGGGGGACGATCGGCACATAGAGTAAGTTACAGCCTATTCTATCTTTAAACAAATATTATATCGGCTTAGAGTAGACTATCCCAAATATTTGGGGCACTGGAGCCAATCAGGTTCAGATAGGATCTGGCCAGTGATTTTAATAAGGCCAGCTGCCATTCCTGACGCCACTATGATACTTCAGTTTAAAATCTCATCCCACTGTCACCAGGTCTTGAACCCCAGGCCCCCAACCGTCCGAATGATGGACGAGCAGCTCTGCCATTGCGCCATCACGCCCAGGCCTATCTATTATCCTACAATGGAAAACTTCAACCTATGTATTTGTACCCCATTATTCCCGACTTCACAGGGTTGGGGAGAAGATGAGTTTTCTATGTGGCAGATGGTTTGTGCTGGATGCCCTACTCCGGTCAACCTCATCAGAGGAGTAAATGAGAGATGAAATTAATGAAGTTGAATGAAACTGGGCAAGGCGTTGGAAGGAAGTGGCCATGACCTATTACAAGGTACTGTTTCGGCATTAGCCTGGAGTTAAATTAAAATGGGAAACGAGGGACGGCCGAGGGTAGGGTTTGAACCCACTCTGGATACAGTCTGGCCTCATGGTATTGCGCTTTACTATCCCGATCGGTTCGCATGAAACCCTATAAAAAGTTAATGATTTTATAGATCGCCTACCTGAATTTATTTGCACACATAGCATGGGATAAATGTGAACGCGCATGCGCAGTCCGGCAACTTAACTTGGTTACGGTGAGACAGCCTGAGACGGGAGAAAGACAAGCGTATCAGTATCACAGAGCTGAGTTGAGTGCTTGCTTGACGCAACTCTGCGTGGGTACTGCTTTAGCATAGACGTCGCCTTTTATAGACTGGCAAAAGAACCGAGTTCCATTTGCAAGCCTGCCAAATCCATTAAACGTTTGGCATTGCAACAGGTGCATTCCACTGTTTTAAAACATTCCACACTGCAGTTAAATTGTTATGGCTTTATTGTGGGCACCAGTCCCATTTTCTTATTACGGATATGAATCGCATCAGAAATTCAGTGTTAATAGGATGTACATGTGTACATTTTAGTTAATTTTCAATGTAATAATAGTAATAATAATAATAAAAAATACGAGCCTTACAGTAGTCTCATATGATGTGTAACATCTGACATAGAAGAAACCTCACGTGAAATTGTTGATACACCGGTATTTTATACTATTATTGGCACAAATAGTCGCCTCCGTAGCGTAGCGGTCAGCATGGTTAGCTGCCGCCCCGGAGGTCCTGGGTTCGATTCCCGGCTCTGCCACGAAATTTGAAAAGTGGTACGAGGACTGGAACGGGGTCTACTCAGCCTCGGGTGGCCCAAATGAGTAGAGGGGGTTCGATTCCCACCTCAGCCATCCTCGAAGTGGTTTTCCGTGGTTTCCCACTTCGTCTTCGGGCCACGGCCACGGCCGCCTCCTTCCCTTTTCCTAGCCTATCCATCCCAATCTTCCATCCCTTCCCATCCCTCATGAGGCCCCTGTTCGCTTTGCAGGTGAGGCTGCCTGGGCGAAGTGCTGATCACACCTTTCCAGTTGTATCCATCCCGACCAGATGTTCCAAGCTCCAGGACACTGCCCATAGAGGCGGTAGTGGTGAGTTTCCTCGCTGAGTCCGTGGGAACCACCAACCTAGAGGGTAAATTGACTAAATTTAAAAAAAAATTGGCACAAATATTATCTAATGTAAAATGGACTGTGTTACAGATATTATAGTTTATAACACGGAACTCATTATATTAGATGTTTTGTAGCTTCCACCAGCACTAGCCTAAATAAAGAATACGATATGGATCAACTAGATTAATAGACGCGACACCGCTCATAACCTTAAATTCCTTATAAACAGGTCCTCTTCATTCACAGACCTACACGTAATTTCATATGGATTCTGTTAAAATGAGTCATATTGATATGATAAATATCGTTTAAAATAATAATCTGGTAGCAAAAGTATCTACCCTGTCCGGGACTCGAACCCGAGATCTCTAGATTCACAGTCATAGGAGCTAACCCCTCGGCTATTTCGACTACGCAAATATTGTGCACAAGATGGTGACTCATTTCCACGTTGCAATAATACTGCATTACGGAATTAAGTTTCATTTATATTTTGCTTGTTTCGATAATGTTCCTGCGTGAAATTGAGTTTAATATGCCTTATGAATACGCCCTCTTGTGAGTAAAGAGAATGTATTCAGCAATAGTTCATGAAGGCTTGCTCAATTCTCGTATAACCACAACGATTATATTATATATACCGTTATGTGGGTTAATATCTGAATAGCCATTGTGCAGAAACATAATGCCGACTACTTACTATGTTTGATATTAAGGCATTTTACCATTTAAATACTGATACGAAGACTTCGAACATGTACCATGTGCTTTGTTTCAATTACTTGACACCAGAGTTTGCATGAGCGTTTTCCGTTCAATATGTCATATACATTCCACATGGCCGAGAGTACGTCATGGTATCAATTTCCGACAGCGCACGCTCATTGTTTCTCGTACCACTGCCAGCTGGATCGATCGATCAAGTTGGCAGTGCGTCTTACACTTCCGTTCGATCCACCACTGCCAGCTAGCACACTTCCCACAAAAATATCCAGCAACCGAGTGGAAAGATGTTACACATCAAAATAATAATAATTTCATTTTTATATTTTTTATCGCTTATCCTCCGAGCTCGGCTTCACCCATGGACACGGTGAGGGGTCATTCCTTTACCGTCATAAGGACGGTGTTTGGGAGCTGAATACAATACACTAGGGATGGTGACAGGCCGATCGCCCAGGCGACCGCTAACATGGCTATAATTAAGGAAGGAAGGGACAGGGAAGACGTGTTGGAAGGAAGTCGGCCGTGGACGTGTTGAAAGGAACCGTCACAGCATTAGCCTGGTGGTGAAAATGAGAAGCACGAAAACCATTTTCAGGGTGGCTGAGGTGGGATTCGAACCCACGCTCTCCCGATACCAGCGTGGCACGAACTAGTGCGTTAGACCCCTGGCACTACAGCCCATGAAGGGCCTAGGCCTACCAAGCGACCGCTGCCCAGCCATTTGGCCTGCAGATATTGGGGTGACGCGTGATCAGCGCTTTGGGTCTTCTCGGCCGTTAATCTTGGTATTCGTGATCGGGGCGCTGCCTCACTGTCAGACAGTACTCAATTGTCCTCAAGAGGCTGAGTGCACCCCGTTCCAACCTTCACGTCAGTTTCTAAAATCCCTGATGGAGCCGGGAATCGAACCCGGGGCCTCCGGGTGAGAGGCAGGCGCGCTACCCCAACACCACGGGGCCGGCAATAATAACAATTATAATAATTATTATTATTACCGACAGTAGTGGCTACGCTGGCTAAAGCTCAGCATTAGGTCATGGGGCCAAGCTCTCTGCTGACTCGGTAGACGCGTGGGTTCGAGCCCCACCGTCGGCCGTCCTTGAAATGGTTTTCCGTGGTTTCCCATTTTCAACACCAGGCAAATGTTGGGACGGTACCTTCTGACAGGCCACGGCCGCTTCCTTCCACATCCTTGCCCAGTTTCATTCACCATCATTCATTTCATCTGTCATTAACTCCTCTCATGAGGTTGGCGTCAGGAAGGGCATCCGGCCGTAAAAATCTTCGCCACAAAGACTTCCATCGCATCTCATCCCCGACCCCGTTGGAAAACGGGAATAATAAGGGGTAGACATACACATAATAATAATAATAATAATAATTATTATTATTATTATTAGAAGCCTCCGTGGCTTAGGCGGCAGCACGCCGGCCTCTCACCGCTGGATCCGTGGTTCAAATCCCGGTCACTCCATGTGAGATCTGTGCTGGACAAAACGGAGGCAGACAGATTTTTCTCCGGGTACTCCGGTTTTCCCTGTCAAAATTTCATTCCAGCAACACTCTCCACTATCATTTCATTTCATCTGTCATTCATTTAATCATTGCCCCAGAGGAGTGCGTCAGGCCTCGGCAGCCGGCACAGTTCATATCCTCGCCGCTAGATGGGGGCTTCATTCATTCCATTCCTGACCCGGTCGGAGACTGGAAGCAGGCTGTGGATTTTCATTTCATTATTATTATTATTATTATTATTATTATTATTATTATTATTATTAAGCCTCCGTGGCTTAGGCGGAAGCACGCCGGCCTCTCACCGCTGGGTCCGTGGTTCAAATCCCGGTCACTCCATGTGAGATCTGTGCTGGACAAAACGGAGGCAGACAGGTTTTTCTCCGGGTACTCCGGTTTTCCCTGTCAAAATTTCATTCCAGCAACACTCTCCACTATCATTTCATTTCATCTGTCATTCATTTAATCATTGCCCCAGAGGAGTGCGTCAGGCCTCGGCAGCCGGCACAGTTCGTATCCTCGCCGCTAGATAGGGGCTTCATTCATTCCATTCCTGACCCGGTCGGAGACTGGAAGCAGGCTGTGGATTTTCATTTCATTATTATTATTATTATTATTATTATTATAAAGTAGCTCCAGCCATGCTTATGGCGTACTATCATTCTCTGTTTTCAATGGAATTCTGGTCCCTACTTGGCTGGACTGAGGAGGTGATTTTTTAGGGGGGGGGATGGACAAAACCACCCCCACCCTCTCCCCCTCATGGCAGCCAACACAAAGCTAGCGCTGCCTCCGACATACTGTTCATTAGTAGATAGTAGAAGAAACAGAAGGGGTGGAACAGCGGGTGAATGAGCTGTTTGAGGCTTTATGCCTGAAGTGTTGTTAAGTGCTGAACGTGACAAATGTTGTGTGAGTGACGGGCGAGTGGGGGTCAAGACTGTACAAGTGGGCACGCTGAATAATTATGTTAATATAACATGGTGATAACAATATGTGCTTAATGTCGCTTTTCACTTCTGAGGCTTCAGAGACACAAAGAATGCTAGACGGGGTCCTTAACGTGCCAGTAAATCTACCAACGAATCTGTTATATTTTAGCACCTTTAAATGCCATATGAATGAGCCGGGATTGAATCCAAATTCTTGGCCACTTGGCCTGATAATTAATTAGAGAATAAAATATGTCCCGGGACTTGCAATACTAGGAGAGTGTAGGGAAAGAAAGCTCAAGTCGTCCTGGAGAAGGAGCAAACCCTTACGAGTCACATCATTGTACGCAAAGCCATAAAGCTTGGTGTGTGGCTGATGGCCTCAATGTCGAGGCTCCAAAATGGGGAAAGCAAAGGTTGTTGGAAATTAAAGTCAAATTTTGAGAACTTTCTAGGGTCTGAAAAAAAGGGAAGTGGGCTTATTACGTATTGTTTTGAGTTGGCCGCGGTGCAGTAATGGTAATATCCTGTTAAGCCTAGTGTTGCGAAGGGCAGTATACTGTATACCTTGCCGACAGGTACAGCGTGAGAAGCTCTGAAACTGTGAAATGCTAGATGTAGCACGACCGCGGGCATTTGTATCGCATTTAAAACATGTTACTACTCACACATATAAAATTGGAAAATTATCCTCTTGGACTAGAGCATAGGTGGGCAATGAGAGAGTGCAGCTCCTGGAGCCAACTGCATGAACGCGAGCAGAGCCAAGGAGCTGGGACCAGCTGACTGCTCGCTAGTAGTTTGCGCTGTAACGACTAGATGGCAATATGCGCAGTCAAGGCGCAAGCATAGGTACAACATTGTACCGGGCTGAGTAGGCCTATATTATGTGTACGGCTGTATGCTAAACATGAATCACGAACAAGTTCAGCACATTTTTATGAACAGTTTTCGCAAACAGATTTCCCAAACATGCACAAAATGACAGCCAAACTTGTATCAATGTTTGGTTCAACATATCTGTGTGAGAAACCGTTCACTCTAATGAAGATAAATAAATCTCTAACTGACGCACATCTCACTGCCGTTCTTCGAATTGCAAGTGCAAGATCGATCGCTCCAAATGTAACCCGTCAGCTTCAGCGAAAGGATACGCACACCTCCTCATCAACTGCAGAATGACAGTTAAGATTTATAAGAACACATATGCCTATGTTTTGTTTATAGTAAATTCTATTTATTCATGTATTTATTTCTGTACTCCTAGATCAAGATTTCGTTCCTTGTGTTCTAAACAAGTTGTTGTGTTGGCTTATTGTAGTTTCAGGACTATCGGTAGTGGGAAAAGGAGTGTGTACTTATCAGCTGTCAAAGTAATTATTTATGTTTCCTACACAGAACCTAATAAAAGGAATATAATGAAGCGTATGTACGTAGCACCATAATCTAATCATCTAATGCACAACAAACAGGGCACAAGTATAGAGCTGTTGTGATGCTTGTAACGGCAAGCTGTGCAAGCAGCTACAAGGTTAACTTCGGTGAGAGCGCATACTCGGCTCTTTCTCCTTCCAGAGCGGGAGCGCTGCTCAATGAGCCGAATTGTGCCCATCTCTGGACTAGACGATTCGCTGGCAGAGCGAGTCCGTGAGTAGTAATCGACCCGACTGTCAAAATTATACGGTATTACAAATATCTATCTCGACGGTCCCAAGAAGTAACATTTTAACCCGAGCTTTATATTTTGTAAGAAATAACAATCTTAGCCTATACATATTCCCGTTTCAACGGGTTGTGAATGAAATGCGATGAATGTCTAGTTGGTGGGTGGTATATACGGTCGGATCCCCTTCCTGATGTCAACCTCATGAGTGGAATTAAGGCAATGCAGCGGTGAAATTTTGCAAAACTTGTGGAAAAAAATGCTTTTTCTTATTCTTTAATGTTTATTATTATGCTTACTTTCCATTTGCACTTTGTTGTTTTTTTGTCAACCATTTAAAGCCTTTAGCGGCCATTTCAATGACCCAGCACAAGCGGGCGTTGCCCCATATTTTGGCCATTCTCATAGCGATCTGTATGCATTTCGTAGATTTTGAATTGTTCGCACGGTTTGAATGTAAGAAATTTTGTTGCTATGAAACTTGGGTAAACTTGGGGGATTGTAGGTAATTTTGGTAAATTTGGGGAGTTTTCGGGAATTTGGGGAAAATCGGGGGAAATTTAGTGAATTTAGGTAAATTTACTGTAACATCAGCAATTGCTGAATTCAATATGGGTTGTGAAGCAAGGGAGAAACTAAAAGCTAGTATTAGGGGTGTTAAAGTTAGCAGCTCAGGGCAGAAAATAAGTTTAATGAGGGACAAGTGTAGACTTGACCACAGTGAATTGTCTGGGCGTCAGGAATTCAAAATTGGCCGAAGAAAACTAAAACTATCAAAAACTGCTAGTGAGGCCAGGAAGAAGACAGCATAGGGTCCAACATATGGTGCTGGGGAGTTCTAAGTCAACTAGACTGAGGTACTGACCTATTGTTCAACTCTAATTTTTCAATCTCATTTTTCTCAGATATATCCACCATTTTCCAGCTTTCAAAATGCTCCCCATGCCACAATTTTAAATTTACCTCCTTGAAACCTTTAGGATAGCTTCACATACAACAGAGTAATAAACTGATGTGCAATCTTTACAATATAATGAAATGAACTTGATGAATGAAACTAGGAAGGAGTTGAAAGGAAATAGCCGTGGCGTATTAGAAGGTACCGTCCCGACAATTGCCTGGAGTTGAAATGGAAAACCACGAAAATCGATTTAAGGATGGTCTACTGTGGGGTTCAAAGCCACTAGTCTACCGTGTATGAAGGTAACTTGTCCCCATGGCCTCGCACCGCGCCTTAGCGAGCGTAGCTACCACAATCGGTATATTATCATACAATAAAATATTAATATAGGCTTACTGTCGACCAAAGTATTATGTGCACTCGAGTTTGAAGGTTGTTTGTGAAGTAACCAATAGGCCTACATTAAATTCAATAATATCTTCATTTTTGTCGTTCTATTGTACGTTTGTTCATGTAGGTTTGGACTTTTTAATTTATATTTTAATATTTTTTATCGCAGTTGGAACACAAAAAGTGCCCGTTTTTAAGCGTGTTTCAACCATGCGACACATTTAAGAATTATTATCTCAAAAACCCTTCATCACAGAGAATCCAAATTTTAACACAATATACATTGGAATGTTTTATATCTGGTTTATTAATTTCAAAATTGTGTGTGTCCAAAAAACAAAATTGTTATCATTTTTGTAAGGTAACTTTTTCTCGGCTCGGGGTGGTTGGAAAATATAGTTCTTGGTCGCGTTGCAATACTTATACATCAAAGGTTTATGCTGTATGACTGTGAAATACGTAAATTAAATCACTTATTTTATATCGGTTTGTATTTGTACGGGAAATCAAGGCATGGTTCCGCAGATAGCCGATACGGCGAAAGATGTACAGCGTTGCCGAGATGGAGCCTATCACTTCCGAGTGAGACGCGTCATGACGCTTGATGGGCTCCATCTCAGCAACGCTGTAAAGCTTTCGCCGTATCGGCTAGCTGCGGAACCATGCCTTATTTTCCCGTAAAATACAAACCGATATAAAATAACTGAATTACGTATTTCACAGTCATACAGCATAACGTTTTGATTTATAAGGATTACAACGCGACCAAGAACTACATTTTCCAACCACCCCGTGTAGAGAAAAAGTTACCACACAAAAATGATAACAACTTTGTTTCTTGGACACACAAAATTTTGAAATTAATAAACTAGTTATAAAACATTCCAATGTGTATTGTGTTAAAATTTGGATTTGCTCTGATGACGGGTTTTTAAGATAATAATTCTTAAATGTGACGCATGGTTGAAACACGCTTAAAAATGGGCACTTTTTGTGTTCCAACTGCGATACAAAATATTAAAATATAAATAAAAATTTCCAAACCTCCATGAACAAACGTACAATAGAACGACAAAAATGATGATGTTATTGGATTTTATGTAGGTCTATTCGTTGGTTCACAAACAACCTTCAAACTCGAGTGCACATAATACTTTGGTCGACAGTAGGCTACTAGTCGAAATAGCAATAAGAAAGAGGCAAATCTGAGAAGAGGTGGGTCCGATTCCCACCTCAGCCATCCTGGAGGTGATTTTCCGTTCCGTTGATACCGCTTCTATTCCAGGCAAATGCCATGATGGATCCTTACTTAAGGCCACAGCGGCGGCCTCTTTCGCAATACTCACCTAAATTACTACACACACAAATACAGCCATCATACAAAACACAGGTTGTCAGACAAAATTATACACACATACGTACACGGAGATAAATGACCACGATGCCCAAGTTCCTCAAAAGAAACACCAACATCATTAGGAATAAAATAAAAGTGATCTTATGAAATCACACAGATGGACCCTGTCATAACGTTTGAACGGTTGCATCAAGCCCTGCCCTGCCATGGGATATCTGACTTCATATTAATATTGTCACCATCTTCGCGGTATCAAAATATGGACCTACTGAAAATTCATTGCCGAAGTCGGCTACCAGAGAAACCAATCGTCTGATGCCAACCAAATTCAACAGTCACTTTCCAATCTATAGCTGAATTTGGGCGCCAATTCATTAACTTTCTCGGATAGTAAATTCCAATATTGCGGCCATGTACAAATTTCAAGTATTGTAAACGATGACTCACGTTCCAAATCATATTAAATATCGTGCACATCCACCATCTTGAACATATAAAATATGAACATCAATTACTCATCGTCTAAACGTTAGTTATTTGAAACATGGCTAAAGGATTGTATTGTACAAGAGATTGACTCTGTAAATGAATACGTGCATTGATTTTATTCATTCATTCAATCATTCAATCAATCAATATGGCGGCCTAGCGAATTATGTAAATATTAACATGGATACATTACGATGTAATTGAACAATTATCACAAAACATGGTGAATGAGATTTTTTTGTATGAGACACCCACGTGTCATGAGCACAAGGCTAACTGGCCGAATATTACGCACAACCACCATATTGATTACATAAAATATTAAAATCGATTACTCACGTCGAATAAATGTAAAAAGTCGGTACTCTCCAAGAAAACATAGTATACTATAGGAGATTGGCTCCGCTGTAGGCACAAGTGCCTCTACTTCATACAGTGAGGATGGCGTCCATGTTTAGAGTCCTGCGCGGATAAACAAAACGTTATCAGCATCCGCCCCGCATCCGCACGACTCTTTTCCGCATTCGCACGTTTTTTTATCCGAATCTACTGGCATCACAATGAAATGAAAATCCACAGCCTGCTTCCAGTCTCCGACCGGGTCAGGTATGGAATGAATGAAGCCCCCATCTAGCGGCGAGGATAAGGACTGTGCCGGCTGCCGAGGCCTGACGCACTCCTCTGGGGCAATGATTAAATGACTGACAGATGAAATGAAATGATAGTGGAGAGTGTTGCTGGAATTAAATTTTGACAGGGAAAACCGGAGTACCCGGAGAAAAACCTGTCTGCCTCCGTTTTGTCCAGCACAGATCTCACATGTAGTGACCGGGATTTGAACCACGGACGCAGCGGTGAGAGGCCGACGTGCTGCCGCCTAAGCCACGGAGGCTTCACTGGCATCACAATAATATTTTTAATTAGATAAAGCATATGTTACTAAAGTGACATATTTTTAGACATTCGAGGAAAAAGTCGTTCCCCTAGGCCAGTGGTTCCCAACCTGGGGTACGCGTACCCCTTGGTGGTACGCAACGAACCAGTTAGGGGTACGCCAAAAATAAACGGCAATGGCGGGCGCCATGTTTCCATCGTACGTGTCAGTCGTAATGTACCGGCGCGTTGTGACGCACGTCAAGGTCAATGCTCCACCCTACCCCAACCCCAGTCGCTTTTACCACTGGACTGCTATTGTCTTGATTTGTCAATTTTTGCCAAACGAATCGCCAGAATTAATTGGTTTTCAATAAAATCAAAATTAAATAATCTAATCTTATGTACTGCAATTGCATGTTTCCCTCAGCTAAATGTTCATACATCTTCTTCATGTGCACAAGTATATAAAAGTAAAACTGAAAAATATATTTAGCATTTATTGAAATGAAATGCACACTAACAGCACGCAAATAATACATTAAAAATATTAGTTATACTGTATTTAAAAAATTATAAATAGTTGTGTTATTTTTTATTATTGATGTTTTTATTAAGTTAAGTAGGCATACATATTGCCCGTAAAATATTAAACGTTTTAAAAGTTCACTTCTTAGGGGGTACTATTTTAGTTAAATATGTATAAAGGGGGTACAGGAGGGAAAAAAAAAGGTTGGGAACCGCTGCCCTAGGCTATGTATGTCATGTGCTATATTTAAAATGAATGCCTACAGCCAGAATTGTTACCCTTTTCAGTTCGGAGTGTTAATTATGCTTAATTATGTAATTTGAATGAGATTAGCTTAAATCATCATCTTACATTATTTTGTCATGAAAAAAACATTACGGAATAATAAGATATGCCATAAAAATCCGGGTTCTAGTAATGCTATTAAACAAGTCCGGATTGTATTCTAAAAACTATCCGCAAATTTACTCCGAACATTATCCGCAGCTTATCCGCTCTCCGCACAGCCATGCAAACTATATCCGCATCCGCGCAGAGCCTTATCCATGGTACGTACTGTTAAAACGTTTAAATCGATAAAATGTACTTGAGCAATTTCTACAATCGGGTTGGAAGAGAGTCGTATGAGATAAGTCAGTTACACAAGTTAAGAGGCTGTCAGAATTAATTTTATGCGCCTTATGCTGAATACCGTATATAAAAAATTAACATTGATTAGCTTACTCACAATCTAACAAACTTTAAAATGCAATATTTGGCAAAAAAAAAGAAATATCACATAGAGGTATTGACTTGATATATAATGATTGATTTACAATATAAACTCAATGATCAACATTACCATCTCATTTTATTCGTATTATATAGGGCCTACCTATAATACAGAAATTAATATCTTGACATTTTCAAAGATCAATATGCAATTTTTCACATGTCAGAAGAAAGATATATCCAATCCTCATTCAGTACTCCTTATTAGCCTATTTTCATTTATGAAAAAACAAATAGGCTTATGAGATCACCTTTTGTCCGGGTGAGTGTATGTAAGTGTGTGTGTGTGTGTGTCCCTAATAAAATCTAAACGGCTAAAGCGATTTCAATGAAACTCGGTAAGATCATAGTATTATTTTGTCCGACCCCGGCCGTGCTATTCAAATTTTAATACATTTCTCTAATCCAATTTGGCGGCTGTGCGAAATATTTCACCGGCTTTCTACATCTCCTAAACTATTACTGATATCACCTTGAAATTGTGTACGGTTATAAAGGGCACAACTGAAAGTTTGCCTATGTGACTTACAAAAACTGGTTAAGTACAAAACGAACGTGGCGACCAAGCGAAGTTGAATCATTTAAATAGAGAATTCTTGCGATTTAACCATCTGAACGCAGTGAAACTTGGTCAAACAAATGCTTATACGGCACAACCTTGTAATGCACTGTCTTCTAATTTTGATCAATTGTTGACATAACCTCAAGATTGCGGCTGTGCGAAATTTTAAAATTAAGTTTTTATTTCTTGTGTCCTAATCATGCAATTGAAGTCAACGTTTGAATGATGAACCTCCGCAATAATCGTCATCTAATACTACATAACTCTATGGCCTACATATATAAAAATCTAACATGGCGACCATCCGAAATATTTAGAAGGTTCTCAATATCTACTAATCTATGACAGCAATCAAATTGAAATTTTGGATGTGTATAAAGGCTACACATATAAGTTCAACTATGGGACTTTCATTAACCCGGTGAGCACAAATCCAACATGGCGGCGACGCGAAATTTTAATATTTAAATGGACGTTTCTCACGATTTAACCATCCGAGCACAGTGAAACTTGGTACGGTAAATGCTTATAAAAATGTTAATCCACTAACATATCATTTATTTCAATGGATTTTATAACCACAACATGGCGGCTGTGCGAAATTTCAAAATCTCGATTTTATTTCTTGGGTCCTAATCATGCGATTGAAGTTTGAATAATACACCGACGCAATAATCTGCATGTAATAGTACATATCTATATGGTCTACATATATAAAATTCCAGCATGGCGACCATCCGAAATATTTAGATGGTTCTCAACATCTATGAAACTATTACAGCAATCAAAGTGAAATTTTGTATGTTCATCGAGGCCACAATAGAGTTACAATAGGCTGTTTTGTTCTCCACGGAACTACTTTTTTTAAATGTTGCAATGTTACTACTTGGTACCGTCGATCTGATCCAATTAGCGAACTCTTCCCCCTGCTTCTTGAGGATTCCAGTCCAGAGCTGAACTCTTCACAGTTCCATGGAATCTACACACCGCCACTTCCCCTCATTAAGTTTACCATTAATTGATAATACATTGCGCACAATGAGAGATATTACACTGCCGGAAAAAAAATAGGTCAACTGAGAAGACGACGTCGATTTTGATCCGATGACGGCAGATGCCACCTGGGGGATAGTAGATGTACTGATATGGGTTTCAACGTTGTGCGTCAACAGATAGGCATAGCTACCAGAGCGCCATCTGTGTCTACCATTTAATAGGGAAAGCTCACAGACATACGGTTCATTGTGGTGCAAACGTGTGAAGAAAACAGGTACAAAGCCACGGAGACGCACTCGTGCTTCCTACAGCCAACTGAGCGAGTTTGAAAGGGGTCAAATTGTGGCCTTCCGAGTGGCGGGATGGTCCTTTCGGAGAATTGCCACACAAGTTGGACGTGCTGTGTCCGTTGTGCAACGATGCTGGTATCAGTGGTCACGTGAACATTCTCACACCCGTAGATGAGGATCTGGATGTCCACGCAGCACAGATATCCGTCAGGATCGTCGTATTGTACGGGCAGCAGTGGCAGATCCTACAGTTACCATATCACAGATACGAGGGTTTGTGAGCCCAGAGGTGTGAGCACGAATTGTTGCGAACCAGTTACTAGCAGTGGGACTACGGGCACGCACACCTCTAGCCCGTCTTCCACTCACGCCACAGCATCGACGTGCACGGCTCGACTGTTGCCGTCAGAGGATCACTTGGAAGATGCAATGGCGCGCCGTGGTCTTCAGCGATGAAAGCAGATTCTGCCTGCACGCTAGTGATGGTCGTTGGCGCGTTCAACGTAGACCTGGTGAGCGCTGTCTCATCGAGTGCATAAGACCTGGGGTGCGATAAGCTACAACTCTCGTTCACATTTGGTGTTTTTGGAGGGAACACTAACCAGCGCTCGGTACGTGCAGTATTCAACGTGCACTGCAAGACTTGCAGCAACTTCTCTGGCCAGCACGGCCGGACTTGTCGCCAGTCGATCACGTGTGGGACATGATGGGCCGACAAGTGACTCGTGCGACTCGTCCACCCACAACTATTAGAGAACTGTGTGAACAGGTCGAGCAGGCGAGGAATAACGCATCCCAAGACAGTATTCGCCATCCGTATGATCGACTGGATGCAAGAGTCAGTGCCTCCATTGCCGCTCGTACTAATATGGGTGTTTCAGCATAGGTCGATATCTAGTATCTCTGAACCGCTTGACCTATTGATCTGTATATTTAATCATTTCATGTACTCCATATGCACTGTTGCCACAATAAATCTTGAGTGAATTGATAACCTCTAAAAGGGTGACCTTTTTACCGGCAGTGTATTATTATCGTATCAATTGATCGCTTTTCAGTCGGTGAACACAGCATTGTGCCCAATTAAATTGATTTGAGATTAACATTATTATTTATCGCACTTACCAACCTGGAAGAAATAACATGGACTAACGATACACTTCTCTAACTAATGGACTGTATTGGAAAAGTGTATCAGAGTGCAGAAATGTATAATATTAATCCATGTTATTGTGTCTAGATTAAATGAGTTAAGTAATAATGTTATCTCCGCTCAATTTAATTGGGCACCTCAGCAATTCTTTGATTAGATAACAAAGACAACACTAAATATTGCTTCTTAAACGTATACAAGATTGTTAGGTTTGAAGCCATTTTTCAGTGTTGCCTAAGTAAACAAAAGTTTGGTGCTTTTCAGTCGGTCAACACGAATGTACCCAAAAGGAGCTGGGTTGTGCCCTAATCCTGAAATAAGTTACATGAGATTTATTAATCTATTTATTAATTTATTTTAATTAATAAATTATTTTATTTATTTATTTATTTTTAATAAATTAATTAATTAATAGATTAATAAATCTCATGTAATTTATTTCAGGATTAGGGCACAACCCAGCTCTTTTTGGGTACATTCGTGTTGACCGACTGAAAAGCACCAAACTTTTGTTTTCGTATACAAGATGATTCACTCTGCAAAGTGAAGCTTGATTTGGGCCATGGCATACTCTCGGTAGGGTGATCAGTTAATTTCACACAGCTTTTCAACTGACCTTAGGAGGTTAGGCAACCGCTTACGAAGAATTCTGAATTTTTGTTAGGATTTGGAATGGCTCCGGTGCCATGCTCAGCGTGTTTCCCTAGCCACTAAACCAGCGAGTAATACGTTGGAAAACAACAAGGGTAATACGTAGTTTTCACCAGACTATTATGCTATTTTCCGTCACGGTGAGTGCCATGAAGACTGAGACGATGCGACTTCGATTCGACAAGCAGATAAATCTGTGCTGCTTGCTGAAATTAACCTAGCAATTACCTATAAGCGCCCTGAATTGTGATCATAAATTACTTGGGTTGCATAATGTACTACCTTTGCTCTCTTCTCTTGAGTCGGCTCAAACCATGCATTGTTACAGGATCAATTTCATTCGCCGCCCGAGTCCCTGATTGCATCTACGAGTGGGTTAATTAACAAAGGGTGCAACGAACTCCGGTTAAACTAGTTTACCAGCCTGTTCATGCTTGGGGCCTTGAAGTGCGTCTAGTGATCCCAACTAGCAGGCCTATGCCATGATGACGGAACATACGTCAGAAATAAGACAGAAAGTAACGTGTGAATATATCCGCATTGTGTCCATTTGTAATAAACTGGGTGAAAAGATTGGGATGAGATGTACCACCATACCATCTGTCTGGAGCTAATGTGGGAAACAATGGAAAACTACTTTTAGGATGACTAGAAGTAGAATTCAAACCTTCCTCTTCAGTTGCCCTCACAAGGCTGAGAGGCACCTAATTCCCACCACCGTACCAGGTACATTATCCTCTTGCAACGCGCATATCTAGGGCCTAGATCGCCCATGGCAACCATGGTTTTCCCTTGGAGGTAATGGTGGTGGTGCGGCTGTTGATGTTTTTTCATTATTTATGGCCCAGGGATATTTTTATATTTTTTTTCATTTATGAAATACAGGATTATGAGATCATTGTGTGTGTGTGTGTGTGTGTGTCTAATAAAATCTAAACGACAGGAACGATTCCAATAAAACTTGGTAAGCTCTAGCTACTACCTAGTCTGACCTGCACCGTGCCTTTCAAACTTTTATCAGTGTCACCAATCCCGCATGGTGGCCACGCGAAATACTTCACCCACATTCAGTATCACCAAAACTCTTACCAATATCAACTTCATATTTTATATAACCATAGAGGATACTACACTTAGTTTACATGTATAGCTTTCAAAAACCTGATAAGTACAAAACCAACATGGGGGCCATGTGAAGTTCAAATACTAAAATGGACTTTTCACGCAAATTATTCACCTGAGCGCAATGAAACCAGGCATCATAAATCTTTGTGCAAGATTTAATACACTGGTATCTAATTCAAATGTTTTCAGAAATTCAACATGGTGGCTGTGGGAAATTTTAAAAAGAAAAATGTTTAATTTATTGTGCGTTAATTAAGTGATCGAAGTGAAAGTTCGGATAAAAAGCACCCTAATAATCTTCATATACTGGAACATAAGCTTATGGCCAACAAATAAATCAATGCAATATGGCGGCCATGAGAAATATTTCATCTATTCTCTATATCTACGAATCTATTACAGCTATGAAACTGAAATTTGTAACGCGATAGAGGCTATAAAATGACTCCATCTATGTACATTTCAATAAGCCTAGTTAGTTAGTTAGTTAGTTAGTTCGTTATTGTTGTTTTAAGGGGCGGAACTACGAGGTCATCTGCCCCTTTTCAATAACCTTATGAGTACAAAACCAACATGGCGGCCACGCAAATTTTCAATAATTAAATTGGCTTTTCTCACGTCTTGATCATCCAAGCGCAATGAATCTTAAAACGGTAAATCGTTGCAAATCTTAATTTACTGGTGTATGATTTAACTCAATTTTGGGGGAAATTCAATATGGCAGTTGTGAAAAAAATTTAATAATCACGCTTTCATTTTTAGTTCTGTTCAAGTGATCCAAGTAGTAGTTTTTATAATGAACTACCATAACAATCTTCTTCTGCTGGTATATAATGTTTTATATGGCCTACATATAAAGCAATGGGACATACCAGCGATGAGAAATATTTCACCAGTTCTCAATATCTCCGAAACTAATGTACTACAGCAATCAAACATTAATTTTGTATGGTGATGGTCGTATTAAGTCCATATATTCAACTTTCAAGAACCTGAAAAACACCAACACAACATGGCGGCCATGCAATATTCAAATATTTAAAATTAATTGGTCGTATCATATTCAAGCGTTTGAATATAAGCTTCGTATATGAACCATTTTATTATTATTATTATTATTATTATTATTATTATTATTATTATTATTATTATTATTATCATAATTATGTAATGTCATTGAATTATGTAACTTACCTTTCGTAAATTATTTAAGCAATGCATTTGACTTTTCTTAAAATTAACAGCCGAGCCTCATTACGGAAAACTGCCATCTCGCGGAAGGAATCATAAACCGATACTGAAAGTTATATATTCCATATAGCATGTAATGTTTCATTGCAGTGGTGGTGGTTGTAATAATTGTAGTAAGAGACGAAAAATCGAGGTCTTAAGCCTCAATTCTCTAATGGGTGAAACGTAAACGATGGGAGTAGGCACATTCATTTCTGAAAAAGAAACACATTCTAATGATATTGTATTGAAACGGTCTTTCGGTAAGTTGATAAACCAGTACCATGAACTGGAACACAATAGTTTTGCATTCATGTAACGTAGGTAAGCCTCATTGTGTGTCTTTGAAAAAATATTCTCCAGTGATTACGGTGTGTTGGTGTGACTTATCTTGTGTAACGATGAAAAACAGAACAAGCACTAGTTCAGTAAGAAGACCATTTTGCTGTTTCAAAATATTTTTATGTGTCTCATCTGAAATCACTACAAAAATTTTAATATTGAGATTTGAGTTAGAAATTGTTGCTCAATACTTTATCACAATGTGCGTCGTGTATCCAAATCTATTTAGTCCATTATTATGGGAAATGCAATTAATAGGTGGGAGAGTTTTTAAATGGAAAAGACCGGTGTAAGATATGAAAATAGGCTATTTAATTCTTTATGGAACTACTTGTTTTACACGAGTCCCGTGTAGGGAATTAGTTGGATATCTTGCTTTAACACAATCATCAAAACACTTTTGATTAATTTGAATTCGTGCGAGTTTAATTATGTATTCTATCACAGTACACTGTGCAGACGGTACATAGAGATGTTAACACAATTCATGTGGGGGCTAATGACCACGATGTCCAAGGCCACTACAGCGAATTAACAACAACTGTGCAGGCAGCGATTCAAAGCAAACAGAAAGTCAACTGAAACCCACCGTCGCTACCGTGGATGTTTGAATACAAAATGATCGTTCATTGTGTAGTAGTCCACTACCGTGAATCCTCCCTCCCGTATCAAACTTTTCAACATCACCTAGGGTTATTGACTGACACCCCTGAGGTCCCGGGTTCCATCGCCGGTTCTGCCTAGAAATTAAATCTTTCACTTTAGGGGCATGGCACATATTGGTGATCAGATGTGATCAGTTGGGTGTCTGAGAACCTGTATTTATGTGATGACTGTGGTAGTGTATGTAACTGTATTAGGGACAGGGATGAGGTAGGTGCCCCGGGACTCGAAATATGGTACTATCCCGGCATTTGCTTGGAGGGAATGAAGGAAACACCCGGGAAAAGGCACACTCAGAATAGCTGCTGTCAGCACCGGGATTTGAACCTGCGATCTCCCGACTTTACTTTGTGAAAGATAACTTAGCACCAGTATAAACGCTCACTCGCTGCTTCGCATCGCTGTGCGTCGTGACAGTTGGCTACTGATTGTGGTCACTTTGTTTATTTTACCTGAACCAGGATGCTAAATTACACCAACATTTCGTACATTCGCAATCATCCTCTAAAGATCGGAGTACAGCGGATATTAAACGCCATTAAAAATTTCTAAGAATGTTTGTTAGCTTTGCGGGCCGAGGGGATAAAACGTCCTTGTCACTCCCATTTCCAAAATAAATCGCTACTTCCCTAGTTAGAAACATATACATCGTGAGGATATAAAAAATTACATCAAAGTACCTTTAGTCGCGTTTAATGTTAACTAGCAACCCGTCCCGGCTTCGCGCGGGAACAGTTATGAATGCATTACGTTAAAAGCACTTTATTTTCAATGTCAATGAACTACGACCTATATCCGTTTTACGTCTCGGCATGATGGGTTAAAATCACTGACTGGACTATTAATGATATCATGGAGATGCATGTGCAACGAATTCTTGTCAGACGCAATTTAAGAATGGCGAGATGCATGAAACACAAGTCCCCCTTCCATCCAATCTTAACTTGACTCTGTGTTTTAGGGAACGAAATGTTCACAGGGGAAATGAAGACAGGCCGAGTTGCACTTCCAGGAAAACTCCAAAAACAACCACTCTTCTCTGAAGTCTTAACTCAACACGACTCGACAGTTTGCTGCTGGCTGTATCTGGGGTAATAGGCTCGCCCGCTAGCTAGGTTGTAACTGGGGTGATAGGCTCGCCCTTAGCTAGCTCGTAAACTGTCGCCTCAGTAATTGAATGGAGATTGTTGTAGAAATGAAGACGTAAAAACACTTATAGTGGACGATGCATTGAAGATAGAGATATGCTGTCCCGGACTTTTTTGTGGAACTTTTCATGCTGAACATTTCTTACACTCATAGTATATAGATAGTTTTAAAGGTTTGCCCAGAGTAAGCTTATATAACGCACGGATGCCAGGTTTTTTTCGACTTTTTTAAAACTAAAATCGTTACTGCTTGGCTTCCTTTGATCATAAATGAATTATTTTCTACAGAAACCTCTCTCCAGATATCCTTTACAGAATGGTGAAAACCGCATTAAAATCCATCCAGTGGTTCTCGAGATTACCCGCCACATCCAAGAATCAGGGACTTAGTTTTATACTAAGTAGAGATGTGAAAAAAATCATGTCTCTAATATTGACGCTCATTGTCGTTAGGCAAAACTGAGAAGACACCATCATGGAAATGGTTCTCCGTCGTTTCCGACTTCTGCTTCAGACAAATTCTGGGATGGTACCTAAATTAAAAGTCATGGTCGCTTCCTACCCAATCCTACCTCAATTACACACACACTAGTGCAGACATCACAGTGACAGAGGTTATCAGACAAATTTTACACACAACCAAGTATATAGGGCTACATGACCACGATATCACTGAGGCCCTAAAGAATCAACAACAACAACAACAACAACAACAACAACAACAACAACAACAAAACTAATATTGACCATAAGTCACAATTCCCTAAATAACATACTTGAACACGGTGGAAACAGGAAAAACACCTGACCAGAATGCAAGGGATCTGGATTCAAGTCCCAAGGGCGGTCACATCAGGCTTTAAGAAATGTATAATTCTAACTCGTCGTTCGAGTTTGAACAGTCAGTAGGTTCCTAACTTTCCTGATTGTATACTTAAGTGTATATAAATCGTCCCTCTGTCTAATAATGGAGATTTTAAAAAATACACCGTATACTGCTGATGATATTTCATATATCAATCAGCAATCTCATAAGATAATTACGAATTATTAGTATTTTTCCATTCCATCCAAAGTTTCTGTTTTATTGCAAAAGGGTTCCTTTCTGTCCTCGGGCGGTTGGAAAAAGAAATTGGCGGGAAATGGAGATGAGGTTTCACGCAAACCACAAATAGCTGCGACAACCTCCTAGTGAGGAAGTGGCGAGATTGTGGTGGCAGTGCATAGCCAGCACAGACAAAGGAAGCGTTCGTAATTAGTATGCATTGCATTATGGCACGCGGGCTCCATAGTAGACATGTAATCAAAGTCATTTGTTTGGGAAATATGGACTTAACTTTCTGAAGCATGAAATGGAGTAATAAAAGGAAGCATGAGATTCTAGTGACATGGTGTCGTAATTAGTCAGTTAATTAGTCCAGCGTTGGTCTTTCTCAGATGCGGCTGTTCGAACCCAATGTAATCTTAACCGTCTATGCACTCATACTCCACACAGCTGATAATTGTTCAACCTAGGATGATGATGACGATAATTGTTGTTTTAAGAGGTATAACGTCTAGGTTATCGGCCCCATTCAACGTAGGAGGAGGGAAATTTGATCATAGTGGTATTTCGAAATAACATGTTGCACATTTCAATACGCTCGTGATTTAGTAGTGGTTAACATTGTAGGCTACCACCCCGGAGGTCCACGTTTGATTCTCGGCTCTGCCAAGAAATTTCATTTTGATTAGAGGTATTGGAAATGTATTGTTGACATGAAAGTCAACCAAACGATGTCCCTTTTTACGACATACATCAAGCAAGTGGGCTACATGAGTTTACTTAAGAACAACAATCCTCATGTTACTTATCAACAAATGTGATAAATATTCCACATATTTTTCAAGCAGTAAGCCTACAGTATACCAGGTGAATCAGCTGTCCCTAATAATATTGTTTTATGCAACCCAACTAACGTGTGTTGTCAGGAAGGTCGATATTTCTCTGCTTGTATCCCGTATGGTACTCCCGCAAATGATACTGAACTCTTATTATTTTTCCCTCGATGTGACTACAGACTAATACGAGGGAAAAATAATAGAGTTCAGTATTGTTTGCAGGTTATGCGTGCAGTGCATTTGTACCATAAGAGTTTGAAGGCTGCGAAATATCGACCTTCCTGACAACACGCGCTAGTTGGGCTGCATAGAACAATATTATAAGGGGCAGCTGACTCACCCGGTATTTATGCCTGCGTGAATCACCTGAGAACAATTAAAGTTTTTAAAATACGCTTCAGTATTTAATTCGAATAACCTATTTTCTCGTGTTGAAAAGAATAAAATGTGGCATGTAAGGAGCAGAGTTCATATAACGTAGAAATGAAAAATTGTCTCTCAAAGTTGACTCCTTACCCCCCACCAGTAGAAAAACTGTGACATGGTGTTTGCAACGTTTTGTGTTCCATGCAATCTCCGGTAGGTTCGTCGATATAATGAGAGAATATGATGGATTGTGTGCAAGTTCTGCGGCAAAGAGACCGGGTCCCACTCTAGCGAAATCCACAACGAAATGGAGGTGTCAACGTTTGGTCGTCAGTTTGATTTATGTTTGTTTATAATTTGCTGACTCTTATCGCAACATTCACCTTTCAATAGTGCTACACCTGACATTGTATCTGAATAACCTCATGAATATAACCTTGAAAGTTCATCCACTAAACTGCCGAAATGTGTACTGAAAATGAAAATCCACAGCCTGCTTCCAGTCGACCGACCGGGTCAGGGAATGGAGTGAATGAAACCCATCTAGCGGCGAGGATATGAACTGTGCCAGCTGCCGAAGCCTGTCGCACTCCCCTGGGGCAATGATTAAATGAATGACAGATGAAATGAAATGAAATGTTGCTGGAATGAAGTTATGACAGGGAAAACCGGAGTACCCGGAGAAAAACCTGTCTGCCTCCGCTTTGTCCAGCACAAATCTCACATGGAGTGACCGGGATTTGAACCACGGACCCAGCGATGAGAGGCCGGCGTGCTGCCGCCTAAGCCACGGAGGCTTCCGAAATGTGTACTAAAATCAACAAATATAAGCTACGCATTATAAAATTATATTCAAATTCTTCATTTGCAGCAAAAACCCAGTTCTGATGACTATACTGTGTAGACACAATTATTGGTAAATTATACATTGCAGTATGTAAGGGCACCGATGTAAAAGTCCTTTTAGAGGGGAGAAGGATTGCGCAGTGTATGTTATCACCGTCTTTCTCTCAATCCTGGCCCCACTCCAAGTACCTACAATAATAAAGACACCGAATAACACAGGTTATCAGATGAATTCTGCATGCACCCAACTGCATGGGTCTAGCGACTTGTATGACTCATGCCCCTCAATGAACCAACAACAACAATAAAGAGTTTCTGCTTTAATTTTGATAACGACTGCAGGCAACCAGCTACGAACTTGTTTATGTGTGACAATACCACACCGATTACATCATGGCATAGCTAATCTTCATCGTAGCAAAGAGGAGGAAAGAGAATAAAGTTAATAAATCAAGTTAATTAAAGTTATAACATAAGTTTAAAATATTTAACTTAAACGGAGAAAATATTTTTAAAAGGCCACGTGAAAACTTCTAAATATGCATTTATATTCTACAGTGAGATTCTTTTACTGGAGCGGGGCCAGCGGCCGACTGCCGGGCGCGCGCGCCTTCCGCCAGCCAACCGAGCTGGGGCCGCGGATAGCGCGCAGGCGAGAAAACCAGGGTCATTAAAGTCATTAAGTCACTAAACTTTCATCAACGAGGGTGTGTAGTGTCAGCGCACAGCTAAGACGGTAACATAAACAACAGCTGCAATGATTAATTAAAGAAGCACAGATGTTTTTTTTAATTTCTTGTGAATCTGGATGACCTCACGTCACCAGTTAAAGGTTATAACTTATATTTTCACAGAAGATACAAAAAATGTTCTCCTTCAGCTGACAGACAGTAACTTTGGAAGTTACATCGTTACATTATGTAGCTACTCTTGCACCCTCCCCCCTGCGTTTTTACTGTGATTGATCGAAGCATGGACCTAAGTCCGTTTGATGTTCAATTGTGGGTTAATTTAAAATACAAAGTGTACAGATCAATTACACGTACTCTAGTGGAGCTGGAGAACAATATACAGCAGCAGATATCCCTCACAAACGAAGGGAATCACAACGTGTAAACGCTAATTTAATTACATGGTACAACGCCTGTCTGTCAGCCGAAGGAGAACACTCTCAGCATCTCCTGTGGATAGGTGAGTTCTTTAATCATGATTTGCTGGTAAATTTACCATTAATTAATGTACTTTGTTACGGTTTCAACCTGCGCGCAATCCGCGGTGCGAGCTCGGTTGGCTGGCGGAAGGGGCGCGCACCCGGCAGCTGGTCGCCGACCCCGCTCCAGCAAATGAATCACCCTGTATATGGAATATTGGCAGAAATAGTCAAAATTGTCCAAGGAATTCTACGTTTTTCAAATGTACAAAACACGACCTACAAAGACATCTCATAATTTGTTAAATATGCACATTGAATAGAATAATAAGCATTTGCACAAGCTTTCCTAGAAATAATATCGTTCATCCATAAGGAATAAGTTACTGTATATCGGTTTCAACCTCGGCTCAAGAGTGATGTAATCTTAGTGCCACACTGAACGTGAGAAGCCATCAAACTATGGCAATTCGGGTGCCATCACCTCCTCTTTTACATTAATCAGGAGTTCCATGCACTGCCATTGGATTGCGCTCTGCGATGCGGGAGGGAGAGGGTACTCCCGAAACGGTCTTCTTTTGTAAGTTGGACGTGATATTGTATTTTCCTTATGTAATCAGCTTTCAAGTCCCGAATGATACGTACCAGAAAGTAATACTACGGGTCATCGGGTTTGCGCTGTCTTAGGAGCTCTCCTCTGAAGTTCTGTGTATATTTTAGGTAAAATTACTCGACTTCATTTTTTGGTCAAATGTTAAATACAGGAAACTAGCCACAAAAGCACAGATAAATACTGTATATCATAAGGTAATGGGCGAATATTAGCAAGGTTTGGGTCAAAAATACCCTCAAACTATCTAGTCTATTCCATTTAAATTAAATTGATGATTTCATGACGGCTGATTTACAGCTGTTGCCTGTCCAAATCCTCGCTGTGAAAGTAATGACCAGCTTCATTTTGGTGAGCTAATGGCGGTGCCACATATAAAATTCTCGGTATGAAAATGGCGAACCACTGAATACAGCAGCACAAGTAGGCTGCGCAGACTGTACTAGTATTTTATGATTTTAACAACACACGAGAAGTTTTGACAACTCGCCGCCAATGCCGAGACAGACAGAGAGTTTTAATTTAGACCATTCTTCCATTCATTCCATTCATAATTTTAGGAAGACGATACCAGTTCATGTTTTTTTTTTTTTTTTTTTGAAAGTTAGACATGAAATTACCGAACACTTCTGCAGACTTAGATCATAAGGTATCGTAAGTAGGCTACATCCTACAGATGTTGCAACTCAGAACGCCTTTTGTGAATAAACTCCACCATATCTCCTTACGTTCACCCTCAGCATCGAAAGGTGATGTCAACAGACAAAATACATTCATTGGAGTATAGACCTCGTGCGAATGAACGTTGCTGCGCTCTGGCGGCAGGCCGCTCAAATATTCTGCAGGGCTTGTGTGTGAGTGGAGCAACGTGATTAGATCAAGTTGAGGAAAGATTTCAAGTTCAAGATGGTATTAGTTCTACAGAGAGTAGAGTAAATCGTTCTGTGGTTGAATGTAACTACACATACAGAAATATCTACCTGGAACGTAATTCTTCGTATTCAGAAACAAAAAACAGTACATTCGTAGAAGGAACGCTTCCTTAATTGTTGTATTTGTAGTCGGCATTTTTTTATAAATAGAACGCCGACAAGAGGTCTTGACAGATCCAGGCACTGTCTTAAAAGAAGCCAAACTAATCAGATCGGCGTGAACGAGGGGATGGTAGCAGATTAACTCCGCGAAGAGAGGTCGAAATGAAAGATGACAGAGAGTATCCCAGCACAAGTGGAAGTATTGCCATGCTCACCTGGGGTCTCGTGGTCACCAACCCACGTCGTACTATTTGTGAGCCGCTGGGGAAGATTCACTGTTTCCTGAAAATGAGGGATGTGAAGGAAGTGTGTTTAAATATGGATTATTATGTAACGCGATTATATCGACAGATATCATGATCATAAATAGTGATAAGACTGAGGTGAGCTAGATGTTACCACCACAGTTAACATTGCACGTATTGTCATCAATCAAAACATGAATGAGGGCACCCAATCTACATAAGAGTGAGACAGTCCTGATCTAGCAATATTCCGTCCAAGTTACAGTAGCATCAAGGTTGTTATTTAAGAAATCCAGCTCCCCTACGCAGTATTCGTGCAATAATCAACTCTTTAAGGTCCCTACTCATTATTTGTGCCCATGTGCTTGCGTGTGTGTAGAAATTTTATAAAAGCCTATGCCACTAGGAATCATCCCGGCATTTTCCTGGGGAAACCAAGAAAGACAACTTGGCCTATAGGATACCTGAGGTGGGAATTGGGCCATCCTCCTCTCAGCTTTATTCTTTATTTTATTATTGCAGTCAAACGGACATACATGTAGCATCACAAGTCTGAGTGTCAAGGGCGCCTGCAGAGGGGGGGGGGGGGGTGAGGGAGGGGGCAGGGAGGTTGGCCATGCCCCTCCCCCCTGGAATATTAAGAAGGAATATGATATGAAAATCATACTGAAAACAAACTTTTTTTTTTTTGGAAAAGTGCTTACAGTATTCTAATAAATTTTGTGCTAACCTTCCGTCGGGCGCATTAAGCCTGTCTGGCACACCTCAGAACTCTGAATTTTAAAACATTACAATATTTGCTAAAGAACAGTTTTCCTACAATAGTAAATACACTCATTCGTTCTCTACATATTACGTAATGGTGCACGATCAGGCGCAGTCTGCCTGGCAGATCACTTTTGCAACAACAGAAAATGTGTAGGAGGGTCATTGTCAAACTGGCCGATATGGACTTGAATGTCATGTGGAAAGAGGTAATTACTGAACGGTGGAAGTAGCTTCGCCCCCACAAACGACGAATATGAGATAAGAATTAACTCGTGTGCCTGTCAGATAAGTTCAACCCACCGAAAGGTTAAAATCATCCTACATATCTCAGTTATGCAATGGCGCTGGTGTGCTTTATATTAGACACTTGAGTAAAATTACAAAGGAATATTGTAATTTATATGCGCGAACATTTCATTCGTGTGTATTGTGTTTACTATGAACGGTCGCCTAAACTCTGTCTGTGTGCATATACTGTAGTATTATTTATTTATTTCGTGCGTATGATCTACGCATGGATTTATATTTCATGAAAATGTAAGTACAGTAATGTAATCCTATCTTATTATATATAATCCAAAAACGAGGTACTGACTCATTAATCATCGCATCTTTGTAACCACAAGAGCTATGAAACTGAAATTGTGCATGTTGATTACTCTCAGTTTGTAGGTGCTCACTAAGAAATGTTCTTAGATTATTCAAGCTTTAAGTGGGTCTGTTCGGCCATTTGGCTCTCATGCATGGGTTAATATAGTCAAAATAGAAGTTGTACAAAGACTGGACATAGCACATTTTACGCCTCTCGGCTTGGCACGTGGAACAATGTTTGGAAAGTCCCAGAGGGACCCCGAAACCACATTCTAAGGCCCGAAAACCAGCCCGTTACGAGACAGGTCTATTTCCAAATTACTATCTTCGCTCTGGCAAACAGATTATCAAATGGCCAAACGAAACCATGGCAATAGTAGATCAACTTTCCATTTCTATGTGTAAAAGCGCGAGAAGCGTCTGCTGACAACATCGTATAATTCTGCTGCTTCCCTCTTCGGCTCGGCTCGTTGTCCCAGCTTACCAACTGATTACCAACAACTGCTATGGGTTTTCTGTCCTGTTCGGGCACATCCAGATCGACTCGTTGATTGATTCTTTTGCTACGTTTCTCTTCTTTCTCTCGGGTCGGATAAGTTCAATTCGTGTTTTGCGCTTGTTAGCGATCGTCTTTCAAGATGAGTTGTGGTTAGGCTGCTGACCCACTGTATTCTATGTGCAGTAAATTAGCAAGTGCCAACATACGAAATTGTGTTGTTTAAGCATATTTTGTAAGTTCTAGGTTCAAACTGGATTTTCTAGATGACATACAACACTAAGCAACTATTACAGCAGGCCTAACTACCTACCGTTGTTAGATACAGTGTCAACTCAACGCCCGACACTGGATCCTTGTTAGACACTCAATGTAGGCTACACAACATGACCTGATAGCTAAAAGCCTCCTTGATCATCAAATCCAAAAGTTGTCTCAGAAATGTGTTATGTCAGCACACTGTTGGACACCGCGGACTAGGCCTAATACTCAACTGCTTCATTAGCAATGGCCTCGTTGCGTAATGGTTAGCATTCCCGGATCTGAAAAGAAATTCAATTCTGGTCTGATGGCAAAACTGAGAAGAGGCTGGTTCAATTCCCACCTCAGCCATCCTGGAAGTGGTTTTCCGTGGTTCCCCACTTCTGCTCCAGGCAAATGCCGGGATAGTTCCTAACTTATGGCCACGGTCCCTTCTTCCCAATCCTCATCTGAATTACAAATACGCACACTAATACAGGCATCACAATCACAATAACACAGGATATCCGACAAATTCCACATACAGCCAAGTACACTGCGTTACATGACCACGATGTCGCAAAGCTCGTAACGAATCGACAACAAAAACAAATAACAACTCATTAATAATAGTAAACTGACTTCGTTAAAAAGCAGTACGGATTCAGATTAAAAGGGGACTGGATCTGGCGCTAAGATGAATGTTTAGGGTATTATCAGCATTCTGTAATCTGCCAATTTATTGTGTTTATTTTGAATAGGGGAGAGATATGCAAATGAAATCTTTATTCCTGATTTTTTTAATTTTAAATTTTATTAGCAACATTTCTAATGAATGAATTTATTCATTTTTAATTCACAAATTTACACACTCCTCGGTCTTCAATGTACGACATTTTGCTTCAATTTAGTAGCCTAGTGGCGAACCACCGCACTCCTCACCTTGGGTTTTGTGGGGTTCTACCCATATGACCAACTGTTCGGATCCTAGCTCTGTGAACTTGCGGGCTGAGGTGAAATGGCAGGCGGGGAGAGAAAGGCCTGTCAACAGCCGCTGTGTTATCTGGAATTCATGTCTATTCCAATACAGCTAGCATAGGGCCGTTGCTCTAACCACTGTGGTGTTGCGAATTTGTGAGTGAGTCATCGACCAATCTATTTGGTTCTGTTACTACGCACGGACCGGGAACCCTCATCACTCGTCGCCATCACTCCTCATAGTCCGCGATCCACATTCCTCTCAGGTTCACGGAGCTTGGACCCGAGCAGAACATCAGCAGGCCTACATTTTGCGGATCCGACCAGCCTCTGGGCTGATTACCTAACGGACAGACAGAGCTTCCAATTTGTAGCGACAATGGTTTAAACGAGCCTCTTTGGTATTTTGTTGCTTCACTTTTAGGAGCTTCCAACATTCTGGTCGTCAGTCCCTTGTACTAGTGGGCATACTTGTAACTGGTACCTGGATTCGGAAGGAGGTAGCCGTGGCCTTCAGTGAGATACCATCTGCACTCGATCTAACCCTCAGACCAAACTTTTCCAAATCTTTGGCACGGGCCCTCAAACAAAATATTTAATTTGTATCCCTAGACCTCGAATAAGTTACCATACATGAAGAATTTCGCCAAAGGCTTATCATTTTAGTCGCAGGCTATACAACGTCCGCATAAGTAGTTCCTAGATTCTAGTAACGTCCCTGATTAACATCTATTTATTATCCCCCTTGTAAGATACTGAGTGAGGTTATTGTTATTGACATGGGGGGGGGGGGGGCAAGGAGGTGCCGTGTCACCCCACCCCCGTGGGATCCCGAGAATATTTCGATTGTCACACCAGTTTATTTCATAAATATAAGTTACTGATAGTTAACTGATTTAGATGAAGAGATAATTCCCCAGTTTTATTTAACTTAGTAGTTTGGGATTATTTGAAAATATCTCCAGTTATTTAGAAAATCAGTGATCTGGATTAACATTAATATTTTAATGAAACTTTTTTTTGTCGATACATGGTGATACAACTACTTTTTACCCGTTAAGAAATGAACATTAAGACGATGATTCACAAAGAAAAGTGAACTTCTATGGACAAAAACTATTCCTCCCATTCATGCCATAAAGATAATGTATCCAACGGTTTCAAACCGGCCAAATAATGAATATCAATAAGCAAGTAAGAAATGAAACGAAAATTGCGAAGGGGGGGGGGGGGTGTACGACACAGCATCACCTGTTGACAGGTAGGTAATGAAATGAAAAATATTAATTCCCCCCCCCCTCCCGGAAAAAATCCTGCGGGCACCCATGCTGAGTGTATTTTTTCTAACCCTCAGACCCTCTCGTTTACAATATTCCACGGCAACGTTCTTAGGCTTTTTCCGGTTGTTGCAGGAAGGAAGACTTCAAATAATCTCTCTCGTAATGTGTTTAAAACATTTTTAAACCTACAAAGGATTACATTTTGAAAGACATGGTTTATGTCCATTCTCAGGGGATTGAGATTTCCTATTGCAATTAATCTGTTAAATAAATATTTTTTAAAATGGGAAAGAGAAAAGTAAAGTTGTACGTTGATAATCATCATCATTGTACAGTTCCAGTTCCCTGGGTACTGTTTATGAGCCTCTTCCACTTCAACCTGTCCATATACAACTTGTCATGGGGAACATCATCCACTGTCCATCCTCTGGTCGCTAGATCAACCTTCATCATGTCCATCCATCGGGTTCTAGGTCTTCCTATAAGTCTTTTTCCATCCACCTGTCTTTCCAAATTTATTCTGGCTGATCTTGTAGGCTCCATCCTCATCACATGCCCGTACCACCGTAGTCTAGATGAGCTGACTCAGTCTAATAGGGATGTCTTTATTCCAGCTTGTTTCCTCACCTCCTCGTTCTTTAACTCGTCCCTCTTGGTCTTCTGGATGGTGGATCTAAGAAATTTCATCTGTGATGCTTGCAGTCTTGATGCATCTATTTTTGTAAGGGTGCATGTTTCAATACCATAGGTTAATATTGGTATAAAGTAGCTGTAAAATATATTCTCGTAAATCAGAACTCATGCCAAGGTAAGAGCTGTAAAGCAATGGGGCCGTGACAAAACCACACTACATGGTTATTAAAGAGAATCTAGTAACCAAGTGACAAAACCACACTGCATGGTTATTAAAGAGAATCTAGTAACCAAGTGGGTCAGATTCAAGATAAAGTAAATCATGTACTCACTTCAAGGCTACTTGATGTTTTGACACGTATTTATGGTATTTTCTCTTTCTGACTGAAGAGTTTGTGCCAGTGTCTTAATGGTTGATGATGATGATGATAATAATTGTTGTTTTAAGGGGCCTAATATCAAGGTTATCAGCCCCTAATGGATTTGGTGATCGTGAAGATGATAATGAAAATGTAAACTATAACTAAAACTAACTACTAACTTATATACTAGAAGAAGAAATGGAAACAAAAGGAGAATAAGGCAAATAAAGGACAGGAGGAAAAGAAATGACCTCAACCTTCGAAGAATGCGGATTGAGGGACTTGGAAGGAAGGAGAGCCACAAAAGGCAGGTAGGAAAGTGAAAGAGGAGAGGGTCCGCCCCAGAGGCAATGGAAAAAAGGGGGGAAACCCGGACCCAGCTCAGGAATCCCTCGGGGTCGCCAACACCCGAACTCACCAGCCGTGAGCCCCTGAGGGTGTAGCAATATCAAGGGTGCACCAGAAGTGGTGGGGCTACATACACCCTGCCTCCTTGAGGGCCTTGAGAAGAAGGCAGGAGATAATATGAAAAGAAAAAGAAGACTGACCCCTCGCAGAAGGAGAGTATCAGAAAAGATGAGACAAGGGCCAATTAAGGCGGGAAAGGAAGGGACTCCCTAGGCCTCGGATACCCTAATACCGTCGGGGTCGGAAGAGACCAAGAGTTGACCAAGTGAGGTCGACAGGAAATAAGACGGAGAGGAGGCCAACACAAGTAAGTGGAAGCAATGCCAGACTCAGCTGGGGCCCCGTGGTCGCCAACCCACGTCCCACTAGAAGTGAGCCCCTGGGGGGTGACTTAATGGCATCTGTATCCATGTCACGAAAGGAACCTATGGTCGGTGTTATTGGGATAACTGTGTCAGTAGGAAGGAAATAAGTTTGTAGTTTTACAAAACCGTTAATCTAGCGATCAAAAACTACGGGACCTCATTTTCACATGGGATCCAAACCAGCGGATGTGACATTTCACCTCAAAAATCCCACATACAGTACATTAACCGACAATCGAACCCGGTCCAGGAGGCAAGCAGCTTCACCACCACGCCTCTTACCGTAGCACCTGCGTAATATTAATTATTAGGGCTTTGGGATTGGAGAAGGTGCCCTGAGATTTGAAATAAGGTATTATTATCATTATCATTGCGTTTGCCGTACCACACTACACTCCGGATGACTGCTGTCAGCACCGTGATTTGAACCTTGGATCTGTAAACGATCAGTTACCCAGCTAAGTCGTAGTGCTCTCAACTACGATAGTGGTTCTAGCGGAATAAGTTTCTAAGTTAATAGTCTTGTGGAAACAATAGCAAGTATCATGTTTCTTCATTCATTTCTTTTTTTTGGGGGGGGGGACATCGTGGTCATGTAGCCCCGTGTACTTGGGTCTGTGTAGAATTTGCCTGATAATCCGTGTCACTAGTGTGTGTATTTGTAATTGAGATAGGATTTGGGTAGAAAGCGGCCGAGGCCTCAAGTTAGGTACTGCCCCCGTAAATTGAATTATACTGAGACCACGGTGGCTGTATTGGCATATGTGAATAAAGTTATGGCCGTCATAGTTGTGACGTGTATATTCATGACGTAGGCACGGATGACGCAGACTTCATGCAAGTAGGCTGGTTGAGCTGAGATTCTTGGTGACGTCATGATTTTGTTCGAGAAGGATCTGAGATTTACGACGCAGTCGCAGGGAAGCAAGGAATTGTGCTGAGGAAGAAGTTACGCTATTGGAGGAGAGGCTCGAACCAATGAATGATAGTTTGGAGGGAGACGGAGATTACTGAAACTACCATATTTAATTATTTTTGGCATGCAGAATTGTGGAAATCTATTTTCAGTTATGGCATTGATTTGGAATTTTGAAGAAATTAATTATGAGTTTTTGAAATTTGAAAATCCGTCAAGTATAGCCAAAGTTAGAACTTCTAGCAATGACGGAGGAACAAGCTATGGTAGGGATGGATACGCCCCTTAAGAAGTTGATAAAAGGCCTTGCACAGCAGAGAGGAAGCTCATGGCTCATTTTTCTGATTCTCACATTGTCAGACTTCGAGTTCTTAATTCCGATAGAACAAGTATATATTAGTGAAGCAAGTCGTCATTAGCACGTGTGGTAGAGCCCACAGCATCGAACAAGCACTGAGCGTGCAGCAGTGCAATTTTACGGTTACTGAAACTAGGCGAAGTTGGAGCGCACACATAAACGAGTCTACAAGATTATCTATCAAGAGTTAGCTACTGCATTTATGCTAATTCAATTGTGCATTACAATATTGAGGCGTGTACGAAAGTTGAACATTTTCACTATTATACTTTGGAAGATATTCGCATTTTAAGACTGCAGACAAAAGTGATTTTCTCGACACCTGAGAAGCACTTTTATATTACCACATTCTACGCTACGGCTGACACATGTATTGCAACCGTGATACTGAAGATTACATTTGGTGATACAACGCTACATTCTACAATGGCAGTACTTTCGACTATTATTATAACGGAAGTGGAGATGGAAGACTAAAACTTTAATGCAATTGGGACATATATCAATGGAGTGAAATAGCAACATGGAGCTTCATTAATCGTCATTCTACAGAAGCGAGCATGTAGTGAACATCCAACTACACTCATGCATCGTAATCCATCGCTGAATTACACCAAATGGCAGTGGAAATATCTTCATACTCCACAATTATGAACATTTCTGCGGAAATAATTGCAATAAACTTCATGGCGAATTTCTACCAGAACTTCAGGGAACTTTCAAAAGAGGCCAGGGTGGACCCGGCTCACACAGAAGAGTTTTGCCAGAAGGATGTCTATCGTCTACACGGAGCAGTGCGATTTCCGGAGGAAGCAGTTCTATTCTCCGAGGGCGCAGGTTCCAGGTTCAAGGTTGGAGCACATCTTTACGGTGGTGAAATGGAACCAACAGCAGTCTTCTTTGGAAATTTTCCTCTAGAACTTCAATCAACAGATAAGGTAGTCGTGAACGTTTCTTGATTTATTTGAGCCATTTAGCGATATCTGAGCAACCATTTTTCCCATATTTTTTGTCCCATATATTTTGCCCCATATTCTTGCTTGATATTTCTGTACTCTGTACACTTTGCTGATTTATGCCTTTTTCTACGATTTATTGAGACATTATTATGTCATTGGCATATTTATATAATTTTGGATCAGTTGAGACTGATATTATGTATTCTTTCAGTAATTTGCATATTTTTGTAGTCACGATTTGACTGTAAAGTTAACGATTTTCTATGGCAAATTTGAATTCAGACAGCGTGTCATTTTATTAAAGTAATTCTATTCAGTAAATTACTTTGACCAATTTTCTGTCATCCTCAAGAAAGAAGAATGATTAAAAGATTTTAGAGCGTTAAAATCTACTACTTTATCGACGATCTTAGAAATATTAGTCGTTTTATGAACATGATTGCAACATCGACATTTATCGTCAATTCTGAAATACCATTGCATTATAGACAATTTTATGAAATATGAACTTTGATTACGATTTATTGAGTACACTATAGTAATGAACATTTGATAGGAGTTTTTCTCAATTCTAGACTGGAACAATAATGTTTGCAGTCCACAGTCTAATTGTATTCTATTCGACTATTTATGCAGTTTAGATGAACTTTGATTGAAGATAGTATTTTTATACTGCGATACTTTGATGATATTAATCTCAATTTTGATAGACCAGGGAGGCGTGTCTAATCGTATTTGCTATTAAATTTATTTGTGACTGGCAAATTTTTACTTCATATCGCTTCATGAATGAAACCCACGAAGGTTAAATATAATAACAGTTTTTGATACAATTGATGACTATAAGAATTTTTAAAGAGGAACTATGGATGTATAATCGTTAGTTCAGTGGATGTGTAAAAGTCGCTGATGAATAATGCCCTGTAATAAGTGAAGGAGGTTCCCACAGTAATACTGATGAAGATGATGAATTTATAAGTGGAGGATTTTTGTGTGTATAGTGGAAGATTTTGATGCCATATATAATGAGATATATGATGAATTATGGGCCAATTTTGGTGCAATTTTGTGCGTTTTGAGCGAGGTATTTTTCCGCTGAGTGTATTGTTCAGGTCCATTGAAAATTATGCATGTGAAGTGACTGTTAAAATTAACAAGAGTGTTTAAATAATTTGAGATAACGATTTTGAATGGAGGTTACCGTCACAAATAATAATAATTATTAAATCTTATTAAACCTGAATCTAAAATTTAAATATAACTAACCTTCATTGGTCGATTATATCACCACGATTTAAGTAATTATCAACCGGATAAACGTGTGGTTTAATGTATTTCTAATATAAATAATATAAATAATGTAAATAACTATGTAAATATCTTTAATAATAATTTGAAACGAACGGGATTAATAGAGGCGTGTATAAATTTTTCAATTGTCGTTTGACAATGTTATGAACAATTTAAAATGTTATAAATAATTAATGAACATTTTGTTATAAACATTAAGCGTTTTCGTTATTATACTCTAAACAACGCTAGTTAAACAATTGGAATATACAATTAAACAAGATTTGGGATTATTAGAGTAATCCATTGATATTTGAACGGAGCATTTAAAAGATTTGCGTGATAATATTTGAGTTGAGATGTGAACATTTAAAGTGTTTTGAAAAGGAGCTAGGCTCTGAGGTAACTAGCATATGCTAACATTGGTTGGACAGGTGTGTCCATTTGACGAAGCAAGCATGCGACACGGTGCAGGGTGTATTACAGGTGGCCAGATAACTGAATGGTAGAGGCCAAGGTCATCTACATAGCAGCCTTGCGGTTATAAATAAAATGTGAAGTTCATGAACAAGGAAACAAATGCTTTATGTCTCGTCCCAGCTCCCTTATCCATTCCAAAGCGCATTGTTATTATTATTACGTTCTTTTGAGCTAGAGAAAGCTGAATTTTTGTATGTGAAGTCTACAAGTCCTACAGGAGGACATGGTTGCATTGACAATGGCTTCTGATTGCCACGTATATTTTGTTGTTAAATTTTGTTAAATTATTTTTCTTTATGTGAAATAAATTATTGTGCAGTTTAAATTTTCTTGTTTCCGACTTGGTTCATTTTAAATATCGTGGTGGAGGTTATTGTGAGGGCATACTATTAAGTGATCCAGTTGAAAACCCAGACCCGAGATTAAATTGAATAGGTAAGTAAAAGGTAAGTATGAACCCCCGTATATTTTGGTGTGTTCCACAATAATTTCATGTTCACTACTGTGCTCTAATCTCGGTAGTATTTGTCAGTGCCATTTTCATTGATGTAGCTGTGCCGGTGCGATTGATTATTGGCAATCCGATTGAGGGGGCGGATATCTGACAGCCTACTATCCGGATTATCGGGGACAGTACCATCCAGGAATTTGCCTGAAGTAGAAGTGGGAAACTACGGAAAACCACTTCCAGGATGGCTGAGGTAGGAATCGAAATCACTTCTTTTCAATTTTGTCTCAGGAGGCTGAGACCAGAATTGAATTTCTTGGCAGAGCCAGGAATTGAACCCGGGCATCCGCGGTGATAGCCAAGACTGTTAGCTACTAGGCAACAAGGCGGACTTGACTTTAATATAGACTCACTGCATTTAAAATAAGCAGGCTTGCAGTTTCACGTGGCGTTAAATCTCATGAGTTGGCTTTGCTTTGCTTCCTTCCTTTCTAAACACTGGACGTGATATATTTTTCAATCATTGCCGGGGATTTGAATCCAACCCAACTTGGTGGGACGCCTGCAGACGCCAGAGCATGAGACTATGGAACTGAGCGATGCGCTTGCCTGCAGATTCGAGTCCGGTCTTTGCCATGGGTGATTGTACTGTCTTAATTTCTGCGTCCAGTTTATCATTCATAGCTCATGAATTTGTTTTGTGATATGTTAACATAGAGTATCGCAACACATTATCTAATATGAATACAAATGATCTGTGAGCAATATGATTTTTAAAAAGCCTCCGGCTGGCTGCATGGTTGATAGGACTGTTGTTCTTTTTTTTAGAGTGCCATATCCCCTCCAGGGACTTAGGCGACCTGAATTAGAGCCCTTGACTTCGTCAGAGGATCACTAACCAGGCATCCCGAGCCGGAGTTTGCGTGTGGCAGGGTGGCCAGTTCCTTTCCACTCCTACTCCTGCCATAGCATCCGGCAGGTTCCCATTTTGCATCACGAGGCTGGGAGACCCCGTACCAGACCAGACCAAAATTTTAAATTCTTGGCAGAGCCGGGGATCGAACCCAGTACCTCGGGGGTGTCAGCCAACCATGCTAGCCACTGCGCCACGAGGTGGTCTACTGTTGTTCTAGTCACTGTCAATTAATTTGCAACATCGAGGTCATTTAGCCCTGAGTACTTGGGTGTGTGTAGGATTTTTTCCAATAACCTGTGTGACTGTGATGTGTGTAGTAGTATGTGTATGTTTTTAAATTAAGACTGGAGTTGGGAAGGAAGTGGTCGTGGCCTCCACTTAGGAACCATCCTGGGAATAAGAAACCATGGAGAACCCCTTCTAAGATGACTGTGGCGGGAATCTCAATTCAGCTTTATGAGATCGAGTGTACCTCGTTCCAGTCCTCAGACGAGAAATTAATTTCTTGGCAGAGCAGGGTACCGAATGCGGACCTCCAGTTTCAGCCAAGAATACTAGCCATTGCTCCACAAAATGGTCTGGTCAATGAGACTTAAAGAGGACAATATGTACGTAAAATTAAAAAAAAAAAAAAAAAACTTGGGTAGGAGCAAGCTGCTAGGTGACAAATTTATCACTTCCAAAATTATACATAAGCTATATTTTATATTTTATTGTCCCTTCGGGGCAACATTCCGGCAACCCGACGTCTCTAAAGGCTTTAGTAGTTAAAAGGGATGTAAAGCCATTAACATTTATCATAATTAAACAGAACATTAACTACCGACAGTAGTGGCTACGCTGGCTAAAGCTCAGCATTAGGTCATGGGGCCAAGCTCTCTGCTGACTCGGTAGACGCGTGGGTTCGAGCCCCACCGTCGGCCGTCCTTGAAATGGTTTTCCGTGGTTTCCCATTTTCAACACCAGGCAAATGCTGGGACGGTACCTTCTGACAGGCCACGGCCGCTTCCTTCCACATCCTTGCCCAGTTTCATTCACCATCATTCATTTCATCTCTCATTAACTCCTCTCATGAGGTTGGCTTCAGGAAGGGCATCCGGCCGTAAAAATCATCGCCACAAAGACTTCCATCGCATCTCATCCCCGACCCCGTTGGAAAAAGGGAATAATAAGGGGTAGACATACAAACAGAACGTTAACCGGGTTAGAACAAACAACATCAAAATCTTCCGCAGATCTATTTTTCCTGTATACAAAGAACCCATCAAAAACAAAACGTCCGATTTTAACTACGCGTCTTTTATGTTTTGCTGTTGAATACGGGTTAGCCAACATAACTGCAGGTTGACCACCATACCGTATTGAAATCGATTTCAATACGAACTGAATCTGTCCATGTAAAAGGGCATCATACTGAATCGTTTCGGATAAGTAAGGGAAGTCACGGGGTAGACAATGCGAGGCTATTGCAGGGCCCCATCATAAGCGATCGTGCAAAGTTTATGAAGCTACTTTAACTATCAGCATGACATTGGTCATATTAGTTGCGGTATTCTTGCATGTTTGCCTAACATCGGCCCTGTACTCTATCTACTCTACCCAGCAGAGCCCGAAACATGTGCCCAGTTCAGTGACATTATGCAAGGGTTTTGACCGGAGCAACTGCGCTGATGGGCAGTGGCGGTTACCTGGAATGGAGTCGGTCCATCGTGAGAATATCAAGCCCAAGATAAGAATCATAAATGATATATTGTTCTTCATATGTATAACCTTTATAGTACTGTACATATCTCAAATCGAGAGGAAGAGGGGTTATGTGCGGCGATGGCCCATGCCGCCACTTGACTGGTCCAGTTGCTTGAGAAAGAGAATCAAGCAGAGAGAAGACAGAATTGGAACTGGACGAAGTGCGCAGTAAAGAGTTCTAACGGCCTGATCATTCTAATCAGCATGTGTTAAAAACCAAATTACTCAGCAACTTTCTCTACCCGCCATGTCTTGCTCCCTCCCTGGCTTTGCTATCCTGTGTCTGCTTCACGCTCCGACGTGCTGTGCTGTGCTGTGCTGAATCTGCTGTAGTCACATCCGTTCGGACAGTGTGCCATTTGACCCACAACTAAACAGAGCGTACTGAAGATGTGAACCTGATAAACCATGCTGTACCTCTCCACACAGTACAGTCATTGCTAACAACACTCAAGACTGTGCACTGCTATGCAGGAATGTGCAGCGGACATACCATGCCCTCATAATTATGAATCGATTTGAATTAAAAGGAGTCATTAAAATATGAAATACATCCCTTTGCAATTTTAATTTTTGATTGACTGTTGAGTAGCCTACTTTTATTAAAATGTTACATTCAAGCCAAATTGTGAGGTTTGAAGCCATTTTTCAGTGTTGCCTAAGTAAACAAGAGTTTGGTGCTTTTCAGTCGGTCAACACGAATGTACCCAAATAGAGCTGGGTTATGCCCTAATCCTGAAATAAATTACAGGAGATTAATAAATACACTAGGATGACCAGTTTCGATCGTCAAGCGATCATCATCAGATCTATTACACATTGGCTATAACATCTCTGTTTGAGAATACAGGTGAAAAATATATACAATATGTACAATTATTTAGTTGCAGTGTTGGTAATGCAACTGTCGGTATATGCTAAATGTAGTATATCTAATATTAGGTGAACTTGTAAAATGGTGATAAAAATCTGGAATTTGTCTGTTTGGGGTGATTTTATGGTTATACAAATCAACTATGGTTATACTGTAATAATGCAGTCTGATACTTATCCGGTTGTCTCCCTAACTGGAACTTCAAGCAGTTTCGTGTTCACTCTGGCACCAGTTATGGTCGACTAACCCGGATGTTAACTGGGCGGAACTGGTTTTTCCCTTTCTCCATTTTGTATAACCATATAATCACCCCAAACAGACAAATTCCGAATTTTTATCACCATTTTAGCATTTCACCTAACATTAGATATACTATATTTAGCATACACCGACAGTTGCATTACCAACACTGCAACTAAATAATTGTACATATTGTATATATTTTTCACCTGTATTCTCAAACATAGATGTTATAACCGAAGTGTAATGGATCTGATGATGATCGCTTGACGATCGAAACTGGTCATCCTAGTGTATTTATGAATCTCATGTAATTTATTTCAGGATTAGGGCATAACCCAGCTCTATTTGGGTACATTCGTGCTGACCGACTGAAAAGCACCAAACTTTTGTTCAAGCCAAATAATAACATATTTATGTGTATTTAAAATACTAGCATTATCTACTGAATTGTTTTACCACTGGCATTTATGATTTCCTCAAAATATGCCCGAAACATTGCAGCGTAATGTAGCACATTGTTTGAAATAGTTTCCTTACGATGATACGTCTAGGGCTCAAATGCCCAGAGAGAGTTATTAGATAGTTGACAGACCTGCTACCTCTCCAAATATTTACAGTTATATCTCTTATGTCCTTCGCCGTATGCACAAAATGAGGAAGAAATCCATTAAATGTTGTGGGGGTTACATCTATTTAAACATGGGACTTACAAACGCATGTACAATTATTTTGGTAAAACTGACAGACATGCCCAAACAGTATCTGCAATATTTTGGCATAACAGTGTGCAGAGTTGAAATTATTTATATGAATAGATTTTACGTTATTAATTCTAGGACTCAAATGTTCGCAGAATATTTCTAGGCAGTTTGTAGTTCTGACGACTCTGTAAAAAAGCACAGATATATCTCTTAAAGCATACAGTGAACCTGTAAAATTTGGTGGAGATCCATTAACAAGTACGACAGTTACTGTAAAAGCACTCTAACATTGAACTTGTCACCATGGATAGATTTATGCTGGTAGCAGCAGCATAGACCATTTACTCTAAATAAGTCTGAAATATCTTGGAATTAGAGTGTGCCAAGTTTGAAGTTGGTTCTTCACCCAGAGTTGAAAAGTTTAAGAACATTAATACATGGTATTTCTGAAAATATGTAGTTGTGTTTCTTAATCCATACATTGCACAAATAAAATTTGACTGAAAACAAATTATTAAACAGGAAGAGTCATGCAGGTAAACGTCTAACCTACCAGCATGCACAGAATTACGGTGTTAACACTGTCATATTCAGTATATCTTTTGCTCAAAATTAATCTGAGATATTATGGTATATGTGTGTGTGTCAAGTTTAGAACTATTTGATTGCATACTTTCAGAGATATTGTGACTAGGTTTCAAAATTCTAGAGAGCATATTTAACAGATGACAATCCTGGTGACTCTGAACATATGCATAAATTTATATCTTAATGTGTACATTGCGTATACATAATTTAGTATGAACGCTACATGTAGTTAAACGTTGAACCTATCAGCACGCGTAGAATCATGTTGGCAACACTGTCCTGCATAAGTTGCTCAAAATATATGATACTTGCAACATTATGGCCTAAGTTGTATGTGTGTCATTTTTTGGACATTTTTCCATGTCCGCCTCGTTGCGTAGTGGTTAGCATTCATGGCTCTCACCGCGGAGGCCCGGGTTTGATTTCCGGCTCTGCCAAGAAATTTAATTCTGGCCTGAGGGCTGGAACGGGCTACACTCAGCCTGGTGAGGCAAAACTGAGAAGAGGTGGGTTCGATTTCTACCTAAGCCATCCTGGAAGTGATTTACCGTGGTTTCCCCATTTCTACTCCAGGCAAATGCTGGGATGGTACGTAACTTAAGGCCACGACCGCTTCCTACCAAAATCCTCCCTCAATTACAAATACACACACTAGTACAGCTTTCACAATGGCACAGGTTATCAGACAGATAACACGGGGATACACGACCACAAAGTCAAATGAATCAACGACAATTATTTATTTCAAAATATGCTATGTCATTTCCTCATTAATTAGAAGCAATTTCTTATACTTATTTTATTTAAAGTGTTCATATTTCGAGTATTTCAGCTCATGAGAGACCATCCTCTAAAGTCATCGTGGTCATGAGCCTCGTAAACAAGGGAGTGTGACATAATCTGTCTGATAAGGTCCCTTACGAATTTGAATATACCGGTAACCTAAAACCTTATGTTCTATTTAGTCCTTGTACTAGTGTGTGTGTGAACTTGTAATTGGGATTGGAATTGGGGAGGAAGCTACCGTGGTCATGAGATATTTCAAGAAGTATACACTATTTACAATGTCTGAGAAAAACAAACAAACAAACAAATCCCGTGGCACCACAGCCCTAGAAGAGCCCTGGCCTATCAAGCGACCGCTGCCCAGCCATTTCGCCTACAGATTGGTGGGTGACGCGTGGTCAGCGCGTCGGGTCCTCTATCAGCCGTCAACCTTGGTTTTCATGACCGGGGTGGTACCTCACTGTCAGACAGATACTCAGTTATCGTCACGACGCGGAGTGCACCCCGTCCTAAACCTCGCGCCATTTCTAAAACCCCCGATGGATCCGTGAATCGAACCCGGGACCTCCGGGCGAGAGGTAGGTGTGCTACCCCCAACACCTCGGGACCTGCCATGATGTCTGATGCATGAATCAAATAAGATCAAATCTTTGAAAATTCCCGCCGTACTTGCTGGTGAAACGTCAGACGTCATGAATCACAGAACACGGCCTAACCAGTAAAACCGCTCTTAGGATTGTTTCAAGAAAGGCTGAGCGTGGCTTTTCCTCATGAGTCTGAATGTACCCTCACTCCAAATCTCACACCATAATAGAATCCTCCAGGACTTAAACCCGAGCTGTGAACTAGCAGGTTAGCAACAGAACATGATCTGCACACCAATGACTTAAAACACCTTACTGCGCTATTTGGCTTTCGTGGAAGAACAACGCACAAACAAGGGCTGGGTGAATGACCTGCCAGGTTCTTTGAGGCTTTAAGTGAGACAAGTGCCTGAGTATCTCCTTGCTGTCAGGGTGCGGATTGCAAGAGGGGAATGAAGACGATCCCTCACCCACCCTCGTTCCTTGTATCGAACCATTCTAGCTTCTGGGATAATACGTTGTAGTTTTGAGATATTTAGGCGACTAAGCACCAACCCGCCAAGTTTACTTCCCCTCCCCATCTGATAAATTCACAAATCACCCCCTGTTGTAAGTTCACTACATTCGGGGCCTCCATTATGAGCCAGAGTGGAGTTCCAAATTCCCAGATTTTGTGATTTTCAAATACAGTAGAAACTATTGTCCTGCACGTTAAACAGTATAAAGCATTACACAGCATCAATATCAATTCGTTCCAAGTAAGTTGGAAGGAAAAGTTACCAGTAGACCTACCCAACAGTTAAACCTCGTACACTGAAGATAGTTTTCCTCCTTGGGAGCAGGACTACTTACAGTACGTTTGCAAGCAGCTCTTATTTTTATTGTTATCTTTTTAAAATTGAGTCTGGCTGAGTGGTGCCATGGTAACGCTCTCACCTGATGTGCCCAAGGTTTCAGGATCAAATCCTGTTGCAGTCTGTTGGCATTTGAGTGTGCGCAATTGCGAGGGAGCCGTGCCAGTTGATTTACTGGCACGTTAAAGATCACCTTCAGGGGCAAAATTCCGGCACCCCGGCGTCTCTAAAGACCACAGCAGTTAAAAGGGACGTAAAACCAATAACATTTTTTTTTACTTTTTTTATAAAGCGGTAGGGGAGTGAAACCTGAACTACGGATAGCCAGTATCCCTCATCGTGCAAAGCAACATTCAAGTGAATTAGTTATTTCTGAATCACTGTTGTTCTACACTCATGAAGATGGAAATCGCAACACCATGAACGAATCGATGGTTCGTGTTGGTTTTCAAGATATGGAATGACGACATGTACTACCCTACCAGCGAATTGTTACCGGTGGCAGAAATCGGAACTAATGCGCTCCGCCCAGCCACACGCCTGCGAAACCTCATCGCAGGTCATTTGTGTGCATGATTCATGCTGGGTCGTGCGCTGTGCGGTGTGTTCTCATTGTATGACTGTACATGCATTTCCCTCTTGCCCCGCGGCCGCTCGCTGCAGCCATAACGAGGCGAGATGAGGTAAGGTATACACTACAGGCCCGTTCCACGTCTAGCGGTAACAATTCCCTGGTAGGGTAGTAGGAATGTAAAGTATAGCATTTTCAGCTCCATTGAATTGTATGCAGAGGTCTCCCCCAGGTGATTGGTCACGGCCCAGTACACGAAGCATAGTGCAACATAGTTGAGTTGGAAACTGTACTGTGAACTCTTCCCCATCTAACATACATCGACGATTGATATCAGCAATCGTTGCAGTTTGATAGAGCTCGGATAATTGGTCTGTGTGAAGGTGTCTGTACACTGGAGAGTTTTTGCTCTAGCTAGAGCGTAGAGTAGCTCTAGCTAGGGCGCTCTAAGCTCCTCTACAGTGTACACAGGTAGTAGAGAACCCTAGCGGAGACCGCTCTAAGCTCTAGCTAGGGCTGGCTGACTCTACGGTGTAAACAGTATTTGGGTGCCCTAGATAGACCAGTCTAGCTCTATTCGTCCGGGCGAATATTGGAAAGTGCTATACGTAGAGTCAGTGGTTGGTTATTGTGGTTATTTGTTTTTATTATAGTGTTTGCATATGGCTGAATTTGTGTGAGTCGCGAAAAAACAATAACATTAATTGAACATATTGAAGTCCATCCAGAAACTTAAAATTGTACTCTGAATGAATACAGAGACAGTAATTTGGAAACACAGTCGTTTCGGGTGATAGCAGAAGCCATGCGAAGCACTATGCAAGAAATTTGCCGAAAGTTTCACAACCTCCGCTGCCAATTCAATGCTGAGTTGCGGACAATTAACACAAAAAGAAACTGGCGATGAATGTGGCATTAAGAAGAGTACTTGGGAGTATTTTGATGCATTAAAGTTTATGGTTGGAAACTCAGATTGTGTGAGGACCATCTCAAGTACACCACTTCAAGGAAATGTAGAGGAAAGTAAAAACGCGGTTTTTATTTTTAAGGGTAGTGAAGAAACATAGGAAATATGCAGTGATTTTCTCATCAAACAATTAATTATGTACTATATGAATATATTCAAAACAAAAACTGTTTTTAAATTTGCCATATATTCAGCAAACAAAATTTCCGTAAAACACCTATATTTAAATGTATGGCACACACAACCACCACATATACTAAACGCTCTCTTGAAGACATTTTAACTTCACAACACATCGCAATAAAAACTAGACTCACACTGCTCTCAGAAATTTTTAGCGCTGCTCTACCTAGTGTATTTACGTTTGACAGTGTACACAGGTTCAGAGAGTGCTCTAGGTAGATTTGTCTATCTCCGCTCTACGAATGCTCTACCTAGGGAAAATTACTCTACAATGTACACGCACTCAGTTTAGCTAGAGCGGTCCAGCTAGACCTGCTCTATAAAAATCACTCTCTAGTGTACAGGCACCTTGAGAGTGAGCTATCTCTACGGGCTGTAGCTGCGCATATTAGCCCATAGGCATCTACTCTACAACAGATATGGCAGCGGTGGCCAAACGAAGCTAAGCACACTCATAGACCCGGCGCAGGCCTAACTCGACAGATAAGTATGAGGAAGGGTTGCCGCATCATTTGGATGCCATGGATGGACCCCGCACAACAACAGCGTTCAATTGCAGCACAACTCCTTCACGGTGTTGCAATTTCCATTTTCATGAGTGCATTTCAAAACATCTGAAGGATATTATTTATGGAAGTGCGTTTGAAATTTAGCACTATTTAATAAAAGTTGATCGTCCAAAGATTTCTTGTTGTTAATTCATTTAAGGGGCTTGGGACATCTTGGTCATCAGCCCCGTGTAGTTCAAAGATTTCTATAATGTATGTTACTTTTATTCAAATCCGTTAGTCCGAAATTTTCTTTCTGCTAATCGCCCTGGAATTAGCCTAATTTAGCAATAGTGGTTCAGATTTTCTACGATGTTCCATTGATTATACAGTATCAATTAGTAATAGTTTTGTTTGTTTGTAGGCTGCTTAGGCTTATCTTAAAACATGTCTGTGATGTCCCAAGTCAATATAAAATAAAACTACATTCACAAGTTAACAACAAATAATATTAAAATATCATGGAATTAATAAAGAGGGAATAGAAAGAACATTTCCGTGCATAAATGATTGAAGTGCAGCTATACCACTACATACTGTATGTTAAAGCGTACATGACATATATTAGTAGCTGTACGTATTGTAAAAGAAAGTGGGAGGTGGATTAATAAGGGGCGCGAATCTTTCTTGAGTTTAGACGTGGCTCTCGAGTAGGAAAAGGTTGAAAACCTATGCGTTAAAGCAACGAAGGTTTCTATTTTCTACAGCGTGGTTTTCAAGTTCCACTATTGGCATGTGCAGGGTCTTTCATATAAAGTAAGAACGCCAAGCGGCAGTTTTGTTGTTCGCTGCTGAGGCGTCCTTGGCCGAGCTTGTGGCGCACCATGGCCCCCTGCTGTACTATTGAAAGCGCGCGCATGGTGCATACGAGGGCTGGTTTCTTTTCAAGTTCCGATGGACTGTATAAAAATAACATACCAAACTGATTTTACTACTAAATGTTTGCTTGTTTTATTCGTATGTCTCAACATAATCACCAAAACGATTGAAACCTCTGTCGTATCGTTACATCAGCTTTCCAATGCCCTCGGCAAAATATTCTCCCGCCACTGAAGTGGGTACGTCTGGATAGTCTCCTGAAGTTTTTCCTTTTTGACGAGGGGTTGCCACCCAACCATACCTTCAATTCTCGAAATAGGTGAAAATCATTCAGTGATGTTTTGGACTAAACGGCAGACGGTCCAAAACTTCACACTTGAATTCTTTGTAAAAGTATATCGTAACGTTGGTACAGTGTGGTCGTGAATGATGTTCACCTTTTTCGAGAAATGAAGGTATGGTTGGGCTGCAACGCCTAGCCAAAAAGCTACTTCAGGAGGCTGTCCAGACGTAGCCTACCCACCTCAGTGGCGGCAGAATATTTTGCCGAGGGCATTGGAAAGCTGGTGTAACGATACGACAAATGTTTCAATCGTCTTGGTGATTATATTGAGACATAAGAATACCAGTTATTTTTATACAGTCCATCGGAACTTGAAAAAAACCAGCCCTCGTATTTACTATGCGCGCGCTTTCAATAGTACAGCAGGGGGCCATGGCGTGCCACAAGCTCGGCCAAAACCGCCGCAGCAGCGAATAACAAAGCTGCCGCTTGCCGTTCGTACATTATATGAAAGACTATGTACTTTTGCTACATATTCTATTCATTTCCATACAGTTTTTGAATGTCTCCAATATTTGAATAGTGATCAAATTTATGTGCATTCTAATCCTCAAAATATATATGTAAATATGCCCTTAAAATTATCAAAATAGCGTATGCGTTTACATACCCACTAAAAGTATCGAAATATGCACTGAAATTAGGAACGTATCTATCAAAAATTATATATTCTTGTATATCCCTTATTATTCTTGTTCCTCGCTTGCTGAGCCCAAGGTTGCAGGTTCGAAACCTGGCACAGTCATCTGGCATTTGAGGGTGCGCAAATGCGAGGGAGCCGTGTCAGTACATTTACTGGCACGTTAAAGATGCCCTTCGGGGCAAAATTCCGGCACCCCGGCGTCTCTAAAAGCCAGTGTAGTTAAAAGGGACGTAAAACCAATAACATTATTATTATTATTATTATTATTATTATTATTATTATTATTATTGTTCCAACGGGGTTGAAGATTAGATACAATGGTTGTGGGTGGTTATTGCGGTCTGATGCCCTTCCTGACGCCAACCTTATGAGAGGAGTGTTACCTTTCTCATGGAGAGCCCAGAAAGCATTCAAAACATCACTTGCTAAAGAAATGAAACACAAAACATTTTGTCGGTAGTAGGCCCTCAGTGCTCCAACATCGTAAAAATATGCACTAATGGCCAAATACACTAATAATAATAATAATAATAATAATAATAACAATAATTAATAATAATATTTCTATGTTTCAGGTAAGTGTTGACCAACGATCCACTCCTTGTGTAGCTTCTGTTTGTCGTAAGTTGAGCATTTCCTTGCAGAAACAATGTAAGTACTCTAGTTAGGCTATATTAATATTTGAAAGCTTGTATTAGACAAGCTTTCGCATGGAAAAGCAGTTAAACTTGTATTAGACAAGCTTTCGCATGGATAAGCAGTTAAACTGGTATAGACAAGCTTTCGCATGGATAAGCAGTTAAACTTGTATAGACAAGCTTTCGCATGGATAAGCAGTTAAACTGGTATAGACAAGCTTTCGCATGGATAAGCAGTTAAACTTGTATAGACAAGCTTTCGCATGGATAAGCAGTTAAACTGGTATAGACAAGCTTTCGCATGGATAAGCAGTTAAACTGGTATAGACAAGCTTTCGCATGGATAAGCAGTTAAACTTGTATAGACAAGCTTTCGCAAGGATAAGCAGTTAAACTTGTATAGACAAGCTTTCGCATGGATAAGCAGTTAAACTTGTATAGACAAGCTTTCGCATGGTTAGTCAGTTAAACTGGTATAGACAAGCTTTCGCATGGATAAGCAGTTAAACTGGTATAGACAAGCTTTCGCATGGATAAGCAGTTAAACTTGCATAGACAAGCTTTCTCATGGATAAGCAGTTAAACTTGTATAGACAAGCTTTCGCATGGATAAGCAGTTAAACTTGCATAGACAAGCTTTCGCATGGATAAGCAGTTAAACTTGAATAGACAAGCTTTCGCATGGATAAGCAGTTAAATCGTTACTGCATAAAAGGATCCCCACTGTGTGAGTGACTACATACTAGCTCCAGATGAAGTGGTACTACAGTACCCGTATTAGGTTTAAACATTGAACGGAACTCAGTAATGTTGGAATCTCCAAGTGGTAATTAACTAAAACTATAACGAAGGAAATTGAATATTTGTTTTGCTAAAACAACACTTAGCTAAATGTGTTCATGGCTACTGTACGTGAATATAATCACTAAATAAATCAATAACAGCAACGCATACGTCCCGAAATTTACCTGGAGTAGAACTGGAGATTTACGTCTGAGATGGCTGACGTGGGAATCGAACCCGTTCAGGCTAGAAGTAAATTTCCTGGCAGTGCTGTGGAATTGACTCGAGGACTTATGGAACATACGTCTCAATATGTAGGCGTTTCCCCATGTACACATAATAATGTTCTGGATTTACTGCTGCAGCCGTACGGTGTCTTTGCAAACATTGTGTGATATTTAGGCTACTTCGTATACAAGTCTAAGGGAAAGCGGCCTTCTGATTAATATTTAATTGATGACGCGGTTAATAGAACAGTGTATGTATGCCCATCCCTACTTATCCCCGGTTCGGGGATGATGTGAGAGGAATTCATATGGGGCGGATGGTTTTTGCGGCTGGATGCCCTTCCTGATACCAACCTCTGGATAAAAGGGTGCCTGCGTGATTAAACGAATGAAGATGAAGAACCTGGGCCATGCGTTGAAAGGGGGCTGCCGTGCCCAATTAGAAGATACCGTCTCAGCATTTGTCAGGAATTGAGAATGGGAAATCATGGCCGACGGTGAAGTTTGAACCCACTTGTCAACAGAGTCCGGAGATAGCCTGGCTCCGTGGCCTTGCACATTAATGCAAACTAAAACTAAATGGACAGTGAAGATCTGAAATAATAACAATTAATGGCTGTTTGCTCTCATCCAGCAGTTGGACTAGGAAAGACGGAATGTCGATAGCATTAAACCTAGGCTATATCGGCCTATGAGGTATTTTCTGGATCTGGGAATATCTACTACATGCATCATCCTTTACTTTGCGGAATTAAATTCATTGGAGCTTTGGATGAGAAACTAGAAATGATTCTTTAAAACTGAGAGGCCAAGGCAAATATCAGGAAATTTCTCAATCTCGCTACAAAGTGGCACCACGCTGGCACCGTCAAGTGGTGTTACAAAATAGTGAGGGTCAGCAGAAGATCACGTCACGGTTGAGCGCTTACTCGAGCCAATAATACCCGATCGCTCATCTTGATCGTGCCGATGGAGGAACAGGTATTTATCAGCAAATAGAATAATTCCGTAGTGATAATCAATGGATGAAGAACAGTCTAGCCAAATGAGTAGACTACTCTCACCAGTTGGCTTCATCAATGGATAGAGTTCAATCTAGATATATGGGTTATCTCACCAACTGGTTTTATCAATGAATACTTTCGCCAACTGTCTTCCTCAGTTGATGGTGATCAATAGGGCCCGGATGTTGATGACATGTCATCTTTCTACTGAGCTGTCTAAAACAATGCTGAAGTACATAGAAACTCCGGACGGGCCATCCCGTCTTCAAATATGAGATTTTTATTTTGCATATTTTTGCATGTTTTGCTATGTTTTAATTTTTAAGAGCATATTTTTAAGTTTGGTAGACTTTTTGGGTCATATTTTAGAAAAATCGGCCTTTTAAGGTCTTTTTTTTTTTTTTTTTTTTTCATGTCTCAGCTTCATATGAGGGAGTTACGTCTCTCAGAGTTAAGAAGAAGCTAGTAGCTGACGCAAGATCATTTAAAATACTGAAATAATATTGCTATTAGCAGAAAAGTATTTATCCTGGATGCAGAAGAACTGTACCGTAGGTATCCAGATGCTCTTGTTTTCGTCGCAAATCAGTTATTAGCGGAATGGAAAGTTACCAGCTCTGTTGACCAAGGTCAGCCGTGGTGGGGTAGAAAGGGGAAGGGGTGTATAATCTTGTCTCAGTTCTCTTGTCCATTTTATAGCGCATTTTTCTATTTTTTAGGTCATTTATTCCAGTCATTTTTGAAAATTTTAAGTGCATTTTTCAAACTTTTTTATGACATCAACATCCGGGCCCTAGTGATCAATCTAGCCATGTGGGTACTCGCGCGAACTTGCGTCATCAGAGTACTCTTGTGAATTGGCTTCGTAATCACCTCCTGGTGTATCGGCTAGCATTCTTCGCTGTCGCCTTGGAGGTCCGAGTTCGATTCCCGGCTATGCCAAGAAATTTAATTATGGTGTAGGGACTGGAACGGGGTACACTCAGGTTCGTGAGCCAAAACTGAGAAAACGTGGGCTTGATTCCCACCTCAGCCATCCCGGAAGTGATTTTCCAAGGTTTCCCACGTCTACTCCAGGGAAGTACCAGGATGGTTCCTAACTGAAGGCCACGGTTGCCCCCTTTCTAATCCTTGCCTGAATTACTAATACACACAACTACTACAGGCACTACAATAACGCAGATTATCGCAAAAATTCTACTCAAACCCAAGTACACGGAGCTAAATGACAACGATGTATAAAGTCCATCAAATGAAACAACAGCATGTGTGGTACACACATGTCAAATATCGATAAAGTAGAAATCGTGTCTCCTGGATTCATGGAGTTCATTCGAATTGTATGAGGTCCGCCTCGTTGTGTAGGGGCTAGCATTCTTGGCTGTCACCGCCAAATGAAATACATAATGTAGATAGTCATAAATTACAACGCCCTGGGAGCCTGCCCGCATGGAGACATTCCGCGGTACGCCAGACACCATTAGATGTGGTCAACAGTAGCTGATCAACTGAGAGAAAAGTTTTCCAAGTCTTCGAAACATACACACATCAAAACAAGTTTTGCATATTGCTGGCCGTCATAGTAGTACAGTACAGCTGGAATGGTTTTGTTCCAAAAACTGTGCTATGGTTGGCTTTTTGTAAATCGTTAGAAAAGCACAAAAAAAAGCTTAACTCTAAATTTTAGAATAATTTGCACGATCATTTTGTCGGAAAACTCAAAAAAACATTGAAAAGCGTTTTTCTCTGAATCGACTTATTTTAAAGAAAAGTTTTTTAAACAAAAAATTTAGAGGACATTGTCACCTACAATTCGTCTCATTGAGGTCATATCATACGTTTTGAAATGCAGAAGCTAGGTGGCGCCAAAGTTTCAAAACAAAAGTGTTTTTTCACTTTTTGTCCTAGAAAAAATAGTTTTTTCACAAAAGAGTGAATCAGAAATTTGTTCCTCTCAAAATTGTCTGCAACATTTATTTAAACGTTTGTTTCCTCCGACTTACCGATACAAAGTTATAGCGCAGCAAATGCAACGCTGCGTAGTTAAGGCTACTATTGTAACTGCGGAGAGAGCGGTGGGCATAATTTAGACAGGGATGTATGGTCGCCGAACCCCTCTTGTGTACATCCAAGGGCGTATGATAGGCATACGTTACAGGGATATTATCCTGGCACCTGTAGTGAAAGACTATGTGAAAACTTCGGCCCAAATTTCACTTTCGTGGAAGATAACGCTCGCCCGCACAGAGCTGGCATTGTCAGTGCCTTTCTTCAGGAGAATGGTATTCACAGAATGGAATGGCCTACCTATGCTCAGCCTGGAACTTAGACTCAGACTCAGCCTGAGACTTGGATTCAGGCTCATCCAGGGACTCAGACTCAGACTCAGCCTGAGAAACAGACTCAGCCTGGGACATATACTCAGGCTCATCCTGGGACTCAGACTCAGACTCAGCCTGGGACTTAGACTCGGACTCAGCCTGGGACTTAGACTCAGACTCAGCCTGGGACTTAGACTCAGCCTGGGACGCAGACTCCGCCTGGGACATATACTCAGGCTCATCCAGGGACTCAGACTCAGACTCAGCCTGGGACTCAGACTCAGACTCAGCCTGGGACTCAGACTCAGACTCAGCCTGAGACTTAGACTCAGACTCAGCCTGGGACTCAGACTCAGCCTAGGACTCAAACTCATCCTGTGACTTAGACTCAGCCTAGGCCTCAGACTCAGCCTGGGACACAGACTCAGACTCAGCCTGGGACTCAGCCTCAGACTCAGCCTGGGACTCAGACTCAGACTCAGCCTGAGACTCAGACTCAGACTCAGCCTGAGACTTAGACTCAGACTCAGCCTGGGACTCATACTCAGACTTAGCCTGGGACTCAGACTCATCCTGGGACTTAGACTCAGCCTAGGCCTCAGACTCAGCCTGGGACACAGACTCAGACTCAGACTGGGACTCAGCCTCAGACTCAGCCTGGGACTCAGACTCAGAATCAGCCTGGGACTCAGACTCAGACTCATCCTGGGATTTAGACTCAGACTCAGCCTGGGACACAGACTCAGCCTGGGACTTAGACCCAGACTCAGCCTGGGACTCAGACTCAGCCTGGGACTCAAGACTCAGCCTGGGACTTAGACTCAGCCAGGGACTCAGACTCAGCCTGGGACTTAGACTCAGCCTGGGACTCAGACTCAGTCTGGACTCAGACTCAGCCTGGGACTCAGACTCAGACTCAGCCTGGAATTTAGACTCAGACTCAGCCTGGGACTCAATTGTGTAGAGCAAGCGTGGAGACTGCTTAATGAATAAGCCCGTCCTCACTTTCGTCCCCATTGTGCTCCATGGCAATATGATGTGTGTACATGGTTTGACAACTGACGGCAGCAGTAGAATAATTGACATACTCGCCACTAAAGTACGCTCTTCTTAGGATACATAAAAGGTCCAACTGTCCACTTTGCGACTGGTTGCATGGCGCAGCGGTAACGTTCTCGCCTTCTGGGCCAAAGTTGCAGTCAGTTGGCATTTGAGGGTGCTTAAATGAGAGGAAGCCATGTCGATAGATTTACTGGCACGTTAAAAATTCCCTTCGGGGCAAAATTCCAGCACTCCGGCGTCTCTAAAAGCCGCAGTAATTAAAAGGGACGTTTACAACTACAGTGCCGATGTCGACGTCGATAAACGACATATCTATCAACCTACAATTCCTCATTACCGGACGAAGTAACCTACAACCTGAACGAAATAATGGCCATTGGTTAGGTAGTGGAAGTGCATGGACGCTTCGCTGTATTCTGGAGATCTCTCTCCGTTGATTCGGCAGTTCTAAAGAAGATCACAATAATGGCCCAGTATCGCCATCTTCCAGGTTCACCGCCACTGAGGAGAATAAACAACAATTAATTGAAGCGTATGCGGGAACGAACGTCTATGTTACATTTTGTATAATTTGAGATATTCACGGAACAAACATCTACGTGGTTTACTGCACAGATTACCTAGGTTTACTGAATACGTATTTGCAAGTAGTTCAGGCATATCTCCAAAGATGGCTTTAGTTTTCCCGAAATTGTAAAGTGAAATGCACTTTAAAAATAACGAACAAAAGTCTTGGTTACAACGTTTCCCGCTCGAACTGTAGTGTGTTGGTTTAAGGAACAAAAGTCTATGTTACGTCTTACCGCGTAGCCCTGTCCCACGGACGACAGTCACCTTTATTGCTGTTTTTCTCAATAAGTAAAAAAAATGTAACATAGACGTTTGTTCCCGCATACTCTTCAATTATCTTAAAACGTTTCTAAAATTTTAGATGCAGCGCTTTTAGCAAACATCAATATTGTAAACGGTGGACTTAGTATTTCAGGCATTATGGAAGCACGAGGCTAAATAAAGCTCAATTCAATTCATAAAACAACATTTTCATAGAGTTTTTATTCATTTCTATAGAACAATAGAACCAATTTATATGGAACCTGCTTTGAACGTTCAGCTCAAAGTTTCTAGCGGCAGATTTCTCGGGGCATTAAAAGATTGTCAAATTGAGCATACTGTTTGTATGTTTTATGGATTAATATTGTATTACCGTAATTTTAGGCAACATGAATTGAGGCACAGCCGAAACTATTTTTTCAAATATTTTATTTTATGTGTATTTATTTCATATTTATTATTTTACGTGTAATTTGAATGAAAATTAATTTTATTTTCTATAATATTATAATTTTATTTTTTTATGATTTAATAATTGTAATGTTTACATAATATGTTTCATTTTAATAATCAATAATTTTATGTTATTTTACATTTCACTTTTTTATTTCTTTTCTAAAACCGTAAGTCAAGGTTACACATCAATATTATTTGGTTTACAGGAATATTAGCATCACCACAAGAGTATTCGTTGAAATAATGCTGATAATCCCTATATCCCTAAATCCATATACCTATACTAATATAATAAAGCTGAAAAGTCTTTTGTTTGTTTGTCTGTTTGTTTGTTTGTTTGTTTGTTTAAACGCGCTAATCTCTGGAACTACCAGTCGGATTCGGAAAATTCATTTTGTATGTGATAGCCAGATACAATAGTTTAGGCTATGTATCATTAGGCTACACCTCTCAGGTAACCTTAAAGATTGATTTTTGTTCAGTAAGTCAGAAGAACAAGCGCTCATGAACAGCTTTATCTGCGTGCGCTGGCGTTATGGTTAGTGATACGTACACCATTTCACCGATCTGAACCAAAATGTGTATACTTGCCCTTTGGAACCCTGCGGGTAACACTGTCCACTTTAAATTTCGGACAGACCAGTCCATTCCCTGCATTTAGGCCCTTTGGTACAAATCTACACCGTTTCACTGATCTGAACCAAATTTCACATACTTACACTTTGAAACCGACGAGTAACACTGTCTGCTTGAAATTTCGGACAAACCACTCCATTCCCTGCATTTAGGTCCATTGGCAAAAATCAACACCGTTTCACCGATCTGAACCACATTTTGTACACTTACCCTTTGGAACCCTGCGGGTGACATTGTCCACTTTAAATTTCGGACAGACCACTCCATTTCCTGCATTTAAGTCCTTTATCACAAATCTACACCGTTCCTCCTAATTGCACCAAATTATACATACACTTTGAAACCCTGCTCGTAGCACTGTCCACTTTATATTTTGGACAACGCTCTCCATTCCCTACATTTAGAATAACAAACAAACTGATCTTGAAAACCATGTATTAAGGCCCTAGAATCATTCATGTCCATAGTAGTGTAACTGTAAGAGTATTTTAATAAGTTTATTGTTGACTGGCAATTCGGGTTGCATCACGTCGCCCCTACCAGTGTTCTGGTGCAGAATTGCGAAAATTGTTAAATCTTGCGCTGCTTATAAATTGCAGTCACGGGGAGTAATTCATGCAAAATGATTTCTTTTGCCCCTTAAAACAGTTATCATCATGAACATATTATGCATCTGTATAAGTGCAATGGTGTTGGTGCAATACGTTGAGGTTATCAGCTGCAATAAGCGTTGGTGCTTTCAAATTTACCTTCATTTATTCCGAAACTTATCGTTGAGCGTTATGTGGCCATAAATTATACTATTGCTACCTCAGGAGCTAGGGACAGCCGAAGTTTTCCAAAGTGTCCTGATTATTTTCTTACGACGCTATGCGACAAAAGACGACACTATTGGTCTCTTCATTTCTAACAGCCAATGAGATATAGGCCCTAAGCAGTGTCATTTATTTCAGTTACTCCTCTTTTTAATCATTCTTTTTTAAATTCGTTTGTAAATTACATGTGTCAGAGCTGTAGTTAATAAATAGCCGTTTCCCTATTCATTATTATAATTATTATCACTACGGGAAAATGACCTGAATGTTACGTCCATTATACTGTACTACTTATCACCCCCACTACAACCACCACCACCACCACCATAACCACGAAAAGTTATACTTTTAAAATATTTATTTTCTGTTAGTTTAAGTATCATGTGCCACTTCTGTAGTAGCACTCATTATCATCCATAAAACAACTAAATCCACCGGGCGAAGCCGGGCACTACTGCTAGTATATTATAATTGTGAATGTTTGTGAGTGCGTGAGTGCGTGAGTCAGTGAGTGACTGTCTTCGTTACCTCTTCACACTAAAACGGCTGGACGCATTTGGATGAAATTTGAAATGGAGATAGCTTATACCCTGGATTAACATATATCCTGCCTTTCATCCATATACATAAAGGTTAGGCCCTTTAGCACAAATCTACACTTCTTCACCGATCTGGACCAAATATTACATACTTATCCTCTGAAACACGACGAGTAACACTGTTCACTTGAAATTTCGGACAGCCCTCTCCTTTCCCTACATTAGGTCCTTTGACCCAAATGTACACCGTTTCACCAATCTAAACCAAATTCTACGTACCTAGACTTTGGATTCCTGCAGGTAGCACTGTCCACTTGAAATTTCGGTGAGCCCACTCCATTCCCTACATTTAAGCCCTTTGGCACAAATCCACACCGTTTAACCGAACAAAACCAAATTTTACGTACTTATCTTTTGGAACACTGCGGATTACACTGATAGCGTATATACTGGATTAACACATAGGCTGCCTTTCATCCATAAAACTCAATATTCGTAGTTAGGTCCCCTCGGCACCGTATCACCGATCTGGACCAAAGTTTACATACTCTCTGAAACCCGACAAGTAAGTTAACACTGTCCAATTCAAATTTCAAGCAGCCCTCTCCATTCCCTGCATTTAGGCCCTTTGGCACAAATATACACCGTTTTACCGATCTGAACCGTAATTTACGTACTTACACTCTAAAACCCGACGAGTAACACTGTCCAATTGAAATTTCGGACAGTCCCTGCATTCCCTACATTTAGTCCCTTTGGCACAAATCCACATCGTTTCACCAATCTGAACCAAATATTACGTACTTACCCTGTAGAGATATTACACATGGACCGATACAATATAATATTGGCAAATCTGAGTTCAAGGAATTGTCGTTCAGAATTGGCCTGATGTTAAATCTGCAGAAGCTTTCGCTACAGGTTACACAGTCCATGTTAGTAACATGGAATGTTTTCTATTGGCAATTCATAAACACCATATGCGAGGGCAACCTCTTTCAAAGATCTATAAAAGCACAATAATCAGGAATTTTCAATTTTTATAGAGGCATGTGAGGCAAAAGTGTTATTGGAGAATTTCAATCCCTCGGATGTAACACCGGAAGAGGCTGCATAGTGTACATCAGTGGCCATGGTGAGAGATATTTTACTATAGGTCTATTAATAGCGACATGTTGACGTTCAAATAATCAATAATTGTGGGAAAATTACACCCTGAATAACTTAGGGAAAAAATACTTTTAATTCCCCATATTCCGATAGATTTGCCATTCCATTGTGCAAGAGTGCAGTTCCCTCTTCAAAGAATATTTGCAATTACTATTAAAAAGCGCAATGCACACACTTAACAGCAGCAGGTGTACATTTAAACAAAACCATTTTTCCCATGGGCAACTGTAGGCTATGTGGCGTGCTCACGAGTATCCATACAGTACAACAAAATCGTTATGGGTCAGCAAAACATGCCAAAACCAAAAACGTAATTTTAAAATGAGTTCACATAAGGTAATATCGTACCCTGTAGAATTTCTCAACTGTATGGAATTCCCATTTTGCGGCTCATACTAATATACTGTAGGAATCAAAATTTTCCGACTTGAAATGGACTCACCCAGCTGAGATTGTTGTAATAGAATAGACCAATTATCAGCAATAATGCATCATCCCCCATTGTCTTCATCGCGTGCGAAGCAGCGGGTACCTGCTAATGATTTTATAAAATACTAGCTCTTCGCACCCATCGTTGACGGGTTTGCGTTGTAAGGATAACAAGAAATAGCGTTCAGAAGACTGGTGACAGGGGTTAGCTTAGTTATGGCTTGACTGTCAGACCTTGTTTGGCCAACACACGTGCAATTTCGCAATTTGCACCGACATTTGCCTAGAGGGAGTATGGAAAAACCTGGTGGAAAACCACACTCTGGATAGCTGCTGTCAGCGCCGTTATTCGAACCTCTGGTGTCCTCTGCCCTCGTGGCCATGGTGCACTATTTGATGAGCACGGTTACGCCACGGGATGATGAGGAAAGACGATTGTAATGCACATATTTCATAGAAATTGAATGGGCTTATAATATTGAAGACGTCGCATACACATCCATGCATGATTCAAACCGGCAGCCGAGCACGAGTTCAATTTTAAGACCAACCCTTTATCGCTGACCCCACACCAGCTCTCAAAGAAGTAAGGTACCGGTACTTCATCGGGATACATAATTATAATGTACTACAGTGTGTGCCCTTCCTATAGAACGGAGATTCACAGAGGCCGTGTGGTGGCCGGAGCGTGTCGAGCAAAGCATTGGCGCTAGCACCAGCGTAGCGCCCAACTAGTATAATATATACACAGTATATCATATAGGCTACATATAAATGAAAAATGAAAATCCACAGCCTGCTTCCAGTCTCCGACCGGGTCAGGAATGGAATGAATGAAGCCCCCATCTAGCGGCGAGGATTTGGACTGTGCCGGCTGCCGAGGCCTGACGCACTCCTCTGGGGCAATGATTAAATGAATGACAGATGAAATGAAATGATAGTGGAGAGTGTTGCTGGAATGAAATTTTGACAGGGAAAACCGGAGTACCCGGAGAAAAACCTGTCTGCCTCCGTTTTGTCCAGCACAGATCTCACATGGAGTGACCGGGATTTGAACCACAGACCCAGCGGTGAGAGGCTGGCGTGCTGCCGCCTAAGCCACGGAGGCTTGCTACATATAAATACATATATAAAATAAACATTAATAATAATAATAATTGAAGACGATTGGAATAAAGTACAGGGATAGGAGGGTGATCTACAGTCTATACAGAAACCAGACAACAGTCATTCAAGCTGAAGGACATGAGAGAGAAGCTGGTATTCAGAAAGATGTAAGGCAAGGCTGTAACTTATCACCAATACTTTTCAATCTATACATTGAACAAGCAATGAAGGAAATTGGAGAAAACCTTAAAGTGGGAATGAAGATTCAAGGAGAAATAATTTCAACTCTGAGATTTTCTGATGACATCGTCATCTTGGCCGACGCGCCAGAGGGTTTGAATGAGTTTTTGAATGGTATGGAGTCTGTTTTAAGGATAGAATTCATGAAGAAAATCTATAAATGTAAAACAAAAATATTGGAATGCCGCCGAAATAAATCAGAAACCTCAATGGACATCAAATTGGCAAGTAAAAAGCTAAAGGAAGTAGGAGACTTCTGTAACTTAGAAAGCAAAGTAACCAGTGACGGACGATGCAAAGAGGATATAAAAAGTAGGTTGGCTCAGGCAAGGAAAGCATTTCTACAGAAAAGGAATCTGTTGACATCGAATATAGATTTAGGTATATACTATATGGAAGTGAAACTTGGACTATTGGTGCAGCTGGGAAGAGGGGAATTGATGCGCTTGAAATGTGGTGTTGCAGGAGAATGATGAAGATCAGATGGGTAGATAGGGTAACAAATGAAGAGGTATTAAGACGAGTGGGGGAGGAGAGATGTTTGTGGCGACTGCTAATAAAGAGAAGGGATAGGTTGGTAGGACACATACTGACACCCAGGAATAGCAAGCTTAGTTATGGGAGGAAGGGTCGAGGACAAGAACTGTATGGGTAGACCAAGGTTAGAATACGCTAAACAGATTGCTTCGGATATAGGGTGTGGTAGCTATGTAGAGATTAAACGATTAGCTCGGGACAGGGAGGCATGTAGAGCTGCATCAAACCAGTCAAAAGACTGAAGACTCAAACAACAACAATAGAAGATAGGTGGTTATTACAAAGACCACTAGCACAGCGAAGGAGTTATCACGATCCGTCAGTAATTACGAGGGACACAGCATTCAAAAGCGGTAACATTGTCTCTGCTGCTCTTGGATACAAGATGCCTAGTTGACAAGCTTGGTCAACACAGTGGTCTAGTCGGCAGTCTCGTCACGTTGCTTTAACGACACCGGCTACAGTGTGCTGACAAGTTCAAGTGTATAGAAGAGTAGTTCAGTCGAGGCACGTCACTGTTGACGAGTACGTGACTATCAGTGTGTCTGCCTCAACTTGAAGCCATCATCTAATATGGCAAGATGTGTCATTTATTGCGTTCCTTTCTGGTATCAGTACGACACGCCAGTAGCATACCAAAACAATGTAGAAAGTTACGTCATAGAGATAAGACGTCAAGGTCACCGGCCAGGGCTTGCATATAAACTAGAATTGACAGAAGAGATGCGCGATAGCACGTGGTAAGCAAGAAGATACCACGTTTCTCCTCACTCAGTAGAACCAAGCCAAGTCCTTCAGCGAAGGGGATCTTTTCGCCATGCGGATATAGTTTGCATGTCTGTGCGGATAGCGGATAAGTTGCGGATAATGTTAGGAGTAAATATGCTGATAGTTTTTAGAATGCACTCGGAACTTGTTTAATATCACTACTAGGACCCGAATGTTTATCTAGGGCCCGGATGTTGATGACATGTCATCTTTTTACTGAACTGTCTAAAACAATGCTGATGTACAAAGAAACTCTGGACGGGCCACCCCGTCTTCAAATATGTTTTTTTTTATTTCGCATCTTTTTGCATTTTTTGATATTTTTCAATTTTAAGAGCTATTTTTTTTAAGTTTGGTAGAATTTTTTGGTCATATTTTAGAGAAATCGGCCTTTTAAGGTCCTTTTTTTTTTTCAATTTTAGTCATGTCACAGCTTTACCGACAGTAGTGGCTACGCTGGCTAAAGCGCAGCATTAGGTCATGGGGCCAAGCTCTCTGCTGACTCTGTAGACGCGTGGGTTCAAGCCCCACCGTCGGCCGTCCTTGAAATGGTTTTCCGTGGTTTCCCCATTTTCAACACCAGGCAAATGCTGGGACGGTACCTTCTGACAGGTCACGGCCGATTCCTTCCACATCCTTGCCCAGTTTCATTCACCATCATTCATTTCATGTCTCATTAACTCCTCTCCTGAGGTTGGTGTCAGGAAGGGCATCCGGCCGTAAAAACCATCGCCACAAAGACTTCCATCTCATCTCATCCCCGACCCCGTTGGAAACGGGAATAATAAGGGGTAGACATACACAATACAGTCATGTCACAGCTTTATATGAGAGAATTAGCCACGTCTCTCCGAGTTAAGAAGAAACTAGTAGCTGATACAAGATAATTTTAAATATTGAAATAAAATATTTCTGTATTGCTACTAGTAGAAAAATATATATCTTGGTCGAACAAGAACGGTACCGTTTTCGTCGCAAACCAGTTATTAACGGAATGGAATGTTATATGCTCTGTTGACCAAGGTTAGCTGTGGCGGGGTAGAAAGGGGAAGGGGTGTATATTCTTGTCTCAGTTCGGCATAGTTCACGGCGAGAGATATCGTTCATTACCGCTCTCTCCATTTTATAGTGCATTTTTCGAATTTTTGAAATATTGGTGAGTTTATTATTACAAGAACATTTTCTCCATTTTATAGTGCATTTTTCAAATTTTTAGGTCACTTATTACAGTCATTTTTGAAAATTTTAAGTGCATTTTTTTAATCTTTTTTACGGTATCAACATCCGGGCCCTATTTATGACATATCATATTTTTTTCGTTATTTTTCTGTTTCATAACAAATGTAAGATGATGATTTAAGCTAATATCATTCAAAAAAGGAAGATTGTAGTTTTACGTGACCGTGAATCTTGTGATTATGAGCCACGGGACCTCCTTTTTACGTGGAATCCGAACCACAGGACATGGCATTTCACATCGAAAATCTCACATGCATTGACCGGGAATCGAACCCGGACCGCCTTGGTGAGAGGCATACAGCTAGACCGCTGAGCCACCACGCCCTTAATATCATTCGAATTATGTCATTAAGCATATTAACACTCCGCACATAAGAGGGGTGCAATTCTGGCTGTAGGCTATAACATTCTTTCTAAACATAGCACATGACATACTGTACATAGCCTAGGGGGACGACTTTCTCCAGAAATGTCGAAATGTGTTATTGTAATACAGGATGCTTTATCTAATTAAAATATTATTGTAATACCGGGTAATACGGCGTGGCTGCAGGCAGTCGCTCACATCCGGGAGGCGAGGAGGTTCGAATCCCCCCGCCGGCAACCTTCAAGATGGTCTTCTGTGGTTTCCCATCTTCCTTCCAGGCAAATGCCGGGGTTGGTCCCTAACTATAGGCCACAGCTACTACCTTCCAACTCCTCGTCCTTAAACTCAAAATTTCCTCCCCAGACAACATTCCACACGCGACGGTACTTGTAGCTCACCCCATGGGTGTCCTCATACAAGCAGCTACAAAACTGACGAGCAGAATATGTCCTCGGACACTCGGGTAAACTCAAGAACCACTGGATGGATTTTGATGCGGTTTTCACCATTCTGTAAAGGATATCTCGAGGATGATTTCTGTAGAAAATATTTTATTTATGATCAAAGGAAGCCGAGCAGTAACGATTTCAGTGGAAAAGTCGGAAAAAAACAGGCGTCTGAGCGTTTTGTAAGCTTACGCTGGGCAAACCGTTAAAAATATCTAAATACTATGAGTGTAAGAATTGTTCAGCATGAAAAGTTCTACAAAAAAGCCCGGGAGAGCATATCTCTATCTTCAATACATTGCCTACTATAAGTGTTTTTACGTTTTCATTTCTTCCAACAATCTCCATTCAGTTACTGAGGCGACAGTTTACAAGCTAGCTAGGGGCGACTCTATAACCCCAGTTACAGCTTAGCTAGCGGACGACCTTTTTGCCCCAGATACAGCCAGCAGCAAACTGTCGAGTCGTGTTGCGTTAAAAACTTTAGAGAAGAGTGGTTGTGTTTGGAGTTTCACTGGAAGTGCAACTCGGCTTTTCTTCATTTCGCCTGTGAACTTTTCGTTCCGCAAAATTCACAGTCAATTGAAGCTTGGACGGAAGGGGGATTTGTGTTTCATGCACCTCGCCATTCTTAAATTAGGTCGGACCAGAATTTGTCGCTCATGCATCTCCATGATAATATAATTAATACTCCAGTCAGTGATTTTAACCCATCATGCCGAGACATAAAACGGATATTGGTCGTTGTTCATTGACATATGAAAAGAAAGCGCTTATCACGTAATGCATTCATAACTGTTCCCGGGCGAAGCCGGGTCGTGTTGCTAGTTCTACATAAATTATAAAAAAAAGTCCCTCCCTAATCTGACAGCTGGCATCAGATTCTTGCTGACGAGGCGTTGTAAAGAAAGTATCACTTGGAAGAAGACTTTCAATTAGATTTAACTCAGTTCAATCAGCAATCATGGGGACGAAACCTTATCCGTCCCAATGCAAGTGAAAGGAAAACCAACAACTGAATCTTCTTTAGCAGCGTATACATTTGGCCTCCTCTTTCAGCGGAGAGAACGTGTCTCCTATCTGAGTGTTAACTACAGCCAATGTTGCTTCACTGTTAAGCCTGGCATGTTTTTTCCATGTAGGCCTAAAATCTAATCACCCAATCGTGTGTACAATACTATCAATTCGGATATAGAACATGCCACATGTCCTACATCAAACTACGGTACAGTGGTACAGCAAACATCAAATGTGTTTACCCACACGTTTCATTCTCTGATTTGAGGGTGACATGGGTTCGATTCCCTCCTCTGCCATCACAGAAGTGATTTTCCGTGGCTTCCACTTCTGATTCAGGCAAATGCTGGAATGCTTATTTCGTGACGTGGGTTCGATTCCCACATCTGCCATTAGAGAAGTGATTTTTCGTGACTCTCCACTTCAAATCCAGGCAAATGTCAGAATGGCCCTTAACTTATGGCCACGGCCACCTACTTCACAATCCTAGCCTCAAATACGTACACTACTATAGACACAAAAACAGCACAGGTTATGAGACAAATTCTCCACGCGCCCAAGTACATGGGCTGATGCTCACGATATCCAAGTCCCTAAATGAAACAACAATATTACTTTTCATTCTCGTTTATCTCACTGCCAATTAACATTGTTATCGTGTAATCCACATCGACACATCGGATGTCTCGAGGATCAGTTAAGAGTAAATATACCAGATTCTGTCACACAAATGCTAGGCTACATCACTTACTTGTCTATAGAGGCGAAGTTCACGTTGATGTTACAGCCAAGTCCGCGAGGCCGGTAGAGATTCTCACTATTGAGAGGCGAGGTACCGACTAGTGGCCGGCCGCGTTGAGGGAGGCTCTCATATGCTACGTGCTCACTCCCCCCCCCCTACCCGCGCGCGGTCCCAACCAACCAACTGTTGAGCCCTGCGCCTTGCGCGGGACGCACGGTCGCTACTTGCTTACAGGTGATCGCGGGTACTCTGGCTTTATCAATGGGTACTCTCCCCAACTGGCTTCATCAATGGGTACTCTCTCCAACTTGCTTTATCAATGGGTACTCCCTCCAACTGGCTTTATTAATGGGTACTCTCCCCAACTGGCTTCATCAATGGGTACTCTCTCCAACTTGCTTTATCAATGGGTACTCCCTCCAACTGGCTTTATTAATGGGTACTCTCTCCAACTGGCTTTATTAATGGGTACTCTCTCTAACTGGCTTTGTTAATGGGTACTCTCTCCAACTAGCTTTATTAATGGGTACTCCCTCCAACTGGCTTTATTAATGGGTAATCTCTCCAACTGGCTTTATTAATGGGTACTCTCTCTAACTGGCTTTATTAATGGGTACTCCCTCCAACTGGCTTTATGAATGGGTACTCTCTCCAACTGGCTTTATTAATGGGTACTCTCTCTAACTGGCTTTATCAATGGGTACTCTCTCCAACCGGCTTTATCAATGGGTACTCTCCCCAACTGGCTTGATCAATGGGTACTCTTCCCAACTTGCTTTATCAATGGGTACTCTCCAGAACTGGCTTCATGAATGGGTACTCTCTCCAACTGGCTTCATGAATTGGTACTCTCTCCAACTGGCTTCATCAATGGGTACTCTCTCCAACTGGCTTTATCAATGGGTACTCTCACCAACTGGCTTTATCAACGGGTACTCTCACCAACTGGCTTCATCAATGGGTACTCTCCCCACCTGGCTTTATCTATGGGTACTCTCACCAATTGGCTTTATCAATGGGTACTCTCCCCAACTGGCTTTATCAATGGGTACTCTCCCCAACTGGCTTCATCAATAGATGGGATCACAATAGTCACGTGGGTACTCTCACTAACTGGCTGTATCAATGGGTACTCCCACCAACTGGCTTTATCAATGGATACTCTCACCAACTCGCTTTATCAATGGGTACTCTCGCCTACTGACTTCATGAATTGGTTGAGATCGCTCTAGTCTCATGGGTACTCTCACCCACTGACTTCATGAATTGGTTGAGATCGCTCTAGTCTCATGGGTACTCTCACCTACTGGCTTTGTGAATTGGTTGAGATAGCTCTAGTCTCATGGGTACTCTCACCTACTGGCTTCATGAATTGGTTGAGATCGCTCTAGTCTCATGGGTACTCTCACCTACTGGCTTTGTGAATTGGTTGAGATCGCTCTAGTCTCATGGGTACTCTCACCTACTGGCTTCATGAATTGGTTGAGATCGCTCTAGCCTCATGGGTACTCTCACCTACTGACTGACTTCATGAATTGGTTGAGATCGCTCTAGCCTCATGGGTACTCTCACCTACTGACTGACTTCATGAATTGGTTGAGATCGCTCTAGCCTCATGGGTACTCTCACCTACTGACTGACTTCATGAATTGGTTGAGATCGCTCTAGTCTCATGGATACTCTCACCTACTGACTTCATGAATTGGTTGAGATCGCTCTAGTCTCATGGGTACTCTCACCTACTGGTTTCATGAATTGGCTGAGATCGCTCTAGTCTCATGGGTACTCTCGCCTACTGGCTTCATGAATTGGTTGAGATCACACTAGTCTCATGGGTACTCTCACCTACTGGCTTCATGAATTGGTTGAGATCACTCTAGTCTCATGGGTACTCTCGCCTACTGGCTTCATGATTGGTTGAGATCGCTCTAGTCTCATGGGTACTCTCGCCTACTGCTTCATGAATTGGTTGAGATCGCTCTAGTCTCATGGGTACTCTCACCTACTGGCTTCATGAATTGGTTGAGATCGCTCTAGTCCCATGGGTACTCTCGCCAACTGGCTTCGTGAAGGGGTGGAGATCGCTGTAGTCTGATTAGTATTCGCGTGAACTGGCTTCATGTAGATCACTAGGACATGGGCACCCTCCGCAGCTGGTTTCACCAATAATTGGATGAGATTGCTCTAGCTTCATGGGTACTCTTGGATTGATACATGGAAACAGATCACTCTAAACCAGAGGTCATCAGATGGTTGGTCCCGCGTAGCTTCATTCCTGGTGGTTCGCGGTAGACTTAATGATAAACAGTACAAAATCGTACATGGGCATTTTTTTAAATGTAGCCTACCGTATATCTAAATTCAAACTCTCGCCAACACCACTAAAATGGTAAAATATTTTTCAGTGTGTAAAATTATCTTCCTCTTGTGCGATTGTTTGCTGGGCTTTTGCTGCTACTCGACTCAGCACAAGCCTAGAAAAATTACTGCTCATACACGTACAAGATACGTTCATATTCTTTAGAAAAAGAAAACGTGATGTAAGTGAGGTAGAAAATCCGTGTGTCTGTGGGCAACGCTGGATCTACCTTTCTTTTGATTTCTAAAGAGAAATGACTGTAAGAGGAAGAAATTACAAGATACAGCCAGTATGCATCTTGGCGCAATGTGAAGAACCTTGTGCTTTTCCTTGTTAATTGAGATTTATCATTTTAAATGATTATGTCGACTTCAATGGGGTCTGGCGTTACGTTACGGCGACGGGACGAAATGTACCGAGAATGCACTGAGGTGTGTGACGTCATAGTACTGCTTGAGCTTCCTCTTTTCCCCGCGCGCTCCGGTGAGCGTGACGTCATACAGCCAGCTACCTCCTTTGACCTTGGTTTGCACTGGCTTTTTTATTTTTATTTTTTATTATTATTTTTATATATTTTTTTTTGTTAGCCTATTGTTTTTTCTTTTTGTTTTGTTTTTTGCTAACGGACTTTGAGTTCACGCAGCATTTGTAGTATTTGTGGCATTTAAAATGATATAAAGTCTAGTCTTTCAGACTGACTATCAGTGTTTTCAACTCATTTAGGGTTATCTACTCAAACACACGGATTTACCTTATTGACCAAATAAGCTCAATGAAGTGAGTCAAGACAGTATATCTCGCAATATCTCTGGATATTTAGCTATTTTGTAGTGTCGGTTTAGTCGTAAGTCATTTAAGCGTTGTTACTCTTAATTGCCACTCTTCAGTCGGTCAACACAAATTTTGCCCAATAACTGGGCGGGGTTGCAATGTAAACATGCAAATAAACGCTCCTGGAAAAAAATACCTGTATTAGTAGACTACTATTATAATTAATTGGGCGATTTAGCATTTACATATCTACATTGTACGCCCAGTCATTGGGTAAACTGGTGTTGGCCGGCTGGACAGTTACGACTAACAGTTTGTAAAGGCAAAACTGACAGAATGGCTTCAAAACTTTACATTTCATTTAAGGGTGTTTCAATGCTACAACTTCGTCTCGGTAGATTAACCGATACTTACTTTAAAGAAACCACCAGGAAAAAATTCTGGCATCCCGGCGTCTCTAATGCGACCACAGTTAAAATGGACGTTGACCTCGTAAGGCCGGTATAACACTATCAAATACATTTGTCAAAGATCTTTCATAAAAGATCTTTTATGGAAGAAGATATGACAGTGTAATGGGGAAATCTTTTATTGAAGGTGGTTCCATAAAATTTCTTTTATAAAAGGTATGAGCATCATGTTTTCTTTGATAAAAGATCCAAACCAAAATGGTGGATCATAACAGCTGGAGTATTACGTCAACAAAGATGCTCATATCAGAGTGTGAAATGCATAAAAAGTTACAAAATAAATGGTATAAAATATGTAAAAACGTAATAAAAGACAGAAGGTGTCGGTGAGAATGGCGGAGGCTATAAGCGCTGCTCATAAAGGACGCACATTTCAGGATGTTAATAGGCATAGTAAAGACGTGAATGATAGTGTGTTTTATGTTTTAATATTTGTGTTATAAATCGTCAATTTTAGTTATGGTATCACAAGTGAGTGTAAATAAGCACTTTATCTTTACCGGTATGTAATAGCCTACATGTAACCAATCCTAGCAAGGTAGTGTCTAGTTGGCACTTGACTCTAGATCGAACCAACCGAGAATCGAATTCCACCTAATGCGTACTTTCTCTACTTCGTATGTTTCAATTTTCTTTGCTCGGGCGGAGGTTGTTTGGAACGTCTAAATATTAACGTAATTTTTCAAGTGGCTCGTTCACCAAGATTTTTAGTCGTACAAATATCTTTCTTGTCACGTGAGCGACCCATGGTTTAACCCATAGGCGTTTACTCTACCTTTGTGTTAATTTTGCGTAACGGTATTGCCACTACAGAATTTCAACTACCGTATTACAGTTAAGTGAACAAGGAACTGTCCTTCATACATTTTGCTGAACTATGATAAAATATTTGATGTAGTGTAATGGTGTGATTATTGCTTTCTATAACTTTTATAAAAGTTCAGTTTTATAAAATATTTCATAAATTTTCTTTGACAAATTTCTTTGATAGTGTAATACCAGCCTAACACTATATTGTTATTATCGTCATCATCAAATTCTGGCAGTGAATTAACACTACCAACTTTTACTTCAAAAACCCATGAAGTCTTGAAGTTGGCCAGAATAATTTACTTGGTCGCATTACAATCAAATCTTCGGCTGGTTGAACTCTGCGTGGGATCGTTCTTCTACTGTCGCAGGGATGGTGTCTGGGAGCTGAAAACACATTGTCAGCAGATGCAACTGGGGATGGTGACAAGCCGATTGCCCAGGCCTCTGGTAACTTCGATCTAATTAACGTGGTGACTGTGTGATGGAATGGGAGTCCTCATGCAGTATTCTCACTAAACCGACTAGTATATTATGTTATCATATATCCCCTAAATTTCGTTTAATTTCAATTCAAGTGTGTATTCAGGCTTCTGTGCTGTTAGTGAAGAAAGTTCAAGCTTGTGCATTGTTTACTTTCTCCCACGCTGACATAAATCAAGGGTCAGGGAAGGGATTTTGGAAGAAAGTCGGCCGTGTACCTGTTTGAAGGAACCGTCTCATCGTTTGCCTGCTGGTGGAAATGATGAAAACCATTTTCAGGACGGCTGAGGTGGGGTTCAAACCCACGCTCTCCCGATGCCAGCGAGGCACGAGAGTGAGAGAGAAGTAGCATACAAAAGACTTCGCTACCATTGTTCATAAGAATATCACACTGCATAGTCTATAGCACGCATATATCATCTTGAATATATACTGTAATGTATTAATATTGACAATCCTCTAGGTGTAGATTTTTTTAGTGTTTAGGAAAGCTCCAGGGAAAAATATGGCCTCAGCACTAGCAACAATTGATCGTCGTAGGATAATTTGAGAACTCTAAGGAAGCCAAAACCAAGAGGATGAATAGGAAAAGACAACAGGAAGATGAGGGTGCCCTCAATCATGAAGAATATGGAGCTGGAGTGCATTGAGACTGTAAAGATTGGCCACAAAATCATATTTTAACTTCGAATTGCTCTCCTGTAAAATTATATTTTTAATGGATTTAATTTACCAACTCCGTAACCATTAATGGTAGACCCTTCAAATTTCACACACTGTTTAAGTGTCCAATTATCTTGAAGGTAGACTAAAATCATGAATGTATCTCTTCGTTTATGAAAAATAGGCTATAAAATATTTGAAAAAAATACTGAAAAATTTAATAACAATGTTTGAACTTACCCCGCAAATAAAGTATTTGACCAAATGCCATGATTGTAGTCTACTTTATAGTTACATGCTGTGGGAAGCAGCTGTAAAAATTACATTGAAGTCACTTGAGTAGTTTCTGAGTATATCCCTCCCAAAGCTTGATGTGTATTTGTAGCCTTAAAAAATATCGGAAGAAAAAACTTGTCATAAAAAATGAACCATTAAGTGTAACCAGAAACTGATCAGCTAACAATATTCTACAATGTTCATTTATAATGCATGATAATTTTTGTTTAACTACAATAAGTTTATCTGCCCTAATTATAATTACAAACATTCCGATATTCTGCCTCTTCACAATGGTCTGCACAGACAGGTGCCCTTTTACAGTTACAATAACGAAATGCATCAGGCACTAGGCGCAAGATGAACGATTACATATGCACAATATGGTGGTCGAGCGTACTTTTCTAATGTTCCAATCAAATGAAATTTATTGAACGGGGAGTCTTAAAATGTATAGGGCACAACTCTTCAAGTACATCAGAAGAACATTCAGTCATACATCTTGAAATTTCCGTCCGGATGGGACCATGATATTCTCTAAAATGTACAATTATTTCCAGGTGGTGAGGGTCTGTCCATGTAGATGTTGATCGATTTCTATCAATATTTCTATCCCACGAGGGCTCATCCAACCCCAACACCACAACAGATACACGACCAGAGCACCGATGCTTGGCCACATAAGCTGGATTGTATCGGGTGCCAAAAGGGGCGAACACACGCACCGGTCTATCGTTTGCTAAGGAAATGTGCACTCGTTGGAGAATATGACATTCGACCGATGGCATAGCACGTTACTTTTAGCAAACACAAGGCCTCTCACCCTCAGCGCATCAGTGTGTTTTTGTTTCTGCGCCACTCTCCGGGACTGTAACTCTGCCTTATTTAGGCATCCCAAGACCGTCCTCAAGCTGCCAACCACCTCGTCCCAGGCAGCACTGACAACTTACTAGCGAGCGTCGTACGTATTTGGCGCGGAATAGGGTCAAGTCTCCACCATTACTTTCTCCGTCTCGGGCTAAACGTTGTCCATGTTATTCATGTCTACCTCACAAAGAGGTACGTCGATGAGCTCGACCTGACCTTGCCTTACGAACAATTCCTCAACTACTGTCGACCAAAATATTATGTGTACTCGAGTTTGAAGGTTGTTTGTTAAGTAACTAATAGACCTACATAAAATCCAATACCATCAACAGTTTCGTCGTTCTATTGCACGTTAGCTCATGTAGGTTTGGATTTTTAAATTTATATTTTAATATTTTTTATCGCAGTTGGAACACAAAAAGTGCACGTTTTTAAGCGCGTTTCAACCATGCGTCACATTTAAGAATTATTATCTCAAAAGCCCGTCATCAGATCGAATCCAAATGTTAACACAATATACATTGGGATGTTGTATAACTGGTTTATTAATTTCATAATTTTGTGTGTCCAAGAAACAAAGTTGTTATCATTGTTGTAAGGTAACTTTTTCTCGGCTCGGGGTGGTTGGAAAATGTAGTTCTTGGTTGCGTTGTAATCGTTATATATCAAAAAGTTATGCTGTATGACTGTGAAATACGTAAATTAATTCACTTATTTTATATCGGTTTGTATTTGTACGAGGAAATAACACATGGTTCACCAGCTAGCCGCTCCGGGAAAAGCTGTACAGCGTTGCAGAGATGGAGCCCATCACTTCCGAGCGAGACGCGTCATGATGCGTGTGGGCACCATTTCGGCAACGCTGTACGTCTGTTCCCGGAGCGGCTAGCTGGTGAACCATGTGTTATTTCCTCGTACAAATACAAACCGATATATAAAATAAGTGAATTAATTTACGTATTTCACAGTCATACAGCATAACTTTTTGATGTATAACAATTACAACGCAACCAAGAACTACATTTTCCAACCACCCCGAGCCGAGAAAAAGTTACCTTACAATGATGATAACAACTTTGTTTCTTGGACACACACAATTGTGAAATTAACCAGTTACACAACATTCCAATGTATATTGTGTTAAAATTTGGATTCAATCTGATGACGGGTTTTTGAGATAATAATTCTTAAATATGACGCATGGTTGAAACACGCTTAAAAACGTGCACTTTTTGTGTTCCAACTGCGATAAAAAATATTAAAATATAAATTAAAAATTCCAAACCTACATGAACTAACGTAAAATAGAACGACGAAAATGATGATGTTATTGGATTTTATGTAGGTCTATTTGTTACTTCACAAACAACCTTCAAACTCGAGTGCACATAATATTTTAGTCGACAGTAATTCAGGCGTCCTCCTGCACGGATGGGACCATAATATTCTCTAAAATATAGTCTACACATATTTCCCAGCGGTGAGGATGTGTCCATGTGGATGTTGCTCGAATGTGTGCAACATTCCTATCCCACGAGAACTCATCCAACCCCAACACATACAGATACACGACCAGTGCACCTATGCCCGGCCATATACAGTATGTTGGATTGTGTCAGTTGGCAAAAGGGCGAACACACGCACCGGCTTATTGTTGCTAACGAGAATGAGCACTCGTTGGAGAATATGACGTTCGATCGATGACATAGCATGTTACTCTTGGCAAACACAAGGCCTCTCACCCTCTGCTCATCAGTGTGCTTTTATTTCCTAGCCACTCACAGGGACTGTAACCCCACCTCATCCAAGCATCTCAAAACCGTCTTGAAGGTTCTGGAAAAACGCACAGCCTGGTGTATCTGCACGACATCCATGAACGGGGCCAAATGGGCCTAATCGATCAAGTGATCATCCTGTTCCCGGTTTGAGACCCCCCATGAACCCGTAGTAGCATCTTTGCTCACGTCTCCTGATTCTCGAATACCTCTTATCCAACGCATCGCCGTACTCCGTCGAAAGCCGTAGCGTCGTCCAGCCTCTATTGCAGTTAGATGTCTTTGTGAAATGAGAGAAACTGCCCACTCATGGATATGAGGTCCTTGGTGTGCCATGGTTGTGAATTGGGGCATCCCTCGGCAGGCGCGGATTCAAAGGGGGGGTCACAGGGGTCATGACCCCCCCCCCCTCCAAACGGAGACCAAATGTTTTTGCAAACTCAAAAAACGAAAACACAATAACCAGACAAATAAAACTTAACGAATTTTAACTGAAAAACAGTTTTTTTTAAATTTTATTCAATACTGACAATATCTTTATTGCAATTATTATTTTCTGTTGCAACTGTACATATTTACAACTTCATACCTGTTATATAAAATCGATTATTTATATAACAAAATCAACTCGTCTATTTTGTTTAGCAAACCTTGTGATTACCGAATTGATGTCTATAGTGATGTCACGATGAATGTGCAGCAATGCACGGATAGGAATTTGGGGCTTTTTTCGCACCAAAATATTTTGCCGACGTCCAAACTGCAAGCTTGGTTGGCAATTTAAGCTGTGACTTTCTCCCTTTGTCGGTACCAACTCGACTTGCCGAAACTGTAACGTACGTTGATACTTTTCTCGAAGCTCGATGTAAAAGTCGCAAAACACGCCGTTGCAATTTGTACGAATATTTTTGATGCGCTTAACGCATCAAATTTCTATCCATGTAGCTTCCAAAAAAATTGGTCTGGTTTTGAACGTTTGGTTATTTTGTGATTGCGTTGTTAGTGATACCATTTTTCTTAACAATTTCGATTCTGTGACCCCCCAAAGCCAAACTCTAGATCCGCGCCTGTCCCTCGGATGGGCGCATCCTGCAATTTGATTGGTTTGTCCCCAGCTGGTGAAGTGAAAAAATCGCAAGTGGATTTGCACCAGCCACCTTCTCACTGTGAACCTAAGACCCACCCGCTGTACTACGGCGCTGCACCAACTGCCACGTATAACACACACCTATTAGTCTACCTACTACCTTCCTTCTCGCTAGTATTTGATATCGCTTACAGGATACGGCAATATCTCATTGCTTCCCACATTCGCAGATACTCCAGTTATGATATATGAGTGATGTTTTATTGCACCTGAGTATCGAAGTAGGAACTACATCATGGTTGCATGGGACAATGTTCGTCGCTGTACAGTTGAACTCACTTTCTCTGTTGACGAGTCTACATAATGCGCGATAACCCGAAACGTTAATCCCGATAAATTTGAAGACCTTATACTCAAACGTCAGCTTTGAAGTTCTGTTTCAACAGTGAAAGTTTTTTATGTGTGCGCCAGTTACAAAAATTAGCGCACGCATTAAAATATATATTTTTCACAGCAGTTGAACTGTGCATGTCGAGAATAACCAGTAACATGCGGGAGTATCATTTAAAATATGTAATTTCGAGCATACACAGGGCGAATTGGTAAATGTTAATTAGGACTTGTGAATGTTGATACACAGCAACATTTTCAGCGCTTTATAGGACAAGGAAGTGTTGTAGAGAGATAGTCACCTTGGGAGCAATGACCCACAGCTCATCGGACCTGTAGTTGTATATATTCATTGTCACGTTCTCAGTATCGTCACGTATAGGGACTAGATTACGACCGCTTAATGAACTACGTAACGTGGCAGATACTGTTGAATAATTAGTCTAAGTAGGGTAAGGAGCACATAAATAATTCTCTTCTTATGTGGAACATCTGGGGTCTGAACCAGGTGCGTGCTAGAGCCGGGCAAATTTGCTGTATTTCCGATCGGGATCGTAAGTTGCCGCATGGCCAGTATCGTCCCCCACCAAGCGCACTCTAGGCCAGGTCTTTCCGCTGAATGAGAATCTTAAGTCTCGATAATACCGGTACTGAGTGGGAACCTTAATTCTCGATCATACCGGAACTCCTTTTTTCTCGGTGTTATCGACATTATTTATTTAAGGGTAAAAGCAGACTCACTCAAGCCGCTGCACGTGTCACTCAAACCGCCGCACGTGTAAAGTCAAAGCCTTCTGTAATAACTCCGGAACCACTATTATGAAAATTATTAATGTACTAGCTGAAGTACCCGTGCTTCGCTACTGGTCATAAATAAATTGAAATGTAATTACTCTGGAACCACTATTATGATAATTATTAAAGGACTAGCTGAAGTACCCGTGCATCGCTACTGGTCATAAATAAATTGAAATGTGAAGGTGACAGTTAAAACAGAAGATATGCGAGGTGCTGAGCGGAGGGAGAGTTTAGGTTTTACTCGCTAACAGTTGGAGATTCATGAAAAGTGATAAGGACCATTCGGATAGAAATTTAAATTTTAAACCTAGCATATGCCATCAAAAGTTTGCTATTTCTTAGCGTTCTCTTTTAGGTAGATTTCATTAGCTAACTATTGCAATGGGTACCATGTTTCGACTTCCGGAAAATGTCGACATATCTTCGCGTTTCACATCCCCTAGACCCCAAAACCACCGTCAGTTCAAAAGTTTATATATAATTTATGTATGTATGTATATATGTATAGATATCAGTTTCTTGTGGACACAATAACTGCCGTAATTTTGCACCAATCACTTTGAATTTTTTACATAATATGTATCCCCTTAAAATCTCGGTCGAGTTCGTTAATGGGAAAATCGGTCAAAGGGGGTGAAAATGGGAGGCTTTTTTCGAAAACGTGAAATATCGCTATAACTCTCTTCATATCTGAAATATTGAATCCATTCAAAGTTCATACTATGTGTCGGATAAGGCCCTAAAATTTATGTTTGAAAAGATTTTTGATAGCACCAACCATTGACCAAAGGGGTGGGAAAAAGTGGGTTTTTCGGGAAACATTAATCATATCTCTGTTAATAGGCACAATATCAAAACCGTACAAAATGGACAATATTACTCCAATAATTACCTAAAACTTTTGTCTCAAAGAATTTTTGATATGACCCACCATTACGCCACGGGTTGAGCAAAATTATTTAAATTATAAGAAAATGCCTAGTGCCATGAGAGGTTGCCATGACTACTTCACTAAATTGATAATAGATGAGCCATCAGCAGTTGCTATGACAACGCCACCGCACGAGATCACATTCAGTTTTCCATCTGCCTGTGGGAAGCGACTTCGGTATCGGAACTGGTAGCATGCTGAACTTCTATGCCCAAGGTCGCGGGTTCAAACCCGGCTGAAGTCGTCTGATTTACTAAGAGCGCTAAAAATCCCTGAGTATGCTTTCCTTCGGAGGGGAAGTTCCAACGTTCGTTGCGAGTTGCTGGTTCCGGTGGAATCTAGTAGCCAAGTTCACAGCTAGGTGTCGTTGATGGTAGTATTTAGCCTACTTTCGATTTTTGCAAAAAATGATAGTAGACTTATGAGATCAACACAGGGCGAAAAATTGTGTGTCTGACTGTGTGTGTGTGTCTGTGAGTGTTTGTACTCTGAATGTCTGTCCCCCACTATCAATTCGAACACGGTGAAACCGAATTGAACGAAATTTGGTACAGAGATAGCACTAGCAAAGGGCACCTCAGTGTCATGTTTTATATCGCCGCCATCTTGACGAAAACGTAATGGCGGCCACCCAAAAGTTAAAGTTTAATTCAAATTTCGACCAACCTAATCATCTGATCTCCACTAAGTTTTGCAACATTATACCTTTATGTATGAAGAATCATTTGACCAAACTACAAGGTGATCAGACCAATAATTTACGGATAGCGGCCATGTATGTGTGCAAATCGATTCCCCCTAAGTATTCAAACAGGGTGAAACTGAATTGAACGAAATTTGGTGCTGAGGTAGCACTAGAAAAGGGCACCTCATTGTCATGTTTTATATCGCCGCCATATTGACGAAAATGTAATGGCGGCCACCCAAATGTTAAAAGATTAAATCAAATTACGACCAACCTAATAATAATCTGATCTCTACCAAATTTTGCAACAACATACCTTTTTGTAGGAAGCATCGTTTGACTGAACTACAAGGTCATCAAGCCAATAGTTTGCAGATAGCGGCCATGTATGTGTGCAAATCGATTCACCACATTAATTCAAACACGGTGAAACCGAATTGAATGAAATTTTGTACAGAGGTAGCACTAGCAAAGGACACCTAATATTCATATTTAATATCCGTATAACACGTTGTATTTCAACAAGCTACTACAACCAACATTCAATTGTCTACTCCTTGAAAAGGACAAAGAGTTATAACAATACCCATGTATTTAGGAGAAAGTAGGCTATAGGTTCTTTACTGAACATCTTGTTTTAATTATGTAGCCTATTTTAGGTAGATTTCATTAGAAAGCTAACTATTGCAATGGGTACCATGTTTCGACTTCCGGAAAATTTCGACATATCTTCGCGTTTCACATCCCCCAGACCCCAAAACCACCGTCAGTTCAAAAGTTTATATATATATCAGTTTCTTGTGGACACGATAACTGCCGTAATTTTGCTCCAATCACTTTGAATTTTGTACATAATATGTATCCCTTAAAATCTCGGTCGAGTTCGTTAATGGGCAAAATCGGTAGAAGGGGGTGAAAAAGGGGGGCTTTTTTTTCTCGAAAGAGTGAAATATCGCTATAACTCTCTTAATACGTGAAATATCGAATCCATTCAAAGTTCAAAATGTGTCGGATAAGTGCCAAAAATTTATGTTTGAAAAGTTTTTGAGCACCAACCATTGACCAAAGGGGTGGAAAAAAGTTTTTTTTTTTTCGGGAAACATTAATCATATCTCTCTTAATAGGCACAATATCAAAACCGTACAAAATGGAAAATATCCCCCTAATAATTACCTAAAACGTTGTCTGAAAGAATTTTTGATTTGACCCATCATTACGCCAAGGGATGAGAAAAATGATTTCGGAACTAAAGAAAATGCCAAGTGCCATCAGAGGTTACCATGACAACGCTTCTAAATTGATTAGGGATGAGCTATCAGAGGTTGCCAAGACAACGCCATTGCACGAGATCACATTCATTTTTCCATATGACTCTGTGGGGAGCGGCTAACTGACAGCATGCTGAACTTCTATGCCCAAGGTCGCTGGTTCAAAGCCGGCCAAAGTCGTCGGATTTTCTAAGAGCACTAAAATCCCTCAGCATGCTTTCCTTTGGAGGGGAAGTTCCAACGTTCGTTGCAAGTTGCTGGTTGCGGTGGCATCTAGTAGCCAAGTTCACAGCTAGGTGTCGTTGACGTTAGTATATGGTACAAAATTAGGAACTACTACTTAAAATTGACCGTCTGCAGACCTTACCTGAATTACAGACTAATACAGTCATCACAATTAACACCGTTTATCAGACAGATTATACACACACCCAATGTACACGGGGTTACATGACCACGTTGTCACAGCCCCTAAACTGAGGAACAAACCAAAATCTCTGCGGGAGATAAAATTTTGCGTGAAGAAGTAACAGACTGTTAGATAGTTAAACATCAGTTCCAAACCTTGCATAAGGACATTGTGATCACAAGTATAAAAATGAACCCCAAATGACAAGAAGCTTACCATCCCCATAAAACAATAAAATAATAAAAATATGCATACAAAAACGAAAAAAAAAGGTAATTAACCTCCAATTGTAAAATACTTTCTTGCAATAAATGAGGTCTGATCCTCCTACGAAAACCTGCATATTTTGCCTATTATAGCCTCTCCCCTAGTTTGCCCGGAGAAATCTACCTCCGCCTTCCGGCGTGCCGAGAGGAATTTTTTATTTGAAATTGAAATATGAAAGTTTGAAACCAAAGAGTGTAGTGACGTCACTAAATTGGTCGCCATCTTTAAATAGTGCAAAGTATTGAAATCAAACCAAGTACAAAAGGAGCCTGGTTATGGCTTCTAATTATTACTATGATCATTATTGGTGACGTCAGTTACCTGTAGGTTTGCTACGGTACTGTATCTGTTGAGGGCAGTGAAGGAGGTAATGTTCTGTAGAAATCATTTACTATTATAGTCATCTTTTTGACGTATTGAATGGACAGGGAGCAGAACCCAACGTCTTAAGTAGAAAAGAGGACGTGTTGATGGCGTGGTTGATCATTTTAAGTTACTGTTTCACTTTGGTTGCTACAAATTATTCTGGTTCTGTTAGTCTTAAGTCAAGTCTTTTCACAGTTTTTGCAATACAAAAGATAGCCGGTACAGGTTAAATCTGTTAACAATTAAAACAATGCAGCATACAAACATTACGATTAATAAAACATAAACGTCAACATATCAGTAGTAAAACACACCTTAACAGAGAATATAACACTACAATACAATATATACCTCCCGTCATAAGGTAAAGATTCAACATCTCTCGTAACAGCAGCGGCATCAAGAATATGAAATTAGACCCAAAATGTCACATTTAGACGACCACGTTGATTACCTGCTAACATTCTCGGCTGTCGCCTTGGAGGTCCGAGTTTGAATCCCGGCTCTGCCAAGAAATTTTAATTCTGGTCTGAGAGTGGAAGGAGGTACACTGCGCCTCCCGTGGCAAAACTTGGAAGATGTTTTCCGTGGTTTCCCACTTCTACTCGAAGCAAATACCGGGATAGGTTCTAACTGAAGGCAACAGCAACCTCCTTTTTAATCGTCACCTGAATTACAAATACACACACTACTTCAGCCATCACAGTAACACAGGTTATCAGAAAAAAATCATACACACTTAAGTTCATGGGGCTACATGGCCATGATGTCGCTAAGCCTCTAAATCAATCAACAATAATAGAATCATTTAAGCTCATTTAATCTTAATACTAAGTTTCGTGATATCTATATCCGTTGTTACGTTAGGCCGGGTGCAGGGTTAACCGATTTTTATTTTTATTTTAATTCCCTACATCGACACCTGTTAATAAAATTTAAAAAAAAACTACGTATTCTGATTTTTATGGCGTACAGATTCCTAATGTTCTTATCGTGGTTTGGATAGAAAATGGAGGCCCCATGACCTGGTGTACGTCTTGAGCTACTGTAGTCATGGAGAAAATGGAGTGGCATGGCCCCTTACAGAGACAGGTGGAAACTGGTGATCACTTCTTGAGGTACTGTTGCCGTTGAGAAAATTGAGTGGCATGGCCTCTTACCGAGATAGATGGAAACTTGGTGGACCCGTCTTGTGCTACTGTTGCCATGGAGATGGCCGGCCTTGCCATTCCTTCATAAGTTAATTTTCTGACTTTATTAGCCTTTGCTCGAGTGAAAATAGGCCGATATCAGAAGAATGAGAAAGACTGTCGAAAATTCATGTAGCCAGCGGTTTCTTCTGGGTCCTGAACTCTCTGTATGCAAAATTTGGTTGAGATTGGTGATACGGTATAGATTTGTATGCGGAACAAATATACATACCCACATACAGACTTTCACTTTTTTATATTAGAGAAGATTGGAAGTGATCATGTTCACGCAGTATATCGTCTATCCTTTAGATTAATGAAGCTCTATTTTTAAGTGTTTTTGTTATCTTGTTTGCCAAATAAATGAATGTCAGTTTTGGTTCAAGTATCTGCTTGAATTTTTAATATTTAATAGGATGGCGTTTTGCATCAAACGCGCAGGCATAAGTTTAAAATTAATATAAACATTTGAAGCCTACTTGACGGGATATTCATGTACCGTATTCAACATCAAATATATACCCGCCTTCTGTGGCATGGTTCGTAATTCAAGGCGACTGCCACCTCCATGCCACTCCTACCCTCAGTTACAAATATACACACACTACTACAGACACCATAATAACTCAGGTTATTAGACAAAGTTGACACACAAGAACACAAAAATGATCACGATGTTGTAGCCCCTAAAGTAAAATAAAACTCAAATAATTGACGTAGCGGAGAAGAGCTGAAAGAAAGTCTCACGAATTATTAGCCCTACTGACTAGGAATTTGCTTTAAAGAATACTTTCAACCTTCTTCTCCACCTTGTGACTGGTTGTTATTCGAGGCAACTATAGTGCCAAAATTAGCAACGATGGTTAAAATGCACTTGCAAAATATTTCGCTTAAAATGTTTCAACTAATTTCATCTACTAAAACCTCTGATCTTGTGCTTGAAATCAATACCAGTTTGTGGCATGAAAACATGCCAGTGCAAACACCTCACTGATTTGTCCATAAATGCCAACGATATGACAGTTTCAGTGAGAATAGTGCGACGGGAGTTGCACTGAGAACACTCATTACAGCGGGAATGTCACTTTGTCCGATACTCCACAGTCTCGTTCGATCACAAGGTAATATCGTTGCTCTCACTGTCACCCATGATGCAACGTGTGAGCACGTGCGTAGGGACGTGATTAAAATGGCGGTGGCTTAAGCATATGGCAAAGCCATTATGACGAAAAAAACCTCAATCTTTTTCTTGAAGGTGAACATAATTTTTTCGTATGCCCGACGACTAGAGAATATTATTCAAACGGGTAGGAACATTTGAGATAAAGAGAGTCAAGTATCCAACACAAAAGTTTTCACTGTGTATGTCTGTGACATTTTCCCTCTGCGTATAAGTGGCTGAATGGGTTACGCGTTGGACTCATGAATGAAAGGGCTGGGCTCGATATTTGATAGGGAAAGTAATTTTAATTTTTGTCGTTACCTTTTATTGTTCATGTTGACCGCTTTACCAGTATCTTACTATAAAAATGATACGACAGAACACAGTTGCATCACAGGGGCTTTAGTAATATAGCGAGTGCATGAATTTTCAGGTTCGATTACGAGAAAGTTACATAGTGCTTGAATGTGGCATTACACGAAAAAATCTTAATATGTACACGTCAAAAAGAATTTTCTTTTGCTGAAATTTAATGACCAAATAATTCCGACTGACGATCAAATTCTCCTTCGATATGTCATTAGGATGATATGCTCAATGTACCTTAGGTACCGGTAGTTAGTTAGTTAGTTAGTTATTGTTGTTTTAAGGGGCGGAAGTACGAGGTCATCTGCCCCTGTACCTTAGGTAGTCTGTTAATATGATATCGTTGAAGTTGAGTGGATTCTTCCAATTCGCAGACTCCAGTCAACGGAATGAACAATTTCCATTGAATCCTTACACAACAAGCCTCAGTGCCTTCAGGCAGCGCCATATTGCCCAAGCGAGAACGAGCGATAATGTCGAGAATTATCGTTATCGAGCCCACATTATCGGTAATACCAGTTCCGGAACCAGCATTTCCGTTCTTCATTCTCGTCCAACGAGACCGATCGGAACTCAAGAGCATTTTTGCCCGGCTCTAGTGCTGCGTGCTGACCACCCAAACAGGCAAGCACTGCATGGGAGTGGGTATTCGTAATGAATGTATGAACTGTACCGATAAGTGTATCTGTAACTCATTGGTTCGTGGACCTCATAAGAGATTTGAGATAATGTATTATCCCAGCATTTTCCTGGACCAACGTGGATAATTCCAGGAATACCAAACCAGGGTAGCAGTGTAGAGTCCGGGATAGAATTCGGCTTCCTTGTCCCTCAATGGTAGGCTAAGTGTCTTAGGTGGTGGCGACTGTTGTATTCTAAGCCTCGGTAGTTAAAAGGGACGTAATAACAACAACATTATTATTATTGTTTCATTTGAAGGGCATGGGCAACGTGGTCATTCATCCCCGTTTACTTGGCTGTGTGTGGAATTTATGCCTGATGACGTGTGTTATTGTGTTGGGTGTATTAGTGTGCGTATTTTTTATTTAGGTGAGAATTGGGAATTAGGCGGCCGTGGCGCTAAGTTAGGAACCATCCCAACATTTGCATGGAGTATAAGTGGGAAACCATGGAAAACCACTTCCAAGATGGCTAAGGTGGGAATCGAACCCACCTCTTCTCAGCTTTACCTTACGAGGCTGAGTGTACCCCGTTCTGACCCTCAGACCAAACTATTTAAATATCTATAGGGTGACAGCCATTACTGGGTTAAGAGGTAAGGCTGTCCTCAATGTTTTTAGCAAAGGAACTTGGTTCCTTTTCTTCGGTAACGGAGATAGCGTATGACCATGACGAATAGAAATAAACAGTGTCATCACTCCGCTCCTTAAGCATTGTAGTTCATGGTCCAGCCAGTGTGTGGCGCGGAAGTCGCGCCGAACCATAAGCACCTGTGACAAGTAGCACACGAGGTGCGCGAGAAGTCATATTATGCGAGGGAATTTGTTGCTTTGTAATAGTTTACAAATGTCTGTGCAGTGCTTTGTGAGTGCAAACAACTAAATTTTCTGCTGTTTCGGGAAAATATATTGTTTCGTTCCTGGATGTAAATCGGGTTACGGAAGAAAATCTGATGGTAGACATTTTTTCACACCACCAAAAGAAACAAATCTGTTTGCGAAATGGGCGAGAGTTATTCCGCGGAAAGGTAAGCAATTGTTGATCAAAAGTAGAATCATTGACGTGCGTTTTTCGGAAGATTTAATTATTTTAAAGGCGGACTGTTTCGTAGTGAACTGTGAGAACGTGGAACTTCCTCGCGTGAAATGGAAATTAAAACCAGGAATAGTACCTCACATTTTTTTCAAAATTTACCGAAATATCTATCCTCTGTGTTAAAATCACGAATGCGCCCAGGAGGATACGGAATGAAGGCAGCCTTGCATGGTTACTTGTTCTACTTCGTGCTATCCTTACATAAAACGTAAATATATATAATCCATCTTAATAATAATATGCCTAAAATAATTATAGTTGTTGGTTCTTTAGGGAATTTGCGACATTGTGGTCACGTAGCCCCGTGTGCTTGGGTGTGTGTAGAATTTGTCTGATAACCTGTGTCATTGTGATGTCTGTAGTAGTGTGTGTATTCGGAATTGAGGTAGGATTTGGGTAGGAAGCGGCCGTGTCCTTCAGTTAGGTACCATCCCGGTATTTGCCTGGAGTAGAAGTGGGAAACCACGGAAAACCACTTCCGGGATAGCTGAGATAGGAATCAAACGCGCCTCTTACCTGTTTTGCCTCACGAGGCTGAGTGAACACCGTTCCAGCCCTCAGACCAGAATAACATTTCATTGCAGAGCCGGGAATCGACCCGGGCCTCCGCGGTGATAACCAAGAATGAGACGGACATATAATAATAAGAATGGCCAACCTGCCAATAAAATAAACGGCCATCCAATTCTTCGCTTGCGTTACAGTCCTCCTGAAAAAAAATCATGGTCAGTATCCGAGTCATCGGATCTTGTTTCAACTTTGTCTTCAGTAGCAGTCACAAATTCCTTTGAAATTACTGATTCATGAACTAGCGACTTTAGCAGAAGGCGACACACTTACTCGTGTAGAGTTACTTTTGGGCTCGTCATTTTACAACTCCAGGAATGGTGTATGATGTCCCGAGACGATAAGATTAAAACTTGAACTGTTGGTTTGATATTACAACTAAAACGAACCACGGAACTGTCAGGCCAATGCGCGACTAACGGGAGGTTTTAAAAGATAGTTCTACATGGGGACTGAGAATATTAATAAAAACTTTTTCACGGTAACTTATTATTCATAAGTCTAAACAAACAATTTGTTGTAATCGGCGTAACCGCAGCCTTCGTAAAGAGGTTTACGTAGCCCAGCGCGTATCCCATATTTGAACACCTGACTGCGGCTGACTGTGTAGCGTTGGGGGTCTACGCCGCTAGCGCTAGCCAACAGCGGGGCGCGCTTGAACTCGGTCAGTGATAACACTATGTATCCTATTCGTCATGGTATGACCTAAAAATTATCGTCAGAAACTGCATTCCTTTCCTGTATGAAGCCGTTCACGACGGCAAAAGAAAGCCGGTCCTCCATAAAATTATACACATTTTATAATATACCACTATAGAAAAATGGACTATTTATTGTTTTAATATAACTTCGAACTGGGCCTGAGATATGCTACATAGGCTATTCCTACCAAACGTCTAGACAGTTTATGCCACAATAAGAGCGGTCTGAGAACGTGGACGTTGAATCTGGTCTTCTGAATGACACTCAATTAGTGGGTAGATATATGGCAGAATGTTCTTTGTAATGTAGGTAATAAGAAGTCAAGTGATTAACAAGTATGTTACATCACACATTAAATTAACGTTATTAAATATAACTATCCCTTTCTCATTTAAGAAAAGGCAATTTCCAAAACGAAGTGACTTTCGTATGACCATACCTGCCTCAGTTGTTTCTTTGGGGTACCCACCTGCATAGCGAAGCGCGCCTAGTCACACCTCCAGTACCATACTAAGACCACATTGCTATTTATATGTTTATTGTTTAAAATGACTATAATATAAGGTGCTTTCAAAAAGTAACGAGCCGGAGGCTGGAATGCGCAAACCGGTGACGACATCGGCTAATCGTGGCGTGTATAACGAGGTGTGGTTCCGACCAGAGCGTGGAAGGTCACAGCCCGTCGCTAGAGGGCACGCGTGCACGTCAAGTGACGATACAAAGCGAGCAGCAGCATGCATCAATCGTCCAACCGAGACCAAGACAGTAGGTCATTCGACATACTTCCAGGTGTGGTTGAAGACTGTGGGGAACCCATTGGGCACACACTTTGCGCAAGTGCAGTCGTTCCTTCATGATGGTGTGCACACTTCCGACGCTCAATCCGACCACGGTGGCTATGGCGTTCACTGTCACTCGGCGGTCCTGGCTAATGAGTGCATCAACCAGCTGGACGTTGTCATCGGTAATGTAGGGGGGTGCCCCGGACCAGGCATCATCGGCTAACGACACCCGTCCTTCCCTGAAGCGCTTGTGCCACGCCTTGACCCTTGCAAGGGACATGCAGTGTTCGCCGTACACTTGTGACATTCGGCGATGAATTTCCATTCCGCCTACTCCTTTCGCTGTCAGAAACCGAAAAACACCTCTTTGCTCTTCGTTTGACGCCACCATGGCACTGTTTGCACTGCCACTGGCAGCGTTGGACGATTGACGCATGCTGCTGCTCGCTTTGTATCGCCACGTGACGCGTGCCCCCTTGCGAAGGGCTGTGACCTTCCACGCTCTGGTCGGAACCACACCTCGTTTCACACGCCACGATTAGTCGATGTCGTCACCGGTTTGCGCACAACAGCCTCCGGCTTGTTACTTTTTGAACGCACCTTATATATGGATATTGAGTTTTGAGCTTCAAATTGTTGCTCTATACTGTATCACATAGTAGGGCATGTACTAAAACTGTTTAGTCCATCACACGGAGAATCTATGTAATTGACGGGCGAGTTTTGAGATGGAAACATCAGTAGAATATATGAAAATATCAGTTCTTCTCGGAACTACCTGTTTAAGATAAATTGCAAACACCAACTTGTTTTTGCTACAAATGAAGAACAACCGACACGGTGGAACTTATTTCCCTTTTCCAGTAATATTGTCGAATACGCTCGGAGAGATTGAAGCATAGATCTTCTTACCGTAACTGTTCAGATTTCCCTGTACGCTTGCAGACATGCGTATCAGAAAAGACCACAAGCTTGAAGATAACTTGTAACTTCGTCTTTGTACGTAGGTTCATTCACCACTTACCCTAGTCTCTCGAGAAATCAGAGACTAGTGCGCTGTATCTTGATGAGACATTTCAATAATGAAGCGCTGGCGGCATTGAACGAATTGGAGTAGCCATCTATATCAGATGCCTGAGGTAAATTCCACATCTGACGTAAGTGGAACGGAGTTAAAGACTGTGCAGCATAAGAACCACAACGAAATCTATAGCATGTAACTATTCCTCTCACCATCCAAAAATATTATATTTAAATTAATGAATAGTTGTTTTTCTAAAAATAAAGTTTGGTGGTTTTCAGTCGGTCAACACGAATGTACCCAAAAGAGTTGGGTAATACCCTAATCCTGAAAAAATACATGAAATTACATGAACTCTTTTGGGTACATTCATGTTGACCGATTGAAAAGCACCAAACTTTTGTTTACTAAGGCAACACTGAAAAATGGCTTCAAACCCCATAATAGTTGTTTTTCTCTCCAATCAGAAGATTGCTTAATTCCGAGTTTGATTATACCATCACTCCAGGTTTGATTCCACACTCGAATGGTACTGTTCAACAGGCTGAATTTAATGTCATTCCTGCTCAAAAATGAAATATAGAGTTTATTTTCAGTTTACAACCTTCAAACCCATGTGAAAAATAAGCGTATAATTGCTCCGCGTCACTTCGGATTCTTGAATATTGTGGAGGAAATTAGAGGCTTTCTTCATTCTCTTCATTGTACGTATTGAAAGACGCGTTTATACAAGCCTGCCGAACTGACACACCATAGTGGGAGTGGAATGTCCTTTTATTCCTCATGTTACAATTCGTGCCTTGGCGCCATGCAACACTGCAAGGAAGTCGTGCCGTGTATCACACAGCTCTAGTGGACCTCCCCTATTGGCTATTCCAGCTATCTGATATGATATCTAATGGCGAAAATTAGAATCACATTTTGTACGTAGATACAATGGGTGCGCTGATATAATACACTGTTAGTGAAACTTGATGTGATTGCCAGGTACTCTGTGTAAATAGTAAATGCAGAATGAACAATAATGAAGTATTTGGTTGGGATTTGGGCTGTCAATAAGAGTTCTATCCTTAACCCTTTATAGGTCCTTGGGATACTATCTTCCCACCATGTATTTATAGAACTGTGTTAGGGAGAGAATCATCCCACCCCTTTCATTTCAAGCAGTTCCACATGCATCCACAAGCTAGATGCAGAGAAATATTGAAAACCCATTAATTTGATGTATACTGTCATCAGAAACCAAAGGTAGGAAGCATATATCCCAGTGGTCTCCACAGTGCACGTGCTCGCCCGTTCGGTTGTGTTGAGTGAATGCAATGCATTACTTTAAATAAGAAGGTGTCATTCTTGAAGATAAGAGATTTGTAAACGTTGGTATATAACTGAAATACAATGTTAATAATGGTTTTGGTCACTAGAGTAAATATATTTCAGCTAGAATGGAAATAATTATCCTGCTCAGGGTGTTTGCCATAGAATAGAAGAATTTTAAAATTAATATTCTGTGGTTTTAGTAAATACTATTTTGAAATTATTGAATTATATTCGAATATACTAACTTATAACATTCCAAAATCACTTTTATATTTTTTGTGCAGTTTTCGGCAAAGATGATATAGGACACTGACCTTGTGTTGCGTGGAAGTTACGTTGGTTTTTTTTTTTCAAAATTATAGAGCGTGATGAGTGTTTTATATATTATATCCTGTTAAATAAACCTCATTATTGAGTGATAAACACAGTATCATCATAATGTGGAGGTGGGAGATTATTACCCCATTGCTCATTTAAGAAAAACATACTGTCGGGTGTGGGCAGAGGGATAATAATTTCCCACCCCATATTTCATAAAATAGAATCCACGCGTATAAAATGTTGCATATTCCTACTCATCTATCACCCCCAATTACAAATGTGCCAAAAAGACAAATATTTTATACCCCCAGTCTTTTGCCCTATAAAGGGTTAAAATATCGCGTCAAGAAAACCGTGGAGAAGGAAACTCACTGCCCACCAGCACCAATATAACCCAACTGTCCGATATCAATTTCAATTACCACTCTACGCAGGATGGAAGAGCTGGAGACACAGATACAAGGAGCATTGGGCCATGGATAAAGCACTAACATGGTCATAAATTACACCTCTTCGACACAATTCATGTTTTGCATCGAGATTTAATGCTTTTCAGTCGATCAACATGATTGTACTCAATAGTAATTGGTGTTTCAGAGTTACCAATAGGCATAGGCAGCGCTATTTCATTTGCTCAGCAGCACAGGGCAAACTCACTATTGGGTACATTGCACATGTGACACTCCTTTCCACTATATCAACGTAACATATGGGTAGTACAGTAGTAGTGGAGTATATTCATATTCATATTCATTCGTTTATTTGCAATGGGGGGTGTGTCCCCCGGTGGCAAATTGTATATACATAACAAATAAATAATTATACATAACAATTCAATAACAATTATACAACAATTAAACTGGAGTATTTACACAAATAGTCAGTCTTTTCTTAAACACACCTATATGTTTGGGAAAAGGCTCTAAGACTGCGGCAGGTAGAGAGTTCCAGTTATCAATGGCACGGTTTACAAAAGAATATTTACCATAATTTGTTCGCTGTGGTCGGCCCTTAACTTTGAAAGGATGATCGCTCCTACCCATGTAAGTGGGCTTTCCCAATCGTTTGCTAAGCTCACCCCATGCTGGTTGATTTGTATACGTGTTGTACATAGCGCAGAGTCTAGATTTCATCCTCCTAGCCTCCAGTGATTCCCACCCAAGTTTTTTTAACATACGGCTCACACTGCTCCTGGGATTAAAGTCACTGAGCACAAATCTAGCGGCCTTTCTTTGTACCATTTCCAACTCATTGATGAGCCCTACTTGATATGGATCCCAAACCGCCGAGGCATATTCCAGAATAGGTCTTACAAGTGACAAGTAGCCTAATTCTTTAGCAGAGGTACTACTTCCTTTTAATACCCTCATTACAAAGTGCAGGGATTTGTAAGCTTTTGAAACTACACATCCTACATGACTACTCCATTTCATATCATTCCTTACGTGAACGCCCAAATATTTGCAAGAATCTTCTTCTACAAGTATTTCCGAGCCAATGTTATATTGAAAATCCTGCTTTCGCACTTTCCCTATTTTTAAGAGACTACATTTTCTTGTGTTTATTTTCATTTTATTTACAATCGCCCACTTATAGACCAGGTTCAGGTCCTCTTGAAGCACTGCATTGTATTGTGAGTCATGTATCTTTCGATATATTACACAATCATCCGCAAACAATCGACAGTCACTGCGAATCCCATTTGGTAAGTCATTTATAAACGCCAAAAATAATAAAGTTCCGATTACGCTGCCCTGAGGGATACCCGACGTTACGGTAATTTCATCCGAGAATATGCCTTCGACCTTCACTTTCTGAGAACGACCCGTCAAAAATTCTTGGAGCCATAAAATTACTCTTCTATCAATCTTCGTCGAAGCTAATTTATGGAGTAGCATGTCATGCGGAACGACATCAAATGCCTTCGCAAAATCTATAACCACGGCGTCGACTGAAACTCCATGGTCTAACGATTCGCTAATGTCTTGAAAAAGTGATAGCATCTGACTCTCGCATGAGTAACCTTTCCGAAATCCATGTTGCCTATCATTAAACCATGATAATGTTTCCCACTGTTCCCTCAAGTAGTCGCAAATGAGATGCTCCATCTGTTTACAAACGACGGACGTAAGGCTAACCGGCCTGTAGTTGCCCAATTCAAGTCTGCTCCCTCCCTTAAATATTGGAACTACCGTAGCTCTTTTCCAGTCATCTGGGATTTGCGCATTGTTTATGGACACATTAAACATCACCTCCAAGTATCGTGCCACGGTCCTACCTCCTAGTTTAAGTACTTCACTAACAATATTATCAGGACCCTTTGATACATTGAAACGTAGTTTTTGTATTAGCTTTACAATTGCTGACTGGTTTATTTGGAACAGGGGAGCCCCTGATTCGTCGTTAAGGTCCAACACACAGCTATTGGATTTATTGAACACACTACCGTAAAAGACATTTAATTCATTAGCAATGGCCTGTTTCTCAGTAATTAATTTACCGTCACCGGACATTATCATCGACAAATTATTTGAATTTCCCTTTCTTCTCCTAACATAACTGTAAAATGTTTTCCACCCATCACCTCCCGAACCAAGTAAACCTTGCATATAACTGTCATGAGCAGCCCTCTTTTTTAAGACGAGCTCTCTTGATAAGGACTTAAATTTCAACATATACTTGTCACTATCATGTCTTTTATTGTATAATTTCCTAATTTTCCGTTTTAGACTCCTAATTTCTCGTGTGTAATACTCAGGATCTGGGTTTTGTTTCAGCAATTTAGGGATTGAAAGAAAGTTAATTTACACCCTTTGTGCCAGTTTGTCAAGTCTTGGTTAGAAATATTAAATAAAATAACGAAGTATTTCAAAAAGCAGCCTACATAGATATCAGGCCGATATATTTTTGGAAAATATTATTCAGATGCACACCCTAAATGAATCCCATAATTTGGTGGGTTGCATTCCTGAGCAAGGACATCGGTTTATATAAGATGTTGTTGTTATTAGCCTAATTCATTTTAGGGGATTGGTACATATTGGTCATCAGCCTCGTGTACTAGGGTATGTGTTCAATTCGTCCGATAACCTGTGTTTCTGTGGTGATTGTGGTAGTGGGTGTAACTGTAATTATTAGGGTCGAGAATGGGCTAGGTGCCCCGGGACTTAAAATTAGGTGACTTACTATACCGGCATTTGCCTAGAGAGAGTGTGGAAAAATCTGGAGAAAATCCACACACAAGATAGCCACTGTCAGCGCAGTGATTCGAACCTCTGGTATCCGGACTTGCTGCTGCTCCCCATCACGATGGTGGCGAGCGATTTCACGCGCACGGCTACGCCGCGGGGTGGTATTTAAGGCGTGGGAGGAGTCATATTGACTCTCTCGTCACATTTGACGAATACAAGAAAAAATAAATTTTAGTCACTAGAAGGAAGTAGAAACGGAATGTCAGAAATTTTAAGTAGATTTACAAGATATTTACAAAATATATAAACCCATTAGATGATGATGATGATGATGATGATGATGATGATTATTATTATTATTATTATTATTATTATTAAACTACTAGAAAGGACAATGCTACCTCTCTGGCTGTTGTGCCGATAACTTGCGAACTGTAGAATCATTTGATCGTGAAATACGGAATATTTAATCCGATTGTGGTTGCCTGATAATGGAAACGAAAAGCCGATTGTAACACAATTAAATTGATATCGATCGTAAGTTTAAATACTGTGTTACGAATACATTATGAAACCATCCTCTAAGTTATAATAATAATACTTTCATTCAGAGCTGAAATAACCAATCCCTACCACCAGAAAAGTGAATAGCAATAATTAAAATGAGGTTTAATAATAATAATAATAACCCCTGGCACTACAACCCATGAAGGGCCTAGGCCTACCAGCGACCGCTGCCCAGCCATTTGGCCTGCAGATATTGGGGTGACGCGTGGTCAGCGCATTGGGTCCCCTCGGCTGTTAATCTTGGTTTTCGTGACCGGAAAATATGGTTTCGAGAAAGTTAAGTTGAACGTTCGGTGCTTATCATCAAAGTATCATTGAGTATCTTCAAGTATCTTCAAAACTCTCCTCGTGTTCCCCTTTTCACTCACTTGCCATGCACTCAGTACCTTCGTAGTCTAGCGCCAACGCACGTTTTCCGAGACGAATGGGAAATGAAAGTTGATTACGCCCGTCGGTAGCGGAAAGGATGTAACGTGTAACTGAGCACACGTTCGGCTTCGTGTTCGAATCCAAATATGGCCATTTATGTGTGTTTTTTGTAAGCCAAATATAGTATATACTGAGATCGATTGCTCATCTTCGATTTGGAGATCGATTGCAGCGTGTAACCAATTACTAACAAGTCACATTGGAACAACAGTGAGAGCACCTGAGTGCTGTGTCATCTCTTTGAGCACTTTGATTTGACTTGAGTAACCTGCTGATTTATTTTTTGCATCCTGTATTGATATTATATTTGGAAATATTTGGAATCATTTGGAAGCTGTATTTTGAAATTTTTGGAATTATTTCTATGCTTTTGGTAAAGGTATAACATCGCGGATATGCGAAAAGGATTTATTGAACGAGTACTTGACTTAAGCTGTCACAGCTCACTTCCATCATCTACGACGTGACACACTTGATTTGTCAACCCTCATGGTAGGGAGACGTGTTCTGTACTAGTGAGATTATATGTACGTGAAAATAACAATCTACGCTGTATCTTCGTGATAATATAACAGTTTAGTGCATCATTATAAGCACGGTGAAGTGGTATAAATATTTTACCAGTAATTTGCATTTTAGGCAATATTTGCCGGAGTTGAAACTTAGCACATAGTGCGTAAATATAAATAACATTGTGACCACATGTCCGCCTGTAGTACACGTTATTTGTGTGTATAAAAGAATATCTACGTAAAACTATCGTGGACTATTATTTTTGAGCCAATTGGAAAGTGGAACTGTTAAAATTACGATTTCTACACCGTCAGATTTAACACAATATTATACGATCACGTGGTGACATTGTGTGTAACAAGTTCAGTTTTTGGTGTTGGAAAATATCATCTTAATGATATTATTAGAGCCAGTTGCGGAGTGATGTCAATTTACTAATACCGCACATGTGTCAATTCTGTGAACCCAGTATCGTTTAAACACGGTGAGACAATACTCTACATTCAGCATGAACGCACGTGGTAATCGAAGCCAAGCTAACCTGGAAATGTATCATTTTTATATGGAATAAGTTGAGATTGAGTAAACTACCATGGCCTGGGAGGGTGACGGGTGTTGGATTATGCTGGAGCTTTAAACATGGCTAGGAGGAAAGCCATCAATCGCCAAAAAGAACGGGAGAAGCTCAAACGAATGCTGGCAGCATGTAAGTGAACACTGCTTCAACTACTATTCTGTATTGGGAAGGACGAAGCAGTGGATTAGATTTAGAATGGTCTTACTTACGCACATTCTTATAGGCAGGCATCTTTTCATTTTATTTTACATTTATTATTGGTCATACGTATCATTTCATATTAAGCCTGGGGGAAGGCTGTTTTTATCAATACTTCTTGTACATAATTTTATTACGAGCCGAGTGTGTGGCTTCGTGAGATTCTCAAGTTTAAAATGTAGGAAGCTATGACACAATAACGAGTACGTTTGAATGCTAAGAGCTCAGGGGTAACGTTCTCGCTTGCTGAGCCCAAGGTTGCAGGTTCGAAACCTGGCGCAGTCATCTGGCATTTGAGGGTGCGCAAATGCGAGGGAGCCGTGTCAGTAGATTTACTGGCACGTTAAAGATCCCCTTCGGGGCAAAATTCTGGCACCCCGGCGTCTCTAAAAGCCAGTGTAGTTAAAAGGGACGTAAAACCAATAACATTATTATTATTATGAATGCTAAGATGTGTTTTTCAAGGCTGTGAAAGAGCTGGTATTATTGATCGCTTTGGGAGCACGCCCGAGTTGTAGCAAAATTTTGTATACGAATTACGAAGCTTATGAACTTGTTTTTCTTTTGTAGTGTCAGCTGTAAACCTGTTAACCACATGGCACGAGCGGAGAGGAGGCTTTGATTTGCTATTTATTTACTACGTCTTTCGACAAAGGCATATGACTGAGTGAAACTGAGTGTTTTTGTATATGAGATATCGCTGGTTCGAGGTCTAGACTTGGAAGATTTTATAACAGATTTGAGTTCATCATTCCTTAGTGTATTAGACACCGAATAATTATTGACGCTAGTAAGATTTTCGACTATTATTATCAAAGATTTCTGGTACAAAATGAATGAATATAAACGCAGTTATTGCAAATTTGAGTCCATGGATGGGATATTCTATATAATTTAGGATCATGATATTGTGTTGTCTAGAGGATTTGAAATTTTCTGGGAGACCTTTCGCTCATGTTTTAGAGCTGGATGTGTTTTAGTACTATTCCAGCGGTATTGTGCACTTTCGGCATGTCGGCTGATGATTGAGCACTGTTGAGTCCGTGTTATTTTTATGGAACACAGGGTGTCCATAAAATTGGTGAACAGTGATTCACAGATGTTTTTGGGGTATTTTCTAGATGTATCTCCCACACCTATAGCTACACTAGACACGTATATTGGTCACTAAAGAATACAATGACACTTAGAGGATTAGTTAAGAATTAAAAATGTAAATAATAATCAAGTGATGGGATTTTGAATTAAACCGAGAACTAAATAATTATGAAGTCAAACCTGATGAATGCTAACCTCAAATTTATTTTCTGACCAGTTTCTTAGAATTTGTGATTTTCAATGTGTATTTAAATACACTATTGACTATTCCCGAGTTTGAGACGACGATCATCTAATGACGAGATAATTTGAAAACCCGGTCGCTATGATGATGTGACATAACACGTGGCGGCCCTCACTGCAGTCGCCAACGTAATATTTTTCCTCCTCATACTCACGACCATTTCTTTGCAGACAGCAATACATTGGGTAGGCAGGAGCACCAATTGCGCTCCAATTAGGAGGGTACTTTTATTATGTAGCATTTGTGTTGTAATAGCTTTTTTTTTTTATTGATTCAGTTAGGATAAGAATGTGCATAGCTTTGTGTTTTTAACTTTCTTAGGATAAACGCGTCTCGTTTATCAGTAGTATTACAACGTCACATAGGAGTAGCTCAGATTTTAACGTAAATTTAAATGTTGGAGAGAATACCATCGTAGCTTAGCTAGTCTTATTGCACTATTGATAACATAAATCCTACCTTGCATTGTAAACAAGTAAATATCTTTCTTGCTAGTAGATTCATGCCTGTTATTATTATTTTATTATTATTATTATTATTATTATTATTATTATTAATGATTAAATCTCCGATGTAATTGATTAGGGAATCGTTACGTATTTCTCTCTTAGTGATTGATTTATTTCTTCGATTTTGTGGATAGGACTTCGAAAGGCTTAAGAGAGACATTAGATACGAGATATTTTCGCTTTCTTTTTCAGGGTAGTTTAGATTTGGACTAGCCGATTTTTGCCTCTCAGAAGTAGGCTAGGGATCTGGATTTTACCAATAAATTTAGTAACATTTTAACGTAAGCCTGGCGTCATTGTTTCATGGAGGATTTGTGTTTTTCTTGCGATTGTATTCCACTAGGCTGGTCGTAATAATAGAACTCTCCTATTCCCGACACCCCCGAGTGCAGTTTATTGTGCTAGGTCAGTCTATGAATGCATTCTTCCCCGAGTCCTGTGTGTTGGTCAGAAGAGGGTCTCGGAAGGGCTGTTTAAGACCGGCAGCTCTCCGAAACTCTCGTCTGGCGGGCACAATACAGACCAATCATCTCAGTCCACACTATTATCATTTGGCATATGGAGCAAGATGCCCACTTATAATTTGCAATTCAATGCCCAATTAATACATTTTAGCATTATTATGCAGTAAACATCAGTGGAATTTGTGTGGTGAATTCTTATCATCAGATCCTGGCAAAACCTTGAGAAACGTAAAGCTCACCCTTTAAGTCCATATTTGAATAAAAGACACCATACCACATAACCTACGCCTACACAGTGATGCCTTACGGCATCCTTTCCATTTTTACAGTAGGATTCTGAAATTTCAGCTCATATTTTGGGATTAAAAAAAACTGATGTCTGTATCAAAATTTCATCACAATGCTAAAATAATTCGAGAGTCGTGTTTTTCCTTTTTACAGAATATTCAAGGATGGCTTACATCACTACATTACGGGCCGATAGCCCAAATGTTAGTCTCCTTAAGGTCTTTGCGACTTCATGATCAATAAGCCCCGTGTACTTCGGTGTGTGTAGAATTTGCCTGATATCCTGTGCCACTGTGACATCTGTACTGGTGTGTGTTTTTGCAATTGAGGTAGGACTGGGGTAGGAAGCGGCCGTGGTGTTAGATACCATCCCGGCATTTGACTGGAGTAAACTATAAGTAGGGAAACCGCGGAATAGTACTTCAAGGATGGCAAAGGTAGGAATTGAATCCACCTCTTCTCAGTTTGCCCCATGAGGCTGAGTGAACTCCGTTCCTGCCCTCAGAGCACAATTTAATTTCCTGGCAGAGCTGGGAATCGAATCCGGGCCTGCAAGCCACTACAAGACGAGGCAGGCTGTTGCGTGTAAGCAGATCCATGAATATCTTCATGTAGCACAATGGCAACAATCCTCTATCGGGATAAAACAGATTTTTACAAAAGCTTATCTTTTATTATCAGTTCCTATTAAGCTGTACTATTTAGTTCTGCTGTTGAGCGGACCTTATTGCTGATAAATCGTCCCCCCAGGGGCTCACATCTAGTGGGACGTGGGTTGGCGACCACGGGGCCCCAGCTGAGTCCGACTTTGCTTCCACTTACTTGTGGCGGGCTCCTCTCCGTCTTCTTTCCTGTCGACCTCACTTGGTCAACTCTTGTTCTCTTCCGACCCCAACGGTATTAGGGTATCCGAGGCCTAGGAATTCTCTTCCTTTCCCGCCTTAATTGGCCCTTGTCTCATCTTTTCTGATACCCTCCTTCTGCGAGGGGTCAGTCTTCTTTTTCTTTTCCTTTTACCTCCTGCCTTGTGCTCAAGGCCCTTAAGGAGGCAGAGTGTATGTAGCCCCACCACTTCTGGTGCACCCTAGATAATGCTACGCACTCAGGGGCTCACGGCTGATGAGTTCGGGAGTTGGCGACCCCGAGGGATTCCTGAGCTGGGTCCGTTTTCCTCTTTTGTCCCTTACCTTTGGGGCGGACCCTCTCCTCTCTCCACTCCTCTCCTCTCCTCTTTTCATTATATTTTCTTTTCCTCTTTAAGAATCCCGCACTGTTTTTGTTACTTGGTTCCCCGTGTATCTAAATTCCCTTTTAGCGATTTGTGTAGGTATTTTTAATCTACGTTGCATTTTGTAAGTTTTTTCGATCTACATTGCATCTCGCGATTGTTTTCAACCTCAATTGCATTTTGTAAAGATTGACAATCTAAATTGCTTTTTAGTAAGTCTTTCAATGTAGGTTTCAGGGCATTTAAGTGAGCTTTTTGAATTTCAATTGCATTTTGTAAGTATTTTCAACCAAAACCGCATTTCGCAAGAATTTTAAATCTAAATTTCATTTTGTTTTGTGGGCATTTTGCAAATATTTTGATTCTCAATTGCATTTTGCGGGTATTTTGAATCTAAATTACATTTTGTCAAGTATTTTCAATCTAAATTGCATTTTGTAAGTATTGTCAATCCACATGAGTCGTCTGAATCTACCGTACATTTTGTACGCATTTTCAATTTCAATTGCATTTTGTAAGTATTTTGAATTTCAATTGCACTTTGTGAATAATTTGGATTGGAACTGGTATCTTTCAATCTGAAATGCATTGTGTATTTTCAATTTCAATTGCATTTTGTAAGTATTTTGAACCTCAATTGCATTTTGTACGTTTTTTTTTCGATCTCATTTGCCTTTTGTAAGTATTTTGAATTTCAGTTGCATTTTGTAAGTATTTCGACGCTGCATTGCATTTTGTACGTATTTTGAACCTAGCCTACATTTTGTGGGTGTTTTTCAATCTATTCTTTTTGTGAATCTTTTAGTTCAAAATTCCCTTTTGTAAGAACATTTTCGTGAGTTATTTCAATCTGAGTTCCTTTTTGTAAGTATTTTCCGTCTCACTTAATTTTCGTTCTAGTTTCCATTTCATTATCATTTTCGCTATCACCCAGATCATTAGGGCCGGATAACCTAGATGTTAGGCCCCTTAAAACAACAATTATCATCATCATCATGATAAATCTTATCTAAATGTTGCATTTTTAGCCTACTTTTCACATTTTGCAAAAATGATCTTGCAAGGTATGCATGGGAGCTATTCCAAAATTGGCACACATGTAGATAATACTATTTCAGTTTAATTTCCAGGAGACCAACCATGACAGAGTTGCCAAAATAATTGTAAGCCTTCTGATAGGTCCAATGTTTAAATGCATATAACATCTACACTATCAATTGGATTTAAACCAAATTTCGTATGTAATATCTGTACATAAACAGATATGACTGAGCGTATTCTTAAGAGCCACCAGGGCTGCCAACTGTTAATAATTGCTCTCTTTATTTTTTTATCCAAATACCAATATATCAGAAAGTATGCAAGCCAACAGCTTTAAACTATGCACACGTATATTCTGACATTTTAGATTAATTTCGAGTAACTTATATACGTCAGTTCTACCAACATGATTATAAGCCTGCTGATACGACCAATTTTTAAATACATGTAACTTCTATACTATGAGTTGGATTTCAACCAAATTTTGTATGTGCTATGTGTACCATAACAGATATGACTATTAGTATTGTTAAGAGCAACCAGGGCTGCCAATTGTTAATAAATGCTGTCTATATTTATTTTACACTAATATCAATATACCAGAAAGTATGCAAGCCAACAGCTCTATACTTTGCACACGTATAGCACCTGACATTCTAGATTAATTTGGAGTAATTAATACAAGGCAGTGCTGCCAACATGATTATATGCCTGCTGATATGTCCAATATTAAAATACATGTAACTTCTATACTAACAAATGGATTTCATCCAAAATTGGCACAACAAGATATCATAATATTTCAGATTATTTCTGACCAGCACACGCATGGTATTGTTGGCAACATGCTTTTACGCGTGCTGATAGATCCAGTGTCTAACTGCATGTAACGTCCATTGGACTTCAACCAAATTTTGTATTCTGTACCTTAAGAGATTGAACTAAGAATATATTCAGTCGTCAGGGCTGCCAACTGTAGTGCTCTATTAGGCTACATTATACCAGATATATTTTGAACTAATTAGATATTTCGATATTACCAACTTAATTTCGTCATTATTCTAGATAGGTTCATATACTGTAGAATAATCATTGGCATGAAAAGTAGGCTGTATAGTTCTTCACGGAACTTCTTGTTATGGGTATGTATTGAGTCCCCTGTCTTATAGGTCCTGTATTCCATCCCCGGCTCTGCCAATAATTTATTGCTCAACCTCACGAGACCAAGTTCAGAAGTAGTGCTAGAAGAAGTTTTCTATGTTTCTCGGCTTCTGCTCCAATCGTATGCATGGATTGTGCATGGATTAATTCCACGCCGCTTACTTCCCGAGCCTAGCCCTTTAGTCCCTACACACAGACACCCCAAAACACAGGTTATCAGATATATCTCAAGCCCCTAAATGCAACAACAACCTCAAACACAGTATTTCGAAATAATCTCCTAGTTGAATAATGACGAAGTTAGGAAGTTCACTGAACCGGTACTCGTATACGTTACGTATGGAGAGGTTTCGCTAGTACTTCTGTCTTTCTCAACTTTCCTTTCTACTCACATTGCAGAAAACCGTTCAGCCACTTTCAATAGGTCCTTGTGGTTTGTTGCAAGGCTATGCAGTTCTCTCTCAACTGACATCCCAAGCTTACCAACACAGTCTATTTCGTATTTTACACTTCGTGGTTGTATCTTGAACGCACAGTTCCATTGTTGTTAATGATTAGATAAATATATGAATTCCTTAGTTAAATATTTTTAATTACTTATCCTCCATGCATAACGTCCATTGTTGTAGATCCCGTTACCAGGGTTATTAAATAAAATGGTAATGTAGTACTGTTTTTTTTTTTTAGCGTATGGCTTTTAGTGCCGGGAGTGTCCGAGGACATGTTCGGCTCGCCAGTTTTGTAGCTGCTTCGAGACGGACACCCAATGGGTGAGCTACAAGTACCGTTGGGGAGGGAAGGAGGGAAGTTGGAATGTAAGGACGAGGAGTTGGTAGGTAGCGGCTGTGGCCTATAGTTAGGGACCAACCCCGGAATTTGCCTGGAAGGAAGATGGGAAACCACAGAAGACCATCTTCAAGGTTGCCGGCGGGGGGATTCGAACCTCCTCGCCTCCCGGATGAGAGCGACTGCCATCAGTCATGCCGTAACCACCACGGCTAACTCACCCGGTTGTAGTACTGTATTTAATGCGTATGGTCTCCGAGGAGGCCTAGTGCAGATCTTGAGTTGACGCCCATGCGCAACTTGCCTGCACGTCTCGATGAGAGTGATATAAATTATGAAGACGTCACAAACACCTAGTCCCAGAGCCAGGAGAATAAATAATAGACGATAAAAATGCCCACAGCTAAGCAAGGATTGGATTCCGTAACCCTTCGGGTCAACCACTTCACCACGGGGGTGGAACGGTAATGCAAGTAAAAGTTGATATGCTTTATGTCTCACTTGAAAAACTTAATGATACATTTCTTAAGATGTGAGCGCTAATTTAACTGTTGAAGCAGACAATAATAATAATAATACGAGGGGCGTACTAGATTGCTTTGCACTTAACTGTTTTCTACCCAAATGAAGTACATTACCCATCAGTTGTAACATTATAGTACGCCCCTCGTATAATGAGAAGTTGGTTGCGCAAGCAAGGTCATGAAGCCATATCTCCGGACGCGTGGGTTTGAACAACTCTGTCAGGCGTCTTTTAATTGGTTTCCCGGGGTCTCCCATTTTCAACTTGATGCAAATGCCGGGATAGTACTTTCTGTGAGCCACGGTCGCTTCTTTCCAACACCTTGCACAGTTTCACCCATCTTCATTCATGTTATCTATCATGACGTTGAGGTTAGGAAAGTCATACAGCAGTAAAAACCAACCGCCACATAGATATTCATCCCATCTTATCCTCGTACCTCAGGACGCAACATAGCAGTGAAGCAACGCCGTGTGCGTGAAAAATATCAATGACTGGTATCATTCAATGTGCAGACAATTTATGAAAGACGTTAGTAAATTGAACTTGTGTCATGAGACCCAGAATCACCCAACCCGTACAGCTGCGAAGGTCTTTAGTGATATATTGCTTTAAGGTAAGGAACATTTCTTATTTCCATTGTGTGTTGTATTTTGTAGCTGCCAGAATGGTTCACAAGGACCTAAGGCCATTTTGGTTAATTAGCGAGTAGTTCCGTGTAAAGCTAAATAGCCTATTTTCATATATCCTACTGGTCTTTACCATTAAAAACACTCCTGGAATTTGCCATGTGATGTACTAAATAGCTTTTGGTACACGACCTATGTCTCCACCAACACTTTTTCATTGTGAAATTATGAGCCAGAATATAAACGTTCAGTATCGGTGATTAAAGATTCCTGTTTCTGTAACGAGTCACAGGAGTTTATTTTAAGTCAAATTTGCGGCTTTTATGGTGACGAAAAGAATTTAGTGCAATTAAAAAATGATTTCTATAATAGTCCGTCATACGAATATTCTCTTCAATCGCGTGAACAGAATGCGAGAAATAAAAAGTTTTAAAATTGCAACCTGATGACATCTTGAATTTTTGAACACATGGGATGTCTCTATACTAAGCTTTGAAGAAAGATTCGCTGTGCTAAATCTCATTGCTCTCAGATGATTAGATTTCTAGAAAAGTCATTTGAAATACTTGAAAATCACTTGGCAGTTATGTTGTTTTTGTGCATCTCAGGATTTTGAAAGTCATAAATACGTACTTACATAATACTCCTCTATCAGCATACAAAAATGCAGGTTAATTGCTAAATACCCAGGTAGCTTCGGAAATATTGTGAACTGGTTAAATATATCGCATGGACGCCATGTTGGATTGTTTTATATAGGCCTATAGGCTATAGAATTGCATGCCAGGAGATAAATATTATGATGGTGGTTCATTATACCAATCAACATATCTATCGCTTTTTATGACACGAGGAATACAAACATTATTCTAAACACAAATTTTCACAGCCGCTATTTTACAGTTCTCATTAAAAAAATAGACGTCAATATATAAGCATTGTATGAACTGATGATGATGATCGTGTGGCCTCGGGAGAGGCCGAGTGCAGGTCTTTCTAGTTGACGCCCAGTACCCGAGCCACGGAAATTAACCCCAGGAGATTAAAATCCCTGATGACTCGGTCGGGAATCGAACCCGGGGCACTTCGTGCCAAAGCCTAGCGCGCTAACCAATTAGACAAGGAGCCGGACATTGCATGAAGTAATCCCACGCCACATTTCGCAGGGCTCGAATGATTAAGTCGTGAGGAAAATCAATTCAAGTATTTAAATTTCACGTGGCCACCATGTTGGTTTTATGCTCATCAGGTTGATGAAAGTCCCGCAGGTGAAATTATTTTAATGATCTCTATGAATACACAAACTTTCAGGTTGTTTCCTGTAATGGATTCGTAGATATTGAGAACCGGTAAATAATGTCGGATGATTGGTTTGTTCTGCATGTAGGTCATAGATGAAAATTATTGTGTTGGTTCATTATACAAGCGTTTACTTCGATCGCATGATGAGAACACAAAATTTGAAACCTTAACTTGAAATTTTGCACAGCCACCATGCTGAAGTTAAGAAAACAATTACATTAAGATAGACGCCAATGGATTCAATCGGGTATAAACATTTACCGTATGAAGTTTGTACTTAACGGGGTTTCAAAAGTCACATAGATACACTTAATATAGTATTCTCTATCAGCATACACAAGTGCTGGTGATATCAGACCACTGATGTCAAGTTTCATGTTTGTAATTCCAGTGCAGAAAATCCCCATTTATTCACGGAAACACCATATAAACCATAAATGTCCCGCGGCGTAGCCGTGCTTGTTAAACCATGCACCACGGCCGCGAGGGCAGCTGCAGCAAGTCCGGAGATCACAGGTTCTAATCCCTGCGCTAGCAGTGGCTATCCTGAGCGTGGTTTATTTGTGGCTTATTCCACATTTCCTCCAGGCAAATTAAAGGATAGAACCTTACCTCAAATCCCGGGGCACCTACCTCATCCCTGTCACTAATTCAGTTAGCCTACACACGCTGTTACAGTCACCACATAAATACACACACCTACACGGGGCTGATGGCCAAGATCCCCCAAGACTCTAAAATGAATTAACAACAACAACAAACAAAATCATGAGGTTCCACGTCGAGAGATTTCAGAAATATCGTGATGGATGAGGGAGTAACATTTGTCAGGTTACTCTATAGTTCATAACACGCTCCTCTTGTTTCCATTTTAAGTACATAATTATGTCAACCCTGTTATTATTTATATTTTGAAAGTTATCACGCTCGATGTGTGTATTTATAATTTCAATTAGGCTCTAGTCTATTGTAAATGTAGCCTATATGTTTATAATTACATTGGATAACATTTAATTGGTCTCGGATTTCGAGAGTTTCACAAAATTATTGTACGTAAATATGTCGCTTGTGATCGTATTTCCCATAGATACAATTAAACGATAACTTAATAATCTATCAGATTCGTGGGTCATTCCAAAAGGTGCATTTATTATTATTATTATTATTATTATTATTATTCTTACTATTATTATTATTAGTATTATTATTATTATTATATTATTTCTGTGCACATGACGTATTACACGTTAGATGTGAGATCAATGACGTGAGAAGACGCTGGTGTTTGTTTACCTTGGTGATAATAGGCTGCTTTCTTTTGTTGATTCCTTGAGGGTCTTTGCGATAACGTGGTCATGTAGCCCCGTGTACTTGGGTGTGTATATATTTTGTGTGAAAATCATTGTCACTGTGATATCTGTACTAGTGTTTGTATTTTGTAATTTACTTAGGATTTGGGTAGGAAGCGTCCGTGGTCTTAAATTAGGTACCATCCCGGCAGCCCATGAACACACCTCTTCCCCCGCTTCAGGATGGGTGAGATAGGAATCGAACCCGCCTCTTTTCAGTTTTGCCTCACGTGGCTGAGTATGGAGTTGCAGTAGTTTGCCTCTCAGAGGCTATGGCATTAGGTTGCACCACTGAATGGAGACAGGCCTGGGCCCATTATTTAAGTACACTAACCCCTGTCAACTTTCCATCACATAGATGGTATTGAGACCGAAGTCCATCCGTTCTTGTCTAGTGTTCGCTGCTGGTATCGTCACTTCCAGCCAGACAATGAGCCATGAACACTGCCTGGATTGTGAAGGACTGGTTCGTGAAACATGACGGTGAAGTACAGTCGTGGCCCTCCAATAGCCCGATTATGAACCTAATTGAACAATGGTGGTTTGACATTGAGAAGCGAAGTTGAAACATTTAAATGGACTTTTCTCGCTATTTAAAAATCCGAGCGCAGGGAAACTTGGTGCGGTAGATATAAATACAAATATAATCTACTGGCATCAAATTTAGTTCATTGTTTTCATAACGTCAATATGGTGGCTGTGCGAAATTATAAAATTTAGTTTGTATTTATTGTGCCCTATTTATGCGATCGAAGTGAATGTTTGAATAATAAGCCTACAAAATTATTTTCATTTCATGGTACAAAACTCTATGTCTTACATATACGTAGTATAAGAATCCAACATGCCGGCCACGCAAAATATTTCTCCGGCACTATTACAGATATCACGCTAAAATTTCGTATGGTGGTAGAGAATATTAGTCTAGTATAAGTTCACCTACATGACATTGAAAATCCTGTTATCTACAAAACCAACATGGCGGCCACGCGAAGTTAAAATATTTAAATGGAATTTTCTCGCGATTTAATCATACGAGCACAGTGATACCTTATACGGCACAGAATTAAACATGATTTAAGTTATCGTCATCTAATTTTATCGAAGCCAGCAATCGAAGTGAACGTTTGAATAATGAACCTAAGCAATTATCTTGATTAAATAATACCCAAACTCTATGGCCTACATATAGAACAATCTAACATGCCGTTCATCTGAAATATTTAGACGGTCCCCAATATCTGCGAATCTATTACAGCAATCAAGCTGAAATTGTGTATGTTGATAGACGCTATTAACATAAGTTCACCTATTGGCCTTTCAATAACCTGATGAACACACATCCAACATGGCGGCGACGCGAAATTCAAATAGTTATATGGATTTTTCTCGCAACTTAATTATCCGAGCGCAGTGAAACGTAGCACAGAAAATCTTCAAACAATGCTCAATATATACGCGTCTAATGAAGTACAATTTCTATGAGAACTTAAAAATGTCGGCTGTGTTAAATTTATAAAATCTCGTTTATATTTCACGTCTCATAAACAAGCGATAGAAATGCAGGTTAATACAATGAATCTTGATTATAATATTCATATGCTGGCATTTATATACGACATATGTCTCCACCAACACTTTTTCAATGTGAAATTATGAGCCAGAATATAAACTTTCAGTATCGGTGATTAAGACTCCTGTTTCTGTAACGAGTTACAGGAGTTTATTTTAACGAAAGTCAAATTCGCGGCTTTTATGGTGACGAAAAGAATTTAGTGCAATTAGAAAATGATTACTATAATAGTCCATCATACGAATATATATATATATCTACTTAGTATAAAACTAAGTCCCCGATTCTTGGATGTTACGGGTAAACTCGAGAACCACTGGATGGATTTTGATGCGGTTTTCACCATTCTGTAAAGGATATCTCGAGAGTGATTTCTGTAGAAAATAATTTATTTATGATCAAAGGAAGCTGAGCAGTAACGATTTCATTGGAAAAGTCGAAAAAAACCTGGCGTCCGAGCGCTTTGTAAGCTTACGCTGGGCAAACCGTTAAAAATATCTAAATACTATGAGTGTAAGAATTGTTCAGCATGAAAAGTTCTACAAAAAAGTCCGTGAGAGCATATGTCTATCTTCAATACATCGCTCACTATAAGTGTTTTTACGTTTTAATTTCTTCCTACCATGTCCATTCAACTACTGAGGCGACAGTTTACGAGCTAGCTAAGGGCCAGCCTATCATCCCTGTTACAGCCTAGCTAGCGGGCGAGCCTATTGCCCCAGATACAGCCAGCAGCAAACCATTGAGTCGTGTTGAGTTAAGACTTCTGAGAACGGTGGTTGTGTTTGGAGTTTCCCTGGAAGTACAACTCGGGTTTTCTTCATTTCGCCTGTTAAACACAGTCAAGTTAAGATTGGACGGAAGAGGGAATTGAGTTTCATTCACCTCGCCATTCCCTGGAAGTGCAACTCTCATTTCGCCTGTGAACTTTTCGTTCCGCAAAATTCACAGTCTATTTAAGATAGGACGGAAGGGGGATTTTATGATATTAAATTATACTGATTGGCGTATAATCTCTACTTAGTATAAAACAAAGTCCCCGATTCTTGGATGTCAAGGGTAATCTCGAGAACCACTGAATGGATTTTGATGCGGTTTTCACCATTCTGTACAGGATATCTCAATGAAGGTTTCTGTAGAAAATAATTTATTTATAACCAAAGGAAGTCAAGCACTAACGATTTCAGTGAAAAGGTCGAACAAAAAACTGGCGTCCATGCGCTTTTTATGCTTACGCTGGGCAAACCATTAAAAAATATCTATATAGGCCTACTATGTGTGTAAGAATTGTTCAGCATGAAAAGTTCTACAAAAAAACGTCCGGGAGAGCATATCTCAATCTTCAATACATCGCCTACTATAAGTGTTTTTACGTTTTCATTTCTTCCAGCAATCTCCATTCAGTTACTGAGGCGCCAGTTTACGAGCTAGCTAGGGGCGAATCTATTACCCCACTTACAACTTAGCTAGCAGACGAGCTTATTGCCCCAGATACAGCCAGCAGCAAACTGTCGAGTCGTGTTGAGTTAAAAACTTTAGAGAAGAGTGGTTGTGTTTGGAGTTTCCCTGGAAGTGCAACTCGGCTTTTCTTCATTTCGCCTGTGAACCTTTCGTTCCGCAAAATTCACAGTCAAGTTAAGATTGGACGGAAGCGGGATTTGTGTTTAATGCACCTCGCCATTTTTAAATTACGTCTGAGAAGAATTTATTGCACATGCATCTCCATGATAATATAATTAATAGACCAGTCAGTTATTTCAACCCATCATGCCGAGACGTAAAACGTATATTGGCCGTTGTTCATTGACATTGGAAAAAAGCACTTATCACGTAATGCATTCATAACTGTTCCCGGGCGTAGCCGGGCCAGGTTGCTAGTATAAATATAAAACAATTCAGACTGGCGTCCATACGATACATTTCAGTGGTTCTCAATATCTCCGGAAATATTTAAGCAATAAAACTGATTAATGTGCGACGGGAATCGTTCTGCAAGCTGAAGCGGGATTCATCTGTGAAGAGGTGCTCCATTCATTCATGGTCCAGTTTCGACGTTGACGGCTCCACAGTAAACGGGCCTGCCTCTGTGCTCGAGTGAGCGGTACGCACACCGCTGGACGTCCGGCAAACTGCCCTGCTCTTCTGAGCCTCCGGTACACAGTTTGCCGGGAAACGACAACCCCTGAGACGGCTGCAAGCTCCGCCGACAATTAATTGTCTTGCAAGTGCACTCCGATTTCGTCGGGCGGTTAAGGCTAGATATCAGTCTTGCTGTGGGGTGGTTACTCTTGGTCGACCTGGTAAAGGCCTACGACTAACATCTTCTGTGTCTCGAAATCATCTCCAAAGCCTGGAAATGACACTTTGTGGCACATTTAAGGATACGGCGACTTCGGTGTGTGTCTGGCCTGCTTCCAGGCGGCCGAGTATTTTACCCTAAAAAACAGGGTCCAAATGGCGTCATTGTGCCATAATGTTGTCACGTTCACCACGAGGCTACACTCCGCACACTATAACAGGGCAATCACGACTGTGGGCATATGGGGCGCAGGTACTGGCTCTGTTTACCTTGCGGTTACGCCGCTAGTCAAAGCAGGGAATACTCCTTTCCTATGCAGAGTGAACACGTAAGGTTGGTAGGTGCATACTGTATGTCGTGGGATTTGCGGTCTGTGCCCTGTTGCCCTGCTTATTCGTAACTTATGCTTAACGTTTGGACACTAGTGTATTTCCTCGTCGTCTGTGACAGCCGAACAAAGCACGCTGTCGTCACACGCTGCACTCGTCTTAGCTGCGAGCATGTACAGTGGTGTGAGCTGACGTCACACCAGCACCGCCTATCCTCCTCTGGTCTAGTCAATTGGCATTTGAGGGTGCATAAATGCGAGGGAGCCGTGTCAGTACATTCACTGACACGTTGAATTTCCCCTTCAGAATGATAGTGCAAGCTTGTTGTAACTGCGGATAATGTTGAGAATGTTGGTCTTAAGTTAAGCACCATCCCCGTCATTTGTCTGGAGTTGAAATGGGAAACCATGGAAAACCAACTCTAGGATGGCTGAGGTGGGAATCAAACCCACCTCTTCTCAGTTTGGTCTCTTGAATTAGAGTGTACAAGTCAAGTTCTAGGGCAGTGTCATCCCCTGGTGCGCGAAGCGTGACCAGCGGCCCATGGGATGGTATCAAGGGACTGGTGCTCCTAATGGTGCTCCTTTATAAATGAAGTTAAATAAAATGACGTGTTCTTAAAAATGGACGGGATTATTCAGATGTATATTCAGTACCTTTCCTTCATGTTTGTGTTTATTTGAAGTGACCACCTTGAGGTGCAGCAGCTAGCGTTCTTGGCAGTGTTCCAGGTTCGATTTCTGGCTCTGACAAGAAACTTTAATTCTGGTGTGTTGGCTGTAACAGGGTACAGTCAGTATCCTGAGTAAAAACTGATAAGAGGAGGGTTCGATCCCTCCTCAGCCTTCCTGGAAGTGGTTTTCCGTGGTTTCCCCACTTCTACTCCAGGCAAATGCTGGGCTGGTTCCAAAATTAAGGCCATGGCCGCCTCCTTTCCAATCCCATCCCCATTTTCAAACACACACACCAGTCCAGAAATCACTATAACACAGGTTATCATACAAATTTCACACACACACAGTTCGCAATATTGACTGTAAATATTCCCAAACAGCAGTCCCCGCCATATCTTTACACCGGGGTATTCACGGTCAAAGCAACAGATTTACGACGTTCACAATGCAGATACCTCTCCATCGTACTACTAAATACAACCAATCGTTTATTTCTAGTTCATCTCGCATATATATACCGAATTTGTATAATCTGCATGCGTGTGAGAATTCGCAGTACTCACGAGTCACCTGGATGGCTATACGTGATGTTTATACCAGTAGCATTATCATACATCTCACGAGGGCCAGATAATTTGGATGTTCCACCCTTTAAAACAACAATCGCGATCACTTCAGATCAATTGTGATAACTTTGCGGTTTACTCAAACTTCCCCGTGCTCAATTAGGCTAGCATGCAGCACTCAAGAGGATGTTTTACTTGTTAATTCGTATTAAGGAGCTATATGGTCATCCGCCCAGTGTACCGGTTTGTGTGTTCCATTTGTCTAATAACCTGTGTGACTGTAGTAGAGTGTAGCTGTAATTATTAGTATTGAGGATAGGATAAGCAACGCGGGGCTTGAAATAATGTAGGCTACCATCCTAGGAATTTCCCGCAAGTAGTGTGAAAGAATCCAGGGAAAAGCCACACTCAGGATAGCCGCTGTCTGTCTGTATCCGAACCTCTGATTTCCAACTTGCTGCATCTCCCCTTCGCGGCCGTGGTGCACAATTTAACATGCATGGATACGCCGCGGGGTGCTGAATAGGAGGTGATGTGCTACATTAGCGATCGAGGGTGAAATCACAGGTAAGATGTTGGATCTAGTACCGTAAAAGGTCAAGAAACCTAAGTGTGCTATTTAATTTAGGTCATGGCTAGGCATGCTGGATTATACCCGGCTGAACAGGCTCCATTCATGTGCGAAGAAAATAAACTCGTGTACTTCACTGCTCTGATTTCTCTCCGGTAATGAAATATGCAAGCCAAGTGCTATTGTGAAAGAGAACAGGTGCTCGGTCAGCAGTAGGCCTATATCTCACACTTCCTTTCACAAATCACAGCAATAATCAGTGGAGTCCACTATCTGGTGTGACAGGTAATAAACTATGTGGGACAGGAGGTCAAGATTTAGAAATATTCCCATTCTCTTAGCCAGGCTCTGAATATATCGACGTGAGAGAGGAATGCAGTTTTATCACTTGATGTATGTACAGTGGGTATCCTCCATTTCCTAGGCGTGAGTCACTCCCATTTGCCTGTGTCTTCAAAAAATACTTCTCGGGTCTAAGCTGCGTGAACCTGAGAGGACTATGAGAAGTGATGGTAACGAGTGACGAGGTTTCCCGGTACGTGCGTAGTGAATTCGGGTCTAAGCTGCGTGAACCTGAGAGGACTATGAGAAGTGATGGTAACGAGTGACGAGGTTTCCCGGTACGTGCGTAGTAACAGAACCAAATACATTGGTCGGTGACTCACTCACTCATTCTCAACACCACAGTGGTTTGAGCAACGGCCGTATGTTAGCAGTATTGGAATAGAAAGGAATACCACATATCAAGGCGGGCTGTTGACAGATCATTCTCTTCTCGCCTGCCCCTTCCCCTCACCCCGCAAGTTCACAGAGTTTGGACCCGAGCAGTAGTATATTGGTTTTAAAGTATTATTAGTGTGACTAATGCTCCGACAGGGATAGCAATGTGCGCTAAGGCGTTCGGCCATGGGGCCAGGCTATCATCGGACTCTGAAGAAAAGCCATTTCAAGGATGACCGACTGTGGGGTGGTAGCCGAGATTAACTTAGTTAAGCACCAAGTTAAGCACCATCCCCGTCATTTGTCTGGAGTTGAAATGGGAAACCATGGAAAACCAACTCTAGGATGGCTGAGGTGGGACTCAAACCCACCTCTTCTCAGTTTTGTCTCTTGAATTAGAGTGTACAAGTCGGTCATCCTTGAAATGGCCTTTCGTGGCTTCCCATTTTCAACTCCTGGCAAATATCGTGAGGGCACCTTCTAATACACCTCGGATGATTCCGTCAAGTATCGTTTATTTTCTTTCATTTCCTCTCTCATTAACTCCTTTGATGGGGTTGGCGTCAGTAAGGGCATCAACTGTAAAATATATCTAAACATATCTCACCACATTCTCGTCCCCGATCGCGTAGAAACCGGCGTAATATGGGGTAGAAATACATTGGTACAACTAATGCATAAGGAGCAGATTACCTCGTAGTTCCGCCCTTTAAAACAACAATATCTACTAACTAACGCATATTCGGTATTTGAGGTAAGTAAACAGTCAACCAAAATATGTTTTCGGTTAGATTTGAAAGTACTATAATAATAATGATAATGATAATAGTATTAATAATAAACAAGAAGTTCCGTGATGAACTAAAGAGACTACTTTTCATGCCAATGATTAATCTACAGTATATGAATCTATCTAGAATAATGATGAAATTATTTGGTAATATCGATATGTCTAATTAGATCGAAATATTCCTGGTATAATGTAGCCTAACAGAGCACTACAGTTGGCAGCCCTGGTGACTGAATATATTCTTAGTTCCATCTTTTAAGGTACAGAATTGGTTGAAGTCCAATGGACGTTACATGCAGTTAGACATTGGATCTATCAGCACGCGTAAAAGCATGTTGACAACAATACCATGCGTGTGCAGGTTAGAAAAAATCGGAAATATTATGATATCTTGTTGTGCCAATTTTGGATGAAGTCCATTTGTTAGTATAGAAGTTACATGTATTTTAACATTGGACCTATCAGCAAGCATATAATCATGTTGGCAGCACTGACTTATATTAATTACTCCAAATTAATTTAGAGTGTCAGGTGCTATACGTGTGCAATGTATAGAGCTGTTGGCTTGCATACTTTCTGATATATTGATATTAGGTTAAAAAAATATAGACAGCATTTATTAACAGTTGGCAGCCCTGATTGCTCTTAAGAATACTTGTTGTCATATCTGTTATGTTACACATAGCACATACGAAATTTGGTTGAAATCCAATTAATAGTGTAGAAGTATAAGAAGGCTTAAAATTATTGTGGCAACACTGTCATGTATGGCCACCTGGAAATTAAACTGAAATAGTATTATCTACACGTGTGCCAATTTTGGAATAGCTCCCATGCATACCTTCCATGATATCCAACATGGAGCTCAAATTTCTATTGCGTTTTTTCAGCAGTTGGTAGCACTGATATCATTTTCAAATATGGACGTGAGATATTCCGGTATACATCTTTGCTCATACTAAATTTGGTTTCGATTGCTGCAGCCGTTTTGGAGTTGATAGGGGGGGGGGGACACACACATACCGCCAGACAGACAGAAGGACAGACAGACAGACAGACAGACAGACACACACACATTTTCCCGGATCGATCTCATAAGTCTACTTTTTCCTCATTTTTGCAAAATGTGAAAAGTAGGCTAAAAATAGAATACGTTCAGTTAAATTAGGTACATAATTCATAGCCTGAGTCATTGTGGTCATCAGACCTGTGCACATGAGTGTGTTTGCAATTTTTATGACAATCAGTGTTATTGTGATGACATGCAGTGTGAAATGTAACTATCAGGATTCAGACAGGTGCCCCTGGATTTGAAAGGAAGACCCATCTTAGCATTTGCGTGGAGTGAGCCTTCAAAACCCCGGGGATAAACAACACACAAGACGGCCACTCTCAGTCTCGGTAATCGAACCTTGAATCTCGGAGCACCAGCTACTCAGATGAGCCTTGGAGCATGCCTTACACTGTTGGACTAAGCTGTTTAGGAGAGAGGGAGATATTTAATGAAAGAATAGCAGGATTCACGAAGATTGCATTGCATGGTTTTATCACCGGTATGCAAGTGGGCAAAATACATTCTGGGTTCTCGTCGTATGTGCCCAAAATTGTAGGATCGAATTTCAGTGCAGGTGTTTGTTATTTGAAGGAGTTTAAATGCGAGAGATCCACTTCATTAGATGGTTAGATGTGTAAATGGTAAATATCCCCTTAAGAGCAAAATTTTGATATCTCAGCGTTACAATAACCACAGAAGTTGATGAAACGTTATTAATATTATCTTTGTAATTGCATTTTTGGGGCTTGGACATCGAGGTCACTTGGCCCCATGTTCTTGAGAATGTGTAGAATTCGTATGATATCTTGTGTCATTGTGGTGTTTGTGTATTTGTAATTCAGAGGAGGATTGGGAAGGGGGCGGCCGTGGCCTTAAGTTAGGAGCCATCCCGGCATTTGCCTGGAGTAGAAGTGGGAAACCACGGAAAACCACTTCCAGAATGGCTGACGGGGAAATCGAACCCACCTGTACTCAGTTTTGACTCACGAGGCTGAGTGCACCTCGTTCCAGCCCTCAAACCAGAATTACATTTCTTGCCAGAACCGGGAATCGAACCCGGACCTCCAGGGTGACAGCCAAGTATGCTAGCCGCTACTCTAGGAGATCGATATCAATATTATTCATAACAGTCGCAAGAATACAATATCAAAGAGCAGATGATCTCGATGTTCCACCCTTTAAAACATCAATTACTACCACTATACAATGGTCATGTAAATATATAATGTACAAACATATTAACTAATTAATTAATCAATCAATCAATCAGATTCTGAAGATGCCCTTTTGAGGAACTAAACATATCGTCATATTTAGCATACTGTAGGTAGTACAATGTATATTTATGAAAGTGTATTAATAGCGCACTTACTGCACGCACTACAAAGGCTGAACTGAAAATCCACAGCCTGCTTCCAGTCTCCGATCGGGTCAGGAATGGAATGAATGAAGCCCCCATCTAGCGGTGAGGATATGAACTGTGCCGGCTGCCGAGGCCTGACGCACTTCTCTGGGGCAATGGTTAAATGAATGACAGATGAAATGATAGTGAAGAGTGTTGCTGGAATGAAATTTTGCCAGGGAAAACCGGAGTACCCGAAAAAAAAAACTGTCTGCCTCCGTTTTGTCCAGCACAGATCTCACATGGAGTGACCGGGATTTGAACCATGGACCCAGCGGTGAGAGGCCGGCGTGCTGCCGCCTAAGCCACGGAGGCTTCTCACTACAAGGGCTATTTTAGTGAATTATATTAGCATTGGGCGCCTAAGATAATTAAGCTGCCATCATCATGTTGGCCGACTAGAAAATTAAGCTTAACATAGAGGCAATAAAATGTAATTTCATTATTTTAAAAGCCTGAATTGCCAACAGGGAGATATCCAATCATGCTAGTTAGCTGTGTGTAGGGTTGGAATGTTCTCGACTTGATACAACCCGGATTCCATTGTACTTGGTTAGAACCTCCCTTAATTTTTTTATATCCCACATTCATTTCACGAATACAAACTGCTTTGAAGTTAGGGCTTTTGAAATATTTGAACAACCAATTACAAAACGCATATCAAGAGTTGATCAGTCTACGTTTGACTCTGGGTGCCGATCTGATTTCCGTCACAAAATCCATTCAATATCAAATTGTGATAATTACTTAGCTGTCAGACACATCTTTCTGTATATTGAACTCTGAGAGTCACACATTTTATCCGTACTGACAAGTTTAATTATAAAATGCAACGCAATCGTTTCCGCCCAGTCAATACTGTTTATTCAAAATTGAGCAAGTTATTTCAACTCTGAGATTTGCTGATGACATCGTCATCTTGGCCGACACGCCTGAGGATTTGAATGAGTTTTTGAATGGTATGGACTCCATCTTGAGGAAAGAATTCATGATGAAAGTTAATAAATATAGAACAACAAGAAGTTCCGTGACGAACTAAAGAGCCTACTTTTCTTAAAATTTAAGATTCATGCCAATGATTAATCTATATGGATCCAACTAGAATAATGACGAAATTAAGTTGGTAATATCGAAATTTCTAATTAGTTCGAAATACTGTACACCTGGCATAATGTAGCCTAATAGAGAACTACAGTTGGCAGCCCTGGTGACTGAATATATTCTTAGTTTCATCTTTTAAGGTACAGAATACAAAATTTGGTTGAAGTCCAATGGATAGCATGGACGTCACATGCAGTTAAACATTGGATCTAACAGTGCGCGTAAAATCATGTTGGCAACAATGACATACATGAATTGGTCAGAAATAATCTGAAATAATATGATCTATTGTTGTGTCAATTTTGAATGAAATCCATTAGTTAGTATAGAAGTTACATGTATTTTAAAATTGAACCCATCAGCAGGCTTAGAATCATGTTGGCAGCACTGACGTATATTAGTTACTCCAAATTAATCTAGAATGCCAGGTACTATACGTGTGCAAAGTTTAGAGCTATTGGCTTGCCTACTTTCTGATATATTGATATTAGGGTAACAAAAATAGAGACAGCATTTACTAACAGTTGGCAGCCCTGGTTACTCTTAAGAATCGGCATAGTCTTATCTGTTATGGTACACAAAGCACACACGAAATTTGGTTGAAATCCAAATGATAGTATAGAAGTTACAAGGGGTTAAAATTGGACCTCTTAGCAGGCTTAGAATCATGTTGGTAGCACTGACGTATATAAGTTACTCCAAATTAATATAGAATGTCAGGTACTATACGTGTGCATAGTTTAAAGCTGTCGGCCTGCATACTTTCTGATATATTAGTATTTGGATAAAAGGAATTGAGAGCATTTATTAACAGTTGGCAGCCCTGGAGGATCTTAAGAATACGCTGTCATATCTATTTATGTACACATAGCACACACGAAATTTGGTTCAATTCCAATTGATAGTGTAGAAGTTATATGCATTTAAAAATTGGACCTATCAGCAGGCTTATAATCATTTTGACCACACTGCCATGTATGGCCTCCTGGAAATTAAACTGCAATATTAGTATCTATACGTGTGCCGATTTTGAAATAGCTCCCATTCATACCTCCCAAGATATCCAACATGGAGCTCAGATTTCAATTGCGATTTTTCAGCAGTTAGTAGCACTGACATCATTTTCAAATATGGCCGTGAGATATTCAGGTATGGATCTTTACCCCTACCAAATTTTGTTTCGATTGCTCCAGCCGTTTAGGAGATGATAGGGGGAGGGGGACACACACACAGCCAGACAGACAGACATACAGACAGACACACATTTTCCCGATCTCATTAGTCTACTTTTTCCTCATTTTTGCAAAATGTGAAAAGTAGGCTAAAAATATTGGAATGCAGCCGAAATAAATCAGAATCCTCTATGGACATCAAATTGGTAAGTGAAAAACTAAAGGAAGTAAGAGACTTCTGTTACTTAATCTCTAAAAGCCACAGTAGTTAAAAGGGACGTAAAACCAATAAAATTATTATGTTACTTAGGATGCAAAATAACAAGTGATGGACGAAGCAAAGAGGATATAAAAAGTAGGTTAGCTCAGGCAAGTAAAGCATTTCTACAGAAAAGGAATCTGTTGACATCGAATATAGATTTAGGTGTTAGGAAGTCATTTTTGAAGGCCTTTGTCTGGAGCGTGGCACTATATAAAAGTGAAACTTGGACTATTGGTGCAGCAGAAAAGAGGAGAATTGAAGCGTTTGAAATGTGGTGATACAGGAGAATGATGAAGATCACATGGGTAGATAGGGTTACAAACGAAGAGGTATTGAGACTAGTGGGAGAGGAGAGATGTTTCTGGCGACTGCTAATGAAGAGAAGAGATAGGTTGGTAGGACACATACTAAGACACCCAGGAATAGCAAGCTTAGTTATGGAAGGAAGGGTCGAGGACAAGAACTGTAGGGGTAGACCAAGGTTAGAATATGTTAAACAGACTGCCTCGGACGTAGGGTGTGGTAGCTATGTAGAGATGAATCGATTAGCTCAGGACAGGGAGGCATGGAGCGCTGCATCAAACCAGTCAAAAGACTGAAGACTCAAACAAGATTCACTCGTCATAATAAAATGGTACCTGTTTCGACACCTAGGAATGCTCATTGGTGTCTTCATCAGCCATGAGTTTTGGGCAGCAGTAAAACATTTATACATCAAGAAATTGAATGTGACATAACATGAAAAACACACACAAGAAGAAATATATCATGCACATAAAAATAGTAAAAATCCCTAAATCATTTTGTTGATAAAACCAAGTCTAAAATGCCTCAAACGGGCTTAAGCAGTCTTTCTTTGATCAGTCCAACACGATTCTTGAGGATGATTGCAACGTTATACATCACACCTGTTGAGTATTAGAACACTTTCTATACTCAAAACATGAACTAGTGAACACATAAGATGTGGTTAAAGACACACGCGGAGACGAAACATTGGAAACTTGTTCATGGTAATCCAAATTAGAAGTGGGCGTCCCATTAACAGCAATGTGTCTGTTGTCAGAACCACTGCCTATTTAGTGGTATTATCACAACCACCTTCATTCTGAAGACAATTTTGCTAAACAATCAACTAAAATGTTAATCATTTTGTCAAATGCTCTTTCAGTTTCAAAATCTCTCCAGAGGTATGATCATTTTGTGTGTGTTAATTCTCAGTCGAATGTTGGGATTGGTCATCAGTAGGGCCCGGATGTTGATGACATGTCATCTTTTTACTGAGCTGTCTAAAACAATGCTGAAGTACATAGAAACTCCGGACGGGTCACCCCGTCTTCAAACATGTCATTTTTATTTTGCATCTTTTTGCATTTTTTGATATTTTTCCATTTTAAAAGCATTTTCTTAAGTTTGGTAGATTTTTTTGGTCATATTTTAGAGAAATCAGCCTTTTAATTTTTTTTTTTTTTCAATTTAGTAATGTCACAGCTACGTCTCTCAGAGTTAAGAAGAAGCTAGTAGCTATGAACATAAACCTTTTGTTAAGTGCTAGAAATCTATTTTGATTGACTTTTCAGTTTGAGCTTCAGATGTCATTTTTGAAATATTGCTGAGTTTATTCTTAAAAGATAATTTTCTCCATTTTATAGTGCATTTTTCGAATTTTTGAAATATTGATGAGTTTATTATTATAAGATCATTTTCTCCATTTTATAGTGCATTTGTCGAATTTTTGAAATATTGGTGAGTTTAGTCTATTATTATAAGATCATTTTCTCCATTTTATAGTGCATTTTTCGAATTTTTGAAATATTGGTGAGTTTATTATTATAAGATCATTTTCTCCATTTTATAGTGCATTTGTCGAATTTTTGAAATATTGGTGAGTTTAGTCTATTATTATAAGATCATTTTCTCCATTTTATAGTGCATTTTTTGATCTTTAGGTCATTTATTATAGTCATTTTTGAAAATTGTTTAAACTTTTTTACGGCATCAACATCCGGGCCCTAGTCATCAGAGTTAGACAATTGTTCCAGGCTAAATTAGGAAGAAAATTGTTAGGATCTCTAGAACCACAACAGTTGAAACGGGCGTTGAGTTCAAGAAACTTCTGAATCCTTTGCAGATTAAAAAAAGCACATTAAACATTTAGTGGCGTATCTCCCATTCATCACGTGACGCCAGATTATAATCATGTGAGGATCACGCGTCCAGAGCGTCGACAAAACAATCGTGCTCAGGTTGGTGAGTATGCCGTCCTCTATGAATCCGTACTGAACGTGTGAAAGTCGTACGTAAGGAAGCTTTGGTTTTCGCTCTCAGAAAAAAAAAATCAGTACGGTAGCGAGTGCACCTTCTCCAGAAATACTAGAGCCAAAAGACCAGATACTCCATCATAGTACTTCCTAATTGTGTCCTGAAGGACATTTCACTATTCGTCATGCAACTGTACGCTCAGAATGTCCAGATTGTGTGCGGGTGACTGACAACGGGGAAGTAAAACAACTGTACTCGAGGTGACATATCCAGTGATCTCATAGGCCAACGAATGACACAAACCCCTTTTCGAGTTTATTAGGTGATCCAACCTGTGTGTGGGCGAGTAACCTTCAAAAACATGAGTACATGTTGAGTCATTACTGATGGCACTCCAAACCATTAAATGGTACTCTTTGTGGAGTATTGGACAGTTGCATCGGGTTGAAGTGGAACTCATTAACGAAGATCATAGTCAATTCCTGAGATAATTGGCCCACAGGGGAAATGTAAATGCTGAGGGACAAAGGACAAGCCATCCGGAGCCTTCAGTTTGGATTCATGCATGGATACCAGGCTCCAAGGAGTATCCCACTTGTCTATTACTGCAGCCTGTTGATCTACTGTGCATGCAGGTGGATCTAATAGGTCCTACTGCATGTCGGACCAACTCTGTACAAACCATGTTACAATGGAGTCTTCAAGATCACGATGACTGTAGGTAAACATAATACATTTTCTTCCAATATCAGATAAACAGAGCAACAGACTAGGGTGGAGTTTGAAAGAATTGATTAATGTATTCGATTTTATTTTTTGACTAACCTACAACACAACGAACCAACTAAATGCAATTCACCGAGTGTGATTACTCTGCGTGTTAACGCGCAAGATCATGGGGATTGGCTACCCCGCACCCGGGAGACGAGTGGGTTCGAACCATACAGTCAGCCATCCTTAAAATAATATTTCGTGGTTTCCCCATTTTCACCTCCAGACAAATGCAGGGATAGCACATTTTAATAGGTCTCGCCCACTTCCTTCCATCTCCTTCACTAATTTTATTAATTCATCTCCATTAGGGGCAGATAGCTCTGATGTTCCACCCCAGAAAGCAACTATTACCACCATCCCCCCCCCCCCTTGAGGTATTTTAGAATGCTGGCAGACCTTATTCGACTATCTAGTCATAAGTTTGGGAATGGTGGATCCGTGTAACGCAGAATACTAAGGGCCATTTATTACTCCTTGAGGAACACACATACATGTAATACAATAGAACTAATAGGTTACGCCACGTAACAGTAGAATATTAAATGAACACTATTAACTATGATTGAAGACTTTGACACGCATACTAACGTTCGAGGTAGAACTGCCTAGTTAACTAGATCTGGCACGTATTGAATCTATTCTTAGTCCGCATAGACACCTGTCCAAACGTAAAGTGGTGTTATTCAGAGCTGTGATCGTTTAAAACATGCATTATAGTTGAGTGTCATTGAAATAACACTACCGCTAATGATTTCAACTATATTTGCGAGCATTAACTCAACGGTAAAGTTGCATTAAGGCCATAAAGGAGCAGGTACTAATGTTTTTAGGATGACTATGATATACGCGTTAGTTGGGTTGGGGGACTACTGTTCTGACTCAGTGAGGAAAGCAATGGCAAACTACCTCACTCCTCTTCTTGCCTAGAACGCCTCAAAATAGCGCTGCCTTGAGTTTTTGTGGTTATCTACTCACATAACGTAACGGCGGTACTTTTTGTGAGGATCCAACCAGCCTTCGGGCTGACTACCTAACAGAACAGGGTTGCCTTCCTCTGAAAAAATAAGGAGCTGGTGAACTACTCTGTATATACAGTATGGTCCACCCGCCCCTTATTATTTAGTTTTATGAAACCCAACTAACATCGCATTTCTCCCGATGGTCGATATTGCTCTGCGCTCTGACTGTGTGACAGCAATGTAATTGGGTCAAGGGTCTAGCAAAGAAAAACTGACCTTAAACTTTTCCCCGCCAAATACTATGGCCCATTCTACTAACATATGACTTACTGCTCCCTGAAATAACACATATACACGTAATACCATCGAGTTAATAGCTTACGCCACGTGATCTGTAATAGTAGAAAGTTAAATCAACACCATAAAGCGTGATTGAAGACTTTGACATGGACTTAAATGTTTGAGGTGGGACGGCTACAGTAACTATAGCACGTTTAGCGTGCTGTAATTACCATGTGTTGGTGGCTGAGAGGGTACAGTTGGTCACTAGTCGTGGCCGAGTGAGGTACGTGTGAGCGCGCTGTGTGACCGCATTGGAAGAGTGTACGGTTCCTAATACCGGTGCTTCCTTAGTTCCACGTGTGTACTGACCTTCCGTGTGTCATTCGGACAATACTTTTTCAAGTAGTGTTCCAGATAGGACAACAAAACCAGGAACCCAGAAAACCCCGCTGAAAATCATGTCCGGATACCAGAGAAAAAACACCGTACGCTGCCAATGGGACAAGCAGAGTTCTCGCCCCTCACCAGGAGAAATTCACCGCTGGATTGGCGGTACCCTCCGGTTGACTGTCGACCAAGTAGAAGCCATCCAGTTAAATACGCACGAAAAAACCATGTACATCAAGGTAATCAGCATATCTACTTATCAGAAATTGTTAAATACTTTTGCAGATCCTATTAAATTTCAGTATGACTCAGGCGAAATGACAAATGTTAAGCTCTCCACAGCGGATTCCAATTTTACCACAGTGCGTATATTTAATGTCCCACTCGAAGTCCCCCCTGAAATTTTCAAATCTGTCCTGTCGAAATATGGCACTGTGAGTGACGTCAGGAAAGAACAATGGTCTTCTGCTTATCAGTTCCCGGTGTATAATGGAATACGTGCCGTCACTATGGAAATAAAACAGGATATCCCCTCCACTGAGACTTTTGGTGGCCATTCTGGCTATATAACGTATAATGGACAGAAACAGACCTGTTTAATTTGCAATGCTACCACACATCTACGTATCAACTGCCCAAAGAAAATGATTCCCCTCGGTATAACTCCTACACAACAGCGACGTGCCCAATACTCGGAAGTTGTGACACAGCAAACGTCATATGAAAACATGCTTATTGATCAGTCAGCTGGGACAACACCAGAAGTGGCCTCGGATACGCATGACGCAGAACTGGTACCTTGCCCTGACCAGAGCAGCGAGCCACAGAGTGCCCCTGTGCTATTGGCAACCTGTATCGCAGCCTTAGAACCAACTATGCCGTCACTACAGGCTGCCACAGAAATTTTGTCTTCACTGCCCCCACCTTCTCTGGTCCCTACCGAATCACTTAAGCCGGTTGATCGGGGATCCGAGAACGTCTCTAAGAAGATTAAAACAAATGCCTCGATTGCCGTACCAGCCCCGAAGAATCAAACTGGCTCTACAAACGTTCCCGTAGCTGTGAAAAAGAAACAAAATCTTCATTCTACGTCATCTAGGGACCCACGAACGCTCTCAACCGCTGACAGCCGGCCTATGAATGGCAGTCAATAAGAAACTATCTCAACCTAATTTGACATAGTGCACCAGTATATTTCTCACCTGTGTCTTTTTTTCCTTTTTTCTTTTTTCTCGAGTCCACCTACCAGTATGTCTAGCACAACTTTTATACTTCTCTTAATGGCGCAATTTCTCACTGTGGCCACTGTGAATATCAATGTAATAGAATGCCCTCTGAAATTTCAACTGTTGGAGAGATTCCTTCGAGATGCAGACATTGACATTACCTTCATTCAAGAAGTTGCTCTACCCTGTTTGCCCATATCTGCCTTCTACAAACAATACATCAATACCGGTAATACGAATAGAGGGACCGGATTCCTCATAAGACATGATATCCCACTCGAAGGTGTGCTATGTCATCCATCAGGACGCATAATATCTGGACACATAAACAATACCACCCTGATAAATGTATATGCCCCATCCGGGTCCAATAAACGTGTGGAACGGAAAATGTTCTTTCAACAGAGTATACTGCCTCATCTGCACGACGTTAAGGAAAAACTTATTCTTGCAGGGGATTTCAATTGTATTCAACGCCCAGAGGATTCCACTAGCTCATACCAAGGTGTCAACCCGGCTCTCATGACCCTTCTTACCTCCCTACACCTCATTGATGCTGTGGATAGTTTAAGGGTGCCCATGCCCCATTACACCTGTATAAGTCACAACTCCTCATCAAGACTTGACCGCATCTACTTTTCACAGGAACTTATCCAGCCTAGACGATATGAAGTGATACCTGCCAGTTTCACTAACCATCATGCTGTCGTATGTACAATCTCTTACACCCATCCCATATTTCACATAGGAAGAGGTTATTGGAAGCTGAATTGCTCGCTGTTACTGGAGGAGGAATGCCAAGATATTTTCAGACAACACTGGACCCGATGGGTCCAACAAAAATGCAAATTTCGCGACTACGCAGACTGGTGGGATATTTTAGTTAAACCAGGGATCCGCCGCGTCTTTAAGAACATATCTTACCAACGAGGTCGGGAAAGACGGGATACAGTTGAATTTTACTATCGAGTTCTTCGCCAGCTCCAGCAAAGATCTGATGCTGGGGAGCGTATATATGACCAGATTCGGGAAGTTAAAACCAAGCTCCTGTCTCTACAGCAACGAACGCTCGCTCATATAAACGTGGCTTTAAAAGATCGTACAGTGCTCCCGGACGAAAGTGCAAGTGTATACCATATCGCCAAAGGACAACGTGAGCGGCAATGTAAATATATCCACCGCCTCCGCACCAGTACTGGAAGTGTCGTCACCTCCCCTGACGCTATACGTCGTGAAATATCATTATTTTATCAACGGTTCTACGCTAAGGCTCCCATTGATCCACAGCAGGTGACCCTATTGCTGTCATCTTGCAGTACCCAACTATCTCCGGACAACAAAACTCTGCTCAGCGCGGATATTACGGATGAAGAGATTCACTCTGTGGTTAAGCAACTCCCAAACAACCGCTCACCTGGCATTGATGGACTGCCATATGAAATGTATAAACACTTCTGGCCTCTCATTGGCAAAGAATTTTGTCATGTCCTGCGTACCATTCTCCAACGCCGTGCTCTTTGTCAATCACATCACGAGGGTACTATAGTCCTCATACCAAAAACATCCTCTCCCATGGCAGTTGGTGACTTCCGACCAGTTACTCTGCTCTGCAGTGACTATAAAGTCCTTACCAAAGTACTTGCATGCCGATTGAAGACTGTTCTACCTGATATCATGGGTGATGAACAATGTTGCAGTATTCCTGGAAGAACTCTGTTAACAAACTTAGCGATACTACGGGACCTACACCTAAAAGCCGAAATGCTCCCCACTGAGCCAATGAGTTTTCTCACCTTAGATCTTGATAAAGCTTTCGACCGCATCAGTCATGAATACTTGTACATGGTCTTGCAACACTTCGAATTTCCTGAAATCCTTATTGACTACATTCGTATGATAAATTGTAATGCTACGTCTCGAGTGCTCGTCAACGGTTTTCTTTCCCCTCTGATTCCAATACAACGATCAGTTAGGCAAGGATGTCCCCTTTCTATGCTACTTTTTGTCATTGGCCTTGAACCGTTCATTCGGACTACCCAGGTGAAGCTACAGGGTTACAAACTGTCCACACATGTTTTTGGAATGTGCGCCTATGCTGATGACGTATCAATATTGATCCGCAATAATGAAGACATCTCCCACATCGATAGCGTCCTTCAGCTCTACCATATCGCCTCTGGAGCACAATCGAACCCCCAGAAAACTGCTTTGCTTCCGCTCAATACTAACTCAGTGATTACCCAACAGCCCTGGTTCCGGATAGTAAATGAGGTGAAAATTCTTGGCATTACCTGGAAGCAATCGCTTCTGGACACAGTGCAAGCAAACTGGACTAAGGTCATTGCCAAAGTTAGGGGAGTGCTGATCCAATTTGGTCAAAGAAACCTCAATATAGTGCAACGGGTCATGGTCCTCAACGTGTTTGCGCTCTCTAAAATATGGTATGTCGCACAACTTTTCCCACTTCCCACAATGTTTGAGAGCCAATTGGCAAAATATACAGGTTGGTTTATATGGCAAGGATTTTTGTTCCGAGTACAACGGGAACAGTTGTATCTCCCATCCCGGCAAGGCGGGCTAGGGCTAACAGCTCATGGCATGAAATGCCGTGCACTCCTCTGCAAGAACGATATCACCATTCTTTCCCAACATGACACTTTTACGAAAGCGCTATACAAAGATATTCGAAACACAGCCCGTGGTTGTGATAGAGCTTTGCCGAAGATATTTAGGGACCATCAACAGCACCTTCTGGAAACTGTTCGCCAAATGCCTTCAGGGACTGTTCCAACGACGAAAAGTATTTATAACATGTTGCGGCAAGTGGTACACTCCAAACCGCGAATAGAGGCCACCACCCTCTACGTCCATTGGCCCACTGTTTGGAAAAATTTTGGGGCTATGACCATTTCTTCTGCTGTACACTCCCAGGTTTTTATCTTCCTCAACGATCTCATCCCAACCGCTCTACGGCGATATACCATCCGTCTTGAAGCTTACCCATGGTGTACTATATGTGGTCAAACTGATACGGCGATACACCGCTTCACATCATGCACGCGAGTTGCCTCCACGTGGCTGTGGTGTAAGGGAAAAGTATGTCAACTATTAAATGTGCCCACGGATGACCTTGATGACAGGAAGTTGGTTCGTTTGTCGGTGACCGCCTTCCCCCAAATTAAACAGACTGCCATTGTGTGGATAATGGGCCAATATGTACACTTCGTGATGGACAAGGATCAACATTTCTCGGTCCTGGATCTCAGGTATCACCTGCAAAAAGAGCGTTGGAAGCTTAGTGAAAGTGGACAATTGTACGATAAATATGGACACTATCTGGATTTCTTGTGATGTAATAGTATGGTATTTATCATATCTGAAAATTCTGTAATTCTGTAAAGAGCTAATAAAAAAATAAAAAAAATAAAAAAGAGGGTAAAAGCCTGACTGTACGTGGTGGGCGCGAGCAGGTAGACCAGTGCTTCGAACCCAGTAGTATGTATACTTTTTTGAACGAAAGCCCACATTCCATTTTAGTCGGGATGTAACTACATTGCCACATTTATTGCCTTACGACGTATTTTTGTGAAGAGTACGTTGAATTTCGATGATTTATAAAGAGAATACGATCGAATTGGTACGTTATGCCACGTGACCTGTAATGGCAGAAAATTAAAAAACTGGTATGAATATTAACATAACATATCGAAGTGTTGCTCCGGAGGTCTGGGTTCAATTCCCAGCTCTGCCAAGAAATGTAATACTTGTCTGAGGGCTGCAATTGGGTACACGTAGTCTCGTGAAGCAAATATGAGAAGAAATGGTTTCGATTCCCACCTCAGCCACCCTGGAAATGGTTTTCCGTGGTTTCCCACTTCTACTCCGGCCAAATTCTGGGACGGATTCTATCTTAAGGCCACGGCCGCCTCCTTCCCAATCCTTAATTGCAAATACACACATCATTACAAGCCCGCAATAACTCAGGTTATCAGATAAATTCTACACACACTCCAAAGTAAACGGGGCTAAATGACCGCGATGTTCTAGCCCCTCAAATGAAACATAACAACATATCGAAGGATATTCTGATCGCCAGTGCTTGCATCGAAGTATACGTATTCCTTAGAAATTCCCATGGTATTATTAGCATACTTTCGATTTTTGCAAAAAAATGAAAGTAGACTTACAGTATGAGATCTACACAGGGCCAAAAATTGTGTGTCTGTCTGTGTGTGTGTGTGTGTGTGTGTGAGTGTGTATGTGTGAGTGTGTGTACTCTGAATGTCTGCCCCACCCCCTATCAATTCGAACACGGTGAAACCGAATTAAACGAAATTTAGTACAGAGGTAGAACTAGCAAAGGGCACCTCAGTGTCATGTTTTATATCGCCGCCATCTTGACGGAAACGTAATGGCGGCCACCCAAATGTTCAAAGCTTAAATCAAATTACAAATAATCTAATCATCCGATCTCTACCAAATTTTGCAACAACATATATTTATATGGCGAGCGTCTTTTGACTAAACTACAAGGTAATCAGCCTAATAGTTTGCAGATGGCGGCCATGTATGCGTGCAAATGGATTCTCCCTATGAATTCAAACACGGTGAAACCGAATTGAACGATGTTTGGTTCAGAGGTAGCAATAGCAAAGGACACCTCAGTGTAATGTTTTATATCACCGCCATCTTGACGAAAACGTAATGGCGGCCATCCTAATGTTAAAATCTTGAATCAAATTACGACCAACCTGATAATCTGATCTTTACCAAATTTTGCAACAACATACCTTTATGTATAGAGAATCTTTTGACCACACTACAAGGTCATTAGGCCAATAATGTGCGTATAGCGGCCATGTATGTGTTCAAATCGATTCCCCCTATCTTTTCAAACACGGTGAAACCGAATGGAACGAAGTTTGGTACAGAGGTAGCACTAGCAAAGGCCACCTCAGTGTCATGTTTTATATCACCGCCATCTTGACGGAAACGGAATGGCGGCCACCCAAATGTTAAAAGCTTAAATCAAATTACGACCAACCTAATCATTTGATCTCTACCACATTTTTCAACAACATGCCTTTTTGTGGGAAGCATCTTTTGACTGAACTACAAGATCATCAGCCCAATTGTTTGCAGATAGCGGCCATGTATGTGTGCAAATCGATTCCCCATATCAATTCAAACATGATGAAACCGAATTGAATGAAATTTTTACAGAGGTAGCACTAGCAAAGGGCACATCATATTCATGTATAATATCCGTATAGCACGTTGTATTTCAAGAAACTACTACAACCAACATTCAATTATACTCCTTGAAAAGGACAAAGAGTTATAACAATACCCATGCATTTAGGAGAAAGTAGGCTATACGTTCTTTACCGAACATCTTGTTTTGTTATTAAATTTTAACAAAAAGTCTTAACATATCTTTAGGCCCGTATCACACGACACTCGCTGGCAAGGAAGCTGCTGTGATCGCTGGTACAAAATCCTGTATGTTTCTGTTATCTTCGTCAGTACACCTGCTTGTATGACCTAAGTGTATCACACACTAGCATTTTGTACGCTAAGTTGTATGAAATAAAACCGAAGTGTTGTCGTTTGAGGGCATTATTTGCAGTTCTTTCGCCTTATTAACGCAAATCGGTCGCGAAACTTGCTTTAAGTAAATTAGATAAAATGCCAGGGACTGAATGAATGCATTCCAATCAATATTTAAAATCAAACTGTAATAATTGAATATTTTACCATACGCGTTAATAAGAAGTGCAACAAAAACCTCCAGAGTGTGTTTGAAATGTGTGCAAGTGTTATTGCGCCCGCTCGCTCTTTCGAAGATCCCGGGTTCAAGACTATCCAACGGCAGATTTTTAAATTCTTTTTAACTATTTTAATATACCCTCCCTACCTCATACAGCAAGATTTCAACTTGGTTTTGTTCACATTATCCACGAAGACGATGGGGAAAGTTATTTTCTTGTCTCATTTAAATGGTTATTTTCCCTAATTACTGTTCAAAACCATGGATGGATACTATTCGTTATAATTATTATTTTTTAGTCGATTTTACCCTCCAGGTTAGGTTTTCCCACGGACTCAGCGAGGGATCCCATCATTACCCCCTCTACGGGCAGTGTCCTGGATCTTGAAACATCTCGTCCGTGGGATACAACTGGGGAGCTGGGATCAGCACCTCGCCCAGGCGGCCTCACATGCAAAGCGAACAGGGTCCACTTGAGGGATGGGAAGGGAGGGGAAGATCGGGAGGGATAACAAGGAAGAGGGAAGGAGGCGGCCGTGGCCGTACGGTAGGTAACATCCCGGCATTTGCCGAAGGCGAAGTGAGAAACCACGGAAAACCACTTTGAGGATGGCTGAGGTGGGAATCGAACCCCCTCTACTCATTTGGACCACCCGAGGCTGAGTAGACCCCGTCCCTGTCCTCATACCACTTTTCAAATTTCGTGGCAGAGCCGGGAATCGAACCCAGGCCTTCCGGGGTGGCAGCTAATCACGCTGACTACTACGCAACGGAGGCGACTCTATTCATGATAATTAGAATTTTAATAGTTCAATATTTATAATAATACTAGCAGAAGTACCCGTCAGCTGGCATTTGAGAGTGCGCAAATGCGAGGGAGCCGTGTCAGTAGATTTACTGGCACGTTGAAGATCCCCTTCGGAGAAAAATTCCGGCACCCCGGCGTATCTAAAAGCCAGAGCTGTTAAAAGGGACGTAAAACCAATAATGTTATAATTATCTGTATTTTCTGTACGTTTGGGGGCAGATGACCTCGTAGTTCCGCCCCTTAAAACCTCACTAACTATTACTGTAAGTGAATAGCAAGCGCTTTTCGCACAGACGCCGTTGAAAGAAATTATAGTGTCGGTCTGATGTATTTATTCGTGAGCCTACCCACATAACAAATGGTACCCACATAACAAATCCATTTGTTATGTGGGTCGTCTGTGTGAGTCAGAGTTTTCCTTTCAACAAAGGTGGTCAAAATTTCGAACACTTGCTACCTTGAATATACAGGATACCTTGCTTTTGTTCTACAGATCATTAGGTCGTCGTCCAATCTGGCTGCGTACCATCGGATAAGTACGGTCCTTTTGAGGACCAAATAAAAAATCACTCGTTGGAACAGATAGATATGCGTCCATAATACATCCACAATAAACGACATTAAGAAAAAAAATACTAGTTCAAGGTTCGAACCGACTTCAATGCGACTTCGTTGACGCTACTCTAGCATTTCTTGATTTAGCCACCATAGTTACCGAGAACCATGGTGTATTGCTGGCACGTATTGAATCTATTCGTAGACACTTCCTGTCCAAACGTAAGAAGGTGTTATTCGGAGCTCTGATCATTTCAATCATGCATTATATTTGAGGTCATTGAAAGAACACTGCCAGTATTGATTTCTACTATATTCGTGAGGATGTACTCAACGGTAAAGTTGTACAATGGACGTAAAGGAGCGGGTACTAATGTTTTTAGGATGACTGTTATATACGCGTTAGTTGGGTTGCCGTCCTCCAAAAAAAATAAGAGGCTGGTGGACCACACTGTATAACACGCAACCGCCATCTTGAAAATATTAGACAATTACATTGACAAAACGCAGCAGGTAGATAGTCTCAAATTCCTTTCTCTACGGAAGCAACAAGATCAAAGATTGCATATATTCAACAGAGAGGATATACGTACTTTTCTAATGTTACAATCAATTCCTCTGGATGAAATAGCGGAGTCTTATATAAGGTACAACTCTTAACGTTCATCACAAAAGCATTGAATTATACTCATACATTTAAGAGAAACAGGCTACATGTTCTTTGTAGAACATCTTGTTTCTTACCTGACATTTGTATTATGGGATGCACTATTCTTCTCGACCCAACCGTACTGAGCTCTTCTCTGAAGGAAAACGTCTTCTCTTAAAAAGTAAAAAGTAAAAAGTAAGGGGCCGGTCAATTGGAGTGTCTGGAATGGTGCTCGGCAACAAAATATGGTTACGTTAAAATATTCCCTTTAAAAAGTAGGTATTGTCATAGTTGAATATGTCCTAAACCCCCCAATTGACTTAACAACAACAAAACTAGTGTGTCAATGAATTGTGAAACAATAAGACTCAATTTGGCAATTTGTAACAAAAAGTCTTCCAAAGTAAGGGGCCGGTCAATTGGAGTGTCTGGAATGGTGCTCGGCAACAAAATATGGTTACGTTAAAATATTCCCTTTAAAAAGTAGGTAATGTCATAGTTCAGTCTTGAACAATGGTGAGCTGTTATCATATCAGTGTTGGATAGCTTCCATTTTATAACTTACGCAAAAAATTACACAATCAATAATTCTTAAAGATTTACAAGTACAATTTTACACGTAGTTTGTTGGTAGCGATTGAAGTTTCGAAGGGCGCAACTGACAACCACCTGCACTGTAATTTGATCCCACAACTTTGGGTACATAAGGCGAGAGCAAAGATTATTTCATATCCACTTGAATACATTTCTTAAACCCATAGCATTGTAATTTGCGATTATATATTTACAGTTCCATCTCTACCTCTTCTAAACAGCGTAGCCGAGTTGTCTATGGCGTACTCCATGACCTAACGGAGTAGCAGGTGTTCACAGATCCAAGGCCCGATTACTAGCGCAGATTTTCGTTTATCTTCGAGATTTTCCACACATACACACTATGCAAATGATGATATGGCGTCTTCCTTAAAAAAACCGCGGCAATTATCCCAATCCTTGGATCCTGGTAATTAAAATTACATGCACTGCAAACGTCATCGCAGTAACACAAGTTATGAGACAAATTACACACACACACACACACACACACACACAGAGCACACAGAGGTGCACTCTCGATGTCGCAATACTCTGAATAAAATAACCATTCAAAACGGTAGTTACTAAACAATTAATAGTAGTATTATCTCCACTCAATTTATCAGAATCATCAAAAGAAATGGTCAGGACGAAATTGTGATGTGGGTAAGGGTAGAACTTTAAAACCATCTTAATAATTTCTTAAATGTAATTGTAATAAGGATGATATTGAAATAAACCTAACTTCAATAAGCGACATTATAGGCCTAACCATTATTATTTAACAGAAAAAGGGTTGCAGAAATATCACAGTGAACATATTAAGTCTTGTCTACTTAATTTATTTGTAGGAATAGAATGTGTCATTCTTCTGATATTTGTAAATAGTTGATTGGAATAAAACATTCCATGGGAGTCAGATTATCAACCAACACATGTACATAAAATTTAGGGTGCTTATCCCTGGACTGAAATGAAATGAGGCACCATCCCAGCCGTTTTCAGGAGTGAATGTGAAAGAAGGATGACTATATGAGAGTGAATATTACGCACAGCCTCAATCTTAACACTTAACAGCTACAATGACGAAAAATAGGGACAAGGTAGGACCATATGTGTAGCCTTTTATGGCCAACACAAAACAACATACTCTCCATACATTCAACATGGCGGCCGCACGAAAAATCAGAAAATTAAAATAGACAACTCAGAATATAACTGCATAATTAAGACGAGCTTGCCGAGAGATGACTAGCATATAAGGGTTCTCACTTGTGTTAGTCAAAAGATTCTCACACTGAAGATAGCGCACAGCAGCCATCTTGAAGTTTCAAAATAAATTATTAACTCTGAAAATTTTAGATCTGTAATAACGAAATTAAGAAACAATGTAGAAAATTTTAATCCACTTCGAATGACTAAAGCGAAAGAATAGTGACCTCCTACAGTCAAGATGGCGGCTAGACGTATCGTTTAAATGTGCAAATTAGTAACTTTGGAACTAATGTTACAATTAAGTGGAAACATGGTAGGTGAGGGGTATTATACAAGAGGCCTGAATAGCATTAGTGATATCCTGATATCCTGACATTTCACAATTTAAAAATAAACAACTTTCTATATTTTGAAGCAACAATAACGAAAATTACTGAGAGGACAGAAACTTATATTTGGTATCGTACGCCCAAAGCAATATATCTTTGACGGCCGGGCGTACTATTAAAATGTAATAATAAATCGTTCAAAGTGTAATTGCGCAATTAAAACGATACGTATTAAGAAATAATTATAGACTATATAAGGGTCCTTTCTGAAATATGCATAACTGAACACAATGGGCCGTGTTCACCTTAAAATAAAGAATATAATAGTGAAACACTCAAATTATCCTGAAGCTACAATAACGAATAAAAGTAATGTAAAACCTTACAAGTGGCTTCCTAAGGTGGATGGGTGGGTGGGTATACTGTATTCTTGCCTCTCATGGTTAAACCAGGGTATGTCCTCCCGTGAATAAAACGCAATTGATGGCGGGTGAATATTTCTTAAAATATGAATATCATGAACTTACGATATAGTTGCACAACTAACGCAAAATTTTGTAAAAGATCTCGCTGGTATTACTCATACAAATATCACAATGAATATCGTTCAAAGCGGCCATCTTGAAATAATGGAATACAAAAATAAACAACTTTACATATTTCAGAGATACAATGTCTAACATTAGTATTAAAGTAGAACGGCGTATATGGACTTTATATGCCCAAGACAAAATAACAACCACGCCATATATTTACGATGGTGGCTAATAAGCGTACTATTAAAACTTCAAAATCTATAACTCAGGATCCATTTGCGGAATTAGCACGAAACTTTGTAAGAGAGACATATCATATGAGTCCTTGCTAAGAGCAGTCATAAGACTATCACGCTGTATATAACAGGTATACATCATCTTGAATACATATCGATAGCCTACTATTTATTACAGTTACAATGACAAAACGCAGTAAATGTGTACTTCTACATTTAAGATCGTCGTACTTCTCTAATGTTAGAATCAATTCCACAGGATGAAAGACCGGAATTACCACGAGTCTTAGAAAACAAGGAATCTTATTCATAGGGTACAACTCACAAGACCATTTAATTATACTCCTTGATAAAAACAAATAGTTATAACTACTATAATATAGTTACTCATGTTTCTATACCCATACATGTAAGAGAAAGTAGGCTACTTTTTCTTTATTGAACATCGGGTTTTCTTACGAAACAGTACAGCGTAACTGACATTTGGTCGTTTTTCATTTTTCGCCCTTTAGAGAACTGGTTCCCAACCAAAAGTCGTGACTCAGAAGTAACTCTCGGACCTATTCGTTTAGGTCGTAGAAATCCTTTGACTCAAATATGCGTACAGGGAAATAACATCAGTTTATGTACTTGAACTTAAATAACAGATAATTTATTGAACTTCTATGACATGCAATTATTCCCAAATCTTCATAAACAGACTAGCTTTGGTCATTTGTCGTCCATGGGTTCGTGAAGTAAAGGAAGGCAGGCAGTTCATGATGGCAACTTTTATGTCCTATGACAGAATAATGCAGGACAGCCGTTTGGAGGACTGTGGAAAGTTCCCTGAAGGAATGAAGTACTTACTAACGTTGGAGTCTATAGTAAGAAATCAGTGTTAGAAAATCCTTTTCTGAGAACAAACCAGTGAAGGTTTGGTGATAAATTAATAAACATAAAATAGTTTGGAAGAGAATCGATCAATCCTATTCCTAGCTGGAGACAGAGTTTACGAAACGTGCGAATGGACACACTCCACGGTCCAGGCGAATGATAGAAATTTTGTAACTTCTTACTTGTTTGATTGAGACACAGGCATTGGAAGTTTGTTGTGAGCTATCCACGTGAGGAAAATACCCTGCTCACGCCTCGAGAATCCCTGAATGCTAATTGAAAATGAAAATCCACAGCCTGTTTCCAGTCATCGACCGGATCAGGAATGGAATGAATGAAGCCCCCATCTAGCGGCGAGGATATGAACTGTGCCGGGACAGGGAAAACCGGAGTACTCGGAGAAAAACCTATCTGCCTCCGTTTTGTTCAGCACAGATCTCACATGGAGTGACCGGGATTTGAACCACGGACCCAGCGGTGAGAGGCCGGCGTTCTGCCGCCTAAGCCACGGAGGCTTCTCCCTGAATGCTACTTAAATACGAAATTTCATGTCTTTCGCTCCAGCAGTTTTGACCCCAACCCACAACAAACGACGAAAGTGCATTTTCAATTTATCGAACTCAAAACTTATTCGACTGTCACACGGCATTTCCTTGTACTTGAAGAAACTCCGCTTGTTGTCACTCGATGTTATGGGGGCAAATTTAAAATAAGTTATGTCACCTGGGGAAACTGCGGTCTAGAATCCTCAAAGCTTGAGTCGTATCCGAAAAGAAAGTCACATATCTAGAGGCATGATTTTTTGCATGTATTTCTGTACGATTCTTTGAGGTTACCAATTTTCGCGTTATTTCGCGTAATAGATCTTGCGTTACCGCTTTAATTTCTCTTCATTATTAAACTATGTTTGAGACAGTATCTTTTTTTCCTCACTCGATACAATTACAAAATGTGCACATTAAAATTTGACTTTCCGAAACGTATAAACCTTCACTCGTAAACTCTTCAGCTTTGCTGTGCACCACAACACTTGTCGATCGACCCATCGTCGCTACTGATTGTGGGAACTTCATTTACTTTAACTGATCCAGGCCGCCGAAATACACCAGCCCTACAGCCAGTAGACGTATTAAGGGATTTCAGGATTTCCGAGGATCTTACCTCTGTGACGTGAGGAGAGAGGCTGAGGAGAGATAACCAGCCACCCCAAGAACGGTGAACACTTCGTTTCGCAAGAAGCCTACCATGTTCACGCGGACCATGAAGGAATTTCCTGAAATATTAAAGAGAGAAGGTGTTTCTGTCGACTAGAGAAACACTTCTTATTACTTCCATTTATCTTCATGCACGTAACTTTTGAATACAATTTCAAGCTCATCATTTTCTATGAATGTCGTTGCAATTTCGCACTTGCCGCAAAATAAGTAGATTTCGCTTTAAATCTTCCTTTTAACTTTAATTTGGTTTAAATAAAATCAATAATTTCTTAACCAGAATGGTATGATTCGTTAAGATATCTGAAAACCACAAAATACAATTATGCCACAAAACATTTTTTGTCGCGATTACCGTTAATGACAAAACACATGCCACTACACATATCTTACACATATCTTACAACCTGCATTAGACAGCAGCACCCGTTCCAGTTTTTCAGACAATTGTTCAATCACATCACCCTTTCTTTTGCTTTAAATCACATTCAGTTTGCTTCATAATGTGCGTCACTCAGTGGAACCCCACGGTATCAAGATATGTAATTTCTCTTGATATTCTGCTTAAATTTCACGATATGTACTCCAAGTTGCCGACCAAGTAAACAATTCTTCCATAATCCCGACAGATGTCGAATCAAAAGGATCAAATTCATGAAAAGTATCGTAATATTGCTGCAACAATATAGAACAGCTTAGAGAGGCAAGTTCCTCAATGAGCAAGTATAGGCTGAAGTTCAAGACGCAGAGTAAGAACAGTTTCTATCAAATTTTAGATTCGAAGGGGAGCCTCCAAGAGCATTGCCTTGCCATTTGCAGTTAACTTGTCCACTTCCGGTTAGTTGCTACAAACCTCTTCGGCCACTCGACGCATAGAATGAGCAAGGCACTTAACAGAGACCTCCTCTTTTGAATAAAGTAATTTTAGTCCTTTGGCTGCCTTATTCATGTACGGGGTGGCATCAGTTTAAAAAAAATGTATGTTGTTTGCTTTTACTCAACCTAGTAAGAGTAACTTTACGTAAAGAGCACTGCATTCGTGGAATGATTTATTATCTTTAAATCATTATGCCTACATCATGTCAAGAGAAACACTTCACCAGGTTTGTCGTCTTTCAGTATGGCAATAACAATATTAGATACGTTCCTCCCACTTACGTATATTGTTTCGTCCTTTAAAACCCATGTCTTGTGGTTGAGAACTGCATATCATATCATATAGCAAGGCGAAAGAAGAATTTTCTTCAAAATCGGTTCTTCTGGAATGGGCTGACTGATTACCTCTCAAAGAAGGATCTGAACTTGGTACTGTTACGTTTCTTCAAGAGATTATTTGAAGTAGCCATCATCCTGCACAGATCCCTACAACTTTTCGAAATGTTATGTGATGGAGTGATAGCTGCAGATGAGTCCCTATCAAAAAGCAAACGCTGCTTATTCTCAGCCACGGAAGAAATTGCTAAGCACTTCAGATACTTAAAGTATCACAGTGTTGCTGAGCATTAAGATGCTTTTGTGCAGACACATTCACTTCACATAGTTTGAATTATAAAATAAAACTATCACTACTAAACAAACATTCCCCAAATTTAGGCATGTTGAGACTACAATAACCTTAAAATGGGGTCTCAAATCAGCAATTACAAATTTTCATGAATGAGTGGGGTTGAGGCTGAAAGGGTGAGTAACCTTGTCAGACTGTCCCCTGTTTCCCAGGAAACAGAAATCCCAGTTCCTACACTGCCCACTCCAGAATGCCTTTCTCCCGACCACTGTATCTCAAATTGCGTCCGAAATGGAATCCCAGCAGTCTCCCATTTTCATGCTATCTGCGCTTTCCCTCATACGGAGAATCATGAGTTCAACAAATATACTCATAACTGTTAATAACTCCCCTCTGAATTCTTGTAAAATTCTCCGTTCAGTTTTAGCCTACCACAGAAATTCAAGTAACATAAAATCCATAGAATATGATGGTAAATTTGACTACGCAGAATTAATCGGAAGTATGACCGATATCTCAAGATAGTTTCAAGCATCATAGGAAACCTAATTTTCGTCAGAAGATATGTTAGTACACACTCGAAAACCAAAATACACATATCAGAATACCTTTATAAGAATATAACCGACAGAAGGTAAGATTGCAGAAGTAATTCTGGTCGTTGATCTCACCTGAGTCTTGGTGGGTTGGATTGCTCCGTTTCAAGTGCACCCGGTAAAAGTTAGTCTAACAATAAGAAATACAAGAGATACAAATACCAACAGTCCATTTAAATTATTCTTAGTTGATGTGATACATCTATATACCGTACAGTGAAACTTGGATAATTCGAATCTCAAGGGACCAGTAAAAAAATTCGAATTATCCAAAAATTCGAATTATGAAAGTTCTTTGAAAAGGGTAGAGAAAATATTCAAATTCAAATTTTCCGGTTCCCTTAACCTTTTTCGGCCTTTGCCACTCTCATTTTCATAACCGAGAATTTTGTCTTTATTTTTTAGGTATGTAGACAACGTGTTTGAAGGAATCCCGAAGGCCTTTGCAATTTCAGATTTTTTCCTTCATTCTCTTTTCCACTTCTTTAATCACCGCTATTTTCTCCGCCAAAGTCAAAGTTTTGTATGGAACCCGAGGCTTTTATGACAACATCTTAGTTCTGTACACACACTTTAAAACACAGGCAAAACCAAACTTCTAAACAACAACCACAAGTCTAATCAGACCACTCAGCACGCACTACCAGACAGGTATAAGGGATGACACTCTTATGAGTTAAGAGATGTGGAGCGTTGCAAAACAATGGGAGGGGGAGGGGTTGAGCATTGACCTTGGAAGGAGCGTCGCAGGGGTATTATTAGTCATGTAGGCAAAACCATCGAGTAGGGGTCGCATGCCAATGATACATCGTTTTTCAGGAATTCCTGATCCAACTGTTTGGCTTCCGATTGGCCTTTTACACGTAAAAACTTCGAATTATCCAAAATAAAATTCGAATTAACCACGATTTTTTAGCATTGATTGTATATAAAATGCTAGGGATCAAGAGAAAAATTCGAATTAAAGAAGATTTCGAATTATAGAAGTTCGAATTAGCCACGTTCCACTGTATTTAAAACGCGTAGCTGTTTTTGTTACCGCAAGATTGAGAGAACGGCAGAACCGATTCACTTCGTAGAGCAATCTGACGGAAGCTCTTGGCCTGTAGATTTGCAGAGTGTCTTTAAAATAAACAAATATGTTACAGAATCGTTTTAAATTAATAAATAAAAATTAAGAATTATTTGACACTCACGCATGCGCACAATCGCCTTGCGTCATGACAGACATGACGGTTTGAAGTCCGCCAGGTTTAAATTTGATATTTATGAGCATTATATAGGAGGGGAACATTATTTATGATGTTTCCACGATATATACTGGAATAGAATTATAAAATACGGGAAATGTTGAAAACGTAAACTGACAGTTGAGTGTGTATGTTGTGTAAGTAACTTAACATTGCGTTACTTCGCCAGTAACTTGGTAGCTCAGGTGGTATCGTCGAAGACTCTTCATTTATGCATCGCGCGATGTAAGGAGTTTGAATCCCACCTCCGACATGTTCTTTTATTTCCGTATTCTTCTTTCTTGCTATTGCTATTACATTGTCAAACCATATTTTACTCTTAGAATTCCCGTAAACTAACGAATTCTGCGCGATTTACGTTGCCATATATATATTTAAAACACTAAGGTAACAAAAGTATACACCATCGTTAACAGATTAAATAATGAAGATGAAAGGCAGCCACTTCAATTTCCTACATAATTCTTGAATTCCTTGGAATTAAGTGAGTTGCCTCCACATATTCTTACTCTAAATGTTCGAGCCATAGTTATGCTCCTGAGGAATCTGAACATTTCCCAAGGGCTCCTAAATGGTGCCAGATTAATTGTAAGAAGTATGTATAAAAATTGCTTGGATTTGGAAATAATAAGTGCAGATAATATTGGGCAGAGAGTTCTAATCCTTCGACTTGATTTTAACACCGTCCGATAAAACACTTCCAATTTCCTTTTCGAGGCACCAATTTCCAATCGCTTAGCATACTTTATCACAATCAATAAGGCTAAAGGGGAAACTCTACAACGTGTAGGTCACTATTTGCCTGATCAAGTTTTCTGTCATGGCCAGTTATATGCTGCAAAGTCGATCTTTCTTTGTAATCATACAAATAATGCATATAAGAAAATCCTTAAGTAAATATTTTCCCAATGACCGTTATGTTTTGACGGATTTCAATTAGTTTAGGTTTAATGTAGTTAGCACATAGAGCGCGGGCGCCGTAATATTACGTTTGAAGGTAACTTTTTAAAACTGCGGCGAACGTAATATTACGTTGATCGATTTCTCGCACTTTGTGTTGGAGACGAACGTAATATTACAGCTCTAGCACTCGCGTGTGGGTGCCAGTAAGCATGACGTTGCACATACTATCGCTAGATAACACCACGTCACTGTTCAGCGGAAGAATATCGATCTGTTCGAAGGCAAGCGATGCATGTTCAGGTAGGTCAAATCTGTTTTCCTTTCCTTGTTTTTATTCTTTGTGGACAGATTTTTCTCTCGCAAAAACGTTGAGTTTATTCTATGACTAGTATATTTGGGTTTATAATTCGCATTTCAGATTCTGACGCAACCGAAGAGATAGTTCTCCCTTCTACTTCTGCCGGCGCGCCCGCTCGTTCCAGGAAGGGGGCGCGCGCAAACAGCTGTTTTCGGCATTATTATTGTTATATTTTACAATATAGTGTTTTTTTTTTCAATCGTGTCGGATTTTTATTAAATTTGTAGTGTAAGGATTCGGAAATCGAACGGACTTTTCAATTTATTTGTAACTCAAACCACATTCAGTTTGTGCCATTCTGAACATAGCCATAAATTCTGGAAATCAGCCAGCGCACGGGAGAGGAACAACATTTATGGCATCAGCATGGTAAGTGTTAACAGTTCGATAGTTCAGAACTGCCACACACAGAGGCATCAGGAGAGAGCGCACGAGGCTAGTTACACCATCAACGGAGTAACACCAGCAGAGAGTACGCACAAGTATTTATGAGGCTGATGACCAAACGTGTCCTTAGTCCCCAACAGAAGCAGCAATTTATTCTGCCATTCTCATCGACATGGGCATTTGATTATTTTTATCCCATGTCCACTTAAATAGGAATACAGTATAACAGCTTAGGTTCTCATGGCCGGCGTGCATAACTAAGTTCAAGTTGTCCGGGCTTGTTGGCCGAGGGCCAGTCAGGATGTTAACTCCCGACATTCCACCAGAAACTGCGTCCAGCATTATCAAGGGTCTGCTCCTTTCATTAGTCAGAATGGTTGTGTGGAACGTCATCAATAGGGCTCGGATTCGACCATATTTGCATATTTTTTTCCTGAATAGTACACATTGAATGAAGCCTTTCGGTGGTATTTTCACCTCTCTGGGACCAACAGAATTGAAAATTATCGAGCATATAAATGCATAAAACCACGGTTTTCAGAATAGAAGCATATAAATGCATATTCTTGTGGGTTTAGTCTAAATAGTTTGTTTTTCTTCGAATCCCCCCCGAATTCGGGCCCTGGCCATCCTTAAGGTTCGAAAACAGAAATAATTATTGAAAAGCCTATCTGGTGCGAATAATAGAACCGCAGGTTTTTAACCTTTAGTGAGGTCGTTCTCGTCATTGAAACTTTTATTGACTGATTTAAGAAAATCATTCAAAACTGAAAACATAGAAACCATTCTTGTTGTACAGACCAATGCAGATCTACTTCATTAACTTGCCTAATTCAGAACATTTTGTAAATGAACTTTTAAACTGTAACTTTTATAAGAATACTTCTTTTATATATACTTGAAAAACTTGAATGTGAGTATATTGCAGTGTATCATACATACAATTAGAAAATAAAGCTCGTATATAAAGGTATGTTATTGGTTTCTTCGTTTCACTTTCCTTTTTATAGTTTTTAACGGTGTTTATCCAGCATATTCTGCATATTTTACCGCATATAATGGTTTTGTAGAGCATATCTATCGAGCATAAAACACATGGTTTTCGAGCATATCTGCAGATTTTATCGAGCATATCGATCCGAGCCCTAGTCATCAACATTCAGTTGATTCTCATCACAACGTGCAGGTCGCCTACTGGCGAAAGGAGCGGACACTTGATAATGCCGGACGCAGTTTCCGGTGAATGGTCGGGATAAAACATCCTGCCTGGACCACGGCCTACAAGCCCGGACAACTTGAACATAGTTATAAATGAATTTTTTTCTTTCATATTCCGTGCAGCCCCTCCCCCGTCGGTGATATAGACTCGGAACTTAATGAACGTTACATAGCGAGGAACACAATATATAAGTAAAATAACAAATTTCTACCAGTAGGCAACCTGCACGTTGTGATGAGAATCAAATGAGTGTTAAAGTCAGATGTTGACACGTTAATTTCGAGAAAATATACCCACGGTCATATAGACAGAGATGCAGTTAATATACGAAGGCAGACAAAAGTTCGGTGCTTTTCAGTCAGTCAACATGAATGTACCCAAAAAGAGCTGGGTTATGCCCTAATCCTGAAATAAATTACATGAGATTAATAAATACACTAGGATGACCAGTTTCGATCGTCAAGCGATCATCATTAGATCCATTACACTTAGGCTATAAGATCTAAGTCGACCAAAACTGGTGTCACAGTGAACACGAAACGGCTCGAAGTTCCAGTAAGGAAGACTAACCGGTTAAGTATCAACCTGTATTATCACAGTATAACCATAGTTGATTTTGTATAACCATATTTTCACCCCAAACAGACAACTCCGGATTTTTATCACCATTCTAGCATTTCACCTAACATTAGATATCACTACATTTAGCATACACTGACAGTTGCATTACCAATACTGCAAATAAATAATTGTACATATTGTAAATATTTTTCACCTGTATTCTCAAACATAGATGTTACAGCCTAAGTGTGATGGATCTGATGATGTTCGCTTGACGATCGAAACTGGTCATCCTAGTGTATTTATTAATCTCATGTAATTTATTTCAGGATTAGGGCATAACCCAGCTCTTTTTGGGTACATTCGTGTTGACCGACTGAAAATCACCAAACTTTTGTTTACTTAGGCAACACTAAAAATGGCTTCAAACCTCACAAAATACGAAGGCAGATCAGAAAGTAACGCACATTCACTTTTTCTCCCCTTGTATTGCAGTTGGAATATTGAAATTTCACGACGATATAGTTTGAAGTTTGCGCTACAGAGGGTATTTTGTTTTCATGTGCAGCTCTAGCGAGAGAAGCCTGAAAAACGAAACTTAACATGGCGCTCATATTACGTTACTGTAGTTCGATATTTGTGGGCTAAATGGCATAAACCGAGTGAAATGGGGACGACTGTATGAACCGTAGCAATGTCTCCAGGAATCGTCACTGGTGATGAGTCGTGGGCGTACCACAACACGCCCGAAACCAAGCAGGCCTTTATGGAGTGGAAACATGCTGGTTCCCCAGTACGAAGTAAATTCAAAATGACTCAATCTGCTTGTAAAGCGCTCGTGACAGTGTTCTAGGATATATGTGGTGTGTGATTGGTGGACTTGTCGACCAAAACTGGTGTTAGAGTGAACACGAAACTACTCGAAGTTCCAGTCAGGAAGACAACCAGATAAGTATCAGCCTGTATTATTACAGTATAACGATAGTTGATTTTGTATAACCATATAATCACCCCAAACAGACAAACTCCGGATTTGTATCACCATTTTAGCATTTCACCTAAAATTAGATATAGGCCTACTACATTTAGCATACACCGACAGTTGCATTACCAATACTGCAACTAAATAATTGTACATATTGTAAATATTTTTTACCTGTATTCTCAAACATAGATGTTGTAGCCTAAGTGTAATGGATCTGATGATGATCGCTTGACGATCGAAACTGGTCATCCTAGTGTATTTATTAATCTCATGTAATTTATTTCAGGATTAGGACATAACCCAGCTCTTTTTGGGTACATTCGTGTTGACCGACTGAAAAGCACGAAACTTTTGTGGTGGACTTTGCTGAACACGGGACCAAAGTGATTGCTGCAGCCTACATTAAAACTTCGGTTAATTTGCGTCGTGCCCTTCGTGACAAACGGCACGACATTAATGCTGACGGTGTGAAACTTCTTAATGACAATGCCCGCCCCCATGTTGCTCTTCCTGTTCATGAGAAAATTGCCCAATTCGGGTGGGAGGTGCTCCAGCATCTATCAGACCTGGCACCGTCGAACTTTCATCTCTTTGGTCCTATGAAGAAATTCCTGGCCAGCTAACACTTGCGAAAGATGCGGCAGTGAAATCAGCAGTCCACAGATGGTTATACTCCAACCAAACGAACCTCTACGAACAGGGCTTATTGAAACTGGTACCACGATGGCAGAAATGTGTTAAGAAAGTTGGTGACTATATAGAAAAGTAGGTCAAAGATGTAAGTTCATTTGTGATTTATTTGGTTTTGTTACCTATTAAACGTTTTTGGGGGGGAAAATGATTGTGTGTTTCTTTCCGATCAGCCCTCCCAGATGTTCCACCCCGTTAAAACAATGATGCCCACTACAAGGCAACATACAGTACAATCGGGCATAAACTTAACTGGTGGTCTATAAAACCCTTGTAGTAAGCAAAATGTAGTCCTGATCTAACAAATAAGTCACCCGACCATGCACAGTAAGAATCTATAAATTTAATTCCATAAGTGTATAATTGAATTAAATAGCCTAATTTGTACTTTACCCCTGAATGCCATTTCAATACAATGAAGGTGAACAAGAATTTCTATGGCCTCTACTTTGATAATAATAATATTAAAGAGAGCTTTCCAGTCGGTTAACACAAATTGTGCCCAATTACATTAGGCCATAACCTGAGTAAAATAAGATATTATTACAAAATAACACGCTTTTATGTACAACAAAACGTTCCGTGAAGAACTAAAGCCTATTTTCATATATCCTACTTATGTTAATTGCCTCTATCAGCATACAACATTTCAGTTTGATTGCTGTAATAGATTCGTAGATATTGACAACCGTCTAAATACATCGGATGGTCGCCATATTACATTTTTATATATGTAGATCTTAGAGTAATGTACTATTACATGAAGATTATTCTGTAGGTGTAGTATTCAAACTTCAATCGCATGATTGGGACACAAGAAATAACAACGAGGTTTTAAAATATTGCACAGCTGGCTTCTTGTGGTTATGAAAACAATTGAAATAAATTAGATGCCAGTGGATTAAAATTTGTATAAGCATTTACCGTACCAAGTTACACTGCACTCGGATAGTTAAATCGCGAGAAACGTCCATTGAAATATTTATATTTCCCGTCGCCGACATGTTGGATTTGTGTTGACTAGGTTATTGAAAGTCCCATAGATGAACTTATGTTCATAGCCTCTAAGAACATTAAAAAAAGCAGTTTGATTGCTGTAATAGATTCGTAGATATTGAGAACCGTCTAAATATTTCGGATGGTTGCCATGTTGGATTGTTATATGTATAGGCCATAGAGTTATGTACCATTGAATTAAAATTATTGCGTAGGTTCATTATTCAAACTTTCACTTCGATCGCATGATTACGACACAAGAAATAAAAACTTAATTTTAAAATTTTGCACAGCCGCCATCTTGAGGTTATGTAAACAATTGAACTAAACTTGATACCAGTGCATTCCAATGTGTATAAACATTTACTGTACCATATTTCACTGCGCTAAGATGGTTAAATCGCGAGAAAAGTCAATTAAAATGTTTCAAATTCGCTTGGCCGCCATGTTCGTTTTGTACATTACAGGTTTTTGAAAGCTACATCGATGTACTTGTAGTAGTGCCCTTTATCGCCGTACAAAACGTCAGGGTGATATCTGTAATAGTTTCGGAGATATAGAATGCCGGTAAAATATTTCGCACAGCCGCCATATTGAGGTCATGTAAACAATTGAACTAAGATAGATGCCAGTGCATTACAATGTGTATAAACATTTGCTGTACCAAGTGTCATAGCGTTTGGATGCATAACTCGCGAGAAACGTCTATTTAAAAATTTCAACTTCGCTTTGCTGCCATGTTCGTTTTGTAGTTAACAGGTTTTTAAAGACTCATAGGTGAAGGTGGGAAAAGAAGAAGCATTTAGAGAGACGGTAGGAAAGGAAAGTCTGAATGAGGTATCACATTATAATGGACAGAGACTCATCGTCTTTTCCATGGGAAATGAAATGATGGAGAAAAGTACATGGCTTCAGAGAAAGAATATAAGGAAAGTGACGTGGTATCACCAGATGGAACCACATTCAACCAAATTGACCATGTTATAATTGATAGAAGACAAGCATCTGATATACTCGAAGTTGATAGTTGTAGAGGAGCGGATTGTGACTCTGACCATGTCATGGTAAGAGTAAAATATAGACAGCGTATAGCAGTGTACAGATCTGGAAAGATGAGGAAAGGCCCTAGAATGTATAATGTCCTAAAACTAAAAGAAAAGGAAACTGCCGAACAATATGAAACACGTGTACAGAAGAAGTTGGGGTTTAAACAAAATTGGGATTTAGAGGGAGGAGAAGGAAAATTGAGTATAATGAGGGACGCACTACAAGAAGCTGCAGAAGAAGTACTTGGGACAGAAGAAAGGATTATTACAAGACAAATCTGGTTCGATGATGAATGTAAAATAGCTATAATGGAGAGGAATGCTGCAAAGGAGAAAATGATAAGTAGACCAACGAGAAACTATACAGAAGAACATAAAAAGAGAAGGAAAGAGGTGAATAGAATTTGTAGAAGAAAGAAACGGGAATCAGAGAAGAAATGGATTGAAGAGCTAGAAGGATACAATAATCAAGAAGTAAGAAAGTCTATAAAAGAATACAGGAAGTGAAGAAGGGCTTTCAACCCCGTGCAGTTTCTGCAGAGATAAGAAGGAAATTCCATAGGAGGAAAAGAACAGATTTTAGATCGATGGGCCGAATATTTCAGCGAGCTGCTGAATGCTACTGCAGAGGCGGTATTGCTAAAACAGGAGGATCAAGAGAATGACCAACCATGGTGCACGGATAACACTGATGAAATGCCAGTACCCGTGCCGACGCTGGAGGAGGTTAGTTTGGCAATTAAAAGCTTGAGGAATAACAAAGCCCCAGGAGGTGATAATATTTCAGCAGAGATGATTAAGTGTGGTGGGGAAAAATTTGGCAAAGCTGGTACACCAGTTGATAGTGGAGATATGGGAGAAGGAGGTGATGCCAGAACGGTGGAACATGGCCATTATTTGCCCAATCCATAAGAAGAAAGATAAAGCAAAGTGTGAAAATTATCGTGGCATAGCACTGCTTAGTGTGGTGTATAAAATCCTAGCCAAGGTAATGGCTATGAGACTTACACTTCTTGTTAAAGAGAGACTTGTAGAATACCTGTATGCATTCCGACAGGATAGATCGACGACGGACCATATCTTCCAAATAAGGCAAATAATGGAAAAGTGTTACGAATATAATGAGGATGTGCACCAACTATATGTGGATTTCAAACAGGCTTATGATAGTGTAAGAAGGAAAACTCTGCATCAGACCTTGATGGGCATGGGATTCCCACTCAAACTAATCAGATTGGTGCGAATGACTCTTACTGGCACAAAATGTCGAGTCAAAGTTTAAGGAAGACTCTCAAACGTTTTTGAGGTTAACCAAGGCTTACGACAGGGAGACGTACTGTCCACGCTGCTGTTAAATATACACACATCAAAAAAAGTTTTGCATCACCTCGGTTCCAAGAGTTCCGGAACCTTTAAATACAAAGGGAATAGAGATCAACACAAACAACATTTCAGCTCGTTTTATTGCTCATGAGACCCACACATTGCATGTTGTACCATCATACAGCTAGACTTTCAGCATTTGTGGTCCAGATTGCAGTACACACCACTACCTCTAATACCCAGTAGCACGTCCTCTTGCATTGATGCATGCCTGTATTCGTCGTGGCATACTATCCACAAGTTCATCAAGACACTGTTGGTCCAAATTGTCCCACTCCTCAACGACAATTCGGCGTAAATCTCTCAGAGTGGTTGGTGGGTCAAGACGTCCATAAACAGCCCTTTTCAACATATCCCAGGCATGTTCGATAGGGTTCATGTCTGGCGAACATGCTGGCCACTGTAGTCGAGCGATGTCGTTATCTTGAAGGAACGCATTCACAAGATGTGCACGATGAGGTCGAGAATTGTCGTCCATGAAGACAAATGCCTCTCCAATATTCTGCCGATATGGTTGCACTATGGGTCGGAGGATGTCATTCAGGTATCGTAAAGCCGTTTCGGAGCCTTCCATGACCACCAGTGGCGTACGTCGGCCCCACATAATGCCACCCCAAAACATCAGGGAACCACCACCTTGCTGCACTCGCTGGACAGTGTGTCTAAGACGTTCAGCCTGACCAGGGTGCCTCCAAACACGTCTCCGACGATTGTCTGGTTGAAGGCATATGCGACACTCATCGGTGAAGAGAACGTGATGCCAATTCCATGGGGTCCATTCAGCATGTTGTTGGGCCCATCTGTACCGCGCTGCATGGTGTCGGGGTTGCAAAGCTGGACCTCGCCATGGACGTCGGGAGTGAAGTTGCGCATCATGCAGCCTATTGCGCACAGTTTGAGTTGAAACACGACGTCCTGTGGCTGAACGAAACGCATTATTCAACATGGTGGCATTGCTGTCAGGGTTCCTCCGAGCGGCAATCCGTAAGTAGCGGTCATCCACTACAGTAGTAGCCCTTGGGCGGCCTGAGCGAGGCCTGTCATCGACAGTTCCTGTATCTCTGTACCTCCTCCATGTCCGAACAACATCGCTTTGGTTCACTCTGAGACGCCTGGAAACTTCCCTTGTTGAGAGCCCTTCTTGACACAAAGTAACAATGCGGACGCGATCGAACTGCGGTATTGACCTTCTAGGCATGGTAGAACTACAGACAACATGAGCAGCGTACCTTCGTCCTGGTGGAATGACTGGAACTGATCGGCTGTCGTACCCCCTCCGTCTAATAGGCCCTGCTCATGCATGGTTGTTTACATCTTTGAGCAGTTTTAGTGACATCTATGAACAGTCAAAGGGACTGTATCTTGGATACAATATACACAGTCAACGTCTGTATGCCGGAGATCTGGGAACCGAGGTGATGCAAAACTTTTTTTGATGTGTGTAGTACTAGAGAGAGTGATAAGGAAGGTGGATATTAGCAATCCATGAGGCACTCTGTTAAACCGTATTAGCCAAAATCTAGCGTATGCTGATGATGCAGGTATGCTCTCACGAAGACTGAAGGATCTTGAAGAAGGGATGGGACGGTTAGAAAAAGAATCAGAAGAAGTAGGATTACGAGTGAACTATAACAAAATTCAATATTTATTATTATCTAGGAGAAATATAAATATATAAATTTGTTTATAAACCTAAATGGGGTGAATTTTGAGAGGTGTGAAAGTTTCAAGTATTTGGGAGTACTGGTTACTGAAGATAATAGCACCAGGGAAGAAATACGATAAAAGCAAGAATTGCAGTCGGTAATAGAGCTTATTGGGCACTGATAAAAATCCTCAAAGTGCGCAGCCTCGGTAGAAGATCAACGATGACAGTGTACCGAACAGTTATAAGACCAGTGGTAATGTACGGCTCGGAAACATGGACTATGACAGTGACAGAAGAGGAGCTTTTGAGAAGATGGGAAAGGAAAATACTAAGGAAGATTTCTGGAGCAGTGAATGAGGCTGGAAGATGGAGAATATGGGAAAACAAAGAATTGGAGGAGCTATATGGTCATCCTGATATAGTTTCGGAAGTAAAGAGTAATATACTAAGATTGCTGGGGCATGTGGAGAGAATGGCAGGTGATAGAGTGGTCACAAAGACCTATAGAGGAAATCCAGGAGGACAAAGATGCAAAGGAAGACCTACGAAACGATGGTTAGATGAAGTGGAGGACGACTTACGCAAGATGGGAGTAAGAAGATGGAGGAAACTTACAGAAGATCGTCAGGATTGGGCAACGATTGTTGGAGAGGCCAAGGTCCTACATGGACTGTAGCGCCGAGGAGTAGTAGTAATAGGTGAATTTCTAGTAGTGCCCTTTATGACCGTACAAAATTTCAGGGTGATATCGGTAATAGGTTCGGAGATATAGAATGCCGGTGAAATAATTCGCACAGCCGCCATGTTGGATTGGTGAGACGTATCAAAATTTTAAGAGAACGGTCGGGGTCGGCCAAAAATGGTGCTATGACCTTACCGAGTTTCATTTAAATCACTCTAGCCGTTTAGATGTTATTTGAGGGACACACACACACATACGCACACACACACGGACAAAAGGTGATTTCATAAGCCTGTTTTTTTTTTCATAAATGAAAATAGGCTAAAAATGGGGGGTACAATGGCTTATATCACTTCGATAATACAGTAATAATAATAGTAATGGTGTGTGGCATCCGGAGAAGTCTAGTGCAGGTCTATCAATTTGGCGCCAGTAGGCGAACTGCACGTTGTGATGAGAATCAAATGATTGTTAATGACGTTACACACAACGATTCTCCAAACGAAGAATGAAACCCGGGAACCTTCAGGGCAAATCCTAACATGCTATCCAATTAGCCATGGGATCAGACAACACCAGAGTAAGAAGGTGTCGATTACTTCCTGTAAATTCCCCGACATAAACTATGTTGTGTGGTTAGAATATGTTGCTAACATCCGCGAAAAGCAGCACAATATTATTAAGTAAATAATCACTTCCTGAACACACACTGCTGGACATAGAAACCGCTACATCCTCTTTCCGTTCTTAATACGTTACTAAACCATCACAGCCTGATATGTGATAATACACCTGGAGGATGCGTTGTTTAGCAGCCACTAAGCCCGAGCTCAATACGGGGTAACGGCCCCCCTCGCGTCTATATCGGCAGCAGTGCGACGAGGCATTCCATAACACGGGTGGTATATTGTGCCCCGAGGCGCACATAGACCGTCAAGTGCACACTGCTTGACGAGCTATTTCATCACTCCCGAACTGCGCCTGCGTACAGCGAAATAGGGAAACATGGGGAGATTCAGTATAAATTGTGCAATGCAACGTTCACATTAAGTTACACAGAAGGTGCGGTGTTACATCTCAATTACATGAAATGAATTTCGATACTATATTAAGAGTAATTGGACACATTCCTATAAAATAAGTAGAAAACAAGTAGTTCCAAAACGAACTAAAGAGCCTACTCGTAATTTAAGATGCATACCAACAATTGATCTATATGGACCTATCTACAGTAGAATAGTGGTGAAATTAAGTTGCTAATACTGGCATCTATGATTTATACGAAATATTCATGAAATATTATAGCCTATGGAGCACTACGGTTTGTTTGAAATAGTGCCCTTCCATGGATTCTCAGATACTGAGAGTCTACGGCTGAAATGCTTAGTAACATGTTGGTTATATACACAATTATTAGTATTCCCATTTCTTTGGGGTTGGGGATGAGGTGTGATGTGAGCAAATGTTGTTGTTGGTTTTTTTATGTGTAACATCTTTCCACTCGGTTGCTGGATATTTTTGTGGGAGTGATTTTGAGAAATGGGACGGAAATGGATCGGAACGATCGAGGTTGCACCAGCTGGCACACTTCCGTTCGATCGAACGGAAGTGTGCTCGAACGGAAGTGTAAGACGCACTGCCAACTCGATCGATCCAGCTGGCAGTGGTAAGAGAAACAATGAGCGCGCGGTGTCGGAAATTGATACCATGACATACTCTCGGCCATGTGGAATGTATATGACATACTGAACGGTAAACGCTCATGCGAACTCTGGTGTCAAGTGATTGAAACAAATGACAATGTACATGTTCGAAGTCTTCGTATCAGTATTTAAATGGTAAAATGCCTTAATATCAAACATTTTAAGTAGTCGGCATTGCCGGTATTATGTTTCTGCACGATGGCTATTCAAATATTAACCCACATAACAGTAATGCAGTCATCAATATAATATAATCGTTGTGGTTATATGAGAATTGAGCAAGCCTTCATGAAATATTGCTGAATACATTCTCTTTACTCACAAGAGGGCCTATTCATAAGGCATTTTAAACTCAATTTCACGCAGGAACATTATCGAAACAAGCAAAATATAAATGAAACTTAATTCCGTAATGCAGTATTATTGGAACGTGGAAATAAGTCACCATCTTGTGCACGATATTTGCGTAGTCGAAATAGCCGTGTGGTTAGCGCCTATGACTGTGAATGTAGAGATCTCCGGTTCGAATCCCGGACAGGATAGATATCTTTGCTACCAGATTATCATTTTAAACGAGATTTATCATATCAATATGACTCATTTTAACAGAATCCATATGAAATTACGTGTTGGTCAGTGAATCAAGAGGACCTGTTTATAAGGAATTTAAGGTTATGAGCGGTGTCGCGTCTATTAATCTAGTTGATCCATATCGTATTCTTTATTTAGGTTAGTGCTGGTGGAAGCTACAAATCATCTAATAAAATGAGTTCCGTATTATAAACTACAATATCCGTAAAACACTCCCTTTTACAATAGATTAATATTTGTGCCAATAATAGTATAAAATACCGGTGTATCAACAATTTCACGTGAGGTTTCTTCTATGTCAGATGTTACACATCATATGCGACTACGGTAAGGCTCGTAATTTTTTTTCCTTTAGCCATCTCAGAGCAGGAGCTCATGAAAAATTAACTGATGTATTTAAATGAACGAAAATGAATGAAATAGTGCAAGGAATTTGAATGAAGTGGTTGTGACTTATTTGAAAGTAACGCCCAGGAGTTTGACACGAAAAACCATCTTATGGATTGCTGACGTTGACATTCAAACTCACTCGTCTCCCGAGTCTGAATAGAGCCTTGTGTATTAACGTTTACCGTCAGTAAAAGTTATATTAATATACCAACTCATATATAACACATTATGTGCTCCACAGGCCCCTGCCTATCTCTCTCTCTCTCTCTCTCTACTATGAAGAGTGTGCCTACAGTATGGGAACGATATACTCACATACGTGCCTCTGGCTTTATAATTTGATAGCGACCAGCCCTCATAATAAAAGATAGCAAACTTTGGAATAACCCACATGAAAGACGAGGTCCATTATTGCTTTACTGCACGATATGACCCAAGTTAACACAAGAGGCGCACTGTTTGGCGAGATCCCAGCAAAGTGGGACTATAACTTGCGGTAAGTTAGGGTGCGCGTTCACCAGCACGTCCTGCCTACTCGCTTATTGAACTTCGAAAGCGGAGACACGACAGCAATATATTTAACAAAATCGAACTTGGGAAATTACAACAGTTCGTGCCATATATGCTCCACCTATTGTACGTAGCGCTGTGCTATCATTTTCATAACCATTCGTTTTTTTTTACCCCTGGCACTACAGCCCATGAAGGGCCTAGGCCTACCAAGCGACCGCTGCTCAGCCAATTGGCCTGCAGATATTGGGGTAACACGTGATCAGCGCATCGGATCCCCTCGGCCGTTAATCTTGGTTTTCGTGATCGGGGTGCTGCCTCACTGTCAGACAGCTACTCAATTGTCCTCACAAGGCTGAGGGCACCCCGTTCCAGCCCTCACGTCAGTTTCTAAAATCCCTGACGGAACCAGGAATCGAACCCGAGGCCTCCGGGTAAGAGGCAGGCGCGCTACCCCATCACCACGGGGCCGGCATATAACCATTAGTTATGCTTTAATAAAATCTCATTTCTGATGTAACTGACAAAGAGTCATAGGTGCTCGTGCATTGTTACGTATTTTCATCAATTTCTTTACAGAGGACTCGTCAGGCTAGCGATGTTTCTTAAATGCAAGGCCTTGGGCCATGGTCATCGTCAGCTCTGTGCACTTCTTTGTGTGCGTAGAATGTGTCAGTGTGACGTTGACGCTGTACTAATGTGCGTGGTTGGCCACGTGCTTTAGGAGTAGCACATGTACTCCTTACCTGGGAGGCCCTGGATTCATTACCCGTCTCCTGCAGAGATATAAGGTCTGACATGAGGCTGGAATGTGGTGCACTCAGCCCCGTGAGGACAATTTCATACCTGCTTGATACGAGAAGTAGTGCCTCCTCACCGAAAAACGAAGGTAATGCGGCTAAGGCTGTCGTCACAGTATCAATTGAGCGGAAATCGACCAAGGTAACGCGAGGTCCCATGAGGCCTAAATACAGAGTTGGTTCTTTATTAATAGCATCTGAACGTCCACTCGCAGAGTAGTAACTAGCATCCTTGGCTGTAACAACGGAGGTCCAGGTTTAATTCCCGGTTCTTCCAAGACATTTGGCCTAATTCTGGTCTGTGAGCTGGATCGTGGTACACTCAGCCTTGTGAGGCAGAACTGAGAAGAGGTGTGTTCGATTCCCCCTCGGCCATCCTGGAAGTGGTTTTCCACTGCCAAAATTAAGGCCATGATCACCTCCTACACAAATACTAGCTCTAAGTACAAATGCATGAACATTTATAGCCATCCAATTCCACTGGTTATCAGGTAGATTCAACACACACCAAAGTACACGGGGCTACATAACCACGATGTCACAAACAACATGTGCACTTGTGGTTGGGGCTACAATTTGGAAGGAGGTGGCCGTGGCCTGAAGTTAGGAACCAGAGAGGGCTTGTATGAAAACGTGTTCAACAGATATTATGACGTAATTAGAAATATCCGGCATCGGTTCAGAATGCAAAATCTGATAGTATTAGTTACATAACGGAAAAATTGCAAACTTTTGTTTACTGAATCTGAATTCTAACCATAACACGCAGAATATTATTTGCTAATCTCACTATTTTATCGATGCAAAGTGCAAGTAATGAAAGTATTGAAGTATCTAGAGCAGTGTTTCCCAAACTTCTTTGTGTGTGTACCACTTTAAGAGATGATAATCTCCCGCGTACCACCTAATGGTTGCGAGATATAGTAACTATAACCCTCCCACTAGGTAGCAGACCAAAAGATGGATTGTAAATTGCGTTTGGTAGAGTTAGACTGTTAGAGTAAAATTTCAAATAATAAAAAGTGTGTCCAGTTGTTTTATTATTTATTGCAATACTTACTCAATTCAAACATTCAGAAATGACACTGTACAAATAATATTAATAAAAGAACTCTTAATAATTAAACATAAAACCCAAAGTTCAACTAACAACTTCAATGTGAAGGGTAAGCTTGAAGATTAGAAGCCAACTTAGGAATGTCTGGTTTAAGATTGCTGAGTCTCAAACGAAGATCGTTTTCCACTGTAAGGAGCCTATTCCAATATTCATTCTTGAGATAAACAAGTGAAGAAAATGCAGTTTCACACAAGTACGAAGTAGTGGAAGGCAGTAAAAATCTAACTGCTTTGTCAGCTATGTCTGCATAGTCTGCACGCCTCTCAACCCAAAACTTCAAAAGAGCCATTGTTGGAAAAGTTTGCCTTAGTTCTGAATCACAATTCAATTCATAAAACTGCTCCTTATCTTTGGCCTTGAAGTCCTCCGGCAACATATCAATGTTTTTATATTTCTAAATTTAATTTTTTATTTTTTTATTTTTTTATTTTTTGTAACATCACCGAGTACCACTCCAGCAGTACGAGCGTACCACCAGTGGTACGCGTACCACAGTTTGGGAAAAGCTGATCTAGAGTATACAGGATTTCGACCGTATGGTTTAGAATAGCTTCTACTAATGTGTTTCCATTTTACGAACAAATTGCTCTAGACTACTTACAGTTGAATAATTGTTCCCCATCTGAATTATCAAGTGCAGGGATGGTACCACCCTACTTTAGGACCTCTGGAGCTGGAAATTAACTGATAGTGATATTAAAATTGTAATGAATCGCTGGACCAATCATCATGGTGGCACCTGCCCCCTCACTCAGGTTTTCAGTAAGTTTTCTGAATTATACGGCTGCCTTGAAGACAAAGCACAACATGAGTATCGAAGAGTTAGATAATATGTATGCTGAAAAAATCAATGAAAATAACAACGAGAATATTAAAACCTTGCAAAATAATCCCTCAATCACAAACCAAATGTATTGTTAAGAACTGAATAAATGCTGAAAACAAATTGCCTCCAATCCTTCATTGCATAATTATGTAGTAATCTTCTTGGTGGTCACTCCTGGAATGCCCAGCAGTTTGAAGGTGGCAACCATGCAACTAAACAGTCAACTTCATTTTGTGGAGCTAAGCTCACTTCATGTCGTACTATCCTACCAGCGAATTGTTACCGGTGATGGAAATCAGAACTAATGAGCTCTGCCCAGCCACACGCCTGCGATAGATGTGCAGTCGTTGCCAGCGAAACCTCATCGCAGGTCATATGTGTGCATGATTCGTGCTGGGTCATGCGGTGTGCGGTGTGTTCTCATTGTATGGTTTACATACGTTCCCCCTCTTGGCCCGCAACCGCTCGCCAGCCATAACGAGGCGAGATGACGTAATGTATACACAACAGCAGCGCTCCACGTCTAGCGGTAACAATTCCCTGGTAGGGTAGTACAGATGGATGTACAGTCACCGACACAGGAAATTAGTGTCCCCCTGAAAGGTATGCTTACCTGCAACACGTACAGGTAGATCATTGTACTGGCTACAATAGTGTATGTAACTTATCTGTAATTGAGGCTAGGCTTTGGAAGGAAGTGGGCGTGGCCTTGAGGTATAAACTGTCCCGATGCGGCTTTTGTTTAGAGTAGAAGTGGGAAATTACGGAAAACCACTTCTAGGACAGCTGAGGTGGAAATCGAACCCATCTCTCCTCAGTTTAGCCTCAAAAAGTTGGATGTACCCCGCTCCAACCCTCAGATAAGAATGAAATGTCTTGGCGTAGCCGGGAATCCAACCCAGGACCTTCTAATCCGGAGACTCAATATATGCATTGATACCACAGAAGGTAGCTCGATACAAACGGATTGAAGTCCTCCATGTCCCTGGAAATCCCAAGACCGGTTGAGAGTAGAGTAGAAAGAGTTTGGTTTGGTTTCTAGAAACAATCTGTATACTCTCCAAATGCGTGGACGAACAGTTTGGAAGTAATAACTAAGTAGTAGATACCAATGGACATATTAGTGAGTTACAAGAAAGAAACACTGAAAAGTTTACCAAATCAATGATTATAACATGGAAATGTTCTCCCAACAATTGTATACTACGCATCCTCTTCTTTCCTGATACCCTCATCATTCGATGAGTCAGAATACTTGATTTGTTTTCATCGTACCTCCTGCCATCTGTAAAAGGCCCTAATGGAGGCAGGTTGTATATATCTCCACCTCTCCAAATGATCACATAAAACATCCCCAGTGTACTCAAGCAGTTTAGCTGGTCGATGGCTGAGCCAAACCCGACTGGAAAGTCTCCACAGGACGCCCACCCACCCAGTAGGAGAATGGTGCAATGGACGTGTGAAGCATGTGTGCTGTGTAATGTTCTGGGTTAATAATAGTACATTATGCAACGAGCCTATAATGGCAATAAGTAAGACACGATTATGTTTATAAAACGAGCGTAGCGAGTTTTATAATTTCCATACGAGTGTCTTAATTACCATTATAGGCGAGTTGCATACGACTGTTTATGTTCGACGATAATTATAACTTTATTATATGTTTTAACATAAATATTCAGAAATATCTGTGGGATTCAGTAACTTCAGTTAGTGAAGAGGGCGCGCTGGGTGGTTTGCTGACTGAACAGAGCGCATGCGTGGGTCAAAAATTTCGAAAGCAGAGACCATTTACTTTGCTTGGCAATGCTATTGTTTAGTCTGCATGATGTCTAGTGCCGATCAGAACTAGCATTCACTAATATTGTCACCGAAGTCGTTTAAAAGCAATGCGCTGTGTAGAAATTGGAGTTGGGGATATTAAGGTACAGTGCTATTTCTTGTCTCATATTCGCCAGTTTATTTACGCGAACATATGGGACGGTGCACTTTCCATGTCGGTAATTTATGTACAAGGATGCTGTGTTGCTAACTTCTGGACGTAGATTCATAAATTTCTTGCATATGTCATAGTATTTTCTTGTTACCGTAAAGGTTCGTGCTGATTTTGTCTTTGTGTTTGGGATTGTAACTACAATGGTTGATCTGATCTCCAATTTGAACTTTCAAATCATGTAATTCATGTCCGACATGTTGGATTTTGAGCGCATGCGCGAAGCTATCCTTACCTAATTGGTCAATGAATGAGCTCTGATTGGCTGGAGAAACTGTTTCATAATGAAGAATAGTACTATAATGACCCTCATTATTATACAGTTTTCTGACATATAATATTTACATTTCGACATCGTCCCCATAGAAGAGACAATCATTGGAAATGTGACCTCAGACTACATGCACTGTGAAGTGACTTGAAATTTAACCCAGGCCTGTGGAAATTCATTATGATGGCATATACAATATATTGATACTGTACATAGTCATGTGTAAAGAGTACGGCTTTAACTCGTAGGCTCATTGTTTATGACGATGTACTATAGCTCCCATGGGTGAATTTGTTCGAGTACAGCCAACTCGTGTCATACGGGTCAGTGACAACATGTGCTTGTCTCGTGCTTTACTAAAGAACACAAGATCCTTTTTCTAAAAGGTTATTGTGTTTTGAATTTTTCTCAATATTGCCGCTGGACGGGAACAAAATACTCACTACTGTAAGTCGGGTGAAATAGGTTTAAAATGTATGCCCAATATCCGGGGCATTTGGAATTTGCCAGTTTCCGTATTCTTCATTAGTGGGTTTTTAGAAACGAAAGTCGATTAATTTTCCACGGTACACTGTGTAAAAGCTGGACTGATTATCACTACCGTCCTACGGCTGTCTCTGGTGGGATTAATAAGAAAGATTTCTGCATGGCACTTACTTCCAAGGGGAATTCATCTGAAAATATTTGATCCTGTGTTTTCACGTGCTTGCAATAGAACTACAAAAGTTCCCGACCGAAGGTGAAATTGAATAAAGGTTACTGGTACCATAAAAATTTTGTCGTGTGTTATAACCAACTTTCCAACAACAGAAAAGCCCTCAGAGCTAAACTTCGTCGTTGACAAGTCATTAATAGCACGAAACAAACGTTTGAATGCCTTAGAAATGATAAACTTTGTTCTGCTTCGGAAACTCGTGAAACAGAAGTCGTTCCATTAAAAATCAGCAGAAATACTATATAACACTTTCATGGTAAAAATGATAGGTTCTCTTATTACGCTAAATAATGTTCCAGTATGCTACGTGGCTATATTTAGAACACACTTACGTGTGGGAGTCTGTAAGAACAATATGAGAGGGAGGGAATATGTAAGCAGCAACATTTAAGCTACCTCATGCTTTACAATGAAAACCTCCAAGTTTCGTCTTGTCTCTAATTCAATAACTTGTTCTGTTTTTTTTCCTGTCCTTGGACTGGTTCGTTGTCATGTGAGATCTTTCCACTCCTTTATGTTCAGGGTAACTTGCTTCATCCTTCAGTATTTTGGTACGTCTACATCTTGATATATTTGTTTGAGTCTTCCTCTCGCTGTTTTACCTTGAATGTGACCTTCAGCCATTATGTAACCCCACCATGTTAACCTTCCTCTTCCTACGGTGTTTAATGAAGGTCTCTGTTTTCCTGTCTTGGTCAGCATTTCTTGCTTCGTTCCCTTCTCCAACTTTTGGTTTCATTTAAAGCACCATAGATCGAATGTTCTAATTGCCTCCTTTTTGATGCTAGTTAGCATCGCAACATTTTCCTGGAATGACTGAGAAAAGTCTGGATAAAAACCACACTCAGGATAGCTGGCTCAAGGGACAGATGATCTCGATATTCAGCCATTAAAATAATCATGAACAGTACTGTTCATGTTCAAACCTGTCACATTCGTTGTCGAATCCTCTCAGTGTACGACATATAAGAGGCTCATTTATAGGAGACGGTACATCACATTAAAAATAATGAGTTGGTATTATGCTATACGCCTGACACTCAAAGTTATTGTTGTTGATCCATTTAGGGTATTTTCACCATCGTGGTCATGAACTCCGTGTACTTGGGTGCGTGTGGAATTTGTCTGAAAATCTGTGTAACTGTGATGGCTGTATCAGTGTGAGTATTTGTAATTCAAATTAGGATTGGGGAGGAGGCGGCCGTGGCCATAATTTAGGAATCATCCCAGCATTTGCCTGGAGTAGAAGTGAGAAACCACGAACAACCACTTCCAGGATGACTGAGGTGGAAATCAAACTCTCCTCTTCTCAGTTTTGGCACACGGGTTTACCCCGTTCCAGCCCTCAGACCTGAATTAAATTTCTTGGCAGAGCCGGAAATCGAAACCGGGCCTCCGCGGGGACAGCCAAGAGTGCTGGCCACCACACTACGAAACGGACGACACTCAAAATTTCAGTGTCGGTATTTACACTCACGAGGCTCTGTGTTGTACAGTCGGGCTGGTTCTCGCCCTTACGTTATACATTACCATGCTGGTTCATTCGTAATTAAACTCTGTCGTGTGAAGATAGCTTTAAGGACATATTTAGCCTACTTTCGATTCTTGAAAAAAATGAAAGTAGACTTATGAGATCAACACAGGGCCAAAAACTGTGTGTCTGTCTGTGTGCCTGTGAGTGTGTGTATGTGTGTGTACTCAGCATGTCTGTACCCCTCCCCCCCCCCCCCTTATCAATTCAAACACAGTGAAACTGAATTAAACGAAATTTGGTACAGAGGTAGCACTAGCAAAAGGCACCTCAGTGTCATGTCTTATATCGCCGCCCTATTGACGGGAACGTAACGGCGGCCACCCAAATGTTCAAAGCTTAAATCAAATTACGACTAACCGAATCATCTGATCCCTACCAAATTTTGCAACAACATTTCTATGGGAAGCGTCTTTCGACTAAACTACAAGGTCATCAGCCCGATAGTTTGCATACGGTGGCCATGTGTGCAAATTGATTCCCCCTATCAATTCAAACACGGTGAAGCCGAGTTGAGCAAAATTTGGTACAGAGGTAGCACTAGCAAAGGGCACCTCAGTGACATGTTTTATATCGCCGCCATCTTGACGGAAACGTAATGGCGGCCACCCAAATGTTCAATGCTTAAATCAAATTACGACTAACCTAATTAGCTGGTCTCTACCAAATTTTGCAACGTCTGGAGCGTCTTTTGCCCAAAATAAATGGTCATCAATCCGATAGTTTGCAGATGGCGGCCGTGTATGTGTGCAAATAGATTCGCCCTATCAATTCAAACACGGTGAAACCGAGTGTACGAAATTTGGTACAGAGGTAGCACTAGCAAAGAGCACCTCAGTGAAATGTCTTATATCGCTGCCATCTTGATGGAAACGTAATGGCCGCCACCCAAATGTTCAAAGCTTAAATCAAAATACGACCAATCTAAACATCTGATCTCTAACCAAATTTTTCAGAAACATACCTTTATATGGGAAGCATCTTTTGACTTGATGATGATGATGATGATGATGATGATAATAGTTGTTTTAAGGGGCCTAACATCTAGGTTATCGGCCCCTAATGGTTTGGGTGACCGTGAAGATGAAAATGAAATGCAAACTTATAACTAAAACTAACTACTAACTTGTATACTAGAAGAAGAAATGGAAAACAAAAGGAGAATAAGGCAAATAAAGGACAGGAGGAAAAGAAATACCCTCAACCCTAGAAGAATGCGGATTGAGGGACTTGGAAGGAAAGAGAGCCATGAAAGGCAGATAGGAAAGTGAAAGAGGAGAGGGTCCACCCCACAGGTAAGGGACAAAAGGGGGCAGCCGGACCCAGCTCAGGAATCCCTTGGGGTCGCCAACTGCCGAACTCACCAGCTGTGAGCCCCTGAGGGTGTAGCATTATCTACGGTGCACCAGAAGTGGTGGGGCTACATACATACACCCTGCCTCCGTGAGGGCCTTGAGCAGAAGGCAGGAGATAACATGAAAAGAAAAAGAAGGCTCACCCTTCGCAGAAGTAGGGTATCAGAAAAGATGAGACAAGGGCCAATTAAGGCGGGAAATGAAGAGACTCCCTAGGCCTCGGATACCCTAATATCGTCGGGGTCGGAAGAGAACAGGAGTTGCCCAAGTGAGGTCGACAGGAAAGAGGACGGAGAGGAGCCGGCACAAGTAAGTGGAAGCAATGCCGGACTCAGCTGGGCCCATCTTTTGACCTAACTACAAGGTCATCAGCACAATAGTTTGCAGATGGCGGCCATGTATGTGCGCAAATCGATTCCCCCTATCAATTCAAACGCGATGAAACCAAATTGAACGAAATTTGGTGCAGAGGTAGCACTAGCAAAGAGCACCTCAGTGTAATGTTTTATATCGCCGCCATCTCGACGGAAACGTAATGGCCGCCACCCAAATGTTCAAAGCTTAAATCAAATTACGACTAACCTAATCTTCTGATCATTACCAAATTTTTCAGCAACATACCTTTATGTGGGAAGCATCTTTTGACCAAACTACAAGGTCATCAGCCCAATAGTTCGCAGATGGCGGCCATGTATGTGTGCAAATCGATCCCCCCTATCAATTCAAACACGGTGAAACTAAATTGAACGAAATTTTGTACTGAGGTAGCCCTAGCAAAGAGCACCTCGGTATAATGTTTTATATCGCCGACATCTTGACGGAAACGTAATGGCCCCACCCAAATGTTCAAAGCTTAAATAAATTTACGACTAACCTAATCATCAGATCTCTACCAAATTTTTCAACAACATACCGTTACGTGGGATGCGTCTTTTGACCAAACTACAAGGTCATCAGCCGAATAGTTTGCAGTTGGCGGCCATGCATGTGTGCAAATCGATCCCCCCCCCCATCAATTCAAACACGGTGAAACCGAATTGAACTAAATTTGGTACAGGGGTGGCAATAGCAAAGGGCACCTCAGTGTGAAGTTTTATATCGCCGCCATCTAGACGGAAACGTAATGGCGGCCACCCAAATGTTCAAAGCTTAAATCGAATTACGACTAACCTAATGATCTGATCTCTACCAAATTTTGCATCAATAAACCTTAATGTGGGAAGCGTCTTTTACTCGAACTACAAGGTCATCAGCCAAATAGTTTTAAGGTGGTGGATGTATGAATCATTCAAGTATTGTAGCCTAACCGTAACTTACGATTAAACAAAGCCTGGCCTCAACAATTCAGCTTATCGTCCATAGTGAGGTTTAACTGTCCTCAAAGAGGTGACCGGTAGGATATGAGCATATTATAATAGAATATGTAAACGTGGAGGTGACTAACAGGTCAGGCTTGCCGTGCCATATCGTTATGGGCCCGTGCCATCCCGTTGTCAACATGCCCGCTATTTTTGCTCATAAATACATATATTTCCGTAACTTTCTAAGTTGATATCGTTTTAGGAATGTACTGAACAAAATGATACATATTTAGTATAAAATTGTTTATAGAAACGCCAGAAGACGCTAATGAAATCGTTGATTTCAACACAAAATATGATACAGTTATCCTGAACCAGCTTTTTATCGAGTATTATCGTAGCACATCCGTGGCGTAAACGTAGCGACTGGGCTCATAGTCCGGGGGTTCGTGGATCAAATCCCTGCATGTTCAAATTTCTTTACTTAGTTCTTTTTGATATTAAATGACTTATAACTTCTCACACGTTATAATGTTAAGCATATCTACTGTAGTGTGTATTTGCAATAGAAAATATTATATATATACTTATCACACCACATATCTCAACAGTCGAATACATCGATTATTATTCGTTGATCTTGATCCGCGGTAGAGACTATTGTTGTTATTGTTTTTGACGTTGGTTCTTTTGGTGTTTTGTGGCATCATGGTCTTGTAGCCCCGTTTACTTGGGTGTGTGTAGAAGTTGTCTGATACCCTGTGATGTCTGTAGGCTTACTAGTGTTTGTACTTTTATACGAGAAAGGTTTTGGGTGGGAAGCTGTTGTTGTTGTTGTTTCATTTGGGATGCATGGACATCATGGCCATTTAGCCCCGTGTACTTGGGTGAGTGTTGAATTTTGTCTGATAACCTGTGTTATTGTGATGGCTATATTAGTGTGTGTAAGTTATATAGCCTATAATTCACGTGAGGATTCAATCAATCAACGTATAATATCCGTATAGCACGTTGTATTTAAACAAGCTACTACTGCCAACATTCAATTATACTCCTTGAAAAGGACAAAGAATTATAACTATACCCATGCATTTAGGAGAAAGTAGGCTATATGTTCTTTACTGAACATCTTGTTGAGTGTTGTCTTATTGACAAATTGATATTGGAACTTTCAGTTGTGTTGACCGACTGAAAGTTAAAATATCAATTCTCTGTCGTGTGTTGTGCTTGAACCAGCGAACGCCGAGCACCGGAGACAATTAATTAAGCAAGTCAACATAATAATTGTTGATTCCCTTAGGGGCATTGCGACAATATGGGCATGTAGCCACGTGTACTTGGGCGTGTGTGGATTCTGTCTCATAACCTATGTCATTGTAATGGCTGTGTGATGTGTGTTTGTATTTGGGACAAGGAATTAAGTAGGAGGCGGTTGTGGTCATTCTTTAGGGATATTGGGACTGATGACCAAGATGTCCCAAGCTCCTAAAACAAATCAACAAAATATTGAAGTACCATCCCGGCATTCGCCTGGAGTAGAAGTGGGGAAACAACGGAAAGTCACTTCTAGGATGGCTGATGTGAAAATCGAACTCACCTCTTCTCATTCCTGCGTCATGGGACTGAGTGCACCACGTTCCAGTCCTCAGAACAGAATTAATGTTCTTGGCAGAGCGGAGAATCAAACCTGGGTCTCCGGGGTAACAGCCAACTATGCTAGCCACTACTTCACAAGGTGGTCCTAATACAATATAAATATATCTCTGGTGCCTTAGTTGTGTATGCACAAGGAATGTCGGTAGTCCACACTCAATACATTTACTCGAGCTGAACTCCACTCATACTTCAACCATCAGCATCCTAGATCGCAGACCACAGTAATCAGCTCCACATGGGTCGTGACGTCACACAGGAGGCCACGAGACTCTTTGGCGGGAATGTGGTAGTTTAATTGAGAGCTGTGCCCACTAGATTGCATGATATGAGCACTTTGGAAGATAGGATTGCATATTGCAACTTGAAGGATGCCAGACAATTCATCGGCATGCTGGAAGTTTAAATGTTGTTCTTCCTTCAATTTATTAGAGGCAAGTGATACGTTAGTCATTAGTGTAAACGAATTTGATGATGATGATGATGATGATGATGATGATGATGATGATAATTGTTGTTTTAAGGGGCCTAACACCTAGGTTATCGGCCCCTACTGGTTTGGGTGATCGTGAAGATGATAATGAAATGCAAACTATAACTAAAACTAACTACTAACTTATATACTAGAAGAAGAAATGGAAAACAAAAGGAGAATAAGGCAAATAAAGGACAGGAGGAAAAGAAATGCCCTCAACCCTCGAAGAAGGCGGATTGAGGGACTTGGAGGAAGGAGAGCCATGAAAGGCAGATAGGAAAGTGAAAGAGGTGAGGGTCCGCCCCACAGGTGATGGATAAAAGGGGGAAAACCGGGCCCAGATCATGAATCCCTCGGGGTCGCCAACTCCCGAACCCACCAGCCGTGAGCCCCTGAGGGTGTAGCAATATCTAGGGTGCACCAGAAGTGGTGAGGCTACATACACCCAGCCTCCTTAAGGGCTTTGAGCACAAGGCAGGAGGTAAAAGGAAATGAAAAAGAAGGCTGACCCCTCGCAGAAGGATGGTATCAGAAAAGATGACACAAGGGCCAATTAAGGCGGGAAAGGAAGAAACTCCCAATGCCTTGGATACCCTAATACCGTCGGGGTCGGAAGAGAACAAGAGTTGACCAAGTGAGGTCGACAGAAAAGAAGACGGAGAGGAGCCTGGCACAAGTAAGTGGTAGCAATGCCGGACTCAGCTGGAGCCCCGTGGTCACCAACCCACGTCACACTAGATGTGAGCCCCTGGGGGGCCACACGAATTTGCCCAATGACTAGGCGGGTTACAATGTATGAATAATAAGTAAATAATACTCCTGGAAAAACTACGTTTATTAGTTATGGTCACTATTAAAATGGGTAATTTAAGGATTAGCCTGCCCTGTGGTATTGGGGTAGCGCGCATGCCTCTCACCCGGAGGCCCCGGGTTCGATTCCCGGCTCCATCAGGGATTTTAGAAACTGACGTGAGGGCTGGAACGGGGTGCACTCAGCCTCGTGAGGACAATTGAGTAGCTGTCTGACAGTGAGACAGCGCCCAGGTCACGAAAACCAAGATAAACGGCCGAGGGGACCCGTTGCGCTGACCACGCGTCACTCCAATATCTGCAGGCCAAATGGCTGGGCAGCGGTCGCTTGGTAGGCCTAGGCCATCATGGGCTTTAATGCCAGGGGTTATTATTATATAATTTTAGGATTATGCGTTTCGACCTTCAAGCGGTCATCAACAGATCGTGATCACTGTGTTGAGGTTTACATTTATGTAAAAATATTATCTAATTACTAGGGCAAGACATTTGATGATTTTGCATCTTTTTTGTATCAAGGCCAAAAGATAGCTCGAGTATATATACATGTGTTTCATGAATTGACTGATTAAATAAGGGCAATTTGGTAGGGAATCTTTTTGCATTTTCTTGCCGTTTACAAGAGATAGGTCATTTTTGGAGCAATTTTAGGTCATGTTTGGCATTTTTAAATTGTTTTCTGTAAGTATGCACCAATTGTTTCAGTTGAGGTAGAGAGAAGCTTCTCCATGTACAAATCGTTACTTGCAGACAATAGGCAATCGCTTTCATTTGAGAACCTACGCAAAGTTTTCATTGTGCATTTCAATTGGAATTTATTGTAAACAGCCACTGAATTTTGTTTTCTTAAAAATTCTTTGTTAATTAAATGACACCTATTTGCCCAGGAGAGTATTTTAAGAAAATGCCAGTTCTAAAATATTTCTTTTTTTTTCACCAGGGGTGGCAAAGTGGTATTTACTTTGTTAGTAACAAAAATCATTTAAACTTAATGCATTGTCATCCAATAAAATTCTCTCTCAAATCAGCTAATTGTTTCTTAAAAGATTCATAAATAAGAGATTTGCAAATAATTTAATGGTCTTTTTTTTTTCAAATTTTGTGTAATTTTTTACGATTTTTAGGTCATAAATGCATTTTTTATTTTGCATTTTCTTGCTATTTTTTGGTCATTAAATGCCTTGCCCTACTAATTACAATACGTGTAGTTATATGGTGTAGTTTTAACTGTATACACATGCATGATACTCATACCTAATTCACAAACCCTTCTAAAAACAAACTAACATTATATAACGATGTTCAAACTGCGAATCGTAATATAAACACAACTTAAACGCACTACACTTATTATAGTTAGATAGTATCTCTACTTAGTACAAAACCAAGTCCCCGATTCTTGGATGTTACGGGTAAACTCGAGAACCACTAGATGGATTTTTATGCGGTTTTCATCGTTCTGTAAAGGATATCTCGAGGATGATTTCTGTAGAAAATAATTTATTTATAATCAAAGGAAGCCGAGCAGTAACGATTTCAGTGGAAAAGTCGAAAAAAAACCTGGCGTCCGAGCGCTTTGTAAGCTTACGCTGGGCAAGCCGTTAAAAATATCTGAAAACAATGAGTTTAAGAATTGTTCAGCATGAAAAGTTCTACAAAAAAGTCCGTGAGAGCATATTTCTATCTTCAATACATCGCCCACTATAAGTGTGTTTACGTTTTAATTTCTTCCAACCATGTCCATTTAACTACTGAGACAATAATTTATAATTTATTTATGATTAAAGGAAGCCGAGCATTAACGATTTCAGTGAAAAGGTCGAAAAAACAAAACTGGCGTCCGTGAGCTTTTTAAACTTACGCTGGGCAAACCGTCAAAAATATCTATATAGGCCTATTATGAGTGTAAGAATTGTTCAGCATTAAAAGTTCTAAAAAAAAAAGCCCGGGAGAGCATATTCATCTTCAATACATCGCCTACTATAAGTGTTTTTACGTTTTAATTTCTTCCAACAATCTCCATTCAGTTACTGAGGAGACAGTTTACGAGCTAGCTAAGGGCGAGTCCATCATCCCTGTTACAGCTTAGCTAGCGGACGAGCTTATTGCCCCAGATACAGCCAGCAGCAAACTGTCGAGTCGTGTTGAGTTAAAAACTTTAGAGAAGAGTGGTTGTGTTTGGGGTTTCCTTGGAAGTGCAACTCGACTTTTCTTCATTTCGCCTGTGAACTTTTCGTTCCGCAAAATTCACAGTCAAGTTGAGATTGGACGGAAGAGGGATTTGTGTTTCAAGCACCTCGCCATTCTTAAATTACGTCTGACAAGAATTTGTTGCACATGCATCTCCATGATAATATAATTAATAGTCCAGTCAGTGATTTTAACCCATCATGCCGAGACGTAAAACGGATATTGGTCGTTGTTCATTGACATTGAAAAAAAAAAGCGCTTATCACGTAATGCATTCATAACTGTTCCCGGGCGAAGCCAGGTCGGGTTGCTAGTATGTATGTATATATAATACATTTAATCCTCAACACAGTTATCAGGATCTGATGATGACCGTTTGAAGATCGAAACGCGTAATCCTAAAATTGCAATTATACTGTAGTAGTGATCATTTTAATACATGTAATGTTTTCCATGAGTGGTATTTAGCCTACTTATTATTCATACATTATGTACATTGAACCCCACCCACTCAGAGGGCAAATTCGTGCTGACTGAACAGTTACAACTGACAGTTAATCATTAGTCTCGTGTATTTTTGTGTTTGTCGAATTTGTCTGATAACCTGTGTTATTGGAATGAATGCACTAACGTAGGCCTAAACAAACTGTGATTATTAGTGATTAGGGCAGGGATGCCTGTTACCATCCCGGCATTTACCTGGAGTGAGCGTAAGAAAATTAACGGGGAAAGCGCACACAACACAGTCGTTGTCAATGCCAGGATTAAATTTCAATCTCCGAACGTACAACTCTTATTCCAGTTTGGGATGTGGCCTAGCCCGTTCTTTTACGGTGGTGGGTGTACAGGGCTGAAATGTGCCTCAACGTGGGTCATTGCCGTCATAAATATACCCAGGCAAAAATTAACTCAGCTGTTATACGTATATTTTGTTGTTGTTGATTCTCTTAGGATCTTTGGGACTTCGTGGCCATGTAGCCCCGTGTACTTGGGTGTGTGTACAATTTGTCTGATACCCTGTGTCACTGTCATGTCTGTACTAGTGTTTGTATTTGTAATTGAGAGAATATTTGGGTAGGAAGTGGCCGTGGCCTTAAGTTAGGTACCATTCCGGCATTTACCTGGAGTTGATGTGGGGAAACCACAGAAAACCACTTCCAGGATGGCTGAGGTAGAAATCAAACCCGCCTCACGAGACTGAATATACCCCGTTCCAGCCCTCAGACCAGAATTAAATTCCATGGCAGCGCCGGGCCTCCACATATCTATATTTTTGCAAAAATCTAAACATAATGTTTTAAAAAAGTTATGTACATCATTGAAGAACATCTCGCAACGTCGTGCTAAAAGGCTGGAGTGTGTACTGTATGTGACTAAGCTGATCCCATGGTAGGAGAGGAAGGGTAAGACAGTCAACTAATTTGACAACCTCAACGTTTAAACGTGACCGTGGCTATGAATTGTTGATGTTGGCATCTGGCCCGTCGGCTGAATCTTGGATGACCATAGCAATATTTGGTATGAGCCCAGCGTAGCGCACAGCCTGCAGCAGCAACAGACATGTGTGTTGCCCAATACGTCACAGAAACGTAACGACTTACTTTAAAATTGGAAAAACTACAAAAATTACACCAAAGGTGTTTCAGTCAACTCCCCGAGAGTTTCATTTCAGCGCATCAAGACTTTTTTTTACCAGTATATGAAGGGCACTTTACTAATTAGGGGACTGAGGAAACAACCGCGATGCTCTTCCCCTAAAAAAACAATCACCAGCACGAATAGCAGCAACCAATTAAAGGATCATAATTATAATTACTATGAATATTAAATAGCTTATGTTATATTTATTATATATAACGTAAAAGTCGAAAATTATCAAACTGCTGTTTGTGTTTAAAATCGATACCAAATTGTATCTTCTGCATCAATGGGTAAATTATGTAAATTGCCCAAATTTCGTACAATTCTGGTTAAAACGTCCATGTTACTGTTATTATTATTATTATTATTATTATTATTATGACATATTTATTTCACCATATCAGTGGGTACAAATCAGCATATCGTCGATTTATTTGCAAGACGGTATGACAACTTCTTTCAGGGTGGCACATTGAGAAACGAGTGAACTATGGAGCAGGTCTCAAAGATGATGGCTTTCAGCATGATAATAAGTATATATTATTATTATCAGTCTATTATTATTATTATTACTACGATGATTTCCGTCGTAACTTTTATTGGAATTATCTTCAAATTGATGGACCTGATGGAGAACGAGTTTTGAACACATGCAATCTGAGCTCTCCATAAATGCATCGTGTGAAGAGCCGCTGTCAGTATTATATGATATAACACACAGTATACCGCAAGTAACCAGAAATATTGTGCAAGTGTTTGGATATCCTAATTTCCGTTACCATGTTTTTGGATGGTATCGTCACAGAAAATCATAAACTTTGGAGAACTTTCTGAAGAGAAGAAATTTGATCTACGGAGGTCATATCATAAGTCATGGCAACTATGTTATACCTTCCGAAATAGACTAAATGTAGTTAGCTCAGTAGTCTATAAACATTTGGAAACGGGTTTACATAGTACGGAATGCCACCGCCAGTTGCATATGTGCGCATTTATGGCTAGTTGGCAGCAAACGAAAAAGTTAATATTCTAGAGACTGTGTTTCAAGATGGATGTAAGAGAAGTCGAACAGCGGTCATACAGATCGTTCCTGATGTACCATCTGCGTCATACAATTGGGAGGAAACGTTCAGCACTGCTGGACAGTGTCATAAACCTCCATAATAATACAACAGTCAACACTACTGCACTGGTCAAGAGCCTCTTGCAGCGGTAAGGATGGGTGGGAAATCGTAGAAAAATCCCCCCTATTTACATTCTGCAGCACTGCCCTAGTTGGTTAGGCGTGACTCAAAGCAAGAGGAGTTTATGGCATTATAGCGACTCGTGGGCGTATCACTTACATCAAATACTGTGTCTTGAGCATATACAGTAATATCGGCGCCTTGCTAGCTGACAACTCTAGAGTTCCAGGAACATCAAACATGCAATGAAAACAACTCCTGTACACTCATGAACGTTTATTGCATACATCCTACTGAAACAGCAGTGATGATAAATCGGGCCATAAAGTTAACTGGCACAGCTGATCAAGGTAAGGGCTATATGTTGAACACGCCACTATTTGCTGGACGACCTCATGGAATAATTCGCGTACCACGACTGAGATGGGGAGCTGTAGCAAACCCTGAGTTCAGTGGGTCGATTCCAAGCGCTGACAATGGCCTTCCTGAACATGTTTCTTCCCAGTTTTTGATGTGTAACATCTTACCGCTCGGTTGCTGGATAGTTTTGTGGGAGTGATTTTGAAAATTGGGGACGGAAGTGAATCGGGCGGAAGTGGATCGAACGGACGTGGATCGGACGGAAGTGAAGACGCACTGCCAGAAAAATGGGACGGAAGTGAATCGGGCGGAAGTGGATCGAACGGAAGTGGATCGGACGGAAGTGAAGACGCACTGCCAGCTGGATGTACAATTGAAAATGTGTGTATTGGAAACAAGGCAGTGTGTGCTCTGTAGCGCGAGCAGGCACTGGTTTGACGAGCACAGTGGCAAATGTTTCACCGACTTTCATTTGTCATTGAGCAGTTTATGAAGCTTCACGTTCAAGGTTGAATATCACATGGGGTAGGACAAAGACGACAAATGCCATTTAAGTAAGCGGCATTATTGTCAAGCTGTGGGTGAGTAATCAAATATTAAATGCATAACAGAGTGTTGTTATATGAGTGGAATAAAAGCTGTATTTTCATCATATGTGAGACTAGGTCATTTCATGATTGTAGGAAGCCATGTTTTGATTGTTTACGACGAACTGTATGAGAGCCTTGAGAATAATGAATGTTATAGTTACTGAGGAATGTGCTCACAGTATTTGAGAGTATTGTCGACGTTGTGTGTCACTTTGTTATTATGAATTATTAATGTCAAAGGAAGGAAGGAAGCTTGTAGTTTTGCGTGTCCGTTGATCTCACGATCATGATCCACGCTACCTCCCTTTTACGTGGAATGCGAACCACAGTACATGGCATTTCAATTCGAAAATCTCACATGTATTGACCGGGAATCAAACCCGGTCTACCTTGGTGAGAAACTAACAGCTTCACCGCTGCGCCACAAATGTGACAGTAGCATATCTCCAATTCAATCTATACATTCATCATAGTACCAATATGAAAATGGAGTGTAAATTAACATTTTAAGAATGTCCAAGCTGTGTAGTATACGAATAGGATAACATGTCAGATGTTACACATCATATGCGACTACTGTAAGGCTCGTATCTTTTTTTTTTCATGCTCCCTCTGGACAAATGCCGGGATGGTACACCCAGGGCACCTACCTCAATCCCCTACGTTATAATTACAGTAACATACACTACCACGGAAAGACAGGTTATCAGACACATTCAACACACATCCCAGTACACGTAAAATGAATTGATAGCAATATTTGACACACATGTGCATCTGCCATTGCCAGTCCAAGATATAAATTGCGCACACATTAATGGAAGCAGATTGGTGAGCTAAATTTTGCAGTCACTCTTTTCCGAAAACTACACGCTTCCAGAAAAATACAATATAAGATACTGTAATTGATCTAATATTAAGATAAAAACGTACGTGGCTAAAGTATTACATTGTAACAGGCAGGGTCTTTACTACAAAAGAGATATCCGACTGGGTGGCGCAGTCGGTTAAGCTTTGGCATTCATATACAAGACTTTGTGTTTGATACCGCTATAGTCCGATGGTATCTAAGGAATTTACAGGCTTATGATATAAACTTTCATTTAGGCTGTGTGTGTCTGTGTTTGTGTGCGCGCGTGTGTATGCACATGTGTGTGTCCCCCTAATACGTTTTGATTGCCAGGAACGATTGGTAAGAACTTAGTCCGACCCCAATTGTTCCTTTCAAAATGCAATAAGTGTCACTTATCCAACATGGTGTCCACACGAAATATTTCACCGGTGTTCATTATATCCGAAATTATTTCAGCAGTCAACTTGTAATTTTGTATGATGATAGACCATGAAGTAAGTTTACATATGGGACTTTCGAAATCTAAAAAGCAGGAAACCAACATGGTGGAACCGTGAACTTCAAATATACTAGATTGTATTTTCTGTTGACTAAATTATCCGAGCGCAGTGAAACTTGAACAGTAAATCTTTATCTCGAACTTAATATATTGCCGTCTAATTAAACTCAATTATGAAAATCAAGAATGCGACTGTGCGAGGAATTTGCAAGTAGATCCGTGAAGAACTAAATAGCCTATTTTGATATATCCTACTGATTTTTCCAATACAAACTTTCCCAGATATTAAATGGATTATCCATTTGAAGTACTAAATAACTTTTGGTATACGACCTATGTCTTCAACAACACCATTACAATGAGAAGTTATGTGCTAGAATATATAGCTTTCAATATCGGTGATTAAGACTCCTCTCGCGAGATGGCATCTTTCTATTAACAAACCACGAGACTTAAGTTTTAGAAGAATCTAATGCACGGCTCCTATGCTTCACGAAAAATATTCTACAGAATTTAGTGTAAATAACACCTCTGTAAAAAATTACATGTATAACATGTCGCCGGGCGACAAGACAACTGCTGTGCGGCGATAACTCTACGAGATAAGTAAACATTTACTAATAGAATTTTAGTAAATGCTATTGTTTGTTAATTTCATTTATTATATTTTTATTCTAAATTCTTTACTCATGTATATATACCATTACTCACATAATGCACAAAACCTTACAACAAAACAAACCAACCGTATAACGAGATTGAAATTGCGGATCGTACTATAAACACCAAAAACACGCTACAAACGTAGTTTAAAATATATTAGTGCGTAATTTAAACCTCAACATAGTGATCAAGATCTGATGATGGCCACTGAAAGGTCGAAACGCGTAATCCTGAATTGCCCCATTATAATAGTGATAATTAACTAGTACATTAAATTTTTCCACGAGTTTTATTTACATATTTTATACTTTTTACCCCACCCAGTCATTGGGCAAATTCGTGTTGACCGATTGAAGAGCTACAAATGACAAGATATAGAATGCCAGTGAACTATTTCACGCGGCCGCCATATTGGATTAGTGAAACGTATTAAAATTTGAAAGGCACGGTCAAGGTTGGACTAGGTAGTAGTATATCCTTACCGAGTTTCATTGAAATAGCTCAAGCCGTTTAGACTTTATTTGGGACACACGGAGATCAAACACACACGAACGAAAGGTGATCTCATAAGCCTTTTATTTCATCATATGAAAATAGGCTAAACTGATATGTTTATTACTTGTATATTAATCAAAATTTGGAATGAAATTTCGTATAACAAACCACTACTATAATATTTATCGACTGCTACATAAATCTATGGCTTATATGTAATCAATTGTAGAAGGTATGGATGGCAATTCTTGAGATATGATCAAACCTAACTCGTCAAGGATTGTACCGAATCTGTGAAACTTGGAATACTACTCTAATATAAACTTAGAAGTATGTAAATCTGTATCTTACTTTCGATTCTTCATACCTGACTTCACATAACTCGTCACTGAATGGTTCCATCACTGTGAAATCTAGGATAGTAAACCGTTAATATGACTTGAACATGCAAGTTTATAAATCCATTGTTTCCTTTTCATAAATTAAAGATGGCACTCATGTCAATTCTTCAGGGATGAACAACAATAACGCATCACAAGATGATCCAATCTCTGTGAAACGTAGCATAGCAATATGAATAACTGGTGCTAGGATTCGGTAGGAGACGACCCCGGCCTTAAGTTATGTACTATATTGTCCTGAAGGCATTTTTCAAATACTCGTAAGTTTACTGACATGAAGCCATCTCATTTAAGCACATTTGAATGCAATCTAATTGCACCAGCATCAAACCCGCTACTGTATAATATTTTAACTCTACCGCATAACTCATTAACCTCTCGGTATTGTTCAACTAATTTGACGCATAGGTTTCTTTCATGGATGCCTTCTATTTAACGCCAGATGTTAAGGCAATCACTCCAGTAGATGCCATAATAACCTGTTAAAACAAGCTGACGTTGGCTTTGGCCATCATGCACTATATGCGTCTTATGCTATACAACGTAGGCCTATATAAAATTAGCCAAAATATAAAAACAAGCAGTTCTGTGAAGCACTAAATAGCCTATTTTCATATATCCCACTCGTCTCTTCAATAAAAATTCTCCTGCCTATTAAAAGGATTTCCCTTGCGATATACCAAATAACTGTTGGTCCATGACCTATGTCTTCACCAACACCATTACAATGAGAAGTTATGTGCTAGACTATATAACTTTCAATACCGGTGATTAAGTCTTCTTCCGTGGGAAGGCATCTTTCGGTAATAAAAACGGGAATTAATTCTTAGAATCGTCAAATGCACGGCTTCGATGATTTACGAAACGTAAGCTACATAATTTAGTGCCATTAGATAAGGATTGTTATCATAACCCATCATACGAATCACCTTTTTAATCGCCTGAATAAGATACGAATAAAGAAATAAGATTTCAAAATTTCGAACTGTTGTATCTTGAGTATTTGATAACAATTCAACATCATTACACTAAGCTCTGAATGAAGATTCGCTGTGCCAAGTTTCATTGCACACGGGTGATTAGATCACCAGAGAAGTTATATTATTTGAAAACCACTTGGTCACCATGATGATTTTGTGTTTCTCAGGATTTGTTAAGTCACATAGTTGTCCTTACTTAACAGTCCTCTAAAACCATACGAAATGTCAGTTAGATTGCTTAAATAGTTTTGAAGATATTAAGAAAAGGTGAAATGTATTGTATTGTTTTATATATCTTATATATAAAAGTGAAAGTCTGTATGTATGTATGTGGGTATGTATGTGGGTGGGTCTGTTCCGTATACAAATCTACACCGTTACACCAATCTCAACCGAATTTTGCATACACATAGTTTAGGACCCAGAAGGAACCGCTGACTACATGAATTTTCGATAGTCTTTCTCATTCTTCTGATTTCGACCCTTTTGCACTCCAGCACATGCTAATCAAATCATAAAAGATACTCATGAAGGAATGGCAAGGCGGATAGTTTCCATGGCAACATAGCTCAAGTCGAGACACGGCCGACTGGATGCCATTTGCGCTCTGCACTACCGGTATAGAAAATGAGGATCTTTACTTGAAATCACGTTAGTTACTCAACTTCTCACACAGCACTGTCAACCGAGTTTAGCATAACAAAGACTTGACACTATCTTCTACTATATATTTGTCAAATACCACTCACTCACTCATTCATTCATCACGAAATCTCAGAAACCATCAAACGGATTGGAATGAAATTTGGTATGCAGCTTCCCCAAGGGCCGCAAATGCCCACTAAGAGAGGATTTTTGTATATTCTGGTTCTAAAGGGGTGTTAAGGGGGTAGACCTGCATTTCATTGAACAGCAATATCTCCCGATTGGTTTAATTGGGGGATGTGATACTCGGCACATAAACTCATCATTAAAAATAAGAAGACACGAGTCGGAGGGTTTTTCGATGTGGTGTATATTATGAGGTGAAAGGGGTGAAAAGTGGGGATTGAAAGATTCCTAACGGAGCGTGTATCTCTTAAACGACATAGGCGAGGAGTTTGAAACTCAGCGGGAAAAAAATCAGCATAAAAATAAGTAAATATGTGTTTGACCGTTTTATCATAAATCCAATTTAAGGGGCCCATGGGGAGGGGTGAAATTCTGGAGGGGGGGGGGGAGAAACAGGAAAGAAAGTGTCCTAACTGATTGACTGACTGACTCACTCATCAAACTCAGGGGGAAAAACTGCTTTAAAGTAAGTAAATAGCTGTTCGACAGTTTTTTTCATAAATCAAATTTAAGGGGTTCATGGGAAGGGGTGAAATTCTGAAAAAAGAAATTTGAAAGAAAATGTCCTGACTCACTCACTCACTCATCATCGCCCAGCCAAAATTATTGAAGTTGGAAACATGACAGTTTGGGGATATGTTCATTGTATTTCAAAACAGTCTACTAAGGGAGGATTTTCGGATATTCAGGTTCTAAAGGGGTCTTAAAGGGGTTAAACCTGCATAAGATTCCTAACGGAGCGTGTATGTCTTAAACGACATAGGCGAGGAGTTTGAAACTCAGCGGGAAAAAATCAGCATAAAAATAAGTAAATATGTGTTTGACCGTTTTTTCATAAATCCAATTTAAGAGGCCCATGGGGAGGGGTGAAATTCTGTGGGGGGGGGGGGGGACAGGAAAGAAAATGTCCTAACTGATTGACTGACTGACTCACTCATCAAACTCAGGGGGAAAAACTGCTTTAAAGTAAGTAAATAGCTGTTCGACAGTTTTTTTAATCAGTCAAATTGAAGGAGTTCATCGGGAGGGGTGAAAATCTGAAGGGAAAAAATGAAAGAAAATGTCCTGACTCATTCATTCACTCATCATCGCCCAGCCAAAAATATTGAAGTTGGAAACATGGCATTTTGGGGATATGTTCGTTGTATGTCAAAACCATACACTAAGGGAGGATTTTTGGATATTCAGGCTCTAAAGGGGTCTTAAGGGGGTTAAACCTGAATTTCATTGAATAACAATATCTCACGAGTGGTTTCATTTGTGGATGTGATACTCGGCATATAAACTAATCATTAAAAATAAGCAGACATGTGTCTAAGGGTTTTTCGATGTGGTGTATTATTATGAGGTGAAAGGGGTGAAAAGTAGGGGTTGAAGGATTCCTAACGGAGCGTGTAGGCCTATCTCTTAAACGACATAGGCGAGAAATTTGAAACGCAGCGAAAAAACATCAGCTAAAAAGATAAGTAAATCGGTGTTCGACCGTTTCTTCATAAATTAATTTAAGGGGCCAATGGAGTGGGGTGAAATTCTGGGGGGGAAAGGAGAGAAAGTGTCCTAACTGACTAACTCACTCACTCACCAAACTCAGGGGAAAAAGACAGCTTTAAAAATAAGTTAATAGGTGTACAAGCGTTTTTTCATCAATCCAATTTAAGGGGCCCATGGGGAGGGGTGAAATTCTGGTTAAAATAATTGAAAGAAAATGTCCTGTCTGACTCACTCACTCATCACGCCCAGCGAAAACTATTAAAGTTGGAAAAATGAAATTTTGGGAATATGTTCGCTGTATGTCGAAAACGTCAACTAAGGAATGATTTTTGTTTATTCGGTTTTTAAAGAGATGTTAAGGGGGTAAACGTGCATTTCAATGAATAGCGATATGTCATGAGTTGTTTCTTAGGGGATGTGATATTCGGTATATAAACTAATCATTAAAAATAATCAGACATATGTCTAAGGGTTTATCGATGTGGTGTATATTATGAGGTGATAGGGGTGAAAATTGGGGGTTGAGGGATTCTTGACGGAGCGTGTATCTCTTAAAGGACATAGGCGAGAAGTTTGAAATTCGGCGGAAAAAGAACAGCTTAAAATACAAGTAAATAGGTGTTCGACTGTTTTTTTTTTCATAAATCCAATTTAAGGGGCCCTTGGAGAGAGGTGAAATTCTGTGGGGAAAAAAAACAGGAAAGAAAGTTTCCTAACTGATTGACTCACTTACTCACTCATCAAACTCAGGGGGAAAACAGCTTTAAATAAGTAAATAGGTGTTCGACCGTTTGTTTCATAAATCCAATTTAAGGGGTCCATGGGGAGGGGTGAAATTATCAAAAATAAATGAAAGGAAATGTCCTGACTGACTCACTCACTCATCATAGCCCAGCCAAAATTATTAAAGTTAGAAACATGAAATTTTGGGGATATGTTCGTTGTATGTCGAAAACGTCCACTGAGGAAAGAGTTTTGAATATTCAGGTTCTAAATGGGTGTTAAGGGGGGTAAACGTGCATTTCATTGAATAACAATATCTCACGAGTGGTTTCATTTGGGGATGTGATACTTGGCATATATACTAATCATTAAAAATAAGCTGACACATGTCTAATGGTTTTTCGATGTAGTGTATATTATGAGGTGAAAGGGATGAAAAGTGGGGGTTGAAAGATTCCTAACGGACCCAGTATCTCTTAAACGACATAGGCGAGGAGTTTGAAACTCGGAGGAAATCAATCAGCTTAAAAATAAATAAATAAATAAATAAATAAATAAATAAATAAATAAATAAATAAATAAATAAATAAATAAAATAAATATGTGTTCGACCGTTTTTTCATAAATCCAATTTAAGGGGCCTATGGGGAGGGGTGAAATTCTGGAAGAAAAACGTCCCCTAAGGAAGGATTTTTGGATGTTCACTCTCATCGACCAACCCAAACGATTAAAGTTAGAAGAATGATATTTTGGGGATATGTTTGTTGTGTGTCGAAAACGTCTACCAAGGAGGGATTTTTGGATATTCAGGTTCTAAAGGGGTGTTAATGGGGTTAAACCTGCATTTCATTGAATAACAATATGACACGACTATGACGCGAGCGAAGCGAGGCTAAAAATGAGATGATGTGCGTCTATGTATTACTCAATCACGCAAGTACCACTGGTCCGATTTACATGAATTTTACATGGAAGTAGCTGATTTACCTGGTTAACATATAGGTTACTTTTGATTTCAATACTTTGTACTATTTAAAGATGGCGACCATTTTAGTGACTTCACTACACCCTTTGGTTTAAAACTTTCATATTTCCACTTCAAATACAAAGGGAACGCTAAGAAATAGCAAACTTTTGATGGTATGTACGAGGTTAAAAATTACATTTTCTATCCGAAAGGTATCTCCAACCGTTAGCGAGTAAAACCTAAATTTGTGCTATAAAACACGGTCAACGCCGAGCGGTGTAGTTGGACAAAATGTTCCATCCTTAATCTCCCTCTGCGCAGCACCTCGCCTATCCCCTGTTTTAACTGTCTCCTTCATATTTTAATTTATTTATGACGCGTAGCGAAGCACGGGTACTTCAGCTAGTATTCTATACAATTATATGCCAGCAGATGAATATCATAATTGTGGCTCATTATGCCAACCTACATTTCTATCACTTGTTTAGGACACAAGAAATATAAACGCGATTTTAAAAATTCAGCACAGCCACCATTTTAAAGTTTTCAGAGAAACTGAATTAAATTAGACGCCAATATATTAAGGGTTGTATGACAATTTTCCGTGCCAAGTTTAACTTCGCTCGGATAATTAAGTCGCTAGAAAAATATATATATAAATATTTGAATTTCACGTCGCCGCCATGTTGAACTTGTGTTCCTCATGTTTTTGATCGTCCCACTGATGAACATGAGCTTATAACCACTATCAAAATACAACATTTTCAGTTTAATTGCTGTAATAGATTCGCAGATATTGAGAACCGTCTAAATATTTCGGATCATAAACGTTCACTTCAATCGCATGCTTAAGACACAAAGAAAGAAAACCAAATTTTTAAATTTCGCACAGCCGCCATCTTCCTTTTCTGAGAACAATTGAATATAATTAGGTGTCATTAGATTCAATCTTGTTTAGGTTTCACTGTGCTCGGTATTAAATCTCGAGTAAAGCAATTTAAATATTTTACCTCAGTTGGCTGCCATGTTGGTTTTATACTTACTGCAACATGTTTTAAGCGTCACATAGCTGACCTTTTCAGAGCATTCTCTTTCACCATATACAATTACAGGGTGGTATCCGTAATAGTTTTGGATATATAGAATGCCGGTGAAATATCTCATGCGGCCGCCATGTCAGATTGGTGAAACGTATTTAAATTTGAAAGGCACGGTCAGGCTCGGAAAATATACTACGTAGAACTACAGTATATCTTTACCGAGTTTCATTGAAATCGCTCCAGCCGTTTAGGTTGTTTAAGCACGCGCGCACAAATCACACACATACAGTATGTATGTACAAGTATAAACATAAACTTTAATGGACGGTACAGTACATGAAATACAAAAAAATACTCTTCAAATAAATTGAACAAAAATAAAACGAATTATCAATAGGCTTCACAAAAGTAAATTATGATCAAATACATCAAAGTCCAGGCGCTCATACCTTCAAGAAACCCATCTGGCAAGGATGGCAAGATTATATGTTGTTGTCTGAAATGACAAGTTAAATCCTAAGCGAATCAGTTAAATTGTGAGATGAAATTGCACTTGAGATATTCTTGGTATACGACGAGCACTGTGATAATTGTAAAAGGGAGGAGGAACCAATAATGTTGGACCAAGCACTACCAAATAAATACATTAATATTTAACACAAGGTGTTTCCAAATGCACAACACCACAGAAACATTCTCTCAATACAACCAATAAGCACAAATTAAACTTAAAATCGATGCTAGCACGATGTGTCACCACCACACAATATAACAATAGAGAGCTATCATTAAATAGTCATTATTTATTTGTCAACATAACCTATTTACACATTGTACAAGTTCTTCGTATGGGTAATGAAACAACTACCCTTTGAACTAAATTTTCGATTGAGGTCACATTTTCTATTGTTATTCAACATTCATGACTACTGTATTATAGCCATCACAGTGACACAAGTTATCAGACAGATTCAACACACACCCATGTGCACGGGGATACATGACCACTATGTCACAAAGCCCCTAAATTAATCCACAACAACGCAACACTCCACTATTCCCTATGATAATTCGGAAGAATTCTCTTGTATGTACATAGATATTAAAATGTATTAGATATGACACTATGATAGTTCTTGAGCCATCCCTCCAAAACACTGACAATGTACAGTATCTGGTTGTGTGTTCACAGCTGAGCTCGGCGCGCTTCCCCGTGGTGTTCAAGGTTGGCCATGCGCATGGAGGACTGGGCAAGGTGAAGGTTGATACTAACAGCGACTTCCAGGACATGGCATCTGTGGTGGCTGTGGCGGGCTCGTATTGCACTACAGAGCCCTACATAGACAGCAAGTACGACATCCACGTGCAGAAGATTGGCCCCAACTACAAAGCTTTCATGTGAGTAACTAGCGGAGAAATGTGATTATGAAAGTATTTCGTACACCAAAAAGCCAAAGGTTTGAATGTGATAGCTTGCTGAAAGAATGCATGATAATCAGAGAACTGAAACAGAAATATCCCTCTCAATATATTATCTCCTAAAGTTATCATTATTATTATTGGCTGTACAAATATGTCTACCCCATATTACTCCCGCCTCTGCAGTATGGGTATGAGGTGAGGTGAGTTTCTATGTGGTATTGTCCAAATGCCATTCTTAACCCTCTGGAAGCCGCGTAAATTGGAGTTGAAGTGGAACCCGCGTGGCGTCAAATTGGCCGCATCATAAAAGTTCCCTTTTCATCCCCTCCATCTGCATTATTAGGTAACTATACGGTTATATAAGGCTATAATAAGTATTAAAGAACACGCTCATATAATACAAACATTATATATTGAACACAACAAATATTGCATCGCATTGCGATCTGAACTAAGAAAAACATACACTCAGTCTTGGGAACATTTTGAATATACTCCAAAATATATCTTGCTCCTTATAAGAAAATAAAAAATGGCATGACATAAACCTTACGAAATCTTAATAAAAATTTAAAAATCACAAAATGAAAAAAAAAACAAGACTAAATAAGAATGGAGGAACTTAGAAAATAATACTGTGGTAACCAGAGAAGACTTATTCCGGCAATCGTAATCAACATCACTTCCTTCACTCTCGATGTATCCTTCCTCCTCAGCTTCATCCTCAGATAGTTCTCGTCAACATTGAAGAATATCGTCATCTGTACGAAATCTGCGGTCCCTAAAACAGAAGTGACAAACCGTTACAATTGGGAATAGACGCTGTTATTTTGGTGATAGCCTGCCCTCTCTTCCCCACACCACCATTTCAGGTATCCTACAATGAGAAATGCGAAATAATAGAGGAACACCAAGAAAAAAATAATTAGATGGTACTTACGTGACCGCCTGCACACGCAATTTCCGAAAGTTTAGTATCCGCGTAGCGGCGAGCTGGCCGCTGGTCTGCACAATGTAATCTTTCGCACTGAACTGACGCCACAAAGGCGAAGATCGAAGGCCAATTGTGGTACCCCCATGCGCCAAACATAGTAACGTGAGCATACCTGGCAGCTCTTCCCGCCACGATTCGATCGGAATCCTATTATTTTATTTTTTCAGGAAAAAAAACTGAATTTGCAGCCGTTTTGCCGCACACGCGGGTTCCAGAGGGTTAATGCCAACGTCGTGAGGGGAATGAATGAGAAATTAAATCAATGAAGATGAATAGAAGAGCGCAAGGACTTACAAGGAAGCGCCAGTGATCTATTAGAAGACACCGTCCAGGCGTTTGCTTGGAGTTGGAAATGGGTGGCCATGTGAACCATTTCACAGAGTTTAGAGATACCCTTGCCACCTGGTGCGTAGCTACTCCAGTTGGTCATTCATTCATTGTTATTATTATTATTATTATTATTATTATTATTATTATTATTATTATTATTATTATTATTATTATTATTATGCGAGCTGTTATTTCACACCCAAGACACTTGAGGATTTCCTGGGGACAGTAACTGGGGGCATTCTGGAGGCCGGTGGTTTTAATGGTCAAGCAGTTGAGTGGGGCTTGGCTCGTACAAACAAGAGAGGCCATAGAATTTTGGAGATGGCTGCTAGGTTAGACTTAGTGCTGCTTAATAGCGGTGATGTTCCAACATTTTGTCGGCCTGGGCAAAACGGAACTACAATATATCTAACGTTTGTCACCGCAGATCTTGCTGCTTACATTGCATACTGCCAATGTCGTGAGGATTATAACAACAGTGAGGTGAGGTTAATTAATACATTACCATGTTTCTCTCTGGGCATAGTTATTATGAAGCATACCTCCATCGAATGGGAATAGCTCCGAGTTCACGGTGTCGATATTGTGGTGATCAATGGGATGACGTTCAGTACACGTTCTTTGTATGTTTGCGGTGGAGAAATCTTCGAAGACTTCTAGAGACTGTAGTTGGAGTCATTACACCAGACAATATGCTGGGTAAAATGCTCAGCGCAGAGAGTTGGGCACAGATTGTTGTCTACATCTTTGAGCTGCCAAAAACAAAAAAAGAAGAGGAACCTAGAAGATTGGTTGCTGAAGACAGTGAGGATGATGATGATGAGCAATTTCATTATAATCGAAGTAAATTAAATTGACTGAGACCTCTGGTCGTAACAGTAACTCCACACTGAAGAACGGCTGAACAGGCAGTTCCGGGGTGGCTTTCCAGCCAAGTATAGGTTTTGTGGGGTTTCAGTAGGTATGAATCCTGCACACTTGTAAGTCCGGAATCTTGCTGTCTGTCTATTGAAGATTAACCCACGGTTTCCCTCAAAAAACTAAAAGAAAAAATATTTATTATTATTATTATTATTAATATTATTATTATTATTATTATCATTATACAAGTTGGGATGATTAATTCGAAGTGAAGGAACTGACAACAACATCAAATGATTCAAGTTTTTTATTGAGAAAAGTTTCATTTTCATTACTTGACCGCGCGTAATTCTCGAATTATTTATGATTTCGAATTAACCAAGTTCATCCATATTGTTATTCCTCGTTTCTACAAATCACTTCTGCAATGATGGTGGCCCCATGAAGAGTGGTTAAAACTGCGCAGCAGCAAACGTAGACGTCAAAGAGAGACCTCTTCAGTTTCATAAGAGTGAACTGATTACAATATTCATTACTGGCAACTATGTGCTGATCATTCTTCCTTTTTTTAATTTAGATTTCAATGGATGGTACAGACATTATTGTACAAATTCTTTGGTATGTAATTTTGTTGATTAAGTCCAGGATATAACACTCAATTAGGCCTACTGAGGAGATAAAATCACAATATTAATTTTCCTCCGATGTGCTAACGGTATAGACACTGAGCTTTATTAGCTTAATGCCTACGATTAACTGTGGATGGTGACATTTTCCGTCACTTTTAGGCATTTTATCCATCCATAATTTTACTCAAATACTTATTTTGAAATGTCTCTATTGAAAATCCACAGCCTGCTTCCAGTCGACCGACCGGGTCAAGGAATGGAATTAAGTCCCCATCTAGCGGCGACGATATGAACTGTGCCGGCTGCCAAAGCCTGTCGGACTGTCTTGGGGCAATGATTAAATTAATGACAGTTGAAATGAAATGACAGGGGAGAGTGCTGCTGGAATGAAATTTGTGACAGGGAAAACCGGAGTACCCGGAGAAAACCCTGTCTGTCTCCGCTTTGTCCAGCACAAATCGAACATGGAGTGACCGGGATTTTAACCACTGACCCAGCGGTGAGAGGCCGGCGTGCTACCGCCTAAGCCACGAAGGCTAAAATGTCTCTATTGTTCCCTCCATTTTAGGCTTAGGCAGACCCGCTTGTCAGGCAGCGCCGAGAGGTTGCCTGAGTAGCCCCTGTGAATCAGTCGGATGCTTGTGGCATCCAGCGATGGGTTACTAATTATTGCCCTGAATACTGTGCCAGTTACATGAATGTTAACATACTGTATGTCCAGCCCTTGCGGTGGCCCCACCAGTTCCTTTCATCATAATTTATTTAATACAAAAGCTCCTGCGGCACAAGGATCAGAGGGAAGATTAGTATTTGCGTATTTTCTAAACCAGGGGCGTGATGACACAACAGTGAAGCTTCTACCTCCCACCTTTGTAGTCCGGGTTCGTTCCCCGATTAATGCACATGGGATTTTAGGAGAATTGACGGGTCCCGTGGCTTACGACAACGAGACTTACGGTCACATAAGACAACAAATTTCCTTCCTTCTCTAAATCGAGATTCTTTTAGAGCTAAGCAAACTTTGCAAGGATATCATATGGCCATTCGTTGATTTCAGGATTAAAGGCCTAAAATCGATTTCTGAAAGGTTATGTTAATAGAGTGCAAATTTCTAAAATGGGTTTGGTACGAGGTTATGGTCCTTCTTCCAGTGCTAGTTTTTTCAAATTTTAATTGAAGTTGTAGTTTGTGTCAATTGAAGTGTCCATGTAATCAGAAAACACTTTCTAATGGAGACCAGAACATTCTATCAGAGTATACACGGTCGAACACTGACACTGTTACCGGAAGTATTATCTCCGCAATCGATGCAGAGAATTAATAGTGTAGAGGTCTCTTGGTCGGGGTTATCCATTCTACAAGAGTTCCCCAATATAATCGAGCTCCAACGTGAGACTACAAGGCAATAAAACGCTGTAACGAGCGGTTCTTTACCATAACTTCTGACATGCATTCTTGAGAGTAGAAATTGTTGTTCCTTCAGTGGGGACGGTTTCTACAGCTCATCCAGGGCGAGATGAGGGTCTCTCTATCAATGGAAAAGGTCACTGGCTGTAGGTGTTAGGCATTCCCCTGTGTTTCTTCTTAACTATGAGGGAGCACCTTTATCGTGCATATCCATGAAGGTAGAATGGTTGGAACTAAACTATAACTTAGCACTTGATCACTGAATTTGGCCCCATTAGGTTTTCGTATGAGAGGTCAACTTAAGGGTATCTTACATTACACTACGATACTAGACGATGACGAACTTTGACGAAGAATAAGAGCAATTCCTTCCAATGTGACACTTTAAATGGATCATATATTCCCAATAAATTTTCCTTTAAACTGTGTCGACCCCCCAATTCTGAAGATAGACACTTCAAACAGCAGCGGTAAAATCTATTCCGGAGCGTTGTTTTAGCTTAATCTTGGGGGCTATAAATGTCGTAGTTTTTGGCAAAGGGGCATTTTAGTACACCTGTAGAATTTGAAGACAATGGTACTGATATTAAACTCACACCTGGAGCAATATCCATTTGCTTGTTGTAACTTCGAGCTGACTTCAGGGAGACGAGCACTCATAGCCCCCATACATTCTTTATAGGCCGAACTAGAAATATTTTTTACTGAAGTCGACGAAAAGAGAAAATACAACTTTTAGTGGGAGTAGCAAAGAATATAGAAAGAATATAGACAGCTTCAAGCGGTGTGATGTGTCGAAACGAAGGGCAAGCCTATCAGTACGTGTGACGTCAGGCAAGAGCCGTGTAATACCATGTTGCCTAGATCAACGGCGCTGAGCGTACGGACCTGGAAGGGTCAATCTGCTGTAGAGCTCTCGATGTGAACAGGTTGTAGAAACTTGCTGCAAGGATATTATGCATGTTCGGTTCGATGTATGTGTGCGAACAATTATTTTCTATTATGAAACTGGCTACGTCCAAACCTCGAAGTACCTTGTCAGATCACAACCTAACATGCATTCTTCTATTACAACTTTCCCAGACACTACGTCCTAACATTGATACACTAGTTCGAGAAAAACGAAACAGAAAGTGTCGGAATATGTCCCCGTGATTGCATTGTTCAGTATGGCTCTTTCCTAATGTCCAGGAAGATGGCACCATGTTCAGTTCAATTTACGTTATATCATGACTGTCCTTCACATTAACTACTTTTGTTTCATATTTTTTATAGGAGAGAGCCGAAATGTCATTGGATATAATATGTGATCAATTGTGTAATTACATCAAGGAGCATTAACATTACGACATCCAAGGCGTTCAGTTCGTCGTGTTATTAACACCAGATATGTTTCCTGCCTTTCCTACATTGCTGCATCCCACATGCCTCAAACTAAATCCTCGTCCTCTGCGACAGCTATACAAAGCGCGCTGACGTCATACGCTACACTCTTCTTCTCTGCGAGCATGTACAGCGGTGAGAGCTGACGTCACAACAGCACCCCCTGTCCTACCCTGATATAGAACATCAGGTCCGCAATTGCTCTATAAGGCCCTGAACGTAATTACGCATCTTGAAATGCAAATAGGCCAGTATTGAATTTCCTTCAGTGAGAGAGTAAAAGGAAGGCACGTGAGATGGTAAAAGATTCCATTAAAAATTTGAAGTAGACGGAGGGGTGCGGAAGGTGGCAGGGAAGCAATCTGGAATGTACTCCTGATAAACAGCAAAGAATATACCCCAGCAGAGTCTCCTAATGAACTTCCTCTCCTATCTTGCTACTTGCAGGCTCTTGACTATTATTATTATTATTATTATTATTATTAAGTGAGACACCGGAGGAAGTAGACGTGTGCCTGAGTGCTCCGCAGAAAGTTAAGTATAGCAAGGAAATGGTTTGCGACCGCTGTCAAGAAGGACTCCCAAGTGATGGTGACTATGTATACTGCACGGGATGCAAAGGGAAATATCATTATGAATGTACAACCGTAACTGTACGTACGTGGAAAGGTATGGCCAAACAATCTAAGGAGTCATGGCGGTGTCCACAGTGCCGTAGCTTCAAGAAGTCAACGTCAGCACCTGTTGTCGCAAGCGGTGGAATAATGACCCTACCAGCTGCTGCCAACACTGATGACACAGCGACTCCACCTTCAACACCGGACACGGAGACAATACACGCTTCGGATATCAAAGGTATGTTTTTAGAATTAAAGAAGCAGATTAGTGAACTGAAAAACCAAGTGAGTGAAAGTGTAAAAAGTGCCGACTTTATTGCGCAGAAATATGATGAGTTGATTAAGGAAACTAAGTCAAATGCAACTCTTCTGAAATCACTTACAGCAGAAATAAAAACCCTAAAAGACGAAAAGAATCTACAAGACAAAATAATATCAGATCTAAACGAGAAAGTGCACACAATGGAACAGAACGGTAGGCAACAATACATTGAAATATGTGAAGTGCCACGCGCGAAAGAAGAATGCCTGGATGAAATCGTCCACAAAATTGCTGAGACTCTAGAAGTAGATCTAAACATGTTTGATGTAGAGGAAGTTTACAGGCCCCCACTGCAAAGAAAGAACAAAATCCCCCCAATAGTAGTAAAATTCAACTCCATATCCAAAAAGAATGAATTTTTACAGAAAAGAAAAGGACAAAATTTCCTCACTCATGGGAACACTAAATCTAGGTTTTTCATTAACGAAAGTCTAACGTCATTTTACAGGGAGCTACTATGGAAAACTAAAAATCAGGCCAGAGAAAATAACTGGAAATTCATTTGGGTTAAAAACGGCAAAATACTAGCGCGAAAAAACGACGAATCTGGTATATTGAGAATCTCCCGTGAGGAAGACATTAACAAAATTAGGTAACCCCCCTGCCAAAAAGAAAGAATTATTATTGAATTATTATATTAATTGATATTATGAACAGTTGGGACAGCAATATAAATGTTTCTGGAATACAAAATGAACTCACATTTCACAATATACCCGATTTCATCGAAAATGGTCATGAGACTAGAAATAATGCTGAAATCAATATCCTCTCTCTAAATATTCAATCTATATCAAAAAACTGGGATTATATAACCATAACCTTAGGCAAGAAAATTAATGATCTGGATATTATTTGCTTAACAGAAATTAACATACTTGAATCTAATAATCACCTATTTACTTTGGATAATTTTAATGTTGTATTTTGTAATAGAACAAATCGTAAAGGAGGAGGCATAGCCATATATGTAAAGAACAACATGGCTATTAGAACACACAATTCATACATTTCCAATACTCATGAATCAATGGTAATAGAAATACTTCACATGAACAAAAAGATTGGATTAACATGCATTTACAGACCACCTAGCACTAACATAAATGACTTTCTTGATGAACTGTAGACACATATAACACAACACACTAGTAAGTACAGCGAATACGCCATTTTAGGAGATATCAACATTGATACTTTATCTAATGACATCAGTCTATCAGCTATCAAATATACAAATATTATGGCAACTCATGGTTTCCTACCACTTATCACTCAATGTACTCGTTATGATCCAAATTTAGACTCGAGATCATGTATTGATCACATATACTATCGTAGCAGACTAGATCAATATACTTCTGCAGTCATACAATCAGATATCTCTGACCACTACATAACATATGCAGGTATTTGGCCAAAAAATGATAAGACACAATTACAAGATAATGAATCGTACATTACGCTAATGAACGATACTATAATACACACAAGCCTTAACAACATAGACTGGACAGATTGCCTTGAATTAAAAAATCCTAATGACATATGTAATAATATAACAACCAAATTTAAGGAAATCTACCAAAAAGCATCTTACATAACAACTCGTAAACACAGAAAAAGCAAACAATGGTTCACTTATGACCTAAAAATACAATGTAAGGAAAGAGACAGACTTTACAAAACAATGCTCAGAAACAAGGATAATATTACAATAAAAAATGAATACAAAGCTTTCAGAAACAAATTAAATAAGCTAATAAACAAAACAAAACATCAATATTATAAAAATAAGATAAATAGTTCCAAAAACGATAATAAAGGAATGTGGAAAGTCATTAATGATATAACAGGTCGGAAAACACAAACTGTCAATGAAGTCATAAACAAACATTTAATATTACATTATACTAACGAAGTGATAGTCAATAAATTCATCAATACCTTTAGTGAAAAAATAAACAGCCTAGCTCATAACTGTAGTATCAACATATGGCAATCAAATAGAAACACATTAATGAATTCCTTTACATTACTTGAAACTGATGAATATGAAATAGAAAACATAATTAAGGAATTAAAAACAGACAAATCGCCTGGGGTAGACAATATACGCTTGAAAGACATAAAGGCAACATCCAAAAAAACTATACCAATCATAACACATCTCATAAACAAGATATTCGAATCAGGCATAATACCAAAATATCTGAAATACACAATTATTAAACCAATATATAAGAATGGCGATCACTTAGACTTTGGCAACTACAGACCAATATGCATTTTATCAATCCTCCACAAAATTATGGAAAAATGCTTGGATATGAGATTGAAGAATTTCCTAAATAAATATGATATTTTAAAGGGACACCTATACGGTTTTAGGAAGGGGAAAAGCACTGAACTACTCCTGGCTGAATTTGCCAATGTAATAAATAACGCCTTAAATAAGAACAATCACATAATGGTACTTTTTCTTGACTTTTCTAAAGCATTTGACACAATAAATCACAATAAACTACTTGCAAAATTACACGATATTGGAATAAGAGGCACGACTTACAAACTATTTGAAAGCTATCTGAAAAACAGGGAAATGGCAGTTATGGTCAATAACACTATCAGTGACGCAGTAGAAGGAACACAAGGTATCCCTCAAGGCAGCATTATCTCACCTACACTATATAACCTGTTCGTAAACGACATGAATGAAGCCATTAAACACAGTAAAATATTTATTTATGCTGATGACACCACTATATATACCATACATAAAGACTCTAAAACAGCTTTTGATAGACTTCAAGAAGACTTCAATAACATCACAAGATGGTGTCATGACAATAATTTGTATATAAATACAACCAAATCTAAAATAATGCACATCAGAGTTGATCACTTCACACAAGAAAAATACAAACTAACGCACCACAGCTTATCATGCATACACCAAAACATCCTGGCAGGTTGCAAATGTAACACCTTCATAAATAGTACTTCGATACAAAAATACCTAGGAATTACCCTTGATGAACACTTTAAAATGAACACACACACAGTAAACATAATAAAAAAACTAAGAGCAAACCTCTACACCTTCTACAATCTCCGATTTTATGTAGATAGGAAAACTTACAAAACAATTTACAGTGCTCTGATTGAAAGCAAATTAAGATATGCTATAGCAGCTTGGGGAAATCAAAACACAACTTTAATTAATAATCTTCAAGATAGCCAAAACAGGTTCTTTAAATATTTCACTGATATCCCTTATTTTAATATTAAAGAGTTGTTTCAAATTACTATACTGAATCTCTACTACCATGATCCAAGATTCAGGCATAAGGTCTCTCACAACATACAAACAAGAGCCATAACAAGTACTAAACATGTTAAACCTTTATGTATAAATAGCTATGGTTTCAAGAGACTAAATTATATTATACCATCACTACTTAATGAACTACCACCTGGACTGACAAACATTAACAGCAAACAACTAGCTATAAGTCGCATTAAAAAATATTACTTAACCAAACATTAACTCATAAGATAAATTTATTAATATAACTACCATAGTGTAATTTTTTGTATCTTTAATTATTTACATTAATATTTTATCATTAACATTACAAAAAAAATGCATGCACTCATGTACTGAAATATAATCTATATATATGTTGTAAATAATAATTAATATGTCTCACAGATAATCTGTACTGTCATCAGATTCGTGAGACATATCACAATAATGTAACATAAATAGTATTTAATAAATAAATTAAATTAAATTAAATTAAATTAATTATTATTATTATTATTATTATTATTATTATTATTATTATTATTATTATTATTATTATTATTATTATTATTGGAATGTCTTCTTATACAGGGGAGTGCTGATGTTTACCTCTAATCAAGGTGATCGGGATTGATTGTTGGTAAATGCATGTAAGATTCTTGAAATGAAATGTTAAATCCAGTGGTTCGGATCCAAGTCTAAATGAGGTCCTGTTGCTTATGAACAGACAGCAAAGAGCTACGTAAAACTACAACCTTATTTTCTTTATACTAATGCAATGTTATCAATACAACTATACTCAGCTAGGTTCACATGTCCTTAGGCTGAAACAGTGATACCTGATTCACCGAAGGCCGGCCTTGAATGATTTCCTTCCGTTGGAGAGTACCGTTTTTATCAATCGTTTCAAGGTTGAGGTAAACCCCAACAAATTATTTAGGTTTAAAATTATATATGAGCAATTCAATAACTTTCAAAATCATGAGAGTGTTTCAGATAAGGGGTTTCTTCCTACAGTCTGTAAAGTACCAATTAAATAGAGCTGATAGTGTGCTATCACACGCGACATAAGTCTAAATGTTGGTGGCGTTACTGACCACCATGTCTTCTTAATGGATCATTTAGTACTATTTCTACACCACGGAACTTAAACACTCGTACAACGCAATTTGAATGACATTCATATTTCAAATTGTGCAGAAGTCACTAGAAGGGTTAGGAATTTTGTGTGTTAAAAATCGGGAATATATTAATTTTCTATGTGCTAAAATTACATGAAAATGTAACATAAAAGAAACATATTTAATTATGGTGTAATTGTTTTATGTGTATACAAATGATATGCAGAACTCACCAGTGCAATTTATGCTATGCCTTGATGGCTGATTACTGAAAAATTACAATACGCAAGTTGTCCATAACATATGATCGACAATTATTGTTGCTAAATTCTGACTTATACTGGAAACATGAGCGCTCCACGCCACTAGAAGTCAGTCTCGCAAATGTCATTCACACTCACAAGAGAATCATATTCAAGATGGGTGTTAAACACACTGGAAATTTTATACATAGTTCGAAACCCACTATTACCCTACTTTCGATTTTTGCAAAAAAAAATACAGTAGACTTCTGAGATCTACACAGGGCCAAAAAATTGTGTGTCTGTCTGTGTGTGAGTGTGTGTGTACACTGCATGTCTCCCCCCTATCAAACACGGTGAAACCGAATTGAACGAAATTTGGTACAGAGGTAGCACTAGCAAAGGGCACCTCAGTGTCATGTTTTATATCGCCGCCATCTTGACAGAAACATAATGGCGGCCACTCAAAGGTTCAAAGTTCAAATTAAATTACGACTAACCTGATCTCTACCAAATTTTTCAACAACATACCTTCATGTGAGAAGCGTCTTTTGACCACTCTACAGGGTCATCAGCCCAATAGTTTGAAGATGGTGGCCATGTATGTGTGCAAATCGATCCCCTCTATCAATTCAAATACAACGAAACCAAATCGAACCAACTTTGATACAGAGGTAGTACTAGGAAGGGACAACTCACTGGCATGTTGTATATTGCTGCCATCATAACAAAAGAGAAATGGCGCCCACCCAAAATATTCTGAGCTTAAATCATATTACGACTAACCTAATCTTCCGATCTGTACTAAATTTAGCAACAATATACCTTAATATGACAAGCGTCTTTTGTCCGAACTACAAATTCATCAGCAAAATAGTTTCAAGATGGCGGATGTATGAATCATGCAAGTATTCTAGCCAAACCGTAACTTACGATTCAACAAGGCCTGCCCTTACCAAATACGCTCATCGTACATAGGGGGGTTTAAACTGTCCTCAAGGAGGTGACCGGTAGGATATTATCATTTTAAAATACAATATTATTCCGCAGTAGTGTCGTATAGTGCTTTTCCGTGCCGTCCCGTTGTCAAATGGCAGCCATTTGTTGCTCATAAATCCATATATTTCCGTAACTTCATAAATTTATATCCTTTAAGGAATGTACTGAACAAAATAATACATATTTAGTATCAAATGGCTTATAAAAACGGCAAAAATAGCCAATGAAATCGTTCATTGCAAGACAAAATATTCTAGGCAGTTATACTAAACCTGTTATTAACGCAATGTTAGCATGGAGCGATTTTAGCGCAATGGTAGCGTCTCTGACTCGTAGCTGGGAGGTTCTTGGTTCAAATCCCAACCGATACAAATTTCTTTACTTCGTTTTTTTTTTTTTTTTTTTTTTTTTAATTCATTGATTTATAACTACTCACACGTTATAATGCTAAGCATATATACTGCGTATTGGCGATCAAAAATATTATATACTTATATCACTACATATTTCAACACTCGACTACAGCGATTAAAATTCTTCGTCCTTGATCCGCGGTACAGTCTATTGTTGTTGTTGATTCATTAGGGGTTTTGCGGCATCATGGTATTGTAGCCCCGTGTACTTGGGTGTGTGTATACGTTGTCTGATAACCTGTGTCTCTGTGATGTCTGTAGGCTTACTAGTGTGTGTACTTTTATACAAGGAAATATTTGGGTAGGAAGCTGTTGTTGTTGTTTCATTTGAGGTGCGTGGACATCATGGTCATTTAGCCCCGTGTACTTGGGTGAGTGTTGAATTTTGTCTGATAACCTGTGTTATTGTGGTGGCTGATTTAGTGTGTGTGTGTGTGTGTGTGTATGTATATATACTGTTATTCAGGTGAGGATTCAATCAATCAACGTATAATATCCGTATAGCACGTTGTATTTCAACAAGCTACTACAACCAACATTCAATTATACTCCTTGAAAAGAACAAAGAGTTATAACTATACCTATGCATTTAGGAGAAAGTTTATATTCTTTACGAAACATCTTGTTTTTATTTTTATTTCAAATGCATTTCTGTTTTTCTTTTTTTACAAAACGTGTGCTTTAGATCCACTAAGACTGTGATAGAAATATTCCGTTGACAAGGCAGTCTGTGTTAGAAATATTCCGTTGACAAGGCAGTCTGTGTTAGAAATATTCCGTTGACAAGGCAGTCTGTGTTAGAAATATTCCGTTGACAAGGCAGTCTGTGTTAGAAATATTCCGTTGACAAGGCAGTCTGTGTTAGAAATATTCCGTTGACAAGGCAGTCTGGTTCTTCCCCACTTGAATAAACCGAAAAATGCACTGAAATGAAAAATCTAGAATATTGCTCAAAAAGTATAAAAATATGCATTCAAACTGAGAAATAGGAATTTATGTATTTTTAGAGAAATATTTAAAATACGTATGTACACAAAACATTTATTTACGTAAAAATCCGAGCTCAAGATTTTGAACAATGAATTTACAGGATTCATTATGCCCGCTCTGCGTATCAGCTGCCTATAAATGAATGATCTGCTCGGAAGTTTTATGCAGAAGACAGCAAATGGCAGTGTTCCATACGCCTCTAACATATTACCGATCAGAGGAGACTAGTTGTTAATTCGTCTTTAGGGCTTGGGACACCTTGGACATCAGCCACGTGTACTTGGGTTTGTGTTCAGCCTGTCTGATAACCGGTGCTTCTGCGGTGACTATAGCAGTATGTGTAACTGTGATTACTATGGACGGGAATGAGGTAGGTGCCCCAGGACTTGAAATAAGTTACTATATCGACATTTTCCTGTAGAGAGTGTGGAAAACCCCGACGGAAACCACGCCTGGGATAGCCGCCATCAGCGCAGGGATTCGAACTTGCTGCAGCTCCCAATCACGGTCATGATGAGCGATTTGACGCGCATGGCTTTGCCGTGAGGTCGAGCTGAATAGAAATTCAGTACATAACGTGTACGATTGTTCGGCCACTCTTTCCCAAACAAACGCTGCACGTCATCGAAAATTCAATTTGACAAGATGCAGCAATGTTTGACTGATTGAATCACAGGGTCTTTGAATGTTCTCCTTAGAGGAAGGTTCAGAGGCGTCTAGACGTTGTTTTACATATCTCCATAGAAATAAATCCTGAGTGTTCATTTAAAAGATCTTGGGGTCATTCGTGAGGACTTCGGCCTTCAACTATCTTTTGGGAACAGAGTGTTGAGCTTCTTAAACAATCGGTGAGTGGCATTTGTTGGAGGGCTATCACGTTGGTACACATACACAGTCGATCAGCATAAGAAATATAATCCAGAAAGACCGAAAGCTCATTGTTAAGCTCAAGTCAGTGTGTTAACGAAGAAGGACCCTGAGATTTGGTCACCGAGACTTCCTCATCAAATATTGATTGACCAAATCCATTATTACAAATAACGAACCCAGAACGATTCTCCACTGTCCAGTAGGGCTTATTATTATTGTTATTATTACTACAGTATTATTATTATTATTATTATTATTATTATTATTATTATTATTACAGTATTATTAGCCTACTTTCGATTTTTGCAAGAAATGAAAGGAGACTTATGAGAACTAGCAAAGGGCACCTCAGTGTCATGTTTTATATTGCCGCCATCTTGACGGAAACTTAATGGCGGCCACCCAAATGATCAAAGCTTAAATCTAATTACGACCATTCTAATCATCCGATTTCTACCAAATTTTGCAGCAACATATATTTATATGGAGAGCAGGTTTTGACTAAACTACAAGGTCATCAGCCCAATAGTTTTCAGATGGCGGCCATGTATGTGTGCAAATCGATTCCTCATTTCAATTCAAACACGGTTAAACCGAATTGAACGAAATTTGGTACGGAGGTAGCACTATTAAAGGACACCTGAGTGTCATGTTTTACAGTATATCGCTGCCATCTTGACGAAAACGTAATGGCGGCCACCCAAATGTTAAAAGCTTAAATCAAATTACGACCAACATAATCATCTGATCTCTACCAAATTTTGCATCATTATACCTTTATGTATGAAGATTCCTGTGACCAATCTACAAGGTCATCAGCCCAATACTTTGCGGATGGCTGCCATGTATGTGTGAAAATCGATTCCCCCTATCTTTTCAAACACGGTGAAACCGAATTGAACGAAATTTGGTACAGGGGTAGAACTAGCAAAGGGCACCTCAGTGTCTTGTTTTATATTGCCGCCATCATGACGGAAACGTAATTGCGGCCACCCAAATGTTCAAAGCTTAAATCTAATTACGACTATCCTAATCATCTGATCTCTACCAAATTTTGCAACAACATATATTTATATGGAGAGCGACTTTTGACTAAACTACAAGGTCATCAGCCCAATAGTGTGCAGATGGCGGCCATGTATGTGTGCAAATCGGTTCCTCCTTTCAATTCAAACACGGTGAAACCGAATTGAACGAAATTTGGTACAGAGGTAGCACTATTAAAGGAAACCTCAGTGTCATGTTGTATATCGCCGCCATCTTGACGAAAACGTAATGGCGGCCACCCAAATGATAAAAGCTTGAATCAAATTACGACCAACCTAATCATTTTACCTCTGCCAAATTTTGCATCATTATACCTTTATATATGAAGATTCCTTTGACCAAACTACAAGGTCATCAGCCCAATACTTTGCGGATGGCGGCCATGTATGTGTGCAAATCGATTCCCCCTATCTTTTCAAACACGGTGAAACCGAATTGTACGAAATGTGGAACAGGGGTAGCACTAGCAAAGGGCACCTCTGTGTGATGTTCTATATCGCCGCCATCTTGACGGAAACGTAATGGCGGCCACCCAAGTGATCAAAGCGTAAATCAAATTACGACTAACCTAATCATCCGATCTCTACCAAAGTTTGCAACAACATATATTCATATGGCGAACGTATTTTGACTAAACTACAAGGTCATCATGCCAATAGTTTGCAGATGGCGGCCATGTTTGTGTGCAAATCGATTCCCCCTATCAATTCAAATACGGTGAAGCCGAATTTAACAAAATTTGGTACAGAGGTAGCACTAGCAAAGGGCACCCCAGTGTCATGTTTTATATCGCCGCCATCTTGAAGAAAACGTAATAGCGGCCACCCAAATGTTAAAAGCTTGAATCAAATTACGACCAACCTAATCATGTGACCACTACCAGATTTTGCAATATTATACCTTTATGTATAAAGAATCTTTTGACCAAACTAGAAGGTTATCAGCCCAATAATTAGTGGATAGCAGCTATGTATGTGTGCAATCGATTCCCCCTATCTTTTCAAACACGGTGGAACTGAATTGAACGAAATTTGGTACACCGGTGGCACTAGCAAAGAGCACCTCAGTGTCATGTTTTATATCGTGACGGAAACGGAATGGCGGACACCCAAATGTTAAAAGCTTAAATCAAATTACGATCAACCTAATCATTTAATATCTACCAAATTTTGAAATTACATACCTTTTTGTGGGAAGCATCTTTTGACTGTACTACAAGGTCATTAGCCCAATAGTTTGCAGATATAGGCCATGTATGTGTGCAAATCGATTCCCGATATTAATTCAAACACGGTAAAACCGAATTGAATGATCTTTTTTTTACAGAGGAAAGAGCCCCTCATATTCTTGTTTAATATCCGTATAGCACGTTGCATTTCAACAAGCTACTATAACCAACATTCAATTATTCTCATTGAAAAGGACAAAGAGTTATAACAATACCCATGCATTTAGGAGAAAGTAGGCTATATGTTCTTTATTGAACATCTGGTTTTTATTGTCAATATGATCATCATCTAGGTTCGTACCTATTCCCTTTATTAGTTTAAATTATTCTTGTTCTTGCTTTTTTATTAATCGAATGGTATGATTAGACATTTGTAACACTTCCACAATCGTATTAAAATAAATAAGGAGTAATATAATAATTTAGGAAAAAACGGAAAGTTACAAATATTCATATGGCACACATTTTTTTTTTACATTTGAATTTTATTTTTCACTCTTGTTTATTATATTCTCTTCTTTTATTTTCTTAGCCTACTTTTCACATTTTGCAAAAATGAGGAAAAAGTAGACATATGAGATCGATCCGGGAAAATGTGTGTCTGTCTGTCTGTCTGTCTGTCTGGATGTGTGTGTGTCCCCCCCCTATCAACTCCTAAACGGCTGCAGCAATCAAAACCAAATTTAGTATGAGTAAAGATGTGCACCGGAATATCTCACGTCCATATTTGAAAATGATGTCAGTGCTACCAACTGCTGAAAAAACGCACTAGAAATTTGAGCTCCATGTTGGATATCTTGCAAGGTATGCATGGGAGCTATTCCAAAATTGGCACACATGTAGATAAGACTATTTCAGTTTAATTTCCAGGGGTCCAACCATGACAGTGTTGCCAAAATAATTTTAAGCCTTCTGATAGGTCCAATGTTTAAATGCATATAACTTCTACACTATCAATTGGATTTCAACCAAATTTTGTATGTAACATCTGTACATAAACAAATATGACTGCGCGTATTCTTAAGAGCCACCAGGGCTGCCAACTGTTAATAATTGCTCTCTCTATTTATTTATTTTATCCAAATACCAATATATCAGAAAGTATGCAAGCCAACAGCTTTAAACTATGCACACGTATATTCTGACATTTTAGATTAATTTGGAGTAACTTATATACGTCAGTTCTACCAACATGATTATAAGCCTGCAGATAGTACCAATTTTTAAATACATGTAACTTCTATACTATCAGTTGGATTTCAACCAAATTTCGTATGTGCTATGTGTACCATAACAGATATGACTATAAGTATTGTTAAGAGCAATCAGGGCTGCCAACTGTTAATAAATGCTGTCTATATTTTTTACCCTAATATCAATATATCAGAAAGTATGCAAGCCGACAGCTCTATGCTTTGCACACGTATAGCACCTGACATTCTAGATTAATTTGGAGTAATTAATACAAGGCAGTGCTGCCAACATGATTCTATGCCTGCTGATATGTCCAATTTTAAAATACATGTAACTTCTATACTAACAAATGGATTTCATCCAAAATTGGCACAACAAGATATCATAATATTTCAGATTATTTCTGACCAGCACACGCATGGTATTGTTGGCAATATGCTTTTACGCGTGCTGATAGATCCAGTGTCTAACTGCATGTAACGTCCATTGGACTTCAACCAAATTTTGTATTCTGTACCTGAAGAAATGGAACTAAGAATATATTCAGTCACCAGGGCTGCCAACTGTAGTGCTCTATTAGGCTACATTATACCAGGTATATTTTGAACTAATTAGATATTTCGATATTACCAACTTAATTTCGTCATTATTCTAGATAGGCTCATATTCTGTAGAATAATCATTGGCATGAAAAGTAGGCTGTATAGTTCTTCACGGAACTTCTTGTTAAATTCAATATGTAACACTCATATCAGACGTTAAAGTAGTCTAATGAAATACAAAATATCCCACAAATAACATCAGCAAGGATTATCCGCGACTCGTGGTATCTATGGCCATTGTATTCAATGCGCTTAAAGAATACTGAATTAAATTAAATTATGTATTTATTATTATTATTGCCGGCCCCGTGGTGTTGGGGTAGCGCGCCTGCCTCTCACCCGGAGGCCCCGGGTTCGATTACCGGCTCCGTCAGGGATTTTAGAAACTGGCGTGAGGGCTGGAACGGGGTGCACTCAGCCTCGTGAGGACAATTGAGTATCTGCCTGACAGTGAGGCAGCGCCCCGATCACGAAAACCAAGATTAACGGCCGAGGGGACCCGATGCGCTGGTCACGTGTCACCCCAATATCTGCAGGCCAAATGGCTGGGCAGCGGTCGCTTGGTAGGCCTAGGCCCTTCATGGGCTGTAGTGCCAGGGGTTATTATTATTATTATTATTATTATTATTATTATTATTATTATCACAGGATAAAATACGTGGTAGAAATTTCTTCAACCCACCTACTAAAAGCAATCCTAATTTGGAAATAGTTCCTTGTTACTTTTGAGTGAAACATAAGTTGCATAATAAAGTTGATATTCTCGAAGAACGTACTCACACCTGAGTTGCCAGATATTTCACGTAAGCTTGCGTGGGAGTAGATTAAGACTGCACCTAAAATAACTACCTGTATTTCTTCATTTCGGGCAGTTCAGCGTCTCATATAATGACGTTCTACTGTATTAATCATGTTGTAGAATGACTGGTGCTTGTTGCCTTCTATCCGGATACCTTACCACCTAGAGCATAACATCATCTTCTTAATCGACCACCACTTTAGTCTAGTGGTCTAAGACAAACTTCATGGCTGGACTGACTCGCTGGTATTCGGATATCCGAAGTTCAAAGACCGGCGCATAGAGAAGCCATCCTGAGTGTGGTTTTCCCCGTAGTCCCCATACTCACTCCAGGATAATTCTGAGGGGGGGGGGGGGTTACGATACTTTTAAGTCCATGAGCACCTTACCCTATGCTAGACATTAGAAATTACTATTACATACACGACTACAGTCATCAAAATAACACAGTGTATCAGACAATCTCCATGCACACACACAAGATATCCCAATCTCCTAAATGATGTAACGATAAAAATAAACCTTTTCTAGGTCGTTTTCTACGTACTCCAGACATTAAGGACATGTCCGCATATTCTTGAGTTGAGTAACACATAATAGAAACTTTTTTTTTCGTGTGACCTCCTGAGAGACCGAGTGCAGGTCTTTTTAGTCGACGCCTGTGGGCGACCTGCGCGTCGGGATGAGAGATGGAATGATGAAGATGAATGAAACTTGGCAACGATGTGGAAGGAAGCGGCCGTGGCCTGTCAGAAGGTACCGTCCCAGCATTTGCCTGGTGTTGAAAATGGGAAACCGCAGAAAACCATTTCAAGGACGGCCGACGGTGGGGCTCGAACCCACGCGTCTACCGAGTCAGCAGAGAGCTTGGCCCCATGACCTAATGCTGCGCTTTAGCAAGCGTAGCCACTGCTGTCGGTATAGAATCATTAATGTGATATTTTACTGTGTGTGCTATCAGAAGGATGGACATCACTGATTGGACAACGAACATGTTTCCATTTATGTTCATTTGCAACGTTATTTACCGTAGTCTATCTAACTAGCAGGTGGACGTTATGAGCACAGGCGTCATCAAAGTCATTCACATTTCTTTATCCCTCCCGCGGCATAAATCCCGCACCACAACCGCGGAGGGGGCTGAAGCAAGGTGGGAGATTGGAGGTTCAAATCCCAACGCTGCCACTGACAAGTGAGTGATATTTCCCCGGATTTTCTCACACTCGCTCCGGGAAAATGCCAGGATGGTACGTTATTGGAAGTCTCAGGGTATCTACCTCATCCCTGTCCCTAATACAGTTATACACACAACTACAGTCATCACTTCACATACATTGGCCTACAGGTTATCAGACAAGTTCAACACACACCCAACTATACGTGGCTGATAGACCAAGAAGTCCCAGGCCCCTAAAATGAAGTAACAACAATAACATGTCTTCATCTCCATGTTAGGTAGATGAATCAAGTCCGGAGATAGGTGGTTCGAATCCCGGTGTTTTCCACTCTCCCTCTGATATATGCTGGTCTTTCAAGTCCCGAGGTATCTACACCAACACCCAACCCTAATAATTGCAACAACACACAATACTACATACAGTCTTCAGAGAAACACTGGTTATGAAACGAATCCAACTCTCAAACACTAGCACACAGGGCTGATTACCAAGTTGTCCCTACCCCGTAAAATGAGTTAAGAATAACAACATGAACATAATTCGGGTTATGTGAATAATTGCGTGTGTTCTCCTGTTGCAGGCGCAAGTCGATCTCGGGCAACTGGAAGACCAACACTGGCTCGGCCATGCTCGAGCAGATCCAGATGACAGAGAGGTATAAGATGTGGGTGGACGAGGTATCCGAGCTGTTTGGTGGGCTCGACATCTGCGCACTCGAGATCATTGTGGCCAAGGACGGGCGCGAGTTCATCATCGAGGTGAACGACAGCGCACTTACACTCATGGGGGATTCCCAGGAGGAGGATCGCCGCCATGTTGCTGAGTTGGTCGCCCATCGTATGCAGGTCAGTCTCAAGCTTTGCTCTGAAACCCCCTTAGTGCCACGCGCCGATCAGATCGGCTCTCGCTGCTCGTGCCAAAAGTGCCAAAGCCGATTGAATCGGCGCGCTGTTTATCTTATATTTGCAGATTTCTCCAGGCATATGTCCGTGATTATTTCATACTGTTGGAAAGGTGAGGTTCCAGGCTTGCCTATGTGGTGTTTACTTTTTTCCTTCAAAGTCCGTTACGCGATAGGTTTGAGTTTGTATTCACGCCCTCCCTTACCGCTCCCCCAATCACGCACGTTCCCGCCAAAATTGCGGTGCAGTCGTTTTCTTCTTGTTGACGTTTTCTGCCTACAGATGTATCTAAGAGCATTATACAGCTGGAAACGTAGTATTTCTTCGAATATGACACTTAGGTGACCTTAATTTAGACTCAAAATTGATTTTTACAAAGAAAAAATTGAAAAATTGAATATTTTTCAGAATAACCTCCATTATAAAGGTTTAGATGCAGTATTTACTTTTTTGAACATAATGTATGAAATAATGGGGTATTGGTTATAATGCAAAGCAAAAGTAATGATTCTATCGTTGGAAATGTGGTATTAATGATTTCTTTTCGAATAGTCTGCATGATCATTGAAAATAGCTTGGCATTCTTGGCAAGTATTCCAGGAAATGGCTTGGCACTAAGAGGGTTAATTTCCAACAGGCATATGTACGTGCAGAGCTTCCGTGGCTTAGGCGGCAGCACGCCGGCCTCTCACCACTGGGTCCGTGGTTCAAATCCCGGTCACTCCATGTGAGATTTGTGCTGGACAAAACGGAGGCAGACAGGTTTTTCTCCGGGTACTCCGGTTTTCCCTGTCAAAATTTCATTCCAGCAACACTCTCCACTATCATTTCATTTCATCTGTCATTCATTTAATCATTGCCCCAGAGGAGTGCGACAGGCCTCGGCAGCCGGCAAAGTTCATCTCCTCGCCGCTAGATGGGGGCTTCATTCATTCCATTCATGACCCGGTCGGAGACTGGAAGCAGGCTGTGGATTTTCATTTCATGTACGTGCAGTTGAATTGAGAAGTTACCAGTTCTCGGCTTCTAAGGAGATATTCCATTCCAGTTGAAAGTTCAAACTGGGAACTGATACGTAAACCTTGAAATCTACGGTACTTATTGTCCATTCTTTCTTTCTTTCTTTCTTTCTTTCTTTCTTCTGACTCAAAACTTAACACAGACTGGATATTAAGGCTATAAGCAAGCGTGAATGTAGCATATGCAATTAAGGAGTCGAAGTTCATATTTTTGGCATATATCATAAAGTCTGTCCTAGGTTCTACTGTAGTTTAAAAGTAATAGGTGTATTTTATCTAGAAGACAAGCAATCTTAATTAACGAAAACAACCATTAAGTACTTAGATACAGGTTTATGCAGCCTCAACGATTTTAATCCTAGAAGTAGTGTAACTCGAATGATGGAAAAACTAGGGTAGGAATCTCTGGAGGATACAAGGACGAAATCCAGACTATACGCTATGTTTAATGAAAATGAAAATCCACAGCCTGCTTCCAGTCTCCGACCGGGTCAGGAATGGAATGAATGAAGCCCTCCATCTAACGGCAAGGATATGAACTGTGCCGGCTGCCGAGGCCCACTTGCACTAATTGACCAGCATGGGGGGACTAAGGAAACGTCTGGGATATCCCACTTACCTGAACAGGGCAGATTCCATCATTAATCGTGGTATTGAAAAGTGGAACTCATTGCCTGCCACAGTCTTACAGCCTTTCCCCAAACATATTGAAGTTGGTTGGTTACTTCCTCAGTTAATGGACTGCAACAACGCGGTCATGTAGCCCCGTGTACTTTGGGTGTGTGTAGAATCTGTCTGATAACCGGTGTTAATTGTGATGGCTGTATTATTTGTGATTCAGGTAAGGACTGCAGACGATCAATTTCAAGTAGTTCCTACTTTTGCTGTCAAATACTACCGTCAACGGCACCTAGCTGTCAACGTGGCTACTAGATGCCACTGCAACCATCCCCTGGTGGTGAAGGTTGGAACGTAAAGAGCGTTAATCAAATCTAACCTAAAAATTTAGCTTCACACAATTGTAGTTAGTGGAACATATTGATATGTTTAACAGAAGACTGAGATTTTGTCTAAATACTACGATGTAATTACTATAGTTCCCAAATCGCGACTTGTGTGGATTAAGTGTGTTTGATGTTATTGTTAATAATTTTCTGTAAGCGTACAATTTGCCACCGGGAATTACCCCCAATTTGCAAATTAAGTAAATGAATGAATGAATCTCTCTCTCTCTCTCTCTCTCTCTCTCTCTCTATATATATATATATATATATATATATATATATATATATATATACAGTGTGGTCCACCAGCCCCTTATTTTTTTTGGAGGAAGGCAACCCAACTAACGCGTATATCACAGTCATCCTGAAAACATTAGACCCTGCTCCTTTACGTCCATTGTATAACTTTACCGTTGAGTACATCCTCGCGAATATATTAGAAATCAATAGTGGCAGTGTTGTTTCAATGACCTCAAATATAAAATGCATGATTGAAACGATCAGAGCTCCGAATAACACCTTCCTACGTTTAGACAGGAAGTGTCAACGAATAGATTCAATACGTGCCAGCAATATACCATGGTTCTCGGTAGCTATGGTGGCCAAATCAAGAATTGCTGAGGTAGAGTCAACGAAGTCGCATTGTAGTAGGTTTGAACCTTGTTCTAGTACTTTTTTTTCTTAATGTCGTTTATTGTGGATGTATTATGGACGCATATCTATCTGTTCCAACGAGTGATTTTTTATTTTGTCCTCAAAAGGACCGTACTTATCCTATGGTACGCAGCCTGATTGGACGACGACATAATGATCTGTAGAACGAAAGCAAGGTGTCCTGTACATTCAAGGTAGCAAGTGTTCTAAATTTTGACCAACTTTGTTTAAAGGAAAACTCCGACTCACTCAGACGACCCACGTAACAAATGGATTTGTTATTTCACGAATAAATACATCAGACCGAAACTATAATTTCTTTCAACGGCGTCTGTGCGAAAAGCGCTTGCTATACTCTTACAGAAATAGTTAGTTAGTGAGGTTTTAAGGGGCGGAACTACGAGGTCATCTGCTCCAAACATACAGTAAATACAGATAACTATAACATTATTGGTTTTACGTCCCATTTAACTGCTCTGGCTTTTAGATACGCAGGTGTGCCGGAATTTTGCTCCGAAGGGGATCTTCAACGTGCCAGTAAATCTGCTGACACGGCTCCCTCGCATTTGCGCATCCTCAAAAGCCAGCTGACTGTGCCAGGATATGAACCTGCAACCTTGGACACAGCAAGCGAGAACTTTACCGCTGAGCCTCGCTGCAAGGCAGTAATTACAGAACGTGTCATATTATTATTCTGGGATAAATATTGAACTATTAAAATTCTAATTATCACGAATAGAATTGCCTCCGTTACGTAGTGGTCAGCGTGATTAGCTGCCACCCCGGACGTCCTGGGTTCGATTCCCGGCTCTGCCACGAAATTTGACAAGTGATACGAGGACTGGGACGGGGTCTACTCAGCCTCGGGTGGTCCAAATGAGTACAGGGGTTTCGATTCCCACCTCAGCCATCCTCAAAGTGGTTTTCCGTGGATTCCCACTTCGCCTTCGGGCAAATGCTGGGATGTTACCTACCACGACCACGGCCGCCTCCTTGCTTATCCCTCCCGATCTCCCCATCTCTCAAAAGGATCCTGCTCGCTTTGCAGGTGAGGCCGCCTGGGCGAGGTGCTGATCCCATCTCCCCAGTTGTATCACCCAGACGAGATGTTTCAAGCTCCAGGACACTGCCCGTAGAGGCGGTAATGATGGGATCCCTCGCTGAGACCGTGGGAAAACCTAACCTGGAGGGTAAAATCGTCTAAAAATTAATAATTATAACGAATACTGTCCAACCATGGTTTTGAACAGTATTTAGGGAAAATAGCCATTTAAATGAGACAAGAAAATAATTTCCCTATAGTCTTCGTAGATAATGTGAACAAAACTAAGTTGAAATTATGCTGTACGAGGTAGGGAGGGTATAATAAAATAGTTAAAAAGAATTTAAAAAATCTGCCGTTGGATAGTCATGAACCCGGGATCTTCGAAAGAGCGAGCGGGCGCAATAACACTTGCACACATTTCCAACACGAACTGGAGGTTTTTGTTGCGCTTCTTATTAACGCGTATGGTAAAATATTCAATTATTACAGTTAGATCTTAAATATTGATTGGAATGCATTCATTCAGTACCGAACATGTTTTCTAATTTACTTAAAGCAAGTTTCGCGACCGCTTTGCGTTAATAAGGCGAATTAACTGCAAATAATGCCCTCAAACGACAGTCCTTCGGTTTTATTTCATAAAACTTAGCGTACAAAATGCTAGCGTGTGATACACTTCGGCCATACAAGCAGGTGTACTGACGAAGAGAACAGAATCATACAGGATTTTGTACCAGCGATCACAGCAGCTTCCTTGCCAGCGAGTGTCGTGTGATACAGGCCTAAAGATATGCTAAGACTTTTTGTTAAAATTTAATAACAAAACAAGATGTTCGGTAATGAACTTATAGCCTACTTTCTCCTAAATGCATGGGTATTGTTATAAATCTTTGTCCTTTTCAAGGAGTATAATTGAATGTTGGTTGTAGTAGCTCCTTGAAATACAACGTGCTATACGGATATTATACATAAATATGATGTGCCCTTTGCTAGTGCTATCTCTGTAAAAAATGTCATTCAATTCTGTTTCACCGTGTGTGAATTGATATGGGGAATCGATTTCCACACAAACATGGTCGCTATCTGCAAACTAGTGGGCTGATGACCTTGTAGTTCAGTCAAAAGATGCTTCCCACAAAAAGGTATGTTGTTGAAAAATTTGGTAGAGATCAAATGATTACGTTGGTCGTAATTTATTTAAGCTTTTAACATTTGGGTGGCTGCCATTCCGTTTCCGTCAAGATGGTGGCGATATAAAACATGACACTGAGGTGGCCTTTGCTAGTGCTACCTCTCTACCAAACTTCGTTCCATTCGGTTTCACCGTGTTTGAAAAGATAGGGGGAACCGATTTGCTCACATACATGGCCGCCATCCACACATTATTGGCCTGATGACCTGGTAGTGTGCTCAAAAGATTCTCTATACATAAAGGTATGTTGTTGCAAAATTTGGTAGAGATCAGATTATTAGGTTGGTCGTAATTTGATTCAAGCGTTTAACATTAGGATGGCCACCATTACGTTTTCGGCAAGATGGCGGCGATATAAAACATGACACTGGAGTGCCCCTTGCTAGTGCTACCTCTGTACCAAATTTCGTTCAATTCGGTTTCACCGTGTTTGAATTGACAGGGGGAATCAATTTGCAAACATACATGGCCGCCATCTGCAAACTAATGGGATAATGACCTTGTAGTTTAGTGAAACGACGCTCGCCATATAAGTATATGTTGTTGCAAAATTTGGTAGAGATCGGATGATTAGGTTAGTCGTAATTTGATTTAAGTTTTGAACATTTGGGTGGCCACCATTACGTTCACGTCAAGATGATGGCGATATAAAACATGACACTGAGGTGTTCTACGCTAGTGCCACCTCTGTACCAAATTTCGTTCAATTCGGTTTCACCGTGTTTGAATTGATAGGGGGAATCGATTTGCACACATACATGGCCGCCATATGCAAACTGTTGGGCTGATGATCTTGCAGTTTGGTCAAAATATGCTTCCCACATAAAGGTATGTTGTTGCAAAATTTGGTAGAGATCAGATTATTAGGTTGGTCGTAATTAAATTAAGCTTTTAACATTTGGGAGGCCGCCATTACGTTTTCGTGAAGATGTCGGCGATATAAAACATGACACTGAGGTGTCCTTTGCTAGTGCTTCCTCTGTACCGAATATCGTTCAATTCGGTTTCACCGTGTTTGAATTGATAGCGGGAATCGATTTGCACACATACATGGCCGCCATCTGCAAACTATTGGGCTGATTACCTTGTAGTTTAGTCAAAAGATGCTCGCCATATAAATATATGTTGTTGCAAAATTTGGTAGAGATCGGATCATTTGGTTATTCGTAATTTGATTTAAGCTTTGAATATTTGGGTGGCCGCCATTACGTTTCCGTCAAGATGGCGGCGATATAAAACATGACACTGAGGTGCCCTTTGCTAGTTCTACCTCTGTACCAATTTTCGTTCAATTCAGTTTCACCGAGAGGGGGGGGGGGGGGCAGACATTCAGAGTACACACACTCACACCCACACACACAGACACACAGTCTCACAAACACACACAGACACACAATTTTTGGCCCTGTGTAGATCTCATAAGTCTACTTTCATTTTTTGCAAAAATCGAAAGAGTGCTAATAATACCATGGGAAATTCTAAGAAATACGTGTACTTCGATGCAAGCACTGGCGATCAGAATATCCTTCGATATGTTGTTGTTTTGTTTCATTTGAGGGGATAGAGCATCGCGGTCATTTAGCCCCGTTTACTTGGGTATGTGTGTAGAATTTGTCTGATAACCTGAGTTATTGCGGGCTTATAATGATGTGTGTATTTGCAATTAAGGATTGGGAAGGAGGCGGCCTTGGCCTTAAGATAGAATCCGTCCCGGAATTTGGCCGGATTAGAATTGGGAAACTACGGAAAACCATTTCCAGGGTGGCTGAGGTGGGAATCGAACCCACTTCTTCACATATTTTCTTCACGAGGCTACGTGTACCCAATTTCAGCCCTCAGACAAGTATTACATTTCTTGGCAGAGCTGGGAAACGAACCCGGACCTCCGGAGCGACACTTCGATATGTTATGTTAATATTCATGCCAGTTTTTTTAATTTTCTGCCATTACAGGTCACGTGGCATATCGTACCAATTCGACCGTATTCTCGTAAATAAATCAGCAAAAGTCAACGTATTCTTCACAAAAATACGTCGTAAGGCAATAACTGTGGCAATGTAGTTACATCCCGACTAAAATGGAATGTGGGCTTTCGTTCAAAAAAGTATGCATTCTACTGAGTTCGAAGCTCTGGTTCACCCGCTCGCGCCCACCACATACAGTCAGGCTTTAACCTTCTCAGCCACGAACACATGGTAGATGGCGCACGCTAAACGTGTTTTAGTTACTGTAGCCGTCCCACCTCAAACGTTTAAGTCCATCTCAAAGTCTTCAATCACGGTTTATGGTGTTGATTTAACTTTCTACTATTACAGATCACGTGGCGTAAGCTATTAACTCGATCGTATTACGTGTATGTGTGTTATTTCAAGGAGCAGTAAGTCATATGTTAGTAGAATGGGCCATAGTATTTGGCGGGGAAAAGTTTAAGGTCGGTTTTTCTTTGCTAGACCCATGACCCAATTATAATGCTGTCACACAGTCAGAACGCAGAGCAATATCGACCATCGGGAGAAATGCGATGTTAGTTGGGTTTCATAAAACTAAATAATAAGGGGCGGGTGGACCACACTGTATATAAATGAAAGTTTGTCAGTTTTTTCGGAATTTCCACTGCGTTATTTGCGCGTTTCAGACTATTTTATGACGTATGCACGCAAAAATAATTTTTTTGTCTGTCTGTCTGTCTGTCTGTCTGTCTGTTCGTTTGTTTGTCTGTCTGTCTGTCTGTGGACAACTACACACATCAAAAAAAGTTTTGCATCACCTCGGTTCCAAGAGTTCCGGAACCGTTAAATACAAAGGGAATAGAGATCAACACAAACAACATTTCAGCTCGTTTTATTGCTCATGAGACCCACACATTGCATGTTGTACCATCATACAGCTAGACTTTCAGCATTTGTGGTCCAGATTGCAGTACACACCACTACCTCTAATACCCAGTAGCACGTTCTCTTGCATTGATGCATGCCTGTATTCGCCGTGGCATACTATCCACAAGTTCATCAAGACACTGTTGGTCCAAATTGTCCCACTCCTCAACGACAATTCGGCGTAAATCTCTCAGAGTGGTTGGTGGGTCAAGACGTCCATAAACAGCCCTTTTCAACATATCCCAGGCATGTTCGATAGGGTTCATGTCTGGCGAACATGCTGGCCACTGTAGTCGAGCGATGTCGTTATCTTGAAGGAACGCATTCACAAGATGTGCACGATGAGGTCGAGAATTGTCGTCCATGAAGACAAATGCCTCTCCAATATTCTGCCGATATGGTTGCACTATGGGTCGGAGGATGTCATTCAGGTATCGTAAAGCCGTTTCGGAGCCTTCCATGACCACCAGTGGCGTACGTCGGCCCCACATAATGCCACCCCAAAACATCAGGGAACCACCACCTTGCTGCACTCGCTGGACAGTGTGTCTAAGACGTTCAGCCTGACCAGGGTGCCTCCAAACACGTCTCCGACGATTGTCTGGTTGAAGGCATATGCGACACTCATCGGTGAAGAGAACGTGATGCCAATTCCGTGGGGTCCATTCAGCATGTTGTTGGGCCCATCTGTACCGCGCTGCATGGTGTCGGGGTTGCAAAGCTGGACCTCGCCATGGACGTCGGGAGTGAAGTTGCGCATCATGCAGCCTATTGCGCACAGTTTGAGTTGAAACACGACGTCCTGTGGCTGAACGAAACGCATTATTCAACATGGTGGCATTGCTGTCAGGGTTCCTCCGAGCGGCAATCCGTAAGTAGCGGTCATCCACTACAGTAGTAGCCCTTGGGCGGCCTGAGCGAGGCCTGTCATCGACAGTTCCTGTATCTCTGTACCTCCTCCATGTCCGAACAACATCGCTTTGGTTCACTCTGAGACGCCTGGAAACTTCCCTTGTTGAGAGCCCTTCTTGACACAAAGTAACAATGCGGACGCGATCGAACTGCGGTATTGACCTTCTAGGCATGGTAGAACTACAGACAACATGAGCAGCGTACCTTCGTCCTGGTGGAATGACTGGAACTGATCGGCTGTCGTACCCCCTCCGTCTAATAGGCCCTGCTCATGCATGGTTGTTTACATCTTTGAGCAGTTTTAGTGAAATCTATGAACAGTCAAAGGGACTGTATCTTGGATACAATATACACAGTCAACGTCTATATGCCGGAGATCTGGGAACCGAGGTGATGCAAAACTTTTTTTGATGTGTGTATGTGTCCTTATAACTTGAGAACGGCTGGGTGGATCAACGTAAAATTTGATACAGATATCCATCATAGGCACGGCACTAATCGTTGATGTAACTTTTCTCCGTACCTCTCATAAAAGGGGCCCAACCCCCTTAAAATACATGCTGAAATAGGCGTAGAAGGGTGAAACAAAGCTCATTTTCAGCCCCTCAATGTGAAAAACGAAACTCGGGGGCCCCAAAGGGCCCCCGAAAACCACATTTTAAGGCCCTAAAACGACAGTTTTTCAGATATTTCCAGAAAACTAATTTCACTTAATAAATTAATGAAAGAATGCATGCCGGTAACCATGTCAACTGCATCTCGGAGGTCCATCTATTTCTGTAAGACGCAAGGCAATTCCATTTATTACATTACTGTGAAGGTTTGCAAACGGCTATAAGGTTATAACGGATCGAAATTAAGTTGAAATATTCATCAATACATACAATGCGCTTAAGGGGTCAAGGGGTACTCTAGAATTTTTTCACGCGATTTACACGTTCGGGTATGGTACGGAAGGTATATTATATCCCTTCTCTATTATATAAAAATGAAAGTTTGTCTGTTTTTTTTCTGAATTTCCATGGAAATTTGCGATATTTGCCCGTTTCAGACTGTTTTGTGACGGATGCACGCAAAAAAATTTTTTTTGTCTGTCTGTCTGTCTGTCTGTCTGTCTGTCTGTGGACAATTTTTGTGTCCTTATAACTCGAGAACGGCTGGGTGGATTAACGTAAAATTTTATACAGATATCCATCAGAAACAAGACACTAATCATTGATGTAACTCTTCTCCATACCTCTCATAACAGGGGGCCTACCCCCTTAAAATTCATGCTGAAATAAGCGTAGAAGGGTGAGACAAAGCTCATTATCAGCCCCTCAATGTGAGAAACGAAACTCGAGGGCCGAAGCCGTCGGATTTTTTAAGAGCGTTAAAAATCCCTCAGTATGCCTTCCTTCGGAGGAGAAGTAAAGCCGGCGGTCCCATGTCATAGATTTATTGCATGTTAAAGATCTTTCCACTAATTACACCTGTGTGAAACTAAATTGTATAGGTTAAGAATGTAAACAACGCTCTTAGGTTGCTACGTTCGTTGCCAAGAGTCGACTGCGGTGGCGTCTAGTAGCTAGTTCTGAACTAGGCCTAGTAGTCGTTGACGGTGGCGTTTGGCGGCAAAAGTAGGAACTATTTGAAAATTCAAAGTTGCAGTCCTTACTTGAATTTAAAAAAACAGATACACACACACCAATACAGTCATCACAATTAACACCGGTTATCAGACAGATTCTACACACACCCAAAGTACACGGGGCTACATGACCGCGTTGTCGCAGCCCCTAAACTAAGGAACCAACCAACCAACCAACCAAACTCGGGGGCCCTAAAAGGACCCCGAAAACCACATTTTAAGGCCCTAAAACCAACAGTTTTTGAGATATTCCCAGAAAACTATTTTCACTTAATAAATTAATGAAGGAATGCTTGCCGGTAACAATGGCAACAGAATCTCAGAGGTCCATCTATTTCTGTAAGACGCAATGCAATTCCATTTATTACATTACTGTGAAGGTTTGCAAACGGCTATAAGGTTATAACGGATCCAAATTAAGCTGAAATATTCATCAATATATATAATGCGCTTAAGGGGTCAAGGAGTACTCTAGAATTTTTAACGCGATTTACACGTGCGGGTATGGTACGGAAGGTCTATTATATTCCTATCCCTATATTGTTATATTATTATTATTCTTTTAATTATTATCATTATTATGGCGTACAACGACGAGACAAAGCTCATTTTCAACCCCTTGGTGTCAGAAACAAAACTCGGGCCCTCTAAAGAGCCGTAAAGGGTCCCCGAAATATATATATATTAACGCTCTAAAACCAACAGTATCTTAGATATTCCCAGAAATCTAATTTAATTTATTAAACTAATGAAGCAATGCAAGCCAGTAACCATGACAACAGTATCTCAAGAGGTGACATCCAACTTTCCATCTATTTCTGGAAGACGTAATTCCACTCCATTTATTACATTTCTGTGAATGTTTGCAAATGGCTAGAAGGTTATCACGGAACCAACTAAAACTGTAAAATTCATCAATGCGCTTAAGGGGTTCAAGGAGTACCCTAGATTTTTTTCACAGACTTACACGTGTGATATGTCGTACAGAAGGTCTATTATATCTCCAAACAGCAACATTATTTTCAAAAATTCCTGATTTGAAATAGTAGACTATTTTTTGCTGATTTTAGGAATTTGGGCCATTGGAGGCTAAAAAACCTAAATTGTCATGCACCACAAGCCTTTATAATTTATAAAATGGGTCTTCCTGTGGTTGGGCACTTGTCACAACGGTTAGGGTCAGTCTGTATGTGACGTGTATTGTGATTCGTCTACGAGGTTTTCAATTTTAATTTCACGTCAGGAAGAACACGTTAGGTAAATTTAGTTCGAGAGCACATTTTAACTAATCATTTTTCTTTGTCAACAAACAGGTTCCAAGCCCCTAACCATTGCAACAGTAGCTCAGTTGACAACGTCTGGTTATTAATACCGAAGACCGTTCGAAGAATGGGTACTTCTGCTAGTGAATGAATAAGAATGGTGTAAACTTAATACCCAATAACTGTGCCATTTTCATATTCACCCACACACACATTGTTGAGATATGATCTTTTCTGTCCTACGTCAGTTTGTGCTAACAGGTAGTAAATTACACGACGCGTAGACGCACCGTCATTCAATTTCCCATACAGCGGCTAATAATCTGCGAATTGTCCTCATACTTTTACTGGTGTGAATTATACATACCAGTTCAACGTCTAGTATTGCCGATAACGTTAAATTCAGAACATTAGCTCCAGATCAATAAAAGTATTGAACGTCAGTGGTAACTATTTCTGCAAGGATAATTTCGACTTAAGGAAATGCGTTCCTTTCAATAGGTCCACGGCCGATTTTCTTCCAACATCCCTTTCCTGACCCGTCCTGAAAATAAAATAAACGGCTATTGGCTGCCTATAATGATTAAATACATAATTTTTCACGGAATATCAAATTGGTGTAATTTAGTCGACCGTATACAATTTAGAGGACAGGACTGTCCTTCAAAAACTTGGCCTCCATTTAGTCATGCCAATGGTCTTGGGTTCAACTACCTGCCCAGCAAAGAAATCGTCCCCTAAGAAACAATACTGCCTACCTGACAATGCTGTTCTTTTCCAATATTTTCCTTATCATTGGTCACGCCTCCCAGTTGTAAGTGGATGTGCTGTCCAACTGAACAATTCATGTTAGGTCCACTTCCCTGTGCTACGAAACAAATGAACCTTAAATATACTGAACTGTAGAATTGCTTTACTACACGGAAATATACTTTTCTAGAGCACAATAAAGTACAGAGATAGGAGGGTGATCTACAATCTATACACAAACCAGACAGCAGTCATTGGAGCTGAAGGACATGAGAGATAAGATGGTGTTCAGAAAGGTGTAAGGCAAGTCTGCAACTTATCACCCATACTTTTCAATCTTTACATTGAACAAGCAATGAAGGAAATTGGAGAAAAATTTAAAGTGGGAGTGAAGATTCAAGGAGAAATAACTTCAACTCGGAGATTTGCCGATGACATCGTCATCTTGGCCGACACGCCTGAGAATTTGAATGAGTTTTTGAATGGTATGGACTCCGTCTTGAGGAAAGAATTCATGATGAAAATTAATAAATGTAAAAGAAAAATATTGGAATGCAGCCGAAATAAATCAGAATCCTTTACGGACATCAAATTGGCAGGTGAAATACTAAAGGAAGTAGGAGACTTCTGTTACTCAGGAAGCAAAATAACCAGTGATGGACGAAGAAAAGAGGATATAAAAAGTAGGTTAGCTCAGGCAAGGAAAGCGTTTCTACAGAAAAGGAATCTGTTGACATCGAATATAGATTTATGTATTGGGAAGTCATTTTGGAAGGCCTTTGTCTGGAGCGTGGCACTCTATGGAAGTGAAACTTGGACTATTGGTGCAGCAGAAAAGAGGAGAATTGAAGCGTTTGAAATGTGGTGTTACAGGAGAATGATGAAGATCAGATGGGTAGATAGGATTACAAACGAAGAGGTATTAAGACTAGTGGGAGAGGAGAGATGTTTCTGGCGACTGCTAATGAAAAGAAGAGATAGGTTGGTAGGACACTTACTAAGACACCCAGGAATAGCAAGCTTAGTTATGGAAGGAAGGGTCGAGGACAAGAACAGTAGGGGTAGACCAAGGTTAGAATGACGTAGGGTGTGGTAGCTATGTAGAGATGAAACGATTAGCTCAGGACAGGGAGGCATGGAGTACTGCATCAAACCAGTCAGAAGACTGAAGACTCAAACAACAACAACAACAACAACAGCACAATCGAATTATAGCTCAATTTTCTTTATGCTTACCCACAGGAATGTGAGCCTAACGTAAATTGTTCTATTGGACGTTACATCCACACACGGTTTGGGACGCGTGACCAATCATAAGGAAGCTATTGGAAAAGAACAGCATTGTCAAATAGGCGGTATTGTTTCTTAAGGGACGAAATATATTTTTGATCTGAAAGTTGAGCTGGGGTGCACTCAGTCTCGTCAGGAAGCACTGAGAAGAGGTGGACTCGTGTCTCCTCTCAGTCATCCTATAGTCTAAGCATTATTTTGTGGATTCTCACTTCTACTCCAGGCAAATGCCAGGATGTTTCCTAATTTAAAGTTGCCTCTTTCCCAAGCCTACTCTCAGTGAATCTACAGACACCATAATATCAAAGGCTATCAGACAAATTATGCACAGGGGTTAGGGGGAGTGTTGACCACGGGGTCCAATCCCCTCAATGTAACATCAGTGTCGGAAGCCAGTCATTGTCAATAGAGTTTCACCTCTTCCATAACAGCTAGAGGATTAGTAATTGACCACCTCGTTGTGAAGCGGCTAGCATTCTTAGCTATCACCTCGGAGGTCCTTGTTAGATTCCTAGCTCTGCCAAGAAAATTAATTCTGGTCTGAGGGCTGGAACGGGGTTCAGTCAGCCTCGTGAGACAAAACTCAGAAGAGGTGGGTTCGATTCCCACCTCATCCATCCTCGAAGTGGTTTTCCAGGGTTTCTCATTTCTACTCCAGACAAATGCCGGGATGGTTCCTAACTTAAGACTATGGCCGCCTCCTGTCCAATCCTCACCTGAAATACAAATAATTCACTACTACAGACACTACATTAGTACAGGTTATCAACGAATTATACACACACCCAAGTACATGGGGCTGAACGACCAAGATGTCCAAGCACCTCAGTAGAAACACAAGCAACAAAGTTTTAGTAATTTAAAAGCCCGCGGAGTAACCATGCTAATTAAATCACTCACCACGACCACGAGGGCAGCTGCAGCAAGTCCTAGATCGCAGGTTTGAATCCCGGCGTTGGCAGCGGCTATCCTGAGTGTGGTTTCTCCAGACTTTTTCCACACTTCCTCCAGGCAAATGCAAAGATAAAACCTTACTTTAAGTCCGGGGGCACCCAGCACATCCCTGTCCCTAATACAGTTACTCACACTACTCGAGTCATCACATAAATACAATTAATCAGACAAGTTAAACACACACTCAACTACACGGGGCTGATGACCAAAATGTCCCAGGCTCCTAAATGAACCAATAATAACAAAGAGTAGCTGATAAGTTGTCAATTGTAGTTTTTACAGCTGTTTAGGCCTGTGTAAATGAATCTCACCTGCTATGCCCAAGGTTTCGGGATCAAATATTGTCACAGTCAGTTAAGATTTGAGGGTGTTTTATATCGAGATAGCTACTGCATTTCAGTAGTTGCTGGCACTCCAAAGTTCCGGCACTGTGACATCAATATTGAGCTCCGAGCTGGCAACTGAGTGAGTGGCCTTCCTGTGCTAGCCAGAGCTACGAGTAGACAGCTCCACTGAGTTGCGGCTAACAAGGATGTCTTACCAGCTGTCATAACTTCACCAAAGATAAACAGAGCTCAGTTTAGAACTGACGTGGTAGATCATCTTGCTGAGAGAGAAATCTCTAACCCTGACCTTGAGACAGTAGACCCGTTAACACGCATTTGAAGGGATAGGGACATGACAGGTTATAGCAACCAGAACGGTAACCAGGATACACAATTAGCTGCCACCTACGCTGTGCCTTAAATAAGATCAAACTATATCTACTGGTTCTTGAGTGATGACGGAACACACAGAGATACATGATTTATGATACTATTTGTTTTAAATCAAGCAGATCTGAAATTTGTGAAATAACTACATTTACCGAGAAACGGAGAAAAACAGCTGACAGGTGTAACTGTACTTTTCAGTTTATAAAATACGTTAGGCCCTGCGTATAATGTGGACGAATCAGGGTAGATACTGCTGGGTTTGTGTGAGTAACGCTTTAGTTTCTAATTCCTTTAGTTATACTCTGTATTATTTCTGATTTATTACTAAATAGTTTAATAGCTAATAGTATAGCATATTTCACCAAATATCTTATTCGCAAGATATTCCAAACCTATACACAAATAATCACAATCATTCACACTACCATAGGCACCACAATAACACAAGAAATCGGACAATTTTAACGCACAACTGAATGTACGAGGCTGATGACCAAGGATTTCCATAGCCCTAAATGAAGCAAAACAAGAAGAAAGATAGCAGTACCTATTTTACTCCAGTTCTTTACTTATTGTGTCTACGAGGTATCATTATTCTCGGCCTTGATGAACATAAATACAAAATCAGGGTTTTTAATCGCAAACATTGTAGATATGACCTTTCTTTCATTTATTTTCATAATAACCCTTTATTATCATGTGTACTGTATGTGAGCATCTATGGTCCCAAAGTTTCATTTGCTGTAGTGATTTTACTGAAACTTAGTAAGGAATAATACTACTACCTCATCCAATCCTGACCATATATTTCAACTTTCAATAAGTGTCCCCATTCAAACGTGGCGGCCGCACGAAATGTTATACCGGTGTTCAATATCTTTAAACCTATCGCATCACTCAACCTGAAATTATGTATGGTGATAAAGGATTATATAGAGAGTTGAAATATGTGACTTTAAAAATTCTAATATGCACATTACAACATTGCAGTCGTGAGAATGTCAAATAATTAAAAGGACTTTTCTAAAGACTTACTCATCCAAGCGCAGGGAAACCTTCCGTATTAAATCTTTATTTAAAGCTTGGTATTGTGTCCATGTTACATGGGTACAGTATACTGGCAACTAGTGCAATTAAATGGTTTGAACAATTCAAGATGGCGACTATGCGAATTTTTTTTAAAACATGATTTTATTTCATGTATCCCAATCATATAATCGAAGTGAAAGTTTGTATAATGAACCAATTCTATAATCTTTTTGAAAAAATATTAATGCAGGCAATGGTCATTTATTTTATTTTTAGGACGGGTCAGGGAAGGGATTTTGGAAGGAAATCGGCCGTGGACCTGTTGAAAGGAACCGTCCTGGCATTTTCCTGGTGGAGAAAAAGGAAAACTACACATAATTGTCAGGATGACCGAAAAAAATAAAAATAAAAAAAGACTTTTTAATTCTAAGAATGGTAGTGACAATAAAGGAATTTCATTTCAATAGATGTGAAGCTATTTTGTCGAATACTAACTGCAGAACTAAGTCCATACCTTTATTTATACAATATTAACTGGTTTACCCGTCGTATGCGGATTAGTCCTCGTATATGTGCAGTTAATATACTAGGCTATTTACCGCTTCAGCCAAGTGCCTCTTTCTGTCCGACATTGGTGCTATTTCTCGTTGTCTAGAACAAACCAGTGAAGATGAGATGACAACAAAAGACATCGAACATATCTGCAGGCAACAATCACCCTCTTGTCGCAGCTGTGCGCGTTAAGTCATACACCACGACAGCAAGGGGAAGCTACAAGTAGGTGCGAATCCCGGTGCTCACAGCAATCCCGAGTGTTTTTTTTTTCCTTTTTCTTCACTCTCTCCAGGCAAATGCCAAGATGATACTGTACTTCAAATCTCGGACACCTACTCCCCAATAATTCCAGTTACACACACTAATGCATTCACCACAGAAACACAGGTCAGATAAGTCCAATACACAACCAAGTACGCCGGTCTGATGACAAACATGCCCCAAGCCTTTCAAAATGTAACAATAACCGACCATTGACCACCTCTCTTTCTGGCCGAAGAAACTTGGTGTTAAATTGCGGCCGTGCAAGTGAATGATATCTAAAGTCTGAATTACACATAAGTTTACAGTATCTGCAAGTCCACTTCCTGGTGTAGTGGCTAGCTTCCTTGACTGTCACCCCGGCGGTCCGAGTTCGATTCCCAGCCCTGCCAAAAAATGTATTTATGGTCTGAGAGCTGGAACAGGGTTCGCTCAGCCTCGTGAGGCAAAACTGAGAAGAGGTAGGTTGGATTACAATCTTAGCCATTCTGGAAGTGATTTTCCATGGTTTCCCACTTCTACTCCAGGAAAATACCGGGATGGTTCCTAACTGAAGGCCACTGTCGCCTCCTTCCCTATCCTCACCTGCATGACAAATACACACACTAATACAAACACCACAATAACACAGGTTATCAGACAATGTATTTATTAATATTAAATTATTTATGTATTTATTTATATACACCCAAGCTCGTGCAATAAATGACCACGATGTCGCAAAGCCCCCAAATGAATTAACAAAACAACAACAACAATAACTGTATCTGCATCCTGGAAAGAACATTATCACGAATTATGCGATGGAATATCACACCTTCATAATATGTTACCTCGTTGACATGTGGTGTGATATGCTGTAATTGACTGAGGTGCATGGTGCATAGACATTGGACATTTTGGCTCAGAAATGAATCTTACTTACAATGAAACGCATTCTTGCCCGCGGCCACATTTGATTCGGTGGCCGAGCGTGAGCTCAGTTGTTAGAACAACATCTTATCGCTGGTCCATGCCGGCGGGCCGTAAAAACAACAAGGAGCTTGATTAGGCTAGGTCACATGAACTTGAATATCACACGTACGCATGTGATATGCTGCTGGACAAAATTACTCATGATCCGTGTTCGTCTCTGAGGAAAGGAAATGAAGAATATACACTGAGATTCCTTTTCTGGAGCGGGGCTGACGGCCGACTGCCGGGCGCGCGCGCCTTCCGCCAGTCAACCGAGATCGGGCCGCAGGGTTGCACGAGACGGAGACGAGCTAAGTCATTAAGTCACTAAACTTTCATCAACGAGGGTGCGTAGTGTCAGCGCACAGATAGGAAGGTAACATAAACAACAGCTGTAAGATTTAATTAAAGAAGCCCAGATGTTCATTTTTATTTCTTGGGAATCTGGATGACCTCACGTCACCAGTTAAAGGTTAGAACTTATCTTTTCACAGAAGATACTAAAAATGTTCTCCTTCAGCTGACAGACAGACATCGTTACATTAGGCAGCTACTCCTGTATCGCCCTGCGTGTTTACTGTGATTAATCGAAGCACGGACCTAAACCCGTTTGATGTTTAATTGTGGGGTAATTTAAAACACAAAGTGTACAGATCAATTACCTGTACTCTAGTGGAGCTGGAGAACAATATACGGCAGCAGATATCCCTCACAACAGAACGGAATCACAATGTGTAAACGCTAATTTATTTACATGATACAACGCCTGTCTGTCAGCCGAAGGAGAACACTCTCAGCATCTCCTGTGAATAGGTAAGTTCTTTAATCATGATTTGCTGGTGATTTTACCACTAATTAATGTACTTTGTTACGGTTTCCACCTGCGCGCTATCCGCGGCCCGAGCTCGGTTGGCTGGCGGAAGGCGCGCGTGCCCGGCAGCTGGCTGCCGGTCCCGCTCCAACAAAAGAATCACCCTGTAGTACTTACTAGCGTTGGAATCCATAGCAATAAATCAATGTTAGAACATCGTGTGTTGAGTTTGGGAGAAACAACAATAATAAAATTAGTTGTAACGTGAATCGAACATTCCCAATGCTGGCTGGAGACTAATATGTCTGTGGACTCACTTGAAACACGTTTTAGTCCTCTCCACTCGTTCCTGTGCATGGTTTATACCGGGCGTTCTCAACCTGGTGCTCGGAAGCACAAGCTTCTTCAATTCAAATTTTGTAGCAGGAGGTGTTTTCATTACAAGTTTCGACAGTGAGAAATTTTATCATTTTGTGAAATAGTATATTTTTATCTACAGTAAAAATAACTGGACATCCCTGTTTTATGAGTAACACAAAATATAGTAATTCTACTCCACTGTCCACATGTAAATGCATCTTATCTGCATGAGTCATGCAAGCAGTTGCAGCATGCCTGGTGAGCGGTGAATCCTTAGCTATTTCAGCACTTCAGAGGGAGAGAGAGATAGGAAAATTAAAGAGAGGCGCATGCGTGTTGCATTATTATTATTATTATTATTATTATTATTATTATTATTATTATTATATTCCATTTAATGGTGCTCGAGTACTTGGTGGGGCACTGCAGGTGGTGCTCACAGTATCAAAGAGGTCGAGAACGCCTGGTTTATACATTATACTCTAGGTTCATAAATTGTCTTGTCATCTTTAATTAGGCATTACTAGAGGACCCGTGCGAGAAATCTCGCATGTTCATAAACCACACTTTCCCCAATAGGTTTATAATGAGAGCCTTAAAGAGAAAGGTTGCTGTAACACTCACCGGTTATTCGATATTTATGAAATTATACGATTTGATTTACTGATCTGAAATCCACGCAAAATGATAGGCTAAAGGAAAGACCTCAGGATCTTAAAATGACATGATACAGGCGTCACAGCGGCCAAAGTATGAAGTGGACCGCAATTATGCAGCGTAGTTTCATACAGCAACAGTATTTGCAAATCGCACACTTCGTACATTTTTTGAAATTCATTTTTTAAAGAAATTATAGATATTTATGAAATTATAGTGCAATTCGTCACTGCTAATGTCTATTCTCTTTCATTTGAATGCTCACTGTCACTATCGGTCGCTTGTGAGCACCGCTGGAGGGATCTATACTACTGAAATATACTGTATATGATGATATGTCATTGAAATCCTGGTACCTTCTTAACCTTCGTTGCATGCATTGCTGCCACCTATATTTATTTAATCACAATTCTCTCATCAAATGTTGGTAAAATACGCATGCGGACAGCGTATATTAAGATGCATGGTAGTCCCCTCTTGTTGCGTGGTGTGTAATCATCCAGTCCCCTGTAGTCACGCATATCGTGACGCTGCTGTACGTGCGTGGTAAGAAATCACGGCCGACAGCGAAAATGTTGCATGCTCTATGGTGTTATTTGGTTTCCTTGCCACAAACTCGTTGTTGCATATTGAATATCTGTATTTCTGTTATTTGAGGCCACAGGCTGTGGCTTACGAATTAATCCACTATGCACTTAAATTACTACAAAGTTCTGCTGAAAGACCTCCTACAATATCCAGTGTCAGAAATAAATTTAACTCGTCCCCCACATATCAGTGTGAATCCCTACTGGTTTTATATTTTTGAACCTTCAGTTTCAAATCCGGACCAGTACCTTTGTGCATAAGATTCACTTTGAGTGGTAATGCCTATTACAAATAATAGTATTTTAAATCAACTATTTCACTAGTAAAGGATCTGATGATGATCGTTTGACGATCGAAACTGGTCATCCAAGTGTATTTATTAAACTCATGTTGCCTAAATATTTTCCAGGATTAGGAAACCACCCATTACAATCGGTACAATTGTTTTTACCGACTGAAAAACATTAAATTTCGAGTAATTTGTGAATTCATAAATTAGTTATCCAGTATTGCTCTCATTATTAACAGTATGCCCCGGCTACTGAGTTGGAGAACCAAAGGTAAAGCCTGATATGAAATCGAATCATTTGAAAATAGAACTGTACATCACAATAGATCAGATAATATAACTGCTGAGTATGTCGAGAAAGTTAGATGTAGATGTGGATGTACAGGTAGATGTAGCAGCACTGAAATATCCATAACCTGACTGATGCGTCGTGCGGAAATATTTCCAACAGTCGAAAATCTTGGAGTTGCATGGAAGAAGAGTTCTGTTTAGATCATTCCAGCGTTCATATTGGCCACATGAGTGATCCAGAAATCCCTAAAATACTTCAATAGTATCTCTCTACCTACGTACAGTAGAGTCTCGCAAACTCGGCCTAATGTGGACCGAAGGGTGACCGAGTTCGTAAAAATTGCGGGTTATCGGGAAATGTGATAAAAAGAAGATATAAGCTGTTTGTTTTGGTTTAAAAGTAATGCAACGCTCTGTGCGAGAACCGTTTGTTTACTTCTTACTGCCAACAGTGTGTGCATTTACAGTACTGTACTGTACAACTACCAGTATTTATCAGGTCGTCGTTACTCTTCTTACTATGTACTGTAGGTCAACTTGTTTCGCGTCGTATTTAACTGTCGATAATTCCATTGACGGAGAAGACGAAAGAAAACATAATAACGCTCTGTGCGGGAACACAAAAAATAACAAAAATCATGATTTTTTTTCTCCTGTCAGGGTGGCCGAGAAATCCCGAGTGCCGGCTTACCGAGTGCCGAGTTTGCGAGACTCTACTGTATATACAAATCCAGAAGGCAATAGTTCCAATGTCCGTTGAACACCAGAGGGATCCAATAGAGTGGGGACAAATTGCTATAGCAGTCATTGTCTCTCTGGAACAATGAAGGCATATTGTTGACATTATTGAATATGGACGTCTTGAGAAACTAGACGTTTCTTAGAGGAGGTCGTTACAAGACGTTGGACATATTCGTGCAATGGACCTCATAGGCACAGACTACGTGTATCTTTCACCAACACTTCGGCGGTAGGACGAGCGACTGGATTGTGGCCTTCTTGAGTATCGAGTCAGCTCCAATTTAATCGACATGAATGTTTAGTTCGTGATGGCAAGGTGAAACGAACGTACCGATTAACACAACACAAAACACCCATGGCTGAGCCCGGAGAAGAACCGGCAATTGACTCATCTCGAAGTTCACAGCCTCACACTTGGCTCTGAGCTATGCCTGCTGGCTCTGCCGATTTCATATGATGGGCCGGTTGTACCGGCTGGTGTGTATCGTCCCGTACAATTGTACAGTACACTGATGATGATGATAATTATTGCTTTAAGGGGCCTAATATCTAGGTTATCGGCCCCCAGTACAATGAACGTCGAAGAGTCCATAGGAGGCAGGTTTAAATAATGAACTTTTTGTACTTCTGCGCGGACAAGGAGAACATGCAGAGTCCTGTATCAAGTTATACGTGAGAATCAAATTGATTAATTTTCGAGTGGCACTGAGGCATTTGCACGATGAAAGAATGGGCATCAGCTCCCTTGACTGCATAGATAGCCAATGAGCTTCTCGTTCATGTGGATGAGTGTTGAAATCGACTTACCTTTGGGTTTATATTCGTTTTACTCCTTACTCTCCCAAGAAGGATGTTCAATCTTAAGATGACAATCTTGGAACATTTCCCGCCGTATCATACATTTTGTGCTAGCTTTTCTACATCTATCATATTATAGGCCGGATTATTAAGGGTTCACGAAATGACCTTTTTCCTTGAGACGACTACATTTAAGTACATTCTGCCCACCACCATTAGATATCGTCTCCTTTGTTTTCACTAAAGTTGCGCTATGCTTAGAATGCATCAAAGTGACGATTCTGAGGAACTCTGAGATTGGAAGACAATAAGTATTATGCAAGATGTAGGAATAATTACTGCGTTCGTCGTATTTACGAGAAAAAAACACCCCATATTGTGAATATTATTGCAATGAATAATCTGAGTGTGGTCCGTAGTCGGTGTATGTCTAAAATTAAACTACAGTATCCTGAATCATGAAGAAATTTTATTACAAGAATTCTCCACGAAATGATTCTCCACAAAATAAATGTGCAAGATAAATGAGAAGAAGAAAATACGTTCTAATTTATTTATTTATACCATTCATTTCCTTAAATGTAAGGAGTAGAAAAGTAGGCAAAGACGCAACCACGACATAGGAAGCTCACTTCATTTGGCCATGTGAATAGATGCTTACTCTGTTTAACCGCTTCAATGCTCCTCGAACATCTTCCATTCGACTTTGTCGATGGCCATTTAATGTTATTTAATTTAGGGACTTGCAACATCAAAGGAAGATTGTAGTTTTACGTAACCGTAAATCTTGAGATTATTAGCCACGGGACCTCCTTCTCACGTAGAATCCGAACCGCAGGACATGGCATTTCACTTCGAAAATCTCACATGCACTGACCGGGAAACGATTGCAACATCAGCCCCGCTTGATAACCTGTGTTCGTATGGAGTCTATATTACTGGGTTTACTTATGTTTGAGGCTGAGATGGGAAACAGGCAGCTGTGGTATTAAGTTACGTACTGTCCCGACATTCGCTCGTAATAGAAGTGAGAAACCACGGAATACAACTTTTTAAGGTAATTGACGTGGAACTCGAAACTATCTCTTTCCAATTATCCCAACGAGCCTGAGTCTTGTAGTAGTGTCCTTTATCACCGTACAAAATTTCAGGGTGATATCAGTAGGATAATAATCCCGGAGATATAGAATGTCAGTGAAATATTTCGCACAGTCGCCATCTTGAGGTTATGTAAACAATTGAACTAAATTAGATCCCAATGCATTACAATGTGTATGAACATTTGCTGTACCAAGTTTCTTTGCGTTTGGATGGTTAAATTGCGAGAAAAGTCTATTTAAAAGTTTCAACTTCGCTTGGTCGCCATGTTGGTTTTGTAGTTACCAGGTATTTGAAGGTCTCATATATGAACTTCTAGCGGTGCCCGTTATCCCCGTACAAAATTTCAGGGTGATATCAGTAATAGTTTCGGAGATATTGAATGCTGGTGAAATATTTCGCACAGCCGCCATGTTGGATTGGTGAAACGTAATAAAATTTGAAGGGCACGATCAGGGTCGGCCAAAATGGTCCTATGACTTCGCCGAGTTTCATTAAAATCGCTCTAGCCGTTTAGAAGTTATTAGGGAGAAACACACACATCACACAGACACACACACATCACCATACGCACACACACACACACACACGGACAAAAGGTGAGCTCATAAGCCTTTTTTTTTTTTCATAAAATGAAAATAGGTTAAAATCATTTGCTGTACCGCGTTTCACTGCGCTCGGATGGTTAACTCGCGATGAAAGTCTACTTAAATGTTTCAACGTCGCTTAGCCGCCATGTTCGTTTTGTACTTAAGAGGTTTTCCAAAGTGACATAAGTGAACCTGTAGTAGTGCCCTTTATCACCGTACAAAATTTCTACCTCGTCTCCCCCCATGGGCCCACGGCTAGTGGGACGTGGGTTGGCGACCACGGGACCCCAGCAGAGTCCGGCATTGCTTCCACTTACTTGTGCTGGGCTCCTCTCAGTCATCTTTCCTATCGACCACCCTTGGTCAACTCTTGTTCTTTTCCGACCCCGACGGTATTAGGGTATCCGAGGCCTAGAGAGTCTTTTACTTTCCCGCCTTAATTGGCTCTTGTCTCATGTTTCCTGATCCCTCATTCTTCGGGGAGTCAGACCTCTTCTGTTCTCTTCCTATCTCCTGCCTTCTGCTCAAGGCCCTTAAGGAGGCAGGGTGTGTGTAGCCCCACCACTCCTGGTGCACCCTGGATAGTGCTACACCCTCAAGGGCTCACGGCTGGTGAGTTCGGGAGTTGGCAACCCCGAGGGATTCCTGAGCTGGGTCCGTTCTTATTCCCCTTTTCCAGTGCCTCTGGGGCGGACCCTTTCCTCTCTCTCTTTCCCTTTCCTGCCTCTTCGGGTTCTCCTTCCAAGTCGCTCAATCTGCATTCTTCGAAGGTTGAGGGCATTTATTTTCCTCCTGTCCATAGTTTGCCTTATTCTATATTTGTTACCATTTCTTCTTCTAGTTTGTAAGACAGTAGTTAGTATTAGTTTGGGTAGTTTTCATTACATTTTCATCTCATCTTTCACTATCATTAGGGTCCAATAACCTAGATGTTAGGCCCCTTAAAACAACAATTGTCATCATTGTGTTGTCTACCTCGTCTTCTGAGCTTCCGACTCTGATTATTTCCTTCTTATTATTTCCGGTCCGTTTTATCCGCCTCGAAAATGCTGTGTCTGCTGCGAAGTTGTCCTGTCGGTGATTCTGGAGTCCGGTGCCTTGGGGACTGCATGAGACTTGTTCTCCAACAAAACTGTCGCTTCGGTGACATACCAATTACAGTTGATATTCTCAACAGTCGAATGCTTTAATGCAATGCAGAATACCACTTACGTGGAAAACCAGCGCATAAATGCGGTCTCTTAAGGAGGAAAAATGGCTAACCTGGGAATCTATCGCTGCATAGTGGTTTCTACTCAATAGACATTGCACTTCTTTCCTTCATTGCATATTTCCGTGCAGGTGGAAATGCGTGCTGGTTAATAATGGAATCCATAACAGTATTACATTATTAAAAGATATTTTCTCATAAAAAAGGACATCATGGGCCGTATTACGTCATTAAATTAAGTTTTAATGAATTGGAAATACCAACTGTTGCCGACGCCCCCCTCCCTCATCGGTGGCTCTGAACATAAAACACTCACGGTAAGTATGCCAAGTGATATAAAAATAAAACAAGTAGTTCCGTGAAGAACTAAATATTCTATTTTCATATATCCAACTTAGCTTAATTAGGCCAGTCAAAAGTGACAATAAATTCGCAAAACATGATGTATCTCTGATTTTTAGTATGTTGTTTGGACCCATTTGGGCTAAGTATACCCAAGTTTGCAACTCTCAAAAAGTTGTGGAAACATTTTACACACCAAAAACCGCGAAATTTTTGGACTGTTTTCAGATTCAGCTCTATATCTCCTAATCCATGCATTCTTCGTCAAAATCTATTCTATACGTTTGTTAAGAGCATAAAATGTTTGACAAATTAAGCCCAACCTGTGCTCTGTAGGTCAATTGGGTACCGAATTACGACACTTTGGAAATATGGAAGTTTTTCCAAAAATTGAACATTTTAGATTTATACCTTTTTTGGACCGAAACTGCGTCGAAACCATTGATCCTACGAGTAGAACTTGCAGAATTTAATTTTTAGGCTATTTAATTTGCTTTAAATTAAGCGTAGAGTGTGGTCTATAAGCCCTGTAGTTCTCTCCAAATCTCAAAACAACCCATATAAGGTAAAATCGCATTTTTTCCAGAAATGTTCCATAACATTTCCTATCCTTTGTTTTTTGTTTTGGTAATGAAAAAGAAGGCATATAATCATTTAAACAAACGGTGAAATGTATTTTAATATAATAATAATTTAATATAATAATATATAATATAATAAAATAATAATAAAATAAACATAAGAAATCAATAGTACAGTAACTTAATCAATCAATCAGTCAATCAAATTAGACACAGTCAAACTCGTCGTCTTGTTTTTGATTGCCCTGGGCCGTCATTTTCATTGCTCTCTTCAATAGGTAGGTCTTCCACTATTGGTGGCTCGTCGTCTTCGTCCCCTGTACGTAGGTACTCCAGTATTGGTGGATCGTCAAAGTTGTCTTGAGGCTCGTCGTCGTCGTCCTCTTCAATGATGATAAGGGCAGCGTTCTGGCACGTTTCCCCAGAGCAGGTAGCACACATCACAGAACATCTGATTGTGAGCTCTGCTTTCAGGAAAGTGCAGCCATCTCTGCACACCTTCTTGCATTTGCAAGAGAGGAGTTTTAGGAGCTCTGCGGGGGCAGGAGTTTGCCAACTGGTAATGGGAATAAGTCCAGCCGAGATCAATTCCCAACCCCCAGTCGGTGACCTCTTTCTCCACCCCCAACCACTTTTGCACCTGGTGGTATGTGCGGTAGTGGTGATACGATGCAGCCTCTGTAGTTGGGGGCAAACGGGCCAGATTCGCTTTGGCGTTGGCTGCTGTCTTCACAAAAGTACGGAAGCGTACATCGTTGAGGGTGTCTGTCGTTTGGTCTCCTCAATATAGGGCAACTAGGCACTTGTCACCGACTTGTTGGTGTGTGGCATCTCTCTGGAGGAAAACACTTGCTTGGTCCACTAGGACTTGATTTTGTCTGAAGTGGCCCCACATTTTCATCTTCCCTTGCCAGAAGAGGGCAGAGGTCGTGTCGCACCCAGTAAATGCGTGGATGAATAGTTCCATTCCAGGTGGTTCCACTTCCCCTTGGTTGAATGAGCTGGTGGAGAATTGGACGCAACCCGCTTCACCTCTACCACTCTTCTGGAGTATTAGTTCGTTTTAGTGTATCCTAGAGCGCAGAGGAGCACAAGCAAATCCACATCCTCTCCAAAGATGATGACGTGGTCATTGGAGGTACTTTTTTGCAGAGCAGTCACGACCTTATCGCGGTCTGTGTCTTCTTTTGATATTCTTGTCTCAATCCCCTCGAGAGCAAAAGCAGAACAGACATGTTCAATGAGACGAACCTTGTTTTTGTCATTCGAGAGCATCTTCTCTTGGGGGACTGTGATGATGGTCGATGCGTCAAACATAATTTCCGCTGATGCTGCAGAAAACCGTCGTGATCGCTCTGCAAATTTGGTGCTCTTTTGGGCGCCACCCTCAGGATACCCGTCGAAGACTACACACACATTTCTCCCAAAGTGGTTAAATATGTAGTTTAAGTAGCTTGCTGTGATAGCCCGTACCGAATCATTCCGATGCCACACAACTTTATGGAGGAGGTATCCTCCATCGACGACTGCAAATGTTTTTGCCTGCACACTGACGTTCTCTGTGGCTTACGTGAAGGCAGCGTAAAAAGCTGATTTTGTGCCTTTTCGCATCCCTTCGTCGGAAAATAGGGCCATTGGAAATGGAGCGAGCTCATATGTGAAGTGGGCCTTCAACTGTAGGTCTGACTGTTTCATGATACACATGCGCTGGAAGATGGTGAGTTGCTCGACATCGACTTTCTTCTTGTGGATCTGGATAGAGGTGGTAGGCGTTGCCAAAGAGAGGGCTTTTTCTTTCCTAGAGAAACTAACATTCCCAAACGTTTTTCCAATAATTCGGTTCACCCCTTTCAGTCCTTCTTCTCGGGCAGTGTGGCAATTTATGTGGGGGACACCTACAGTGCCACTGCTGATGGATACGAGTTTATCTATCGATGGGAACGGTGGATGGTTATTGAACCAGGCTTTCAGTTTTTTCACGTCAGAGGTATCTCTAGCAATTTGCGTAGGTCGCATATCAACATGCTGTTCAGTTGTTGTGGAGGAAATATCCCAATACCCTTCTACCTCTTCACATATATTCAGCATATATACCATCCCGCCCGTCCAACGAGAGAGCACACTTGTAGAGATACCTCTGCCACGGGTTAGGCCACCCTGGCTCTTCATTGAACGCATCAATAACTGCTCAATTGCCAAGTCAGTCCACATACTTGACCAAAATTTGTCGGATCTGCGGATGGCGAAGCATCCTTTCGTGAACAATTGATATTCGGTTGGGTCCATCCGGTCTTGCAGAGTGCTCATACCTTGTAAATATAAATGACCACTTTTCGCATAGAAGAAGTGTCCAGACGAGTGAAAGAATGGGAGCATTTGGCTGATTATTTGCAGGTGAAGGTTTCAATCTCCCATCCTTTCGACTTGAATGAATTGCTTCTTGAGTAAGGTCATTCGATAGTAGAGTACCCTAAGTTTTGCGGTCGGGCCTTCATCTTCAAGTTGTTCAAGGACGCTTTTGAATTTGGCAGTTACACTTTGCACATTTTCATTGTCTTCTGCAAACAGTATTTGTGACCTTTCAGTGCCAAGCAAGAGCCTCTCTATCTCACGGGAGGTCATAGCTGCACTGAAAAAAGGAATATGAAGTATAAATTAGTTTGAAAAGTACCTATAATTAATTAAATTTAAAAACGTCCATGGCGTGCCCCCCCCCCCCCCTTCGTGGACCGTGGGGCCCTGGGCGGTCGTCCTCCTCGCTCTCCCCTAGATTCATAACACATTTCGCATGTAATCTCACTTCATGCAACTAAAAATTGTTAGGTACATTTCTGGAAAAATGCGATTTTTTTTCTTATATGGGTTTTTTGAGATTTTGAGAGAACTACGAGTCATACAGACCCCCCGCTCTGCACTTAATTTAAAGCTAATTAAATTGCCTATAAATTATATTCTACAAGTTCTACTCGTAGGATCAACGGTTTCGGCGCAGTTTCGGTCCAAAGAAGGTCTAAAACTAAAATGTTCAATTTTTGGAAAAACTGGCCTATTTCAAAGTGCCGTAATTCAGTAACCAATTGACCTACAGAGCTCCGGCTGGGCATAAAGTGCCACACATTTCATGTTCTTAACTAACGTAAAGAATAGCTTTCGACGAAGAATGCATGGATTAGGAGATATAGAGCAGAATCTGAAACAAGTCCAAAAATTTCGCGGTTTTTGGTGTGTAAACATTTTTCCACAACTTTTTGAGAGTTGCAAACTTGGGTATACATAGCCCTAATGGGTCTAAACAACATACTGAAAAAATAAGAGATACATCATGTTTTGCGAATTTAGTCTTTTTTGTGTCACTTTTGACTGGCCTAAATTGCCTCTATCAACATACAAAATTTCAGTTTGATTTATGTAATAGATTCGTAGACATTGAGAACCATCTAAATATTTCGGCTGGTTGCCATGTTGGAGGCCATAGAGTTATGTTCTATTGCATGGAGTTTATTTCCTAGGTGTATTATTCAAACTTCAATCAAATGATTAGGACACAAGAAATAAAAAAAACATATTTAAAATTTCGCACAGCCGCCATCTTGTAGTTATGGAAACAATTGAAATAAACTAGATGTCAGTGGTTTTAAATTTGCATAAGCATGTACCGTACCAAGTTTCACTGCGCTCGGATGGTTAATTCGCGAGAAACGCGTCGCCGCCATGTTGGATTTATATTCACCAGGTTATTGAAAGTCCCATAGGTGAACGTACAGTATGTTAATAGCCTTTATCAACATACAAAAATTTCAGTTTGATTACTGTCATAGATTAGTAGACATTCAGAACCGTCTAAATATTTCGGATGGTCGCCATGATGGATTTTTATTTATCAGGAGCTGGGAGGAGAAAGGGCAAATCTGCAATAAGATTACACACAATAGTCGCCCTTTCAGCTGGGAGGAGAAAGGGCGAATCTGCAATAAGATTGCATACAGTATTCATGGGTTGCACGACGCAGGCTCCGCCCACCCCGCCGTGAGCGCCATCTCTGGGCAGAAGTCCACAACTGCCTCTCCGCCATCTTGGTGTGAAACATTTGTAAACAAGGCGTTGTAGCGTATGGTGCCTCATCTTTTTTTATCGGGAATTATGGCGTTTTTTGGAGGATTACATCAAGAAATTGACTCAGTTTGATCGTGCCCGGTATGAATTGAAGATTGATGAGTGTGGTTTGGACCCGTACGAGCTTGGGTGGGAAGATATGGGTGAAAATATGGAGGAGTGGCCAATGGTCTCAGACATGAACCGGATAGGTTACCTTGTTACGAGGGCCAATGTCGCCTCTAAGGCCGCTATGAAGAATTTTAAGGCATTGGAATCCCACAATTTCTTCACTAGTGGCCTACTTTTCCCCCCTCGGGTAAAAACCATTTGTAAAGGAAAGAGCGGCGAACAAAGCGAGAGGAGAAAAGCCCGCAACAAGGACATGCAGCGTGGTAATGATTTTGAAGATACAGCTAGTAATGATTACACCGCCTGTCAGGGGAAGGGGAAAAGTCACAGACAGCTCTCTGTCACTTTAAGCGGCCTTGCATTGCATTCTGAATACCTTTTCACTGGTGCTTCTCCTGATAGTCGTGTCTCTTGCGAGTGTTGCCCAGGCTTTGGTGTTTTGGAAATTAAATGCCCTAGGATAGAGAATCTCACCAAATGCCTTGATGAGGATGGCCAGCAGCGCAAAGATGACAAGTAGTACTTTCAGGCTCAAACTCAAATGCTCGTGACAGGAGCGAGCTATTGTGACCTGTACTTGTGGGCTCAAGACAAGGACCGCCCTGATTTAAGCCTATAACATTACGAGTCCTGCCTGATTATGACCTGCACAAAAAGATGGTGCAAAAATGCAAGGACTTCTTCCTGTATGTGATAGACTACTTCCAGAGATGGTGAGCTGTTGGTTTACCAGGGCATCTGAAGAACGGCAACCTCTGCAGCCACGGTCAGACAATGCTGTAATGATGACCAAGATTTTCACATGTCAAATGCCACGTCGTGACCCAATGGTCATATGTCAAGGTGAGAACTGCGTGTTTAAGGAATTCCACATGAGGTGTCTTGGCATGACTGCGAAACCAAGGAAAACGTGGTTCTGCAATGAGGTTTGTGAGAAGACGACGACAATTTTGTTTTATCAAAAAAAAAAAAGAACGTTAAACATTAGCCTGGACTAATGTCAGAATAATAGCCATGTTATTTACTTGTAATGAAAACTACATTATGTTTATATTCACCTAGAATCAATCAGAGCACTTACATTTGACAGAAAGGTGTGCAACAGGGAGTGTACCAGAACTGAACAAAGTTGAGTTTAGAACAGGGTGTTCTGACGTTTTGATCTCCTGTAAAATTTGGATCTCTTAACTTGTGCATTTATGCCAGATTGCTGGAGATTTGTGGGAAATAAATTTAAATTGACACAAGAGTATGAGGCTTGGGATTTATTCCATAACTCACACGATTTTACAGACAAAGCTGGTAAAGCATGGGATTTTGTTTCAGACAACGAAAGACTCTACTCTGGAATTTAATTCTATTACAGAATCGTACAATTCGTAGTATGTGTAAGGAACAACACAAATAATGACTACCATGGAGTTTCATTTCTAACAACAAAAGTTACCGCTTTGGGGCGATAACATTAAAGTCGGGAATGTAAGAATTCACTCCGGATGCTCAGGATACATTACTACACTGGACCTTAAGGGAGGCTGCCTGCTCCAGTTTATCAACCTCAAGGTCTGGTATTTGATCTCGTAAGTTCCTGCATACGTTACGTATATCTTCATATTCTTTGCTTAGATCGCTTTGCAGTTTTTATGTTTACCTGAGACAATATGAATGCTACACACTCTTGTGTAAGGCTTGACATCGGCGTCTCGAAGGCTTTTCCTATTAATTCTTGCAAGCCAAGTCGCACGACGTCTTTCAGAGCGAGTACGAGTTAGTGAGCACCTTTCTTGTCATCAGGGCGATCCTTATTAGTCTGGTTCGGACAGTTGACCATAGCACAAGTCACCATTCTCAAATTTAACTTCATGCTTTGCAAAATCACAGAATAAACAAGCACTGCTCTATGCCTAGCCGTTTTTTTTTTTTCGTTCAGGGTCCTCACACCAAGATGGCGGCGAGGGTGTTGCGGACTTCTGCCGAGAGATGGCGCCACCGTCGCAGGGGGGCAGAAAATGCAACCAGGGCTGCTGATACATACCAAGAATTCGCCCTTTCTCCTCCCAGCTACTGATATGTAGGCCATAGAATTATGTACTATAGGATGACGATTATTGCGTAGGTTCATTATTCAAACGTTGACTTCGATCGCATGATTATGACTCAAGAAACAAAAACTTAATTTTAAAATTTGGCATCTTGAGGTTATGTAAACAATTGAACTAAATTAGATATCAGTGCATTACAATGGGTATAAACATTTGCTGTACCATGTTTCACTGCGATCGGATGGTTAAATCACGAGAAAAGTCTGTTTCAATGCTTCAAAACTTTGCTTGGCCGCCATGTTCGTTTTGTACTTTACAGGATTTTGAACGTCAGATAGGCGAACTTCTAGTAGAGCCCTTTATCACCGTACAACATATCAGGGTGATATCAGTAATAGTTTCGGAGATATAGAATGCCGTTGAAATATTTCGCACAGCCGCCATGTTGGATTGGTGAGACGTAATAAAATTTTAAGGGCACGGTCGGAGTCGAGCGATGTAGTACTATGACCTTACCGAGTTTCATTGAAATCGCTCCAGCCGTTTAGATTTTATTAGGGACACACGCACACATACACACACACACACAAACACACACACACGGACAAAAGGTGATCTCATAAGCCTATTTTTTTCATAAATGAAAATAGGCTAAAAAGTCGAGACGTAGCCTCTTCCTTGATTCCAATGTCGACGGTGGAATTGCAAGACCTCGTGTCACAATACTATGCCACGGTGGGTGAGTGGATAGCGTGTCGGTCTACTAACCCTAAGATTGCAGGTTCGCTCCTGGCCGTGGTAAGTGATTTTTGAAAGGCGGCAAAAATACGACACGCATGTCATACGATGTTGGCATATCAAAGAACCCATTTGAATTCACTAGGCCGTGTTCATAATGGAAAAATTAAACTCGGGAGTTTCCGCCAACACAAAGTTCCTCATTTCTCTACTAGAAAGCGCTATAGTGTTCAAGGAGCTTAGATTTCTAACCTCCTTGACTTTCATAGTGATTCAAGGAACAACGAAAGTCGACATATAAGCTACCCACTGGGTGTCAAATTACAAAGCTTGCACCCGGCACCGAGGCCATACGATATTATTATTATTTATTTCTAGTCTACGACGTCTAAACGTACATGGATATACAATCTCGCCGAACATTGTATTTAAAGTTGAGTTTGCTATAGCCGAAGGCACAGGGTATTGGACTCAATAAATACAAAGTTTGACGGGAGGGTATATCCGTTGTTGTTGTTGTTGATTCTTTTAGGGCTTTGCCACATCGTGGTCATGTAGCCCCGTGCACTTGGTGTGTGTAGAATTTGGCAGATAACCTGTGTCACTGTGAAGTATGTACTAGTTATGTACGCGTTATGCCCCTCACTACGATCGGAATTGATTCGAATCGGTACCATCATTTGGGAATTGATAGAGGGGATATAGCCTATATACAGTACTTACAGTGCATACATACATACATAGCTTGCCACGGTGGGTGAGGGGATAGCGTGTCGATCTACCAACCCCAAGATTGCAGGTTCGCTCCTGGCCGTGGTGATTTTTTTAAGGCGGCAAAAATACGACACGCATGTCACACGATGTTGGCATGTCAAAGAACCAATTTGAATTCAGTAGGCCGTGTTCATAATGGCAAAATTAATCTCGGAAGTTTCCGCCAACACAAAGTTCCTCATTTCTCTACTAGAAAGCGCTATAGTGCTCAAGGAGCTTAGATATCTAACCTCCTTGACTTTCATAGTGATTCAAGGAACAACGAAATTCGACATGCAAGCTACCCTCTGGGTGTCAAATTACAAAGCATGCACCCGGCACCCGAGGCCATACGATATTATTATTATTATTAGTAGTAGTACATACATGCACACATGGAATTTGAGCCGTATATATGTTATAAGTCTACTTTATTTCTTTTTACAAAATTCGACAATAGGCTTAAAATACGTGTAATTTGTAAAGAGTTGACAGAAAAGAATTGATGAAAAGGACTTATAACTACACAAATATTCTAAACAGAAAGTATCATCACTAGGTAGTCCTTCATCTGGTCGTTCAGCTATTAGGTTATGTATTAGGCTTACATAGTGATATGTAGAGAATTTACAATACAAGAGCTTTCATTCGCGTTATAATGAGTATTTTCAATGGACGATATCAATAGGCTAAGTGTAGTGAGCACAATTCAGAAATAAACTGATAACACACTGTTCCTTCACCATAGTAAACGCAAGCTGAGACTAGACAATAAAAGTTAAACACGAACCTCAATCTCTTACAACATGCAAGGCCAGGAATACACAATCAAATATCAAGGTATGAAGCCGGAGTGCTCTAAATAAAAGTATCTAGTTGGTCTGCAGAGGGAACAAACAAAATGTTCAATAAAGAACATTAGCCTACTTTCTCTTAAATGTATGGGCATAGTTATCTCTTTTTCCTTGAGCAGTTTAACTGAATACTCGTGTGATGAACGATAAGACTTGTACCCTCCAATGCCTGGCCTCGCTAATTAATTTTCGTTGTAATTCTACTCTTGCATCTCGAGGAATTGATTCTAAGATTAGTAAAGTAAGTCCATCCACCATTTTGAATGTATGGAAACGTCGATCTTGTCCCTTAAGCAGAGCAAGTCCTGTTTCTCAAACTACATAGGCTACTTGCTGAGTTTCGTCATCGTAACTGTATTACATGTTGGACTATCAATAGTAATGTATTATATTTTCAAGATTGCCGTTGCGCGCAATATTCAATATGATATTCTTATGAGTAATGCTAGCGAGGTCATATGGTACTCTTCTCTCACCAAATGTATCTTTAATTATACAATTATATCATAGAGCTAATGATACTCAAATTTTAAGAATAACCCCAACCACCATCGTGTACGTAATATGGAGTCGCTGTGCTTTTGACTTAGTGACTGGCCTCGTGGCTTGTTGTGCCCAAGGTTGCAGGATCGAATCCTGGTGCAGCCAGTTGGCAAATGAGGGTGCGCAAATTCGAGGGAGCCGTGTCTGTAGATTTACGTTAAAGATCCCCTTCGGGGCAAAATTTGGCATCCCGGCGTCTCTAAAAGCAGCAGCAGTTAAAAGAGACGTAAGACCAATAACATTATTATTTATTTACTTTGACTTAGTCATATGCTTTTCCATTGGTACTAATTTTCGTTTTTGTATGTTCAAAATACTCCGAGTTATTCATTATCACATTCTCTATTTTCAAAATGGCCACTGCGCGTTGTAGTCAATCTGTTATTCTTATGGCCTATTTCAGCAATGCCCCTTATATGGTACTTCGTTCTTACTGTGTTTGGTTTTAATTGAGCAGTTACAATCTGAATGATTCATTATTACGTTTTAAGAGTACGCCCAGCCTCCATATTGAAAGTTTTGAGCCGCTGCTAATTTGCCGTTGGCATACGAAGCCACACATATAGTTCTACCTTATCCGTATTTTTCGTTGTTGTAGCTCAAAAATACCGAGAGTTATTTATTTTAAAATTTCCGGATGGCCACTGCGTACTATATTCAAAGTGATAAATTTACAACTAATGCCACTGAGGCGTCATGTCCGACAAAGTTTCGTCTTAATTGTGCAATTATATCCTGAGTTACTAATATGTATATTTTAATAGTACGCCTAACCGTAATCTTGAATGTTCTCTGGCTTTGATCATACGAAGTTACGAATCAGGTTCTACCTAACTGCTAAATATCGTTATTAGTCTATAGCTCTAGGATGCTGAAAATTATAGGTTTATTTTGAAATTTCAAGAAGTTCACTGTGCACTATATTCAGTGTGAATCGTTTGACGAACGCAAGTGAGAACCCTGATATGATATTCATCTCTTGCCAAGATTGGGCTTAATTGCACAATATATTCTAACTTATCGATTTTCATGTTCTAATTGTTCTCACAGCCACCGTCTTGAATGTATGGAGAATTTGTTATTGTTGTCTGCCATACAAGGACACATGTACGGTCCTATCTTGTCACTAATTTTCGTTACAGTAGCTCTTGAGTCATTTATCTTTATATTTCATAATTCAAGATACCCATACAGACTCATGTAGTAATCACGTTTGTAACAGAAGGTCCTTTTGTAAAACTACCTGAATGCCAAATACTGATGCCGGCTGATGTTTTCCCAATATTGTGTGGAAATACAATTATTAGTTTAGTCGTAATTCGGTTTAAGCATTGAACACTCGGATAGACAACATTTTGTTTTTGTTATGATGGCGGCGATATAACACATGACATGACCAAATTCCATACAATTCGGTTTCGTAGTCTGGCAATTGATATGGGGGACACATATACACACATATATTTACACACAGACACAGTTGGCCCGTGTAGATCGCATAAGTCTACTTTCGAAAATTGAATTTTGTTTTTCAAAACTCCAAAATCCATTAACTAACACTGTGAGGCGGCCATTTACAGAGCCAGATGGTGACCAAAATGTGAGGCCAAAACCGAGGGGAAACCGGCCGCGGTGGCCAAGAGCGCTAACGCACTACCTCGTGTCTCGCTGGCATCGGGAGAGCGTGGGTTCTATTCCCACCTCAGCCGTCCTGAAAATGGTTTTCGTGGTTTCCCATTTTCACTACCAAGCAAATGCCGGGACGGTTCCTTTCAATAGGTCCACGGCCGATTTCCTTTCATAATCCCTTCCCTGACCCGTCCTGAAAAGAAAAATACATGTCCATTGGCTGCATTAATAAAATTATTAAAACCGAGGGGAAACCTTCCCTACTACACACACAAACAAGCCGAAAACCCAAAATCCACTAAGCCAGTGACGCAGTAAACATTTCTTTTGTTTTTTGGAGGGGGAGGATTTTCCACAAACTGTTGAACAATGTAGCATATTAACTTTCAGTATCATCTAAGGATGAAGGCAGGGTGTAATCTTGGCTTTTCAGCACCTTGGTTGCGCCACTACAACTCAAGGATAGGAATCAAGAATGTTCAGTTCGTTGTACACACATCAAAAAAAGTTTTGCATCACCTCGGTTCCAAGAGTTCCGGAACCTTTAAATACAAAGGGAATAGAGATCAACACAAACAACATTTCAGCTCGTTTTATTGCTCATGAGACCCACACATTGCATGTTGTACTATCATACAGCTAGACTTTCAGCATTTGTGGTCCAGATTGCAGTACACTTGGTCCAAATTGTCCCACTCCTCAACGACAATTCGGCGTAAATCTCTCAGAGTGGTTGGTGGGTCAAGACGTCCATAAACAGCCCTTTTCAACATATCCCAGGCATGTTCGATAGGGTTCATGTCTGGCGAACATGCTGGCCACTGTAGTCGAGCGATGTCGTTATCTTGAAGGAACGCATTCACAAGATGTGCACGATGAGGTCGAGAATTGTCGTCCATGAAGACAAATGCCTCTCCAATATTCTGCCGATATGGGTGCACTATGGGTCGGAGGATGTCATTCAGGTATCGTAAAGCCGTTTCGGAGCCTTCCATGACCACCAGTGGCGTACGTCGGCCCCACATAATGCCACCCCAAAACATCAGGGAACCACCACCTTGCTGCACTCGCTGGACAGTGTGTCTAAGACGTTCAGCCTGACCAGGGTGCCTCCAAACACGTCTCCGACGATTGTCTGGTTGAAGGCATATGCGACACTCATCGGTGAAGAGAACGTGATGCCAATTCTTTGGGGTCCATTCAGCATGTTGTTGGGCCCATCTGTACCGCGCTGCATGGTGTCGGGGTTGCAAAGCTGGACCTCGCCATGGACGTCGGGAGTGAAGTTGCGCATCATGCAGCCTATTGCGCACAGTTTGAGTTGAAACACGACGTCCTGTGGCTGAACGAAACGCATTATTCAACATGGTGGCATTGCTGTCAGGGTTCCTCCGAGCGGCAATCCGTAAGTAGCGGTCATCCACTACAGTAGTAGCCCTTGGGCGGCCTGAGCGAGGCCTGTCATCGACAGTTCCTGTATCTCTGTACCTCCTCCATGTCCGAACAACATCGCTTTGGTTCACTCTGAGACGCCTGGAAACTTCCCTTGTTGAGAGCCCTTCTTGACACAAAGTAACAATGCGGACGCGATCGAACTGCGGTATTGACCTTCTAGGCATGGTAGAACTACAGACAACATGAGCAGCGTACCTTCGTCCTGGTGGAATGACTGGAACTGATCGGCTGTCGTACCCCCTCCGTCTAATAGGCCCTGCTCATGCATGGTTGTTTACATCTTTGAGCAGTTTTAGTGACATCTATGAACAGTCAAAGGGACTGTATCTTTGATACAATATACACAGTCAACGTCTATATGCCGGAGATCTGGGAACCGAGGTGATGCAAAACTTTTTTTGATGTGTGTATTTGTACAGTTATAATAAATGTTTATAGACAAGCTTAAACGTGATTTTTGTTCCATTTCAGGCATTCTGCCGGCCGGCACTTACGAAGGCGACGTCACGCTCGTCTGTGTCCAGCCAAGGTGGCGTAGCATCGCCAATCGAGGAGCGACCATTGTCTGCCGCAGGTGATCTGGCAGGGCCACCAACGGGCTCTCCTGGGCCTCCACAGCCTCGGCGTGACTCGCAAGGTACGGCCAAGAGGCGCTACAGTCTTCAGCCCCAGAGGGCCGTGCACTGAAACTCTTAGCGACCGCCCGCGACAATGCTTCTTCATTTTAGTTGTTATTTTTGCCTCAATCACATTCCACTCAACCTAGTTTTGAAACAATTTTCCCGGCAACTAATATGTAAAACCTGCAACTTGATTTCTTTCTCAGCCTTAAAACATGTATCCTAAACATAACATAAACTAATTTAAAGATATGTAACCAAACTCACGTCCTAATTTACAAGGTTGTTGCCGAGGAAGGTAATCGCTCCATTTTTTTTTTATTGAAAGATCTCGAATTTTACCTTAAATTGATTTGCGCTTACATGGACTTATCAAAATGTATCTCTGGATATGCCCATGTCGAACATGGTCAAGACAAGGCGATAACGATCTACATATATTTATTCATTTCAAATTCTTATGAACAAATGTTCAAATTGACATCGCCAATACATTATCCTACCTAATAACTTATCATACTGGAGTCATTCTCATTAGAAACCCATTCATCACCCATAGTCGATGTTAAATATCTTGTACAATTCCACCCCTCCCCCTTCCATTAGAACAGAGCTCTGTCAGTCAATGTGTTTCGATACAAACTGTCCTATCTTCTTTACAAACTTGATGTCAATGCCTAGGTATCGCGATGAGACTCATGTCTCTTCGTATAAGTGTACAAAGTAGAACTCGTTCAAATAAATGTTACTCGTATTAGATAACTGACCACTTTAACTACTGTAATCCCGAAAAACTTCCATTATGAACGAAACATACACAATTTTTTGATAAAAGATAATTTGGTGTTATTCTTATAGTTTTGTCAGAGAAATACAGGATTTTTATAATCAGAATATGAGTAAAACATTTTATTATATTATATTCCCTTTCGGGATATTTAACATATCACATTTTAGTTTCATATGAAAAATGAGTGCAATATTTTATCATATCATTATACATAACGAAGTTACTTTTAGGAAAAGTTCTCATCATATAGTAAGATGAAAATATGTCCTGTATAAGTTCGGAGAGGCAGTATAATTGTAGGTAGAACTACAAGAACACCGTACCTATATTTTGAGTGTGTTTTATTTTGCAATTATCATGAGTAAGGCCCGGAAGGTCATGTAAAATCATATTTTTGCATATTTTGATTATTTTGACACAATGCATCATATTGTTCTCCTTTCCCTGTTTAAATGCATGTCTCTGCTTGAGAAGGGCGTATATTCTAATTTCCTATTGTTTAGAGGCGCTTTTTGTTAGTTCGTGTTCTTAAAGTCGTATATTTTGATTCCGACTCCAGGAGTCAATTACAGAATAATACTGAAATTATTTTAATACCTAGGCCTAGTACGTTTCAGTCCTTTTGCAAGTTAATATCAATTATTTTCATTCTGCATCCACTAAGTAAATACTGTAAAATTATTTTCATTTAAAAAAATGCAAAAGCTACTAAACATTTGTATCAGTTATTCTTAAGAAATTAGCATAATAAAATAATTATTGATGGTCAACATCGCTTGAAGTTCCATAAAATAACATTTCCTACTATTTAGAACTGTTTCTTAGTTGAGATATTTAAAAATAAGGTGTAGTTATATGTCCGTCTGTTCACATTCTCTTTATATTCAAAATAGAAACGCTTAAGAATACGGAGTGATCGTAATTGCCGTAGTTATTTCATAGTGCATATTTTTTTAAACGTGGTGCATATTTGACCAATAATTAGTGCATTTTTGCATGCATATTCATTCATTTAATACTGCATGAACTTCCGGGCCTTAATCATGAGGTAGGATAATTTTGTGATCATCCTGCATGAACTTGGAAACTGAAGAGTTTCTGTAATATTAAATATCAAGGAGACTTGATATATTACAGAACGATAACGTTACTAGCATTGTTGAAGTGTTGCAGTATATAATTTGTAGTAGGGAGAAATTCTTAATTTGTAGTGCCCTAGAACTCGCGCTAAATGACTTTTGATGTGAACTTGCAATAACGATGACCAGTCATATTGGTGTCAGGTGATGACAAATGTGCAAGCTCAAGGAAAACTCCGGTGCCGTGAACTTTATTTGAAGAACATTACTAAATTGCGTTGGTTTCAATTACGGTGCTTATATTTAAAATTGGTATGATAACTTATAATTTTCGAATAGAAATAACTGATAACTTAAATCCATTGCAATACGTTTACTAGTTAAACTTTTAAGTTCAAATTCGTAATTCAAAAGAAGTGTGTATTAATCTGCCTTGCACATTTTTTACATTTTGCTGAAGATATGGTTTGATACCGTTTGGTATTTCGATATTCACTTTGTTTTACCACGGATGCATATTATAATAAAGTCAATCGGCACGAGTTTCTAAGTATCTAGTGCAATAATCTTAAGTAATAATTATATATACGTTCCTAACCCTAAATGTGTTCTCTATATTCCGGATACAAGTATTATGCATGGTGATTTTTAAAGAACTTTAGAAATTCCGGAATCAATACTGTCTGTGCGGTGTTTGAAAGTCACATATGTGATTTTACTTTATAGACTTTTGTCACCGTACAATTTACAGGTTGACTGCTGTAATAGTTTCCGAGGTATTAAATACTAGTGAAATACTTTGTACGGCCACGACGTTGGATTGGTGACACTTATTGAAATGGGACGCTCAATGTTGGACGAGTTAGTAGTACAGAGTAAGTCCTTAAAATATTTAATTGAAATCGCTCTAGCCAATCAAAATTTATTAGGGACCCACACACGCATACGCACACACACATACACGCGCGGGGAAAATAGGTAATCTCATAAGTTTATGTTTCATAATCATAAAAAATAGGGAATATATACAACAAACAGTTTTGCAGGCGACCAACGTGCTTCTTATTCCGCTGTAATAAATTAGCACTAGTTCTTCGAGTCCTTTCAGGTATTTATGAACCACCACCTGCAATCTAGTATAGGTATCTATACTTTGTTTCCGGAATTGTATTATGTCATAAAGAAGGAAACCAGTTACCCCTGAGCTTGCAAATTATGTACGAGTACATACTTATACTGAGTACCGTAATTCCTCATTTTGTGACAAGGCCATGGCTAAGATATTCGTAACATGTAAAAAGCAGTTCATGCTAGACGGACGATGGCCATATCCTGTTATTATTTGGTCATTAAATGTAGAAAATTATTGCAAGTTGTCATAAATAAAATTCAGAGAAAATAATGTTTATGTACCGATTACACAAAAGTTATTTGAGCAACTTATATAGTAAAGCTCTTGAATGTTAACCTATAATAATTTATAAAATATAGTAGTAGGCTGAGGTGAAAAATTGGAATCCACTTTTTAAAACATTAGTTGGGATCTTTTTCTAGGATTCTTTTCCAATTTTAATACCACAAATAGATTGCTAGTCTGAAATTATCCATTCTCAGTTTTTGAAAATAACTGGAGAGCGTTTGGTTGAAAAACAACCAATATAAGTGTACCTAAATGAACCAAAGTTACATTTCATCTGATTTTATCTTACAATTTATATTCCAGATTTTATCAACATAAAACAGCATCACATGGTCATCATTCTTCTCAGAAAAATCAGCATTTTATCTGTTACAAGAATCTTGGCCTTGTCTCAAAACGAGAAAATGTTCGGTATAATGATACGTACCCACAAGAGTAACTGGTATGGTAAATTAAATGTTCACACTTTATTTCAATGCCAATATAGAGTTTTGAATCTTGGCAGGTTTGGCACTCAGCACTGGCATGCATTCGTTTAATTGTGTGTTTTTCAGAGAACCAAAATTGCATGTCAGTGGAATCTTACGAGGTTTGGACTTGAAATACGTTTACAAATAAGACGACCTGGAAGCAGTAACCTAAGAATCTGTCCCGCTGAAGACCCGAAGAGTAAAATAGCTCAAATATATTCATCTAAAATGAAGATCAACCTTTCTTTCTTTCTTTCCATTATATGGCTGTAAACAAAACAAATAAATTGCCATTCCGTGTACTCTGACGATGCATTGATACATTAATGCCATAACCTTCTGATGATGTGAACATTTGATAACCATTTTCTGGGAAAATTGCTTGATTATACCTACTTCCCTGTCAATTAGAAGGAATGAAATGCACTGTGTGTCGAACGATTTGGTGTTGTTCGGGAAAACAGGACCTCAATATCCCTTATGACTACAAAATATTTAATAGAGAACAACTTCTATCCAAATAAAATGTGAAGCTATGAATACTGAAACTGTAATTCACTGACATTTCTTGATGTACATGCTCTTTGATGTTATGTCAATATTGGTGTTAGTAGAAGCAATATAACATTCTAATTTCTGGTGATCTACAAGCCTACGTGCACAGTCCTTAATCCTAGGAATGAACCGTTCGTTCTATTTAATTTACAGTCAAATTATTGAGACACTCCCATCAGAAAACTAGTATCGAACTACTGATTATGTGAACATTCAGATAGATAGTTGTGACATAAATAGCTATCTTTCTCTTTCTCTTTATAAACAACATGCAGGAAAAAAGGTTCGAGTTCATCCTCTGCTTGTGTCAAATGTGTCTCCATGGTTTTGACTTATAATTTTGTCACATCTTATATATTACGTAGTGAGGAAGCCTTATTAAAATAATACTAACATGAGAGAAAATGGTAGCGAATTTCGAGATTGCATCTCAGTTTCCATTATAGTGTAGCCGTTTCATAGACGACAGCTGGGATACATTGGTGAATCGAGTTTGAACGGTAATAATGGCAGAGCCAAAATTTCAACAGTACTGAATACTGAAATGTTTATTATACCAGTGAAACAATACGACAGTTAATACAAGGAAGAATAAGAATTTAAAAAATCCAAAATTATATACATAAGACAAGATTCTGGCAATGAAGCAGCAGAGCAAAGGATAAAAGTTGTCTTCTAAGAAATGGCTGCACTTGTCTGAAGTTAGTATTCCATGCTGTGTTAGTTGCCAAATGAATCATCCAAAACGTCAGCTATTCTAGGAAGAGGTATATAGGATCTCAACCAACATCCACAAAAGCTACGTTATATTAGAGTTGTACCTCGCTGACGTCTTTAATTTTATAGAAATATCGGCACGACATTTGCTACAATAAAATAAAATAAATTTGTCTTTAGAGAATACCAACAGAAACTTGATCTCGCAGTTGGAATTTCCGAGTTAGTTACTGAGGAGTAGTGTAGAAAACATGTATCGGTCTATTTGGGGAACATGGTTTGTTACAAGCACTGAGAGTTTGTATTCTCGATATTATGTTTGTGAAGTCCATATTACACGACAGCATATTACTAGTTTTCATTAAATATAGACTACATGATATTGCGTTAAGGAAGTAGCTTATTATGCTGATGCAGTAGCAGAAACCATGTCATCTTGTTGCGCATTAATAATAAATTCCCTTATAATTAAAATGTTTTTCATCGAAATAATCTCAAAGAACTGTGCACGTCAAGGTCATTACGCACTGGATGTCACTGACTTCTCAAGTAATGTGGAATTTAATGCCCTTTCATCTGACTCTTGTGAGCTTTAAAACGACTTCAGCTCCTCCTCTATTGAATAGGATATTTTTAAGAGTCTGTGTCTCTGTATTATAATTAAGTGTTTTGTTAATTGTTCGGGCTTACGAACAAGATCTAGCGTAAAGCCCCTTGGGCCAGAAAGACGTTCAAATTTCATTATTTAATGGTATACTAAATGTAATCAATGATGTGGTCATCTACAAGTTTGGATCCGGTAGTAAGATTGTTAATGATATTTGAACGCTTTTCAGCGCAAGGAGAAGGTTCGTCTCATACAGCGCACGCATGAAACAAGATGTCAGTAGTTTTGAAACAATGGAGAAATGGATCTAATATTGTGGTTATTTTCTTTCCTCAATCTGTAAGTTTTCAAACATCAGCTTCAGAACTTCCAGTATATGTATAAAGTTGATCTTCTGTCTCATATAGGATGTATCTTCTAGCTTCGGTACAAACTTTAAGAAGGTGCAAGAATTTGCGTTGTGTTGCTGTAATGAAAGGTGCCCACCTATACTGGTCAAAGTGTATTTCTGGTTGCAGCAAAACATAGAGATGCGATTTGATGGCGTATATACTGTGTATAATCTGTTTTATAAGAAAAAACCTCTCAAAGTTTTTCTGCAGATCTTTTACAACGTGACTGAACCTCATATAGTGTTGTTAAAGAACAAAAGGCAACACATAGTATATTATAGCTGCAGAGAAATGTTAGTGGTGTCGCACAGTGCATCAGAATTCATCGGTCGCACAACATCAAAGTAACTCTGCACTGTAGATCAGTTGCGAGCCATCAATATGTTTTAAAAGCTATCTTACAGCAGTGTCACAAATAGCTTAAATTTTGCTTTAAGATTAACTTATATTATTTATTTCATTGAAAATATTGTGTTATGTAGATTTAGGGAATAGAACATGATTATAAAAGGGCAACGTGCCGTTATTATTCACAACTATAAATAATTATGCTTTAATCATTCTCAATCGGTTCTAAACAATATCTGGCAACAATGTTCCATAATACCATAACTACAATGTTACTAAACAAATTGAACACCATAGCATACATGTTCACAGTCGAAGGCAGACACCAGATCCAACAAACAGAACAAACAAGTCTGTATGTCAGAACACTACTGGTTAGCGTGCGAAGTACAACAGTCTAATGAATAACTGCAATGACTTTCATTTGACATAAAAGTTGAAACGTGTTATTGAAAGTACATACATTTCACATCAAAAAAAAAGATACCGTAACCCAAACAGTCTCTCTTTTAGGAAGACGTTATCACGCTAGAAACGGTCTAAAGCAGAACAAGACTGAAAGTGTTCCTTGTGGGGTTTGAAGCCATGTTTTCAGTGTTGCCTTAGTAAACTCTTGAAAGTGTTCCATTTAGATTTTCAACGCAATGCAACATCCGGAATTAATGCTTGTTATATTTTCACGGCACCATGTAATATTAAAACTCTTATTTGCAAAGGTTTGTAAAAATATTATTTGACGCACTAAAAAAGTGGTTTAAATTAAAATCCTAAAGTGTTCATAAATCCCCAACCATTCCTTTTCCTACCACGTCCACTGAATGAAAATCATTTAAACTTTGACGCAAGGTTCTAAGGAAAATAATACGCATCACTGCCAAATATTCATATGGCCTACACGACTTTTTGAATATAGAGTAGTAGTATTCACTGTACTGTTTAAACTTTTAGAAGACTACCTTTTTCACATGTGTGCGCTTGTGTGATGATTAGAGACAGTCAAAATTCGCGACTCGCGAAATCACGAAAAAAATCAAAACAAATAAACATTGGTTTAGAACATGTTTCACATAAAAATATCATAACACGTTTCAACTCACGGAACACTCGCGAAAATCGCAAAAAATCTATGACTCCCGAATTTAGCATCTCTTTTGTCGTTATACGCGAAATATCGGAATTTTAGGCAATTAATAGATAGAATAAATAAATTTGAAAGTTTTAGATTGGTTTCTCATAGTATTTATTAACCAAGTTCCAAACCAGAACTGATTTTTGCATTGTCATATCTGAAAAAATCCACAAGGTTTGGAATGTTGTCCCTAGATGGTATGAGTTGAAATGGTTCGTATATAATTATTACTGACATAATAACTTAATAAACAGTATGAAAAGTTCAGTTTCACTCAAGAATTTTTCAAATTCAATGAAGAATTTTTACCCTTGTTAACCAAGAATTTTAGCCCCTTTCATTCGAGAATTTTGACTGTCTCTAGTGATGATAGTATAGGTATGAACTATTCAATGAGTTGTTTGTAGATTTCAGTGTACTCTTACATAGATATACGAAAATTATGTTTAAAATAATTTAACGCTGTTTGTTTAAGAACATCAGAACACAGACTGCCACTATTATTTTTTAATGTTGTCATTTGTCATTGTCATTATATACTATATAGATATGTGGAAAAAAATATTAAAACCCTACTAAATTCACGCGTTGTCACAAACGCTGAAAAGAACAATTAATAACTCAATTCTCGTTCTCTGAAGGCTTTCATAAGTTATTGATTATTATTTTAAGACTAACTAATATCGTATGGCCTCGGGTGCCGGGTGCAAGCGTTGTTATTTTAAGACTGGTTAATAAGACTTAGCGCCTAACTCCGGAACTCAGACACGCTGCATCACATAAATTATAAGTGAGAACCAAATTACTGAAGCACGAGTGCGAGTGCAGAAATCATGCATTGAAATCATCCAAGGTCGAGGAAATTCTCTAGACACAGTGAAAATTAGGCGTAGTTAAGCGTAGAAAGCACACTAATTGGATGGATTGTTTTGGCATCTGTATCTAGTAAACAAATCACTCCCAATATTGTAGTGCTGTTTAGATTACAAAATTCAACTAGCTATTCACTGCCATACGTATGAGTTATTTTTGTATTTTGTTATAGATGGAAGTAATTAACTCTGACCAAACAATTTCACTTTTCATAGCAATATTCTAATTAATTATTTTAAAGTGCTTTATAAATTATAAAATGTTGCTAAGTCATACGATTATATTTGCATTTAAATTACACAACAGATAGGGGATTCCATTCGTTGAACAATTATTGTGACATTCCTCCTTGAAAGTGCTACAGAGTTCAGTAAGGAATCGCAAGAGGTTGCGCCTTATAACCATATACAATCCTTCACGTGATGGAAATATTCGTATTACCAGTATCTCTAATTGGACGAATGTATACAATTATGTGAGCCACAACCCCTTCATAGAAATTCAGATTGAATATCTCAGGAGCGTTGCTGATAACAAATTTTGCGTTCCGTACAACTTTTACCTGCTATAGTTGTTTTGAGTGCCGATATTATGCCATGAAGGGGTTCTTTAACCTGTCAATACATCTACTGTATGTATTTCTACGCCGTATTATTCCTGTTTCAACGGGGTCGGGCAGTCACAGTATTTCTTCTGACTCAGGTATTTCACATTTAAGCGCACTTAGGTGCCAAGCTTCTGTGCTAGAATTCGATCCCACAACCTTGCACACAGGAAGCGAGTGTCATGCTAACTGCTGCACACAACCGCCTTTGTTACTTACTGAATATTTGAACAAATATAAATATACAATTACAGTATATGGCTTAAATTGCGATATAATCAGAATAGGCTTTATAAAACATTAAGGATCTTATGGAATTACGATAAAGAAGCTTTCGATTTGTTGTTGGGATCAAAGTTTCCGTTTCTTAGTAAGCTCAGTTGCAAAGCTTCTTAAGGATATTATGTAAATTTATGGCAACATGATTTAATGACTTCTCCATTGCAATAGACCTACGTTTAAAAAACAAAACAAAAAGAAAATTACACAAGTTCCTTAAGAGTACTTGGAAATAACATGTCAAAAGACAACTCGTAATCAATATATATATATATAGTTACAATAGTTACATGTTTGTGTAAATCCTCCACAGCTGGAGAATGAGTGTGTGATGATGAAGTAATACTTCAATTTTTTAAGTGTTACAAAATGTATGTAATACCTACTGTATTAAATGTTTATGTGTGTATATCTCAATATTTCTCTGAAATAAACGTTCAGATATCGTTGAATGCGGTTCGAGTTTTATTAATTGCACCTTTCCCGCCTCTTTTCGCAGCGTCGCAGTCGAGTACGGTGAGCAGTGCTCCAAGCGTTGGACGGAGGCCAGAAGACGCTCCTCCACGTTCGGTGTTTGGGCGCCAAGGATCTACGACTCAAAATGGCGAAGATGCAGAAGATACAATGAAGAATTTAAGAAAAACATTTGCGGGTATCTTTGGAGATATGTAGGCTTAGTCACTGCTCCCTAGTAGACCATAATTAGAATACTCCATCAACCACTACAGGGCCTTCTGTTTTGGACAATAGTTGTGTAACTAGGGTCATTATAAAATATAAATAATTACAATAATAAAGATAAAGAATATTCCTCTTACATGTAATCAGTCAACGCTCTAGACCTTAAGTACTAATAAGCTGCGCCTAATCAAAGGTAAGAAACATGGAATAAGAGTTATCGATAATGATTTTATCAATGAATGATAGGCTAGCAATATGTTACTGTAACTCTCAACTTTGTCACTCATATAGAGGACTATTCTTGATATTTAAACGAGTAAACGTTATGTACTTGCATATAAATATCTATGTGCACGAGTTTCTTTTGAAGTTTGCTTGATTGCCGACAAGAGGTAGATGAATGCAAATAAACAAATACGAAGGCATAAGCGTACATAATTCTATTGAATTAATACAAACTAGTAATTGACTTTGAATACATTGTCCGCATAAATTAAGATATCGTTCTCCAAAGATCATGAAATTAGGCTTTTAAGGCAAGACATTTAGTTGTTCACATAAACGCAATCGAAATGAGTACCGTACTTAAATGACTATTTTAGATTGTAACAACAAATCAAGATAAATTGTGAACTTGAACTGAATGTATCAGAGCAATCCTTCGTAAGTATAATCCAGTACCCGTATTAATAAAGCGAGTACTACGAATACCACGAATCATGGATATTGTACGCAGAATATTTGAAATCTCAGACCTTTCCTCATGAATATGAATAGCAAAGTACTTTATTAGGTAAAAAACAAACGTTGCATAGCTAGAGGTAGGAATGCTAATGAGAAAAGCAATATTCTTGCATATCCTACGTATACAAAACACTTGAGATGAACGACGTTAAATAAACAGAGAATCAGTTCACTGTTATTGAAATGGAGAAGTAATCAAACCAGCCTGCAATATTCTGGGCACTCTCCACCGTCGGAGAGGCATATTTTATTAAGGTGAGCGAAATAATACTAACGTGTGATCGTGAAGTATTACATTGAAGCATTTCCTGTAGAGAATTATATTGCTGTTATTCGCAGGCGAAGCAAAAAATAATGAAGTAAGACCTACAACACTCAACACATTGTACAGAATTATAATAAAGTACTCGTAGTAGCCTATACGCTATCACATAACACATTCTAAATTTCAAAAAGAAAAGCACTGCCGTTAATACAAGAGTCGAAAATCAATCACAGCTTTTCCAATCCCCACCCAATTTAGTGAAACTTTGAGGCACATAAGCTAACAAGGCATGTGGGTTTGCAGGTAAAAGTTTAGACAAAATTTTATTGCAATTTTGGAACGGATTAGAGTTCGTGGTAAGTTAATCCTTGCATTCAGTATGACTCACGGGCAAATACATTCACTGGTTGGTGAGATGTACGAAATTACAGCCAAACCTCCTGATCAATTTTCTTGAAAAGATTGCAATAGCTATAATTCAGAAGGCGGCTTTCGTCGTGGGATCCCTTGCGGCATTTCGAGTAACTCAACCATTTGGCTTATAGAATGTCGTGTTTGTCACGCTTCTGTTGCTAGTATGAAAAGCATTGTAGCATTATATACAGTGAAAGAGTTGTTTTCGTGATTATATCAATAAGCATTTCATTCAACATTAACTAAAAACGTGTTTAAATATGTATGTCGCAGTTAATAATGTTACTTGACCAATGTTATAGCAAATCTGTGGTAAGTGATATACTGTATATATATTAATGTATTTATAGATGGATTCAAGGGCAGTTTGTTTGTGTTTAATGGTCTAAAACTAAACAAAATACCATGTCAAAGTCCTCCAAAGTTGGTTGTTGTCAACAATATTTAACTTACCGTAACGCGGGGATTTTAGCGTGGTACAAGGAAAATAAGCATCGTAAATATTATACTCTCAAAAATAATTAATAAAGTATAATAATGATAAAATATCTGCACAGAGATAACCATTCGTCTATAATGCCCCAATGGTAGATATACTAATAATTGATTCCTGTCGTAATCTACTTCATTAACTGCATAGTGAAATAATACATTAGATTTAACATATTTTTTGCAAAATTCCTTATTTTTTACACTCATAGCGATGGTTGATAAGAACCAGTACCCCGAAGTTATCCCAAACTGTTCACGTTTTTCAATTGTTGATATTTTGATAAATATAGATTATGTTCGACATTGTATAAATTGTAATTTATTATAAAATTGAGGATGTGACTGCGTTTACTGTAGAATTAGAATGCCTAGATGTCATTGTTGAAAATAGGCACTTACAATAATAAAATGGTGTCCTTGTTAATTAACTATTTGCTGTATGTACTTTGTAACATGGGGATGTTTACAGTGTATCAGAAATAAAATGATGTTGGCCCTCGTTTGTACATTTTCATCGGAATGCGGTTAACTCTTGAGTGAACAAAATGGATGAATTTATTTTATTAGAACTAAGCAGCCACCCGCTTGGTCGTATCTGTGTATAATCTCGCGTTCCATGCTTATTATACCTTTCTAGGTCATTAAAGAGCTGAATTATCTTACTATTACAGTCTTGCGTTAGTCTTGTGTGATTCTTTTGTCATATTTCCATTACGGACACATTTCTCTTTGCGTCTTAGGTCCAGAAACAAACGGTGTGGATGGTATATTTAAAATTAATTTCATAAATCGAAGAATGAGTTCAAAACCTCACACATTTCAGTGGCATACCAGCCAGAAGTTGTTGTTAAAGTGTTGATATGAATGTTATTTGGACGATAATGACATTATCTATGAAAAAACGAATTTCGTGTAGTGGAATAATATAGTACAAGGAGTTCAACTGTAGATGAATCAGAGCAGACAATAGTTGAATTTTCCTAATGACATTCTAGTGAATTTGATATTTATCTTGCAATGTTCAAAACGATCGTAAATCACACAGTATGATCTTAGAAAAGGTAGATTCTTCAGTTTGGCATACAGTATGTGATGTCTAATCGTTTGCTCAAACCGTCTGCTTTTTAGTGCGTGAAGGAAGGGAACATTGTGCGTGTCTGTAAGAATATATGATGGATGTATTTGTAGTGATAAATGTACAAAAACATATGCCAAGGTTTATGAGAAATTTGAACATTTCACAAAGTTTTCTTACGAAAATGTTTGTGTGATATCAAGGAAGAGAATTGGAGGGCCATTTATTTTTTATCTTATATTTTGGGCTACAGGTTGACTAATTCTCTAATAAAAATAATTAGCTTTCCAAAGTAGTAATATTTTGTTAATGAAATTAGGAAAACTGAAAATATTTCGCAGAGAAACATAGAATTATTTAGAAACCCTAAGCAAGATAGTTTGTTAATTGATGTGGCTAGGATAAGTTCCCTTCGTGTACATTTTAAAACTAAAAATTGGCAGAAACATATACTGAGCCAAAATTATCCTGGTAATCTTTGCATGCTAATAAACAGCCAGATGGCCTTATTTTGTTGCATTTATCATTGCAGATATGGATTAGAAGCAGTTATATACGTAATTTACTTTTTTGGTTGTGGGACAAATAAGTAAAGGAAACTTGGTTTTACATTAAAGTAAGCTCTGTTGGGTCGATTTTAGTTAAACGCACGCAACATGAATTTAGTATAGCAACCTTTTTGCCAAGTCTGTTATGTCATTTACAAGAATTGTTATGCACGCTACTACTGTTGTCTTAAGCATTTCGCCAATCTGATCGGCAGCCTTATCTTAAAGTCTCTTGTAGCCTCACTACGAGAAGCAATAGAAACATCGAGGAGGCTGTGGTTTCTTAGAAACAGTGATTAAGTAACTTGAATATCATGTATATGGTAGGTAAACAAGAATTTGGGACAATTTATTACCTTAGTATTGAAATAACATACAGAAATAAGACATTATAAAATGGTAAGTTGAGGGAATTGAATAATATTTCACTGTATGTAGTTATGATAATACAGATGTTACAGCAAACTGTGTACAATGTTTTCTCCACCTCTCTAACTATTATTCAATGGATCTGTCTGTATGTGTGTATCATGTATCTTAAAAATGATTGTTATAAATATACTTATACAAAAGCTTTCCAAAATAGAGATTTCTAGTTCCTGAACCTAGTTAACCTTATCTACTTACACTTGATGAAAATAAATCATTGGCGGAAATTAGATCAGAAGTGAGAATCCCACCTAAATCAGCGACAAGCTACATTTTACGTAAACGATGTCCACAAGTGCTTACACGCTGCTGGTGCTTTTTAGCACTGAATCCTCAGTAAAGAAAGCCCTTTACTAGTGCCAGATGATTTGTAACACATGCCATCTGTGGAGTACGTCACTGTTCTGTGACAGCATTCGATCGAAAAGAACTCCACACAACCCTGTTGGGACATCATTGGTCATCAGCTCTGTATACTTAATATTTTTTTTTATTAATGCAGCCAGTGGCCATTTATGTTGTTATCAGGACGGGTCAGGGAGCTGCTGCAAACTTATGTGTGTATTTTAATTGTACAGTAGTAGTGTATGTAACTAGGATACGAGTAGATCAGGACGTTAAAGGACTATTCAGACACATGAAATATACAATTTATAACACTAATTAAAATGTATCATTCCTTGAGTCACTAACGTGTGTGTGGTATACCCCCAGCGTATCCGAGCACGTTGCTATGGGAGCTGCTGCAATGGAAGTAGTTCGAGACCTGTTGTTGTTTCATGGGCATCGTGGTTATTTAGTCCCGTGTACTTGGGCATGTTTAAGAATCTGTCTGATAACCTGTGTTTTGGGGGGTCTGTTGTAATGTGTGTATTTGTAATTGAGGTGAGGATTGAGAAGGAGGCGGCTGTGGTTTTAAGTTAGGAACTATCGCGGCATTTAGCTGGAGTAGAAGTGGGGAACCACGGAAAATCACTTCCAGGATGACTGAGGTGGGAATCGAATCCTCTTCTCAGTTTTGATTCACGAGGCTGAGTATACCCCGTTCGAGCCCTCAGACCAGAATTAAATTTCTTGGCAGAGGCGGGAATCAAACTCGGACCTCTAGGGGTGGCAGCCAAGAATGCTAGCTGCTACACCACGAGGTGGACCCTTGTCTAGCTGTATGCAATAATGAATCGATAAAGGCTAAGTTAGAAATTAACACGTTAAATGAAGCTGTTGGTATGAGTCGACTCAGCTGGTGGGGTCATGTGAAGAAAATGAGGGAGTAGAGATTCAGTAAGAGCGTAATGAGCTCGGCATTATAGGAGAAGCAGAGGCAAACATAGGAAGCGAATGTTAGATTCAGCATTGAACGATTTCAAAGCAAGAGGAGTAGAAACAGAAGAGGCTGCAGTGTTAACTGCTAACAGGGGACCATGGAGGCGACTTGTTCGCAAACAGAGGCTTGCAGACTTGCAGACGCTGAAAGGCAAAGCAGTCTAATTCTCAATAACATAACGCACAAATGTGATTGCCTTATATAAGAACTGCTAATAATGTAAATTTAATTGAAAATTATTTATAATATTACAAATCTAGTTATTGCCCCACATGGTTTTCTTTCATGAAAAATAAATAAATGTTAATTCTTTATTACTCCAGCAAACGAGATTTAACATTTCTAAATGCAAGAATTATGATCTTCTTCTTCGAAGTAAATGAACGCATAAAATCGATAGACCTGTGTAACACAACGATAATGTGATAATGGAGTAGTAAGTGTTTTTAAGTTGTTCCAGCTACGGTGTCCATTCCTGGCCTTCGTATTCTGCCGTATGAGTGGTCATTACAAATCGAGTATCCCTAATGCATCTGTACGACTCAATATTCTATTGCAGACCAGACCCATCATTCCATTATTGTATAGAATGGGGCTTAGAATTCGTAGGCACATGATCAGTTTGATTCATGAGTAGAACATCAAGCAGAGCCAACACGCTGAATTTCCTTCGTCATTTGATGTTTTGGATAAGGAACATGATACATCTTGAAAGGATGGTGGCATGTATGAACGTTTAAAACCACCATGCATTTTCCTTGAGATCAATGTCAATTAAAGTGTACCAAACCAGAAACAAATTTTCATCGATGTATCCTGCCCCTGACTCCACCACTGGTGTACCTGTTGGCATTCATGTCTTGAATTCATCGCGCATTCTCTTTTTATTGAAGATTACAAAGAGAGGGATGAGTGCTCGACTAGCACTGCACTGTTATGTTTTCACCACGTTCCAAGTTTGTCAACAAGGCTATTTTTCTTTTGGTCTTTTCTACTATCACTTCTCAGTATTTGTTGCACGTGGGAAACCCATTCTCATCAATATTGTAATTATTTTGAAGTTGAGCTTCGAATATTGAATTCTTCCATGACTTGCCTTAGCAGAAAATGTTATTCATTTACAGATTCCTTATTTGCCTCCATTGCCCGAGCTTTTGAGAGACTCTCGGGTTTTCTCAAAGAAATGCCATTGTGTCTGTTCATGAAAGACACAAACCAGTATTCCCACCATACATACTTCAGCACTCCAGGGACCGTCAATATTTCGAAGTTTAGTGGTGTAAGGCCGATACCACGGCTACACAAACTTTTCAATCTCTTATCCAGTTCCTCTTCTTCTTCTTCTTCTTTTACTAAAAAAATCATCTTCTTCTTTGGAACTCATGTATTAGGCCTATGAAGAAAAATACTGATTCAATAGTTCCGCAAAAAAAAAAAAACAACATTCAACTAAAATGTTAACAGTTCCTATTGCTTCCAATAAAATAAGCTAGTTGTCATTGCGGTGGACGAACGAGGCTTCCTTCACATGTCTATAAACAAGACTCTAGATTATATTCAATAGTGTGAGCACAATATCCTAAATACTATACGTCTCCAATATTGTATCACTGACTTTTACCTTAGCTTATTTAAACTAAAACTCTGAAATTTTTCTAGAATTATGCCATGTCTTGTATGGAGTTTGGCCTAGGAACATCAAGCTGGCTCTCGGTGTCCGGGCATGGACACCCATAGCCCGCTTGGTGTTCCTAGGCGAAACCCCATACAAGACACGGCGGCATAAAACTAGAGAAATTGCTGAGTTTTAATTCACTGGCCGTGAAAGACAATATACGGTACCATCCTTTTATTTAAACTAACTTTGCTGGAATATGATGAAAGACGTCATAGTAGGCTTGTTCTTGAAGTCGGATCCCCGACATGCTCTTCCTAAGTGCGCAGTGGACAAAATGCTTACTTTGATCCGAATAACCCGATGATTTTATCCCAGATGGCATGAGTTTTCATGGTAAAGCAAATATCATCACTCCTTACCAGGGCTAAATGTGAAATGATAGTGAACCTCCATTCGGAGAAAGTTACCAATTTCCTCATATCCAACCCCTCCTAACTAGCAATCACTGCCTATTCGAAGCAACAAAGTTGCGCAAATGCTACAAAGGAAGCTGCAGTACTTAATTCCACACTTTTGCTGGTGTTAATTTTCATCTAAGGGCTTTGCAACATTGAGGTCATTTAGCCCCGTGAACTTGGGTGTATGCATATTAATATAGGATTTGTCTGATAACCTGTGTTAATATTGTCAGCAATAGAGTGAATGTGTATTTGTAATTGAGGCTAGGCTTGGGATGGAGGCAGCCGTGGTCTTTAATTAGGAACCATCCCGGCATTTGCCTGGAAGAGAAATGGGAAACCACCTCTCGGATGACCGAGGTGGGAATGGAACCCGCTTCTTCTCAGTTTTGCCTTGCGAGGCTGAGTGTACCCCGTTCCAGCCCTAAGACCAGAATTAAATTTCTTGGCAGAGCCGGGAATTGAACCCGGGCATCCAAGAATGCTAGCCGTTACACCATGAGGTGAATTCCACTCTTACCCATTCCTCCGAGCTAACTCACATTATCTCACTCGCTTAGCATTATCAGGATCCGCCTATTTCCTCTCTTCTCTCCACCTGACCCAAATCCTGGCTCTGAAGTGAGATATCAACCAGCTCACATCCCCAAACCTGGCTCAGAGACGTTCTTTTGTGCAGCCCTGATCTATAAGTCACGGAGCAAAATAGAGATACTGTATATTTAATGCAAACCCGTCAAATATTTAGGTGAAACCCCTGATCGAATGCAGATAACATCAGGATGAGCAACTATTCGCACACTACGGTACATAGCTTATTGGGGTAAGCAAGTATAATATGATAATCATTGGTTGCAACTTCAACTACGATACTCCGCCAACCCTGGCTCGGAGCAGTTAAGTAGATCAGTGCGAGAAAAGAAAACCTGTAAATTTCAAATTTCCTTTAGAAATATGAACACTGAGAGCACGTTTCTACACTAAAAGATGAGCAGTCAAGCGAAGAGCGATCCACCCTTCTTGTTTTACTGCGTTTACGTGAATGCCGAACAGAATAACACATTTGATTTTTTTTATTTTTCCCTGAATGAAAATGAAATTTTTAAAATTCGACACCGCTGAATTCACATCTGCCAACTAAAATATTTTATCACTCACCAATTTTCCAGAATTACATTTTAAGGTTTAAAAGTACTGTAAATTGTTATTGTAATACTGTATTATATTGAAACTTAATATTATTTTGCACATTGCTGTGCAATATATTTTATATATTCACATTCCTAAGATTTTATAACATAGCACTTCTCTTTAAAAAAAGGTGTAGATGACCTCACTACATCCCTTAAAAGAATCATAACATACTGTAAACTACGAAGAAAATATATACCGAAAGTCATGAGCAACTTTTTTTTACAGAAATATGTTTAATAATTGCGATACACTAAATACATCATTTAAAACTAAGTTATAAACTTTTGTTTATTTTTCAACATAGTCTCCATTCCTTTGGACACACTTTTCCCACAGTTGTGAAGTTTGAAAATCCCATGACGGTAGAAGTCTGTTCCGGCACGCCGAAGACACTGACGCACTGCTCTCTTCACGTCCCGTTCATCTCATTGCACAAGCCTCTCATCTGCTCCTTCACAAAACCTAAAAGATGGTAGTCGGTAGGTGCCAAGTCTAGACTGTAGGGAGGATGCGACATAAATTCCCATCCAAATTTTTGAATGTTCTCGCTGGTGAAATGAGCACTGTGGGAGCGTGCGTTATCGTGTTGCATGATAATATTCTTTCCAGGATGTTTATCACACAATGTACGTAACATGCAGCATTTATGGTTTGCCCAGGTTCAAGAACTTCAGCCAGAATGACACCCCTTGGCATCCGAGCAGACGGTGTCCATAACTTTCCCAGCAGATTGCACTGCTTTTGTTTTTTTCGTCGTCTTATCCAAATGGTTGAATTCCATGCTTTGTCGTTTCGGTTCCGATTCGGTTCTCATCCGCAGTAGGCTAACAATACTCATCAAAAACTCATCTCATTAATGTCTATTTATCTGAAGAAGGCTCTGAGTAATGGTTTGTCTTTGAACTTTGTGCTCTTTGGTGAGTAACCGTGGGACCCAGCGTGAACACACTTTCCGACAGTAACTCACGAATCATTTCCTGCACTGCACTGTGTCCTGTTGCATGTCTTGCCACAATTTCACTGACAGTGACACGTCCGTCTTCTATAATGATGTCATGCGTATCATGCTGCACCCAGTGGAGGCAGTTCGAGGGCAGATCTTGAATACTTCTGTTTCTATCTTTAACATATTTCACCCATCTCCGAAAAATACTAGCACCCATACACATATCTCCATAAGCACGCTGAAGTCTCTGGCGAATTTCAGCAGCAAGGATTCATTCTTTAACAAGAAATTCTATCACAGCACATTGACGAAACCAAACATCGATGTCGGTCATTTTGTAACTCCTTGCTGTGGTCACATGATATAAGCAAATGACGTCAAACCACCAGCACGAATTCCGGAAAGTCGGAAGATTGCGCTGAAGTGCACAGTTATTCTATATTAAAGGATTGTGATTAAAGGAAAAATGTTGCTTACGACTTCCACTATGGCCTTCGTGCAATATCATGCAAAACGTTAAATACTTTAATTTTACTTACCATTTTAGAATTTCTTAAATTGCTTCCCCTTCAACCCCTTTGTTTGTACCTGGCACCAAAAACTTCTTGTTTGAGTTTCTAGCAACAGTCTCCTAACATGTTATGTATTGGCTTTCCTCCGTATATTTCTCCAATACAGCAATATGCTGGTGAAACTTTTCACCATATTCATCACTAACCGCACCCAGATTAGGAGGAATGAAGTCCAAATGGGAGTGAAAAACGTGGATTTTCAACTACATATTGCAACCCATACGCTAAAGCTCGTTCAACAAGATTTCCCAATGGGCTTCGTATAGTTATCGGCTTTTACTCTTTGCAGTTCATGGACAATGATAAAAGGCAGTGTTCCTAATACCTTAATTCGTCTGCAGTACGAGGAATAATTCTTGAGATTTGCCAATAGATGAAAGGCACAGGCACTTGAATCAGGCGAAAGAGAGAGCCATAAGCCTTTATTGATGATTTGATCATCATCGAACACTTCCTGTAACCGTCGTATAGAACTACGCGCCGTATGGGCAGTCACACTATCCTGCTGGAAATACCAGTACCTGTTCTCTTCTTCATAGGGGCCGATAACCTAGATGTTAGGTCCCTTAAAACAACAATTATCATCATCATCATCATCATCTCTTCTTCAGTCATTTCAGTAAACAATGGTTCAGGAATGATGTGAATATATCGGTCGGAAGTAATCGTGTCCTGAAAAAATGCCGGACCGGTCATTAATAGCGCACCATACACCCACCTTCACATCGTGCAGAGGCCTCGGATGTAGAATGTGCGGGTTCCATATAACCCAGATCCTATTGTTTGTGAACTGACATAGCCACTCAAATGAAACAATGCTTCGTTGCTTACGATAATAACAAATTCTTCAGGCTGTATGTTTGGGACCGAATGAGACAGGTGAGATTGTAAATGTAATGATTTTGTTGCATTACGAGCTGACGAATATGAGATAGCAGTTTCTTGAGCTACTCTCCCAAGCTACTAACTTGGAATGACTTGTTGCTTGCCTGTATATCATCTAATCTCTCCGACCAGAAGTGCGAAGTCTTAAACTATACTCTCAGTGTAACGAAGTTTAGGAATATTTGTTCTCAAATAATCAAACCCTGACCATGTTTGTCCAGAGCTTTAAAAACTACTCATTAGTCTTAAATTGATAAGTAGCGGTGGCAAGAGAATTTTGTCTTTCTCTACTAAAGGGTGATTCTTGACGCTATTCTCACAAGGAACAAAGTTTTGTCACAGTGACCAGTCTACGATGTTATAATGTTCATCCCTTTCTCGTTTGTCCTATTCACAAAGGAAACAACAGAATCTTGTAAAACCAGACTTCATTCTTATTTGACACTCAAATTTTCCGATATTGATGGTTTTTATGTTCTCATCATGCTATCTGACTAGACCAGTGATATTGACGGTTTAATATTACCATTAAGAAATAATCGTGATTTCAAACTAGCATTAGACGAATCTGTAAAAAGTCTTCACTCTTTAGTAAAATGGGAGCTTTGTAGATCTCGTACGAGACGGTCTTCGTCATTACAATAAGTTACATCGTTATTAATAGAAAACAGACGTGTCAGTGATTGCTGCGCTTTTCGGAATGACACCATACACCTTGCTGCAATAAATTCCTCCCCAAGTGACTTTTCTAAAGATTGATGTATCCCATTAAATTATATAGTTTGGATCAGAGGCGGTTTTAGAACAGGGGCACACGGTCACGTGCCCCTTCATTAAACATTCTCCTTGGGTCGTAGTAGTCTTGATAGTCCTTCCGTGGTAGTGGCGCTTATGTCGCGATCAAGCAGTTCTATCGAGTTGCTGTTCACTTTCCCAACAGTAGGAGCCTGTCGCAACGTAGTGCTGGCCACATGTGACTTGTGGGCAACACAGCGTTGCCACATGCTTCCTCTTCCTTGCTCTGTAACGTCATCCCTTGGTTTTCAGCGGGGCGAGGTGACAGAGGGGCTATGGGAATTTTCTTAGACTTGAGGCACAAGAATGGTGTGTCGAGACGGCGATACGGCCGTGAAAGTAGCTAGGTGGAGGAGGGGTGTTGAAGTGTAACGGTAGCAAGGAGTACCAGTAGAGGGCAGACAAGTTCATAGATAGCTTTTATCAACCCTCAGTAATTTCCCAACAAAATAATGTACGGTACTGCGCCCGTTGACGCATTGGTATAATCGATCACAAGACCCTAGGAGAAATTGCTACTAGGCTGAAGAGCAGTCGAACATACCCTACAGGAAGCGGGAAGAATATTGAACAAGATTGTTTATAATTAAATTTTTATACACTTGGGATAGCCCATAAATTGTTTACGATTTATCTAATGTCATTCAGCATATTTAAGTTACGGTCCACATCGCAGAAACGCGAACCCGTAAAGTTGCGCGGCTATCTCATGCTTAGAGTTGACGCCATGATGAGAAGACATTACTACTAGTCGTACGTCCGAGCAGGACAGACGTGTCAGTGACGCATAAGGATCAAACACGTGTTACTGATGTTCCGAGTATAGAATGTATCTTGTGTAATGGAGAAATCCGTCAATATTATAGACACGAACAACCATCATTGCTAAATATGCAGTAGGAGTAATAGTGAAAGATAATTTATATCCAACGAGTGAAATATTTTCACCAGATTTAACAAATAGTGGCAGCATGGCGAGTACATTATTAGGCCGCATGCTTACATGCACAAGTGTATCATAAAAACTATGAATTTTCTAAAACTGTGTTATTTATAAACTATCCCATGTTTTGTCGAAGTGATGAATTATTACTTTTGATTTACTGTAAATAATTATTTCCGACCGCGTGCAAAGTTTGCGAGTGAGCGTTGCAAAAGCAATGATAACGCCAGTGGCGGTGTGTATGGGCAATTTTATTTTACCCCACCAATAGAAGCAGTGAGCGCAGTAATATCAGTATCTTTAATACAAGTGAAAACCTTACCCCAACCTACAATATGGAAACAACCAACCGTCTACATCTAATGGATCATAACGATCACGCTATGGAGCAACGGACGATGGCTGAAACAAAGGCAAGATGATCTAAGACCATTACGGAGACCGCTATAACATCTCAAGGTGGGTCTCGGTCTTGACGCTGGACTCTATAAGTCAGAATATGTTTCAGTAGCTATATTTAATGGGTTGGAAAGTAGATTAGTCATAAATGGTCTCACTAAGTGCACAACACAGGCAGTATTAATATAAGCTCACGTGTGGAAAGATTTAGTTTTGTTAAATTTATTTAACGCCAGGAAGGCAAAGCTAGAATGTCCATTTCGTATCATTTCCAATACAGTAACAGACTACTTTTATTTGTCAGGCTGATGACATAAACAAGTTCTTAACAGGTGGTAACTGAAGGCCAAGATCCCTTGTATGCGAGCGCGCTATTCATAGCACGATTCAAAGAATATCAGGCAGTGCATTAAATAATCGAGAAGGCTGTGACATTCCTAACAATATACAATCTGCAAGACCCGTTATTTATGTGTTTGACAAATGAGCATCTGGAATCAAGCTTTATTTTGTTACGAGAAGCCAGAAGGACACTGGAAATGAACAGTATTTTGAAACCAGAGATCGTAGGTTCGACATTATTCTGGGAAGAGGCTACATGATAAATACACAATCTCACACACTATTTTTGTATCAGATTCCTTTACGCTATTGAAGAGTATTCTTAACATATGTTTTCTACACACTTTATCCTTGTAATTGACGTTTAAAATATGTATAATTCAGGGATCCGCAGTCATTGTTAACTAATGTTATTATTGGTAATTTTATTGAAGTCTGTCGTAGAAGGTGGATGAATACCTCCGGCGTGTTATTGTGATTATTTTATGGTAATTTATTCCGGCGGTAACGAGCTATTGAAGTCGTACCAGACCCATGAAGTAAGGATTGACGAATCCATGGTTTAAGAGAGACACAGGGTGTCTAATAATAATAAGGGTATTTGGAGACACAGGGTGTCTATTAATGAAGTTATTCCTGAGTGGAATGTTATGAAGTTGGGGGAGCGTGATGGCGCAGTGGCTTAGCTACTCGCCTTTCACCCGGACGACTGGGGGTTCGAATCCCAGTGATAGCGGGGTGGAATTTTCACCTGGAAAATCACGTGGCGTCAGGAAGGGCATCCGGCCTTAAATCCCCGGCCAAAACCAAAATGAGCCTGGTTGGCTCCGGTGACCCCAATTAATTGGGAAAAGCCGAAGAGGAAGAAGAAGAAGAATGTTATGAAGTTATTGAACATTAGTTGGATTTACACATTGAGCCATGTTTAACATCTCTCATTTCTTTATTTTCTTTGGCGGCCGTCCCGGTAGACTCAGACGCCATGTGAGATACGTTCTGTCCGGACGTGCCTTGAGGCTCTCCGCCTTATTATTTAAAATGTAATGTTTTCCTTTTTATTTAACATTGTTATTATGCCGAAGCCTTCCATTTACTCATGTAAGTAATACATCTAACCTTGTGTCCACTATGCTCATTTCCTAAATTTAACCTTTCTTTTTGATCTTCGTCGTATGCTTGGATTTGCTGTGGAACCAATCGTAATGGCGGTCTCCTGTTTTATTTTGTTTGAGTCTTCGTTTAACCTTTTATTTGTGCCGTGAAATATATCTGCGAGTGATTTTGTGAGTGTATGTTTTTCTTGCTGCCAGCATTGATGCTGTTTTGATTGGGCATATCTTCGAATGGGTCTCCCGTGGTTTGTGGACGTTGGCGTTTCGACCATTCTCCCAACACGAGGCATGACACCATATATTTTAGCCCTTATGTTTTCCCTTCATTCCATGCTTCGGGCAACTGGATCACGGCGGTAACTTTAAGTAGGCCTTACCGTATTCAGCTCGAACTCGGAACGTAAGTTGGGGACCATATAGGTTTAGCATGTTTTGCTAGACTACCTACAAGCACGAGTTGCTTTGAGTTTTATTTCTGCATCGTCGGCTGGCATTTTGTGTGTTTGACTGCGTGTATGTATCTTGATATATTTCACGGACACCTGACGTCATTTGTTTCTTCTTATAGTATCTTTGGTTTTGCTTTTCTTTTCTCTGGGGACTGCCAGCTCGATCGCATCCCCATTGCTCGCCACAGCCTCTGCGACACGCACACAGCCTCTTGTTTTATCTTTGCTATGCTTGTTATTTGTGGTCGTCATGACAACCATCCATCTCTAGGCTGAGAAGTGATTGTTGTTGACCAGCGACCGGCTCCATTGCCTCTTGATCATTTACTTCCTCCCTTTTTACATCGTTTTCACGGAAGTGAGCACAGGTATGAATTTAATTTGTTAACGTTATTTACTATCGTAAGTTATTTATTGTTATTTATATTTATCTTCCCCGTTTGAAAGTGACTTTATTTGACCCCTAGGTGAAGGGTATTCTTTTTTGTGTGTGTCATTCTGGCCGGGTTTCTTTGTGTGTTCGGTTTCAATTCATTAAATTTCCATTTCTTTACCCATGTGTCTCATTTAGTAGTGTTTGGCGATCGGGCTGCTCTCTCTCTTTCTTCAACCCTAGGCCTAACTTATTCTAGCTTTCTAGCACCAGGAGGGTATTCCTACCACTCGTCGTGGGACCACCTTCACGGAGTCTGGAGTCGCTCGGCACATCTGGCCTGCAAGTACGGGCCCAGCACAGGTCAGAAATTAACATCCATTTCCACTGCGTACTCCTTTCTTTTCTAGTTGGTTCCAGTGATGCAGCTAGGAGGCACGCCAAGAATATGTTTATTTTAATAGGGCGGTGCAGATGGTATCAGTTGCGAGGTTAAGTCTCCTGGTCGCTTAGCCATATCCATTGGATTTTAATATTTCGCTGCATATTTTTCAATGTTGTTTTTATTCTGTTTCATGTTCCTTATTGCATACTATGCAAACAAATATTAAGAGTCAATGCGAACTTCCAAGGAGTATGGACCATAAAAATAACAAACTGTAAGGAGAATGGCAGACTTTGGCGTCAAAGGGCGAAAGTCTTTTGTTTATGATTTTCGTCCGTGTCTCTATCTACTTTTCTTGTCATTGTAACGCGCAGGCGAACCGTAATACCATTATGACGAGCCCAGGGATCGTCAAAGGAACGCGCGCCTTTGGGGACCCCGAAGGAGTTCTGTCCTGATATTGCGATCGCCGAAGCGATCTGATTATTTTTATATATTACTTCATTTTATAACTGTATTCTTTCTGATATGGCTCAATTGCTTATGTGACTGTTATATCGATCACCCCCCCCCCCCCCCTCATATTTTGTGTACTGTTATAGTTGTTGACAAACCACCTGTGTGATAAGGATGTTGTGTATTTAGGAACACTTGGGACATGATTGATTTCAAAGCGGTGGTGCTTAGTGATGTAAAAAGAAAAATCTTTTATTATTATAAATAATTTTTCTTTTGGGGGGTGGTGTGGATCCTGAGCCATGTTTAACATCTCTCATTTCTTTATTTTCTTTGGCGGCCGTCCCGGTAGACTCAGACGCCATGTGAGATACGTTCTGTCCGGACGTGCCTTGAGGCTCTCCGCCTTATTATTTAAAATGTAATGTTTTCCTTTTTATTTAACATTGTTATTATGCCGAAGCCTTCCATTTACTCATGTAAGTAATACATCTAACCTTGTGTCCACTATGCTCATTTCCTAAATTTAACCTTTCTTTTTGATCTTCGTCGTATGCTTGGATTTGCTGTGGAACCAATCGTAATGGCGGTCTCCTGTTTTATTTTGTTTGAGTCTTCGTTTAACCTTTTATTTGTGCCGTGAAATATATCTGCGAGTGATTTTGTGAGTGTATGTTTTTCTTGCTGCCAGCATTGATGCTGTTTTGATTGGGCATATCTTCGAATGGGTCTCCCGTGGTTTGTGGACGTTGGCGTTTCGACCATTCTCCCAACACGAGGCATGACACCATATATTTTAGCCCTTATGTTTTCCCTTCATTCCATGCTTCGGGCAACTGGATCACGGCGGTAACTTTAAGTAGGCCTTACCGTATTCAGCTCGAACTCGGAACGTAAGTTGGGGACCATATAGGTTTAGCATGTTTTGCTAGACTACCTACAAGCACGAGTTGCTTTGAGTTTTATTTCTGCATCGTCGGCTGGCATTTTGTGTGTTTGACTGCGTGTATGTATCTTGATATATTTCACGGACACCTGACGTCATTTGTTTCTTCTTATAGTATCTTTGGTTTTGCTTTTCTTTTCTCTGGGGACTGCCAGCTCGATCGCATCCCCATTGCTCGCCACAGCCTCTGCGACACGCACACAGCCTCTTGTTTTATCTTTGCTATGCTTGTTATTTGTGGTCGTCATGACAACCATCCATCTCTAGGCTGAGAAGTGATTGTTGTTGACCAGCGACCGGCTCCATTGCCTCTTGATCATTTACTTCCTCCCTTTTTACATCGTTTTCACGGAAGTGAGCACAGGTATGAATTTAATTTGTTAACGTTATTTACTATCGTAAGTTATTTATTGTTATTTATATTTATCTTCCCCGTTTGAAAGTGACTTTATTTGACCCCTAGGTGAAGGGTATTCTTTTTTGTGTGTGTCATTCTGGCCGGGTTTCTTTGTGTGTTCGGTTTCAATTCATTAAATTTCCATTTCTTTACCCATGTGTCTCATTTAGTAGTGTTTGGCGATCGGGCTGCTCTCTCTCTTTCTTCAACCCTAGGCCTAACTTATTCTAGCTTTCTAGCACCAGGAGGGTATTCCTACCACTCGTCGTGGGACCACCTTCACGGAGTCTGGAGTCGCTCGGCACATCTGGCCTGCAAGTACGGGCCCAGCACAGGTCAGAAATTAACATCCATTTCCACTGCGTACTCCTTTCTTTTCTAGTTGGTTCCAGTGATGCAGCTAGGAGGCACGCCAAGAATATGTTTATTTTAATAGGGCGGTGCAACATCATACTTGATTACACTAAACGCAATTAAAGGTCCATAAAACTGAACAAATACATTCTTCTTCTTCTTTTCCCGGTTCCAGTGATCTGGGTCGGGGCGTGAATCAAGGACCTCCATCCGAGGCCTCGACTCGCACACTATCATATTTAGGCTATTTGTACGATGGGTTCGCCACACCCAAAGGTAACAAATACATTGTGAGGGATAAATAATTGTGTGTGAACTTTAATAATCAAAGATAGGATTTTGTGAAACTAAACAAATCTTATAATTCCCCCCTTGAACCTAAATCTAAATAAATGCTAAAAATAATATATTTGCAGGACCAAAATACGACATTTAGTTGTTGTTGATTTATTTAGGATATATTTCGATACAGTTTTACACCATTAGTCAACAACCAATTGATGATGTGAAAACTGAAGCACACACATCAGATTGGCAGCAATGTGAGTCGATGTAATTGTTTAATTACCATCGCGTTTGCAGGCTTTCCTATTTTTCTTATTTTCTTTACACATCATGACACTATGACCATTTGTTACAAACAGTAACAGATCGAGTACGTAGGCAGTGCCAATTGCACAACAATAGGAGTGCTGGATTATTGTACATATTTATGTTGTACTAGCTTAATTCTTTTTTATTATTATTCAGCAACGTTGTGCACATATCTAGAATCTTTTCTTTGTAATAAACGCGTCTCGTTTATTAAGTAATGTTAGTTAGGACTAGATAAACACGTAAATTTAAAGATAAATGTTGGAGATGGCACCATCCTAGCTTAGAACAAATTTCCCTTTGTTATTACATGTTAATATTCCTAGTATTTGTAAACAAGTAAATGTCTTGCTTTGCAGTAAATTCTTTTGATGTTGATCCTTCCGTAGTCATTTTCGATGTAATTGCCTAGGGTCGATCTTACGTGCCATACTCTTAGCTTGTTTGTTTTCATTTAAATTTTGTATTAGGACCATGAGAGTAACTTAGATTTGGATAGGACTTTTTTTATATTTTCTTTCAGGGCAGAATAGTATCGGACTAGCCGTTTGCAACTCTCATGCTTGGCTAGGGATCTGTTCTGAATAAAATTTATCCATGATTTTAACATAAGACTGACCTCTCTTTTCTTGCTTAGTTTTGACATCGATGCATTCCTCTGAGCCGGTTAAGAATCGAACCTCACCAATTCCCGATACCCCCGAGTGCAGACTTTTGTGCGAAACCAGCCTATGAATGTGTCGTGCCCTACACTTGTGTGTTAACTGAAAGAGGGTCTCGGAAGGGTCATTTGAAACCGATGGCTCCCCGAAACCTTCGGCCCGCGGGCACAGTACATCCCTCTGAACATTGCGCTCCTTATTAATAAGTAAGAAGAAAAATCAACATGTATAATATGCATTGAGACAGAAACGTAACATTATGAACGTAGGCTAGGACCCAGTGTTTCCCAAACTTTTTGTGTGTGTACCACTTTAAGAGATGAGAATCTCTCGCGTACCATCTAATGGTTGGGAGATATAGTAACTACGAAGTACGTCCAGAAAGTAAGTTCCGTTTGGTTATAACATTAAATTGTGTACAGATACAGAAAAATTATTTATTGCACAAAATTCTACAACCCTTAAACTACTTTTCCACATAACTGCCGAAATGTTGCAGGCATTTGTCGTAATGTGGCACGAGTTTTTGTATACCTTCTTCATAGACGTGTGCCGCCTGTGTCTTCAACTAGTTGTACGTTCCGCTGCAGCGCAGTTCCGCATATGCGCGGTAGATGCTCTGTATCAAGAAGAAGAAACGTGCGCCATTTGGAGGGCGCTGTCAGCCACGTACGCGTTGTTGTGCATGTTTACTCGTACAATGTCGGTGTTGATTGAAAATCCCGCCGCTTGTGAAATCAGATCTGTGATTCGTTTTCTGAATGCTAGGAAATTGAAACCAATTGAAATTTATCGGCAAATTTGCGAAGTGTATGGACAAAATGCGATGAGTGATTCAATGGTGAGAAGATGGGTCCGACAGTTCAATGAAGGACGTAGTGAAGTGCACGATGAAGAACGAAGTGGGTTACAGAAGAACTGGTTCACGCGATTGATGACAAGATCCGGGAAAACCGCAGGTTTACAATTAGTGCTCTCGCTATGGAATTTCCCCAAATCTCACGATTACTAATTCATGAAATTGTTACCGAAAAACTGAACTTTCGTAAACTTTGCCGACGTTGGGTACCAAAGATTCTTACGGAGCAACACAAAACAAAACGGATGGGTAGTGCACTTCAGTTTTTGACCCGCTACAATGAAGGCGGCGAAGAATTTCTGGCACAGATAGTCACAGGAGATGAAACTTGGGTTTCTTACGACACCCCTGAAAGTAAGCGGCAATCAATGGAATGGAGGCACACTTCATCCCCAGCAAAGGTTAAGCCGAAACAAATCTTGACACCTCGGAAAATGATGTTCACAGTGTTCTGGGACTGGAAAGGCATCTTACTCATTGATTTCTTACCGCGTGGTCAAACAATCAACGCAGATGCTTACTGCGAGACACTTAGGAAATTGCGCCGCGCATTACAGAATAAGCGCCGAGGGTTGCTGTCAAAAGGTGTTGTTTTTCTTCACGACAACGCACGACCACACACTACAAATGTGACGAAAAACCTCCTACAGGGATTTGGCTGGGACGTGTTTGACCACCCTCCGTACAACCCTGACCTCGCTCCTAGCGACTTTCATCTGTTCACACATCTCAAGTCTTTCCTTGGCGGTCAACACTTCAACAATGACGACGAACTGAAAGAAGATGTTTCCAACTGGTTGAAGACAGGCGGCAAACTTCTATGAAGTAGGTATCCAAAAACTTGTGCCACGCTATGACAAATGCCTGCAAAAGTTCGGCAGTTATGTGGAAAAGTAAGTTAGTTTAAGAGGTGTAGAATGTTGTGCAATAAATAATTTTTCTGTATCTGTACACAATTTAATTTTATTACCGAACGGAACTTACTTTCTGGGCGTGCCTCGTATAACACCCTCACCACCAAAAGTACGTAGCAGACCAGAATATGGATTGTAAATTGTGTTTGTTAGAGTTAGACTGATGGAGTTAAAGTTCAGATAATAAAAACTGTGTCCAGTTGTTTTATTATTTATTACAATAAGTACTCAATTCAAACATTCAGAAATGACACTGTACAAATAATATTAAAAAAACTCTTAATAAATAAACATAAAAACCAAAGTTCAACTAACAACTTCAATGGGAAGGGCGAGCTTGAAGATTAGAAGCCAACATAGGAATGGCTGGTTTAAGATTGCTGAATCTCAAACGAAGATCGTTTCCCACTGTAAGGAGCCTATTCCGGTATTTATTCTTGAGATAAAGAAGTGAAGAAAATGCAGCCTCACACAAGTACGAAGTAGTGAAAGGCAGTAAAAATCTAACTGCTTTTTCAGCTATGTCTGCACGCCTCTCAACCCAAAAGTTCACAAAAGCCATTTTTGAAAAAGTTTGCCTTTGTTCTGAATCTCAATTCAATTCATAAAACTACTCATTGTCTTTGCCCTTCAAGTCCTCTGGCAACATATCAATGTTTTTATATTTTTATAGCTTTCGTAACATCACCGCGTACCACTGCAGCAGTACGAGCGTACCACCAGTGGTACGCGTACCACAGTTTGGGAAACGCTGGGCTAGGCCTCCGTAAGTGAATTTTTATTATGTTATAACGTCTAGTTTGAGAATTCTCTTTATCTAGGGAAATATACAACTGCGTGACGACAGTCCTGCCTCAACACTTGGCTTCGCAAGTTTTGGCACCTGCGATATTGAGTTATAAATGTGAGTGAGTGCGGTGGTCTTTTGCAGTGTTCAGTAATATTAATCTTACAGTATAGTTGTTATTGGAAGCGTGATTTGTGAGGTGCGAATAACGCGTACCTGTGTTAAACATAATACAAATATACACTGAGCGAGTATTTCGTCGTACGAGGTAAGCGGTCAATTCCTACTTGTTTATCTATTACTAGCAGTAGTGTCCAGCTTCGCCCGGTGGATTTATTTGTTTTATGGACGATAATGAATACTACTACAAAACTGGCACATGATATTTAAACTTCCAGAAAATAAATATTTTTATAATGTGGTGGTGGTGGTGGTGGTTGTAGTGGGGGTGATAAGCAGTAGAGTATAATGGACGTAACATTTAGGTCATTCTCCCGTAAAAACGGAAAAGGATATTTACTAACTACAGCACTGACACATGTAATTTACAATCAAATTTCTAAAAATGATTAGAAAGAGGAGTAAGTGAAATAAAAGACACTGCGTAGGGCCTATATCTCATTGTCTGTTAGAAATGTAGAGACCAATAGTGGCATCTTTTGTCGCATAGCGCCGTAGGAAAATAATCAGAACACTTTGGAAAACTTTGGCTGTCCCGAGCTCCTGAGGTAGCAATAGTATCATTTATCGCCACATAACGCTCAACGATAAGTTTCGGAATAAATAAAGGTCAATTTGAAAACCACCAACGCTTATTGCAGCTGATAACCTCAATGTATTGCACCAACACCATTGCACTTATACAGAGGCATAATATATTTTTGCACTAATTACTCCCCGCGACTGCAATTTACAAGTAGCGCAAGATTTAACTATTTTCGCAATTCTGCACCAGAACACTGGTAGGGGCGACGTGATGCAGCCCGAATTGCCAGTCAACAATAGACTTATAAAAATACTCTTACAGTTACACTACTACGGACATGAATGGTTCTAGGGCCTTAATACGTGGTTTTCAAGTTCAGTTTGTTTGTTATTCTAAACGTAGGGAATGGAAAGCGTTGTCCAAAATATCAAGTGGAGAGTGTTACCAGCAGGGTTTCAAAATATACGTAAAATTTGGTGCAATTGGGAGGAACGGTCTAGATTTGTGATAAAAGGCCTAAATGCAGGAAATGGAGTGGTCTGTCCGAAATTTAAAGTGGACAGTGTCACCCGCAGGGTTCCAAAGGGTAAGTGTACAAAATGTGGTTCAGATCGGTGAAACGGTGTAGATTTGTGCCAAAGAACCTAAATGCAGGGAATGGAGTGGTCTGACCGAAATTTCAAGCAGATAGTGTTACTCGTCGGGTTTCAAAGGGTAAGTATGTGAAATTTGGTTCAGATTGGTGAAACGGTGTAGATTTGTACCAAAGGGCCTAAATTCAGGGAATGGAGTGGTCTGTCCGAAATTTCATGCAGACAGTGTTACTCGCAGGGTTCCAAAGGGTACGTTTACACATTTTGGTTCAGATCGGTGAAACGGTGTAGATTTTTGCCAAAGGGCATAAATGTAGGGAATGGAGTGGTCTGTCCGAAATTTTATGTAAACAGTGTTACTCGCCGGGCTCCAAAGGGTAAGTGTACACATTTTGGTTCAGATCGGTGAAACGGTGTAGATTTGTGTCAAAGGGCCTAAATGCAGGGAATGGAGTGGTCTGTCCGAAATTTCATGCAGACAGTGTTACTCGCAGGGTTCCAAAGGAGTAAGTATACAAATTTTGGTTCAGATCAGTGAAACGATGTAGATTCGTGCCAAAGGGCCTAAATGTAGGGAATGGAGAGGTGTGTCCGAAATTTCATGCAGACAGTAGTAGTGGAGTGGTGGCGCTTCTGCTTCACTTGACGCCGCTGTGCCCAACAAACCAATATGGCCGCCGCGCGAAGTTGAAACATTTAAATAGACTTTTCTCTCGAACCCTTGGTCGGAGTTTCATGAATGAGGTGTCATAGGACTCGGGCTGACGTCTTTTTTTTTGCTATGGACCACTCGTTATATTTTTGAATTTTTTTTTTTTTGAAAATTGTTGTTTTCGAAAGTTGGTGATAGTTTGAAAACCAAAGATGATAGAACGTTGTGCCATGGCCCAAACGAATGGTCTTAATGACATTTATTTTCCATAATGAAACTTTTTTACTTTTTATGTTTTTTTGAAAACACTCGAATTTTGAAAATCCTATATTTTGGAAACTAGGAACTCTACAAAAAAAATTGTTTAACGTAAATCAATGGTCCCTACCCCCTCTACCCCCAAAATAAATTTCAAGTCTCTAGAATGAAAACCTGCAGTAGTGTGGTAGGAGAGAGCTGCCTCACTTAGCAAGTGGTGAGCCCCTGCGACCTTGGAATGGAAGGAGTGATGCTAGGAGGGCGTGCTTGGATTCGTTTTTTTCGTCTCGTCGTGCTCTTTACGGGAATGTCGGTGTCGAAAATGTGAAAATCTGGAAACACAGTCTTTTTGGGGTAAAAACGTGATTTTAGACTTTTTGCTATATCTCACGAACCAATAACGCTAGAGGCGTGTTCGACAGGTCCAAGGACTCGGGGTAACGTCCTCTCTCCTATGGACCACTCGTTATAATTTTTAATAAAATTGGAAACTCGATTTTGGGGTAAACACATGTTTTTTGTGATTTTGCCGATATCGCACGAAGCAATAACGCTAGAGGCATGTACGATGGGTCCAAGGATTCGGGAAGACGTCCTCTTTGCTATGGACCACTCGTTGTAATTTTTAAAAAATTGGAAACTCGGTTTTGGGGTAAACACGTGTTTTTTGTGATTTTGTCGATATCTCACGAAGCAATAACGCTAGAGGCATGTACGATGGGTCCAAGGATTCGGACAGACGTCCTCTTTGCTATGAACTACTCGTTGTAATTTTTAAAAAATTTGGAAACGCGATTTTGGGGTAAACACGTGTTTTTTGTGATTTTTGCCGATATCTCACGAACCAATAACGCTAGAGACATGTACGAGGTGTCCTAGGACTCGGGCTAACACCCCCTTTCAAATGTGGTAGATATTTTTTTTCAAAAAATAATTCACATGGGTCTAACGCCATACATGTTGAAAAAACGTTTTCTTTTTCTTTACCTGTTTATAATGTTTATAAAGCGTGGTGGTTGAGAGAGACAATACGGCTGGGTGTGTGTTTCAACGAACCTGTCGCTGACCGAGGTGGCTGTGTTCAATAGATCAATCGATATTTCGACGGGTCGGTGTAAGACAGAGCGAGGGTGCGTTTTTCTGATATTTTACCTTTGACGTGTAAACGGTGATGAGAACTTGATTCTATGTTGGTCGAAGCGAGTACAGAAAACCAACTTACAGGAGGTGAAGGTCAATTGAGCTTATTGGAAGGCTCCGGTCTGACTTGACAACAGGTGCAATGGAAAAAATGACCATGACGCTTGAAGGTGAAATAATCTGACCATCGTGGTGGCAGGGAAGTGCGAAAGGCGTGCACACATGTGAAACCACAGGCACGCTAAACCAGTGACATCCTGTCTTGCTTCGTACGTGACAAAATGCAAGTCCATGTGACATTTGATCTACCGCAGGTGTTCGCCTGAGACGTTATCTGTCCACGTGCGCGATAACTGTTAACAAGTCACATCCTGTTTTGCTTCGTACGTGACAAAATGCAAGTTCATGTGAAATTTGATTCGCCACAGGTGTTCGCCTGGGACGTTAGCTGTCCACGTGACCGATAACAGAATGTTCAAAGCGTGGGAAAAAATGATTATACATGCAACGTAGCATATATAAAGACATGTCGTTATCATTTCCACTCTCACTTGGGTGGACTACCTTTCAACACACTGCGTTGCATGAAACCCTTGGTCTTGTTTAACAGTTTTGGTGTTGGTGGAAAATACTTAACCTTGTTGTGGGGTAGGTGTTTATTTATTCATTTATACATTTATTGATTTATATATATATTTACATGCAATTATTTATTGATTAGATAATTAATGATTTTATTTATTTATTTGTTTGCAGATAACCGGTATACCTTACATGTCTGAGAGAGAAGAAACCATTGCACTTTTGAGCCCACTAGAAGGAAGCAGCAAGAAGCCACTGCAAGTAAAGGTGGGATTATTTTTTTAAACTAACTTGTTTTATTTTTGTTGTTTCATATTTTATTTTATGAAATATATGTATTAACCTGAATTTAGGTATTTATAACGGTTTATTTTATTATTTTTTAGAAACTTGGAAAGAAGAGCCTTACCGCCGTAGCAGTCGCTGAAAACCCGAGACGCAGTAAAGTGCAACCATTGTTTCCAGGCAGTGAACTATTTAAAACTCAGGTAAGCCTAACATAAAATGCTATTCCATTTTACCACTACTGAAAGCTCGTAGACAAAAAAAATCATTACCTGTACATGACTGGGACAATGATTGCTTTCTTGATTAATGGCTATGTTGTTGTTGTTGACTGGAAAAAGTACAAGGCCATGTTGGATTTTCTAAAAATAAAAATAATAAATTTAATTTATGACTGGTTCCCTATGGACTCAACGAATATCCACAGGTTTGAACATGATAATGTGAACAAAATGACATGACATTCATTTTTGTTTATATATTGGTTAAAGGGAGGGTGGGGGAATGTAAATGACTGCAGCTTTATAAAAAAGAAAATAAGTACATGGGTTATTGTTAGTGCCAACATACAGTTTATTTTTAATGGTGTTTTGATATATTAATGCCAATTAACGTTAACGTTTTATTTACAAGTATTGATTGATTGATTGATTGATTGATTGATTGATTGAGTGATGGGTTATTTTGTTTGCTTTTAGGTGTTGTCATGTGCCATTAACGTAATGAACAGACAGTGAACAAGCATGCATTATGCTTTAAAGTACTCTGTGCAATGTTAATAACTTACAATAAGAAAAAGTTTTATTATAACACATGGCGTTAGTACCAAATACAACAAGTGAGCAAGTTGGTTTACCACGTGGGTTAAATTTAAAATCAGAACATGATCGATGGTTAACATTTGAATCCTGGCCTGTAGGCTTTTTGTCGACGCATGAACTTGCAAAAGCCGGTTTTTTTTACTTGAACCGAGAAGATGTGGTGCGCTGTGTGTTTTGTCGTATTGAACTTTCACACTGGGAAGAAGGGGATGATCCCTTTAGAGACCATTTGCGATGGTCTCCTCACTGTCCTTACATGCTTGGAAAGCAAGTGGGTAACCTACCCGTGCATTCATTTTACCGAACCACAAGGCCTTTGGCCGCTACTTACGTTGCTGAATCACAAATAAATAATAATAATGATGTATTACCAGCCAACGGTAGTGTCGATATATGTGGTCCATATGCCATAGACAGTGTTGAATTGGCGTGTGCTTTTGAAAAATTGGGAGTTTGCAAGACTAAAGCACTAGCACACCCAGAGTACAGCTCTGTTGAAAAACGTTTCGAATCTTATAAAAATGTTTGGCCATTAATATTAAAACACCTTACCAAACAGCTAAGTGAAGCTGGATTTTTTTATACTGGTGAAGGGGATAAAACAATATGTTTTTATTGTGGATTTGCTTTAAAGGATTGGCAAATGACTGATGACCCTTTTGTGCAACACGCTCGTTGGTTACCAAACTGTAAATACATGGTGTTGCTTAAAGGTCAGGAATTTGTGAACACTATTCGTAAAGAAAAAGTGATTGCAGCACAAGACATAAAAGTGCCTTTAGAGTTAGAGCACGCGGAGCAAATACATAAGGCTGAAAGAAAAGACTTGTGTTACGAACAGATACAAAAGTGTGACCAACAATTATGTAAAATTTGTTATCAAGATGAACTAGGTGTTGTATTTTTACCCTGTGGACACATGATAGCCTGTGTCAAGTGTGCATTAGAACTTAACACTTGTGCTATATGCAGAAAAGTAGTATCTGCTACAGTTAGGGCATTTCTTGCATAACTAGTATAATTTATTCGCCATGCATAGTGCAAAATCCCTAATTGCACAATATTATTAAAGCTGTTTTAGAGTGTAATAAATATGCTTTTGTTTTGTTTATAGACTACTACAATGAATGTTTTGAATGCTGTGGGACAATCATGTGGCTTAGAGACAAAGAAGCTCAGCGAATTGCCAACGCATATTCCATTCCGCATTATCAAGATTCGGAAATTGAAAACAGCATATGGTGATCGTGTACTTTGTGTATGTGAAAACTTTGAGACATTTCTGCCTATACGGTTTAATGATATGTCGGAGAGTGTTTTTGATGAAGTCAATAATGCTGTGCAACCTGTACACTTAATTTATGAAGGTTTTAAAAACAATAGGTGCATGGTTCGTTTTAATTAAATAAATAAATAATGTGAAATAATAATGGAAAATATAAGTAATGACAATATACTGAAAAAGAAAGAAAATATGTGTATAGAATAGTAATGTTTTAGTGTTTAGTGTTGTCTTTAAAAATATTATGATGAAACCAAAAAAAATGTATATAAAGTTTGTAAATAAATGCAAAATGATGTTACAATGCTGTTTTATTTTATACAAAGTTAATATATTTAACATTGCAGAGTATACATGATTATGACAATAAATGCACACTGAATACAAGCCTTTCTCACTTTACAATAGTCTGTTATAGTTTTAAACACAAGGCTTGTTGTAGATCATTTTCTAGCAATGTCCATTCAATGTTGTTTTCGAAAAGTGGGGAAGCCACAATGGTTGTATTGACATAAAAACCTTATGGTTATTACTATTTAGTCACTTTGATCCCATTGCATATCAAGAGCAGATGACCTAGTTGTTCCACTCTTTAAAACGACAACAACAACACTACCTCTTGCATAGTTTGTGATGTTGATGGCTCTTGCGACGTGGAAGATGGATTAAAAATAACTTTGAGAACAGGGGTTAAACGTTGATCATTAAACAATGCACTATTTTGAGTAGCAATATAGTTTTCTTGATTTTTTGTCGACGGCAACTGTGTTTCATGCGGTACACTACATTGATGATCACTGACACTTAAAACCTCACTATTTTTACTTTTTAGGTCACCACGACAATGTTTGGAACGTTGCTTTGAACAACGCCAAATAACAGTTCCATTTTTATTGGTTCGTTTCACAATATATGAATATCCTTTATAGTATGCGTAAGGCTTACCATACCTAGTCACTGATACTTCCATATCAACTGTCAAGCATAGACTAAGCTCTAGTAAAGTCAACTTGGTAATAAGAATACTAGTTTAATGTGAGAGCAAATATGGATCCAAAGACTTCAGGTAAAAGTGAAAGCAAATAAGCAAATATTAGAAACAAGAGTTGGGGTGAAAGTGGTCGCAAAGTGGTAGACCCATTACACAATAATTTCAGCACGACGAAGCTCTTGTTCAATTTCTTTGATTTCCCAATCGTGACCAGTATGGCCAGCTTGACGTGAGGCATGCAACAACTGTAGCCGCTGGACGAGCTTATTGGGATTGTGCCAGTATACAAATTTAACAAATGGATTTTTAGGTGTAAACAAAGCATTACCATTATCATGATCATTATCATCATCATCATCATTATCATCATCATGATCACCATTATCATCATGACCATCATCACTGTTACTATATAGTCCTTTTTGATCCTCTTGCAATACCACTTTATTTATAGTCTGAGTTGATTTTGATAGTGTTGAAGGTTTCTTGGACGTTGACAACTGTCCTAACATGACGTTTTGAGGACATGATAAGTCCTTTTGAACAAACACTGCACTATTTTTAGCCGCAATATCGTTTTCTTGAACTTGCTTTTTAGCATTTTGATAATTGTTTGTAAACAGTAAGCGTGGTTCGTTTCGAGCACTACATTGATGAACACTCACACTTAAAACCTTTCCATTTTTACTTTTCAGATTGCCTCGACATTTTGTTGACCTCTCTTTTGAGCATCGCCAGAATATTATTCCATTCACATTCTGGCGATTATAGTTATAGGAGTAGCCTTGATAGAGTGCACGTAGCCTACCTTTGTTGGTTGTAATAAGTTCCATAGCAGTAACTGACCTGTCAGTACGATGTTCACACTACAAAGGTTACAACTGTTTTGCTGATGGAGTGACCTACCATAAGCTTATATATTGGCTTATGTGTTGGCTTTTCGTGTTGGCTTTTCGTGTTGGCTTTTGTGTTGGCTTTTGTGTTGGCTTTTTGTGTTGGCTTTTCGTGTTGGCTTTTTGTGTTGGCTTTTTGTGTTGGCTTTTCGTGTTGGCTTTTGTGTTGGCTTTTTGTGTTGGCTTTTCGTGTTGGCTTTTCGTGTTGGCTTTTTGTGTTGGCTTTTTGTGTTGGCTTTTCGTGTTGGCTTTTTGTGTTGGCTTTTTGTGTTGGCTTTTCGTGTTGGCTTTTTTTGTATTGGCCTTTCGTGTTGGCTTTTTGTATTGGCTTTTCGTGTTGGCTTTTTGTGTTGGCTTGAGTATTGGCTTTTGTATTGGCTTATTTGACAAGTTATTTGTGTCAATGTATTTAGTGGATTTTTTTCTTGGTGTTGGAAAGTAGTTGAAAGAGAGGGAATATTTAAAGACTTAACCTTAGCTCACTAACCTAACCTAACCTAACCTAACCTTTCAACTCTCAGATGTTAATTAAATTCTGTGCATAGTCGAGTTGGAGCCCAAGACCACAGGGGTAAAAAAACAATTATTTTTGACGACTTATTTTGGTAACTTATTTTAATGGCTAACCTAACTTTACCTAACCTAACCTGACCTAACCTCAGCTCACTTTGGATATTACTAGTAAGTGTTCATATCCTCTGCTAGGTAGCATGCTAGTAGTACAGGTAGTGCTCATATTTACCGCTAGATAGCGGAAACATACTTTGCATGTTGCATGTGACACTTGTGAAGTTTAACCACATGCAAGACGTGCTTGTATAAGTTCTCTATTTAAACTCAATATACAATTAACCACTAAATGTTCAGAACTAACATGTATAGCCATGTTTAGGGTATATAGGAGACCCTTAGCAAGAAAGGCTGTCTAACCCACGAGTGTACAGCCTTGTCATACACAGTAAGCACCTGTTGGCAGAAAACAACAACAACAACAACAACAATTTGAGAAAGCCAACAGGTGCTTACTGTGTATGACAAGGCTGTACACTCGTGGGTTAGACAGCCTTTCTTGCTAAGGGTCTCCTATATACCCTAAACATGGCTATACATGTTAGTTCTGAACATTTAGTGGTTAATTGTATATTGAGTTTAAATAGAGAACTTATACAAGCACGTCTTGCATGTGGTTAAACTTCACAAGTGTCACATGCAACATGCAAAGTATGTTTCCGCTATCTAGCGGTAAATATGAGCACTACCTGTACTACTAGCATGCTACCTAGCAGAGGATATGAACACTTACTAGTAATATCCAAAGTGAGCTGAGGTTAGGTTAGGTTAGGTTAGGTTAGGTAAAGTTAGGTTAGCCATTAAAATAAGTTACCAAAATAAGTCGTCAAAAATAATTGTTTTTTTACCCCTGAGGTCTTGGGCTCCAACTCGACTATGCACAGAATTTAATTAACATCTGAGAGTTGAAAGGTTAGGTTAGGTTAGGTTAGGTTAGTGAGCTAAGGTTAAGTCTTTAAATATTCCCTCTCTTTCAACTACTTTCCAACACCAAGAAAAAAATCCACTAAATACATTGACACAAATAACTTGTCAAATAAGCCAATACAAAAGCCAATACTCAAGCCAACACAAAAAGCCAACACGAAAAGCCAATACAAAAAGCCAACACGAAAGGCCAATACAAAAAAAGCCAACACGAAAAGCCAACACGAAAAGCCAACACAAAAAGCCAACACAAAAAGCCAACACGAAAAGCCAACACAAAAAGCCAACACAAAAAGCCAACACGAAAAGCCAACACGAAAAGCCAACACAAAAAGCCAACACAAAAGCCAACACGAAAAGCCAACACAAAAAGCCAACACAAAAAGCCAACACGAAAAGCCAACACGAAAAGCCAACACAAAAAGCCAACACAAAAAGCCAACACAAAAGCCAACACAAAAGCCAACACGAAAAGCCAACACGAAAAGCCAACACATAAGCCAATATATAAGCTTATGGTAGGTCACTCCATCAGCAAAACAGTTGTAACCTTTGTAGTGTGAACATCGTACTGACAGGTCAGTTACTACTATGGAACTTATTACAACCAACAAAGGTAGGCTACGTGCACTCTATCAAGGCTACTCCTATAACTATAATCGCCAGAATGTGAATGGAATAATATTCTGGCGATGCTCAAAAGAGAGGTCAACAAAATGTCGAGGCAATCTGAAAAGTAAAAATGGAAAGGTTTTAAGTGTGAGTGTTCATCAATGTAGTGCTCGAAACGAACCACGCTTACTGTTTACAAACAATTATCAAAATGCTAAAAAGCAAGTTCAAGAAAACGATATTGCGGCTAAAAATAGTGCAGTGTTTGTTCAAAAGGACTTATCATGTCCTCAAAACGTCATGTTAGGACAGTTGTCAACGTCCAAGAAACCTTCAACACTATCAAAATCAACTCAGACTATAAATAAAGTGGTATTGCAAGAGGATCAAAAAGGACTATATAGTAACAGTGATGATGGTCATGATGATAATGGTGATCATGATGATGATAATGATGATGATGATGATAATGATCATGATAATGGTAATGCTTTGTTTACACCTAAAAATCCATTTGTTAAATTTGTATACTGGCACAATCCCAATAAGCTCGTCCAGCGGCTACAGTTGTTGCATGCCTCACGTCAAGCTGGCCATACTGGTCACGATTGGGAAATCAAAGAAATTGAACAAGAGCTTCGTCGTGCTGAAATTATTGTGTAATGGGTCTACCACTTTGCGACCACTTTCACCCCAACTCTTGTTTCTAATATTTGCTTATTTGCTTTCACTTTTACCTGAAGTCTTTGGATCCATATTTGCTCTCACATTAAACTAGTATTCTTATTACCAAGTTGACTTTACTAGAGCTTAGTCTATGCTTGACAGTTGATATGGAAGTATCAGTGACTAGGTATGGTAAGCCTTACGCATACTATAAAGGATATTCATATATTGTGAAACGAACCAATAAAAATGGAACTGTTATTTGGCGTTGTTCAAAGCAACGTTCCAAACATTGTCGTGGTGACCTAAAAAGTAAAAATAGTGAGATTTTAAGTGTCAGTGATCATCAATGTAGTGTACCGCATGAAACACAGTTGCCGTCGACAAAAAATCAAGAAAACTATATTGCTACTCAAAATAGTGCATTGTTTAATGATCAACGTTTAACCCCTGTTCTCAAAGTTATTTTTAATCCATCTTCCACGTCGCAAGAGCCATCAACATCACAAACTATGCAAGAGGTAGTGTTGTTGTTGTCGTTTTAAAGAGTGGAACAACTAGGTCATCTGCTCTTGATATGCAATGGGATCAAAGTGACTAAATAGTAATAACCATAAGGTTTTTACGTCAATACAACCATTGTGGCTTCCCCACTTTTCGAAAACAACATTGAATGGACATTGCTAGAAAATGATCTACAACAAGCCTTGTGTTTAAAACTATAACAGACTATTGTAAAGTGAGAAAGGCTTGTATTCAGTGTGCATTTATTGTCATAATCATGTATACTCTGCAATGTTAAATATATTAACTTTGTATAAAATAAAACAGCATTGTAACATCATTTTGCATTTATTTACAAACTTTATATACATTTTTTTTGGTTTCATCATAATATTTTTAAAGACAACACTAAACACTAAAACATTACTATTCTATACACATATTTTCTTTCTTTTTCAGTATATTGTCATTACTTATATTTTCCATTATTATTTCACATTATTTATTTATTTAATTAAAACGAACCATGCACCTATTGTTTTTAAAACCTTCATAAATTAAGTGTACAGGTTGCACAGCATTATTGACTTCATCAAAAACACTCTCCGACATATCATTAAACCGTATAGGCAGAAATGTCTCAAAGTTTTCACATACACAAAGTACACGATCACCATATGCTGTTTTCAATTTCCGAATCTTGATAATGCGGAATGGAATATGCGTTGGCAATTCGCTGAGCTTCTTTGTCTCTAAGCCACATGATTGTCCCACAGCATTCAAAACATTCATTGTAGTAGTCTATAAACAAAACAAAAGCATATTTATTACACTCTAAAACAGCTTTAATAATATTGTGCAATTAGGGATTTTGCACTATGCATGGCGAATAAATTATACTAGTTATGCAAGAAATGCCCTAACTGTAGCAGATACTACTTTTCTGCATATAGCACAAGTGTTAAGTTCTAATGCACACTTGACACAGGCTATCATGTGTCCACAGGGTAAAAATACAACACCTAGTTCATCTTGATAACAAATTTTACATAATTGTTGGTCACACTTTTGTATCTGTTCGTAACACAAGTCTTTTCTTTCAGCCTTATGTATTTGCTCCGCGTGCTCTAACTCTAAAGGCACTTTTATGTCTTGTGCTGCAATCACTTTTTCTTTACGAATAGTGTTCACAAATTCCTGACCTTTAAGCAACACCATGTATTTACAGTTTGGTAACCAACGAGCGTGTTGCACAAAAGGGTCATCAGTCATTTGCCAATCCTTTAAAGCAAATCCACAATAAAAACATATTGTTTTATCCCCTTCACCAGTATAAAAAAATCCAGCTTCACTTAGCTGTTTGGTAAGGTGTTTTAATATTAATGGCCAAACATTTTTATAAGATTCGAAACGTTTTTCAACAGAGCTGTACTCTGGGTGTGCTAGTGCTTTAGTCTTGCAAACTCCCAATTTTTCAAAAGCACACGCCAATTCAACACTGTCTATGGCATATGGACCACATATATCGACACTACCGTTGGCTGGTAATACATCATTATTATTATTTATTTGTGATTCAGCAACGTAAGTAGCGGCCAAAGGCCTTGTGGTTCGGTAAAATGAATGCACGGGTAGGTTACCCACTTGCTTTCCAAGCATGTAAGGACAGTGAGGAGACCATCGCAAATGGTCTCTAAAGGGATCATCCCCTTCTTCCCAGTGTGAAAGTTCAATACGACAAAACACACAGCGCACCACATCTTCTCGGTTCAAGTAAAAAAAACCGGCTTTTGCAAGTTCATGCGTCGACAAAAAGCCTACAGGCCAGGATTCAAATGTTAACCATCGATCATGTTCTGATTTTAAATTTAACCCACGTGGTAAACCAACTTGCTCACTTGTTGTATTTGGTACTAACGCCATGTGTTATAATAAAACTTTTTCTTATTGTAAGTTATTAACATTGCACAGAGTACTTTAAAGCATAATGCATGCTTGTTCACTGTCTGTTCATTACGTTAATGGCACATGACAACACCTAAAAGCAAACAAAATAACCCATCACTCAATCAATCAATCAATCAATCAATCAATCAATCAATACTTGTAAATAAAACGTTAACGTTAATTGGCATTAATATATCAAAACACCATTAAAAATAAACTGTATGTTGGCACTAACAATAACCCATGTACTTATTTTCTTTTTTATAAAGCTGCAGTCATTTACATTCCCCCACCCTCCCTTTAACCAATATATAAACAAAAATGAATGTCATGTCATTTTGTTCACATTATCATGTTCAAACCTGTGGATATTCGTTGAGTCCATAGGGAACCAGTCATAAATTAAATTTATTATTTTTATTTTTAGAAAATCCAACATGGCCTTGTACTTTTTCCAGTCAACAACAACAACATAGCCATTAATCAAGAAAGCAATCATTGTCCCAGTCATGTACAGGTAATGATTTTTTTTGTCTACGAGCTTTCAGTAGTGGTAAAATGGAATAGCATTTTATGTTAGGCTTACCTGAGTTTTAAATAGTTCACTGCCTGGAAACAATGGTTGCACTTTACTGCGTCTCGGGTTTTCAGCGACTGCTACGGCGGTAAGGCTCTTCTTTCCAAGTTTCTAAAAAATAATAAAATAAACCGTTATAAATACCTAAATTCAGGTTAATACATATATTTCATAAAATAAAATATGAAACAACAAAAATAAAACAAGTTAGTTTAAAAAAATAATCCCACCTTTACTTGCAGTGGCTTCTTGCTGCTTCCTTCTAGTGGGCTCAAAAGTGCAATGGTTTCTTCTCTCTCAGACATGTAAGGTATACCGGTTATCTGCAAACAAATAAATAAATAAAATCATTAATTATCTAATCAATAAATAATTGCATGTAAATATATATATAAATCAATAAATGTATAAATGAATAAATAAACACCTACCCCACAACAAGGTTAAGTATTTTCCACCAACACCAAAACTGTTAAACAAGACCAAGGGTTTCATGCAACGCAGTGTGTTGAAAGGTAGTCCACCCAAGTGAGAGTGGAAATGATAACGACATGTCTTTATATATGCTACGTTGCATGTATAATCATTTTTTCCCACGCTTTGAACATTCTGTTATCGGTCACGTGGACAGCTAACGTCCCAGGCGAACACCTGTGGCGAATCAAATTTCACATGAACTTGCATTTTGTCACGTACGAAGCAAAACAGGATGTGACTTGTTAACAGTTATCGCGCACGTGGACAGATAACGTCTCAGGCGAACACCTGCGGTAGATCAAATGTCACATGGACTTGCATTTTGTCACGTACGAAGCAAGACAGGATGTCACTGGTTTAGCGTGCCTGTGGTTTCACATGTGTGCACGCCTTTCGCACTTCCCTGCCACCACGATGGTCAGATTATTTCACCTTCAAGCGTCATGGTCATTTTTTCCATTGCACCTGTTGTCAAGTCAGACCGGAGCCTTCCAATAAGCTCAATTGACCTTCACCTCCTGTAAGTTGGTTTTCTGTACTCGCTTCGACCAACATAGAATCAAGTTCTCATCACCGTTTACACGTCAAAGGTAAAATATCAGAAAAACGCACCCTCGCTCTGTCTTACACCGACCCGTCGAAATATCGATTGATCTATTGAACACAGCCACCTCGGTCAGCGACAGGTTCGTTGAAACACACACCCAGCCGTATTGTCTCTCTCAACCACCACGCTTTATAAACATTATAAACAGGTAAAGAAAAAGAAAACGTTTTTTCAACATGTATGGCGTTAGACCCATGTGAATTATTTTTTGAAAAAAAATATCTACCACATTTGAAAGGGGGTGTTAGCCCGAGTCCTAGGACACCTCGTACATGTCTCTAGCGTTATTGGTTCGTGAGATATCGGCAAAAATCACAAAAAACACGTGTTTACCCCAAAATCGCGTTTCCAAATTTTTTAAAAATTACAACGAGTAGTTCATAGCAAAGAGGACGTCTGTCCGAATCCTTGGACCCATCGTACATGCCTCTAGCGTTATTGCTTCGTGAGATATCGACAAAATCACAAAAAACACGTGTTTACCCCAAAACCGAGTTTCCAATTTTTTTAAAATTACAACGAGTGGTCCATAGCAAAGAGGACGTCTTCCCGAATCCTTGGACCCATCGTACATGCCTCTAGCGTTATTGCTTCGTGCGATATCGGCAAAATCACAAAAAACATGTGTTTACCCCAAAATCGAGTTTCCAATTTTATTAAAAATTATAACGAGTGGTCCATAGGAGAGAGGACGTTACCCCGAGTCCTTGGACCTGTCGAACACGCCTCTAGCGTTATTGGTTCGTGAGATATAGCAAAAAGTCTAAAATCACGTTTTTACCCCAAAAAGACTGTGTTTCCAGATTTTCACATTTTCGACACCGACATTCCCGTAAAGAGCACGACGAGACGAAAAAAACGAATCCAAGCACGCCCTCCTAGCATCACTCCTTCCATTCCAAGGTCGCAGGGGCTCACCACTTGCTAAGTGAGGCAGCTCTCTCCTACCACACTACTGCAGGTTTTCATTCTAGAGACTTGAAATTTATTTTGGGGGTAGAGGGGGTAGGGACCATTGATTTACGTTAAACAATTTTTTTTGTAGAGTTCCTAGTTTCCAAAATATAGGATTTTCAAAATTCGAGTGTTTTCAAAAAAACATAAAAAGTAAAAAAGTTTCATTATGGAAAATAAATGTCATTAAGACCATTCGTTTGGGCCATGGCACAACGTTCTATCATCTTTGGTTTTCAAACTATCACCAACTTTCGAAAACAACAATTTTCAAAAAAAAAAAAATTCAAAAATATAACGAGTGGTCCATAGCAAAAAAAAAGACGTCAGCCCGAGTCCTATGACACCTCATTCATGAAACTCCGACCAAGGGTTCGAGAGAAAAGTCTATTTAAATGTTTCAACTTCGCGCGGCGGCCATATTGGTTTGTTGGGCACAGCGGCGTCAAGTGAAGCAGAAGCGCCACCACTCCACTACTGACAGTGTTACTCGCAGGGATCCAAAGGGTAAGTATACACATTTTGGTTCAGATCGGTGAAATGGTGTAGATTTGTGTCAAAGGGCCTAAATGCAGGGAATGGAGTGGTCTGTCTGAAATTTAAAGTGGACAGTGTTACTCGCAGGGTTCCAAAGGGTAAGTATACAAATTTTGGTTCAGATCGGTGAAACGGTGCAGATTTGTGTCAAAGGGCATTAATGCAGGGAATGGAGTGTTCTGTCCGAAATTTTATGTAAACAGTGTTACTCGCAGGGTTCCAAAGGCTAATTGTACACATTTTGGTTCAGATCGGTGAAAAGGTGTAGATTTGTGCCAAAGAGCCTAAATGTAGGGAATGGAGAGGTGTGTCCGAAATTTCATGCAGACAGTGTTACTCGCAGGGATTCAAAGGGTAAGTATACAAATGTTGGTTCAGATCGGTGAAACGGTGTAGATTTGTGCCAAAGGGCCTAAATGCAGGGAATGGTGTGGTCTGTCCGAAATTTAACATAGCCTAAACTATTCCTCTTGAATCTGGCTATCATATACAAAAATATTTTTTGAATCCGACTGGTAGTTGCAGAAATTAGCGCGTTTAAACACACAAACTCTTCAGCTTTATTATATTAGTATAGATATGTCATTTTGTTTTTAGACCGTAACTGAATGCTGCGATAAATTACTTAATCATTTTCACGTATTGGAGGTGTTCATGTCGTGAAATGAACGAGGTAATGACCTTACAAAATAAGACCTTAACTTACGAGGACAGACTATTAGCAAATGCATTAGGCCCTCCGAAACCAGATCTGTGCATTAATCAAGTCTCGAAAGATAAAAACAGAACATATACCGGTAACAGTACTTTCATTAAATCTGTGTATGTGAAATGGGATTGGATATGTGGGTGTCGGGTAGTAAATTCATTTTTTTGTTTTGTTTTCCGTGCCTGTTATTTGGTGGCGATGGCACATGGATCATGACTGGCATTAACGATTTAAAACAGTTGCATGAAAAGGGTAAGAAACATTGTTTGTCAAAATGTCATATGAACAATCAAATGAGCTTAGCAGTGTTGGGGAAGCGCAGCAACTAGATGATGGCTACAGGATGGCTGTTCGTAAACACAACGAACTTGTGGGCACGAATAGGTATATTATGTAGCGCATTCGATTAAAGCCTTAATAATATTCAATGGATTTCTAGTAATTTGAAGTGTTCCATGATAATGTCTTGAATGAATCCGTGAAACGATTGAGTTTAAGTAATCTACTTTAGGAATATCGGAAGGAATAGTAAGAGAGCTTGTACTATTACGTGACCATTAACTTCTCGATCATAAACCAGGGGACCTCCTTTTCACGTGTAATACGAGACACTAGACGTGACATTTCACCTCGGAATTCCCATAAGCATTAACCGTTAATCGAACCCGACAGACTTGGTGTGAGGCAAGCGGCTGGACCACTGCGCCATCACAGACCGGTAAAACCGCAGAGAAACGATTACTAAATGGCCGCCACAGATAAACCAATTGAGTGACATCGATTTTCTTGTCCACTCATGGTACAGGCAACATGTAGGCTACCATTGTGGGCGTAATTTATCTCAAAAATGTGCTGTGCCCCACCCTTGTTTTAGATTACGAACTGCTACTAGTTTGGATGAGAAATTATATGAGGTATATTTGGTCCTGAAAGTCTGGATCGATGCTTGAACATGAGGTAAGCTTAAAGGTTCATATTTTTCAGAAGCACTCCTTAGTTTTTGTTTATCAAGTGTCCATTATTTATGTGGCTCAGGAATTAGTATTGATTCATAACAAATAAATATTTGTGCAGAACGACGAGTGGGATACATTATTGAATGTTTTATTTAGAATAATGTCCATCAAACTTCGTTAAACAAAGTCCACTTCATGGTGTAAGCTATCGGCTAGCATTCTTGGTTGCCACCCTGGAGGTCTGGGTTCGATTCCCGACTCTGCCAAGAATATAATTCTGGCCTGTGAATGGAACGGGGTACACTCAGCCTCGTGAGGAAAAACCGACACGAAGTGGGATCTATTTCCACCTCAGCCATCCTGAAAACGTCTTTTGTATGCCATTCTTGAAAAAATTATTAAAAGATTGCCTGAGAGATTGCATAAGGTAGGTATAAATGATGATATGATGATGATTGTTGTTTTAAGGAGCCTAGAATCTAGGTTATCGGCCCCTAATGATCTGGGTGATAGCGAAAATGATAAGGAAATAGAAACCAGAACGAAAATTAAGGGAGACTAAAAATACTTACAAAATGAAGTTTAGGTTCAAAAGACGTACAAATGCAATGTAGAGACGAAATACAGTACTTACAAAATGCAATTGAACTTCAAAATACTTACAAAATGCAAATGAGATTGAAAATACTGTTACGGCTGTGAGTTCGTTTCATCGCTCGCCGCATGAGTCACAACTGCCCCAGGGCTGGGCTGCTCTGCCTCAGTTTATTGCGTGCGCCTTATGCAACAGGACTACTAGAACAAAGGGATGGTCCAGAATATTCGTGACTCAGCCAGTGAAGGAAGCCTCCAGAAGCCGTGAACCCTGGATGGGTCTAGAAGCATTTATTGAGTCACCGGCCTGCTATATAAGAGCGACCTGTCAAGCAGTTGTTGTTGTGTGTTTTACGAGCTAGTGCGAGCGTTTATCCTGAGCGACAGAAGTGTGGTGACTTGCGAAACCCCTAGTGAAGCCGTTTCTCTTGACAGCGAGGAAGTGAGAAGCATACAGGGGACTGCCTGTGTTTTGAGTGAGTGTAATTTCACTGAGCATCAGAGATATTGTGAATTGCCGTGCGAGTTACGAAATCCAGTGACATTGTTTCCCAGCTCGTGAGCAGCGAAGCAGCGTGTAGAAGGCTATCGTAAGTAACTGTAATTTGTGTACAAAAGGAAGAGTTGCATGTAGTTCTGTCAAAGCCACCAGACTCATTAGCGAGAGGATTAACTGTTGACAAGTGTAAAGGGAGCAAGAGCTCTCCATAAGCAAGAGACTTGAGGAAACTGGAGTAAGGTTCTGATTACTTGTATTTGCTGATGAGTTGTGTATCTTTCTGGCCGCAATAAAATTAATTATTTCTTTAAAGGAACAATCTGTGTTGTGCTTCCTAGTTCCTACCCACCGTAATCCAGGTAACAAAAAGTGCCACTAGGGGGTGGCACGTAACAATACGTACAGAATGCAATTGAAATTGAAAATACGCAATGCAATTTAGTTGGAAAAACTCCCGTTTCAGATCCAATATACTCACAAAGTGCAATTGAAATTCAAAATGCTTACAAAATGCAATTGAAATTGCTTACAAAATGTATGGTAGATTCAAACTGCTCATTTGGATTGACAATACTTACAAAATGCAATTTAGATTGAAAATACTTACAAAATGCAATTTAGATTCAAAATACCCACAACATGCAATTGAGAATCAAAACACTTGCAAAATGCGCTCTATACAAAATGCAATTTAGATTGAAAATACTTGCAAAAACGGTTTAGGTTGAAAATACCTACAAAATGCAATTGAAATTCAAAATACACACAAAAGTCCTAGTCCCTATATTGGAAGACTTATTAAAAAGCAATTTAGATTGTCAATCCTTACAAAATGCAATTGAGGTAGAAAATACTCGCAAAATGCAATTTAGTTCGAAAAGACTTACAGAATGCAACGTAGATTGAAAATACCTACAAAATGGAGTGTAGATGCAAAAGGTTCGCTCAAGGGAATTTAGATACACGGGGAGCCAATTAACAAAAACAGTGCGGGAATCTTAAAGAGAAAAGGTAATATAATGAAAAGAAAACAAGAGGTCTGACCCCTCGACGAAGGAAGGATCAGGAAAGATTAGACAAGGGGAAAGGCGGGAAAGTGAAAGACTCCCTAGGCCTCGGATACCGTCGGGGTCGGAAAAGAACAAGAGTTGACCAAAGGAGGTCGACAGGAAAGAAGACGAAGAGGAGCCCGGCACAAGTGAGTGGAAGCAATGCCGGACTCACCCTGGGCTCCGTGATCGCCAACCCACGTCCCACTAGATGTGAACCCCTGATGGGGGGTGGGTATAAAGACCTAGAAGACAAGTATGATTTTACATGTGAATTTCTTCCTACGTCGCTGGCAAATATTTCAAAATTTGAAAATTGAACAACACATCCATTAATGTATTTGAACTAGTAGAAGACAGCAAACACTTTACTTCAAAGATGGTTGATAAAGAACTGCCCGACCACCGTAACCTTTCGCTGCTATGTTACACTTCTGATCATAGTCACTATGCCTTTAACAATGATTCCGGTAAACCAGAAAGATGCTGTTGTTTCACTCTTTTGACTGGTTTGATGCAGATCTCCAAGCCTCTCTGTCGCGAACTAGTCATTTATAGCTACCACATCCTACATTCGAGGCAATCTGTTTAACATATTCTAACCTTGGTCTAACCCTACAGTTCCATAACTTAAGTTTGCTATTCCTGGAAGTATTTGTAAGTGTCCTACCAACCTATCTCTTCCCTCTATTAGCAGTCACCAGAAACATCCCTCCTCGTCCACTCAACTTAATACCTCTTCATTTGTTACCTGGCCTACCCATCTGATCTTAATCATTCTCCTGCAACACCACATTTCAAATACTTCTATTCTCCTCCTTTCTGCTGCACGAACAGTCCAAGTTTCACTTCCGTCGAGTGCCACGCTCCAGAAAAAGGCTTTCAAAAATGAATTTCTAATACGTAAATCTATATTTAACTAGCAGTAGTACCAGGCTTCGCCCGGTGGAATGATGATAATGTTTTAAGGTCTCCTTAGAAATATAATGGACTTAAAATCTAAGTCATTTGCCCCCAAAGACAATGAGGGAGTAATATCTAGGTCATTTGCCCTTTTGATAAGGATGATAATAAAAACTACTGTTGAATTGACACGTCAAACTTACAAACTACCGTAATAGAAATACATATTTCAAAATTCACAGGCGAGGAAGACTTATTGTGTGTGGTGATTAATGGTGTAATGGGCGTAACATCTACTGTAGGTCATTTGCTCTTATGATGAGGATGATAAGGGAAACTACTACCCGTATTGAATTGACACTTCAACGTATAATGTACACAATGTACTGTAATAAAAATAACTATATGGCGGCTTCGGTGGCGTATTTGGTAGCATGCTGAGCTTCTATGCCCAAGATAGCGGGTTCAAACCCGGCCGAAGCCGTCGGATATTTTAAGAGCGTTAAAAATCCGTCAGTATGCCTTTCTTCGGAGGGGAAGTAAAGCCGGCGGTCCCATGTCAGATTTATGGCATGTTATTGAACCTTCCACTAATTACACCTGTGTGAAGCTAAATTGGATAGGTAAACAACGCTCATAGATGTCTACGTCCGTTGCCAAGAGCCGACTGCAGTGGCGTCTAGTAGCTAAGTTCCGAACTTGGCCTAGTAGTCGTTGACGGTGGCGCTTGGCGGCAAAAGTACGAACTATTTGAAGAATTCTAAGTTGCAGTTTGTACTTAAATTAAAAAACAGATAACACACACTAATACAGACATCACAATTAACACCGGTTATCAGACAGATTCTACACACACCCAAAGTACACGGGGCTACATGACCGCGTTGTCGCAGCCCCTAAACGTAAGAACCAACCAACCAAAAATAAATATTTTAAAAATCACAGTCGAGAAAGACTTTATGCGTCGGTGATTATTGGTATGATGCGCATAACATCTAGGTCACTTGCACTTACGATGATAATAATGAGGTAATGAAAAAATGACTACTAAACGAACATGGTGTTATTTTAAAACTGATATAGGTAATTCAGGTGTCTAGCTTCGATGTCTTCCAAAGTCTCAACCTTATTTTCTGGCTTAGGCCTGTACTGGATGCGTCTAGTGAAAGAGCGTACTGCTCGGCAAAGACAAAGAATATAGGTCCAAGCTGCACGAACCTGAGATGATCGCAGATGATGACGAAATATGATGACACACGTTCGGGGTTCCCCGTCCTATACAGATTGACCGGGAATCATTCACTGTTTCGCAACGGCCCTGTGCTGGCATCAGCATAGACAGCAGGAGATAACACGGCGGGCTCTGGAAAGTACTCTCAAGTCACCTCACGATGAATCAGCAAGCTATTCTCACAACTGACCCCCCCCCAGGGTCTCACAACTTGTGGGACGTGGGTTGGCGACCACGGAACCCCAGCTGAGTCTGGCATCGCTTCTACTTCCTGGTGCCGGGCTCATTTCAGTTCTCTTTCCTGTCGGCCTCCCTTGGTCAACTCTTGTTCTCTTCCGACCCAGACTGTATTAGGGTATCCGAGGGCTAGGGAGTCTTTCAATTTCCCGCCTTAATTGGCTTTGTCTCATCTTTCCTGATACCCTCATTCTTCGAGGGGTCTGCCTTCTTTTCCTTTTCATAATATCTCCTGTCTTCTGCTCAAGGCCCTCAAAGAGGCAGGGTGTGTGTAGACCCACCACTTCTGGTACACCCTCAAGGGCTCATGACTGGTGAGTTAGGAAGCTGGCAACCCCGAGGAATTCCTGAGCTACACGCAGGGAATGGAGTGGTATGTCAGAAATTTCAAGTGGACAGTGTTACGCATCGGGTTCCAAAGGGTAAGTATACACACTTTGTTTTCGATCGGTGAACGATGTAGATTTGTACCAAAGGGCCTTAATGCGGGAAATGGAGTGGTCTATCCGAAATTTCGAGTGGACAGTGTTACTCGTCGAGTTCCAACGGTAATTATGTAAAATCTGGTTGAGATCGGTGAAACGGTGTAGTTTTGTGCCAAGGGCCAAAATGCAGGGAATGGAGTGGCCTGTCCAAATTTTAAAGTGGACAGTGTTACTCATCGGGTTCCAAAGGGTAAGTATACACATTTTGTTTTCGATCGGTGAACGATGTAGATTTGTGCCAAAGGGCCTAAATGCGTGGAATGGAGTGGTCTGTCCGAAATTTCGAGTGGACAGTGTTACTCGTCGAGTCCCAAAGGGTAATTATGTAAAATCTGGTTGAGATCGGTGAAACGGTGTAGTTTTCTGCCAAAGGGCCAAAAAGCAGGGAATAGTGTGGTCTGTCCGAAATTTAAAGTGAACAGTGTTACTTGTCGGGTTCTACGGGTAAGTATATAAAATTGGGGTCAGATCGGTGAAACGGTGAAGATTTGTGCCAAACAGCCTAAATGCAAGGGATGGAGTGGCCTCGCCGCAATTTCAAGCAGACAGTGTTAGTCGCAGTGTTCCAAAGGGTAAATATACAAATTTTGGTTGAGATCGGTGGAACGGTGTTGATTTGGGCCAAAGGGCCTAAATGCAGGGAATGGAGTGGTCTGTCCGCAATTTCAAGCAGACAGTGTTACTCGCAGGGTTCCAAAGTGTAAGTATACACATTTTGGTTCAGATCGGTGAAACGGTGTAGATTTGTGCAAAAAGGGCCTAAATGCAGGGAATGGCGTGGTCTGTCCGAAATTTCAAGCAGACAGTGTTAGTCGCAGTGTTCCATAGGGTAAATATACAAATTTTGGTTGAGATCGGTGAAACGGTATAGATTTGGGCCAAAGGGCCTAAATGCAGGGAATGGAGTGGTCTGTCCGCAATTTCAAGCAGACAGTGTTACTCGCAGGGCACCAAAGGGTAAGAATACGAATTTTGGTTCTGATCGGTGAAACGGTGTAGATTTGGACCAAAGGGCCTAAATGCAGGGAATGGGGTGGTCTGTCCGAAATTTTAAGTGGTCAGTGGTACTCGCAGGGTTCCAAAGGGTAAATATACAAATTTTGGTTGAGATCGGTGAAACGGTGTGGATTTGGACCAAAGGGCCTAAATGCAGGGAATGGTGTGGTCTGTCCGAAATTTCAAGTGGACAGTGTTACTCGCAGGGTTCCAAAGGTTAAATATACAACTTTTGGTTCAGATCGGTGAAACGGTGTAGATTTGTGCAAAAGGGCCTAAATGCAGGGCATGGGGTGGTCTGTCCGAAATTTAATGTTGACGGGGTTACCCGCAGGGTTCCAAAGGGTAAGTATACAAATTTTGGTTCAGATCGGTGACACGGTGTAGATTTGTATACATAACAGACAGACAGACAGACAGACAAATTTTGTGCTTTATATATATAGATAGACTAGCAGTAGTACCCGGCTTCGCCCGGTGGAAAGATGATAATATTTCAGTCTCCTTAACACTCAACGTCATAAATTATATTTGTTTATGTATTCATTTCTTACATTATCAAACCCAGTGACAATGTTTATACTTAAGTCACTATGTGAAGGCTCTGTAAAATAATGATCATTCTCGTGATATTTGTCTTCAGTCCGAGTCGAGATATGTCGTTAGCGGTCCCAGAATTCGTGACATCTCAGTCGTAGAAGACTTTATTTGGTGGTGATTAGAAATATAATGGACTTAAAATCTAGGTCATATACCCCTAATGAAGTTGAGGGCGTAACATCTAGGTAATTTGCCCTACTGATCAGGATGATATTGAAAATTACTACATAACTGACATATGAAACTTAGAAAATAATAGAAAAAGTTATTTTTAGGACTCACATTTCGGGAAAGACTTGATTATTTTTTGCCAAAGAGCTCCCACTTAGATCGCTATCTGGTTAGAAGTTTCGTCTTGTTAAGGTTTAAACTGTACGATAAATGTCTGAAGCAATTCCTCAAAGAGAAGCTTCCAGATTTCGCAGTCGATATATCGTTAACGTTCCTGAGCATCCAGTTGTCTTTTCTTCTGACGCAAAACATCTTCTACATAGTGATGATGAACATAGAAGCGACTACTGGCACATGTAACTTATCAACGAATGGGAATAATTGATACTTTAAAGGAATGAGAGGTCATTTGCCCTTTTGATGAGGATCACAATGAAGACTACTACTACTACTACTACTACTACTACTACTGAACGGGTATATCAAACTTACAAACTAATGGAAATACGTATTTTTAAAATCACAGGCTAGGTAGACTCTGGTGTTGCTTAGTAGTATAATGAACGTAACATCTAGGTCATTTGCCCCTTTGATGAGGATGATAATGAAGACGACTACTACTGAACGGGTATATCAAACTTACAAACTAATGGAAATACATATTTTTAAAATCACAGGCTAGGTAGACTCTGGTGTTGCTTAGTAGTATAATGGACGTAACATCTAGGTCATTTGCCCTTTGATGAGGATGGTAATGAAAACTACTGTTGAATTGACACGACAAACTTACAAACTACCGTGATAGAAAGAAATATTTCAAAATTCACAGGCGATGAAGACTTATTGTGTGTGGTGATTAGTGGTATAAAGGGTGTAACATCTAGGTCATTTGCCCTTATGATAATAATAAGGTAATGAAAAATGACTACTAAACGAACATGGTGTAATTTTAAATCTGATATAGGTAATTCAGATTACTACCTTCGATGTCTTCCAAAGTCTGAACGTTATATTCTGGCTTAGGCCTATACTCGATGCGTGTAGTGAAAGAGCTTATCGAGTACTGCTCGGGTCCAAGCTGCACGTAGCTGAGAATATCGCAGATGATGACGATATATGATGACAGGCGTTCGGGGGGGGGGGGCCCGGTCCTATTCACATTGACCGTTGAATCACTCATTCTTTCGTAACACTACAGCGGTTTGAGCAAAAACCCTGTATGAACATCAGCATAGTCAGCAATAACAGGTAACACGGCGGGGTCTGGACATTTTCCTCATGTCACCTCGCGATGAATGAGCAAGCTATTCTCACCCCTGCCCCCTCTTCCCCCCTCCACCCACCAGGGTCACAACTTGTGGGACGTGGGTTTGCGACCACGGGACCCCAGCTGAGTCCGGCATTGCTTCTACTTACTGGTGCCGGGCACCTTTCAGTTCTCTTTCCTGTCAGCCTCCCTTGGTCAAACTCTTGTTCTCTTCCGACCCCGATGGTATCAGGTTATCCGAGGCCTAGCGACTCTTTCACTTTCCCGCCTTAATTGGCCCTTGTCTAATCATTCCTGATAGCCTCATTCTTTTCTTAATATCTCATATCTTCTGCTCAAGACCCTCAAGGAGGCAGGGTGTGTGTAGCCCTGGTGCACCCTGGATAGTGCTACATCCTCAAGGGCTCATGGCTGGTGAGTTCAGGAGCTGGCAACCCTGAAGGTTTCCTGACCGGGTCCGGTTTTACCCCTTTTTTCCATTGCCTTTGGGACGGACCCTGTCCACTTTCCGGGAATGGAGTGGTCTGTCCGCAATTTCAAGCAGACAGTGTTACTCGCAGGGTACCAAAGGGTAAGTATACAAATTTTGGTTCTGATCGGAGAAACGGTGTAGATTTGGACCAAAGGGCCTAAATGCAGAGATTGAGTTGGTCTGTCCGAAATTTCAAGTGGACAGGGTTACCCGCAGGGTTGCAAAGGGTAAGTATACAAATTTTGGTTCGGATCGGTGAAACGGTGTAGAAGTTTGCCAAAGGGCCTAAATGCAGGAAATGGGGTGGTCTGTCCGAAATTTTAAGTGGACAGTGTTATTCACAGGGTTACATAGGGTAAGTATACAAATTTTGGTTGAGATCGGTGAAACGGTGTAGATTTGGGACAAAGGGCCTAAATGCAGGGAATGGGGTGGTCTGTCGGAAATTTCAAGTGGACAGGGTTACCCGCAGGGATCCGAAGGGTAAGTATACAAATTTTGGTTCAGATCGGTGAAACGGTGTGGATTTGTATACATAACAGACAGACAGACAAACATTGAGCTTTATATATATAGATGACAACAGTTTCTTTTCTGTAGAAATGCTTTATTTGCCTGAGCCAGCCTACTTATATCCTCGTTCACTGGTTATTTTGCTTCCTAAGTTGTAAAAGTCTCCTATTTCCTTTAACTTTTCACCTGCCAATTTGATGTCAATTGGGGTTCCTGATTTAATTTGGCTGCATTCCATTATTTTTGTTTAACATTTATTGATTTTTATCATGAACTAGCAGTAGTACCCGGCTTCGCCCGGTGGAATGATGATAATGTATCAAAGTCTCCTTAGAAATATAATGGACATAAAATCTAGGTCACTTGCCCCCCCCAAAGACAATGAGGGCGTAATATCTAGGTCATTTGCCCTTTTGATAAGGATGATAATGAAAACTACTGTTGAATTGACACGTCAAACTTACAAACTACCGTAATAGAAATACATATTTCAAAATTCACAGGCGAGGAAGACTTTTTGTGTGTGGTGATTAATGGTGTAATGGACGTAACATCTAGGTCATTTGCCCTTATGATGAGGGAAACTACTACCTGTATTGAATTGACACTTCAACTTATAATGTACACAATGTACTGTAATAAAAATAAATATTTTAAAAATCACAGTCGAGAAAGACTTTATGCGGCGGTGATTAGTGGTATGATGCGCGTAACATCAAGGTCATTTTCACTTATGATGATGATAATTATAAGGTAATGAAAAAATGACTACTAAACGAACATGGTGTAATTTACAACTGATATAGGTAATTCATATGTCTAGCTTCGATGTCTTCCAAAGTCTCAACCTTATTTTCTGGCTTAGGCCTGTACTCGATGAGTCTAGTGAAAGTGCTTATGGCGTACTGCTCGGCAAAGAAAATGGGTCCAAGCTGCACGAACCTGAGATGATCGTAGATGATGACGAAATATGATGACACAAGTTCGGGGTTCCCCGTCGTATTTAGATTGGCCGGGGAATCACTCACTCTTTCGCAACACCACAGTGGCTTGAGCAACGGCCCTGTGCTGGCATCAGTATAGACAGCTCTGGAAAGTCCTCTCATGTCACCTCGCGATGAATTAGCAAGCTATTCTCACAACTGCCCCCCCCCCCCACCCCACCAGAGTCTCACAACTTGTGGGACGTGGGGTGGCGACCACCGGACCCCAGCTGAGTCTGACATCGCTTCTACTTCCTGGTGCCAGGCTCCTTTCAGTTCTCTTTCCTGTCGGCCTCCCTTGGTCAACTCTTGTTCTCTTCCGACCCCGACTGTATTAGGGCATCCGAGGGCTAGGGAGTCTTTCAATTTCCCGCTTAATTGGCCGTTGTCTCATCTTTCCTGATGCCCTCATTCTTCGAGGGGTCTGCCTTCTATTCCGTTTCATTATATCTCCTGTCTTCTGCTCAAGGCCCTCAAAGAGGCAGGGTGTGTGTAGCCCCACCATTTCTGGTACACCCTCAAGAGCTCATGGCGGGTGAGTTAGGAAGCTGGCAACCCCGAGGGATTCCTGAGCTAAATGCAGGGAATGGAGAGGTATGTCAGAAATTTAAAGTGGACAGTGATACTCGTTGGGTTCCAAAGAGTAAGTATACAAATTTTGATCCAGATTGGTGAAACGATATAGACTTGTGACAAAGGTTCTAAATACAGGGAATGGAGTGCTCTGTCCGAAAGTTCAAGCAGACAGTGTTACTCGTCGGGTTCCAAAGGGTAAAGTAACTTACATAAAGATTAGTTGAGATGGGTGGAACTATGTAGATTTTTGCCAAAGAGCCTAAATGCGGTAAATGGAATGGTCTATCCGAAATTTCATGTAGAAAGTGTTACACGTCGGGTTCCAAAGGGTGAGTATGTAAAATTTGGCTCAGATCGGTGAAACAGGGTAGATTTTGCCAAAGGGCCTAAATGCAGGAAATGGAGTTGTCTGTCCAAAGTTTTAAGTGGACAGTGTTACTCGTCGGGTTCCAAAGGGTAAGTATACAAATTTAGGTTCAGATCGGTGAAACGATGTAGATATGTGCAAAAGGGCCTAAATGCAGGGAATGGAGTGGTCTGTCCGAAATTCAAAGTGGACAGTGTTACTCATCGGGTTCCAAAGGGTAAGTATACACGTTTTGTATTCGATCGGTGAACGATGTAGATTTGTGCCAAAGGGCCTAAATGCTGTAACGTGTTTTTCGAGGGGTTTTTATGCAACTGGCATAAGTCAGTAGGAAGCCATTCTATATTTATTTACGCGGCAAATTGTTCGGCCAAGAGAATTTTTCATGTTAATTTATTATTATTAATTTATTATAATTATTATTAAGGTATTTTCGGAGCATTTTATAAAAATTATTAGCATTCAGATAGGTTTTCTATGTCTTAGAAAACGCTATCAAGCAAATTAGTACGAACGACAATATCATAGAAAATTATATGATTACGGAATTTTACGGAGTTTTGTCAGTTAGGGTATTTGAGAGACGTGACTCACTGGGATTTCAAGTACAAGCTGATTCCTGTCGAGAAGTAATACGCAAGGCTGGGTCGCAAGGTCTAGAAAAGGCGAATTGTTGGAACGGAAATCGACTTCTCCCTCTCGCGCGCCGAGTGTAATGAGGCAGAGGAGGGGAACTAGCGGCGTGCTCAGCCAATCAGTGAGGACGACGTAAGCTGGAAGACGGTACCGTGGTGGGGGAGCCAACAGGTGCATATATCGTTCGACGCGCCGTGAAACGAGGACTATCTGTGAAATACTTGCGGAGTATGGTTATACGCGGGGGACGCTCCGATGTTCCGTGGAACGGACTATCTGTGTAGAACTTGCAGAGTACGGTCGCAAGTGCGTGTCGCTCCGATGTTCAGTGGAGTTAGCGACTAACTTTTGCAAAACTTAACCAGTGCGGTTGTACGAGTGTTTGGGTCCGAGGTACGGACCATAGAATTATCTAATCTACCAGAATATCATCAAATTCCGACGGAGATGACGACGTCCAGGAGACTGTGGGAAGCTAACAGCATCATCAAGTACGAGGGAAATGCTTTGGCAATTTCCAGTGGTAAGCGCAAATGACGCAGAAATACGCAATCTCTCATTTTTCTTTGTTTTACATTTCATATTTCAGTAACTTCATAGCTTGGAAATAAGAGTAAAATCAATTTATCAGACTCCGTTTTCACGTAATTTTCTATCGGTAATATTCAAATCACAGCGCTCCAATTTAAATTTGGTACTTATTATTATTATTATTAATTTTGCTATACTTGTTTTATATAATAAATTCATTTCTTTTACAATGCAATCTTTGCTTTCAGTAGGTAGCATTAGATATAGACCAATTCCTTCTCCTGATACAATTGTTTGTTGGGTTAATGATCAAATCATACCACGATCTGAGTGAATAGTGTCTTGAAGGTGTTCTGCCAGAGCAAGACGTTGTTAAATACAAATTTAGATTTCAACATTGCATTGAGGTCTTGGCGCCCATTAAAACAACATAGCTTAGGCAAAGGTAAACAGTTACATTTATCACCCAACAGTTAGGGGCAGTCAAAACGTTTCAATGCGTGGAATGGAGTGGTCTGTCCGAAATTTCGAGTGGACAGTGTTACTCGTCGAGTTGCAAAGGGTAATTATTTGAGATCGGTGAAACGGTGTAGTTTTGTGCCAAAGGGCCAAAAAGCAGAGAATAGTGTGCTCTGTCCGAAATTTAAAGTGAACAGTGTTACTTGTCGGGTTCCAAAGGGTAAGTATGTAAAATTTGGGTCAGATCGGTGAAACGGTGTAGATTTGTGCCGAACGGCCTAAATGCAGGGGTTGGAGTGGCCTCTCCGCAATTTCAAGCAGACTGTTACTCGCAGTGTTCCAAAGGGTAAATATACAAATTTTGGTTGAGATCGGTGAAACAGTGTAGATTTGGGCCAAAGGGCCTAAATGCAGGGAATGGATTGGTCTGTCCGCAATTTCAAGCAGACAGTGTTACAAGCAGGGTTCCAAAGGGTAAGTATACAGATTTTGGTTCTGATAGGTGAAACGGTGTAGATTTGTGCCAAACGGCCTAAATGCAGGGAATGGAGTGGTTTGTCGGCAATTTCAAGCAAACAGTATTACTCGCAGGGTACCAAAGGATAAGTATCCGAATGTTGGTTCTGATCGGTGAAACGGTGTAGATTTGTGCCAAAGGACCTAAATGCAGGGAATGGGGCGGTCTGTCCGAAATTTTAAGCGGACAGTGTTACTCGCAGGGTTCCAAAGGGTAAGTATACAAATTTTGGTTCAGATCGGTGAAATGGTGTAGATTTTTTCCAAAGGGCCTAAATGCAGGGAATGGAGTGGTCTGTCCGCAATTTCAAGCAGACAGTGTTTCTCGCAGGGTACCAAAGGGTAAGAATACGAATGTTGGTTCTGATCGGTGAAACGGTGTAGATTTGGACCAAAGGGCCTGAATGCAGGAAATGGGGTGGTCTGTCCGAAATTTTAAGTGGACAGTGTTACTCGCAGGGTTCCAAACGGTAAGTATACAAATTTTGATTCAGATCGATGAAACGGTGTAGATTTGCGCCAAAGGGCCTAAATGCAAGGGATGGAGTAGCCTCTCCGCAATTTAAAGCAGACAGTGTTAGTCGCAGTGTTCCAAAGGGTAAATATACAATTTTTTTTTGAGATCGGTGAAACGGTTTAGATTTGGGACAAAGGGCCTAAATGCAGGGAATGGAATAGTCTGTCCGCAATTTCAAGCAGACAGTGTTACTCGCAGGGTTCCAAAGGGTAAGTATACAATTTTTGGTTGAAATCGGTGAAACGGTGTATATTTGGACCAAAGGGCCTAAATGCAGGGAATGGGGTGGTTGTCCGAAATTTTAAGTATACAGTGTTACTCGCAGTGTTCCAAAGGGTAGGTATACAAATTTTGGTGCAGATCGGTGAAACGGTGTATATTTGTGCAAAAGGGCCTAAATGCAGGGAATGGGGTGGTCTGTCCGAAATTTAAAGTTGACAGGGTTACCCGCAGGGTTCCAAAGGGTAAGTATACAAATTTTGGTTGAGATCGGTGAAACGGTGTAGATTTGTATTCATAACAGACAAACAGACTTTGTGCTTTATATATATACTAGCAGTAGTACCCGGCTTCGCCCGGTGGAATGATGATAATGTTTTAAGGTCTCCTTAGAAATATAATGGACTTAAAATCTAAGTCATTTGCCCCCCAAAGACAATGAGGGAGTAATATCTAGGTCATTTGCCCTTTTGATAAGGATGATAATAAAAACTACTGTTGAATTGACACGTCAAACTTACGAACTACCGTAATAGAAATACATATTTCAAAATTCACAGGCGAGGAAGACTTATTGTGTGTGGTGATTAATGGTGTAATGGGCGTAACATCTACTGTAGGTCATTTGCTCTTATGATGAGGATGATAAGGGAAACTACTACCCGTATTGAATTGACACTTCAACGTATAATGTACACAATGTACTGTAATAAAAATAACTATATGGCGGCTTCGGTGGCGTATTTGGTAGCATGCTGAGCTTCTATGCCCAAGATAGCGGGTTCAAACCCGGCCGAAGCCGTCGGATATTTTAAGAGCGTTAAAAATCCGTCAGTATGCCTTTCTTCGGAGGGGAAGTAAAGCCGGCGGTCCCATGTCAGATTTATGGCATGTTATTGAACCTTCCACTAATTACACCTGTGTGAAGCTAAATTGGATAGGTAAACAACGCTCATAGATGTCTACGTCCGTTGCCAAGAGCCGACTGCAGTGGCGTCTAGTAGCTAAGTTCCGAACTTGGCCTAGTAGTCGTTGACGGTGGCGCTTGGCGGCAAAAGTACGAACTATTTGAAGAATTCTAAGTTGCAGTTTGTACTTAAATTAAAAAACAGATAACACACACTAATACAGACATCACAATTAACACCGGTTATCAGACAGATTCTACACACACCCAAAGTACACGGGGCTACATGACCGCGTTGTCGCAGCCCCTAAACTTAAGAACCAACCAACCAAAAATAAATATTTTAAAAATCACAGTCGAGAAAGACTTTATGCGTCGGTGATTATTGGTATGATGCGCATAACATCTAGGTCACTTGCACTTATGATGATGATGATAATAATAAGGTAATGAAAAAATGACTACTAAACGAACATGGTGTTATTTTAAAACTGATATAGGTAATTCAGGTGTCTAGCTTCGATGTCTTCCAAAGTCTCAACCTTATTTTCTGGCTTAGGCCTGTACTGGATGCGTCTAGTGAAAGAGCGTACTGCTCGGCAAAGACAAAGAATATAGGTCCAAGCTGCACGAACCTGAGATGATCGCAGATGATGACGAAATATGATGACACACGTTCGGGGTTCCCCGTCCTATACAGATTGACCGGGAATCACTCACTGTTTCGCAACGGCCCTGTGCTGGCATCAGCATAGACAGCAGGAGATAACACGGCGGGCTCTGGAAAGTACTCTCAAGTCACCTCACGATGAATCAGCAAGCTATTCTCACAACTGACCCCCCCCCCCAGGGTCTCACAACTTGTGGGACGTGGGTTGGCGACCACGGAACCCCAGCTGAGTCTGGCATCGCTTCTACTTCCTGGTGCCGGGCTCATTTCAGTTCTCTTTCCTGTCGGCCTCCCTTGGTCAACTCTTGTTCTCTTCCAACCCAGACTGTTTTAGGGTATCCGAGGGCTAGGGAGTCTTTCAATTTCCCGCCTTAATTGGCTTTGTCTCATCTTTCCTGATGCCCTCATTCTTCGAGGGGTCTGCCTTCTTTTCCTTTTCATAATATCTCCTGTCTTCTGCTCAAGGCCCTCAAAGAGGCAGGGTGTGTGTAGACCCACCACTTCTGGTACACCCTCAAGGGCTCATGACTGGTGAGTTAGGAAGCTGGCAACCCCGAGGAATTCCTGAGCTACACGCAGGGAATGGAGTGGTATGTCAGAAATTTCAAGTGGACAGTGTTACGCATCGGGTTCCAAAGGGTTAGTATACACACTTTGTTTTCGATCGGTGAACGATGTAGATTTGTACCAAAGGGCCTTAATGCGGGAAATGGAGTGGTCTGTCCGAAATTTCGAGTGGACAGTGTTACTCGTCGAGTTCCAAACGGTAATTATGTAAAATCTGGTTGAGATCGGTGAAACGGTGTAGTTTTGTGCCAAGGACCAAAATGCAGGGAATGGAGTGGCCTGTCCAAATTTTAAAGTGGACAGTGTTACTCATCGGGTTCCAAAGGGTAAGTAAACACATTTTGTTTTCGATCGGTGAACGATGTAGATTTGTGCCAAAGGGCCTAAATGCGTGGAATGGAGTGGTCTGTCCGAAATTTCGAGTGGACAGTGTTACTCGTCGAGTTCCAAAGGGTAATTATGTAAAATCTGTTTGAGATCGGTGAAACGGTGCAGTTTTCTGCCAAAGGGCCAAAAAGCAGGGAATAGTGTGGTCTGTCCGAAATTTAAAGTGAACAGTGTTACTTGTCGGGTTCTACGGGTAAGTATATAAAATTGGGGTCAGATCGGTGAAACTGTGTAGATTTGTGCCAAACAGCCTAAATGCGAGGGATGGAGTGGCCTCGCCGCAATTTCAAGCAGACAGTGTTAGTCGCAGTGTTCCAAAGGGTAAATATACAAATTTTGGTTGAGATCGGTGAAACAGTGTAGATTTGGGCCAAAGGGCCTAAATGCAGGGAATGGATTGGTCTGTCCGCAATTTCAAGCAGACAGTGTTACAAGCAGGGTTCCAAAGGGTAAGTATACAGATTTTGGTTCTGATAGGTGAAACGGTGTAGATTTGTGCCAAACGGCCTAAATGCAGGGAATGGAGTGGTTTGTCGGCAATTTCAAGCAAACAGTATTACTCGCAGGGTACCAAAGGATAAGTATCCGAATGTTGGTTCTGATCGGTGAAACGGTGTAGATTTGTGCCAAAGGACCTAAATGCAGGGAATGGGGCGGTCTGTCCGAAATTTTAAGCGGACAGTGTTACTCGCAGGGTTCCAAAGGGTAAGTATACAAATTTTGGTTCAGATCGGTGAAATGGTGTAGATTTTTTCCAAAGGGCCTAAATGCAGGGAATGGAGTGGTCTGTCCGCAATTTCAAGCAGACAGTGTTTCTCGCAGGGTACCAAAGGGTAAGAATACGAATGTTGGTTCTGATCGGTGAAACGGTGTAGATTTGGACCAAAGGGCCTGAATGCAGGAAATGGGGTGGTCTGTCCGAAATTTTAAGTGGACAGTGTTACTCGCAGGGTTCCAAACGGTAAGTATACAAATTTTGATTCAGATCGATGAAACGGTGTAGATTTGCGCCAAAGGGCCTAAATGCAAGGGATGGAGTAGCCTCTCCGCAATTTAAAGCAGACAGTGTTAGTCGCAGTGTTCCAAAGGGTAAATATACAATTTTTTTTTGAGATCGGTGAAACGGTTTAGATTTGGGACAAAGGGCCTAAATGCAGGGAATGGAATAGTCTGTCCGCAATTTCAAGCAGACAGTGTTACTCGCAGGGTTCCAAAGGGTAAGTATACAATTTTTGGTTGAAATCGGTGAAACGGTGTATATTTGGACCAAAGGGCCTAAATGCAGGGAATGGGGTGGTTGTCCGAAATTTTAAGTATACAGTGTTACTCGCAGTGTTCCAAAGGGTAGGTATACAAATTTTGGTGCAGATCGGTGAAACGGTGTATATTTGTGCAAAAGGGCCTAAATGCAGGGAATGGGGTGGTCTGTCCGAAATTTAAAGTTGACAGGGTTACCCGCAGGGTTCCAAAGGGTAAGTATACAAATTTTGGTTGAGATCGGTGAAACGGTGTAGATTTGTATTCATAACAGACAAACAGACAGACAAACTTTGTGCTTTATATATATACTAGCAGTAGTACCCGGCTTCGCCCGGTGGAATGATGATAATGTTTTAAGGTCTCCTTAGAAATATAATGGACTTAAAATCTAAGTCATTTGCCCCCCAAAGACAATGAGGGAGTAATATCTAGGTCATTTGCCCTTTTGATAAGGATGATAATAAAAACTACTGTTGAATTGACACGTCAAACTTACGAACTACCGTAATAGAAATACATATTTCAAAATTCACAGGCGAGGAAGACTTATTGTGTGTGGTGATTAATGGTGTAATGGGCGTAACATCTACTGTAGGTCATTTGCTCTTATGATGAGGATGATAAGGGAAACTACTACCCGTATTGAATTGACACTTCAACGTATAATGTACACAATGTACTGTAATAAAAATAACTATATGGCGGCTTCGGTGGCGTATTTGGTAGCATGCTGAGCTTCTATGCCCAAGATAGCGGGTTCAAACCCGGCCGAAGCCGTCGGATATTTTAAGAGCGTTAAAAATCCGTCAGTATGCCTTTCTTCGGAGGGGAAGTAAAGCCGGCGGTCCCATGTCAGATTTATGGCATGTTATTGAACCTTCCACTAATTACACCTGTGTGAAGCTAAATTGGATAGGTAAACAACGCTCATAGATGTCTACGTCCGTTGCCAAGAGCCGACTGCAGTGGCGTCTAGTAGCTAAGTTCCGAACTTGGCCTAGTAGTCGTTGACGGTGGCGCTTGGCGGCAAAAGTACGAACTATTTGAAGAATTCTAAGTTGCAGTTTGTACTTAAATTAAAAAACAGATAACACACACTAATACAGACATCACAATTAACACCGGTTATCAGACAGATTCTACACACACCCAAAGTACACGGGGCTACATGACCGCGTTGTCGCAGCCCCTAAACTTAAGAACCAACCAACCAAAAATAAATATTTTAAAAATCACAGTCGAGAAAGACTTTATGCGTCGGTGATTATTGGTATGATGCGCATAACATCTAGGTCACTTGCACTTATGATGATGATAATAATAAGGTAATGAAAAAATGACTACTAAACGAACATGGTGTTATTTTAAAACTGATATAGGTAATTCAGGTGTCTAGCTTCGAAGTCTTCCAAAGTCTCAACCTTATTTTCTGGCTTAGGCCTGTACTGGATGCGTCTAGTGAAAGAGCGTACTGCTCGGCAAAGACAAAGAATATAGGTCCAAGCTGCACGAACCTGAGATGATCGCAGATGATGACGAAATATGATGACACACGTTCGGGGTTCCCCGTCCTATACAGATTGACCGGGAATCACTCACTGTTTCGCAACGGCCCTGTGCTGGCATCAGCATAGACAGCAGGAGATAACACGGCGGGCTCTGGAAAGTACTCTCAAGTCACCTCACGATGAATCAGCAAGCTATTCTCACAACTGACCCCCCCCCCCAGGGTCTCACAACTTGTGGGACGTGGGTTGGCGACCACGGAACCCCAGCTGAGTCTGGCATCGCTTCTACTTCCTGGTGCCGGGCTCATTTCAGTTCTCTTTCCTGTCGGCCTCCCTTGGTCAACTCTTGTTCTCTTCCAACCCAGACTGTTTTAGGGTATCCGAGGGCTAGGGAGTCTTTCAATTTCCCGCCTTAATTGGCTTTGTCTCATCTTTCCTGATGCCCTCATTCTTCGAGGGGTCTGCCTTCTTTTCCTTTTCATAATATCTCCTGTCTTCTGCTCAAGGCCCTCAAAGAGGCAGGGTGTGTGTAGACCCACCACTTCTGGTACACCCTCAAGGGCTCATGACTGGTGAGTTAGGAAGCTGGCAACCCCGAGGAATTCCTGAGCTACACGCAGGGAATGGAGTGGTATGTCAGAAATTTCAAGTGGACAGTGTTACGCATCGGGTTCCAAAGGGTTAGTATACACACTTTGTTTTCGATCGGTGAACGATGTAGATTTGTACCAAAGGGCCTTAATGCGGGAAATGGAGTGGTCTGTCCGAAATTTCGAGTGGACAGTGTTACTCGTCGAGTTCCAAACGGTAATTATGTAAAATCTGGTTGAGATCGGTGAAACGGTGTAGTTTTGTGCCAAGGACCAAAATGCAGGGAATGGAGTGGCCTGTCCAAATTTTAAAGTGGACAGTGTTACTCATCGGGTTCCAAAGGGTAAGTAAACACATTTTGTTTTCGATCGGTGAACGATGTAGATTTGTGCCAAAGGGCCTAAATGCGTGGAATGGAGTGGTCTGTCCGAAATTTCGAGTGGACAGTGTTACTCGTCGAGTTCCAAAGGGTAATTATGTAAAATCTGTTTGAGATCGGTGAAACGGTGCAGTTTTCTGCCAAAGGGCCAAAAAGCAGGGAATAGTGTGGTCTGTCCGAAATTTAAAGTGAACAGTGTTACTTGTCGGGTTCTACGGGTAAGTATATAAAATTGGGGTCAGATCGGTGAAACTGTGTAGATTTGTGCCAAACAGCCTAAATGCGAGGGATGGAGTGGCCTCGCCGCAATTTCAAGCAGACAGTGTGAGTCGCAGTGTTCCAAAGGGTAAATATACAAATTTTGGTTGAGATCGGTGAAACGGTGTAGATTTGGGACAAAGGGCCTAAATGCAGGGAATGGATTGGTCTGTCCGCAATTTCAAGCAGACAGTGTTACTCGCTGGGTACCAAAGGGTAAGTTTACGAATATTGGTTCGGATCGGTGAAACGGTGTAGATTTGTGCCAAAGTGCCTAAATGCAGGGAATGGGGTGGTCTGTCCGAAATTTTAAGTGGACAGTGTTACTCGCAGGGTTCCAAAGGGTAAGTATACAAAGTTTGGTTCAGATCGGTGAAACGGTGTAGATTTGTGCCAAAGGGCCTAAATGCATGGGATGGAGTAGCCTCTCCGCAATTTCAAGCAGACAGTGTTAGTCGCAGTGTTCCAAAGGGTAAATATACAAATTTTGGTTGAGATCGGTGGAACGGTGTTGATTTGGGCCAAAATGCAGGGAATGGAGTGGTCTGTCCGCAATTTCAAGCAGACAGTGTTACTCGCAGGGTTCCAAAGGGTAAGTATACACATTTTGGTTCAGATCAGTGAAACGGTGTAGATTTGTGCAAAAAAGGCCTAAATGCAGGGAATAGCGTGGTCTGTCCGAAATTTCAAGCAGACAGTGTTAGTCGCAGTGTTCCATAGGGTAAATATACAAATTTTGGTTGAGATCGGTGAAACGGTATAGATATGGGCCAAAGGGCCTAAATGCAGGGAATGGAGTGGTCTGTCCGCAATTTCAAGCAGACAGTGTTACTCGCAGGGCACCAAAGGGTAAGAATACGAATTTTGGTTCTGATCGGTGAAACGGTGTAGATTTGGACCAAAGGGCCTAAATGCAGGGAATGGGGTGGTCTGTCCGAAATTTTAAGTGGTCAGTGGTACTCGCAGGGTTCCAAAGGGTAAATATACAAATTTTGGTTGAGATCGGTGAAACGGTGTGGATTTGGACCAAAGGGCCTAAATGCAGGGAATGGTGTGGTCTGTCCGAAATTTCAAGTGGACAGTGTTACTCGCAGGGTTCCAAAGGTTAAATATACAACTTTTGGTTCAGATCGGTGAAACGGTGTAGATTTGTGCAAAAGGGCCTAAATGCAGGGCATGGGATGGTCTGTCCGAAATGTAATGTTGACGGGGTTACCCGCAGGGTTCCAAAGGGTAAGTATACAAATTTTGGTTCAGATCGGTGAAACGGTGTAGATTTAAATACATAACAGACAGACAGACAGACAAACTTTGTGCTTTATATATATAGACTAGCAGTAGTACCCGGCTTCGCCCGGTGGAAAGATGATAATATTTCAGTCTCCTTAACACTCAACGTCATAAATTATATTTATTTATGTATTCATTTCTTACATTATCAAACCCAGTGACAATGTTTATACTTAAGTCACTATGGGAAGGCTCTGTAAAATAATGATCATTCTCGTGATATTTGTCTTCAGTCCGAGTCGAGATATGTCGTTAGCGGTCCCAGAATTCGTGACATCTCAGTCGTAGAAGACTTTATGTGGTGGTGATTAGAAATATAATGGACTTAAAATCTAGGTCATTTACCCCTAATGAAGTTGAGGGCGTAACATCTAGGTAATTTGCCCTACTGATCAGGATGATATTGAAAATTACTACATAACTGACATATGAAACTTAGAAAATAATAGAAAAAGTTATTTTTAGGACTCACATTTCGGGAAAGACTTGATTATTTTTTGCCAAAGAGCTCCCACTTAGATCGCTATCTGGTTAGAAGTTTCGTCTTGTTAAGGTTTAAACTGTACGATAAATGTCTGAAGCAATTCCTCAAAGAGAAGCTTCCAGATTTCGCAGTCGATATATCGTTAACGTTCCTGAGCATCCAGTTGTCTTCTCTTCTGACGCAAAACATCTTCTACATAGTGATGATGAACATAGAAGCGACTACTGGCACATGTAACTTATCAACGAATGGGAATAATTGATACTTTAAAGGAATGAGAGGTCATTTGCCCTTTTGATGAGGATCACAATGAAGACTACTACTACTACTACTACTACTACTGAACGGGTATATCAAACTTACAAACTAATGGAAATACGTATTTTTAAAATCACAGGCTAGGTAGACTCTGGTGTTGCTTAGTAGTATAATGAACGTAACATCTAGGTCATTTGCCCCTTTGATGAGGATGATAATGAAGACGACTACTACTGAACGGGTATATCAAACTTACAAACTAATGGAAATACATATTTTTAAAATCACAGGCTAGGTAGACTCTGGTGTTGCTTAGTAGTATAATGGACGTAACATCTAGGTCATTTGCCCTTTGATGAGGATGGTAATGAAAACTACTGTTGAATTGACACGACAAACTTACAAACTACCGTGATAGAAAGAAATATTTCAAATTTCACAGGCGATGAAGACTTATTGTGTGTGGTGATTAGTGGTATAAAGGGTGTAACATCTAGGTCATTTGCCCTTATGATAATAATAAGGTAATGAAAAATGACTACTAAACGAACATGGTGTAATTTTAAATCTGATATAGGTAATTCAGATTACTACCTTCGATGTCTTCCAAAGTCTGAACGTTATATTCTGGCTTAGGCCTATACTCGATGCGTGTAGTGAAAGAGCTTATCGAGTACTGCTCGGGTCCAAGCTGCACGTAGCTGAGAATATCGCAGATGATGACGATATATGATGACAGACGTTCGGGGGGGTTCCCGGTCCTATTCACATTGACCGTTGAATCACTCATTCTTTCGTAACACTACAGCGGTTTGAGCAAAAACCCTGTATGAACATCAGCATAGTCAGCAATAACAGGTAACACGGCGGGGTCTGGACATTTTCCTCATGTCACCTCGCGATGAATGAGCAAGCTATTCTCACCCCTGCCCCCTCTTCCCCCCTCCTCCCACCAGGGTCACAACTTGTGGGACGTGGGTTTGCGACCACGGGACCCCAGCTGAGTCCGGCATTGCTTCTACTTACTGGTGCCGGGCACCTTTCAGTTCTCTTTCCTGTCAGCCTCCCTTGGTCAAACTCTTGTTCTCTTCCGACCCCGATGGTATCAGGTTATCCGAGGCCTAGCGACTCTTTCACTTTCCCGCCTTAATTGGCCCTTGTCTAATCATTCCTGATAGCCTCATTCTTTTCTTAATATCTCATATCTTCTGCTCAAGACCCTCAAGGAGGCAGGGTGTGTGTAGCCCTGGTGCACCCTGGATAGTGCTACCTCCTCAAGGGCTCATGGCTGGTGAGTTCAGGAGCTGGCAACCCTGAAGGTTTCCTGAGCGGGTCCAGTTTTACCCCTTTTTCCATTGCCTTTGGGACGGACCCTGTCCACTTTCCGGGAATGGAGTGGTCTGTCCGCAATTTCAAGCAGACAGTGTTACTCGCAGGGTACCAAAGGGTAAGTATACAAATTTTGGTTCTGATCGGTGAAACGGTGTAGATTTGGACCAAAGGGCCTAAATGCAGAGATTGGGTTGGACTGTCGACCGCACAGTGAGTTCCAGTGAGCACGAAAACTGCGAGTAGCTGTAGTACGGAAGACAATCAGATAAGTAGTTAGCCTAAAATTTTATAGTTTAACCATAGTTTACAACCATATAATCTCTCTAAAGTACAATCTCCGGATAGCTATCACCATTTAGCATTTCACCTAACATATATACTGCATTTAGCATGCACTGACAGTTGCAGTACCAATACTGCAACTAAATAATTGTACATATTGTAAATATTTTCACCTGTATTTCAAACATAGATTTTGTAGCCTAAGTGTAATGGATCTGATGATGATCGCTTGACGATCGAAACTGGTCATCCTAGTGTATTATTAATCTCATGTAATTTATTTCAGGATTAGGGCATAACCCATCTCTTTTGGGTACATTCGTGTTGACCGACTGAAAAGCACTAAACTCTTGTTTAAATCAGTTGTCAGTGACGAAGGGCAACAAGAGGAGTGTAGTGAACAATGGCGGTATGCTCCATATTGCAGGGAATCAGCTGAAGCTGAAGCGGCGACGGACAACGATCGGAACACACGTGTGATAGGCCTAAACAGGACCAATGTGAGGAAAGTATTCTGGACTATGACGTGAGTAGTGATTATGATCAATTAGTCATAAACAGAGTAAATAATGGGGATGTAATAGAAGAGTCTTGTGAGTGGGAACTATCATTTAATGAGGAGAAAGAAGCAAGGGAAATGTGTAGGATAGTAGATGAGGACATAATATGTGTAGCAGAAGAAGGAATAGGATTTAAACAAAACGACACTGAGGATAGAAATAAAAACAGAAATAATGAGGTACTTCGAGATACTGGGAACTATGTGAATGGAGTGGAGGTAAACCTTGTTACACATAATAATGAACCATTGTTAGTGAAATACAATATTGATGGTGTAAAGGTATTAATGGAAATTGATACGGGCTCAGGATACAGTTTAATTCATGTAAAGCAGTTGCAAGAATTGTTTTCACATTTAAGTATTATCGGATGTGATGCTAAACTTAAAACAGTAGATGGTAGCCCGATTAAAGTGGAAGGAACAGTAACAGTTAAGGTTAGTGACAATGTAGGAGATAAACATGAGCTGAAGTTGGTAGTATATGACACACCTCAGTTGTTTTTGCCTTTGATTGGTAGGGATTGGTTGGAAGAAATAGTAGTAAATTGGAGGGATGTAGGAGAAAGACTGGGAGAAGTCAAAAAGAAAATAAATGGGAAAGTTAAGGTGATCAAAGAATCAGAGTATTGTCCTGAAATTAAAGCATTAATTGCCAAGTATCCTGAAGTATTTTCAACTGATCGTACTAAGATAATAAAAGGGTTTAAAGCAAAATTAATGCTCAAAGACGATGCTGTCCCAGAACGTTGTAAAGCCTATGATATACCTTATTATGCAAGACAAAAAGTGACAAATCAGTTGACACAGATGATTGATGATGGTAGAATGGTGCCTGTCAAATTTTCAGAATGGGCATCCCCATTATTTCCTGTGCTGAAGCCGGATGGTAGTTACCAACTATGCGTAGACTATAAGAGAACTGTCAATGTAAATATCAAAATTGATCATTATCCATTGCCAAATACAGATAATGTATTTGCTAGTTTAGCAGGAAATAATATTTATTGTGTGTTAGATCTCAGTGAAGCATATTTGCAGCTAGAATTAACTGTCGAGTCACAGGAATGTCTTCCTGTAAGCACATATTTAGGATTCTTGAGACCAACGTGCCTCATGTATGGTATGGCTCCCGCACCTGCCGCCTTTCAGGAACTCATGGATGTGTTATTGTGTGACATGGTGGGAGTGACATGCTATATTGATGATGTTCTCATTGGGGCAGTAGATTTTAAGTCTTTACTCTGTAAACTGGAGAGTGCTAGGACGCTTCCAAGAACACAATGATAGGGTAAACTTAAAGAAATGTTTGTTCATGAAAGAAAGAGTAGAATATTTAGGACACGTTATTACGAGTCAAGGAATTGAAACTACTCCAAAGAGAGTAAAGCCAATCGTAGGAGCTAGAATTCCCACAAATGTACAAGAGCTGAGGTCATGGTTGGGCATGATAAATATTTATAGGAAATTTTTGCCAAATACCTTGCTGCAGCCCTTAAATGAATTACTAAAAAAGACAGTCAAGTGGTCTTGGTCTGATGAGTGTGATACTAGTTTTGAAAATAGTAAACAGCTGCTGACAGGGAGTAATGCACTCATGCATTTTGATCCTTGTAAACAATTGGTACTCTGTTGTGATGCATCACAATATGGACTAGGCTGTGTCCTAGCTCATAGAGTAGATGGAGTTGAGTATCCTATTTATTTTGCTTTGTCAACACACTCCGAAACACAAAAACAATATTCACAAATTGAAAAGGAAGCATTGGCTATAATGTATGGGTTAACTAAATTCTATAAGTATTTAGCAGGAAGAGAGTTTATATTAGTTACAGACAACTTGCCCTTAAAATCTATATTGTCACCTGAAAGACTCATGCCAGTAGTAGCAGCTGCCAAATTACAACGTTGTGCTACTACTTTAGCAGCATTCAAATACAAAGCAGAGTATAGGAAAAGTGAAAATATGGGACCTGCAGACATGTTGTCTCGACTTCCCAGTCAAGATGAAATTGTAGAAAGTGTAAAAAGTGTAATAACTGAACTGTCAGGGTTACCCATAAATGCTGAAATTGTAGCAGATGTTACTCTTAAGGATCCTGTATTGACAAAGGCTATTGAGTTAACACAGTCGGGTTGGCCACAACAAGTGACAATGCCAGCGCTCAAACCGTATTTTGAAATACGCTATAGCCTGTCAGTGGTAGAAGGGTGTCTTCTTTTTGGAGATCGTGTGGTAATCCCCTTTGAATTAAGAAGTAAAGTACTGGATACCCTTCATGGTGGACATCCAGGTAGTGTAAGGATGAAAATGAGAGCAAGGAATGTGGTTTACTGGCCAAATTTTGCCAAAGATATTGAAGAGTATATTAAACTGTGTGAACCATGTGCTAGAGTAAATTTTCAGGTGATTTCACCAATACAACATGTTTGGCCTTCAACGAACAGTAATTGGACTCGCCTGCACTTAGATTTCTTTTATTTTAATACTGAAGTGTATCTGATATTGCTTGACAGTCATAGTAAATGGCTGGAAATATGGGATGTTGGGGGGTACCTCCTCCACAGCTGTAATTGACAGATTGAAAGCATGCTTTGCCACGTTCGGACTTCCTGCTCAAATAGTGACCGACAATGGTCCCCCCTTTGATTCCTTCAATTTCTTGTCATTTTGTACAGATAATGACATAATAGCTTCTAAAAGCCCACCTTATCATCCTCAGGCGAATGGCCTTGCAGAAAGGGGAGTGCGAACAGCAAAGACTGGTCTTAAGAAAATGCTAATGTCTGAGTCAAAATTGTCAATTAAGCATAAAGTTTATAATTTCCTTTTCCAGTACCGAAATACGCAAGCACAGTAACTAATATCACTCCAGCAGAAATGATCTTTACCTTTCCGGTACGAACACCTCTCAGCAAGCTGAAACCAGCTGCTAAACAGTCTTATGTGCCAAATGTAATTACATTTCAGATAGGGGAGCAAGTTCGTGTACGTAGGAGAAAGGAAGATATCCCTGAAGTGGTTACAGTGTTAAAAGTCCTTGGGCGAGGTACATACTTGTTAGATTTAAAAGGTAAACAATCCTTATGGCATATAAAACAAATGAATATGTATTATTCTAAGCAAAATACCCAAGTTGGAGAACAAAGGTCTAATCAAGATGTTTCAAACACAGACAAACTAGTTGTGCCCCATAACCAGACAACCATGATAGCGAAACTGGCAACTCCGCTAGCAATAAACCTAGAAGCTGAAACTATACCTCAACCTAACCCTGAGGTAGCACCTGTATCAGAATCATCCAGTCAGGACATGAAATCAACAATTATCGTTCCCCCTGCTGGAAACCAAGTGCACAGATCTGAGCGCATAAGTCGACCTCCTGTTAGACTGAATTTATAGATTTCTAACGAGTAGATATTGTCATTGAAGGAAGGAAAGAGTGTAATGTAATAGGTATTGTGTGTGTATATATGATGTGTAAATTGTAATGTTGGTACTGCTTCTTATGTTATGTTGGCACATCTTAGAAATAAATCAGTTGAGTTACAAATGGACAAGAATGAAGGAGTCATTACAATATATTGTCATTCTTAATGTGCTGTTTTGCCTGCGGGAAATATCACATTCCGTTTCCTCGAACCAATATCCTCTGACATAACAAAGACTACTTCAACTTGTCATTTTATGTCATCTTAAAGCAGTCGAAATGAATGTGAAATAAAAATCAACACTTAGCAGATGTGCTCGCTCCCAGCATGGTCTACAAAAACAGGTTCTCAAAACCACACATTACATTCACAGCCTTCTAAACTGACCTTCCAAAGCTAACCAATCTGGCTCACTACTTCACAAAGCAGTCTCTAACTACAGCATTCCATATCATCATTTTAACAGGGCATAAATCTAACATTCACACCTTGTTGTGGGGCGAGTCCAAAGCTTACCAAAATCACAATTTCACACAGTAGTCAAGTGAAGACACTTGCTTTTTCCAACAAGGTCTCGAAAATGATACGCAGAAATTTAATATTTACAGATACACAAGTACGACTTACTTTAGCCCTTATCCTAATCATTATGCTATTCCAAAGCATAGTAGAACAGTAGATAAAAACACATCACTAGACCAGATGATGTAAAACGATACGCTGAATATTTACAACTTGCATTATTCTCCCAATAAGCAAAGATCATTGTAATTAAACTGTTGTGATGCTGCCAAGAAAAATTACACCTGAATGCTGCCAAATAAAAGTACTCCTAGAGACAGCCGTAAGTAATACTACAACGATTTTCTGCCTGCAAGTTGTGCAGTAAAGTGTGATCATTCAACAACTACTCCAGCAACCACTCAACCATACAAGATGTTAGTTCTGACTCACATACTGCTGTCATGGATTCTGAGTTCAATCCTTAATTAGAGCCTGGGCTTGGCTTCATGGACTTTTCCAATCGACTTCTCTTCCTGCATCTCATGGGCGTTAATGTAGGCGTCTTCCAATAACGATGTGTCTACTATAGGCTATAGTGCCTTCCATCATAACCATTGAAGTAGCCATGTGGTCAGTCATCGTGGTTGGATTTGACATGATGAAGCTTTCCCTTTAATTTTAAATACCTAAAAAAAGCAACGCTGGCGTTAACACTTGTTGCGGACAGTCAAAATTGCTCCTTTATTTCCGCCACAAAATGTAACATTGCTTTTGCAACGTACTTCAAAGATTCTAATAGCATGTGCATGCAAAAGTTCAATAATTTATCAGTTCAATCCAAGTTACAAAAATTCACAGTTGTTAAAAAATATCACTTTACTCGTCGCACAATTACTTTTAATTATATAAATGACGATTCCACTGTATCGTGGTACACTTAAACATTTTCGAAGGTTACTACTGCACCACGTGCGAGTCCAAGTTCGACTCTCAGGTCGTAAAAATACCAAAAATTGTCAAAAGACAAAACCTGACGATACAGTTCGTCACAACAATATCTAAATTCCTTACAATCACTCTGATTATGTTAGGCATCTGAGAAAATGCTCAAAGCACCCTGATTCAACTTGCACCATGTTTTTCTTTCACAGAACACGGTAAAGCATGTTGACCTCGACACGGTCTCAAAACCGAGTTACAATGGCGTCTTCCTGCCTGACAGACCAATGTGCCTAACACCAAAGTCATTTTGTAACTATAAACCGTCATCTCACTTATCTGCGATGTGTAATTTCTTTCAACTACTGTATGGGCAAAAATCGTAGAAACTTCCAAAATATCTTTAAATGTTGTATTAAATAATTTTAATTTATAAATTTCGAAAAATTATGGTGAAATTTCTTGTAGTGGTTCTTTTGATGTTTCAAAGCATAATCATGCACCTGGAGTTGAACTAACTAGGTTGGCATGAGTTCAATCCTCCTCCAGATCATTCTGTCAGTGCGACAAAAAGTGGCATCGAGTATGAGCCATACGGTCTGAATATGCTAATGTAGCCTACAGAAATAAAAACGTTCATTAAAACGAACTTGACAATCTTTAATCATGGATTTGGTTCTATCCAAATAATCATCCTGTCATTTCCTCTATGCATGAAGTGTTGATAACATCTACAACTTCATCTGATGGTTTAAGATGAGAAGTCAACAGGTCCCAAGCATCTTCCACCTCGTTGGCTGCACATGTGCACACAAATCCATGTGGTAGATACAGTCAAGATGTTTAGACATGCGATGCAAAAATCCAAGACCATGGTAAGCTTTGATGAACCTACACACGTAGATAGATGCATTCACAATGCTCATAGAGACTTTATATCCTGAACCTCTTCTTCTTCCTCCTCCTCCAAAACATGCTTTTCTAGAGCTTGACTTTCTTTATCCATGATAATGTTGTTCATGACCAAGACCCGGATGTGCCTAACTTTTCAGAAATATGTATTTATGTGCTTAAAGTGGAAAATATGTGATTAAGTTTCCAAAATATGTTCTTAAATTTGAATCATATTTATGTCCTCCAGTTACTCGAAAAGTAGTTGAAATGTCTAGCTGCTTGAATAATCCATAATCCTGTCTACAGTACAAATGTTCCTCGCTTAAGAGGCCGGGACTTGCCTCAGTTTCCGAATCCTACAATACTTACTGCAGATGCGCGATACGAAATCATGTATGTGCTGTTTTCAAATTTCATTCTAAAGAGCAGAAGAAAAGGTCACTTCAAAAACTTTCTGTCAATACTCGCAAGTTTCGCAAATCACTGTAATTTCAAGTAAAATTTCCTGTCAAGGTAAGGACTATTGGAAGCATATTGAGACTGTTGACTCCAGCCCCCCCTGCTATACCTAATGACCGTGGAATTCCTGTCACGAAATACTACAATACAGAGACAAGGGTGCATTCACGAAATATAGAAACAAAGTACTGGAATTGCCAAGGGTCGAAAATGTAGGCAGTACAACATACTAAGGAGTTCAACATACCACCATAATATGGTATAGGAAATATGTACTTATGAATAAATACACCAGAATATGTATTTGTTTAAAAAATGGCAAAAATATGTAAATAAATAGAAAATATTTAGTTAAATAAAAATATTTAAATACAAAACTATCCAGGACTTATTTATGACAAAGTGGTGAACAAAAACCTGTCCATAGTCGTGTCACAATGTTGATAAGAGGATTGTAGGGACTGGCGTACTCGTGAATTGAATTACGAGGTAATTGAAACCTATAATATGCAGGGGAACTGCTAATAAACATGTGAATGGTTGGATGGTACTTTAGTTTTTAGTATGAGCTTACTCCAACCTTAGAAACTAAAATCATATAGCCTAGTTGCTGCTACTGCTACTTCCATCATCACTACCACCCACAATGGTTTCAATCTCTTCAGCCCCATGTTTTTTGACGTGTTATATTGCAGAAATAATCTTTATCTTTGATATGATTTACATACAAAAACAGACCTAACCTAAGGCTAACGTCCCAGACTCCCTTGCATGTGTTTCAAACATTAGTCTAATCCAGTAGAGACCAAGCTTTATTAACTTAAAGGTTATTCTTGCAATCTTGTGTCGAGTAGATGGCGTTGATGATCTTGATGTTCCAAGCCCCAAAACCATTGTGGTAGTAGAAGTAGTGATGACTGTGGCAGTAGCACTAGTAGCAAGGGTTTTCGTGATGGTAGTAGTAGTAAGAGTGGTTTGTTTTAGTGGCAGGTAATACAGTAGTACCAGTAACAGTAGGTAGGTTTTAGTAGTAGCTACAAGGTTTTGGTTCTAAGGCATATAAATATTTAAAAATAAGGTACCACTGTAGCATTTGAAAGGTTATAAACAATTCCCCTTTTGCATCAAGCCTGAATTACATCATTTTTTTTTTTTCAAATAATACCAGTACACTGTTTTATATAGTATTTCTAATTACCGTAAGTATCACTCATTTGTTTTGACAAATTTAAGCTGCTTTGTTTACTGTATAAATAGCAATATCTTTCCCAACAGGCATATACATCAAAAAAGGAAGATTGTAGTTTTATGTGACCGTTAATCTCGAGATCATGAGCCACGGGACCTCCTTTTTATGTGGAATCCGAACCACAGGACATGGCATTTCACTTTGAAAATCTCACATGCATTGACCGGGAATGGAACCCGGTCCGCCATGGTGAGAGGCCAACAGCTTGACCGCTGCGCCACCACGCCCCCTGCATATACATCAGATCACATGTAAAATCCAATTATAATATACTTGAGTACATGGGGTTAATGACAATGATGTTCAAGGTACTAGATGAAAACAACTGATAATATACTTGAGTACATGGGGTTAATGACAATGATGTTCAAGGTACTAGATGAAAACAACTGATTCTCCACTCTTCTTGGAATAAATCAATTGCAATAGGTAAGCTGACTAACAACTAATCGTCCCACTGTTGGGTGACAAATTTAATGTTTTGGACCCACTTGAGCGGCCAAATGCAATGTTAAATAAACACACAAATAAATACTCACCACTTACCTGTAGATTGATAATTATATTGATATGCACGTGTGTGCGCCAGGTCACCAGTAGATGTTGATGAACCAAATTAATACTAATAAATAAACTATAGCAATTGAGATCTCTGTCTCTCAGATCGTAGCGAAGCTTTGCCACCAACCAATTGATTTTTGATAAAGGTAAATCTTAAGCATAAAACTAACTACGGTGAAAGAAAAATAGAAAGAAAAAATTTATTTATTTAAAATAAGAAAGCAGCAGCTGAAAGTGACGTTAAGTTAAAAACAAAATGTACTGTATAATAATAAGATATACAGTATAATAAAAGAGCTTGAATTTACAGAGATCTTTTTTGAATATCGCATGTGATCTCACCCCTGCCGTCTTGTAGATTCTTACAACCCTGCTTCATGACCTCGGGCTATGCTAGTGTTGGTAAGCGAACATCTCTTGTATGCGGTCTTCCCTTCGTGGCGCAGCAATGTTGGTACTGATCTACTTGTTTAGCAGGGACACGAGATTATGTCCACTGCTTACTGATTATGGTGAGTGGGTCTGATCCAGGATTCACCTCGGTAAATACGATCTCAGACACAATCATATCACCTCAGTATGAATCTAACAAGGGAATGGTACGAAGTCGGACAGCGAATTTTGATTTTATTTTTACATAGTCGTGAAGGTCTTTTTACATTGAAACAGGTAGTGGAGGTCTAATTTTTCGCTGGTCTTTTTTAAGCGGACATTTGGGAGCTCCAAGTTGGCGGTGCGTGCTCTGAATTGTACATTACATGCCGGCAGACGTCAGCGCGTACAGCCGGCGGCTGTCTAGCCTCGCCTACCCTCTCCCCTCGTTCGGTTCTCCACTATCCCCCACCACATACGGCTCCCTACAGTGGTTGTGTATATGGGTCAACGAATCCTATTCTATACGGTCAAGTTCTCCACAACTGATGGCTATTCCACATACAGGCGATCGCATTGGAGTCTTTGTGTTGTAATGACCGCTTGCTACATTACTGTAACTCTTATTAATGCCTATGGTGTTAATATCCAGGAAGCTGCAGAGTTTTCTGATAAAGAGCAAATAATGTACATACAAATAAAGACAACGTTTGATGCAATTTTGGAGGACAAATGCGAACTTATTCAGGAGGAAGAAGCCTTCCTCGTTGATTCGGAAGACGACAATGGCGTTGAGGAGGGGACACAACCAAAACATGTATACACGGAGATGTGTTTAACGAAAAGAACATGTCATATGATGGCCGAGGAAGACCCTGCAAGTCAGTGGAAGATTATGATACAGAGTTATTGTTGGACATGTATCAAACGCTGTACGGTAGTATGAGAAGACTCGGCGACAAATTTACGGAATCGTCAACCATGTAGAACACAATGGAGACATTAGGAAATGTGCAATGGTTCAAGCTTATATTAAGGAAGAGTTCACCAAGGCAAGGATGCGTTATTGATATGTCATAAAATCGGACATTGAGCGTTGGATTGGTGAGGGTAGAGAGTTGTTTTGTCCCAAGCACTCTCTCCAGAACGACTCCTACTTGACAAACCTTAAACAGCGTTTGAAAATTCGGTTCCAGATGGTAACCAAACTCGTCGGTAAAACGTTTAAAACAAACAAAGAAGTACGACATGAAGAGGCTAAAAGGTTTGCAAAATTCATTAATGAATTGCAAGAAGAAAAAGAGATCCTGGATGCCAATATCTGGAATTCGGACCAGTCTCGATTCGATTACGAAATGGCAACACAGAGACGTTATGATTTTCGTGGTGTGAAAGACGTTCTTGCTACGCTTGTTTTACGCACTCCCACACTGTGCAATATCCCATTTCTAAAGCCGGAGAAATGGGACATTTGTCCTTGATCGTTTTCCAAGAAATTAATGGAAAGTTTGGACCTAGGGTACAAGGAAGTATCTACGCCTACATGGATGTCTTTAAATATGTCGTCATTGATTGTTCACCATCCGGGAAAATGAGGAAAGGGCATGTACGTGCCTGGATACAAAGAGTTTTCCATCAGCAATGACAGGACGACACATGAAATCATCTTCTCCTAGATTCATTCAGTGGCTAGGGCAAAAATGCAAAACTTGAATCTCTGACGAACAAACATGTACAAATTGAATACATACAGATAGGAACTACGTATCTTTGCCAGCCGTGTGATCTTTGACTCTGCCGACAACTAAAATGTTTAGTCCATCGAATGGAAAACATTTGCTGAGTAAGGAATTTATAGGGCCAGTCAAAATTAAAACCCAAGAACAGACTTTTCATTTTAACTAGTCAAATGCTAGCGCATAACCAATTACAAGCTGATTATTTTGTACTAATGCTGAAATATGCTTGGAAAGCTGGTGGTTATTCCATTATTGACAATATACCACAATTTCATACTGTCGCACAAACTAATTTTCATAATTTGACTGATAAAGAGTGTGCTGGAAACGATTGCACCAATTTTTCTTATTTCCACTATCATGCCATGAACAATGCACCCATGCCAGACTGTATTATATAAAGGCACAGTTTGAACGGCATGATGATGAAGATGATATGTCATTATGTATTATATGATTTGTAAGCCATTGTTATTGTTTCTATACTCCACAATGAATTCAACTTTGTAAATAAAAGTTTTAACCCCCCATCCTGTGTAAAAATAATAATAATAATAATAATAATAATAATAATAATAATAATACAAAACTGACAACTGGAGGCATCCGTATCTGGGGAGGGGGATAGTGGAGAACCGAATGAGGGGAGAGGGTAGGCGAGGCTAGACAGCCGCCGGCTGTGCGCCCTGATGTGTGCCGGCATGTACTGTACAAATCAGAGCGCGCACAGCGAACTTGGAGTTCCCAAATGCCCCCCTAAAAAGGACCAGCAAAAAATTAGACCTCCACTACCTATTTCAGCGTAAAAAGATCTTCACGACTATGTAAAATTAAAATCAAAATTCGCCGTCCAACTTCGTACCGTTCCCTCGTAAGTACTTTAGCAACTCGATAGCTAACTGGCGTGTCCTAGGACAGAATACCAGTGGCTTCGCTGATAAGATAAGTCTCAATCAAAAGACAGATGAATAGTCCTCGAAAATGCTCGAGCAGACAAGTATATTGCTGGCAAATTACCTCTCTTCGAATTTCCTCTATCACCAATCATTTTCGTGTCGCCATGGCAACCATTCCTACTCCTCTTGTAATTTAAAATCTACAATTCCCATTTGTTCTGCTGGACACGTGACGGCACTACTTGACACCAATGCACTCGGATGTCATCTGGCGGTCCCATCCCGTACTGTGTACACCATGTTTTCCAATGTATGTAGTGCAATATTCAGAATATATAAAATAGTTGCCATGATTTCTAAAATAACCCTCATATTATCAACATTTAAAATGTCAACTCTCATACATTTGTTCATAAACATTAAAAAAATGATGGAATAAAATATAATTTGTTTGATGCTATTTCAATTACCTTTTAAATGTGATTCAATAAAATCATTGGTTTAGAGGTAAAACTCACTAAGTAACATTTCAATGGTTTTGAGATAAATGGACTTTTGTATGTATTTCATTACTGAAATTTCTGTAATGATGCCACTGTCGAAATTTTACTGTTAACAATTTAACAGGGCTTCCTTTGACAATGTGACTATAGCTTCCAAAATGCATACGTCTAGTTTTTGTTAAAACGCAAAAAAAACGTCACTTCATAATTTTTACCTGGTACAGTTTTTCAGTAAAGTAATCGTTTAGTGAGTTTTTCCACATTATATTTCTGGATAAGGGGGGTTTATATGACAATAACTAAGAGTAATCACACCTCAGGAATATTACAGACTATAGTTTTTAATGAAATTATAGAGTACAACACTTTATTTAACTATTGATATTACTCTCCATTGAGTACAAAAGTGATTGAGTTAAGAGTTGAAACTATCAACTGAATAAGCAATAGTCAGTAAACTGCGGGTAGGTAGTGGAAATTCTATTTGTCAATTATACACTTACCTGGTACAAAATTGAGGCAAAGGGTGGTATATCACGTACTGGTGCTTAGTTTTCTAAAACATTTTCATCAGAAGCTGTGGGCTCTGGTGCTTTATCTTTTACACCATTCTCAGTTTCCAAATTCCTGTATCAATGATGTAATTTCTTTGTAATTGCACCAGTTGCGCATAAACTTACAATATCTTCCATTTTTGCTTCACTGATGGGTAAGCCGGAGAAAGCTGAAAAGGCTCTTTCCGCACCTTCCATGCCCCTGAACACAAAGCTTTTCAAACTCTCCACTGTGGTCATACCTGTAGAACAGAGGTGGTCAGCTGGGCGCCCGTTTACCCTGGCCCAGTACAGCTGGGCAGGCGTGACGTAAATGCGGGCGGCTTACCAGCATGCATATGTCACAGTGTAGCGAGCAGAGGCGGCTCGTGGGCTTTGATAAGGGCGGGGCACAGCAGGTATCAATTGTGCTAAAACACATGACCATAATTCTCGATGTTAGTTACGGTATTGTTGTTTTAAGGGGGCGGAACTACGAGGTCATCTGGCCCTAATCCTCGATGTAACCCGTGCCATGAGTGAACTATGAAACCACTGTTGAGTGATTTCATTATGGGCGTCATCCTCATCATGCCTTCCTTTCCCAACTGTAGGCACAGATAATTAAGTACAAACCCGGGCAAATAAACAGAAAATAACGCAGGTTAATAAGTAATTAACACACACAACAAGTAGGCTAGGGTACACGGGATTGATTACCACGAAATAAAAATAGAAACAAAATCAGAGTTATGCCAAGTAAAAAAAAAAGCTTACCTGATCGATCACTTCTTGTAGAATAGTTCGATCCTTCCATTTTTAGCAGCAGCAAACTCCATCACGCGTGTGTTGAAATCTGGGATACTGTTTATCATCCTCTTCTCCATCGACAACATTGCAAGTGCAGACAGTCTATCAGCCCCCATAAAATTTCTCAGGAAAGTTTCTACCCTCTTCAAAGTAGAGAATGACCTTTCGGTCTCTACAGTCGTCATTGGGATAGTAACAATGATTTTTAAAAGTATGACAGTAGTGGCTGCGCTCGCTAAAGCGCTGCGTTAGGTCATGGGGCCAAGCTCTCTGCTGACTCGGTAGACGCGTGGGTTCGAGCCCCACCGTCGGCCGTCCTTGAAATGGTTTTCCGTGGTTTCCCATTTTCAACTCCAGGCAAATGCTGGGACGGTACCTTCTGACAGGCCACGGCCGCTTCCTTCCACATCCTTGCCCAGTTTCATTCACCATCATTCATTTCATCTCTCATTAACTCCTCTCATGAGGTTGGTGTCAGGAAGGGCATCCGGCCGTAAAAATCATCCGCCACAAAGACTTCCATCACATCTCATCCCCGACCCCGTAGGAAAAACGGGAATAATAAGGGGTAGACATACATACACACTCTGAAAATGTGCGCAACATGTTATTGTTATAAAAGAACTGCAGAAGTGGTGCCGCACCGGAAGCATTACGTAAATCTTCATGACGGTACAATACCTCCAACTCCGTTCTCAGTTTCGGACCGTTTATTGCATGGAACAATGTAACGGCTGTCTGGAAATCCCTCTCTGGAAATTCAATGGAATAGTATGGAAACTATTCAACTAGAAATAATTTCGAAGCACATAAGTGATCCGAAAACTGAAACCTGTCATTAATGCTACTAACAATAGTATCACACACTTCTATTACGGCCAGACGATTATTCGTACTACTTCCTTGTTCAACACAAAGTCTTTTGCTCGCGGGCTCACTGAAGGACACTTCACTTTCCGCATATTCTTCGCGAACTTTGGTCACTGCTATGGAAAATTGATTTATAAAGTCACTGACTTTAACAGCATCAATACCACTTTGCTGAATACAATCAAAGAAAATAGCTACGTGTGGCATAACTTTATGAAAGAAAGTCAGCTAGTATATAAACTGGAGATCATTCAATGTACGCACAAATCCTGCAGCTTGACTTGAGGTATTTCTGTCATAAACTTCTGAGTCTCTAGTGTGCTCAAAACATTTCAATAAATTTTCGGTGTTTTCGAACACAGCGTTAACAGTTCTATGTTGAAAGTGCCATCTTGTCGGAGGGGCGTAACCTATTTTCTTTTGAACCACTTCAATCAAGCAATCTATTCTCTTTGGAGATTTTGAAAAAAAATTGGCCCTCTCCCTTGCAAATCTTGGAAAAATATTATGCTTTGGAAGCAAGATGAAGTGGCGTGTTGGAGAATCAAATTACCTTGATGTGCGTAACAATGAATGTATTTCGAGTTTGGGTATTTCTCCTTAATTAACGACTGCACTCCACCCCTATGCCCACTCATCACAGAAGCTCCGTCATAGGTTTGACCAATAAGTTTCTCAGGGAATTTTTCTACTTCAGTTTGGTTTAACTGTTCCAATATTGTTGCAGCCAGAGCGTACGCGCTCCTGTCAGTGACTTCAAAGAAACCCCAAATTTGCTCAACAATTCTACCTGCTATTTGATACCTAAATATTAGGGACATTTGTGTTTTGCACGAAGCGTCAGTTGTTTCATCAGCCTGGAGCGAGAGGAAGTCTTCCGAACTGATTTCGTCGACAACATTCTTCCGACAAACGGACAGAATCGTGTCTAAAATTTCATTTTGGATGACCTTCGATGTCCCTTTAAACACGCTTGTATTTTCCAAGTGATCCTTTAAAACCTTGTCAAGCACCGCAGTGTAATTGATGAGACCCTTAAAAGCACCTGGGTTAATTGATTCGTCGGTTTCGTCATGTCCACGCAAGGCCAATTCAAATTCCCCACAAAACTTAACAACATCAATAATGCTCTACATAATATATCTATTCTTGTTCACAAGTTCGTTGTGTTTACGAACAGAAATCCTGTAGCCATCATCCAGTTGCTGCGCTATGCTTATATTCCCTAACACTGTCACATCAGACATGTACCCAGCACCTCATTGTGACAGGCTTCTACTGTTGGGGAAAGTGAACAGCAAGGCGATTGAACTGCTTGGTTGCGAAATAAGCGCCATTACCACGGGCGGACTATCAAGACGACAACGACCCAAGGAGAATGATTATTAATGGTGGGGCACGTGACTGTGTGCCCCTGTTCTAAAACCGCCTCTGGTAGCGAGACGAAGCGAGAGAGCGTGCCCAGTCTCACCGAGCAGGCATTGAGAGTAGTGTGTCATGCCGGGATGGTATAGAGATTCAGGAGCGGCAGGTTCAATCTAATACTGTTTAATTACTGACAATGTACTGTATTTACATTACAAAAATGCAGGCATTTAAGTGTGTACATTATGATGTATATGTCCTATGTTTTGCTGTAAGTGAGAGAATGTCTGGACAGATACTACTACTGGTATGCAGTCGAAGAACGCCCCTCAGATAGCTATCTGTCATTAACTTTGTGATCGATGTCTCGATTTGCAGAGATTTAAAGCGGAGAAAAGTTGTTAACATAAATATGTTCAAACAAACATGCACATTATAGCTGCCGCTCAACATTATATGTCCACATACCAAACATTTAGCACGTACTCTAATTGGCACAAAAAGCCACTGCCCTTCCCTTTGGGATTTTGTTGCACGCTATTTGCATTAGAACTTAGCCTCTTCTCAGCTAACTCCATATTCCTAGCACCGGCTGTCAATGCAGTGACACAATCGGTTGGTTAAGCTGCTAAGACTGAACACAGCTACTTTGCCCGCCCACTGCCCGTGCACGGAGCGGGTGCCCATTGTCGAAATGCCCGGTTTTAGCAAGCCTACTGTAGAATATCACACCAGGGTGTTCCTTTTCATATTGGAGACATTTAATTGCAAGCCACCCAACTGTATGCCTATTTTCATCAATGTTTCTATTATGAATCGTAGAAGAACTTAGAGCTTGTAAGATTTAGAAGCCATACCTTAGTTATTCGACTTCGTAAGGATCTATTTTCTTATATTTTCCTCGCTTCGATCGAGCTTTCATGAATATCTCCTTCCAGTCACTCTTCATTGTATTTGTAATTCACACACTAATACAGCCATCACAATAACGCAGGTTATATGTCAAATTCCACACATCCAAGTACAAGGGGCTACATGACCACGATGTCACAAAGACTCTATTTAATCAACATAAACATCATTCATCCTGTACACATGGTTATTCTCCGCATGTGTCGGAGAATAAAGATAATTCCGTTACAGTTTCAGGGACCTTGTGTGCAATGTTGCTGTAGTAGATGTAAATTACCCGGTGAAGTTATATTTTGCCCGAACATTTACCTTGCCAAGAATTTTTATAAATATAGCACCGTATTAATATGCATGGAAGCTTTCAACATTAAATTTCTAGACTTGTACATTATTTTGCTTGCCAAGTCAGGCTTTAGAAAAAAGGAATAATTTTTAAAAGTCGGACAACTACATGGTGCTATTACATTATTATGTATAGCCTTGGTATTAATACAGAACATAACTTTTTATGTGCTTTACAATACCGGTAACATTATGCATACATTTGAATATGACCAAGTAAAAATATGTCAATGGGTAAGTAAAAGCTGCAATCTAAAACTATTTCCAACACATAAGTTAGGCCTATGGATTATGTTTCACTTAAATTACATTGAAGAATGAGTGCAACAGTCAGACAAATAATTATAATAATTACTTACCCAGTTTTGTAAACTGTGTATATTGTAACGATATTTAATGATAATATGAAAATTCAAAATTCAAATTCACATTAACATCTTACTTTGATTCATTAATTCCACTCAGGTCTAAGGCCACAATCGTTTGTAATCTGCACATTGCTGTTTCAGAACATACTCATGTATACACAACTATGCACTTCATGAGCGAAGTCACAGCTACCTTGATGTCTTGCCAAACAAAAACTCACTAAGTGCACTAATGACTTTTTCCTGGCCACAATTGAACCATAAATCCAGTTGGTGACTTTATCGAAAATAACAAAAATTGATGGAGCCTTAATATATATATATATAACTTAATGACCATTTCGAGACAAAGAAAATGAATAGTATGATCTAAAGCCACCGGTATATATTGTGAGTGCAGAGATAGCTAAGGTTAAAAAAACATTTTCTGATGGCGAGTTTGTAAGAAATGCTGTGTAGAAATGGCTCAAGCCTTTGGTGATGCAAAACTCTCTAATGCCTTCAAAAATGTTTCACTTTCGAAACAGACTGTCACTAGGAGGGTTGAAGAAATTAGTAACCCTGTATCAAATAAATTAAGTAGTATTATTTCAGAGGCTGGTTACTTTTCTCGGACCTTGGATGAATCCACTGATATAACAGATACTGCTCAGTTGTTAATTTTTATCAGAACTGTGGACAAGGATTTTACAATCAATGAAGAGTTGTTGGCATTAGAGTCTCTGCATGGTACTACCAGAGGTCAAGACATTTTTGTTGCAGTTATGAAAGTACTGAACAGCCGTGGGGAACAAATAACCTGTCGGCTATTGTAACAGATGGCGCCAAAGCTATGGTTGTCTCTCAGGTAGGCCTAGTTGGCTTACTGAGAAAGGCTGGAATCAACTGTCCAGCATTGCATTGTATTATACACCAGGAAGCCCTGTGCGGAAAAATTCTGGAAATGGAAGATACTCTGAAAACTGTTGTGAAATGTGTAAATATGATTAGATGGGGGGGAATCGGTCGTTGACCCATAGAAAATTCATGTTTTTTTTTGTCAGAACTAGAGACAGAGCATGGCGATTTGACACTATTCACGGAAGTGCGCTGGTTAAGCAAGGGAAACTGCTTAAAACTATTCTTTAATTTGAGAAAAGAGGTAACCGAGTTCCTCAATGTACATGTCAAAACACCTAGCTCCTTGGAAATGCAAGAAAAGCTTCTTGTTTCACATTTTTTGTGCAGTATGGCCTTTATAACAGACATAATTCACCACATGAATGAACTAAACTTGAAATTACAGGGTCCAAATCAAACCATACCTCAGTTAGTTGGACACTTAGACGGATTTGTAAGCCGACTTAAGATTTTCCAATCCAGCTTTCCAAAAGCCAATCTCATACATTTTTCATCATGCAAAGAAATCGTGGAAGAAATCCCAACCAGTGATTTCAGTTTTTGCATACGTATTTTAGATAAGCTTCTGGAGTCGTTCAATGAACGGTTTTTGGATTTTAATGAAATGCGGACGCAACTTTTCGTATTTAACAACCCCATGTCTTGTGATATTTCACAGCACGATGACAACATTCAATTAGAGCTCTGTGACTTGCAAAGTGACCCATTTTTTTCATACAAGGTCGAAAACTGGTACTGCATTTTGCCTGAGGAGAAATATCACAAACTATGTGACTTCGGTAGGAAAATAGTTTCAATGTTTGGAAGCACATACCTTTGAGAGTGCACATTTTCAACAATGAAATTTATAAAATCAACTCACAGCAACAGACTCGCAGACAATCATCTTCGAGATCTGCTGAAGGTTGCAACCACTTCAATTCAGATTGATTTTGATGAATTGTTGAACGATTGTGCCCACCCACAGTGTTCTCATTAAGCGAAGTAGGTTCATACTTATGGATGATTTTAAATTTAAATAAATTAGAGTTGTTTCTTTTTTTTTTTTTTTCAAATACTGTGTTCTGATAAGTGTAAACAACATGATTAAATAACAGCTAAAAATTTAATGTTTTACTTGTTTTGATCCTTTGTACATTGAGCTTGATATTGAATATATATGAAAATATTTTGCATAACGTTTATTGATTCATATTATTTCATATACAACGCATACTATACGTATTGCCTACATTTGGCTTATTGAAGCATGTGTGGAATTAGTTGTACGGCCCTTGTCTTCACTGAATATATTGAAGTGGCCCTTTTAGGGTTAAGAAGTTGGCCATCCATGCTCTAGACCAGGGCCATCCAGTCATTGCGCTCGGGGAGCACTGGGCAGTCAGACTAGCGCTCCTTCCCCTACCACCACTACACTGTGGCAGCGAGGAGACGGGCGATGTTCGGACCACACTGGCTAGATACGTACGTACAGTCGTGTGGCCGACGACTCTGGTGGGATTGTTGTCATAATATTATAGGGCTGTTTTGCCATAACAAATATACCGCATGTACAAATCGAATGGTACTCCGATGTATGGAATGTGCAGAAAACGAACGCAAGTGTTAAGTAAAGAATATTGTGATTTATTCCAAACTGAAATGTGAACATCAGAGAGGAAATTCAACAACACATTGTGTTCTTTTTAACTCGTTGAATATCGGTGGCACACTAAACATTTGGCATGCCCTTTATAAGCTGTACAGAAAACTGTAATTTCCCATTCTGCTTTAAAGGCTGCTGCTTCACCACTCCTTTTTTTTGTATGATGTTCAATCATGACCACTGCGAAACTGATTTACTTACATGCTGTCAACAAAGCACATTGGACTAGACTAGCAACTGATGGTTCGACGGCTCACTTCAGCGCGCTCAGCCAGTCAAGCTCCTCCCTCCACTTCTGAAACTACCTTCCACCAAAGCGCTCGCAGCACAGGCTTAGAGTGCGGCAGGAGCGCTGTCTGGATGGCCCTGCTCTAGACTATCAACAGACTCATAAAAATTGGCTCAAAACTTTGGAAGTTGTGTAGAGTTGAATCTTTCCTTTTCATATATCCTGAGCCTTGTTTATAGGTTTACAAAGCTCATTTTCTCACTGTAGTGATAAGATTCTGCTTTCCTACCTAGCAAGGCAGTATTATCCCATCAAAAATAAATTTATAATGTGAACTTAAAAATGTGTAACCTCTCACTCTCCATCAATAACCTGCCCAGAACTTCGGTAATGGCATATAACTTATTTAGTGGCATTCGCTATGTTGCCTATAAAATTACATTTCCCTATTTTAATCATATTTCATTATTTATTGCTTCGGTCTCACCATGTGTTTTCCCTATTGTTATACAAACAGTAAAAACTGCATACTTTGTACCTGATTAATAATAAATATGAAAATATAAATAGATTTCTGTAATTCCTGATTCTTCATAATACAGTACAAGTGAATTAGTATATACATAAATCATAAATTCACTCCAGATTTGGTTCTGTAAGTACAGGGTCATTATCTATGTGCGCCCCGATAAACACGGCAAGCTAAGCTGGCTGTAACTGGCGCAGATCGCGGGCGCGCGTACCCGGTTCAGCCGGTGGTCTGCGCGCACTTTCACACTTTTACCAAACATGTTCAATAATGTGTAATTACAGTGCTCATAGGCGATGCTGAAAATGTCCTCCCTCTCTTGTAACACATACCTGACATCTTCTGATGAAAGAAAGTCTGTACTCTTTTATTATTTACGGAGCCTATTTCCTTGCATCGTTTAGTGAGCCTCCTAAATGTACTGGCATTAGGCACAGGTCTTCCTGGAAACTTGATTCAAAATTTTCGTCATATTTCAGAACAAGATTTTCTGCTTTTCATGTACGAAATATGGATAGGCTATACACCCGTTCGCACAATGTGAATTTGTTTCTAGGCATGACCAACAATCACAGTAATCACAATAGTCACTAAACGTGCAACAGTAACGTCTAAGCTTTGCAGATACATGTCCATATGAATGACAAAACACGTGTGAACTAACAATATGAGTCAGCGGAGTGCGCCAACCATCGGCTGAACTGCGTACATGAGCCCGCGATCTGTGTCAGTCACAGCCGGCTTAGCTTGCCGTGTTTATCGGGGCGCATATAGATAATGACCCTGTAGTTCAATGACACAACACTTGCACTAACGTCTGATGGTCGCATGTGCAAATCTGAGTGTGACATTTTAACCCATATTACTGCAAATATTTCTTGAGCTAGATTCCTGTTAATGATTTCAACAGACTATAATGTATCTGGAAGTCTTAATTATACAAAGACAAAGGGAAAACTATTAATCATAAAAGGATTCTGCTTGGAAGATGAAACAAAAGTTACCAAAAATATTCTTACAGAACCACATCATAACCGAAACAGTCTTTCAACTCAGTTTCATTTTCTGGAATACTCTAGTACAAATATTTGATTTGTATACCATGTACTTAGGAACGGTTTACACTTAAACAAGATTGAAAGTTCAACAAGAACATGAAACTTACTTGCCTAAGTACACTGTCTAGTAATCATCTAGGCCCAAGATGAAAACTACGTCTCCGATGAGACTTTCTTTCTCTCAGAGCTAAGTATTCTCGTCTCCTAACACTCGAACTTAGTTCTAAGATATGGTTAACTTTCTGTACAATTTCTTCAGCTGTTCCATGATCTGCCTCAAAATCATGGTGTTTGTAACTTGCTAAGGCAGAATGGTTATGCAAAGAGCTAGCCTGTTCTGAACCAGCTGAATTACTTGCATGATGATACACTAATCTAAATGTTGATCGGCCATTTGACTTCGTATCAGTAAGATCACAAGCAGCAACACACTCCATATCATAACTTACTGGTTTCTGTCTATTCCAAAACTTGGCACTCACTTTCTGTTGTACAACAGGATCAATTTCAACTTTCTCACCTGAAATACCTGAAACATAAAAATGGTTATTTATTAAGATATTATTAATACTATTTTACAGTTACAAGAAAACTGCCTTGTGAATTATAAAAATAATAATCCTTGAAAAAGAGTACCTACCATATGTACAAATGGAAAGTACCGTAATCACATGTTAACCGAGGAGATGTAGGAGATCTAGCCAAGGATGCAAGGAACAATTAGTTCTTTATAATCTCTGGTAATGTCAAGAAGGGGAAACCAGATCTGTATTCTGCATACATAGACTGTCAAATGGCCTTTAAGAGTGTACCTCAATCATGGATTGTTATTTGTATACGCAACACTGAAAATGGCTTAAAAACTTTACATCAATCATGAATGACAGAGGAACTTTGTCTCAATAATATCGACCAGACTGATTGATTGGATGGGAAAACTCATGAAAGGGTGGCAAACAGAGCTTGGGTTTGTCACCACGGGAATCTTTCTAGGCGACACTTTTAGCCCTTTGCGTTTTTTTCTTATTCTGAATCCACTATCGGTCATGTTGAAAGAGGAAGAAGGGTATACATTTCCTGGTGATAACAGGCATATTAGACCTAGTGTACATGGATGATTTCAAGTTGGTTGCTAACATGGATGATCACCTGAAGAAACTGGTTAAGATTGTGGCACAAATTAAGCAACAACATTAGGATGATTTTTGGGCTAGACAAATGTCAAGTGAATGATATCAAGATGGGCAAATGGATTGAACATGAAGGTTTCCAACTTCAAGGGCCACTGGCAAAATATGGCATGGCAAAGGATGAAATATGTAAGTATTCAGGTTACACCGAACATAGGGAATCAACCATTGTATTGCAAAGGAAATGGTCTGAATGAAAGTCAAGAGGTGGTGATAAACTATGGTATTCTTAAGACCAACTCATCTGGATTCAATAAGGTTAAGCCAATCAACACCTATGCCATTCTACTAGTAACCTATAGTTTTAGTGCAGTCAAATGAACTGCAACAGAACTAGAAGATGTCAACTGTGTAATTCGAGTCACATTCACCAGATTCCATGGCCATCATCCCTAGAGTGACCAGGATAGATTTCATCTTCCAAGAAGTTGGTTGTTTGGGACATGAGAAAGTTAAACAACTACAAACATATTTCCATACAAGAGCAGTGGACAGTGTACAGCATCAAGCTGTAGTAGCATTACACACAAATGACTCTCCCCTAATGCTGTGTGTTGCAAGAGCTCAACCTTTTGATGCTTGGCCAACCCAACAAGAAAAGTTGTACAAAGTCTATCAAGGAAACTCATGGGAAATGCCCTGCCTGTATTAGACAGACGATGCTTCATGTAGTTGGCTAATGTATGGACAAACATTTATAGAAAGAGGGACTCCTAGTGCCAAAACATGACCAGGTGACTGCAAAAAGAATAAGAGAAAATACATCTTGAAGGCTTGTTGTTGTTTAATTTAGGGGCTTTGACATCCTGGTCATTTCAGCCCCATGTACTTAGGTGTGTGTATAACATGTATTATTGTAGTGTCTGTAATCGAGGAGAGGATCTGGATGGAGGCAGCTGTGTTCTTAAGTTACAAACCATAACAGCATTTTCCTGGGGATCAAACCCACCTCTACTCAGTTTTGCCTCACTAGGCTAAGTGTACTCTGTTCTAGCTCTCGAACCAGAATTAAATTTCTTGGCAGTGCCAAGAATCGAACCTGGATTACCGGCGTGAAAGCCAAGCTACTACACAACAATGCGTCAAAATCTGGATTGGCAGCACAGTTGTGAGAAAAAATGCAGGATGTGCAACAGTCACACCGTGACATCTATATATGGCATTATGACAATGTTGCAAAAGTCACATCAGGAACTTTTCAGTTTATGGTTTACTGATAAGAAGAAGTTGTAGTTTCATTTGAGGGGCTTGGACATCAACCTCATTGAGCCCCATGTACTTGGGTGTGTGTGTGTATATATACTGTATATTGTACTCTTTCGGTTTTGGGACCAGCGAGGACCATCATAGATTGATTATTTCGGCTCTGATAGTGTTCCAGTATATGAAACCACAGTAAGATTGCGAAATCTTGGTGCCTGCCAGTCGGGAGTTTTAAGTCCCTACCCAAAAAAAGGCCTGTTTCCTGCTAGCCACGCAGAACGGTGATTCTCTTAAATACAGCCCCGAGCGACAGAAACTTCCCCTCATGGAGGAAATGGGTAGTACAAGATAGAGGAGGAGGCTGCCGAATAATAATAATAATAATAATTTGAAGGCTATAACGAATATTTATGCCAGCCGTGACCTTCCGCATTCAAGACAAATCACAAAAGCAGGGAAAGTCATGTAACAAAGGTGGTTCCCCATTCCCGCTCGGGCCTACATACACGCAATGGGCATGATTAATAAACGTATAATCGGATTTGAGATCCACATCAATGAACTCTCCAATACCGGTATGTAAGCTTCATTTTGAGCCATGTCTCACAGCTGGGAGCGAGATATTATACAATTTTGCTAAAATTCCACCAACACAAGTGAAAAGGCACCTTCCCAGGAATATATACCTTCACCAAGCAGTGAATAAACACAGTTTCAGAACAGGAGAAGCGGTAGCCTATGCTGCTCCGTGCCCTGAATTTTATTTTAAAATTATTACAAGTCTTTGTGAGTGGACAGTTTTGATTATAGACAAAGTTAGTCAAGGCCAGCTTAGGAAGCTGTGCTAATTCACACTAGTAGCAGTACATTGTAAGTGTGTATTACATAATAGCACAAGTTATTAGTGCCAGGTTGCACATGACCATCGAGATTTTGCGAGTACACATTTGTATGATAGAACTGTTGTCTGAAATGTCTCACAGCTGGGAGCGAGATATTATACAATTTTGCTAAAATTCCACCAACACAAGTGAAAAGGCACCTTCCCAGGAATATATACCTTCACCAAGCAGTGAATAAACACAGTTTCAGAACAGGAGAAGCGGTAGCCTATGCTGCTCCGTGCCCTGAATTTTATTTTAAAATTATTACAAGTCTTTGTGAGTGGACAGTTTTGATTATAGACAAAGTTAGTCAAGGCCAGCTTAGGAAGCTGTGCTAATTCACACTAGTAGCAGTACATTGTAAGTGTGTATTACATAATAGCACAAGTTATTAGTGCCAGGTTGCACATGACCATCGAGATTTTGCGAGTACACATTTGTATGATAGAACTGTTGCCAATTTCATTCTGTGTGTGCTTTGCCAGTATAGTTAAAGAGTTAATTAAGAATTGTATTATTTCAAACAATGTTAGTTGTCCAGTCAGATAAATTTGATAAGACTGTGCCGATCTGCATAGATTTATAAATTAGGTTTGCCAGTATATTTTAAAAGCGAACGAACACTATGTCAACCTGTGAAGAATGGGTATAATCTTTGCAAAGTAGCATCTGTGCAATATAGTGTAAAGATCATCCACTAGTGCAGTGCGCTTGCATCACCTGTAGGGAACAATCGGTATAGGTGTACATGTGTAGGAAGTGCTACAAAATATTTTGTTACCCCATTTATTAACGGTTAATTTGTTTTTGCCTTGCCCACCCAAAATAACAAGAATGGAGACTACTGAGATGGCTGCCATTGGAGGAGTTTGGTTTCAAGACAAATGAGGATGTTTACCATGGAGTAAATACCGGTTGGGCAAACCCATGGAGCTGCAGTGATCCATATGGATTGGAGTCCTGAGTGCTGAGTACAGCCATTCTTATAAATTATGTTAGTTGTTTGTTTGGCCAGGGTAAATTGGTGTATATAATAAAATTTTAGATAAAGCTGAGACTTAAATTTGTTACGTCAATTAGTGTAGATTTGATAGGACATGACAATGTAAATATAGGTACCCAAGATGACATATCACCGTATAGTTAGATGTTTTGATGTAACCCCTGATGTAATCATTTGTGGTTCATCTGCATGCTTGCAAGATGGGTCAGATTAGATCGCAGTTATTGATTATATTAGGAACGGGACGGCTATGATCGAGTTCCAACCGTATGCTAGCAGCCCGAATCATTAATGTTCTTGTCAGACCAATGGGAGAATGGAGAGCTTAGCGTCGAGACTGCGGTCAGCAGTCCCAGTGCTCCCAAGTTAAAATATTAGATTGTGAAGCGACCAGGTCAGTTCGACCTGTCAGATATTTTCAATCAGTTGAGGAAGTCGGGCAGTGATCCAGGTGAATTTCTGCAGCAGTAGTGAGCCCAAGGTGAGTTAATGTATGCTGATTGGTTGCTGATCATTTCGTCGGAAAGGTCGACTAGTTCACTCCCTGGATGATGATTATGAAGATGTGTCAGTGTGATTTACGACAAATGGGCGGTGCCTACTATGTACTGGTCTTCGGTGGGCATGGTTCCAATGTTTTTATTCGGTTGGGACGGTCGACGAGTTCACTCCCTAGATGATGATTAATTATTTGTGTCTACGAGGAGGTGTCTTGGTAGGGTACCAGCGATACCAGATAAATATTGTTTATATTTTAGGTGGGACAAGGTGTCCCTGATCTTCGGATTTAGAGAGTAGCCAGGTTTGAGCACTCTGCCAAAAAATGTATAAGTTTGTTTGTTTCTTTTTTGTTTTTGTTTTTCTTAGCGTATGGCTTTTAGTGCCGGGAGTGTCCGAAGACATGTTCGGCTTGCCAGTTTTGTAGCTGCTTCAAGACGGACACCCAATGGGTGAGCTACAAGTACCGTTGGGGAGGAAAGTTGGAATGTAAGGAGGAGGAGTTGGAAGGTAGCGGCTGTGGCCTGTAGTTAGGGACCAACCCCGGCATTTGCCTGGAAGGAAGATGGGAAACCACAGAAGACCATCTTCAAGGTTGCCGGCGGGGGGATTCGAACCTCCTCGTCTCCCGGATGTGAGCGACTGCCAGCAGTCATGCCGTAACGACCACGGCTAACTCACCCGGTAATGTATAAGTATAACGTATGATGGAACCAGCGAACGAGAAATTCGGAGTAGAATTATTCAGGCAAAGAACGCCTTTGATAGAAAGAAGAATCTCTTCACATCCAGAAGTATAGACCTAAAAATATGGAAAAGACTGTTGAAGGCGTACGTGTGGAGTGTGGCTTTGTATGGTAGTGAGACCTGGAAAATAGGGAAGTCAGAAGAAGTTGATGGCTCTTGAGGCTTGATGCTGGAGAAGAATGCTTTTAAGATCAGTTGGATACAACATATGACAAATGAAGAGGTATTCAGAAGAGCAGGAGAAAGTAGAAGCTTTAGGAAGAGTCTGAAAACAAGACGAGCGAATATGTTGGGACATATTCTCAGACATAATAGCCTGCTAGCAAGAGTCATCGAAGGGACGTTAGAAGGGAAAAACACAAGAGGAAGACCTCCACTTGCATACATCACACAGATAATGACAGACACGAACACAAAATCATAACACGAACTGAAGAGGATGGTGGAGAATAGAGAAGATTGGCATGTTGCTGCAAACCAGCCCCAGAGACTGACATACACCTCCACATGTTGAATCAGTCATTGAACGAGTTTGCTCAATTTATTTATGAAGTATGTTTTTGAAATCACTCACCCTGACAATGCAGTAGAATAGATTGTTTTCACCGTTATTTATTTCTGTCATTTTAGAGTACGCTGTTACATGCAATCAGCTGTTGACTTTGAAGTTTGTTTATTTTGGTTTAATTTTTGATGTTTAGACACTGGTCAAGTAAATTTGGTGATCCAAAGGCTATATTTGTTTGATTTGTTTGATGTTGTTTTGAATTTCTTTTGTCGCAAGGGTTACACGAGTTCGAGTCTCTGCTCATGTACTGCATAAGGGCCATTCAAAAAGAAAGGAGCCGTAGGCTATAAAATAAAAACCTGTACCGTTCTTTCAATTGCCCGGCACTGTGGAGGCACTTGACCCACTGCGACGCAAGGCGTGAATGGCCATCTCGTAAAATTCCTGGGGCTGTGTTGTGAACCAGTCCAAACGTACTGCTTGACGTCGTCGTCCGAGGTGAATCGTTTGCCTCTCAGAGCCTTCTTCAGCTCACAAAAAAAATGGCATAATTGCAGGGAGGCAGGTCCTGACTGTATGGAGGCTGACTGAGGACCTCCCATTTCAATGTTTGCAAGAGCCCCTCTGGCTGTATGGTACCTTTCATAGTCATGGAGCAGAATGATCCTGCGGGTGAACTGTCCTGGTTGTTTTGATTTGATCGCTGTGCGAAGGGAGGACAAGGTTTGCGAGCATCACTACGCATTCACCGTTGTTCCATGCTGCAGGAAGTCCATAAGAAGGGGGCCCCTTTTGGTCAAAGAAGGAGCTGAGCATAACCTTTCCTGTACTCGTACGGACGGCCTTGGACTTTTTGGGTGGCGGCGAGTCTGCATGCTTCCACTAGCGACTTTGTCGTTTTGACTCGAGATCAAAGTGATGGCACCATGTCTCGTCTCCTGCAACCACCCGTGCCGTGAACGCATTCCCTTTCTTGGCATAGCGCAGCAGATGTTCCAGAGAGAGTCCCATTCGACATGCTTCCAGTGCTGGTTGAAGACTGTGAGCAATCATAGGGCACACATTTTGCTAAATTGCAATCAGTCCCTAATGATGGCATGAACAATTCCGACACTCGCTCCGATCTCTGCGGCAATGACTGCTACCATAACTCGCCGGTCTTGCATAATTAGGGCATCCACCTGCTGGGCAATGTTATTGGTAATGCGGTGTGGCGCTCCAGACCGTGCATCATCGGCCAATGACATCCGTCCTTCCATGAATCGCTTGTGCCATGCCTTAATCCTTGCCACAGACAGGCAGTGCTCTCCATACACTTGTGCCATTTATCAAAGAATTTTTGTTCCCCACACTCCTTCTGCTGTCAGGAAACGTACTATACCTCTTTGCTTTTCTTCTGAAGCCTCCATGCCACTGGTTTCCGCATGACAGAATGCAGTGGACGGTCGACGTGTGTGCTTGCTCGCTCCGTCATCACGTGGGTGTGCGCCCGTGTCCCTCTAGTGGCAAGTTTGGTACCTCAGAACTCTCACAGGGACCGCATCGACGTCCCCAGGCCAGGGCATTATGAACCGTTTAGCTGTTTTCATTTTATAGCCTCCTGCTCGTTTCTATTTGGATGGTCCTCATAGAATTTTTGTGTAGTTATGTTGGCGTTTGTTAGATTTGTTTTGATTAGCTAGTTTTTGTTTACCTCGGAGTCGTGACTACTGATTGATTAGTGTAGATGATACGTTATGCTAGATTGTTGTGAACCCATGTCCTCAGGGTTGTCACACTGATGACTATTTTTGTGAAGTTAACGCATTGCTTATTCAGATATTCTTGTAACATGAATATTTCTCAATATTCACGGATACGAGCTAGCATATTCTATCATGCACGTGTTGGTTATGTTTTCATGTAAAAGGCACATCAGTTATAGTAATTGTAGTTTATCTAGCCCTGGGCCAATGGCGACATAACACGGTTCAGGTTCCAGGCATCTGCACTGGCTGGAAATGGACCTGGCAAATGGTTACTCATTACTGCTTCTGCTTCACTACCGCACCGAAATTATGTAAGGTTACACAGATTATAGCTGGAAATATCAAATGGACACTGATAATTTTGATCAGCTGTTGAGATGTGTTCATTGCTATATAATGTTTTTGTTCGGATGGACAATTTAGAGTTTTGTTTCTGTTGTGACTTCAGGACATTTTTATTCCGATCTTTTGAGATCGTGTTTTAATTTGATGTCTGTGGGATTATAATGTCCAATCCCAAGTTTAATTCATTCTTTTATTTTGTTGTATTGCGTTAGTTGAATAAACTTGTTCAAGATATCCATGTGTGTTGCTTGTAATCAGCCCCTATGATCTCAGAAAAGAAATACCTAGGATACCGTAGTTTTAAGTGTTAAGTAGTGGACTGGACGCGACCCCAAAGTAGTCCCCTATACCAGAATGCTGAATGGATGCATACAATAATTTGTTTGATAACCTGTGTTATTGTTGTTCTGCAGTAGTATGTATAATTGTAATTCAGGTGAGGATTGGGAAGGAAGTGGCTATGGCCTTAAGTTAGTAGCCATCCCGGCACATGCCTGGAATAAAAGTGGGAAATCATGGAAAACCACTTCTAGGATGACCAAGGCGGGAATCGAACCCACCTCTTCTCAGTTTTGCCTCACGAGGCTGGTGTACCCCTTTCCAGCCCTCAGATCAGAATTTAACTTCTTTGCAGAGCCAGGAATTGAACCTGGACCTTTGGGGCAACATAAAAGAACCCTAGCTGCTTCACCAGGTGGTGGTGTGCTGATAAGAAACAACCATTAGCACGACCCTCGCGGTACGTGACAGAAACTTTACTTTACATATAGTGTACTCCCGATAATTCGCATGCGGATAATTCGCTTTGAGGTTAATATGCCGGTATCATAGAGTTCAATTAACTCTTACAGCAATTAATCACGGCAATTAATCATCATGCTAAGTAAAATAATCTGTCGTATGAAAGAATTTTAATGCAATACGATGCGTGGAGACAAAATCATTGAGATTTGAGAAGGCTAACTGCGTTTCTCTGCGATAAAACAGTAGGCCTTCTTGCACACTACTATCAGAAACATATGAGCATGTGGCCGCAGGTGGTATAGCACAGTTTACCTTCATCTTGGAAGCCCAAACCATACAAGAGGAATTTCCCCTCCCTTTCCCAACAGTCACACCCCAAGGTCACTGATCTGTGAGTTGTGAAGGGTATATGTGTTACAGGGAAAGTCGATTCTTAGTAAGAGTTGACTCTCCCTAGGCAGAGTCAACTCTTACTAAAAGTATCAGTCAGAGGCGGCTCTAGAAAATGCGGGGCCCCAGGCGAGATTATATATATATATGTATCGCCGCAAATCCCTCCCCAAGCCTCCTACAGTATATTCTGAAATAGGGTTTGTAAAAATTATAACAAAAGGAAAAACAACAAAAACGACACCACGAAAATCCAACTAATTTTATAATCTTTAGCCTACTATATGCCTACAAAATTAATTTTTACAATTTCTGTTTGATTTAAAAAATGAAAAGTCGAAAGGGCTGCAAAGTCAAATAACTCATAATTTAAATACATAAGATGGTGGAAAAAAGAAATATTTAGCCTACATGAATTTAACTGATTCACAAAAGACTTAGACAAACAAACTTACAATAAAGTTTTATAATTTTCTACTCTTTAATTTATTCTAAAAAAAACTTCTTTTCTTCTTTTTACAGCACTGAATAATAAAAATTTATATTATACACAAAGTCTGCTCTACGTTTTCTTTTAAGTTCATCAGAAAGCTACTTTTCTACTTTTTGCTGCACTAAACTGGTCAATTAAATCACTGAAATTAACATTTGAGGCAACATCTCGCTCAATAGATAAAATGGACAAAGAAGAGAGTCTTTCTTGAGATATAGTTGATCGAAGATAATTTTTTATTAGCTTTAGCTTGGAGAATGATCGTTCTGCAGAAGCGACCGATACTGGTGTTGTCAAAAGAACTCGTAAAGCCACATATATGTTAGGGTAGACATCCACTAAGTTGTCTTCAATCATATTTTTTAATACATTAGTCATTGTCACGTCTTCTTGGATAGTCATGATAAACATTTTCAGCTCTTGATACAAGCCCTCGCTATCTATATCAGAGCAACTTGTACTTCCTGACTTCAATGTAAGTGTCTCTTGAAGGCGGTTACAACTTTCCAAAAGGTCTTCATCTGGTGTATTATTTAAAGAATGCAATCTGTAAAGGAACCCAAAACTTGATTCATACTTTTTTAGCTCAACAAATCGTTTTTCAGTACTCTCAGCAATTTTGTCAATTACCATTAGGAAAAAGTCAGATCGAAACAAATCTTCTGCACTTGAGCTTATTTCATTTTCATTTTCATAAGAAAAGTGGGTTTTCTTTTTTCTAAGGCATGTCTTCTTGAACTCCTTTGGAATTTCAAGCTCATTCGCAATTTCATTTCCAGTAATAATTGCAGAAACTAGGCCACTGACCCTGTACTCAACCAACCAAGATAAAAACTTTTCAAGATGGTTAACGGCGGACGCAAGGTCCATGTCTGCTCTCTGCCACAACTTGCTAATAAACTGAATTTTTACCAACACATCATACCATACTACTAATGATATTATGAAATCATATGAAAGTATCTCATTTCTCAAAGAGTTGCACTCACTACCTGTTGTAGAATCGTTTGTTGAATCTGACAGCTCGTCCAGACACTCAGCAATTTCTTTCAGTTGGTAACGAACTGCCTTAACACTTTCCACTCGGCATTCCCATCTAGTTTCCGATAGTGGCTTTAGAGTAATGTTAATGTTTGTTTTGTTTTTCAGAATGCTCCATCTATTAGAAGAGGCAGAAAATAACACATAAAGCCTTTGCAGGGTCCCAAAGAAACATTTTGCTTTTATGCATGACGACGCTGCATCACACAACAACAAATTCCAACTATGACATCCGCACGGTGTAAAAAACGCTAAGGAGTTCTCTGATAATATTCTTGTTTTTACTCCGCTGTAGTCGCCCCGCATATTAGACCCATTATCGTACCCTTGGCCTCGACAGTCGTTGATATCAAGGCCAAGGGTTTTTAGCTCAGCCATTACACATTTGGCTACGTTTTCTCCAGTAGTGCTTTCAACGGGTAAAAAAACCTAAAAAACTTTCTTCAATATGGCCTGTGCAAACATTCACATATCTTAAAATCAGTGACATCTGTTCAGTACGACCAACATCTGTAGTACAATCAAGAATAATGGAATAATATTTTGCTTCTCTGATGTGGCTCAAAATTGTTGCTTTTACTTGATTTGCCATAAGTAGAGGTGTTAGAAAGTGTTGTTATTTTTTTGAAGATTTGTTGATTTAAAATTCAAAAGGTGGTGTTTTGTGTTTTTATTATTTTTTCGGGGGATGACATGTTAAAATTTGGAAAGCGATAAGGTTTGTACAACAAGTGCATTTAAAAATATAAACAATTAATAAAACAAAGTAAAAAACAAAACAGCAGGGTAAAACGTTAAACATGGCTATGGAAGAATGAGATAATACTTATATGGAAGCCACATTTTTATTTTACATTCACCATCTCGAAACACATTTCAGTGAATACCTTTTTCAGTTTTATCCAAATACTGCGGTGAAATCACTGGAAGTAGATCATGGTTAAAGTCTCAGCATTTGCAGCTGTCAATTTTCGCCTCCTATCACTTACTATGAGACTGTATTTCGAAAATGACCTTTCAGAATCCACATTTGAACAAGGATACCACACACACTTTAATGCAGCTGTTGCATAGTCTCGGTGAGCAGGCCTTAATCCGATGAGGATCTCTGGAACATTCACATTATCTTCACGACGCAGTTGGTTCTTGATTGCAGTCAGGTAAATGCTGTGAGCCTCTAAAAACTGTTGAGACTCCATCTTCGTAAGAAATGGGGCATTCTTCTTAAATTGGAGCAGTTCTGTGGGAGATACGTTCTTAGGTGCATGCCGAGGATCAAACAATGACCCGATGGCTTCTACAGTCTTCCTGGCTGGATCCGTGGTCCTTAAAGTCCTGACTTTCACTAGAGCTGACTGGGCAACACACGTAAGCTTGGACTTAACCTTTATCTGCATCTTTTGAGGAAGCTGTTCCAAGTTCTGGAGGATCGTATGATTGAACATTCCACCATCGCCTAATAGCTTGAGCTTTACCTCAAGGTCATCTAGCTTCCCAGCCAGTACGTGAATTGTTAGGTACTTAGATCCCTCCAAGAAATTAAGCAAGTCCATAAGAGAGGCACCAACAACAGAAACATACAATGCTTGTAATTGTATAAATTGTATTGTTGAAGTCGATGCTTGTTGGAAAAATTTGACCCCAGAATTTGAATCTTCCAATGTTTTGAAAAATTCTACCAGATCTTCCACATGCGTGGCCATATACATTGCAGCCTTAAACCATGAATTCCATCTTGTACATACAGGCATTGGGAAAGCTAGAATTTCATTCTCTTTTTCTGTGTTTTCATATTTCTCCCTTAGAAATGCAACGTAATTGCTTTTTCTTTTTCCCGTATTTAAAAAGGCATTCTTTGTCTTTACTATAGACATGTTCAATTCGTCCAGCTCGTTTTCAAATACGCAGCCGATAAGATTGACTTTATGAGCCCAGCACTGGACATGACTTAATTCTTCAATCAATCCTTGAAGAGTAGTTACACATTTTGTCATGTAGCGTGCTGAGTCCGTAACTACTGCCACTACACGCTCCCGTTCAATTTCATAGGAATTCAAGGTGTCTAATATCGCATTGGAGCAATTTACGCTATTGGCAGAATCTAGAACAACAGAGGCAGCCAGATGGGTGTTCATTTCAGTTGATGGTACTGATGGACAAAAAAGAATGTTGAAAACACACCTACCATTCTTGTCAGTTGTTTCGTCACATAGCAGAAACACGTCTTTGTTTTTTATATCTTCCCTAATTTCTTCCCTCCTTCTTTCGCCAATCATGGGGATGTATTTCTGACGAATCTGATTTGCTGATGGTAAATCTCCACTTCCGCGAACGTACTTATTAAGCCAAGTACGGATAGCAGGATTGTCTAGTTTCTCTACTGGTATATTAGCTTTCACAAACGCAGTAGTAGTGTCCAAAATAAACTCTTCTTTCATATCCTTCACACGACTAGCATTTGATAATGTTTCTTTCAAGGTGGCCACTCTAGGAACACTAACTTCAAGACGCGAATTTTCTCGGCGTTTTGAATGCTTCTCCGATTTGCAATGTTTGTCTAATGCATCTTTCCTGCGATAATCTAACCGACAATCACAATATTTGCACATAAGAATGCCACAAGAAATTATAAATCCTTCATTCTTATATTCTTTAAGCCTGTCTGTGGCAGAAACAGCTACCTTCGGCATTTTTAAACTCAACTGAGCGATGCCCAGTAACAAACACTGTTATCACACGGTTGACTGTAGTCACACGCCAGTATAAATTCGTAACCACACGCAAAATTTATTTCTGAATTCGTGTCATAATATTTAAATTACGTCGCGTCTCATCTTCCTGTACTGCTAAGTTCGGAACTAATACGACGAACACGTGGTCGCCAACTGATTCACGCAAATAAAACACTAGCTTCGATGATAACGCACAATTTGCGCACTTTTTATTAAATTATATAGAATTCTCTACTATAATTTACACTCGCTACCGATGTAACAGGAGGCAAACGTAGTTTACATTATGAACAACTATCACATAACCTTTTGGAGGTAGTCGGCCAAACTATTCACACCGCGATATAACAGCTGTTTACCACAGCGCTAAAATCCAACGAGTAACGAGAATATCGACAGTATATTGTAATATGACGTATATCGTAGTATTACCCCTCGCGAAACTATACAATCGATCATTCTCTCGAATTGAACACCAACCAAATTCGATTATCGGCTTGTGGACAAAAATGTTCGGATTGGTGTGGGGAAAAAATATGAAAATTTGTTTTTATTTCGCAGATTGCGGTATTTGTGGTGTTATTCACAAAATTCGCGTTATTTCGCGATTTAATTTCACTCCTGGGTGGCACGAAACATATAAATACGTGAAAATAAAACATCCTAACCTCTAAATATGACTTTTCGTTTTATCGCGAATTAACAAAAACTAACACCTCTAGCCATAAGTTCTATCAATTCATTTTGAGTATTTTTTCCAAGATAGTGAGCGTGAAGCTTGTTCTCTTCAACTTGATCGACATGAACTTTCAAAACGGGGTCAAATTTTGCTAACAATTTAATAAGGCCAAGAAAATTACCACTATGGTTTGTACTCAAGTTCTCTCTGTGACCTCTAAAAGCAAAGTTATGTGCTGCCAAATAATCTATAACAGCCAACACTCTCTCCAAAATGTCTCTCCACCGTTTTTTCTCGACTTCAATATGTTTTTCCAACTTATCTTCTACTGTTACTCCTTTTTAAGTCCTTTTTCTAACTGTACCCACTTCAACAAGGAAGCCAAATGGTCTGGAGCAGTGTCATGCAATTTAAGATAAGCTCCCAAATTTTTCCAGTTATTCATTCCACTGTCACATAGAGAAGACGTGTTTGATGTTGAAAATAGGCGACAGGCAAAACAATAAACTTTATCTTGTTTTTGGGAGTAGACTAAATAGCGCCTATCCTGTTTTTCATTATTGGGAAGAATTCTGGTGTAATAAAAATTAGAAAAATGCCTATTATTTTTGTCTAGCGGATAAGTTGTATTGTCAATCCTTATTGGGCCTTGTAAAACCAAACTACACCTATCCATGTCATCGAGAGGATAATCCCAAACACCAGGATCGTTGCTTATGCAAACTGACGTTGGTGTGGATTCTTCTACTTCTACAGTATCTGTAGCTGCAGCTGTAAGTGCATCAGGCTCTCTAAAAACATGTTTCCAATGTCGGACATTGGTAGGCCTATAATAGGCTCCATTTCTTCAACCTCTGGCTCTGATGTGTCATTTGGTACAAAGTAAAGTTTAGAGGCAGAGCTAGAGCCAGAAGTATTGGTATAAGATTTAATTCCACTACTATCTTCAACTTTTTCCTCAATACTAACACTTAAGTTACGACTACTACTCACAAATTTATCCAAGGAACCACTAATCTTTGTTTGATAATTTTCCCAGGAAGCCTACTTTTTTTTTTCACATTTCCAGACTCATATTTTCGACCTACGTCTCTATCACGTATACAATTTCCCGACATGTTCACCCAATAACATAACAATATTCCAATATATTTCTGTTATTTCACAATCACAAAGGTTTTTTGAGGTTAACTGGTTAAGTTTACACAAATGCACTGCTAAAACAGCGTCACAGCCAGCCACAACTACTGAAGTCTGCAAACAGCACAAAGCACAGTGAGTCATCAACTACGTAGATTGTAGTGGCTGTGGCATTGCCGCGCGGGTGAGTTAGCGTGCTGTGAGAGGGGTGGGAGGGGTAGCGTCTCTCTTTCTCTTGTTTCGCCCGCGATCACTCTAGTCAGCTGTACTGGGAACACCAGAAAGGAAGAGAGAGAGAGAGGTAGATTTATATATAGCCACAACGGTTACATTACGGTAGCCCTTCTGAGACGTAAGCAATCAACTGCCGTGCTGCTTCTGCGTTCAAAGCGACATTATGATTCATGCACGCTTAATTTATAATTTAATAACTGATTCATAATGATACTGTATATTTTTATTATTACAAGCACCCCGCGGGGCCCTCAAGTGCGCGGGGCCCCAGGCGCCGCCTGGTTCGCCTGTTCCTAGAGCCGCCTCTGGTATCAGTAATAGTTGATTGAAAACAAACAGATCAACTTTTCCTAGGGCGAGTTAACTATGCCTGCTGTGGTTTAGTAAAAGTTGATTCACAGATGCTGCTCAGAAAATGTAACCGCGCGCGCCAAACCTTTGTTATGATTATTAAAATATTGCCATTGTTTGGACTCGTACTTCCATTATTGGACCGAGCGTTATCGATCGGAATATTTCTTTGTTTTAATACCCCACCACACAACAGGCAGTTGCCATTCGTCATTACTCGGCTCTTTATTGTTGCGCAATAGTGACACAAGATTCATCTACGTTTAAATAATTAGTTTAAGTGTGTAATAATTATGTCAGACACCACGGCAGAACATTTTCATGAAAAACTGCAGCAGGAACGCTCGACTTCCGAGGTAAATTTACTGACATTGACCAAATTGAAATATGATTGCTGCATTCAAAAAGTGAAAAATCTAAAAATTGCAATTAAAAAAGAAAGTAACGATACCTGGTTTTTAAGACGTTATGACATTATTGAAGTAAATGGTATTACAAAACTAATACACCCTGTCACAGACCAAGAGAGCATAAGATATTATGTTTTTGATGAAGAGTTGTTTGGAGTTCTTAATGAAGCGTACATAGCCTATCCACTGGACACGGAAGAAGAGATCGTATGATTCAGCAATTGAAAGGGAAATTTCAAAATGTTATATCAAAGGACATTTTTCTATTTTTAAGCTTGTGCAAACCTTGAGATCAAAAATTGAAACATAAAAGGAAGGGAATGGTTGTAAATCCTTTGTTATTCAAGGAAATGAATTCACGATGTCAAGTGGACTTTCAGTCGCAACCTGATGGAAGACTTCAAATTTATAATGGTGTACCAGGACCATTTAACAAAGTTGATTGTGCTAATACCACTGAAATCAAAGACTGCAGACGAAGTGTGCAATATTATCGTTGATATTTTTACTTTGTTAGGTGCTCCTTGTATTTTACAATCCGACAATGGCAGAGAATTTGTTAGTAAAATTATTGATAGTCTGGTTAATACATGGCTGAACTTCAAAATGGTGCACGGCAGAGTCAAGGTAGCATCGAAAGAGCCAACCAGGACATAGAGAATATGATAACCACCTGGATGCAAGACCACAAAACATCAAAATGGAGTGAAGGCTTAAAGTTTATTCAACTTATGAAAAACAGTGCATTGCATAGTGTGATAAAACGATCCCCGCATGAGGCGATGTTCCGTTGCCCCCCGAGACACGGCTTATCTAGTTCAAAACTACCAACTGAGGTACTGGCAAATTTAGAAACAGAAGAGATCTTCAATGCGCAATTGATCAAATTCAGCAACAACAAGAAAACGAAATTGGAAGTAACGGGAATGGAAATCCTGATGAAAATGAAACAAACCAAAATTTATCAAGTGGTGAAAAGCTCGTAGATGATAGTGATTATCTCCTCACTGACCTGGACAAGTCTACTGAGGGCATCAAGAGACAGAGAAATAAAGCTTTCTACTGTCTAGAACAAGCTGAACGCATGAAAAAACCTCATATCACATTCATCCGCCAGTAGAAAAAGGAGCATCAGTTCGAATTCCTGTTCCCGACGTTGACCGTGGTATAGGAGATGCTCGATCTATCCTTGGCGTGGTACTGCAGGTTGTCGATGATGGATTTTATCGAATTGGAACGAGAAATGGAATTCTAAAGCAGCTTTTCTCAAGGTAAGTTTTCAAAGCTAAAATAAAAGATATCTCTCTCTCCTCGCTCTCGCTGCCCTTAGTATTAAATTGTTCAGATTTCAATGATTACATTTTTTCAGGTCTCAATTCTGTAAATGTCCTACGAACATTATCCAAGAAAATGAAGTTCCTATGGATAAAACAATAGCTGTGAGGACTGTTGCAACTTCACAATCACTTGGAAGTGGACAAGGTTTTTTCAAATGTTCTTGCAACACTAAATACGAATCCATGAAATGCATGTGTAAGAAGAAAAGTGTACTTTGAAACTCAAAGTGTCACAAATCTTTACTGTGCTGTAATAAATGATAAATATGTCTATCTATTTATGTATTTTGAAGGTTTTTCATTTTTATTAATTTCTCTTAAACATTTCTCTGTCTTAATGTATTGGTTTTGCCTTCCTATTTGTTCTTTATTAGCTAGTACCGTTTCCTTGCAAATAGTCAACTGTTACTACCTCAAGACAGTGAGAGTATATACTTTCCCTAGGTATAGTCAACTCTGACTAGTAAATGTTGATTGAAATTGAACACTTACCGCCTTTAATCAACTTTTACTGAAAAGATCAGTAAGAGTCGACTTTACCTAGGGAGAGTCAACTCTTACTGGAGAATCGACTTTCCCTGTAACATATGCATGGACAACGGCTCCTGATAGCACAAATCCACGCGATGCAGACGGTGAGTTTGTTGGATGCTATTAATGCATAAGAGTATTATTCTCCATATTAGGTCCATATTGAATATTCTACTAACTTTCACTATACTATTTCCGTCTTTTCAATACAATTTGTTATTATTTTATTTTAAAATTGGTACACGTTTCGAACGGTCATCTCCGTTCTCCTTCAGCCAATATACAATTAAATAAAACGTGGATAAAAACACTTATAAACACACATATTCCATTAGCTTTACATATAAAATTGACACTAACTTAATTAGTATTAAAATTAACATTGTTGAAAATAACTTGCTAAATATTAAAATATGCACTTAAAAACATGTTGAAAACTTGAACCATTTGTCCATTGATTCATATCTGATGATCTACTGTGTCCTAAGGCCCTTTTACTTGTTAATTTAAAAACTGTCAAAAATTTTGCCAATATTCCTTTCTATTGTTATTTCGACGAGACAAACTGTAATTAGTAGTGGGCAGAATTCATGTTGTTAAAATTAACATTGTTAAAATGAATTTGCTAAATTAAAAATATACACTTAAAAACATGTTAAAAACTTTGATCCATTCGTCCACTGATTCATGTCGATCTGTTGAGCCCTAAGGCGAGCTTTCTTGATGATTTAAAAAATTGTTGAAATTTGCAAATATTCCTTTTTGTTGCTGTTTTGATAAGATGGAAACTGTAATTAGTGATGTGCAGAATTTTTCTTTAATAAAACTGCTTTATAGTTGGGAACGTCTAAACTGAAAAATAAGTTTTGTATTATAAAATGAACCCAAAACCCATTTGAATATGTAATGATATCTATTACTGCAAAACATCTTACTTTATTAAAAACTGAAGATCGATGCCTCCCTGTTTGGTGTTTCATCATTTGAACAGCGTGCATTTTTAAGAAAAAAGAAAGTTATTAATTTTGCTATATTTGTTAATCCTAAAACTTGATAAGAAACATTGACTTCTTACGACTTCACGCTTACCTTTCAAGAGTGAGTTGGTTGAGATGCATGTGACATGTGAACACACCACAGCCTTGAACTGTACTGTCTGCCTGTGAGCAGACTACTATGCCGACTGAGCAGCAGGGAGGTCTAGGGGAAGGCTGGAGGTGGGGGCAGCTGCCATGTGTACTAGAGACGCAACTCTCCCGGTAGCTACGTGGAAATACATGCTAGCCTCTAGTGTTAAACTACTAAGAACTTGAATCATAATAATATGTTATGGGCTTTCTATATTACGATAAACATAATATTATGATTCAAGTTCTTAGTAGTTCAACACTAGAGGCTAGCATGTATTTCTGCGTAGCTACCGGGAGAGTTGCATAACTAGTACACATGACAGCTGCTTTCCCCTAGACCTCCCCGCTGCTCAGTCAGCATAAGCTCGCTCACAGGCAGACAGTACAGTTCAAGGCTGTGGTGTGTTCACATGTCGCATGCATCTCAAACAACTCACTCTTGAAAGGTAAGCGTGAAGTTGTACGAAGCCAATGTTTCTTATCAAGTTTTAGGATTAACAAATATAGCAAAATTAATAACTTTTTTTTTTTAGAAATACACACTGTTCAAATGATGAAACACCAAACAGGGAGGTATCGATTGTCAGTTTTTAATAAAGTAAGATGTTTTGCAGTAATAGATATCATGACATATTCAAATGGGTTTTGGGTTCATTTTATAATACAAAACTTATTTTTCATTTTAGTCGTTCCCAACTATAAAGCAGTTTTATTAAAGAAGAATTCTGCACATCACTAATTACAGTTTCCGTCTTATCAAAACAATAACAAAAAGGAATATTCGCAAATTTCAACAATTTTTTAAATCATCAAGAAAGAGGTGCCTTAGGGCTCAACAGATCAACAGACAAGAATCAATGGACAAATGGATCAAAATTTTTAACATATTTTACAGTGTATATTTTTAATTTAGCAAGTTTATTTTAACAATGTTAATTTTAACAACATGAATTCTGCACACTACTAATTACAGTTTGTCTTATCGAAATAACAATAGAAAGGAATATTCACAAAATATTTAACAGTTATTAAATCAACAAGTAAAAGGGCCTTAGGACACAGTAGATCATCAGATATGAATCAATAGACAAATGGTTCAAGTTTTCAACATGTTTCTAAGTGCATATTTTAATATTTAGCAAGTTATTTTCAACAATGTTAATTCTAATAATAATTAAGTTAGTCCATTAGCCTTATATATAAAATTAACACCATGTGTGTTTATAAGTGTTTTTATCCATGTTTTATTTAATTGCATATTGGCTGAAGAAGAACGGAGTTGACCGTTTGAAACGTGTACCAATTTTAAAATAAAATAATAATCACAAATTGTATCAAAAAGACGGAAATAGTATAGTGAAAGGTTGCTATTCGTGCAGCCAACAAGTCATGTGAGAAAATTACCACTACTATGCTCACAGAAAAGCAAGGATTTGCTGGCACGTATGATGACATTTTTGAACGGGCAAGGTGGTCTCACTTTGATGACATTACTGCAAAACCTGGATGTATGCCGAGATGCAGAAGAAAACGACATACCGGTAATCGAGTTATAACGAGGTTTGTGAAGATGATTACGGTTTGAGACATGAAAAAGAGGAGGATATTGTACAGAATTTGACTGTTGATGAGGAAACAGAGATCCAGTTGATATAGACTGCGGGAGTGATGCAACGGAAATCCTGAAAGTTTTCCCACAGTCAAGCTAGCATCTCTATAGTCAGACTTATTTCTTATATAGAAAATCTCATATACCGGCATAGTTTTCTTTGGAAATGTACAATCCAAAATTAGAATAAACGATCTAAGATACAAAAAGTGCTGAGTTTTGTTGTTGTTGGATATTAATTCATTCATTTACTTTATTTGCAAATGGGAATAATTCCCCGATGGCCAATTGGCATAATCGACATACCTCTAATCTAGTGTCTTTTATCCGTACAGTACCATGTAAATAAGTGGTACAGTTATTTTTTCGAGTGTTCAAAAAATATATTTCAATATTTTAAATAATTGTTTTGTTTCTACTAGGCTTAACAAAAATGTCTGAGGATGATTCGCGGAAGTTCGTGCATTAATTACTGTGAATTATTGGGAGTGGGATGTATAGGGATGATCATCATCGTATGCATGTTGTTTATCATTCGATTTAACAGAAAATTTATTTTAAAAAAGTAGCTGCTTTATGAATAGGAGAAATTGAATGTATCATCAAGACCTCTGCAATACAGTCACCCAAGTTGGTAACATATTTTGAACTTATTGTTTTATTTATTTTGAAGGACCTACATTTCAGGGCAATTAATTAAGAATTTAAGGTGAATTATTTTTCATATTATCACAATTCTGCAATCCAGTCTTATCAGTCACGAACTTGGTCAATGATGGGATTCATTCATTTTGAAGCTTCTACTCAACATATGGTGGGACTGAATCAAAGGCTCGTAAAGAGGATCCGAGGAGTGGGTTATCCCAGTTGAAGAATTGAGATATCAGGAAGGTGTGGGACATAGGGAGGAATATGGCAAGCAAAGTTAGACAAAATGCAAAACTATCAGAACTAAGAGAGAGAAAATTTACCGGGAATGGATGGTTCGATTCAATGTGGGGCACAATATAAAATGAATGGGATGCGGTTTTCTATTGCCTCCATTTGATGATCAAAATTCTAGCTGGGAGAAAACTACTCCCTTATGGGAACACTACTATCAATTTCTCTACATTGTGTCTGCAACCTAACAACAAATGTCTGAATCTGTAATTCATAGGCAGTTTATTTATTTAATGCTTATCTGTACTTTTGCTTTATAAGCAATATTATTATGCAATCTTTTAATTATATCACTTGTAATGTCTTGGGATAGAGCTGGTTTACATTTTCAAAGACACACTCTTTACAATAACAAGGTATGTACAAATACATGTAACATCTAGGGTTACATTTTTCTACAATGATATTCCAGCACTACAGAATATGTAATTAGTTGTGTATCGTGCATGCACAAAATGAAAGTACATCAAACAATCCATGACAGACCAAGATTGTTGGCTGGAATGTCACAAACAAGTCTATAGATCATAAGCATGTTTGTCTACTGAACACACAGCCCATAATGTTCTCTTGATCAGACCCACTTCCAAATATCAATACAAGACTCCTTGCAACAAAAAATTCCTCCGATTAGAAAATATGATTTACCTAATTGAATCTCTGTCTTGGTTCTCACTTTGTTGATGATGGACACCCTGTAAGATTGATAGCGAGGGGCTTCCATGGCAGACATATGACCTCTCATCTTTTGTAGGTCCTCCACCTCTTGCTGTTGTACTGCAGAAAAGAAAAATCAATTAAGCAGGTCTAATCCAACAATTTCACCACTGCCATAGGGCAGAACGTCAGGCTAGAGAAAAATCTCATTGCTATTTGTTTGATACCACTATCTGCACTGCCTAACTCTTAATATTCTCTCATTTATTTGGTAGTTATGCATTTAAAACGTAATAATGAGAATGTAATAGTCCTTGATTGTCAAAAGCCACAGTCAGTTCATAGAATGTATATTTCAGCTAGTGTCAATCAAAAATTTAAAAACATGGTATGAATTTGTTGTTACATTATTTGTTTGCTTACACCAGGTATCGATGTTGATTAGAAGTTCAGAATTTCTAAAAATCTCCATGGTACAGATGGTGTCAGCAATGTATTGAGGGTTCTTTTGATCACATATTAAAAACAATAATTCTAAAAATATTTAAATGTGAATAAGCTGTCCCATTTGTAAGTACAAAGCCAATCGTTGCTGCAATTCAGAAAGGTTAGGCTGATCTATAATATTCCTTACTAAGAGTTCATGGTGGTCATGTCAAGACAAATCCAACTTTATAAAATACAGAGGTGAAGATGCAGATGAAAGCATTCACGTCCTCAGGATACCAAACGACACGAAGACATTGGTCTACTATTAAAGAAAAGGAGTCAAAATGAAAGAGTTGGTATGTAACCTAACAAGATAAAAGCTTGCCAAGTGATTCACTTAGAGGTGTTTACACTACATGATTCCATTTGACACTCATCTGACTGCGCTAGGGCGGTTAGAGCAAAAAGTGCATTTGGACTGGAGGACAGGGAGGTAGGGAGTGGGGCGGGGAGTAATGGCCGTTGGTTGGTGGACGGAAAGGTAGGTAGGAGTGGGTGTGTGTTAACATGTGGTTGGTCTGGCAGATTTTTCAATCGAGTAAGTTTTTTAATAAAGTTGGTGATTAAATCTCAATAAACGAGTGGTTATAATATTGGTCCGCCTTGTCAATGCAATGTTAACAACTAGTACATGTTTCGAGTCCCAACTGATCCTTCTTCAGCCAGATATACGAGTTCAATGGTAAAATGCTATCTCAAAGATAAAAAAAAACATCACTTATTGGTATACAAAAACAGGAGCCATTTAAAACATAAAGGTTTTAATTTATACAAAAATGTAATGAAAAAGCATGCATTCATTATAAAAATAATTTAAATTGTTTCTATAGGAACTTAATCTTTTTGTGGAAAATCAACTGTTTGGATCTTGTTTATTTAAAAAAAAAAACTTCGTTGTAAAAATCTGTTGTATGCTATTGTTATAACAGTGTTTTTTAAAAACCTTGTGTGTTGTACGTACGTTTTCATAGCGCATACAAATATTATGCATATATAAAAATGTTTGAATATTTTGTTTATTGTGATAGTCCATTTGAAAGAACTTCTGGTTGATTTATTCATTCATGTGTCCTTCTTTCACGTCAGATGGCAGAGAGGTACCGGTAATTACCGTGCAAAAGATTTATGTGAAAATTAGAATGGCTTCAGAATAAATAAATGGTTATAAGTAAAACTATAATGTTACAGAGACATCCTTCCCCAAAGGCAGTTGTTAACATTTATAACCAATTGAAACCATTTTTCTGGCAGTGTTTAGCTTCCTGTCGAAACAGATCCATGTAAGGTGAAAATGGGAATTGGTGATTAAATTGACTTTGTAAAGTAATTCACTTATTTTATTAATGGACTAAGTTTTTCAGATGTGTGGAATTCAATGCATTCTAGTATATTCATGACAGTTCTTTTTTGAGAAATGTGTCCTTTGCTGATGATTTTGTTCAAACACATCTTCTCCCTTGGCAGAATATCTTTGATGTTTCTGTGCCCAAGGTTACAGGATCGAATCCTGGCACAATCAGTTGACATTTGAGGGTGCGCAAATGTGAGGGAGCTGCATCAGTAGATTTACCGTTAAAGATTCCCTTCTAGGCACAATTCCGGCACCCCAGTGCCTTTAAAAGCCACAGCTGTTAAAAGGTATGTAAAACCAATAACATTATTATTCTTTCATGTTTGTTTGCACTGACATATGGACCATTTGCTGAAGGATATAAACTAGCTACGTGGAATTCAATTAGGTGGAAACCAGGCAAGTAGTCTGGCCTATGCTGATAAAGTAGTTGTAGCGACAGACTCTGTTGAAAGCTTACAAGCCAATATGTTAGAACTTGAACAGAGATGTAGGGAATGTGATATGAAAATAAGCATTTCAAAAATGAACGTTATGTCGGTGGGGAAGTAACAAATTGGAGCAGGTGGAGTATTTAAGTACTTTAGCCTGTGTATTCTCTCAGAATGGCAGTATAGGTAGAGAGATAAGAGTCGAGGTGCAGATAAGCCAATGCCGAGTTCTCAGTTGCGATCTAGAGTATTCTGCAAGAAAGAGGTTAGTGTAGCGACGAAACTTTCCGTACATCGCTCAGTATTTAGACCGACCTTGCTTTACGGAAGCGAGATCTGGGTAGATTCAGGATATCTGATACATAAGCTAGAGGTAACATACGAGAGTTACATAAACGATTGCTGGGAGAAATAGATGGGAGCAATGACAGGAGGGTGTTCATGTTGAAGAGATAAAGGCTAAGTTAGAAGTGAACACGCTAGATTAGAACAAGGTTATGCGATCTATAACTGACCTACTCTTTTGTTACTGCTTAATGATTTTACAATTCATAAATTTATTCGCAATTAATAAAATATAATTTATTTCCCCGGGCTGTCAATACCATATCTTTCTTTTATAAATCAAAATTAGTACATTTTTTGAGTTCAAATAGAGCCTTTCTTTCAGTAAAATGTGCATTGCTTTCCTACACATACCTTCTTTTAAAACACTTTCATGTTTGCATGATCCTTGGCTGCCAGTACAGTAGACATACAATGGGACTGAGGTCCTGTTCATCCAGCAAAAAAAAAAGGTGACTGCACACTTATTTTCCTAGTTGGCCTAAGTTAATTTGCTAAGTTTTCCTTAAAGAGCAATATTTTAATTTAAAACATGAATTAATCATAAAGGGAACATATTAAACAAATAGTTTGGTGAAGAACTAAATAGCCTATTTTCATATATCCTACTTATGTCAATTGCCTCTATCAACAAACAAAATTGCAGTTTGATTGCTGTAATAGATTTGTAGATATTGAGAATAGTCTACATATTTCGGATGGTCACCATGTTGGATTTTTTTATATGTAGACCATGGAGTTATGTACTATTAGATGAAGATTATTGTATAGGTTCATTATTCAAATGTTGACTGATCGCACGATTAGGGCACAAGAAATAAAAACAAGATTTTAAAATTTTGCACAGCTGCCAGCTTGTGGTTATGAAAACAATTGAAATAAATTAGATGTCAGTGAATTAAAATTTGTATAAGCATTTACCGTACCAAGTTTCACTGCGCTCGGATGGTTAAATCACGAGAACTGAAGAGCCCAATTGCACACCGGGGCGAAACACTGTCATTTTGTTGAGTTATACCGTAACATTTAGCACAATTTGTGTTTAAATACATCCATTTACATGATGTCGAGTGGTGACCTGTTTTTAAATTCCCGTATATTTCCCGTATTTTTGTTTCATTCAAATCCATAATGGATTTTGTTAGGTCCGTATTGACAAATAACTAATAAATCAATTTAAGAGGAAAACTCCGTCTAAACACGTACTGAGACAAATGAAGTCCATCGGGATTGGGCATTGTCTAGATCACGACGAAGTATAACTTGTGATCGTGGATGTTCCGGAATCAGGTCATAAACGAACGGTGCCGATCACATCCAATTGCGTACCGTACTCACGACTTTCCCCAAAATCAGACCGCGCTCCACCGTAAACTCGCGACCACAGAGTAGAAACTGCGAGGATTAAGTCAACCCGCGCCAATAACTACTCGCCACATTCGACCATGGCCGACTGCGAACTTGCTACCTTCCACCTTGCTAGGCCAAGACCAACTACAATATTATTATCAGACCGTAATACGACAATCGATTCAAGAAAAATGGTGGTCATTATAGGGGAAGGCTTTGAGTTAACGGCTGTTTGTTTAAGTTTGTTGCGAGTGGGTCTACTACCATGAATTCATAAAATAGTATATCTAGAGTGATCTTGTACTGTTTATAATGTTAATAGTGTACCGTAGGTAGTGTAGTACATTGTGAATAATAAATACCGGTACCATTTGAAGTTTAAGCGCCAATATTCGTGTGTGTATTTGACAGTCTGAACATACATTTAAGATTAGGGAAGATCTTTCTTCAAGTGTCTATTTTTTTCAATGTAAGTGCATTCTATAAAAATCTCTATGTGCATGTGGAGAAGTTTAAATGGATACTGCAGTGACAGGTGGACCAAGCAAGACGATTTGGTGAGTCATATTTCAAATTACAATAACCTATACCTACCGGTACTTTCAAGATGATGCAAATGTTGGTAGATATTTTGAGGAAGCCTTGTGTCTTTATAGTGGCAATGGTATAATGAAAACTAAATTGGCTATTCTCAAGAGCCTATCAGACAAAGCAAAGAAATATGATGAACAGATTACCCATGTGTTTCTAACAAGATGGTATAGGGTTTTCTCAAATATCATTCTTAATGGCAAAATGTAAACTCTGCCATTATGATAACGTTGTAACAGACTCCTAGCCGGCCCCGTGGTGTTGGGGGCCCCGAGTTCGATTCCCGGCTCCGTCAGGGATTTTAGAAACTTACGTGAGGGCTGGAACGTGATGCACTCAGCCTCGTGAGGACAATTGAGTAGCTATCTGACAGTGAGGCAGCACCCCGATCATAAAAACCAAGATTAACGGCCGAGGGGACCCGATGTGCTGATCACGTATCACCCCCAATATCTGCAAGACAATTGGCTGGGCAGCGGTCGCTTGGTAGGCCTAGGCCCTTAATGGGCAGTAGTGCAAGGGGTTATTATTTTGTAACAGCCTCCGCATTATGTAGTCTCGGGGATCGCAAATGAGACTGTGGATCCAAAGGTCCTGGGTTCGATTTCTGGCTCTGCCAAGAAATTTAATTCTGGTCTGAGGATTGGAACGGGGCATGCCCAGTCTCGTTAGGCTAAACTGAGAAGAGACGGTTCAAGTCCCACCACAGCTGTCATTGAAGTGGTTTTCCGTGCTTTCCCACTTCTACTCCAGGCAAATGCCATGAGGGGCAGATGACCTCACTGTTTCACCCCTTAAAACAATAACTAACAAACAAATGTCGACATGGTTCGTAGCTTAAAACTACAGCCACCTTCTTCAAAATCCTAGCTTCAATTACAAACACACACACTGCTACAGCCATTACAATGACACAGGTTATCAGACAGAGTCCACACAAGGGACAACATGACCACGATGTCGCAAAGGCCTTAAATGAATCAACATCCATGCAACAATCTATGACGTATGACAGTTATCAATGAAACTCCTTTTGATCTCCAGAAATGGAAGATTTGTGTCATTTGAGCCATAGATTGGACTGACATACACATTGCGAAGAAATTTAATTCTGAAGTGCACTCAGCCTCATGAGGCAACTGAGTAGAGGAGGGTTCTATGTCCACCTCAGCCATCCTGGAAGTGGTTTTCTGTGGTTTCCCCACCTCTAATGCAGGCAAATGCTGGGATGGTACCTAATGTAAGAATACGGCTGCTTCCTATTCAAACCCTGGAAGTGGTTTTCCGTGGTTTCCCCACTTCTACTCCAGGCAAATACCAGGATGGTTCCTAACATAAGGCCATGGCCTTCTCCTTCCCAATCCAATCCCCAATGTTGAAGCACACTAGTTCAGCTATAACAATAACACAGGTTATCACATAAATTCCACACACAAATGCATGGGGTTGTAAGACCACGATGTCATAGCCCCTAATATAAGCAACAGCAACAACAACAATAACAACAATTTCTATTTGCATTCTTGTAGCTCCATTTACCTGTATTTATATTTTTTAAATACTGTATTTATCTTATCTTTGCTTCATTTGTGTCTATTTTTAGCTACTGTCGGTTCGCGTTGCTTGTAAGGATGTGCATCAGGGTTTCATATTGAATTTGTGCCTTATTACATAAAATCCTGTAATTTCTGGTGGAATTTAATCAATTATGCGAATGCTTGTCTTCGAATTTGCCGCTATTTCGATGGCACCATGCCCGCCAGTCTCAATAACTGTTCCCCTACGATTGACACCATCTTTGTTTTGATGTTACGGTCCGAGATATTGTAGTCGGTCTTGGCTAGGCCAACGGGAATCTCGTCAAACTGCCGAAAGCGGCGTTGATAACGTACATAGCGACATTTTACCGTGTCTGTCCACGAGAACCGAGATCTCGTCAAATGGATGTTGTGCGGTGTACATTGCGTAGCATCGCAATATTTCAGTCTCAAGCAGGCCTCTAGGACAACGGGAATCTCGTCAAATGGCAGAGAGCGGCGTTATTTGCGTAACATTGTGATATTTATCCGTGCCCGACCGTGATAACAACGGGAGTCTTGTCAAACGGACCGCGAACGGCGCCGGTGCGTAACATCACAATATTTCTCCGTGTCTGACCAAGAGAACGGGAATATCATCAAAAGGACCACGAACGGCGCAGATTGTGTAACTCACACAATATTTATTGATATTCGATGGCGAGGATAAAGTGAAACTTGTCAAATGGACGAGAGCAGTTTCGATTGTGTAACATCACAATACAGTACCTTTCCGCATTGTTCCCCACTACCCAGCCTCGACCTCGATGCCGAAGGAACAGCAGAAAACTCGTTAAAGTGATGGACGGTGACGCAGCATAATGGTTCCTACTTCTGATGAATACCCTTCCCCATCACATTGAGCTTTGCAAAGATTGGCAAACGTACTCAATGACAAAAATATCAGCTCTGCTGAAAAAAAACTGGTCTCCTCTGTGAATAACAATGCAGGCTGAGTCCTGTCCGTCATTTTCTCGCAACGAGCCCGCCGCGGCAAGGGTACGGACGGTGGTCGGCCTGACAATGCAGTCGCATTCGTTGCGCAGCAATGCTATTGCGTTGTGACATTGACTAGGCTCTCACCCCATTTAGCACTCTAAGCGGCGATGCCAAAAAATGCGGGCGGCGGCACGGTCTCCAGGCAAAATAGAACACCGAGCGGCATGACTCTACCGAGCGTTCGGAATCTAAGAAGTCGGGAATTATGAGACTTATCAAGATTTCCCATATCAAATGCGAAACTCCCGTATATTTTCCGGGTAACTAAAATTCCAGTATATTTCCCGCATATCCCGTATCGCTCGGCACCCCGATTTTAATATTTTAATTTTGCGTCGCCGCCATGTTGGATTTGTGCTCGCCAGGTTATTGAAAGTCCCATAGGTGAACTTAAATTACTAGCCTTTATCAACATAGAAAATTTCAGTTTGTTTGCTGTCATAGATTAGTAGATATTGAGAACCGTCTAAATATTTTGGATGGTCGCCCTATTGAAATTTTTAAATGTGGGCCATAGAATTATGTACGATTAGATGAAGATTATTGCGTAGGATCATTATTCAAACGTTTACTTCGATCACATGATTAGGACACAAGAAATAAAAACTAAATTTTAAAATTTCGCACAGCCGCCATCTTGAGGTTATGTAAACATATAACTAAATTAGATGCCAGTGCATTTCAATGTGTATAAACATTCGCTGTACTACCATATGTTTCACTGCGCTCGGATGGTTAAATCGCGGGAAAAGTCTATTTAAATGTTTCAACTTCGCTTGGCCGCCATATTAGTTTTGTACTAAACAGGTATTTTGAAAGTCACATCAGTTTACTTCTAGTAGTGTCCTTTATCACCATACAACATTTCAGGGTAATATCAGTAAAAGATTCGGAGATATAGAAAGCCGGTGAAATATTTCGCAGAGCCGCCATGTTGGATTGGTGCGATGTAATAAAACTTGAAGGGCACGGTCGAGGTCGGACGAGGTATAAGTATGCACTTATCGAGTTTCATAGAAATCACTCCGTTTAGATTTTATTAGACACACACAGACAAAAGTTGATCTCATAAGCCATTTTTTTTTTTTTTTTCATAAATGAAAATAGGCTAAAAATAACAATAGTTAATGCAGAATTTAGTTATGTGAAACCCAAAATCGATATAAACATATATTCCTTAGAAAATAAGACTGGTTTGAGAACATTATTCCCCAGTCCCATTCTACGATTTAAAAAAAATCAACCTTGGAATATCTTACAAAAGAAAAAGAACTTTTTATACAACAACTAGCTATTCACAGCATGCGTTACAATGCCAATCAAAGACAGAAAGGAAGATAATAATAATGAACCCCTGGCCAAGAACCGTGGCGTGAACTGTATTGGAATAGACAGCGACACCAGATAACACGGCGGGCTGCCGACAGTCTCCTCATGTCACCTCGCGATGAATCAGCAAGTCTTTCTCACACTTTGCATTGCGGTGTCATAAAAATACAGATTGTGCAATTGGGTTACTGTGGGATTTAAGAGTTCCTGTTAAGTCCCTCACCCTTTTGTGTTACATAGATAATTTGTAGCCAGAAACCTTCCCTGGAGTGCACACAACAACTCACCCAAATTTCATCGTAATCGGATGAATGGTATATGAACGCATAGGGGACATACATACCAAACTATCCCAAAACATTGATTTTTATATATATAGACAGATAGATAGATATCCCACTGAAATTGAGGTTTCACTGTATACCCAAGAACTAGACCAAACCTGTGGCACTTACAGAAAAACTGTATTCCTTAGGCATCACATGCCAATTGTGCAAATCCCATTGTCACTTGTTCTATTCTTTATTAAGAAGGGTTGGTATCACTGTGGAACGATAGCGGCTTGGTGAACTGTGTGCTTCAAGCCGCATGGCCCATGTTTATATGTGGTTTAAATAGAACGAATATGTACATAGCATTCTACAGACTTCCTCATAATGTGTTAATACATCAGTGTTAAATCAGTTTGTTTTTATTTGGTGTAAACCAATGTGAATTGCAAGGATGATACATGATATAACACCACACGGTGCCAAATTTGTGTCTGAATCACTACTTTACCTCTAGGATAATTTCTTAATTTTCCTCGCAAGGCTGACTGAACTCGTCCCATGGGAGAGCCAAAACTTGAACTCGGGATTACTAAGATTACAGGCAGCTGCAGTAACCATTAAATCCAGGTGGTGGCCAGAGTCTATCCAAGAGGTAATTTGAAATTACACAAACTTATCATCATTATTTGTAACGGATGCTGTAGCAAGCATCTCCATATTTTTTTAAGATAAGAAGGTGATGTAAAACCACTCACCTTTGCTGACTTTGGCCCCCGGATATGTGTCTATTTCATCTCTGAAAATAAAATAAAAGGAAAATGTCATGGAAATTCTATATTTGTTGCCATGGAGTAAAATTGAGGGGGAATACAATCAATAGATTTGAATTGAAGGTAGGGTCAGTAAAGGATTCAAATCATTTTGTATCTTCAATCAAGGATTATTTTACCCCAAATTTGCAATTTTTAACCAGCACACTTTGTTCATTTCTACTTGTTATAAAGCACATCAAGGCCAAATACCATCTAGACAAATTTTCTTGAGCTTTCAGACCCCAAGTGTCAGTTTGGCAGAACCCTGTACATTTCATAATTGGAACTGGCAATTTCTACTGTAAAATCAACTACAGCGAGATGAACATGCATATGTCTGTCTTCTAGCGTTCTTTTTTTCTTCTTAGCCCCTCAGCGTCTTAGCCATTTAAAGAGCTTCCTACTATGCGGCCGGAGGAGATTTCAACTACTGGCGACCAACATACATTGATTCACTTAAAACGTATTTGGAATTCCTTAAGAAAAAGTTATGTACATGCACATAATTACATAAATGTTTCACATTAGCTTAGTAATTCAGATTGGTGTGATAGAGTTTGAAGCACTCCTCGAGACAGAGACCCACGTCATATTCTTGGCAGCAGTAGCCTATACCGATGCTTCGAACACACAACACACCGTCTCTGGGGTTTCGATTTCCCAGTTTTGGATGCTAATTTCCTTATAAAATGTATTTCCTGTAATCTTGGAACTGTATTATCTGATGCGCGCCGGCCTTGAATATCTCGTTCAGTGCCCGAGCGTATTTTGTCAAGAAACCTTCCACCAGTTGAACCTGATAAGATAATTGCTCAACGTTTGTCTCTGTCACTTGCCTAAATATTATTAGGGAATAATATTAGAATAATATTGGAGAAGCGCGCCTGCCTCTCACCCGGAGGCCCCGGGTTCAATTCCCGGCTCCGTCAGGGATTTTAGAAACTGACGTGGGGGCTGGAATGGGGTGCACTCAGCCTCGTGAGGAAAATTGAGTAGCTGCCTGACAGTGAGGCAGCGCCCCGATCACATAAAACAAGATTAACGGCCGAGGGGACCCGATGCGCTGATCACGTGTCACCCCAATATCTGCAGGCCAATTGGCTGGGCAGCGGTCGCTTGGTAGGCCTAGGCCCTTCAGGGGCTGTAGTGCCAGGGGTTATTTTTTATTTGTTATTTTAGAGACTAAACTTTCATCTGAATTATAGGCCTACAATATTTCAAGAACATTACTGTCAGTCAAACCACGGCTGGAGAATGTCAATGCGCGCGGCGTGACCAAAAGCAGAATGACGAAACTGAGTGAGGGGAAAAACATTCATTACGAAACAAACCAACTCGACACATACTTCAGATAAAAAATCGAGACATCGTCTCTCAAACCAGATACGTACCATGCACAACTGGTTCTCGTATCATATGACAGGAAGCAGCAGTAACTAATGCCTACACACAGCACTGCTTGAATTTTACGGAAATAATTCAAGCCAAGAAAATAGATGAATACAATAAAATAATTTGCACTCTTAGTGTACAAATAAAGCAAAGAACACCACGTGAAAAGACAAACTTCTCGACTCGTGATTTCTTTATTTTATTCTGTGGAAAAGAATGAAGCAAACAAAGCGAGTGATTATTCTTCAAACTTGCTTGAATTCTTTTTTATCCTTGCACATATAACTATATTTTAACAAACTACAATTCTTATTTTACAACACTGATAAACCCCAACATTTCTTCTTGAAATCAAAACCATTTGCATTTTGATAACTTAAAAACTCTTCACGCTACAATCGTAAATGCGAAGCCATGTATGGGTCTATATCACATATAGAGGTCGGTGCTGAGGGGTTAGACATGGTGAAACAATGATCCTAGTAACCCTAAACAAAACAGAATACACAAAACAATGGCATTTCTCAATAACAATGGACTCGAGGAACTAGGAAAAACAAATAAAAAGTGTGTCAAAAGAAACAGAACAGGTATTGACTATCATCATCATCATCATCATCTTGTCCAGTTTCCAGCCCCAGGCTGGGTCTGCTCGGAACATAAGCCTCGTCGCTTAGTCCTTTCTTCCCACCACCTCTCCGCTGTCACTCTGGTCCAGTCCTTGCCTCTCTGCTTGACACATTCCTTCACTCCTTTCAGCCATCTATCTCTTGGTCTTCCCCTTGGTTGTTTCTTCTGCATCTGCATCTCATGTATCCTCTTGGGAATCTTCTTCTCTTCCATTCTCTTTAAGTGTCCATACCACCTCAGTCTTGATGTCTCAATCCTACCTTGCAAGGGCTCCTCTTTCACTATATCCCTGACCTTTTCATTCCTCACCCTGTCTCTTCTTGTTACTCCGATCCTACTTCGCAGGAACTTCATTTCACTTGCCTGTATTCTGCTTATGTCTCTTTTCTTCATTATCCACGTTTCTGAAGCATAGGTCAGTATCGGGATATAGTAGCTTCTGTATAACACTTCCTTGCTTTCTTGTGGGACATCTTCATTCCACACTAAGCTCCTAATGCTTCTCAGAAATGCTTCTGCCTGTCTGCCACGTTCCGTATCTCTTTGTCATTTCTCCCATTTTCCTCCACTATACTTCCCAAGTACTCGAGACTTTCCACCTTCTTCAGCTGTCCACCTCCAAGTGTTATCCCACTCATTGGTCTGTCCTTTTTCCTGGTCGTTAACAGGATCTCACATTTACTGATGTTGAACTTCCATCTGTACTCTCCCACTGTTTCTTCCCAAGCCTTCAGTTGCTCCTGAATTTCCTCCTCCTTGTTTCCCCAGACCATGAGATCATCTGCAAACACCATTGCTTTCATCTTATCTTCTCCTATCTTTCCTGCTACCCGTGTCATTACCTCGTCCATAACCACAATAAACCTGTTTCAGGCGACTCATTTGTCTGAACCAGTCTGTTCTTTCCCTTCCAACTTTCACACAACTCTCACTTCCACAATACATCTCCTTCACTCTGCATACAGTCCTTTTTCCACTCCCATGTTTTCTTTTGCTTCCCAAACCTTCTCCCTACACACACTATCATAGGCCTTTTCGATGTCCAGGAAGGCCATCAACAGATCCTCTCCAAATTCGTAGTGGTGTTCCTGGAGCTGTCTCACTGAAAATATGAGATCCACTGTTGATCTCCCAGGTCTGAATCCATACTGCTCCTCTCTCAATTCTCTTTCCACTTTGGCTCGTATTCTACTTTCTAATATCTTTTCATATATCTTGGCACAGTGTGGTTTGAGTGTGACTCCCCTGTAATTTCTGCACTCCTTTGTGCTTCCTTTCTTAAATATTGGGACAATTAATCCTTTCTTCCAATCTTCTGGGGTCTTTTTCTCCTTCCATACCACCCTCATCACATGGTACAGCCACCATTTCCCAACCTTTCCTGCTGCCTTCACCATTTCAACACTCACTTCGTCCACACCTGGTGCCCTTCCTCCTTTCATCTTGTCTAGAGCCATTTCCATTTCTCTCCAAGTCAGGTCCTTTTCCATTCCAGTATTGTCTTCTCCATCTTCCAATACATTGTCTTCCTCCCTATGACCATTTGGATTCAGCAAATCCTCAAAGTACTCTTTCCACACTGTCTTGAGCGTCTCTTTGTTGTGTACCTCATTTCCGTTTGTGTCCACCATTATCACACCATCTCGCAGACATCTTCTCTTACTTTTGACCATCCCATAAAGTACTTTCTTACTTCCTCTGCTGTCTTCCTCCATCATCTCTGTCCACTTTACCATCCACTTCTTCTTCACCTCGTCTGCGACAATCTTGTTTGCTTCTTTCTTCTTTATCTTATAATCTTCCCTTGCCAGATCAGTTCTTTCCTGGAACCACACTCTGAAAGCCTTGTTCTTCCTTCCCACAGCTTCTTTTACTCTCTCATTCCACCATGGTGTCTCTTTACACCGCTTTCTGTTGCTTGTTCTTCCACATACTGGCACTGCAGCTTCCACCATTGTATTTTTGAATTGCTTCCATTCCTCTTCCCCTGTTTTAGGATTGTCTGTTGGCATCCTTTCCCTTATTATCTTCTGGAATTCTTCCTTGACTTCCTTTTCCTTCAGTTTCCATACTTTGATTCTCCTTTCCTGGTACTCTGTCCTCTTGCTATCCTTAACAAATCCCAGGTTCATTACAAGTATTCTTTGGTCTCTATCTAAGGCCTCTGATGGTATTACCTTTATATCTCTGACACTTCTCTTCATTTCCCAGTCGTACAGCATGTAATCTACCAAAGATTTCTTTGTTAAATCACTGCTGTACCACGTCACCTTGTGGCTTTCTTTCTTCCGGAACCAGGAGTTGCCTACCACTAAACCATTTCTCTTGCAAAAATCCAGCAACTTTCTCCCTTCTTCATTCCTGCTGCCCCATCCTTCTGCTCCCATTACATTTTCATATCCTTGCCTTTCACTTCCTACATGTGCATTCAAATCTCCCATGACAATGATGCTCTAACCATTCAACTGCTGTTGTAGCTCCTCCTCAAAGTCTTCCTTCTCTTGAGCTGTACATCCAACTAGAGGGGCATATACCTGGGCTATCTCCAGGCTTCTTCCCTTTACAATTACTCTGATCTTCATGATCCTGTCACTTATTCCTTTTACCTCTTCCTTCATTCCATCTCTCACAACTACTCCTACTCCGCTGCTCCTTCCTTCACTGTTCCCACTCCAGTACAACCGGTACCCTTTCCTCAGTTCTCTGCGACCTTCTCCTTTCCATCTTGTTTCTGCCAAGCCCAGTACATCCAGTTTTCTTCTCTCCATCATATCTACAATCTCCTCCACCTTTCCTGTCAGTGTCTGAATATTTAATGTCCCAACTCGTAGTCTATTAGCATATCCGGGTCGTCGTCGTTTGCATCCGTCCTTTCCGAGGCCTGTTCCCGTTTTGAAAGCAAATATAATATCCACTACTGGCTAGCTAGGCCTATCGTAGCTTTACCAGAGCCCCGTCAGCCGTCACTTTTCAGGGTTCCCATAGACCCTTCACAGCTACTGTAGCGGTCCCGGGGCACACGAAGTCCCCACTGTACTTCACCCCTACAGGCAATCCCCTACTTCATGCCGTTGCCCATCTCCCACCACGTGGAGGAGGAGTTGGACTTGTGGGAGACAGGTATTAACCAAAGCCGAAAAATCAAAATTATTGATGATGATGATGATAATTATTGTTTTAAGGGGACTAACATCAAGGTTATCGGCTCCTAATGGTCTGGGTGATGGTGAAAATGACAATGAAATGGAAACCATAACGAAAACCAAGGTAGACTAAAAACACGTACTAAATGTAACTTAGACTGAAAGCACTCAAAACAAGGCAAGTTAAAGGAAAATGACTGACAAAGTGGAATTTAGATGGAAAAGACACACAAAATGGAGTTTAGATTCAACATACTTACAAAATGCAAGTTAGATTCGAAATACCCACAAAATGCAATGTAGATTCAAAAGACTTACAAAATGTAATGTAGATGCATAAGACTTACAAAATGCCATGTAGATTGACCATACTTACAAAATGCAATTGAGGATGAAAATACTGACAAAATGTAATTGAAAATCAAAACGCTCACAAAATGTCGGCACCCGCGATGCCAAGTACTTACAAAATGCAATGTAGATTGAATATACTTACAAAATGCAAGTGAGATCGAAAATGCTTACAAAATGCAATTTAGAGTGAAAATATGCAAGAAATGGAATTTAGATTCAAAATACTCACAAAAAGGCAAGTTAGATTCAAAATACTTAAAAAATGCAATTTATATTGAGAACACTTACAAAAGACAATTTAGAACAAGTGTTGACCAAGGGAGGCCGACAGGAAAGATAACAGAGAGGACCCCGGCACAAGTAAGTGGAAGCAATGCCGGACTCAGCTGGGGTCCCGTGGTTGCCAACCCACGTCCCACTAGATGTGAGCCCCTGGGGGGAGAAAGAAATTTAATAAACAAGAACCCAAAGTACCCTCCTTGAGAGAACTACCAAAAATCCACAAAAAGGAATGCCCCAAATTACATTAATCATTAAAGCCTCCGTGGCTTAGGCGGCAGCACGCCAGCCTCTCACCACTGGGTCCGTGGTTCAAATACCGGTCACTCCATGTGAGATCTGTGCTGGACAAAACGGAGGCAGACAGGTTTTTCTCCGGGTACTCCGGTTTTCCCTGTCAAAATTTCACTCCAGCAACACTCTCCACTATAATTTCATTTCATCTGTCATTCATTTAATCATTGCCCCAGAGGAGTGCGTCAGGCCTCGGCAGCCGGCACAGTCCATATCCTCGCCGCTAGATGGGGGCTTCATTCATTCCATTCCTGACCCGGTCGGAGACTGGAAGCAGGCTGTGGATTTTCATTTTCAGTAAAGAATTACTGAAAATTTTAAAACACCGCCTATCCATCAACAAAAGCAATTCAGTAAAGAACACAACAGAACTAGTAACTGCATTAAACATGCTACAAATGAAACCTAGCTTGCGACTAGTATCCTTCGATATAACTAATATGTATCTCACCGGCAAAAAAAGCGAAACACTACGATTTTCAGACAAATTTCAATGTTGGATTGCTTCAAACCTTGTATTAATCAAATATCATGACATTACAACAACATGGCAATGAATCGTAAGTTAATTACCCTAATCAGCACAATAATTGAGAGACATAATCACAACAGTTCAAAAACACGAATTAGGAAATGTCGAAACCTGGAATCCATCGTACTGTCCTCACACCTGTTACACTGTATGATTATGAATGATTACTCTATGACTTATAGTAAAGCCATCATTACTTCCGACTTGACGTTTCAGTGTTACCCTAGAGTTATCTAGTGGTCAGAAAGAAAATTACTTTAACTAGTCAATCACAGGCAGTCATTCAAATCAATATATCACGACAAATCGAGTTTCGTTCGCGACGTCACGATTTAGCGAACGAAACTATTGCCTAATACTGAAACGTCAAGTCGGAAGTAATGATGGCTCTACTATAGTCCGTTTGTCCACATGTTAGCACCACATTTCCATTGGCTCAATAACGGGTATTACCACTTCTAGCGGCAGTTACAGCTGTGATTCGATCAGGCATGCCCAGGATGCCATCTCAAATGTTCTCTTGTGGTATGAACTCCCATTCTTCCCCGAGCGCAGCTTGAAGTTGAGCTAATGTTTCAGGAGAACGACTCCTAGCACGTCTCCCAAGCATATCCCAGACATGCTCTATCGGGTTTAGGTCGGGACTACAAGCAGGCCACACCATGCGCTCAATTCCGACTTCATCCAGGTACTCACGTACACAGACGGCAACGTGTGGGCGAGCGTTGTCATTCATCAGGATAAAGTTCTCTCCGATGACAGGTGCAAAAGGCATGACGTGATGTACTAAAATCTCCTCGATGTACCGGTGGGCTGTCAGGCTCCCATTGTCAACGATCACAAGCTCCGTGCGCGTATCCAAGGTAATCCCAGCCCAGACCATCACAGAGCCTCCATTGAACGGTGTCCTTGCAGAGAAGGTACAGGGTGAATAACGTTCCCCAGGCCTTCTCCATACTCTCTCCCTCCCATCCGGTGCCCTCAAACAGAATCGGGATTCATCCGTAAACAGCACTGAGCTCCACTGCTCCACAATCCAGTTTCGATGGGCGTTGGCGAATTGCATCCGAGTGACACGGTGCTCACGTCTAAGGAGAGGTCCTGTGGCGGGCCTCTTGGACTGAAAACCCACTTCATACAACCTCCTTCTTACTGTCCTTTCACTGATGTTCTTGCCCCGTACTTGCTGCAAGCGATTTCTAGCCTCCACAGCTGTTGTGTGTCGATCACGAAGAACTTGCATTGCGAGAAAGCAATCATCGCGCTCAATAGTGCTTTTCCTACGGCCAGAACCGGGCCTTCTGGAGTAGATATTGTCCTCTCTGTACCTTTTAACAGTCCTGTACACGTTAGAACAAGATGTGCCTATAACGTTTGCCACATAGCGTATACTGCGCCCATCCTCCGCTAATGCTAATTAACTCATGCTACATTGCTACATCGCTGCAATGTCACAATATCCAATATGTACCAGGTTTGAAGCGGTCCAACATTGAGATTTGTCTGAAATTCGTAGTGTTTTGCTCTTTATGCCAGTGAGTGGAACTAATATGTATACCAACATTCCAATTAATGAAGCAATCGGTACAATCGAAAACAATTTAAAGACAAACAACTCCACAATACAAGAAACTGACGAGATCGCAAAATTACTGAGGGTCGTTCTCAGACAAAACGTGTTTCAATTTGACAAAATACACATGCAAACAGAGCGCTTAGCCATGGGATCACCGCTAAGTGGGCTAATTGCCGACATCTTCATTAACAAACTGGAAAATGCGTTCCTAGAAAACAACTCAACAAAGGGAATAGTACAGTGGAAAAGATATGTGGATGATGTAATTTGCATCCACCACAATGAATTAACAAGCGAAGAAACAATACTCTAAGCCATCAATAGCCTACAACACTCCATTAAATTCATTAAGGAACCTGAAACCAATCGGAAAAAAAAAATATCTCGACACAACCATCTTTCGAAAACCGACACAAACCTAAATTAGCGGGCTTCAATTCAATGATACACAGGGCAATAAACATACCCATGTAGAAAGATAATTACAACAAGGAAATCAGAATAATCAAGCAAATAGCTAAAGAAAACAATTTTCCATTCAGCAAAATAGATCAAATTGTAGCTAGGCATAAAAATAAAACAATTCAAAAGCTGGACGATAATGAGAGAAAAAAAAGCGTTTCAATTACGTGAACGTGAATACATACAAAATCACCAATCTGTTCAAAAATCAAGGCATTAAAATAGCATTCACAACCAACAATACATCCGGAAAGCATGCACACAACAGTAATTTAAATAAACAAGACCCGTTTTCAAAGTCAGGGGTATATTCCATTACGTGCCAAGACACAGGGTGTCAAGCAAATTACTTAGTACATTGGCCAGAGTGGTAAAAGAATGGAAACACGTTACGATGACCACAGAAATGTGATAAAATATGAGACACACACAAGTTCAATGTGGGACACAGCTTCACTAATATTGAAACCGACTTGAAAATAATCCATCACGAACTGACAACTTGACACAAAGGAAGCAATCGAGATATACCTAGCTAAAATAAACAACCCCAATAATTTAAACAAACATACACTCATGGAGAATTCACCCTACATTACACTACTAGAAAACACCCCCTCGTTGGAAACAAGGAACAACATAAACGTGGTAGCCAAGCTAGATAACGGATCAATAAGGGAAACACGTCATAGGATCAGGATGCACGATTTATCATTGATTCAATAAACTAAGGCCGACATAAACGGCAATATTAATGGTTCCGGGACGTTCTCGTTTGACCGTTTGCGCTTAAAGAGGGCTGTTTAGCTTACTTATGCGTGGCGAGAATGACAAATTGGTCTTTAATAGTTGAAGATGTCCAGTATACAGTAACATACACCACATCAGGAAGTCTAGACTTGGCAACACACACATGGTACATTGCTCGATGAACACAAGACATTTAGGAATGCGAGAGGGGGAATAGCCTAGGAAGATAAAGAGATACTCGCGCACAGGAAACTCCTCTCAGTTCAGTGCAGACAGTGACGAGGTCAACTGCTCTCATCCGGACCGCGTGCGACTCAACCAGGTAAGTAGACAATCCAATCTAAACTGACCATAAAACAACAATCACATATTCACACTAAGCAAGCAAATTTTGGAGGTCAATCACCACTTTCAGTATCTTAACAAAATATCACATAGACTTCAACTAAGGGGCAGATGACCTCATAGTTCTGCCCCTTAAAACAACAATAACCAACTAGACTATAACTAACAAATATTTTAGATACTATCACCCATACATTTAGACATAGATTTAATAGCCTAAGTGTAATAGATCTGATGACGATCGAAACTGGTCATCCAAGCGTTGTTTTTTTTTTTAGTTCTGTTTGAGCCGGCTGTGGACCATGTGGTTCTTATCTCTGACAGCTTTCATCTTAACCCAGTATTCCTTCATCCTGGCACTGTGAATGTCCTTCCGTTCCAGAGTCCATTTCACACCTACTCCTGCTATTGCTGTTAGTAATCTAATGTAATTTTTTTTTCTGGATTAGGGAACAACCAATCACAATTAGGTACAAACGTGTTGACAGACTGCGAAACGTCAAATTTCGATACTAATCATCTTCTTTTTCATCAGGCACTACAACCCGGTGTGAGCTATGGCCTCCCCAACCACAAATTTCCATCGATCTCGATCTTGGACAGCTGTTCTTCAGGGTCGTACGTTCATTGTTTGCAAGTCCACCTCCACTTCATCTTCCCATTGTTTCCTTGGTCTACCAGGGCGTCATCTTCTTTCCATTCTGGCTTTATATATAATCTTTGGTGTTCTTTTGTCTTCCATCCTTTCAATGTGGCCCAGCCATCGGTCTTTGTGATTTTATATATTGAACAATGTCTTAGCTTTTGAGGATTTCATCTATGTCTCTATTAGTTCGTATCCTCCATTCTCCTCTATCCAATACAGCACCATAAAATCTCCGTATTATTTTCCTTAAACACCCTACGTTTATTACAATCCTGAACCAACATATTCCATGTATCTGAGCCATAAGTTAACACTGGTCTGATCAAGGTCTAGTAAATTTTGAGTTTTGTTTTATGCGACAACAATTGCGACTTAATGAGTTTCAGATTGGCAAAATAGGCTCTGTTTCAATTAATAATCCTCCTATTTATTTCTTCACTCACTTTGTTTTTATTATTAACCCGAATACTCAAAATTTACAACATTTTCAAATGTGCAGGAGTCTATTATTAAATTATCACAGTTTCTTCTTTCAACAGATGCTAGGTGCATGTACTTTGTTTTGGTCGCGTTCACAATTAGACCCATTTTTTCCCCTTCCTTCTTCATCTCTTCTAACATCTTTAAATAGTCTAGTCTTCTCCCTGTCGTATACTCTATCCAAGGAAGATTCAGAACCAAGTTTACCCTCCACCATTACTTTGGCTTTAGCATTTTCTGCGGTTATTCTCATTAATCTTATTACTAGCTTTCTGGGAATTCCTTTCTGTTCCATATATCTGTACAATCCTTCCCAGTCAATACTATCAAAGGCTTGTCTGTAGTCTACAAACAACATATGAAGATCTACGTTGTGTTCATAACATTTTTCCATCGCTTGCCTAACAACGAAGATTTGATCAATAGTACTTCTATTCCTGCGGAACCCACATTGATATTCCCCTACCATTTCCTCATAGTAGATCTGCAAGTTCTTTAATAGCACATTGGAAAACACTTTGTAGACGATATTCAGTAATATAATTCCTCGGTAATTTGCACAATTATACTTATCTCCTCTCTTATATATGGGAAAAATTATTCCGATGTTCCACTGAGATGGCATATTCTCTTCCTCCCATATCTTGACGATAAGATTATATATTACAGATATAATTCCTTGTCCCAAGTTTTTTAACATCTCACTCGTAATGCCATCCTCCCCCGGGGCATTATTATCTCTTAGTCTCTCAATGGCTTCCTGCACCTCATGAATGGTTGGTGCTTCTATATGAGGTTCTACATTCGTTATCTTTGGATGTGTATCACATTCTTTTTTAGTCCTTACATTTAATAACTCTTCAAAATGTTCCTTCCATCTATTGATAATATCATCCTCGTCTAATATTTCCCTAAGCCTAGGTTGATACCCTTTCCTGAACCAGTTAACTTCGTTTTGTGGTCTTCTCTCTTCTATTCCATCTAACTTTCTCATTAACATTTCCTTCTTTTTCTTTTTTACATAATTTTGTTGCTTTTCTCCTATATGCCTTGTATCTTTCTCTACTTTGCCTTGTATCTCTTTGTAACATTAACTTCATGCTTCATTTTTCTTGTCCATTGCTTCTTCAATTTGTTTATCGAACCCTTCATTCTTTACTCTCTCTTTAATTCCTAATACTTCCTGAGCACTTTCTTGATTTGCTGACTTAATATCTTCCCATTTCTCTTCGATATCCATAGCATTTGTCTTCAGCCCCCTTTTAATCTCCTCCTTAAAATGGTTTACTTTTCTGGGTCGTTCAGAGCTTCTTGGTTCCACTTCTTTCCTTCTGATGGTTGTCTCGTCTGTGCCTTATTACAGCTTTGACCAAGAAACAGTCCAAATCACAATTTGGTGCAAGCACCCACATCAATAATGGACGAAGTGTGTCTTGCTCCCACCAAGACATGGTCTATTTGGTTCACTTGGTCACTTCCAGGTATCTGCCACTTGCCCTTATGGATGTTCTTATGATTGAAATACGGTAGGTGCTCCTAATAACCAAATTATTTACTGCAGCCAACTGGCCGAGCAATTTACTATCTCCACTTGTCTCATCATGTAATGAATATCATCCTGCCACCTGGCTCATAAAGTCTTCATGTCCAATCTTTGCATTGAAGTCACCAAAAGTGAGCAACAGGTCATATCTGGGTGCACTGTCAATTACTCTCGTTAGTTCATCATAAAACTCATCTTTACAATCCTCTTCTGCATCTTCTGTTGGTGCATGTGGTGAGATAATTGTCATGCTTCTAAAGCGCCCTTTCACTCTTAGTTTACATATTCTATCAGATATAGGTTCAAACCCTAGAACACTTTTCCTTATTTTCTGATTTACAATAAATCCCATACCAAATAATCCTGTTCTTTCTGGTCCACTATAAAATAAAATAAAATCTTCTTATCAATACTTCCTCTTCTATTCCATCTTATCCGATAACCTCGATGTTAGGCCCCTTAAAACAACAATTATCATCATCATCATATCTCTTGTAGCACCACAATATCCAATCCAAATTTATTAATCTCTCTCCCAATTTCTTGCATCTTCCCTGGTTGTAACATGGTTCTTACATTCCAACAATGCTGGATTACCCATTAGCCCGACTAGGCCCAGGCCAAAGGCCCTCTATTATCTGGGGCCCCCAAAAAAGTAAAAAATAGTATGATTTGTTAAATTGTTCATCAAATCATCTAAAATGTTTTCAAATAACGATGATCGTTTCAATTGAAATGTATATATATATATGATTTAATAAAAAGTGTATAGTTCTACTGATTAATTTAATCATCTTGAGAAAGAAACTCTTGTATATACTTTATTAAATGTACAGGTGCTAAAAATTAAAAATTATTTGAAAAAATAAAGGGGCCCCGAAAATATGAGGGACTTGGGCCTCATTTTACCTTAATCCGGCACTGCATTCCAACTAGCCATTTTTATGTCCATTTTCCTTATGCGTGTACTTTTAACTTGCTTTGGTCGTCATTCAAAAGATCTGTGCAGTTTATTCTGTGTTTGGTCCTTCTCAACAAGGTATTCTTTACAGGTTAAGGCTGCCAACCTCACGCCTAACCTCTACCAGAGGATGGGGATATTGTTCTCGAGGCATCAAACCTCCAGACAAGCTGCCTTCACCATGGCTTTGGTGCCTCGTCTGCCCCTCCCTATCCTGAAGCATCTCTTCCGCCTCCACCTTCGTTGGGACTCTCTCTCCTCTTCCTCATTTAGAGTTATTGGACATCATCTTGGGTTGCTTCTTAGTCTGGATCCTCACATTTGGCCTGTCCGGTAGCTACGCTACCGCCGGCATAGCCCAAAGGAACATTAAACCTCGCAAGCACTCTCACCACGTCAAGGTCTTGCAACCCTTAGAGAGTGCGATACTAATCATAGTATTTAATGTTCGCCAGTCACACACCATACATCCGCGGTCTGCAGTAGCACCTCCTAGCACGAATTTGACAAAGAAGATCTCAGTACAGTAGAACCCCTCTCGTCCGCCCTCGGCTGGTCCGCCGCTCCGGTTGATCCGACCGTGCTCGAACCAAACTTGTCCCGACTCATAGCGGTGACTCACTACCCGTCGCGCCATTGTTGTTTACAGGTACTTGTTATTAATCGCTTGTCCGTTTTAGTGCTCAGTCATCTATCGTATCGTTTCTGTAGTACGTGTTTTGTACAGTACGTACTGCACTGTAAAGTTTTTAGTGCTTACTGTTCGCTGGTTTCACGACATTGTTTTCCTGTGTTCGTTACAGTACTGAACAGTAATTTGTTTACTGAACATTCCGTGTACTGTATAGTTGTGTGTGTTTTTAACATGTCAGGAGTGAAACGTATACACATTACGTTTTCATTAAATGAAAAAATAGCAGTGCTACGAAGACTGGACAAAGGGGAATCACTCCAAAAATTGCTAAGGAATTCAATGTAGGCGTTACGACAATAAAAGATTGGAGAAGAAATCGGAAAGACACTGAATCATGCACAGTGGCGATATATGGCGAAAACGCTCGTAAGAATTGCAAAACCTTGAAAGAGCCTAAACTAGAACTGCTTGACAACACATTGTGGATGTGGTTCTACGAGGAAAGAAGGAAAGGAACTCCGATATCTTGAGTTCAGAGATTGTTTATTTTAATGTAAATCCATATTTTTCTGTACTTTCTGATAATCCGACCTTTCTTGCGTTCCGACCATACCCTCAGTCCCAAAGGTGACGGATTACAGGGGTTGTACTGTACTTAAAATCATATAATAATATATTTCATCCGTAAAACACACTACAATTCCTTAAATTTCACCAAAAAAAAAATCATAAAAATTGGTATGTGCATGTAGCACACCTACTGTAATGAATAATTAGAATGAACTGAATAAAATGTATCTGATCCAACTGTAGCACCTGCTTGTATACAGAAGTGAGATGCCCACAGCAGTAGGATTTACCCATACATTGATGTGACCTAATGATATGCAACCAACGGTTCCACAAATAATGCACAAATCAAGTGCCAGTTTATTTTATTAATTAGGGTAACAGCAACATGCTTTCAGAGTTTATTCTCCAAATGACAGTGCGTGATAAGAGTTGAGGCCTCATCAGATATTCTTGAATAACCCTGTATGTGTGTGCTTAAGTACCAGCTCTCAGTTTCTAGTTTAGGATATATTCCAGTTCAAACAGTAAACTGCATATTTACATTCTTCCGACTCAAAACTAAACACAAACCGAATAAGAAGGTTAAAGACAAGAGCCAATGTATATTACATTTACGCTAATTCTTCCAACAAATTTTCTCGGTTTTAGGGTTACAGTTCCAAGTTAATTTTTTTCGATGATAACCAATCTTTAATACCAAAAAGAAATATTAACTATAATTCACAGCTGTAATTTGTTACCTGGCCATGAAAGCCTTAACCTTCCAACTACATAGATAAAACTGTATAAAACCAAGAAATATAGTTACCTCAAATACCTGACAACTGGGCCCTTTTCATATACATGCACACACATTGCTTCCACTGCCTACCGGCATTTGATAATTGAATCACAGAATTAACATTAGAGAATTAGCTCCCCTTGAAGTGGTTATAACTGCTGAGAAAGACTAGAAAATGAGACCGCAGTTAGGATTCGAACCTAAATCTTCTCCTTACTGGGGCAAACATTACTAGCTTCATTTGCATCAGGGCAACCTCACCATATTATTGTTTGAGTGTGTTTAGTCTTTTGACTGGCTTGATGCAGCGCTCCATGCCTCCCTGTCGTGAGCTAATACAGTAGAACCTCGTTAACACATTCCTCATTAGTAAGTTTTATCGCATATCAAGTCGTAATTTTCAAGTCCCGATTCTTATCTGATGAAAATAACGTAACAGTAACTCATTTATCACATTGCATATTCTGCCGAGCATCGCTTAGTACGATCGCATTTTCGTCAGCCCTGAAAGCATTCTTTGTTCACCCCTAGTGGAATGTGAGCCCGGCCGCTCTTAGATAACATTCCTTGCCATAAAGCGGGCGAGGGTTGCGACATAACAGGTATGGTTGTCTCACTTTCTTGGTTAACTAACGGTGACTCAAACGTAAGGCAGTAGCACGCGCCGAAAAGAAACATTCTTCGCTACTGACCAATAGCAGACGGTTGTTGACTAATAGAATGCTTTCTCTATCACTCCACGTGGACTCTTTAAAGTTCCGTCCTGGCACGGCTAGTTTGTGTCTCTCACAGGTATCGGTGTCCAATGTTGCATATCTCTACATAGTTCTGTCCAGTCTTGCTGCTTGCTCTCAGTGGCTACGACAGGGTGTTTACATGGTGAACTCAAATCGATTTGAATACGATCCAGTTTTCAGTACGATGCCCGTTTACATGAGCAGTTTCAGTTCGTATTGAAATAGATTTCAATACGGCATATAATTTATGGTGGTCAACCTGCAGTTATGTTGGCTAACTCGTATTAAACAGCAAAACATAAAGGACCCGTAATTTATAATCCGATGTTTTTATTAACGAGTTGTTTGTAAACATGAGAAATGGATGCGTGGAAGATTTTGATTTGTTCTTAACAAGTTTATTTTCAGTTTAATAATGATAAAATATTATTGGTTTTACATCCCTTTTAACTACTGAAGCTTAAAGCTTTTAGAGACGCCGGGCTGCCGGAATGTTGCCGCAAATGTGATCTGTAATGTGCCACAATTTACGTACGGATACACCAGACATTAAAGGTAAAACAGACAAAAATACATTAACACTAAAAACACTTGCAAACAAACTATGCTTATAATAACGGAGCATATGGGCAGAAAGTAAAACAAGCGATTTGAAAGTCGGGCCACAGACGAGAGTAGGCCTAAATTAGTTTAAAAATGTAACTCAAGAGCACACAGAATCGCTTTCAATACGATACGCGTTTACATGTTTCTGAACAACAGTTTGGATACGATCCCACAATTTTACCGTATCGACCTTGAAACTCAATACTATCTCAGTCCCGTTTACATGACGGGATTCGATACGGTAAGTGTACTCAAATCGATTTGAGTTCGCCATGTAAACGTACTAACGCGTGGAAGTTTTTTTTCTGTACACACTCGATTATGTTAACCTAAAAAAATTTCGGTTATATCCAATCGTTCACGCCAAAGGAATACGGCACTTCTTTTCCACAGAATATCAAGAAAAACATGTATTTAAGCCGAAATCAATTATCCAAAAACTAACTATTTGAATTCGTACTGCAGTATTTGAATTAAGAGTATGGTACGGGTATAGTAAATTTTTCTCTTGTTCTCATTGCTCTCGTTTCTCTGTGCTGTGTAAACTAGTTCTGTAATACAATAATTCTGTAGGTTGTTTAAAATTGTATATTCGATAGTACGCACTTAAGATTCACGCGTTTTTTATTTTTCCCTTACTGAAACAAGTTAATGAGGTTTAATTATTATTTTCCGGTAGTACGTTTTCCCGCTTTTACATTCAAATTTATTAGTCCCTTGAAAAACGTACCAACTATGTTCCACTGTAGTTGCATCTCTACATAGCTACCACACCTTACATCTGAGGCAATCTGTTGAACACATTCGAACCTTGGTCTATCCCTACAGTTCTTGCCCTCAACCCTTCCTTCCATAACTAAGTTTGCTATTCCTGGGTGCCTTAGTATGTGTTCTACCAACTTATCTCGCATCTTCATTAGCAGTCGCCAGAAACATCTCTCCTCGCCCACTCATCTTAATACTTCTTTATTTCTTACTCCATCTACCCATCTGATCATCATTTTCCTGCAACACCACATTTCAAACACTTCTGCAATAAAAAGGAAAAGGAAGATTGTAGTTTTACGTGACCGTGAATCTTGTGATTATGAGCCATGGGACCTCCTTTTTACGTGGAATCCGAACCACAGGACATGGCATTTCACTTCGAAAATCTCACATGCATCTTCTGCAATAAACCAAGGCCCATATTCGCGGCAGTATTAAAGGTGCCGGGACGTCCTCATAAACCGGGCAGCACTTAGTTTGAATGGCTATTGGTCCACGCGTGGCGGGGAATGTTCCACGGTCTTTGATAGTTGTAGACCCAGCTCATTCAATAACATACATCTTATCTAGGTTGGCAACACCCCATATAAACACATCGCATTGACTCCGCACAGCACATATGAAGAGAGGTAAGAAGAGGGAAAAACCCGTGTCGTTGAGATAACAGACCATCTCAGTCGACCACACCTGGAGTTACAGTGAACACGAAAACTGTGCGCAGCTCCAGCAAGGAAGACTACCAGATAAGTAATAGCCTGTAATATTACATAGTTGATTTTTATAACCATATAATGACTCCAAATTACAAACTCCGGATATCTATCACCATTTAGCATTTCACCTAACATCATATATACTGCATTTAGCATACACCGACAGTTACAGTACCAATACTGCAACTAAATAATTGTACATATTGTAAATATTTTCACCTGTATTTTCAAACATAGTGTAATGGATCTGATGATGATCGCTTGACGATCAAAACTGGTCATCCTAGTGTATTTATTAATCTCATGTAATTTATTTCAGGATTAGGGCATAACCCATCTCTTTTGGGTACATTCGTGTTAACCGACTGAAAAGCACTAAACTCCTGTCAAACACTTCTATTCTCCTCTTTTCTGCTGCGCCAACAGTCCAAGTTTCCCTTCCAATGAGTGCCACGCTCCAGACAAAGGCTTTCTAAAAATACTTTCTAATACCTAAATCTATATTTGATGTCAACAGATCTCTTTTCTGTAGAAATGCTTTCATTGCCTGAGCTAACCTACCTTTTATATCCTCTGCTTCATCCAGCACTAGTTGTTTTTCTTCCTAACTGGCAGAAGTCTCCTACTTTCTTTAGCTTCTCACCTGCCAATTTGACATCAATAGGGGTTTCTGATTGCTTTTGGCTGCATTCCATTATTTTTGTATTACATCTATTGACTATCACCATGGATTCTTTCCTCAAGACGGAGTCCATACCATTTAAAAACTCATTGAAATCCTCTGGAGAATCGGCTAAGATGACAATGTCACCAGCAAATCTCAGTGTTGAAATTATTTCTCCTTGAATCTTTACACCTACTTTAAATTTTTCTCTAATTTCCTTCATTGCTTGTTCTATGTACAGATTGAAAAGCATGGGTGATAAGTTGCAGCCTTACCTTACACCTTTCTGAATACCAGCTTCTCTCTCATGCCCTTCCCCTCGAATAACTGCTGTCTGGTTTTTGTACATATTATCTATCACCATCCTATCCCTGTACTTTATTCCAATGCTTTTCAAAATGTTTAACGAACGTACTCCAATCAACATTATCAAATCCTTTTCTAAGTCTACAAATGCCATGAACGTTCTCATATCTTTCCTTATTCTGCCTTCCAAGATCAGCCTATGGCTTAGTGCAGCTTCCCTTGTTCCTATGTTTCTCCTGAAACCAAATTGGTCTTCACCCAACTTGGTGTCTATTTGTCCTTCCATCCTCTTGTAAATTATTCTAGTCAGGATCTTTGAAGCATTGGTAACCAAGCCGATTGCATGGTAATTTTTACCTCTTGTCAACTCCTGCTTTCTTTGGTATAGGGATGATAACCAGAACTAATTACCTAAATCTTTCCAGGTCTCATTTTCAAGACTTACTCAACAGTTACTTGATCAGACAACTGTTGATATATTATATATCAGCAGTATTTTGATGGTTGGAGAACAGAAGAAGAGAGCTCAAACATTGTCCGAGCAAGGTTGAAAGGGAGATACTTTTATGATTACAAAGTTTCTGGAATAGTTCAGTAAGCAAACAAGAAAGAGTATATGCTGCCCTCTAAAAATATTTGAGAATCTGTCAGAATAAATGGGGGTCAAAGAGTGGCAGGCATTTCATACAAAAACATCAGGGAAATTCAAAAGCCACTACCACATAACAGAGCCCATGGATTTCTATATGGCAAGGGCAGATATAAGGAAGTTCCTTGCTAATTGAAACACCATGCTGTTGAAATTTCATTAAATGTTCCAACTACAAAAAAGAACAGATTGAAATATAGCACTACAAACCTCTGTCTATCTTCAGCCATACTGTCTATAGGACTGTCTTTATTACGTTCTACAAGAGCCAGGTAAGCAAACCCAAACTTGCTGATGGTTTCCCTTAGGTCAAGGCTTGGAAAATCCCAATCCACTTCTCCATCATCCTCGGCAATATACAGACCATACCGTTCCACATCATCACTAGAAAAAAGGAAATTAACAATGGGGAACATTAGTAAAGAATCTATTGACAATAAAAGTATCTTTCTACAAAAAGACTTACAAGGGTTAAAACACACGTGATATGATGCAAGTGGACAAAGATGAAATAGATGACTATAGAATCTTCATGACAGTACCGAAAGCAGTAGCTATGCTCTCTAACATGCAATGCTAGGCCATGGGGCCAAGCTATCTGCGGACACTGTAAATGTGGGTCCGAGCCCCACTGTTGGCCGTCCTTGAAAAAGGTTTCTGTGGTCATTTTCAACTCCAGGCTAGGACGGTGAATGCGGCCATAGCTGCTTCTTTCCTTGCCCAGTTTCATTCATCTTCATTCATTTCATCTCTCATCAACTTCTCTCATGAGATTGGCGTCAGTAAGGCCATCCGACCATAAAAACCACCCGCCACAGACTTACATCACATATCATCCCCGACCCCTCTGAAAACGGGAATAATAAGGGGTAGACTTACAATACCATGTTCATATACTGCACGTGGCTTCAATTCTCACAGTACACCCTTTTTTATGAGATTTGAACCACTTGACATGACTTTTCATTTTGAAGATCTCACACGAGTTTATCAGCAATCAAAACTGGTCAGGTTTGGTTAAATGTCCAAATGAAATTGTGAAGCTATGTGGTACAGCTGGTGAGGATGATGAATATTAGGGCTCGGATTTTTAGGTAAATAAATATTTTTTTATGTAAATACATATTGTAAGCATTTTTGGTGTGTAACATCTTTCCGCTCGGTTGCTGGATAGTTTTGTGGGAGTGATTTTGAAAATTGGGGACGGAAGTGGATCGGAACGATCGAGCTGGCAGTGGTGGATCAAACGGAAGTATGCACTGCCCGCTCGATCGATCAAACGGAAGTGTACTAGCTGGCAGTGGTGGAAAACTGAAGTATGCACTCCCCGCTCGATCAATCGAACGGAAGTGTACTAGCTGGCAGTGGTGGAAAACGGAAGTATGCACTGCCCGCTCGATCGATCGGAAGTATGCTAGCTGGCAGTGGTGGAAAACGGAAGTATACACTGCCCGCTCGATCGATCGATCCAGCGAGCAGTGGTACGAGAAACAATGAGCGTGCGGTGTCAGAAATTTATACCATGACGTACTCTCAGCCATGTGGAAAGTATATGACATACTGAACGGAAAACGCTCATGCGAACTCTGGTGTCAAGTGAATGAAACAAATGACATGGTACATGTTCGAAGTCTTCGTATCAGTATTTAAATAGTAAAATGCCTTAATATCAAACATTGTAAGTAGTCGGCATTGCCGGTATTATGTTTCTGCACAATGGCTATTCAAATATTAACCCACATAACGGTAATGCAGTCATCAATATAATATAATCGTTGTGGTTATACGAGAATTGAGCAAGCCTTCATGAACTATTACTGAATTTACTCACAAGAGGGCCTATTCATAAGGCATTTTAAACTCAATTTCACGCAGGAACATTATCGAAACAAGCAAAATATAAATGAAACTTAATTCCGTAATGCAGTATTAGTGGAACGTGGAAATAAGTCACCATCTTGTGCACAAAATTTGCGTAGTCGAAATAGCCGTGGGGTTAGTGTTTATGACTGTGAATCTAGAGATCTTCGGTTCGAAACACGGACGGGGTAGATACTTTTGCTACCAGATTATCATTTTAAACGATATTTATCATATCAATATGACTCATTTTAACAGAATCCATATGAAATTACGTGTTGGTCTGTGAATGAAGAGGACCTGTTTATAAGGAATTTAACCCCTCAAGCGTGATATTGTGAAACTCTGGGCTGCACCCACAACGTGCATTATTTCTAGCCTACTCCCAATGGTAAGCGCGGTATCATATGAATTTCGCTATAATTTCCAAACGCACTGGCAAAAGTTTTCAAAAACACACACGATAACAACAACATATAACATAATATTATAAACTTTCAATAACCTGATTATCCCTGGTCAGCGGCACGTCGATACTGGGACAATATCACAGTCGCCCAATGTGTTCGTATTTCTTGGCGTTCTATCACGAATTACATCGTCAGCATCACTCTCTTCACTGGAAGTTATAGCGAACTCATACTCTATATCTCTGTCACACTCTGAATCACTTTTGTTGGCACTACTATCGAGCAAATTATTTCTTTGTCATCAATAACTGTGCCTGGACCTGCCATGTTAACAAGCAAACCCACGGTCCGCAAAAGCGGGAACACGAGGGCAGAGATTTGAAAAATAAATGACTGTGAAGATATGCGACACCTCCTGGCAATAATAAGTAGCTCGAAGTGTAGCCAAAAGTTGCCTCTTCCTGCCATCTTACGACCAAATAAATAACTACTACGAAGTCCACGTAGCGGGCGATTCAAATTAGACGGCGCAGCATTGCGCCGTACACGCTGTGAACGTAGCAGGCTAGTGGGCGCACCGTTGCGCCGTACATGCTAAGGGGATTAAGGTTATGAGCGGTGTCTTGTCTATTAATCTAGTTGATACATATCGTATTCTTTATTTAGGCTAGTGCTGGTGGAAGCTTAAAATCATCTAATGAAATGAGTTCCGTATTATGAACTACAATATCTGTAAAACACTCCCTTTTACAATAGATTAATATTTGTGCCAATAATAGTATAAAATACCGGTGTATCAACAATTTCACGTGAGGTTTCTTCTATGTCAGATGTTACACATCATATGCGACTACTGTAAGGCTCTCTTTTTTTTTCTATACATACATAAATTCCTGCTTTTCACTTATTAGCACATTAAAAGACATCATATTTACATTTTTTTAAAATCAGTAGGGCCTATGCTAGATCTCTCAGTTTATTGCATTTTTGTTCTGTGTTACTTCCACGGGGAAGAACCTGTGAGCTATCTAATCTTCATGCAGAGCAGAGCGTATGTCAGCTTGCAACTGTGTTTTTCTTAATTTGTCGCCCCTTGCCACTCACTGTGGAAGCCGGGAATTTTCTTGTCCATAGCCATATTGCATCACGTGCTAGACCTTCCCCACCCCCAGCTACCTGGAACCAGTGTCACTCGCAGTTCATTTTTGACACTGTGAAGTGTAAGGCAGTTCTACGATGCCTAAAGTAAAAGCAACTACAAGTTATCGTATGCAGCAGTATGTTGCAGAATTTAAAGATAATTTTACTTCTGATGGGGGTGTTCTGTTGTGGGAAAGCAATCAAGGCTGAACAGCGATCTCAAGTTACACAACACCTCAAGGGCAAGAAACATACTGCCGCAGTTCCGCGCCTTCAAAAGAAGTGTTTCGCGATAATCGTCGGTCATTTGTGATGGACAACCTGAAGATGTATCTTGTTGTGTATTGTAATTCTTCAGTAGTCAGTGAGGCATAGCATAAATTGCATTCATGAGTACTGCATATTGTTTATATTCACATTAAAAAACTTTTTTTTTTAAACGTTTCGGCCATCAATGGACCACGATGTTCTTCACTCATATGATCACTGTAATGCTTGTTTTCTTGTCTGCCAGTAGATCTTCATTCTTGACGAATGTTCTGCTCTTCTTTCTTCCGTCCACTTGCAGTGAGGGCGAGGCATCACAGATGTTAAAGGGTGTAGATTACTGGTTGATTTGGCTGCCTTTCTGAACAGGCTTGATTGATTCGAGCTTCTGTTAGGTCCTTTTTAACTTGCATCGACCATTTACAATAGGAATTTTTTTTAGATATTGATGACTGGATTCGATATGAAAGTCGATGATGCTCCATCTGCTCCAAATGTCCAAAGAAAGACATTCTCCTTTTTCTCATCACACTCACCAAATCTTCCATATGTTCAAATAATTCATTGTTATGTCTTCTTCTGTAAGTACCATCATCATTAACAGGTCCTAATATTTTCCTTAGAATTTTCCGATCCTTAAGTTCTAATTTTCTCAATGGACCGTTGTTTGTCATCTATAAGCATTCTGCGGCATACATTGCTGACGGCCTAATTACTGTGTTATAATGACAAAGTTTGACATTCCGGGACAAGCTTTTACTTTTGTAAATGTTTTTGCAGGTTTGAAAGGCACCTTCCAATTTGTTACATCTGCTCTCAATGGCAGCTATTTCTGAATTATTAGGGGTAATCCATTCCCCTAGGTATTTCAATTTTCGGACTTTTTGGATTTTTTGCAGATCAATCGTGATGAATTTTGAGGCATCTTTGACATTTGTGATAAAATTAGTTTTATGGAAGGCCACTTTAAGTCCAGTTTTAGCAGCTATGGTTTGTAGTTTATTAAGTTGGTCAGTGGCCTCTTCCATTGTATTAGCGAACAAAGCAATGTCATCTGCAAAAGCGAGACAGTTTATATTCAGGTCTTCTTTTTCATAACCAATTCGAATACCATAATTATTTGGTAAGATTGTTAACCATTCTCTTATAATTTTTTCAAAGACACAGTTGAACAGCATCGGTGATCCGAGATCACCTTGTCTACAACCAGTCTTGATTGCAAAGGCTTCGGACAATTCACCACGAAATTTGACCTTAGAAATGGTGTTTTCTAAGCTTGCTTTGAACAAATTAATTGATTTATTGTCTAGGCCAAACTCACGTAAGGTGTTAATTATTGTGTCTCTATGAATGCAATCATAAGCCTTTTGAAAGTCCACAAAAATCACAACATAAGGTTTTGATCGTATCGTACAGTAGGAAATTATGTTCTTAATGTTATGAATTTGTTCAGGACAGGATCTTGATTTCCTGAAACCAGCTTGATATTCCCCTAACTGACGGTCTAATATCGGGTCTAATATCGGTTCTGCTCTGTTCAGAAAAGCCCTTGCAAATATTTTGTACGTTACCGATACCAGTGAAATACCTCTATAATTATTTGGGTCGGATTTATCCCCTTTCTTATATATAGGATGAATGATGGCGGAAGTCCAATCCTCCGGCATTTTTTCACTATGCCATATTTCTTCAATGGTTTACTGGAGACAAATGATGGAGTCATTATCTGCATATTTCCATAATTCAGCCACAATACTATCCTCCCCATAGGCCTTATTATTTTTTAGCCCCTTGATGATTTGTGTTATTTCTTCGACAGAGGGTGGTGAGCTGTCGTGGTATACAACGCTAGGATAGAAAGCAAGTTGTTCAGTAGGTATGTCCGTGTTCAAAAGGGTTTCAAAATATTCTCCAAAGGCTTCAGCACAGTCTTTATTATTGAGATTAAGTTTACCATCAGATCCTCGGATGTGAAGAGTAGGGGCGACATATTTGGACAGTTGGTGCTTAAAAGTTTGATAGAAATCCCTTGTTTTGTGTCTTTGAAAATCATCTTCAATTTGAATAATTTGTGACTTGTGGAAATTTCTTTTTGCCAATTTTAAAATTTTACAAGTTTCTTTCCTGATGCAGAGAAAGTTCTCAAGGATCACATCGTCTTTCTTGTTATTCCACTTGATCCAAGCTTTTCTTCTTTCCTCTATTGCGTGATCACATTGATCGTTCCACCAAGGGTGCTTGCGCGTTCTATCAAGAGGAATGGATTCCGAAGCCGCAGTAACAATGGCGTTCCTTAAAGTAGACCATGTTCCATCTTTTGGTTTGTTATGGAGTGTTTACGCAAAAGTGTTATTTGACTTCAGACCACCGATATTGTACTTTTGCGTTTTCATTCCCTTTTCAACATTCACTCCATTGATCCTAAACGGAATACCTTTCATTTTAATAAGGGACAGATAATGGTCTGAATCTATATTCGCATTACGCAGGACCTTCACATTTTGGATTTCACGATCTGATTTTTTTGATATTGCAACATGATCCAGTTGAAATTCACCCATAAGTGAATTTGGATGTCTCCATGTCTTTGCTTTCCGAGGAAGATGTTTAAACGCAGTAAATTTCAGAACTAGGTTGTTATTTTTGCAGGTGTCAATCAGCCGTTCGCCATTGTTGTTTGTTCGTTTATGTAAACTAAATTACAATTAAATATTTTTACTTTTTTGTCACATATTTCAGGTATTTTTAATAGATAAAAAATAATTATTTTCCAGATTTTTAGCACCTAAAAATCCGAGCCCTAATGACCTTGACATGGTGGGGAGGCTTGCACATCTCAATGATCCCGAGAGCGATGCCAGTACAAACTTTAGCTCCTAGCACTGTCACCGAAGCTATTAAGGTCGAGGGTGGGACCCCAGACTATATGACAGGCCATACCCACGAATCATGTAGAGTATAAAGATCTGCCTCAGAAAAGGCTACTGCCTGGGGAGCACCAGGGCATGTGCACGCAATAAACAGGTGCCAGGCATCCCAAAAGCTACTGCAAATATCTTGAATGGAGAGCAAAACAGTCATCACCTGTTTATGCTTTGCCAGTATCAATGCTAGCAACCACTAAGATGGGACTACCAAGACAGCGCATGCAGTGGACGCGTGGGATAAAAATCTTGTGCATTATTTCACAGTAACTCAAAATTAGGCAGTGTTTGTTCACCTTTGCGAATGGCACAAAGCCTGTAATTTTGTTACCACGTGTTAATTGTCAGAGTGAGAAAAGTCAAACCCCTTTTTCTTTCCTACTTTGACCCAATATTTGAGCGGCCCACGTGTTTTGTCTTCTTTAGCAAAGGTCTCTTCTAGAACTTTTTTCTATTTATTCTCATCTTTCTTACCTTGTTTCCTCTGTCACTGGACTGGTTTTGAAGTATGTTATTTAGAACTGTTTCAGTGTTTCCAAGTCTGCATACTTTTTGACCTTTAAAGTCGCACATTTTTCCCGTATTGACAGAATGTAATAAGAAACAAAGTTTATACAGTTCCGCCTAGTCAATACCTATTTTATTAACATTTTCTATCATGACAATCACTTGTCTTTCTATGTGTAGGTACATGTTTCGGTGTCTAACAATATTGACACCTTCATCAGCCTAAGTTATGGTAGCACTTAAAGACACTCACTATTTCTCCATAAAAAGTTCACTTTAAAAATATAACATGCAGATCATTAAAATACCACTTAAAAAGTTTATAAAAACACTTATAATAAAAGTTCCCTAAAAACATTAGAAAAGGCTTGGTGCACTGTCTTGGTTTAGCCCCAGAAATCCCAGCAAGGGGTAACCATTCATAACTGGAAAAGAAAATCCCTATGTGAATATGAAAGGCATTAAAACCGAAGGTGTGGAAGGCAAATAAACACTACATAAAAAGAGGTGTGTTGGACTTACAATGTAATTGCGGCAACGAGTGATCGGGCCGTGCTGAAGTATACGGAGACAGTGCTGGACTGGAGTGGGATGGCTTGGGAGAAGCGAGCGAGGCTTGAGGCGTGAGGGAGGGGGAGGGGAGGTGTACTGGTAATGTTGACAGGACAGTGGGGGGGAGGAGTATGGGGTAGAGGAGGGGAATAAGGGGAATTTAGAGGTCCTCGGTTATTTGATAAATTAACCCGTTGATTGCTATGCCCGTCTATAGACTGTGCACAAGAACTTCATTTTTTCACAGTCACCGTTCGCTCTTCAGTGCCCAGTCGATCTCTGGCATATTCTACCATTTGTTGGACTTTTTTTTTTTTTTTTTTTTGCTACCAGAAATAAATAACAGAGCAATTTGTAGACGTCTGCAGACAGCTGGAGTTATTTCGGACAAAAGAATATGAATATTTGTGCAAGTAAGGAGCAACAAGTATTACTGGCCTACTGATTTTAAAAAATAATTTTATTTTGAGTCCTTCATCTGGTATGGGGATAAAGCAAACGTGGACACAAAAAAATTAATTTCGATTTGTCTCAAAATAAAAATAATTATAAACGTAGGATTTTGATTTTGCATCAGGTTAAAAAAAAAGACATACACACTAGACATTTTAAGCTTATTACTTCCCTGAAAAGTTAACATTTGCGGGTTCTACATTATTTTAAAAATGCGAATTAAAAACCTCAGCACTTAAAAGGTTAAGGTGTTCTGTATTTAGTTCTGTAATTAGTTAGGATCTCAAAGAGCACATTGTTATTTTCAAAGTTAATCTCATTGAGATTTACCCAAAACCATCGTTTCCATTTTTTCTCTTGAAGTTCAACTTTTGTCAACTTGAAGCCTATCTTCAATTTCTGTCTGAAAAAGGAAGTCTTACATTGACTGATCCATACCAGTGTTCATGAACTATCACCCTCTACTTTTTCATGAATTCATGAAGTTTCATCCAGAACTGGAATATTTATCTCAGCAAGATAATTTGGATATCCTTGCAACCAATTTTAACTTATAAAATAAACATTGACATGCATGCCATTTATGCACCAGTAGGCCCACTGTAGATAAATATTATAGTAGGGACTCATCATACAGAGATTCACATAGATCACTTGATTTGGAAACAAAATATATGAATAGTTTATAAAAAGTTTCCACATCCTGATATTATGAATACAAATTTCACAGAATGCAAATACACTTGCCATTGATAGCACAATGTTCGTAGATATCCGTATTGATAGATGAATTCAAAGTATATTTTAAACTTTGAATATAAATTTCACTGAAATCCCTCAGCGAGGGAGGGATGTAGGGAGGAAGGCGAGGGACAAAATGTGATCTGATACGCCGATACTTCATATGAAGAAAATAGGCCAAGAAATGGTATTACCATTGGAGAAAATGAATTGCGTAGTGTTATAGGACTGAGATCAGTCTGGAAACCAGAAATGATTAGTTCCACAAGAAATTCTTCATAAGTTACTCGTGATATGCATGGTATTCATCTGGAGATGAATATTGGAACAAGATAAGATTACATCTGGATCCACTCGGAGATCTAAAAGTAAACATGTCAAAAACAAACACAGAAAATGACTGCCCAAAACTCTTCACAGTAGCTGCAGAATTGAAGCTAAAATGACAAAGAACTTTACCACAGAGGATTATCCACAATAAGTGATACCTCCAGCATGACAGTATCTTAAACGAGGAGCAATAACTGGAGTACACAGAATTGACATGTTCATTCATTCATTCACATCTGTAACAGAGTACATGACCCCAATTGCGATGGATGGCACAAGACGGTATTAACAAGCATATTACAATTACTATTGGTAGAAATATAAGTGAAATATGAAAATGAATATACCATGCACAGCAGCATTAGAACCTTTTTACCAAATGAAACCAACCAATGGCATTCACGTAAGGTGAAATTTGGCAAATACACAAACCAATTTTAAGAAAGGAGCGAGAAAGAGAAGGAATAAAGAGAAAATGATAAAATAGTGATAGGTACAGATTCCTGAGTACTATGGCTTTATATAAATTATTTTTCAGAATAAAATTGATCTCCTCGTACCTATCAACCCATTGCACATTTTAGAAACGCAAGCTGTCTTCAGTTACTCACCCAAGAATATTCTCTCCATGTTCCATTGTATACTTCCAGCAGACTAGACCAATTAGATCTTGCACCCGGGCTGAAGCTAACACAACGATATAGAGGGGATAATTTCTTTCTGCTAGAGGAAGCATTGTCATAAATATTCCATACTTCCTAGTTGGTACACCAACCTGAGCCTGCAACATGAAAGAGTAAACTTTAAAACAGGACTGGATTTAATTTGCATGAGCCATATTGTGTGAAGACCACAGCACGGCAAACTGGGTGTATTACCCTCTCGCTGCCACCAGTCAGTGACCAGCAAACTGATCATATGGCATTCAATTAAATTAAGAAATACTGTACCAATTTATATCACAATCTTCCCTCACTAACTTCTGAATTGCACATGATGTTTTCCGCCATCAATACAGACATTTATTTTTCTTATGAATTCCTCGAATATTTTAACAGAAATAGTACTGACACAACTGTTATCAGATAACATTTTCTGAAGATTTCTCCCAATGCACTAATAACTAAACCACCCCAAACCATGAACAGGTATCAGATCCTTCCAACTGAAAGCTTTAGCAGTGATACAGGGCCAGGTCAATGTATAAAATAGTAATGTCACATTTCACTCAATAATGTACACTCAAAACTATGGCACATAATTTACTGCATATAATTTACTGCAGTGCTGGTTCTTCTACACAACACAATCATTACCATATTTTATATGATATTTACTATAAATGCTAAAATTATATCCGTGCATGTAAGTAAACAAAGAAGCAGCACTATTACTCACCGGATTTTCCTCAACCCACATGAATGAGACTGGTATTTTGGTGCTGTTAACAGTATGGAGGAAAAGAATATCTATTCCTTCTTGGAAAAGCAAAAAACAAAGTAAAGAAAACAAAATCTACATTCCTCTTTTCTTTTCTTTGAAGGGAAAGCACCAATGAAACAATTTATTAGGTTCTGTCTGCCCAGTCAATACAATTTAATTATCGTTATTTTATTTGGACATGTTTACAGCTTGCTTTTTAACCCATCTTCAGCAATATATACCATTTAAACAATAACATTCTAAATTCTTCGTACACAAAATCCTAAGGTCTTCCTAATAAATTAATAAAGTCTAAAAGTCACAATCTTCCCAACACATTTGTTGAATCCTTGAGGTCTTGAATATTTAATAAACACTCAACTATTTATTTATTTATTTAATAATTATTAGATACAACCATGAATAGGTCATTTTACACTAATATTTTAACAATTTTAAATAATATTAACAAAACAACAACAACAATAACAGGTAACAAATGGCAGTGATGGCAGCAAGGGACAAATCTCGGGAAAGACGTAGGGAATGATTGGGGTAGTGGGTGATTAGGAGGGTGAGGGGGTAGGGATTGAGGATGAAAGGGATCTTCTAATGTTATGTTTGAATGTTCTATAGGGAGAGAATATGTCAATATTTGGAAGGGAGTTGCTAAGGGTTGGCAGACGGTGGAAAATAGAGCGCTTCTGTACTTCAAGACGTGGGCGAGGTATGTGGTGTAAATGGTTCTGACGTGTTGAACGGGAGGGAACGTGGAGTGGGAAGTAGCTTAGTAGCATGTTACATTTTGTGTAACCATTCATAATTTTATGTAGGAAACACAGGTCAGTAAATTGTAGACGGCTTCTCAGGTCGAGTACATTGAGCTGATTTAAAATGTCGGATTTGGCAAAGTGCCTTAGTGAAGGATTGCGAGCTTTGACTATTGATATGAAGAAATTAAAGACACTGTTCAATTTAGAAATATTGGTTATTGCCGAGGCAGACCAAATTGGAGAAGAGAAATCTAGGATAGGGAGAACATATGTGGTGAAGTATAATTTAAGTGCAGTGAGGTCTTTAATTTCTGTGAACCTGTATAGAATGCCGAGACTGCGCATTGCGCGAGATTTGATGTGGTCAATGTGGGGAGAGAATGTCAGTTTATCATCGTGAATAATTCCTAAATCTCTTGCCTGAGAAGCCGTATCCAATTTATTTCCACAAATTTTATAGTCGGCCTGATTTCCAGATTTCAGTAGTGAAAAAGACACACTGAAGCACTTTTTGGGATTTGGAGATAACCTCCATTTGTTGAACCAGACAGTACATGCATTCACTGCTTCCTGGAGCTCAGTGCGGTCGTCAGAACTGGAAATTTTTCTGAATATCTTGAGGTCATCAGCGTACAGAAGAATGGAACACGGAGAATTTTGCACACATGTGTTTATATCGTCCATATACAGCACGAAGAGAAGGGGTCCCAGGATACTGCCCTGAGTTACTCCTGATAAGACTGGGAGCCAGGACGATACAGACCCTGGAAGCACTACCCGTTGTTGCCTATTGGACAGGAAACTATGTATTAGGGACAGGAAGGATCCATGTACGTTGTATCGTGAAGCAAGCTTGTGGAGGAGAAGGCAATGGTTCACGGAATCAAATGCTTTGGCCAGGTCAACGTAGACTACATCTAGCTGAGATTTTTGTTCAATTGCAGAAATTATGTGATGGTTCAGAACAGTCAGATTTGTTAAACATGATTTTCCAGGGACGAAGCCATGTTGTTCTTCTGAGAGGTGAGGTTTGGTGAAAGTGAGGAGACGGCAATGTATTATTCTTTCGAAGACTGAAGAGAGTATAGGGACGATAGATATAGGTCTGTATGAGGAAATTTCGTGCTTGCTGCCTGATTTAAAGACAGGTGTGACGTCAGCTCTTTTCCATGAGTCGGGAAAAGTGCCGGATGTCATGCACCAGTTGAGTATTATGGACAAGGGGATGCTGAGAGATGCACAGGTGTTTTTCAGGAATATAGGGCTTATGTCTGATGGCCCAGTAGATCGGTTTGCGGGCAGACTTTTTAAGATATTTTGAATTTCATCGGGGGTCGTTGAAATTTGAGACAGTGAATCAGAACAGACGCTAGTAAGTTGAGGGGGACTGGGGATTGGTATGGGAACTGAAAAGGTTGAGTGAAAATATTCATTGAAATGTGTGGACATCAATTCAAATGGGATTTCTTCATTATTGAGGTTTAGGTTAAGTGGAATTCTAGGAGTCTTTCTACGGGATGATATAAGTGTCCAGAACTTCTTTGGGTTATTCTTGAGATTTCCTGTTATGGATGAAATGTAGCGGTTGTAATCTTCTGTCATATGAACTCTTGAAATTTTCCGTAGGTGAGTAAAAACATTGCGAGTATGAGGATTAGGAACTGATTTCCACAGTGACCATGCACGAGTTTTGTTTTGGAGAAGGAGTTTGGTGTTTTCGCTTAGCCAGTGCGGATATTTGTTGGATTTGGGAACGGAGAAAGGCACGTGTTGTTTAATGGCTGAGTAGAGTAAATCCTCAAACAAGGCCACTGCGCTATTTACATCTCTCTCAGCTCTTAGCAGGCTCCAAGGAAGAGATAATAAATCTTGATTGACAGCTTGCCAGTCGACCTTCCTCCAGAGAGGGAATGTTTTGTTCTTGGCAGGTGGGCTGTTTTTATGTCTGCAGGCTGGGACGGGGAGGGAGGCTTCTATTGAACTGTGGTCAGTGTTCAGGATATTTCTTCCCACTGTCACGGTGACATCACGCAGTGTTGAAAATATGAGGTCCAGTGTTTCAGATTTCCTTGTAGGATATAGATTGAACTGTTTCAGGTGAAGACCGTTTATAAAATTAGATAAGATGAAAGTATCAATTGGGGGAGAGTTTATGGTACCATTGTCTATTGATGTCCAGGAGATATGTGAATTAAAATCACCTAGTAACACTATTTCATTTTCTTGGTTGAGGGCAAGAACAGTAGAGTTGAAACATTCTTCTAAGGTGTCAATTTTGCTGGTAGGTGGACGGTAGAAGCAGCCTACGAGTAAATTCTTCCTTTTTGGGATATTAATCTCGACCCATATGATTTCGCAGGAAGTTTCTAAGTCAGGCCGATGTTTTGCCTTCAGTTTGTTATGACCTGCGATTGCAACACCGCCACCCCTTGAGGACCTATCGCGCCGAAACACATTGAACTCAGATGAAAACGGAAGTTCCCCACATGAGACAAAGTCTGACAACCATGTTTCTGAGAGGCAGAGGATATCGAATTGGTTAATTTCTAATGAATTTGTTATACAGTCGGTTAATTTATTTTTGATGCTTTGTGCGTTCTGATAATAGAGGTTAAGTGAATGTCACCTGAGGGAAGTACACTCCACTGGAGGAAGCACGGCAACCCTGTACTGGTCCAGGAGGTGTGGCGGAGACATGGAGGAGCACTGGTAGGTTACAAGCTGCCGCGGTTGAGAAAGTAAAGTATCTATCTGCACAGAACCACTGAATTTCCTGGTCACACGACACATCACTATGATTGGAAATGTTTTTAGATACAGTTGCGCACCATACAGTACACTTGAACACGCAAATTACAACTAAAATACAGTAATATGCAAGAGCTGCTAACACACGAGATCGGTCACTTGCCGCCATCTTGGCATCTTCTAAATACTCAAGACCTCAAGGATTCAAGAAATGTGTTGAGAAGATTGTGACTTTTAAACTTTTTAAATTTATTAGGAAAACCCTAGGATTTTGTATATAAAGAATTTAGAATGTTATTGTTTAAATGATATATTGCTGAAGATTAGCTAAAAACAAGCTCTATACATGTCCAAATAAAATAACTATAATAAAATTGTGTTGAATGGGCAGACAGAACCTAACAAATTGTTTCATTTCATTTGTAAGTCAATACAGAACCAATTCTTCAAATTAAACCATCATGGTTATTTTAAAGCTTTTTGGGAAAGCACCAATCGAAAATTAACTTAACCTTGGATTCTGACTCTATACATACACAGAAATAATTTTCATCCATTCAGTTTGCATGAGAATATTCACTTCTGTACATTTTGTGTGTGTGTGTGTCAGTGATAACTTTCAAGTGTTCAATTTCATTGGGATTATATTTTTTTGCACGGAAAATTTATTAAATCTTCCTTTCTTGTACAAATCAATGTGTCCAGAATGAAAGTAGCAGCCTACATGTATGATATTCTAGCAAAGCAGACTCTTCCAGGATTATTTTCAAGATTTCAGTTTTATATTAGTGGCAGCCCTGAATACAACGCTAAAGAATATGCACCACAATATTTAGTTCACAGTGCTGGTTGATCAACTTTCCGAAAGTTTGGTTCAATAGAACATCTGTACAAGATATTCCTTTTGAGAAATTAGCATGCGTATACTGTAATCTATAATGTACGATACTTACACTAGAAAATTGGGGCAGATGACCTCGATGTTCCATCCCTTAAAACAATACAAAGTGTCATTCGATAACTTGGTTAGAACACGAGTAATAAAAATGTGCTTTTAAAATTTCACATGAATTTTTCATAACAATTGAACTACATTGGACACCAAATAATTAAGCTCACATTCTTAATTTGAGACTGTTAAGCTTTTTAGCGTCCAGTCTAGTCTGCAAGCCTGTTTGCAAACGAGTCGCCTCCATGATCCCCTAACAGCAGTTAGCACTGTGGCCTCCTCTGCTTCTATGTCCCTTGCATTGTAATTGTTCAACACTGAATCTAATCATAATCTCGTAAGTCTACCTCTTCCTCTTAAGCTTTAAATAAATATTTACCAGGCCATGTTTCACAGCACTTGGTTAATTAATTCATGAAAAAAGCCTACTGAAATATTTTAAGTTGGTTGCCATGTTGGTTTAGTGCTTAAAGACACATACTGAATCTACTTTAGTGGCCTCTATCATTATACAAAATTTCATGTGAGAGAGAAGACAGATGGGAGCAATGGCAGGAGGGTACTTGCAATGAAGAGAGAAATGCTACGTTAGAAATGAACACATACAGGCCGGACGTTTGTTTTAGACGAGTGAAAAATCTTAATGGAAGCCTGGAGGCGAGTTACTACAGTACCTGTGTTGTTATCAGCTGCCCCAAGCGATCCGATGATTGACAAAGCTTTTTCACACTACAGCTAGGAGTACAGTCATTGGCAAATATAATGACGTTCTGTTCGTAACTACGTAACGTGTAATTCCGCGTCACACAATACTTCGATGTGGACTGTACTGTCTGCTCAAGTCTGGAATTCCATTACATCAGATCGGTGGTGACAAGTGTGAAGTGATAGGGTGAGAGAGTGAGTGTGTGTAGGCTCACCTGCAGGCTTCAAGGTCAAGGGCAATCGTCTAAAACAAACGTCCGGCCTGTACACAGCACTGCTCAAGATTATTGGTGATTGTCATTTAAAGGGACAAAACATCTAAGTCATCTGACCAGAGAGACATGTTCTCATTAGCCTGTATTCATACAAAATGGATACGGAGAGTCAAGCAAGTTGTATTGTATTGTCTAGTACGCTTGCCTCAGGATAAAAAGTTGTAAAAAAGGTTAAGCACCCTCAAATATCAACTAAGTGCACCGGGATGCCATCCTGCAACCTTGAGGACAGCAGACAAAAATCTTACCATTACCCTATGCAGCCGATCAGGATACTCTCACTCAAGTAAAATAAGAAAACACCTTCGAATGCAATGTAATATTGTATTTAAAATAAAAATAAAACAGTTTCCTTACCAATTAAAAACTAGGTGCAAAATTTAGAATAGCATTTCGAACTCCGCCACCGCTGCCCATGCATGTGCAACAGGTCTGTCCAGCCGCGCCATGAGCAGTCTGGCAGCTCTGCTGCGCCGCACATGCCTCGTCAGTAATGTCTTTTACGCTGTCAAATGACGAAACACCAGAAGTTTGTATCAAAATTTTCAGTGTTATTTGATGCAAAAGTGGCAGTTTATAAAGACGCAGTAAAGCAAACTTTGAAAATGTAAACCAGCATAATGACAAAATGATTAATCACTAACCGCAGTGCTATGAAAAGTTTCTGATGGCCACAGATTCATTTCCATGATATATATATGACATTAAAACCTCAGCAATTAACCTAAAAACAATCTGGAATAGGTCAAATGAGTCTCCTGTATTGTCTTAACATATAGTCGTATCTTTTCAGATGTCTTTCAATAAATAGTTTAAAGCAACCTTCTTTCTTTGTGTTTTTGTAGACATATTTTGTGGTTTTCCTTTTTCATTTTTGCACCAACAAAGCTACGAACAATTTATCATCAACATCATCCTTGCTTTATCGCTTTGGTAATGGCAATCTCAATGTGAACAGCCTACTGAACCTCTACAGAGCTGCCCAGACAGCAAGGAACATGAAAGGAGGGAAGGCATCGGGTGTGGATGAGTTGGGTGTGGAGATGGTGAGAGCAGTAGGAGAGGCGGGGATACAATGGTTGTACCAAGTGATGAAGACAGCATGGAAGGAAAGGAAGACCCCAGAGGACTGGAAAAAGGGAATAATTGTCCCGATCTTCAAGAAAGGAAGTAGAACAGAAAGCAGAAACTATCGGCCAATAACACAGATGAGCCATTGTGCAAAGATGTTTGAGAAAGTTTTGGAAAGGAGAATTAGGACAAGTATAGAAGGAGGGATGAGGGAAGAACAACATGGCTTCAGAGCAGGAAGGTCCACAGTGGATTTGATTTTTGCTGTAAGGCAGTTACAAGAACAGCACTATGAGTATGGAACAGATCTACTGATGGCCTTCCTGGACATTGAGAAAGCATATGACAGTGTATGCAAAAACAAAGTATGGAAGTCCCTGGAGGATAGAGGAGTAGAAAAATGGACTATAAGGAGGATAAAGGAGATGTACAAGGGAAGCGTGAGCTGTGTGAAAGTGGGAGGAGAGAGATAGAACTGGTTGGAACAGAGAAACGGCCTGAAACAAGGAAGTGCACTGTCACCGTTACTTTTCATTGTGGTGATGGATGACATGATGACCCGAGTGGCACAAGTAATTGAGGAAGGAAAGATGAAAGCAATGGTGTTTGCAGATGATTTGATGATTTGGGGAAACAAGGAGGAGGAGGTACAGGAACAGCTGGACGTGTGGGAAGGAATAATACAAGGATATGGGATGAAATTTTGCATAAATAAGAGTGAGATGGTGATGACAACAAGGAAGAAGGAAAGAACCACAACTGGAATAACAATTGGTGGGGAACAGCTGAAGAAAGTGGAGAGTTTCAAGTATCTGGGAAGCCTGATACAAGATAATGGTAGAAACGATAGAGAAATAAATGAGCGGGGGAGACAGGCAGAAGCATTCCGGAGGAGTGTGAGAAGCATGTTATGGAGCAAGGATGTCCCTCGGAACAGCAAAACGATCGTATATCGGACGTACTATGTCCCTATCCTGACGTATGCCTCGGAGACCTGGGTTATGAAAGGAAGGGAGAAGAGCAAAATATGGGCCAGTGAGATGAGGTTCTTGAGAAGCAATATTGGAGCTACAAAGATGGACAGAATAAGAAATGAGAGGACCAGAGAATTAATGAAGGAGGAACCATTACAGGATGGTATAGAGAAATCTAGACTTAGATGATTTGGACATGTAAAACGAATGGAGGAGAAGAGGATACCCAGGATACACGAGACGAAATGGGAAGGAAAGAGACCGAGAGGAAGACTGAGAGACAGGTGGCTGAAAGGGGTGGAAGAAAGCGTGAAGATGAGAGGAGAAGACTGGACAAGGGTGGAGGCTGAGAGATGGTGGGAAGACAGAAGACGTTGGAGAGGCTTGTATTCCAAACAGACCCGGCCAATGGCTGGAAACTGTGCAAGATGATGAATAACTAGGGAAAGTTAATTGCAAATATTCAAGTTGAAAACTAAAGATAAAGGACTGTACTAGGAGTGTGCAAAATTTTATGTCAACAGAACAAAGGGATACCGAGGAAATCTATTGTAAATATCTGTGGTTTTACACTTGTAAAGGTATACCTCCCCCCTTGTAACGTAACTCTGATAAATCAAATTTGTGAAAATTCTTAGGAAATACACATCCCAAAATATCAAAGCCTCTACATAATTACTATGATCTTATTGCTTCTTTTAAGGGCTTGGGAGATCTTGATCTTAAATGCCATGTACTTAGGTGTGTGTGGAATTTGTCTGATATCCTGTATTTCTGTAGTGACTGTAGTTGTGTGGACAACAGTATTACTTATCATGGTCAAAGATTGGGGTAGGTGTCCTGGGACTTTCCATGTCAATAAAAAGCATATTGTTATGTTGTTCTTGAATTCCAATTATCATTTATATATTATATTGACCACACAACCATAAAATACAAAATGTGTGTAGATGAAGAAATTCAGGGAACTGTGAAAGAAATTCTTCGAAGTTTTCACTGCAAATATTTTTACTGAGAAGAGCTGCGAGCTCAAATTACACATGAATGTGGGTGGATGGACCTTACCTTTTATGCATGTAGAAAACCGAAGTGCAATACGTCTGTTGAGTTGCTATATGAAAAGTTGAGCTGCAAAGTTGTGATAAAACTATACCATTTTAGTAGTGTGTTCTAACAATCCTGATAATTATTTTTAAAAAGTAAATTTTCACAGTTCCCCATTTCACTCAGCAGCTTGGTTGAGTAAAATTAATCGCAGGGCATTTACTTCAGAAAGAACTGCCACCGTGTGTTTGTAAGTTTTAACTGATGGAAAATAGTTAAAGAGAGCACTGTATGTATGGTTCCAACAAAAAAGTTGAAAGGGAGAAGGGTCACACATGAAGAAACATATACCAGAGGAACAAGATTATACAGGAAGCACTTGTTGATAGTGCATGTTCAAGTACATTTGATGTTTGTGATGTGGTAGTTTATGAAAGCCATGAGCTTGGAAATGTGTGCTGTTTTGAAAGTATTAAATGGTGTGGGCGATACAAAAAAAAATACAAAATAAATTACTGGTTAAGTTTTATTCTCTCTATGCTACCGACACACAATATGTTCGTAGAGATAAAGTAAAATCCCCAAGTATAAAATCGCTTTTCAGATAAAATAACCATGCTCCATAACATCATACAGTAGATAAGCGATGAAAATCACACTGAAGCTTTGATTTATCAGGTTATGTTGTTTCACACTTGGGTTAAATTTGTCGCAAGTGCGGTTCGTACATCAGATCAAAGAATTACCAAGAATTAAACACAATTCAGGTTATTTTGTACGATACAGTGAACTTGTGATGTTGTGCAATGCAATTCATCAGTTAAGGAACAAATTCCAGCTATTTACACAACGCTTACAAACGGTTTTAATCTACTCGTACTTCATGCTACTCCAGGCTGGATTTGAAACCCATTTCGACAATGGAGCAGACTTTATTTACCTCCATAAAATCGCGCCTGCTCCTGGAACATGTTTAAGGCTGGTATTACACTATCAAAGAAATTTGTTAAATAAATTTTATAAAATATTTTATAAAACTGAACTTTTATAAAAGTTATACAAAACAATCATCACACCATTACACTACATCAAATATTTATTCAAAGTTGTGCAAAATGGATGAAGGACAGTTCCTTGTTCACATGACTGTATTACGGTAGTTGAAATTCAGTAGTAGCCAATACTGGTAGGCCTATGTAAATAAACGGAAAGATAAACTAAACATCTATGGGTTAAACCATGGGTCGCCCAAGTGACAAAGATATTTATACGAGTAAAATCTTGGTGGACGAGCTGCAGTACGAGGACTTGAAAAATTATATTAATATTTAATTATTAATAATTATCATGAAATGAATGATGGAGACGTTCGAAACAACCACTGCCCGAGCAAAGAAAATTGAAACATATGAAGTAAAAAAATATGCATTAGGTAGGATTCAATCCCTGGTCCCCTCGTTCCAGAGTCAAGCGCTGTACTCATTCGGCCAACTAGCCACTTGCTCATAGTGGTTGGTTACATGTATTACCTACCGGTCAAGATGAAGTGCTTATTTACACTCGGTTGTAATACTATAAGTGAAATTAATGAATTATAATACAAATATTATAACATAAAATACACTACTATTCATGGCTTATTTCAGCCTATTTAACTGTTTAATTCCTCTTTATGCCCTGAAATGTGCGCCCTTAATGTGCAGCGCTTATAGCCTCGGCTATTTTTCCCTACACTTTCTATCTGTTATTTATGTTTTACATTGTACGCCATTCATTATAACATATTATGTAACATTTCATGCATTTCACACTCTGATTTGAGCATATTTGTTGTGGTAATATTCCAGCTGTTATGATCCGCCATTTTGATTTGAATCTTTCATCAAAGATGGCATGATGCTCATACATTTTATAAAAGAAATTTTATAAAACCACCTATTATAAAAGATTTCCCCATTACACTGTCATATCTTTTATAAAAGATCTTTTATCAAAGATCTTTGACAAATTTCTTTGATAGTGTAATACCGGCCTAAGGAGTGCTTTATTGGATAACGCTCACGGTGTATTTTATGCAAAAGTTTTGAAACCATCGAGTACAGGGAATACAACCAGTGGAGCTTCACTTCCAAGTTCTACAAAACTGTACCAAAGTTATATTGGTGTTCGGCATTGACATATGAGGGTGATGCTCACTAACCGAAGGACTACCAATGTTTTGTATTTGTGTAGTATGAGTTATTCTCTATTTAGAAACTTTTCTGATACTTTAGGTCTAAGTCTTGATACAGTAGCTCTTCAAATAACTGTATTTTGTAAGATGATGATGATGATGATAATTGTTGTTTCAAGGGGCCTAACATCTAGGTTATCGACCCCTAATGGTCTGGGTGATAGCGAAAATGACAATGAAGTGGAAACCAGAACGAAAATTAAGTGAGACGGAAAATAGTTATAAAAAGGAACTCAGATCAAACTACTCACAAAATGGAGAGCGGCAACACTTACAAAAGGGAATTTAGAACGAAAATACTCACAAAAGGAAAAGATTGAAAAATACGTACAAAATGTAGTTTAGGTTCAAAATACGTACAAAATGCAATGTAGAGTCGAAATACTTACAAAATGCAAGTGAAATTCAAAATACTTACAGAATGCTAATGAGATTGAAAATACGAACAAAATGCAATTGAGGTTCAAAATACTTACAAATTGCAATTGAAATTGAATATACACAATGCAATTTAGATTGAAAACTGTCCATTTCAAATTCTAAATACTCACAAAGCGCAATTGAAATTGAAAATACTTACAAAATGGAATTGAAATTGAAAATGCTTACAAAATGTAAGGTAGATTCAAACCACTCATTTGGATTGACAATACTGACAAAGTGCAATTTAGATTGAAAATACTTGCAAAATGTAATTTAGATTCAAAACACCCACAAAATGTAATTGAGAATCAAAATTCTTACAAAATGCCCACCATACAAAATGCAATTTAGATTGTAAATATGTGCAAAATGCAGTTTAGGTTGAAATTACTTACAAAATACAATTGAAATTCAAAATACTCACTAAAATGTCCAGCTCCTACATTGAAAGACTTACTAAAAAGCAATTTAGATTGTTAATCCCAACAAAATGCAATTGAGGTTGAAAATACTCGCCAAATGCAATTTAAATCGAAAAGACTTACAAAATGCAACTTAGATTGAAAATACCTACAAAATGAAGTGTAGATGCAAAACAATTCGCTAAAAGGAATTTAGATACACGGGGGCCAATTAACAAAACAGTGTGGGAATCTTAAAGAGAAAAGGAAATATAATGAAAAGAAAAAGAAGGCTGATCCCTAGAAGAATGAGGGATCAGGAAAGATGAGAGAAAGGCCAATTAAGGCGGGAAAGTGAAAGACTCCCTAGGCCTCGGATACCCTAATACCGTCAGGGTCGGAAGAGAACAAGAGTTGGCCAAGGGAGGCCGATAGGAAAGAAGACGGAGAGGAGCCCGGCACAAGTAAGTGGAAGCAATGCCAGACTCAGCTGGGGTCCCGTGGTCGCCAACCCACGTCCCACTAGATTTGATCCCCTGGGGGATTATTAAGCAGTATGTTACTACTAACTGCAGCAGATACTACTTGCACTAAAGTGTAAGGCCACGAGGTCAGGCTATTTGCAAACTACAATGAGTGGGTTCCAATCTCACCATCGACAGTTCTTAAAACTGTTTAGAAGGAAATTGCGCACCTCAATAGCAAAGTAGGCTGGGGCTCCACCCAGCTGTAATAATACATGATCCACGATTCCCTCCTTTTGCAGCTATGACATTAACCACATTTGCAACGTAAGTATATTCGAAGAAGTATTCATTTCAGGTTCCGTGTTGACAGTTTTATGAAATATAAGAATTTCCTGATCAACACTAAAATAACAATAAAAAGTGTTGATTAGGCCCCACAAGGACACTAAAATAACAATAAAAAGTGTTGATTAGGCGGAAATTCAGGAAATTCTTATATTTCACGGAAGTATATGGTTCGAGCAGGTATCGTGATGTCATCCTGGTCCACAGGGCGGGTTTCTTTATAACACTTGCACATGATTAGGATTTTCTTAAGAACAGAAAACCACATTCTTTCTGTGTGATCCGTGATACATCACATATTTATTAAAAAATAATACTCTTGTGCAAAAGACAGCATTTGGAACTTGTTGCAGCAAAGCATAACAGAGAGCAACTCACTGCTCCGTATCACTGTCAACACATTTCATTCACAGAAGCATGTCTAAATGCTTTTGGCTGCAAATCTCTTTTTAATGTGGTCATGCAACTGAAATAGCGTTATAGATATGGACACTTCTCGGACATTCTGTAGAAGCCTTCTTACAATTTTTATTAAGCATTTTCATCCAAGGATTTTCCAAGAGGCCGCAAACCGAAATCATGTTGAATGTTTCAAAACTTTCACTTAATCATTGCCCTTATTCCTCTATGCCTATACAGGGTGTCCCACCTAACTCTGCAACCTCAAATATTATCGAAATGAAACAAGATATGAAAAATCTACTTGCGCAGGAATGTAGCCACGTCAGGGGGTCACACAATGGGAGGATATGCACAATCCAGGAAATTATAACAATATCATTTTCAACGCAAAGTTACCTTTTTTTTTAATGGAACATACATGTATTTTCTAGCAAAATCATAAGTAAACACACAATTATTGATAACAGAATTGGTTTCACTTCTCTAAACCTCGTACTTTCTGAAATAACTTAAGTTGTAGAGGACGGTAAAGGAGACACTGTTTGGTGCGGTATCATTGGCAACCGTATTGTAGGTCCCTATTTTTATCAGGGAACACTAAACGGACAGCGATATGCATCATTTTTTTTTTTCAAGACACGTTACCCCTTCTCATGGAGGACATGGGATTGGAAACTCGTGTATCAATGTGGTTCCAGCACAGTGGTTCTGAACCCGTAGAAGTCTGCGGACCACTCAGCCTAAAATTGAATCATGTACGGACCACCCCCTCCCCCCAATACACCTTATCAGTTGTAACTGTTCCTCAATAACCCTTATTTTAAAGATATTTCAATTCAAACCCTGATAGTCATCGCCGCGAATACATTCGGACGATTCTCGTTCTACGCATATCACTTCCGAAATCCCCATTTATTGGCCACTTTTTTATACGTGCTGGTGGACCCTTTTCACCCGCGGACCACTCCCGAGGCACTCGCAGACCACCGGTTAAGAACCACTGTTCCAGCATGATGGGTGCCCCGCACATTTCACACGTGTTGCCAGAGATGTAATGGATGCGAAGTTTCCAAATTGGTGGATAGGACGTGGTGGTCCTGTGAGATGGCCAGCACGGTCCCCCGATTTGACGCCATTAGACTACTTTCTCTGCGGCGCAATGAAAGATAGAGTCTATCAGGAAGTCCCAACTACAATGGTGAATATGCAACAGCGTATTACTGCGGCGTGTGCGGAAATATCTGTGGAAACACTGGGATCAGTACAACGCTCTCTTGTTCACCGTCTACAGAAGTGCATTGATGCAAACGGTGGTCAGATTGAACATCTGCTGAAGTGACACAGTTTCATCAGTTAAGACGTTACTGCTTACTTGTGAATGGCTTTTCCTTGCTGGATGTAATTTAAAAACATGGCGTTCCTTTAAGCTATAGGCCACAAGTTCGTTTAGGTAATCGGTAATTGTGCCTTTTGTACTATGTGTACAGTTCTACACTTGTGTTAAACTTGACAAACAGTGTCTCCATTGCCATCCTCTACAACGTTAGTTATTTCAGAAGGTACGAGGTTTAGAGAAGTGAAACCAATTCTGTTATCAATAATTGTATGTATACTTTCGATTTTGCTAGAAAAAACATGTATGTTCCATTTAAAAACGGTAACTTTGCGTTGAAAATGATATTGTTATAATTTCCTGGATTGTGCATATCCTCCCATTGTGTGACCCCTTGACGTGGCTACATTCCTGCGCAAGTAGATTTTTCATATCTTGTTTCATTTCGATAATATTTGAGGTCGCAGAGTTAGGTGGGACACCCTGTATAAAAAAAAAAGCTTAATTAACAATACTTTACATAGCTCACTCAAATTGAGTCACTGGTGAAAAGGAACCACAAAATTCAATATTTTGTTATTAGCACAATTTGTAATGCCATATGGTATGTAAATTATTTAGCGGAAAACCTTGGAGAGTTAAAATGCCTGTCCCCTGCTGCACATTAAGTTATTTTGTTCCATAGTGGACTTAAAATGTATTTATTTTTTGAAGTCAAGAATGACGAATCTTTTCAGAAGTCTACAATGAAATGATCGAGAAAAACAGAATTTTCAATACATTTGTGAATAAGGAAAACAAATTAAATGTCCACATGGAAAGATAAACCCCTGAGCAAAATAGACAACTGATTTTTCACCAGCCAATGTCCACTTATATGCATCGTAGTTTATATGTGAGTTTGTTAAGTCTTATGAGCAGGATTTTTAAATGTTTGGCACATTTTGAAGAAAGACATTGAGACACTGATGAATAATAAAATTACGGAAGAGCTTTTTTTCTGTTTCCGTTGAAATACATTGTTGGTCTCAGAATCTTCATTATTGGAGGACTCACAATCCTGGTCCTCGGATCCTACAAATGTGCCACAACTATCACAGTTACCGAACTCTTACAACCTTTAAGTGTCATTTCCCATCTTACACTCCACCCATACACAATTTAGCAATCACAGGATCATGCTCAACATTATCTTCATGTAAAGTTCTAGGACCACATTCTCAAATAATTTTAGTAACTAATTTCCTTTCAAAAAAAGACTTTTCTTTCATAGACTTTCATTTCAGTATCCAGATTGAAGAGGAGAACGTTTTACATTCTTTCAATATCAAAACAATGCCAATTGATAGTTTGTTCAAATTAAATCGGTCTGCTAACATTTCCATTAATACTAGTTTTACTAAATATAGGAATTGTAGGAAATGTTATGCCTTAATTTGGAAGTTGTACCTTTTTAATGCAAATAATGATGTACTACCCATGTTTGATTTTTATATTGTATTCCTTAGAGAATTTGTCCAATGATGCTGTAGCACTTAAGAGGTAACCTTGGATATAGACTAGTCAGGGAAAATAATTTTCAGTAGCGAAATTGTTTTGTAAATAAGACCATTCCTGACAGACAGTTCCAAACATATTTGACTAGAGTGGCAGTTAAAAAATCCTGCAGCTTGCTGGCTACAATAGAAGGTCTGAAAGTGAATGACTGACTCTTTCCTCAGAGACAATGTTGGCAGTAGACTGTCACAACTGTAGGTTATCATAGCTTTGCCTGTCAATAGCAAGTATGGCTGCTAGTATGTGTATGTGATTACTAGACAGCCAGGAACACAAGATTTCCTAGGTCAAGAAGCACCAAAAGACATGAAAAGTCAAAATAAGATGTCCAGGATGGATACTTGTATGGCGATTGATTCTTCCAAAAATCCGGGCAATCACTTTGTGAGAGGCTATTCTCTGTAAACAATACAGCAACAATGATGAAAGCGTCATGTGTGCATAAATGGGAAAGGGACAGAAATCAGTTGAACGAGTTCTCTCCACCTCCAAGAGGCAGGTCTTGTGGACTGTGTGTGATCTTCGCCTGATACCAACTGTCTACATGCCCATTATGTGTTATCTTGTTTATGTTTCTCAGAATTGTTGAGTTTTACTCACAAAAACAGTTTTGTTTCCTCTTCTGGTTCCCAGATTTACCCACAGTGGTAGGCTCGCAAATGGTGTTGCCAAATGTGATGTACTTATCATCCTATTTTTCTCCTAAACCTTACACCTTTTCCCATACATTTCTTACGTCTCCCATCATTTCCCGACCTGGGAAATCCCATGTTACTAACTGCATAGTAATACCCCACCCACCCTGTATACTAATAATAAAGAAGTTGGTATGTGGTGGTGAAAATAATACTAGAATCAATAAAATTTACTATTTCCCACCAGCATCTCCATACCATCAATTTATTATCTAATGAAATGTTTTCACTAATGCACAGAATCAGAATATCTGACAGTAAACATCACTGTGTCAAATAAACATAAATGCAATGATTGCTTAAGCCACGACCAACTCAGAGTTAAAAATGAAATAAATACAGTACAGTAATTCCGTCAGTGAATTAATGAAGTCATGCCCAAAATTCATATCAGCACACTAATCAAAATAGGTTTCCAAAAATTTAATTTCAGAGATAGAACTTACATTGCCATCAAATTTAGCAAATTCCAAGAAAGGATTCCGTGGAACAGAAGGGCAATTTTCAAGCTGTTCAGCAAGACGTGATAGCTGCTTCACAGGATGGATACTTTTGCTTTTGTTACGAAGGTCCTTCTTTTCAAACAGATCACCTTTTTCTTCCTCTGAAACGAAATACAAGTTTATACTGAAAATGTGTTCAACATGCAAACATTACCATAAACACAAACACAGAAATTGAAAATTTAGAAGTCATCCTTTTCAGTGTTGCTTTGTTAGATTCAATGAAAAGATTGCTAATAATCTTGGGTAGTTAATATTAATATAATCCAATCAAAATAACATCTACAATAAATCAAATAAACACAACTGATACACTTATATTACACACTGCACTGCATAAAAGAATAATTAGGGGGATGACAATTCCTTTATCATGCAAAAATCTTCAGATCTCTATTAATTTATACACACACAAGATAATTAAATAGGTGTAAGAATATAAATTGAAGTATGGTAATTATAGGCAGACAAATTGCGTCTGACTGACTAAATCACTTATATAAAAGTATAATGCCTCATGGTGTAGTCACATCCTAGTTCATGAACCATGGGCAATGGCTGAGTGGCCATCAAGAGGTCCTCACAGTCGGGATACCAGTTACTAAGGAATAGGAGTGGGCATCTCCTTGTGCTCAGGTGGCTGGGACTACCCAACTCACTTGTTTGTTCCCCGAGGTGAACCACATGGGGACCTGTGTACGCAAACTGTTTCACTTGTACTTTCTGAACCTGTCAAAAAGGTCTTGAGCAAGCCTCGGACCTTTGGGAGTGAGAAGAGTCTCACTGAATAGAATGCGTAAACATTAACCATTTTGAAAATGGTAAATGCAGTGAAAACTCTCTTAACGGACACTCCTCTAAGGCAGACACCCCTTTATAACGGACGATTTTCTAGGTCCGTGACCAAACCCCTATTAACCCTCTTGCTCTCAGGCCATTTCGAGAGGTATGCGTGAAGTCCGTCAGCTGTTTTCTGATGAAATTACCCAATGTTTTCTAAAACGTTATAACACCTACACATTTGCAGATATCACAACGAAAAAAACAACACAGATATAGCTGAAATGCCCAGCATATGGGAGTAAAATAGTTCAAGGTCGTATATTACCTATGAGGTAGAACAAAAATTATTTTAAAAAATTAAAATATTTTTTATGCAGAAAAATGTGATTTTAGAACTCATTATAATTAAGTTTGTCCTACTTTGGGTCACATAGGCAATGATATTATAAAGACAACATAGTTGTTCACACATGTACTTCATCTGATACCTTCCTGTGCCCTGGTTTCAGATTTATTTAAAAAAAACTTTTTGAATGGTATGCAAGGAAGTTGGCAGCCATTTTCTGATGAACGTACACTATATTGTTAAGAAAATGCAAATCGTTTCTTGCATTGACAGGAATCACAATGACACTAACTGTGGACATTCTATAGATACAAAACCTTCTGAGAAAAATATTTCAATAACTTCTACAGTATAACCCCTCAAATCCGAACTAATTGGGGCTGTAGCCTGTTCGGATTTCAATTTGTTCGGATTAGCCGAAAGATATCCATAACATGATGACCAGCCCTCGTTACGGTATAGGACTGTAGCCAACATTGAGCGAGGCAGGCTGGTTTGGCGCAAACAGCGACCGTGAAATAGTGAGTCTGGTCCAAAGTCAACATGACGGCAATGTAGCTAATGCCAGTGAGGAAGAAGAAACTTCGGCAGACAATGTGACTTATACTGAAGCTGCATCTGCTGTTGACATCGCATTGCGCTTCGTAGAACAACACGCAGCAGCCACGCCAAACGATGTCATCTTAGTGCGACGCTAGCGCGCAATTGCCTCAGCCGGATGGTTTTCGTCACTTCTACAATATTGAAGATAACTGATTTCAAGTGAAAGATTAAGTGATATTGTGTGTGTTTCTATTGCTATTTCATTGTTTTAGCAAAGTGATTACCTACGGAATAATAATAACCAACGTATCCGTTTCTCAATCCTGGATGGGATAAGTAGTCTATGTAGGCACTTTTACACTATGCTAACTGTACTTCTTGTTCATTTTTCAACTAATTATGTAAAATGCGATCATAATACATAGTATATGATTGTTTTATGACTAAATAATAAGTTTCTCTTTTTTGCGGGTATTTTTTCAAACTTCAAATTGTCGAAAGATCCTCGTTCGGATTACCCGGGATTTCGGATTTCCGGGGTTCGGATATGAGGGGTTTCACTGTATATTCTACAGGGTATACCAAAAATTATAGAAATGTATGGTTTGTCTTCTCTTTCAGAAATATTTTTTTGTAATGCTATTATTAGGCCGACTCAGATCTGTCCTACTTTGCTCTAAACTTATAGCTTCATTCCAAAGACAACTTGATTATTCACATATTTGACTGATTTAAGTAACTGTTTCTGCAATAGTTTCAGATTTATGTGAAAAATATGTTACATTTCACTTATAAAAAATATTCACTCACCAAACTCAGCATCTGTGTTTAGACAAGCACTCTGGATGTAACACTTTCTCACATCATTATCATCGTCATCACTACTAGATTCGGGAAGAAAATCATCATCATCACTATCATAAGTGTCTAAATATTCGATAATATCACCGTCATTTAACCGAGACGATGACGCAGCCATAATCACACGCTAGGCTGTTGTGCCCATAATACGCTAGGTCACAGCTAATTTGAACCAAACCTAACAGAAAATGCTACAAATTATACTTCTACACATATACTAATGACCAACTGACTATATTCTAACAATTAACCAATAAAGACAGCACCAAAAATTACCTCTATTATCACGACTCAATCTCAAGCTAACCTTGTGTTCAGGAACATTAACTATATTTCCGCGCCAAATAAACAAGAAACACTGCGCAAACTCTAAGAATAAATGAAGATCGGAATCCGGCTACCTTCGTTTAGCACGCTTGGGCGATCTAACGAGGAAATGTAGAACTTATTCAAGTTTTCAGCGGGTGCCGACGAGGTACCCTGACAGTTTTCGCACCAGGCATGGGTAACGATATATCGTTACCTTGAGAGTAAGAGGGTTAAGTATATTAGTAATTAATCTCTCTCATGCGGACACTCACTATTACGGACACCCCGGCCGCATTTTAAAAAATCAACCAACCTCTCTTAGCACACGTGTTTTGAAAAGAAATCGCATCTCTGTAGTCTATTAGTCTTGTATGAACACACTGTTGTGCTAACGTACTTTCGACACATCCTGTGCTTCCTGGAAGCTAGTTAGCGCTGACCTTCCCATCCTCTATCTTCTGCACTGCTCCAAAAATAAACCTAGGGCTAGCGGTATTGCTTTCATTGATCTCTTGAACTTGAAATCAGTTTTACCGTGAAAGTTCTTAAATCTATTGTAGGACCTGTGCGATACAGTAGCAAGTGAGTTTATTTGAAATGGCTCCTCGTAAAAGTGTAACTTTACGAGAGAAAGTAGACATAGTAGATTATCACAAACGTGAGAAATGTGGTGTACGGAAACCATGTGAAGTGTTTATGATTGGAAAGACACAGGCAGCAGAAATTGTGAAAAAACAAGAAGAGATAATTAAAGTATGGCGTCTTAATGGTAATGAGCTGCAAATTAGAAGGTTTCAAAGTGGTGATGTTATTGATAGTCAATGATAGGGTGGTTTAGAAAAATAAAAAGTGTGAACGTCCCTGTGTCTAGACCAATGATACAAGCCAAAGCATTGGATTTCGTGGCAGAATTAGTTATCGGAAATTTCAAAGCCTCGAACGGCTGGCTCGAAAATTTCAGAAAGCGCCACGAGATAAAATTTAGAGCAATTTGCGGAGAATCCTCCACTGTTGATATAGATAATGTTTCAAGCTAGGAAGAAAAATTAGCCTTCCATCACTGACGGCTATTCACCGGAAAACATTTTAAATGCGGACGAAACTGGGCTGTTTTACTGCGCGTAACCCTACGTTTTCATGTAAGTACACATACTGCACAAGTACATGTGCCAAATTGCAATCAATTTCTCTAACCCTCTCTACAGTGGACACTCCTCTTTAGCGGACAGTATTTATGGTCCCAAGGGTGTCCGTTATAGAGAGGTTTTACTGTAGATTTTATCCGTATTGATTGATAGAAGTGATAAATTGAAAATCCGCCGTATCAAGTAGCGATTTTCCAAGCATTCATAAGGTAGTTTTTCAATTCATCACAAGAGTCTCACTCCCATCTGACAGAACAGAGATGCCTTGGAATTGAGCAGGCAATTGAACTGGTATTTGATGGGGTGCTATTAATATCAAGGAGGGGTTATGGAAGGAAGAAAGAGAGCTGAGTCGGCAAGTTGGATGGGATTGGATATTTTAGGGATTAGTGAAGTTCAGATAAAGGGAGATCGAGAGGAGGAAATAGGAAATTACAAGGTTGTCCTGTCAGGTGTAAAACAAGGCAGGGCCAACTGGGGAGTAGGGCTGTACGTCGAGAGAACCTCAGAACGCAACATAGTTTCTGTGAGGTACACAAGTGAACAACTAATGTCGTTAGATTTGGAAATGTCACGAAATTGGGTCAGGATTGTTTTGGTGTAAGCTCCATGTCAAGGGGTGGAACAGGACGAAGTAGACAGATCTTATGAAGCACCGAGTGATGTGGTAGTGAAAGTTAACAATAAAGGTGGTGTAGTACTGATGGGGGACTTCACTGCTAGGATAGGTAATAGGACTGACAGGTATGGGAAGGTAATGGGCAAGAGGGGTGAGGATAGGGGAGGGGAGGGCAGGTAGGGGGCAGGGGTGGGGGGCGGGAGGGGGAGGGGGGATGAGGATAGGGGCATGCAGGGTGAGGATAGGGTAGAGAGCCACAATGGGAAAAGTTTACTGCACTTCTGTGCTAGCATGTTGAGAACCTATTCTTGAAGCATTAAGTTGAATCACAGATACACACAAGAAGGTAGAGGAACCAGGTCCATAATTAACTAGACTAGATGACCTGAGCTGCTTCGCAGCATTCATTTCAACAATCCTACAGCACTTCTTTCCATACGACATTTGCTGCTTGGATGCCTTTATGCTAATGACCTGAACAGAGAGTTACCGTCGTTTTTGATTTTTGTAACATCTATAATTGAGGTTCACCTATAACAAGTCATACGAATCATCATCTTGAGAGCAAATACAACCTCTACGAACAAATGCTGAAACAAAATGCCAACCAGCGCTTGCATGTTGGAGCGGGGCAGGCCATCTGACTCCAAGGCACATGCATGCGCACAGAACACTTGACTCGCCCCTCACCTCATTACGGCCGGTGCACGGCTTGACCAGAAGAAGGACCTCCTTAATTATTTAAATACACGGATGACAGAATCAAGTAAGTTGAAGCCCAATGGATGATGTGTGTAACGAGCATAGTGTCTCAAGCCAACAAACATCGTCATAACACAATTACTTGTCAAGATATTTCAGTTTTAGTAAAAGATAACGTTTCGTCCTAACTAATATGGAAGATGGGGACAATTTTAGGGCACAGTAAACTGATGATGATGGAACTTCTATGGAGCTGAATTGCCAATGACCAAGTCCCTATCAGGCCATTTGATAGCCGGAGCGCAGTAGGAGGATGATGGTGGAATTACTGTGGGGTTGAAGTGCGAATACCCAAGTCCCTAACTTGAACAACACTTCCCTGTTGTGAACCAAAAATTGGTGCACAAATTAATCCTAATATAATAACACGTACAGAGATTTGTACATTAAATTATAATTAAATAGGATGTAAGGTAACAAATATTTTTATTATTTTAATGCATGGATCACAGAATGAAGCAAGTTAAGGCTCAATGGATGTGTAACGTACATAGTGGCTGAAGCCAACAAACTTTGTCTTAGCAGAATTACTTGTCAAGTTATTTCAGTTTTAAAAGTAAGGAGACTTGTAGTTTTACGCGACTGTTAATCTTGCGATCGCGAGTCACAGGACCTCCATTTTTGCGTGATTCTGAACCAAAGGACGTGATATTTTACTTTGAGAATCTCCAATGCATTACCGGGAATTGAGAGAGGCCTTGGAGAGAGGCAAGCAACTTGACAACTGCACCATCACACCTCCCCACGCAATTTCAGTTTTAGTAAAAGGTGAACTGTGACCTTGGTACAATGATATATTTGCAATTATTTTAATACACAGATGTCAGAATCAAGTTGGGGCTCAATGGATAATTCGTAAAGTGCATAATGTCTCGAGCCAACAAAGGTAGTCGTAGCACGACGACTTGTCGAGATATTTCAAGTTTTTGTAAAAGATGAAATTTCTTCCCAATTATTTTAATAGATAAAGCCATTTGTTAGCCGGAGAACAGTAGGCTGATGACTGTGAAACTTCTACAGGGCTGAAGTGCCAATGTCCAAGTTCCTAACTCAAACGTTTCCCTACACAAATAATTTCTAATATAAATACGCATACAGCAATTTGTAATTATAAGTTAATAAGATGTAAAGAAACACCAAGCACATAAATAAATGAAACAAAAGTTACCAGAAAAAAATAATCTGTTTCGGTGGGATTAAGTCTACAATTGGTAATTTATACGTAGGTCAGGCTACTGAGGTATGAGTGGTGCTTAGTAATGACATTCAGGGCACAGTCAGTGCCTGAGGATGTTGTGAAAGGTTCTACTCATAGGGTTAGTACTACTGTTCTGACTCAGTGAGGAAAGCAATGGCAAACTACCTCACTCCTCTTTTTGCCTAGTACGCCTCAATATAGCGCTGCCTTGGGTTTTTGTGGGTATCTACTCACATAACCTAACAGCGGTACTGTTTGAGGATCCAGCCAGCCTTCGAGCTGACTACCTAACAGACAGACAGGCATGCTATCCCTTAGGCCACCATTACACTGCATTCGTATACCTAAGTAAAATAACTTGATAACATGTATAAGCTTCAGATAATTTTATATGAAAACTCTCTGTAATAGCTGTGTTGCTGTTTAGGTTATACCCATAGGTTTATTAATGAGTATTTGGCTGGAATCATGAGATAGCCAGCCATTCCATCACTGGGGCGCTGTGTACAGTCTGGCGGAAGAAAGTGGAACTTTGCTAACTTTCGCTACTACAGCTTGGCCAGAAGACTGGTCTTGAAGAAATTCACAATTATTTTCATACACGGATAACAGAATCAAGTAAGTTGGGGCTCAATATATAATGCGTAAAGTGCATAATGTCTCAAACCAACTATAGGTAGGACTGTAAGACAATCACTTGTCAAGATACTTCAGATTTAGTAAAAGAAGAAATTTCTTGAATTATTGTAATATATAAGACTAGCGGACCCATGCGAGAAATCTCGCATGTTTCTAAACCACACTTTTTCCAATAGGTTTTGCAAATCGAACACTTCTTACAAAAATTGATATTTAGAAATTAGAATGCAATTTGTCACTGATAATAACATTTGTGCGCTGAGTGTGCTGTGACACTCACCGGTTATTCGATATTTATGAAATTATACAATTTGAGTACTCATTCCTTTGATTTACTGTTTCTGAAATCCATGCAAAATGATAAAGGAAAGACCTCATAATGTTAAAATGGCATGAAATGGGCGTCACTGCGACCAAAATGTGAAGTGGACAGGCTCTGGTGAAGCTACGATAGGTCCAGCAAGCCAGTAGTGGATGAAACCAAATGCTTTCAAAAATGGAACGAGCCTCGGACATGATGGATTTAATAGACGACACGGCTGTACACACGGACTAAGATTTGGAACTTTAAACCTAAGAACGCTGACGGGGAAGGTGGAGGAGATAGTGGATATGATGGAAAGAAGGAAGTTGGATTTATTGGGATTGGCAGAAACGAAGTGGAAAGGGAAAGGAAGGAGAGACCTGAGAAAAGGCTATAGACTGTACTGGAGTGGGAACGAAGAGGGAAAGAGGAATGGAGTGGGAGTAGCAGTACGAGATGGTTTAAAAGAAGAAGTGAGGAGAATACGTGATAGGATGATAAAAGTGAAAGTAGCACTGAGGGGAGAGACCGTAGAAATAGTGCAAGTGTATGCTCCACAAGTAGGCTGCGCCTCTGAAGAGGAGGAGGAGTTTGAAGAGGAATTGCAGAAGCAGCTGGTAGGAAGAAATATGATTGTTATGGGGGATCTCAATGCCCATGTAGGAAGAGAAAGACAAGGTTATGACAGTGTTCTAGGACCAGAGGGTTGGGGCGGAAGAAATGAGGAAGGAAAGAGACTGTTGGACTTCTGCCAGAGGAACAGCCTGCTAGTTGGGAACTCCTGGTTTAAGAAAAGAGAGAGCCACACAATCACATGGTACAGCGATGACTTGACCAGGAAGTCGGTGGTCGACTATATACTGTATGAGAAAGAACTAAATAAGAACATCACGGACATCAAGGTTATACCATCGGAGAACCTGGATAGCGACCATCGACTGCTGGTAATGAACCTGAGAGGGAGTAAGGAGAAGAAAGGGACTGAGCACCAGGAAAGACGTATAAGGATATGGAAACTGAAAGAAGGGGATAGAAGGGTCGAGTACCTCAAAATGGTAAAGGAAGGAATTCCAACAGATGAAGAAAGAGGGGTGGAAGAGGAATGGGCTAGATTTAAGAAGACACTAGTAGGTGCAGCAGAAGCAGTATGTGGGAGGACGAGTAGTAAGAAGAGGGGGAAGGAAACACCATGGTGGAATGAGAAGACAAAAGATATAGTAAGGGAAAAGAATAGAGCCTTTAGGAGGTGGTATCAAAATAGGACGGTAGAGACAAGGGAAGAGTACCAGGAAAGAAAGAAGGAGGCGAAGAGAGTAGTGGCTGAGGAGAGAAGAAAGTGGATGGAAGAGTGGACAAAGATGATGAAGAAGGATAGTGAAGGTACAAAAAAGGTCCTGTATGGGATGGTAAAAAATAAGAGGCGGAAGGATCCTACGGATTATGTTAGAATGGTGAACAAAAGGGGACAAGAGATAGAAAATAGGGAAGAACTGAAGAAAATGTGGAAAGAATATTTTGAAGAACTTCTGAACCCAAATGGAAAAGATGGCGAGGAGGAAGAAATCGGGGAAGAGGAAGATGAACTACAAACAGAAAAGGACTTAACATGGAAAGAAGTGGAAGATGCAGTGAACAAGATGAAAGGAGGGAAGGCACCGGGTGTGGATAAGTTGAGTCTGGAGATGGTGAGAGCAGCAGGAGAGGTGGGGATACAGTGGTCGTACCGAGTGATGAGGACAGCATGGAAGGAAAGACCCCCGAGGACTGGAAAAAAGGAATAATTGTCCCGATCTTCAAGAAAGGTAGTAGAACAGATTGCAGAAACTATCGGGGAATAACACTGATGAGTCATTGTGCAAAGATCTTCGAGAAAGTTTTGGAAAAGAGAATTAGGACAAGGAAAGAAGGAGGGATGAGGGAAGAACAACATGGCTTCAGAGCAGGAAGGTCCACAGTGGATTTGATTTTTGCTGTAAGGCAGTTACAAGAACAGCACTATGAGTATGGAACAGATCTACTGATGGCCTTCCTGGACATTGAGAAAGCATATGACAGTGTATGCAGAAACAAAGTATGGAAGTCCCTGGAGGATAGAGGAGTAGAGAAATGTACTATAAAGAGGATAAAGGAGATGTACAAGGGAAGCGTGAGCTGTGTGAAAGTGGGAGGAGAGAGATCAGACTGGTTGGAACAGAGAAACGGCCTAAAACAAGGAAGTGCACTGTCACCGTTACTTTTCATTGTGGTGATGGATGACATAATGACCCAAGTGGCACAAGTAATTGGGGAAGGAAAGATGAAAGCAATGGTGTTTGCAGATGATTTGATGATTTGGGGAAACATGGAGGAGGTGGTACAGGAACAGTTGGACGTGTGGGAAGGAATAATACAAGGATATGGGATGAAATTTAGCATAAATAAGAGTGAGATGGTGATCACAACAAGGAAGAAGGAAAGAACCACAACGGGAATAACAATTGGTGGGGAACAGCTGAAGAAAGTGGAGAGTTTCAAGTATCTGGGAAGCCTGATACAAGATAATGGAAGAAACGATATAGAAATAAATGAGCGGGGGGGGGGGGGGGGCAGGCAGAAGCATTTCGGAGGAGTGTGAGAAGCATGTTATGGAGCAAGGATGTCCCTCAGAACAGCAAAAAGATCATATATCGGATGTACTATGTCCCTATCCTGACATATGCCTTGGAGACCTGGGTTATGAAAGGAAGGGAGAAGAGCAAAATACAGGCCAGTGAGATGAGGTTCTTGAGAAGCAGTATTGGAGCTACAAAGATGGACAGAATAAGAAATGAGAGGACCAGGGAATTAATGAAGGAGGAACCATTACAGGATAGTATAGAGAAATCTAGACTTAGATGGTATGGACATGTAAAACGAATGGAGGAGAAGAGGATACCCAGGAGAGTACACGAGACGAAGTGGGAAGGAAAGAGACCGAGAGGAAGATTGAGAGACAGGTGGCTGAAGGGGGTGGAAGAAAGCGTGAAGAAGAGAGGAGAAGACTGGACAAGGGTGGAGGCTGAGAGATGGTGGGAAGACAGAAGACGTTGGAGAGGCTTGTGTTCCAAACAGACCCGGCCAGTGGCTGGAAACTGTGCAAGATGATGATGATTTTCATACAACAACAGTATCTGCAAATTGCACACTTCGTACATTTTTTAAGTCATTTTTTAAGGAAATTATTGATATTTATGGAATTAGAGTGCAATTCGTCACTGCTAATGTCTATTCTCTTTCATTTGAATGCTCATTTTCACGATCGGTCGCTTGTGAGTGCCGCAGGAGGGATCTATACTACTGAAATAATATATATGATTATAACTGACTTTCAATTTAAGGGGGGAGACCCAGCTTAACAAAGGAAAAAAAGGCCAATATTCATTCGATTGTTAAATATGCTACACATATTGTGGACAAATGTTGCACATATCCCAGTATTGGTATGCTTCCTGGCAACCAGAAGCAACTTCAATAATGTAAAAATTCTAATTATAACATTTAAAAATAAAATTTTCAAAATTTCCCACCTTTTTAACAATGTATCACTGTTTCCCTTATACATTCCAAGTTTATAAGAATTTTCGTACTTTTCCTTTTTAAAAGTGTGTATCAAACCTCAACCTACAAAATGAACCTCAATCACTAAAACACACTGTGATTTAGGTTTTTATGGAGTTTTTATTCTGAGCATCTGAATAAAATAAAATAAATAAAAACTCTATAAAAATATCTAAATCACAGTGTATGTTAGTGATTGAGGTTCATTTTGTAGGTTGAGGTTTGATACATGCTTTAAAAAAAGGAAAAGTACAAACATTCTTATAAACTTAGAATTTATAAGGAAAACAGTGATACATTGTTAAAAAAGGCAGGAAATTTTGAAAATTTTATTTTAAAATGTTATAATTAGAATTATTACATTATTGAAGTTGCTTCTGGTTGCCAGGAAGCATACCAATACTGGGATATGTGCAACATTTGTCCACAATATGTGTAGCATATTTAACAATCGAATGAATATTGGCCTTTTTTTCCTTTGTTAAGCTGGGTCTCCCCCCTTAAATTGAAAGTCAGTTATAATCATATAATCTCCCACCTTAAGAAATTGAAAAGGAATTGCAGGGTATTCAAAGGCTATTTTCTTTTTTATGAAACAGATCACAAACTGATTAGCTGTGAAATTAAGCATTGTTAGACCTGAAGTGCAGGAAGTGAGGTCTGTTTGCAAACTGATTAAGGTTGAAAAACTCTAGGATAAGGAACTTCGGCAGAAATACAAAAATGATTGATGAGAAATTCCAAAGAATAGATGCTAACAAAAATTGCAGACCATTGAAATGGAATGGTCAGTATACAGGAATGCAACACTAGAAGCAGCAAATGCATGTCTTGGGAAAAGTGTGTGTACAGACAGGAAAAAGTACACATCCTATTGGAATGACATAGTGAAGTTGACTGGTACAAGTTAAAAAGCTTACAAAAAATGGCTCCAAACAAGGAATCTGGCTTTATGTAATGGAAAGGAACAGTACCAAACAAATAATAGTGGAGTCCAAAGGGAAGTCGTGGGAGGAATTTGGAGATAAATTAGAAACGTTAGGTCAGGCAGCAGAAAATCCTCTCTCTTGTATTATAAGGAATCTTAGAAATGGAGGAAAAAGAGAAACGGGTAGTGTTTTGGATAATTCAGGGAATCTCATTGTAGATGCCAAGGAAGCACTGAGAAGATGGCAGGAATAACTTGCTAAATGTAAATTGAGACTTATCTGCCAATTTGGCAGATTTTGAGATTATGCAGCAGGAGAATGAAGACTGGAATACGATTACAGTTGGGGAAGCACAGAGGGATGGTAAATAATGTACAATGTTAACAAAAATCTAACATCATACTATTCAAAAAGCCATGTTTGATCAAAAAGGTGGTAGAACCTGCCCCAAAGTAAATAATAGTTATAGATTTTGATGATATACATAGTTCACGTATATTCTTTTAACAATCAGTTGATTTCGGTCAAAAATAAGATTATATGCAGATGACATTATCGTATATAGGGAAATAAATAACATAGAGAATTGTAAAATATTTCGAAGGGACCTCGACAGTATCCAACATTGGGTTGAAGAGAACCACATGAAGGTTAACGGAGGTAAATCAACTGTCACAATATTCACAAACTAGAGATTGAAAACTGTATTTCAATATACATTGGATGGGGTAATCGTACCAAAAGATGACAAGTGCAAATACTTAGGTGTGAGATTTGATAGCAAATTGCACTGGGAGGGTCATGTTGGCGACATTGTTGGGAAAGCATACAGATCGTTGCATGTCATTATGAGACTACTTCAAGGATGCAACAAAGAAATAAAAGAGAAAAGTTACCCAAGTTTGGTTCGTCCATTATTGGTATATGCAAGCAGTGTATGGGATCCGCACCAGGAATACCTAATAAAAGAAATTGAGAGTGTGCAAAGAAAAGCAGTAAGATTTATGATAGGGGATTTTAGGAGAAGAAGCAGTGTATCAGAAATGTTAGAGAAGCTTGGGTGGGAAACATTAAGCAAGAGAAGGGACAAAAACAGACTTGCAGGGTTATATAGAGCGTATACAGGAGAGGAAGCATGGGGGGAAATCCGTGAGAGGCTTCAATTGGAAAGTAATTATATTGGCAGGGCAGACCACAAATTCAAAATTGGACGGCATTTTAGCAGATGCGATTGGGGTAAATTTACATTCAATGGGAAGGGTGTGAAGGAATGGAACAGTTTACCAAGGGCGGTGTTTGACGATGATGATGATAATTGTTGTTTTAAGGGGCCTAACATCTAGGTTATCGGCCCCTAATGGTCTGGGTGATAGCAAAAATGTCAATGAAGTGGAAAACAGAACGAAAATTAAGAGAGAAGGAAAATACTTACAAAAAGGGACTCAGATTGAAACTACTCACAAAATGGCGAGCGATAATGCTTACAAAAGGGAATTTAGAACGAAAATACTCACAAAAGGAATAGATTGAAAAATACACACAAAATGTAGGTTAAATTCAAAATACGTACAAAATGCAATGTACAGTCGAAATACTTACAAAATGCAAGTGAATTTCAAAATACTTACAAAATGCAAATGAGATTGAAAATACGTACAAAATGCAATTGAAGTTCAAAATACAGTACTTACAAAATGTAACTGAAATTGAAAATACACAATGCAATTTGGATTGAAAAATGCACATTTCAGATTCCAAATAATCAAAAAGTGCAATTGATATTCAAAATACTTACAAAATGCAATTGAAATTGAAAATACTTACAAAATGTAATTTAGATTCAAAATACCCACAAAATGCAATTGAGAATCAAAATACTTGCAAAATGCGCACCCTACGAAATGCAATTTAGATTGAAAATACTTGCAAAAAGAAATTTAGGATGAAAATACAAAATGCAATTGAAATTCAAAATACTCACAAAAGTCCCAGCTCCTATATTGAAAGACTTACTAAAAAGCAATTTAGATTATCAATCCTTACAAAATGTAATAGAGGTTGAAAACACTCACAAAATGCAATTTAGATCGAAAAGACCTACAAAATGCAACGGAGATTGAAAACACCTACACAATGGAGTGAAGATGCAAAAAAAAAATATATATATATATATATATAAAAAAATCGCTAAATGGAATTTAGATACACGGGGGGGGGGGGTCCAATTGACAAAAACAGTGCGGGAATCTTAAAAAGCAAAGGAAATATAATGAAAAGAAAACAAGAGGTCTGACCCCTCGAAGAAGGAGGGATCAGGAAAGATGAGACAAGGGCCAATTAAGGTGGGAAAGTGAAAGACTCCCTAGGCCTCGGATACCCTAATACCGTAGGAGTCGGAAGAGAACAAGAGTTGACCAAGGGAGGTCGACAGGAAAGAAGACGGAGAGGAGCCCGGCACAAGTAAGTGGAAGCAATGCCGGACTCAGCTGGGGTCCAAGGGGGCGGTGTTTGATCCCTTTCCAAAATCAGTCCAGATATTCAAAAGCAGAATAGACAAAACCAGGGAAAAGAAAGAAACATTACCCATGCCATGTAATCTTACAGTAGTTGTGCAAAAACGAGTAGCAAATGGTATTAAGGTCGTTAAGAGTGTTCAATTAGTGTAAATTGAGTATTGAGCGCAAGTGGTATAGTGCTGTATTCCTAGAAACATTACACGTGCTATGTAATTCCTACAGCAGTTGTGTTAAGTCCTATAGCAGTTATTTAAAATCCTAAGGACGTGAAGGGCGTTCAATCAATGTGCAAATAGTATATTGCTGTATTCTTTTAATATTGTGAACTTATAGTGTTTGTCAATTATGTACCTCATGTACTTTTGTATATCATTTGCCACCGAGGTAGACAATTCATTGCAAATAAAGTGATTTGATTTGATTACAGTATTTACCTGTAACTTATATTTCTAAGAGTTTCTTGATAGTACAGTGAAGAGCTGTTAATAATATCTGCCTTACGTATTAAAATGTATAATAGAGTGGATAATTTGAGAGTAATATTTGGTACTTCTTATAGGCTCCTGTTGAAGAGGTGGTGACGCCAGACTGGTCGACCTTCATGCTGAGCATGCTGAGAACGCCTCTTCATCCTGCATTGAAGGCCAAGGATGTTCAGGCTGAAGGTAGGTTTTCCAATAAGTTTCATTATTGCCAGGAATTTTTGTTCTGAAGAGATGAATAGGTCATACCGAAACGTTTTGCATGATCTTATGACCATGGCATTGCAAATGGTACTTATCCTAGTCCATTGATGTAAAAGTAGGCTTGCATATTGTGTATGGGACGAAATTTTGAAAGTTAGTAATATAGCATGCATCACTCTGAAAGCAAACGTTTGGTGCTTTTCAGTCGGTCAACATGAAATGAAAAATGAGATGGGTTATTCCCTAATCCTGAAAAAAAATTACATGAGATAAATAAATACATGTAATTTTTTTCAGGATCTCATTTGGGTACAATCGTGTTGACCGACTGAAAAGCACCAAACTTTTGTTTACTAAGACAACACTGAAAAATGGCTTCAAACACCATAATGTTCACTCTGAAAGTTTTATCTACTTTGCCATGCTGTTGTTTAGAAATGCCATATTCACAGTTTAAGGAAACAATTTACATTTTAACTTAGCAGTCACTACTGGGTTGTACCACTGTATGGATGGAATTAATATTTTCTACCTATTATAAACAAGAAGCCATTGTTTTGGTTCACGTATGTAAACCCCTATTCCATGTTCACCACTGCAATTCCATGTTTTGAACTGCTGAAAAATTGCAAGAACACCCTCTAGAGATATAATGTTCAACTCCAGTATCTTTGTCATATTACCTAATCTTACAGAAAATTTTTCTGCTTTGATAGCAGCAGCTAGCGTATACTTCAAGAATTCCACAAAGTTATCCAAAATTAATTATGAGCTACTTATTAACAAGCTTAATGCATCTATATGCGCTTTCTTCAGGTGAAATGAAAATCAGTGTACGGTGGTGGTAGTGTTGTATTTATACCTATACTAAAGGGAAGTATTTCGGTAACGCTGCGTGACGTATCACTCCCTCATAACTTTTCTTAAGAACAAAAATTAACCAAAATCTCAAGATGATGTATACTCTGTATTAGGAATAATGAACGTTGACGTCTGTCGAAGCTAGCACCTGGGGAAATGCTGTGTTGCCACTGGGACAGGTCATGACTCATAACCAGGGATTTTGTCCAGACAAGTCCTCTAACCAAGTAGCGACCAATGGATTCGTCTAGACAGTCGTCTAACCTAGTAGCGACCAATGGTTTAGTCCAGATACCCATTTTAGTTCATCAGTATTTTTGTGTCGTCTGGTGTATTTTGTACCGGACATGTTGGCAACCACAGACTTCAAATGTGTGTGCCTTGTTTTGAGCGCTCGTGCGGTAGTTTCACATACTAAATACACTGTCGAGCATGGCTGTGGTTGTTAAACAATAAATAAAAACACACATTTACGTGATTTAGCACATGTATCCGGTGCAAAAGTGATCAACGTTAGTAGCTACAATTAATAATGTCCCCCAAACTATGAAATAAGGTATGAAAATTATATATTGTCAAAGGAAAGCGAAAAGGAAAAGAGTGATACGTCGTACAAATTAATAGTATTTCTATCTTTACTGATGTACGGGTTGCACATTGTGACGCATCTATACAAATGTCAAAAAAGTCATACATATTAATGTTCAGAAACATGGTTGCATTCTAGTTTTCCCAAGGCTGTCCCAGTTTTTACTGCAGTAGTGTCCAGATAACCTTGGTACAGTTTACCATCATTTTATCTATTATGCTCTAAGGCCCGTTCTTACAATCTCCAGTTAAATCTTTACTGGAACTTGATTCTTACAATACCCGGTTAGCAACAAACTGACAGTAAGATCAGCCTTAACCGGCAGTGAACTTTACCGGAGGATTCTCCTCCCGTAAACTGCTTTACTGCCGGATTTTCTATTATGATCTCAACGCCAGCTGATTACATACATTGTCAATATGGTTAGAATTATCCGTAATTTCATGGGTTTCGTAAATGCCGATGCTGTTCAAAGGAGACGAAAAGTATATAAGAATCGAAATGATTATTACGAGGAGTAATTAGATGATCAAGACTTTTTTAGATGGTTCCGTTTGACGAAGCCTTTCCTCTTGAGACGTTTATTTGTCTCATTTGGAGATAATTGTCCTTCCATATCTAATATTTCTCTTTATAATCGTAACGTAACAACAGATTGCGCCAAGAACACAGATCAAGATATATAAAATATATATTTATTATTTACTCCCCGACACAGATCCACTCATGCCAACTATTGAGAGGTATCAAGAAATCAGCAAATCGAACCAGAAATATGTACCAACTGCTGAAAATTATGCGCAGATCTGCTAACCTACCGTAAACATTAACCGGAACATGGTAAGGAGGATTGAATGTTTACCGGGACTTTACTCCGACCGTAAAGTCAACTGTCACTTTACTGGAGATTGTAAGAACGGGCCTAAATATGAAACAAGCTTGTAGTCCAACGTGAAATCTAAACCACAGGATATGATATTCCACTTTGGAAATCTCTCATGCATTGACCAGGAATCGATCCCAGTCTTCCGCAGGAAGCTTGATCACTGCGCAGTCACGCCCCTTGCACTTTTAGGGTGTTGAAATGTTGGAACTATGAAAATAAAACTGCATGCACTAGGAAGCTTTTGAGTATTCAAAAAAAAATTTGTAATCATAATATTTATAACAAGTTACCTATCCCGCGGCGTGTCACCATGGAGAGTAAATTACAGCAGGCTGACAGAGCAATACAATTAACACAACAGCCACCAGCACTCGTAGGCAAGATTAATGAAATTATTCAAATGTTTTTAGCTTCAAAATTCCATTTTTAGTGAAAAACTAAGAAATTGCATGATATTGTTACCAGGTTTTTAATTAAAAAATGTATCCAATAACTTCAAAGAAAATTCTGCCTAAGCTATCTATTGGCCTGTGCCAAGTTTGTTTTGTACAAAATCCACACAGATTAGAATTGCAAAAGCTTCAAACTTGCAAGATCATACTGTTAGTTATTATTTTCCTAGATCAGCTGCTTGTTATGACATTTCACTAGATAAGAGCACGATAATGTGCCGGCAGTATGTGATAAAATTGATGCCAAAAGGTAATTCTGATCATCATTTAGGTGAAAGCACCTTGGGCTACATAAAGGGACTACTCCTACTTATACATGTTCAACCTGGTTCCTCGAATGCTGACTGCTGTGCAGTGGTAAGGTTCTTTCTTGCTACGGCATGTTTGCATGAGCAAGTCTGATGCAGTAAAAAGGCTTTTCAGGGTGCTTAAACGTAGGAAACTTGTGTCTGAATTTACTGGCATGTTAAAGAACCCCTTCAGGGCTAAAATCCTTCACCACAGTGTTTTAAAAGTGCGGGAGTTGAAAAGGATGTAAATATTATGTTCCTTGAAAGTGTTGGAAGGAGACATCGCTGTTCCTTCCCTTATAACCGCAAAATCTAACATGATCTTGTACAAAACAAACTTGGCACAGACCTAGAGCAATTGATTGCAAAGTAATTTCTCTTAATTCTGTAAAATACTAATATATTACACAGATTGGTAGTAACCCTGCACTCCTTGGTATTTACCCACTTATACTGTCGGCACAGAATCGTGCCTCTACTGTAGCCTACAGTATGTAGTGAAATGTCATAACAAGCAGTTTTTCTGAAATTGTCGCTTTGAGTTCTAGGCACAGTCAGTGAACAGCCAACTGCAAGGAGTTGTGCAGACAGTGAAGAGCCTGCTTTAAGTAGTCGGAAACCGACTTCGAGGCGTCGCAGGGAGACAAAAAAAGACTTAATCCAACTTCAGGCTAGAATGCTTATTCTGCAGAACAGGAGGCTTCTGCAGGAGCACAAGGCAAGATTACAGGAACAAAAAGAAAGGATGAGAATCCTATGGGCCAGGCGCATTGCAATTGAAAGGAAGAATGCATTGAGATAATTTATTATGTACATAAAATATTCAAAATAAAAATACACAAAATAACCAAGATTTAGTGTGTTCATTATTAGTAGAGACAGTCAAAATTTGTACACAAAAAATAAAACAAACATTGGTTTAGAACATGTTTTACATAATAAATATCATATATTTACAAGTTTCACCTCGGAAAAAATCACAAAAAAATCTACGACTCACAAATTTATCATCTTTTTTTCTCATTATTCACGAAAAAACTGAATTCATAAATAGATTAAACTAAATTTGAAAATTTTCGATCGTTTTTTCATAATATTTATTGACAAAGTTCCAAAACAGAATTTTTTTCATTTTTCTTGTCATATCTGAAAAAATCCAAGGGAATGTTGTAGCTAGATGGTATGAGTTCATCATCCTCCTTTTATGTGCTAGTTCTAGAAGAACTGTTACGATCTACACAAAAGATTTGAATTTTCACGCCATCTTTTCCTGGGGCGACCTAGAGATTTCTTCCCACCGGGGCAGTAGTTGACGACTGCTTTAGGGATCCTGGTTCTGTCCATCCTGTTGAGGCATCCTAGCCAATTTCTTTGGTATTGATGGATGTATTCCAATATAGGTCTGATGTTAAGACCATTCAGCACTTCTGTGTTTCGTTTGTGATCACACTTAGTGACTCCAGCTGTTCGTCGCATATATTTCATTTCGGCAGTAGTTATTCGTCTCTCATCGCATTTCCTCAGGGTCCACGCTTCACTACCATAACAAAGTACAGAGAACTTCCGATTTAACGTTTCTCGAAATAACGTTTACCCGCAATTAACATACATTTCCGTACATCCCGGCTATTATCCCACAAGACGCAATGTATATCAGGCTTCATTTTAACGTTTGTCGATTTTATGTTTAACCTCCATTTTAGGCTCGAATTCTTGGACCCCTGGAATAAAATCTGTGTCGATTTAACATTGGTAGAGTCCCAAACAATATGCAAGTTGGTATTTTCTCCCTTCCTTCGTGAAGAGTATGACGTCACTCCCTCTATGATGACGTAAGATAAACAAATCACTAAGCCGTGCCACAATTTGTTGTGAATGGGAACAAGCTTAAAAAAAGGATGTCAAGTTATTGCCGCACAACGGCGAGACAGTAGATACCCACGCGTGTCCTGCTCAAAGTCTTAACTGCCCGAGGAAATGTATGAATATGTACGCGTGTTCCAGCTGTACTTCCAAACATCCGCGAGAAGACTCATTGTTATTTGCCAGTCACGCAGCAACCTTGATAAACTGACCAATCACTGCAGGCGTACCACAGACGAGCTCAGTCGCATTGAAAAATGAAAAATATTTCAATTCCTTTCGCTGGTTTTTAATAGCCTTATCGATTAATAAATCCACCCCATTTGTCCAATTGTGAGTTATGTCACGAAATGACAGAACGATTTTTTGATGGCAAGGAGTCTTGTACATTTGGCCGGTATATCATCCCGCTGATACGGCTAGCTAGACTTCGTTAGATGCCTTATGAAGTACACAATCAGTTGATTCCTTCATAACAGATATTACGTACGGTACTCCTTTGAAATTAAATATTAGCGTCAGATTAACGTCAGATAACTTAACCTCACTTCCTTTATATGAACAAGAACGTGTTCGTAATCACTGCGCTAGCCTCTAATTTAGGCTCGATTTTTGGGCAGGGAAAATAAAATCTTCGTTGACATATGTGTGTCGATTTTAACGTTTCTACGGTTGCAAACAATTTACGAGTTGATTTAAATTTTGAAATAGCTAAGATTTTTATTTGATTTTTTAATCTACACCTCTGTTGTGACGTCAGGTATGTGGCAACATTGGATAGGACATCAACAATAAATGTAAATTATTTACAACAATACCTCTATTTTAAAACTAACTACAGTGGAGTGGGCACAAATAAATAATACACGCTCTCTTAGGAGAGATCGAAATAAGGTCTAAGTCTCGTCGAAAGTGGTTTACGGAATAGGATAACGGTGAAAGGCCTTATTTTTACTACTTTCCTCATGGTACAAGCTGGATTTGGGAGAGAGGGCAAATGTTATTGTAAGACTCCCACTGGTCTTGATAAAAAATAAAAAGTAAACACTTCAAGCATGCCATCCCGTGATACCAACGATCCTGAACTCTTCTTGTAAAGAACCTATGTTATCATATTTCAATTTTTTAATGTTCATACACAGATTTGTGTGGTCCTTACTGTCCAGAGTTTGAGGCAACTAGGCCCACATATAACGACTGACTTAGTTTTGTGATTTAGCCCATATTATGGACATTTTTTTTCTTGTTAACGTACAATACTAATTTTTAATAGATTATAGTTTATTATTTAATAGCCTACAAGTTGTATTTTGAGGCTGTTGCAGCCGTTGTTTTGAATAAAAAATAAAAGCACCACAGTAGAATATTGTGATGATTTTTCGAAAACTTTTTATTTTAACCATGATATAATTATAAATACATTGTAGTAAACTCATATGGAAGAATAATTTGTGCATATAGTAATCAATATACAGTAAAACTTCTTTTATACGTTTCACACTAACACGTTTTATACACTTATAGGTTCTTTTCCTTGTACAAAATCCCTATACTTTCCATGTTAATTTATTTCCGATATACGTTTTACATTTATTCGTTTTACACGCTTATACGATCATATTTTAAGCCCCTTGCAATATAAAGCATCATTTATACGTTGCGTGTTCTTGCGTGTTGCGTATGTTTGAATGCAAACATTTGGTGCAGACTGTACTTCCACCACATCGCTCGGTGGAAGGAATGCAGCGCGCGCTATATATGTTACGATGGCCTTGAGCGACACTCACTTGTCAGCGTTTTGCGAAATAATTAGTAGCGAGCGGTATTTGTGTTAGTCAAGATGTTGATCTCTCAAAATACAAGAAGCAGCAATAGAACACACACAGCGTCTGAAGCTTATGTTAAGATGAGCTGAAGAAAGCGGAAGTGTGTTACGATCGCCGATATATTATTAATTTTATTATCTCCTCCTTTATAATTTTTATACCTGTTTTTTTAGGACTTCTCGTCAAACCATTAAAAATACGCGATTGATTCTGTGTCATAATAATCTTGCGTCTTCAGACAAATTAAAATCCATAAATTAATTTACACTACGGTATTTTATGAATGACGATGACGAAGAGCCGCAGCATACCGTATTTACTCGCATATAAGACCCCCCTTTTTTCCTAAATTTTTAGTTCCTAAATTGGGAGGGGGGGTACTATAGTCGCGAACTTCGCAAAAATCCATTATTTTGGGAAAGGGACCGAGTATAAATAAGCTGATGCTACATAGTACGATATATTTAATCAAAATAAACGAAGTTACATCTTTCATCAGCAATAATACACCACAACATCCGCGCAGCGAATTCCGCAAAGACTGAAGATGGGCGTGGCCAGTAGAACATGCAGGCTGAATACAAAATCGCTACCTATCACACGAAAATCATTGTTTTTAATATTGGTGTACAGTATGTTCATGCTTCACAAAAAAATATTTAGGCCTAACAAAGGGAAAATAATACCGGTAATATCAGCATCTGGCGCATCCACTCGGCCAGAGTTGCCAGAGTATCGGCATGCCTCAGCTGATGTAACTGCCGTAATTGACGCGCGGTGACAGATACAGCTGACGAGACGAGTGCGCATAGAGATAACACGGGGAATTAAGTCATCCAAGGTCGGCTGATACACGGGCAAAAGCCGAGTGGACGCGTGACGGTGCATCATATAAATGCCATTTTTATGCCGTTTTTCAATGCAAACTCGACAGCACTTAATTTAAACGAGGCCGTAAAAGTCATTCTGCGATTACCGGTACTCATTTCACATATCTTCACACAACGTATCTCAGATAAAGACTGGACGTGAATGCTATGACCCAAGTAGCCAACAATGAACCAACATCTGGTAAACAAAAGATAAGTAACTTATATTGTCCATGATTATTGCCAACCACCTCTGAAATTGTTTTGCCTGACCAACCGCCAGCCGTAGCCTACCCGCCTGCCCGCGCAGAGCCCCGCGCGCCCCGCTCGTTAGTAGACAATGACTCTCAATAATTAACGGAGAGGGGGTACTATAAGCGATGTCCAAGAATTTTTTAATTTTGGCTCTCTAAAATTAAGGGGGTTACTATATGCGAGGGGGTCTTAATGCGAGTAAATACGGTAATACAGTGGATTTTAATGATGCTGTCAATGCTCTATGGACTATCAAACATTTTGTGACGTGCCACAACGTTTCTGAGGAAGTAATGGCTGAATTATATCGGTTTGGAAATACTGTTCATGCCATGGCCGTGGCCAACAAAATATAAGTCAAGATAACAGACTACTTCGTAAAGTGACTCAATTATCTTTGTTTTGTTGTTTCTTTCCTTATCTGGGTGCATTTCTCTTGTAGTTGTATTGTTACATATTGCCAATTATAGTTAAACAATCATATTATTATTTCTTGTCATTCACTTCTTAACTATAACCCATATTGTCACATACATTTTGCAGTTTTTATTTACCGACTTTCATTTATGCGTTTTTCACACTTATACGTTTTTTCCCTTGGTCCGCTGGAAAACGTATAAGTGAAGTTTTACTGTAGTAGTGTATATATGTTAAACTCGCCATAAAAGGGCATTACATTGTATTTTTCACAAAACCCATATTTAAAGTTCACCTCGATTTAAGGCTCAAATCTGCAGGTCCCAGGCCAAATGTTAAATGGGGGTTTCACTGTACTGGTCTTGCTAAGGTTTTGTGAATTCTTGTTCGGGTGTGTTTCTGAACTAAGGATGGTCTAAAAACTTTATTGATGATTCCTAAACATCTGTTGAATTTACTTCTTACTGGTTCCGTGCCACAGAATGCCATTATCTTAGTTTTCTCTAGAGATATTTCCATCGAGTAGTTTTCTGAGACTAGTTTCAGGTTATACATTGAACGCTGTAAATTATCTTCTGAGGTGGCAACCAGCACTAAGTCGTCTGCAAATAATATTGCGTCCAGCTGCAGATTTCTGTTAATGCGGATGGAGCCATGTCTTGTTTCTCTAAATTGTCGTATAAGAGCATTCATATAGATTATGAACAAGAGAGGAGAAAGACTGCAACCTTGTCTCACTCCTGTGTTTATCGATATCCACTCGGATAATTTATTATTAACCTTTACAGAAATCAAATTATGTTTGTAAAGGTTACCTATGTTTTGCACCATCTGTTGTGGGGTAAGATCAGATATTACAATATTAAGTAAGGTATTGCGGTTTACTTTGTCAAGAGCTTTTTTGAAATCTACAAACGCAATGTGTGTTTCTATATAAAATTCGCGGTGTTTTTCGAGAAGAATTTTCATTGTGAAATAACCATCACAGCAAGATCTTCCCTTCCTGAAGCCGAATTATTCCTCTCCAAGAATGTTTTCATAGTGTTTATATATATAGTTTATTTTTAATGATGTTGGCATATATTTTATAGCCAGAATTTAATAAACATATGCCTCTGTAATTATGACAGTCACTTTTGTTGCCCTTCTTGGTATGGTATGAGTTGAAATGGTTTATCAACGACTTTATAGGTTGCAGACACTGTACGAAAGGAATAAGACCCGTTTTTTTTTTTTTTTTTCCTCACAGTTCTAGTGTGTGCTGACAAATAGAAGAACGAACCTTCCAATGGCAAACTTGAAACTGTTGTCTGCGTACAACTTTGAAAGTTAAATATTATTAAGTTTCTTAAAACTGTTGTCTGCGGCCAACTCTCGATAACAATTATTAATGACATAATAACTTAATAAAGCAGTTCAGTTTCATTCAATGAGAATTTTAGCCCTTTTCATTCAAGAATTTTGACTGTCTCTACTTATTACTTTCTCCTCTATCTTTCATTAATTAATACCGCAGAGTAGTTGTCTACCAGCCTTTGCCAGGTTGTCATTGCCTTGTTCAAGATTCGCCAGCTGAGGCACTTCTTGAAGAATTTCTTCGACCCGAAGATCAACTAGCGGATCATCTTCCCTTCTGTCACAAGCAATATTGTGGAGGATAGTAGTGGCAACAACAATGGCGTGTGCTCTTTCCAGGGATACCCTCATTCCCAGGGAGAGTGCAGGAAATCAGCGCTTCCACACCCCATACTGCCGTTCAACGACAGTCCTTGAACGTTTATGGGCTTCATTGTAGAGATTCTTGGCTGGAGTAGCAGGATTTAGAAATGGTGTGACCAAATAGGGTCATTTCTCATAACCACTGTCAGCTAATATGAGCCGATCTCTCCACTCGTTCCTCTCCAATCTGGCTTTCAGGAGGCTGTTGTTGAATACAACCTGGTCATGGCTGGAACCAGGCCAACGGGCGACAATATCCCGTATTTTAAATTTTCTATCACTCACGGTCTGGACATTTAGTGAAGAAAAAAAACTTTCTGTTACGGCAATATTCCACATGATTACCACCTGAAAATGGAAATACAATCAAATTAACATACAGTAATCATGTTTCAACACAGGTCGTACACATTAGTGACAATTTGAAGTTTATTGCAGGTGATAGGACCAGCTGTGGATATTTTTTGTGAATTTATATCAGGGGCTTATGGCTTTTTTATCCCCCCTTTTGGTCACGTGTGTCGAATTTGTCTGATTTATTTTTGTGGTGACTAGTAATGTGTGTAGCTGTAATTATGAGGGTCGATGATTGGAGTAGGTGCCACGGTACTTGAAATAAGATACTACAGTGAACTCCCGATTTAGCGTTTCTCGAAATAACGTTTGCCCGCAATTAACGTACATTTCCGTAGGTCCCGGCTATTATCCCATAAGACGCAATGTATATCAGGCTTCATTTTAACGTTTGTCGATTTTACGTTTAACCTCCATTTTAGGCTCGAATTCTTGGACCCCTGGAATAAAATCTGTGTCGATTTAACGTTGGTATTTACTCCCTTCCTACGTGAAGAGTATGACGTCACTCCCTCTACGAAGACGAAAGATAAACAAATCACTAACTTAAGCCGTGCGACAATTTGTTGTGAATGGGAACACACTTTTAAAAAAATGTCAAGTTATTGCTGAACAACGGCGAGCCAGTAGATCCCAGCTGTATTTCCAAACATCAGCGAGAAGATGCTCTGTTATTGGCAAGTCACGCAGCAACCTTGAGAAGCTGACCAATCACTGCAGGCGTACCGCAAGCGGGCTCGGGCGCATTTATTATCGTGAATCGAGTTAAAGGAACAGGAAGGAATAGTTAATGAAAAATATATAAATCCCTTTCGCTGGCTTTTAAAAACTTAATCGAACAATAAATCCCCCATATTTTTCCAATTCTGAGTTATCGGAACGAAATGACAAAGCGATTTTTTAACGGCAAGCGGGACGTACATTTGGCAGTGTATCGTCCCGTAGTTGCGGTTAGTCTACGCGTGGACCTGCTTGCTTGATACTCAGCGCCCGTCAGAACGGTGTAGGCCTACTGCCAAACATCCGCGATAAGACGCTCTGTTATTGGCCGTCACACAGCAACCTTGAGAAGCTGACCAATCACTGCAGGCGTACCGCAAGCGGGCTCGGACGCATTGATTATCGCGATTCCAGTTGACTATTTCATGAAAATTATATCGATCCCTGTCGATGGCTTTTAAAAACTTAATCGAACAATAAATCCACCATATTTTTCCAATTCTGAGTTATCGGAACGAAATGACAAAGCGAATTTTTAACGGCAAGCTGGACGTACATTTGACAGTGTATCATCCCGCAGATGCTGCCTGCCTACGCGTGGACCTGCTTGCTTGATACTCAGCGCCCGTCAGAACGGTGTAGGCCTACTGCCAAACATCCGCGATAAGACGCTCTGTTATTGGCCGTCACACAGCAACCTTGAGAAGCTGACCAATCACTGCAGGCGTACCGCAAGCGGGCTCGGACGTATTTATTATCGCGATTCCAGGTGACTATTTCATGAAAATTATATCGATCCCTGTCGATGGCTTTTAAAAACGTAATCGAATAGAATATTCACCACATTTTTTCTAATTCGGAGTTATCGGAACGAAATGACAAAGTGATTTTTTGACGGCAAGCTATCTCGTATGTTTGGCCGTGTATCGTCCCGCCGATGTGGCTAGCCTGCTGTATGCACTTCTAAGTTCCTCGATTCTATTGTTTGGAGATTTGTGCGTAGTAAGACTTGTATAACCATATCATTTTTTAGCTTCTTATTTAAATCTTTGCTCGATTCCTTACGTCCTATTTATACCCATTAATTTAATACAAAAAAGGAACTTATTTCCTGGAATTGTGACGCATATAATTCAGTGGCGGCTCGTAGATCAAATATCAGGTGAAGAGCCAAACTCCTAATTTCATCAGTGCATGATGTTTGCGTTTGTGAATATTGACATCCTTTTCCTATTTTAATGCTAAAATATCTACTAAAAGCCTAGTACTTAAAACCAAACCAAACATAAGTTATCGCACTAAAAAGTCAAACTCGCTTATTTGTATAGCTTAAATGAATCCTCCGTTCTCTAAGGTTGGCAATCTTATCTATGATGTCCTCATAGAAGGTCTTCAATCAATTTCAACTACAATTCACGATTTATGGAGATAGCCAATGATGTAATTCTGGAGTCAGATATTGTGTTACATGCAAAAGTATTGAATCTTCTCAAACAAGAGAAACTGCGTTGTACTGATGCACTTGTAGAAGGTATTGCCAGTACCCAATTAAGGTCGCCACGTACTCTTACACGATGAAAAAGTCTATTTTTGTGGCATCACTTTACTAAGTATTTTCTGGATTTATGCTAAAGGTACAGCTATGATTCTTGTCACATATAAGAAGCGGTATATTCTGAGCTGTTTATGACCAGGTAGTGCTACTTTGCTTTTATAGGATGTGTGAAATGAATACAAATTTGGACAGATACATTTTCAAAAAAATGTTGTATAATTTGCTTCAGGTACACATTTCTCAGTTGTTTTTCAATCAAATATTCTCAAATTCTGTTCACACACTTGGAATGGATTATGGCAGATGAGTACCGGTAACCACTTTGTTTCATTATTATTGGGACAGAATGCAAGAAAAAAGAATCCGAACTCTTTCTTTTTAAATTTATTCAAAAATATGTATTAATTTTTCTCTTCCCAATCCATGCCTACTATGTTTTGGAAGTGCAAATAGGTTAATATTCAAGTACTCCATTAGGCAAGTTAATGTAAAAAAATTAGCCCTCTATCTTAAATGGTTTCCTTGTTATTGGTACCTAAACATGGAAAATGAGTATTAACGGAAAACTGCTGGCAAAGTTAAAAGTGAATTATTCAGAGCATGGGACGCTAATTTAAAAAAAACGAATTTAAGGTATTTGTAGACATAAAAAAAAACACAAACTATATATATTTGGATTCAGAAAAGAATGAAGAATTTTATGGCGCCAAAATCAAAAAATCGATATTTTCATCATGCAAGAGTACGTCGTGTCCTTAAGCAAAAGTTTGTAAGTCTCTTCTATTCACGGAGTTCTTGATGTATTTCTCCCGACTATTTTTACGTTGTAGGATTCATGAGCATAAAAGAGTGACAGTTCATTTCTTAAATGTGGGGTAGGCCTATTGTTGATTATGTTTGTTATACAGCTCAAATTTGTCGGAATCTATAAGACTTATTTAAGAATTGTAATTTATCACAGCCATGCGTTAGCATAGAAAAAAGCGGAACATTATTAAGAAAAAAATGAAAATTCACAGCCTGCTTCTAGTCTCCGATTGGGTCAGGAATGGAATGAATGAAGCCCCCCCCCCCATCTAGCAGCGAGGATATGAACTGTGCCGGCTGCCGAGGCCTGACGCACTTCTCTGGGGCAATGATGAAATGAATGACAGATGAAATGAAATGATAGTGGAGAGTGTTGCTGGAATTAAATTTTTGACAGGGAAAACCGGAGTACCCGGAGAAAAACCTGTCTGCCTCCGTTTTGTCCAGCACAGATCTCACATGGAGTGACCGGGATTTGAACCACGGACCCAGCGGTGAGAGGCCGGCGTGCTGCCGCCTAAGCCACGGAGGCTCTAACATTATTAAGTCGGTCCTTAATATGATCTCTGATGTACTCTGATGTTGCATCAGTTATTTCCAGAGAACACCCTTTGAATTTTATTTTAATAATTTTGAGGTTCTAAGGACTTTTTAGATGTCAGTATCTTCAATAATTCCTTAAAGCGCACACGGTTTAAAGAGGTCTTGTCATGTCCTCTAGAAGACGATGATGATGATGATAATTGTTGCTTTAAGAGGCCTAACATCTAGGTTATCGGCCCTCCTCTCTAGAAGAGAGTTCCTGTAAACTTAAGTATAGAACAACTCTAATCACAAGTCCCAGGATCTGCCTATTTAAAGTCACATTCACATTACATTTAAGTGCACTTAGTCTTGCATTTTCCCGTAAAGTGCCAGATATCGTGCTTGTGTGCGTGTTCTAAGTGGTAACTGGTTCTTTAAATGTTGCTCACTGTCTTTGTGTTTGTCCAACCCGCGCGTAATGTTTTGGAAATTTGTTACTGTTACTGTATAGTAAGCAAGGCCAACAGAACAGTTCTATAACTACTGCACAACTATGTGAACTGTTCGAACCAAGATCCCTTGAGATGAAGGCTATAGGACTTTCCGGTTTTATTTCTTTAGTGCACAGTTCTATTAATTTCTTTGGCCACCCACAAATTAATAAATTAATTAATAAATCCCTTTTTGTCTTCATCTTTCCACCTACTGAAGGGAATTTCTAATAAAATTAGTAACGTGTCTTTCACTGCAAACATTATACACTAAAAGCCATCAACCTTCATCAACAACAGGGTAGATAACGTTATAAATACATACTATTCATTGGGAAAGTAAATAAAAGCCTCAATATAAAAGAAAAAGAAGCCTGTTGCAATGTAAACTTTCATCAACTGAACTAGACGATATTGCCTTGCCGACACAGGTACATCTTCACTCGTCTGTCTAACGGCAGGTAATGACGTCACAACTGACGTCAGGTTACCATGGCAACGAGACGATGTAGCTGACATAAACAAGACACTTCGTCTCCTGCTTCCTTCCAAGTTACGGCAGTACAATCTAGCGACAGGGAGTACAACTGCTACAAGGACGTCATGCACCTTGCTTGCGCACCATCTAGCGACGGAGTGTAGAAATAACAGTACACTAAGTGAAAAAGTAGCCCAAGACAATGACAACATTTTTATTTAAATAAGAAAAAATAATGTTTATTTTATTTAAGAGATGGCATGTGAAGAGGCTCTTCACTCTCTTCACCTGAATAGCCGCTACTGATATAATTACAACTTTCTCTTTTTGTTTGGTTGGTGTAGTTATAAGAGCATCCAGCTTAAATTTTAGCTTATAATTTAAATATTTTTCCAAATTATCTTTGTGTGTATTCGTTGTGTGCTGTGATAGTTTTGACTAGTGGTGAATTTCGTAGAAATGGCAACAAAGAGGATTAAGCTCACTATTAGTGAAAAACAAGACATTATTCGGCAAGTGGAGGCAAGCCCTAATGTTACAAGAATAGAAATGGCAAAACGTTTGGGGATGGTGCCATCATCTTTGAGCACTATTATGTTGTCAAAGGAGAAGATTATGGCAACAGAGTGTGCTTCTCGGAGCCAAATAAAAAAAAGAAAGAATATAAAGGCCGGCAAGCATGAAGAATTGGAGAAAATCCTCATTGAATGGTTTCAACAGGTGAGGTCAAAAAATGTTCCGATAGATGGGCCGATTCTAAGGGAGAAGGCTGGTGTAATTGCTTTGAGGCTAGGCATTGATGACTTTGTTTGTTCTAATGGCTGGCTTCATCGCTTCAAACAAAGGCATGGCATTAGTTTCAAGACAATTAGCGGGGAATGCAAAAGCGTTGACGAAGAAACAGTAGAGTTATGGAAAGAAGAAAATCTTCCAAACCTTTTGGAAGGCTATGACATGAAGAACATCTTCAATGCTGATGAGACAGCTCTATTTTATAATCTGTTGCCTGATCGAACCTTCCATGTGAAAGGCAATTCTTGTCATGGTGGTAAGAAGAGTAAGGAGAGGCTATCAGTGCTGCTTTGTGTCAATGCAGATGGAAGCGAGAAATTGAAGCCCCTCGTAATAGGAAAATTTGCCAAGCCACGCTGCTTTAAGGGCATTAATACATTGCCATGCACCTATACCAGCAACACCAATGCCTGGATGACGTGTGCTATTTTCACAAACTTTCTCCAGCAGCTGGATGTAAAAATGAAAGCAGCCAACAGGAAAATCCTTCTTTTTATTGACCGATGTCCCAGTCATCCTCCAGATACAAAATTTTTGGCAAACATTAAAGTTGTGTTCCTGCCAGTCAATTGCACCAGCAGGCTACAACCCCTGGATCTTGGGGTAATTTACTCCATGAAAAGGAAATACAGGAAGTCTCTGGTCCACAAAGCGATTGCAGCAATCGATAGAAATGCTGAGTTGAAGATTAATGTTCTACAGGCCATTCACCTCCTCTGTGCTGCCTGGAATGCAGTTACTCCTCAAACTGTAGCCAACTGCTTCAGGAAAGCTGGATTTTCTCCAAAAACACAAACGCTTGAAGAAGAGAATGAAGATGAGTTATGTGGCGAGGACTGGAATCTACTTGTTCACGATGAGCCGATAGTGTTTGAAGATTTCATTCAATGCGATGAGGATGTAGCAACAGCAGGAACACAGTCTGTGGAGGATTTATGCGATGCTGCTGCAGAGAAGGAAGCAGAAGATGTTGGCGAAGAAGATGAGGAACTACCACTTCCCACACCATCTTTTGGTGAAGCTGTTGCTTCCTTTGAAGTTGTGAAGCGGTACATGTCATCATTCAACTTGGATGACACAAATCTGCTGAGACTGGGGCAAATGGAGAGAGAACTTCTCTTTCTCCGAAGAACATGCAAAAGCAAGCAGACTACAATAAAGGATTACTTCAAAACTTAACTGGTAAGGTTTTGAAAATAAAATTCTGTATTTTTATGGTGTTTTCAACTATTAGAATACAAGTATTATAGGCCTAAATGTCTAATTAAATCCTCCTTACATCCTTCCAGATTGGTGTGGTCCTTACTGCCCAGAGCTGAAGCAACAACATATGAAGACTGACTTCTCTTAGTGATTTAGCCTATGTTATGTTTTTTTCCCTTCGTGTTAATGTACAATTTTATTTTTAATGGATTATAGTTTAATATTTAATGGCCTAGAAGTTGCATTATGAGGCAGTCTGATTTTTTGGTAAAAATATAATGTACAGTACCACAGTAGAAGATAGTGATCATGTTTTGAAAACTTTTTATTTAACAGTGATGTAAAATACTTTGTATTAAGAGTAATTTGTATATATAATAGCCAATATAGTAGTCTAAAATGTTTAATTCATCATAAAAGGGCATTACATTGCTTTATTCACAAAACCCCCATTTAAAGTTAACCTCGATTTAAGGCTCAAATCTGGAGGTCCCAGGGCGAATGTTAAATGGGGGTTTCACTGTATTCAGTAGTATACCTAGTGTTTGCTTCTGGAGAAAATTGCATTGTGAAGAGGAGAGGGGGACAGGGTCCTGAAGTTTCAAAAACCCCTACCGCATCTATATTCGTTTCATTATCATTTGATATGTTGTATCTACACTAATAATGTGAAGATATTAGAAGCTTTTCAGTCTGTCAATAAGAGTCAAAATGATATATTAATCTATGTGCAAACACTCAAAAATTGACAATTGTGCTGATAATTAAATTATAAAGTCTAATTTTCTGCTACCTATTCGTAGATATTTGCAATTGAAATGCCATGTGCGTGGAAAAATGGCTCCATTTTTCCAAGACGGTGGACATTAGGAAGTTGGAGGCCTCTCCGTAAGCTGGCAAAAGTGATATCGGTAGCAAACGTTACATGCAAGATTGGAAAGATGTTGAAATATGCTGGGGCAACATGTGAAAATCAACGGGGATGTCAAATACCAGTAAAAACCAAAAGAGGGCTGTGGAAGAATGGACTCCATGTTTTCACCTATATATGCCAGTAATTGCTATTAAGAGGTGGCCGGAGATTGAACATTGTGACCTTGTGGACGACAAAGTCTGTTGTCACAGTTCTTCATTCACAGTTACCATATTACAATGCGTTTAAATATCACTGACAGAACTGTGGCAGCACTGTGTTAATATAACTAAATACGTGTCAATCCACCAAACAATAACGATAGGAAGGGAGCCTGTAGTTTTACATGACCGCTAATCTCATGATCATAAGCCAAGGACTCTTATTTTATGTGGGATCTCAACCACCAGACTTGTCATTTCACCCCGAAAATATCTCATGCATTAACCAGATATGGTACTGTAATACTGAATGAGATGTCCCTTATACGATACAGTATTGAAATTAGCCAAAATACCTTTTCTAATGATGAAAAATAACTCCGGAAATGATGCAGTAATAGATGTTTACTCCTCGGCTGTCCATAAACCAACCAACATCCTTTGCTTAGATCACGACTTACAGTATATGGTAAAAATTTAGCTGTGTCTGCCATTATGCGCGTTGTGAATTATTGTCGAAAACAGTATTGCCAACCTAGCGCTGAAGACCAATGGCTTATGTCTAGAACGATAATCGATAGGTAGTGCAACCCGCATATATACACCCCTGGTTTTTGTCACACACCAATAATCTTTAATTAGTGTGGTGTATTTTGTATCCCACATGTTGACAACAATGTGTGCGCTTTGGTGATAGTTCAAGAGACCTCATGCGCTGTTGGGGCAGATGACCTTGTAGTTCCGCCCCCTAAACTCCAATATCTAACTCATGCCCTGTCGGACATGGCTGCCATTGTTAAATGAGCAATAAATAAAAACACATATTTACGTAATTTAGCACATATATACGGTGCAGTAGTGACCGGGGATAGTATTTTGAATTGTTAATGTCTCCCAGAAGATGAAAAAAGGTATGAAAATCATACAGTTCTCAAATAAAGTTTTGCATACGACATGAGTGTTGGGACGTCTCATATCCGTCCGTTTCGCACCACCACTTGTACAGTTGATTTTGAGGGCACGGGGAAGACAGAGGTACTGTAGTCTATTGTAACCATGGCAAGAGTTTGCATTCATACGTCACACCACATTCGAATTGTAACATTGCTTCAGGAGGGATTCCAACAAGTGGATGCTGCTACTCCTGTTGGAGTGAGACAAAGTGATGTCTCGAAGGTGAGAAAAAAGTTCAGGGAGACCCAAACATTTTCTGATCAACCTAGAACTGGACACCCCCGCAAAACCACTCATGGGGAGGATCGGTATCTGTTGCTTTCAGCATGTCGTTGGCCCATAAGTACTGCCACGTCCTTCCGCCAGGATTTTCTAAGGGCCACTGGAGTGAATGTGTCCGGTAAAACAGTGCGCAATCAGCTGCATGAAGCAGGGTTGATGTCAAGGGCGCCTGCGCCAAAACGTGCTAAGAAGCCACAGCATAAGGCAGCTCTTGTAAGGTGGGCAACAACTCATCAGACATGACAGCAAGAAGATTGGAAGCGTACTTTCTTTATGGATAAGGTCTCCACCCGTACAGTAGGAGCATTCGAGTGTGGCTACGAGTGGGTGAGAGATTTCATGAGTCCTTCATCCAGGAACGCCACCAACAGCAAGGAGCTTTGGGGTGGAATCATATTTGGTCATCGTACGCATCGAATTCCAATTCGTGGTAACATGACCGGTCTGGTGAACAGAGACAACATCCCTGAACCAGTCGTTTCAGGATTTGCTGCCACAATGGGTGAGGGCTTTACACTAATGGATGATAATTAGAGCACTGTGCAGATAAACAAAACGTTATCTGCATCCACACAACTGCTATCCGCGTCCGCACGACTTTTATCCACATCTGCACATTTGTTATCCGAATCCATTGACACTACAATAATATTTTTAATTTATTAGATAAAGTATTAAAACAACACATTTAGACATTTGAGGAGAAATTCGTTCCCCATGGGTGAATCGAAAGACAATGTTGACTGAATTTTGTCCCTCCAAGTAATGGCAAGTAAAACAGTGGGAGGCTAATTATAGCACTTACTTACAGCAACTGATTGAAGCTGCTGTCCAAGAGTGGGATAATCTTCCCCAAACCATGTTGGTTTCGTTGGTGCTCAGTATGCCTAGTCTGCAAGCATGCTTTAGAGCTCGTGGTGGCCATACATGGTATTGATATGCCCGAACATGAAAAGGATGTTTGTGTGCTCAGTCCCACATTATCACTTTTGTTATTCGTTGTGTGTTTCTGCAGAGCAAATTGTGTGTTTGTATGTACCCTATATTGTGTATAATGTGACTACATACACACAGCAAAATAAACAAGTCACTAAATCGCAATATGAAAAACTTTTCTTTTTGTACTGTATATTATCAAAATAAAGCCATAAAAGACATAGCCAAACTGTGCATACCCAGAGGTGCCAAAACAAAATATAAACCTTTCTGGTCAGATGATGGATGTAAATGGATGTATGTTAAACTGGTTTTCAAGATTCCTTTCACAAAGAATGATCAATGTTCGTTACAACAACAAAACTTCAGGTTGCAAGCAATCAAAACTAGGCCTCCCACAAGGAGCTGTATCAAGCACAAGGCAGACTGGGAAAATTTCAGAAACAAACTTGAAACTAAAATGTCGGAAATTGATCTTGATGCACCTCCTAACATCATCCTGAATAAATTTACTACAGCCATAAAAGACATAGCCAAACTGTGCATACCCAGAGGTGCCCAAACAAAATATAAACCTTTCTGGTCAGATGAATTGAACAATCTTAAGTCCGCCAGAGACAAAGCAAGAAGAACAGCTGAACTTACTCAGGCTCAAAATGATGTACGGAAATGGCGACAAGCAACAGCAAAATTAAAACAAGCAATAACAATATCAAAAAGAGAATCTTGGAACACATTTTTAACCGCTTCACTGCTGCGGTCGAGTATACTCGATCTGCCTCAAGCGGTCCGTCAGTGCTGCGATCGAGTATACTCGATCAGAACTTTGTGCCATCAGTGCTGCGATCGAGTATACTCGATATGCTTTGTAAATGTCGTGTGTTCTTACGCCATCTGTTAGCTACATTTTCAACCACTTAGTTTCTTAAATACACACTTGTAACGTTGCGGGAAAAATGTTTTTCTTTCGTCACACAGTTATAAACATCGTGTATGAGTAATGGCTGCATCTAGCGCGTGCATTATGCGTCTGGAGCAAATTCTTATGCTTTTAGAGGAGATTGAGTCTGATGTGGATTTAGATAGTGTCAGAAGTGACGATGGGGATATTAGGGAACTGTTTGGAAGTGACAGTGATAGTGATAATGTTGAAGATATTCCGATAGAGAGGGGAAGAAATGAACCTGACCTACGCCTACCCACGTGGTCCGAGGACGAGTTCGCGCCAAACGTGCATGCATTCCAAGTGCCAAACCCAGGTATGTCAAATACTAATTTGACCCCTGAATCCCACGAAATAGATTATTTCGAGTTATTTGTCAATGAAGAGGTGTTGACCCCTGAATCCCACGAAATAGATTATTTCGAGTTATTTGTCAATGAAGAGGTGTTGACAAAGGTAGCGGACGAAACAAACAAGTTTCATAAACAGACTGTTGACGCTAAGCCACCCAGTCAACATTCCAGGCTCAGGAAATGGCTTGATACCAATTATTAGAATGTTTAGAAGCGTAAACTTCATCTTTGCACATATTTAGTGTTCAATTATTAGTATAGATAAATTTTTTTTGCGAAAGTTTAGGTATAGGATAATGTATGTGTTAGAATTATTTTAGATATTTCTGTTTGAGGTAATATTGGATTCGGGTGTTTATTTAGTGATATCTTGTGTTTAATTTAATGTTTCTGTTGGGAAGTGTGTGTGTATGGGGTGTATATAGTGCGTGCATTTAGTGAGCATAGTCTACGGTGTAAATTACAATTTTTTTTTCCTACTGGACAAAATTTCACCAACTCATGTGGAATCGAACCCTGGATCCCGAACATCAACCGTGGCCAATACTTGATGAACACACTGGTGAGTAAATTACTTTAAATTATTTTCAGTTACCACTTGTATTTTATGTTCAAATTGGTGAATTTCTGTGTGAAAGTGGTTGCCTAAAAGAATCCAGCACAGAGGGTGCGCTAACACTGTAACAATTCAGCAGCGAAAAGGTTAACAACAGTTGACTATAGGACAGACAGCAATAAAGCTCACAAACTTATCAATTCTCTAAACAACAAACACGTAGTCACTCCTTTGAATCCTATTATGATAAATGATAAGGAAATTACAGACTGTCATAAAACAGCAAACCACTTCTGTAAACATTTCACTTCAATTAGACTATCAAAACAGAAAAAGAAAGAAGACAAGACTCTCAAAAAATAGTCCAAAAATTCATGAATAATAATGCAGATGATATCTTTAACAATAAATTTTCAATGGAAGAGTTAATGTTAGCAATAAAGAACACACAAGTCAGAAAACAACCAGGACCAGATGAGATATTCCCAGAATTCATAAAAAATCTAGGTCCATTTGCTCTAAACATACTGTTACACATATTCAACAAAATTTGGACATCAAATGATAACCTACCTAAAGACTGGACTAAAGCAACCATCATTCCAATCTTAAAACCAGGCAAGCCAAAAAACCAAGTCCCCACGTACCGACCTATAGCACTTACCTCCATTCTGGTAAAAATTCTAGAAAGGATGATTACAAATAGACTCAATTGGTACTTGGAAACAAAATCTCTTCTATCAGAAGAACAAGCAGGGTTTAGACAAAACAGGTCCTCCTCCCACCAAATAATGAGATTTACACAAGCTGTTAAAGAAGCCTTTAACAAAAGGGAAAGTGTTCTTGCAGTTTTCATCGATTTTAAAGGAGCCTATGATACTGTATGGCGAAACATGCTGCTAAAGAAACTTATCAACTTCAAAGTAAATGGATGTATGTTAACTGGTTTTCAAGATTCCTTTCACAAAGAATGATCAATGTTCGTTACAACAAAACTTCAGGTTGCAAGCAATCAAAACTAGGCCTCCCACAAGGAGCTGTATCAAGCACAACTTTATTCAATGTGTACAGCAACGATCTTCCAAAAACAATAAAGAAAGTATGTGAATATCAGCATGTTTGCAGACGATGTTATCATTTGGACCACAGCACATAACAGCCCAAACCAGCAAATGCTTCTTGAACAAAGAATGAACTAGGCACTTATAAAACTCAAAAACTGGACTGAAAACAATAATATGGAAATCAATACTTCCAAAACAGTATACCAGTTTTTCTCCCTGAGACACCACAATCCAACTTTCAGTCTCAAATTTAGTAATCAAGACCTTCCAAAAAGTGAAAGTACAAAGTACCTAGGTATCATCATGGACAAGAAGCTGAACTGGACCAAACACATAAAACATGTGGAAGATAAGGTAAGAAAACGGATGAAATTACTGAAGAGACTAGCAGGAGCTACTTGGGGGAGCACTCAAGACACACTCAACAAAACCTACAATACTTACATCAAACCTATCATAAAATATGGCAGTGAAGTACTCTCAACAGCACCCCAGTCAAACATTGATCGCCTCGAGAGGTGTCAGAATAATGCCCTACGAATCATAACAGGTGCAATAAAAACCACACCTATAACCGCCTTGCAATTATACACCCACAACTTACCAATGGAAGAAGAGATGAAACATCAAACAGCCAATGCATATCTCAGTATACAAAGACTACCTCAAATGACATGGATCAAAAAACCAGTTTCTAGCCCCAATCTTAAAACACAAAAAGATCCCTTAAGTCTCGCCAAAGAATATATCAATAAGAGCAATCTGCAAATAAAACTTGAACCACTCTGTATGCCAGTCAACCCCATTGAATATATACAAGTGACTACAGATCTTATTTTGTTAGAAGGGGTCTGCAAGAAAGACTCTTCACCACAAGATCTAAAACAACTGGCCCCCTGTACAATAGAAGAAAGATATCCATCTAATCAATGGCTAAAAATATTTACAGATGGCTCACAAGACAAAGAAAATAGAACTGGAGCAGGAATACATCTCTCTTCTCACTCTACTTCCCAGTAGGCCAAAACAAACTTTGATGCTAGGATAAGAGCAATTTCACATGCACTCCATCAGTTATTAGGCAGAAACATTGATTATCAAAAATGTGTTATCATTACAGATACAAAAGCAGCCATCCAAGCCATCTCGTCAAATTATAAGTCCCAAAATAAAGAACTGAAAGAAATTTTTTGTATGTAAAAACCCTTCAAAGACTCCACAAACAGATCTCATTTCAGTGGATCCCTTCTCATGTTGGAATAGCAGGAAATGAAGAGGCAGACAGATTAGCAAAAAAAGGTACCACAATACAACAACCTGTCAGTCAGACTGATTTCATGTCAGCAAAAAGGATCTTGAAAAATACTATCAAAAACAGGTATGAAGAAATGGCAAAGAAAACTATCAAAAACAGGTATGAAGAAATGGCAAAGAAAACAGCAGAAACCAAATTATGGAAAGACATTGATGCTAAATGGGATCAATATAAATTAACACCAAGAAGAGAAGCTGAAGCCTTCTTCAGACTTAACACTGGCCACGACTGCCTTGCAGCTCATCTGAAACTAATCAACATCCTGAGATCTGAAGAATGCACACTTTGTCACGAACCTGGAAGTAAAATGGATAAGGAGCACCTGCTACATTGCAACAAACTTGATGTGACTGCTAGAACTTCTGGAAACCTCACACAACTCTATTGGAACGCAAGAAAGCTGATGGATTGGAATCCGGGCTAGCCATAGGAAACAACAACAACAACATTATCAAAATGAAACTGGAAAACGAAATAAGTGATATTTCATACAGAATTAATCTCAGTCCATCTTGGTGAGAGGAATGCAGCTTAGCACCCAAACCATGAACAAGGCACATAGGCCCACAGGAACAAGTATTTAGTAATTATTCACCTGGTGACTGGATCCTTATGTGCGTGCAGTCCAATGCTCCGAGAACTTTGGGGAAGCGAGCAACTTTATAAAAATCCAGCTTTATGTTCTGCAATTCTTCTTCATTGTCTGGCATCTTTATAAATCTAGGACGGAGCCTAGCAATAGCACAGGTTACCACCTTCACTATTGTGCAGGCTGACTATTTGCTGACACCACTGAAATCGCCTGCAGCCATCAACATAGTTCCAGTGGCATAGAACCGTAGTGTCAACAGCATCATTTCTTCAAATAGAGAAATTGGGCATAATTATAAAATATTCATGAGCAAGTAAACTAGCAAATATTCATATTACAATACTATTGTCACATCATCTGCCTTTCAAATAAAAGTAACTCTTGTGAGTTGACAACAGGGAACACAAACTGACCAGCAAATCCCAATAGCTCATTGCTGACAAACTACACTCACCGGCATAAAAAGCGAAACACTATGAATTTCAGACAAAACTCGATGTTGGACCGCTTCAAACCTTGTATTAATCAAATATTATGACATTACAATAACGTGGCAATGAATCATAAGTTAATTACCCTAAATAGGACAATAATTGATACAAATTATTTATCATAACAATCACAACAGTGCACAAACACAAATTTGGAAATGTAGAAACCTTGAATCCATCGTACTGTCCTCCGACCCGTTATACTGTATGATTATGAATGATTACTTTACGACATAGTCGTTTGTCCACTTGTTTGCACAACATTTCCACTGGCTCAATAACGGGTATTACCACCTCTAGCCACAGTTACAACTGTGATTCGATCAGGCATGCTCAGGATGCAATCACAAATGTTCCCTTGAGGTATGAGCTCCCATTCTTCCTAGAGATAAGCTCGCAGTCAGGAGAACGACTCCTAGCACGTCTCTCAAGCATATTCCAGACATGCTCACGGGTTTAGGTCGGGACTACAAGCAGGCCACACCATGCGCTCAATTCCGACTTCATCCAGGTACTCACGTACACAGACGGCAACGTGTGGGCGAGCGTTGTCATGCTTCGGGATAAAGTTCTCCCCAAAGACAGGTGAAGAAAGGCACGACGTGATGTACTAAAATCTCCTTGATGTACCGATGGGCTGTCAGGCTCCCAATGTCAACGAACACAAGCTCCATTCGCGTATCCGTGGTAGTCCCGGCCCAGATCATCACAGAGCCTCCATTGAACGGTTCCTTGCAGAGAAGGTACAGGGTGAATTAGGTTCCCCGGGCCTTCTCCATACTCTCTCCCTCCCATCCGGTGCCCTCAAACAGAATCGGGATTCATCCGTCAACAGCACTGAGCTCCTCTGCTCCACAGTCCAGTTTCGATGGACGTTGGCGAATTGCATACAAGCGGCATGGTGCTAACGTCTAAGGAGATGTCCTGTGGCGGGCCTCTTGGACTGTAAATCTACTTTAACAACCTCCTTCTTACTGTCCTTTCACGGATGTTCGTGCCCCGTACTTTCTGCAAGCGATTTCTGGCCTCCACAGCTGTTGTGTGTCGATCACGAAGAACTTGCATTGCAAGAAAGCGATCATCGCGCTCAGTAGTGCTTTTCCTACAACCAGAACCGGGCCTCCTCGAGTAGATATTGTCCTCTCTGTACCTCTTAACGGTACTGTACACGTTGGAACAAGACGTGCCTATAACGTTTGCCACATGCGTAAACTGCGCCCATCCTAAACTAATGCCACTGCCCTTGCTGCGTTTTCAGGAGAAAGAGCCATTATGATCTGACTTAGAAGCAAAAATAACTATTGTAGAATAGCCGTAATGTCCACAAAAATACGCGGCCCGAGAATTCACAGCAATAAACCTTACGACAGCCGTCTGTGGTTATTTTTGTCCAAGGACGGGAAACAATAATATTGGTGCTAATTGTCACGATCAACAATGTTTATCAATTATTGCACTGAAACTTCTCAAATGGGCTAAGTAACTCATGATACATTACCATATCACTGCAATGTCACAATATTCAATTTGTACCAGGTTTGAAGCTGCCCAACATTGAGTTATGTCTGAAATTCGTAGCGTTTCGCTTTTTATGCCGGCGAGTGTATATTTAGTGTAGAAAGTAGTCCACCATACAGAGAATATTTTACTGTGCCTAAAAAAAATTGAAATTTACATATAAGCCTAAGAGTTTTATTTATGAATTTCATAAATGGTAGGTAATAAATGTATATACACTTACATGAACCCTAACCCCTGTAACTTAAGTAGATGTGTGCTTTAACCAGGATGGCCTGTTCTCGGAGGAATGCAACCGAAAAATCGAAGGCCTACCTAACCTCAATAACCGAAAACTAGACAAGGAGGAATCGTCTGTGAAATATGTTACTGGCAATTATTTACAATCTGAATACAGGCCTATAAGAGCTCCAGACATGTTGTGACAAGACTTGTGGTGCATGGGGTTCAATCATAAAATGTATTTCAAAACAAATAATCACATCCCAGGCGACAACTTTGTTTGTAACCTCTGTAAAATGCAATGCCCCAAATATAATGTCTCATGCTGCAAGCCGAACACAAAGTCAGTGACAATGTATAGTACAGAACCTGAATAATATCCTGTACACCATATATTTCTCATGCACACTTGTGCGAATTTATTATATATATATATTCCCACATTGAGTCTAGCCTAAACTAGGCTATGAACGGTAATTGAGATGCTTTTTGAATTCTATGATGGTACAGTACGGTATTCAACATACCTTTCACTAGACGGTTGTATTTCATGTTTAATCAAATATAAATATCAAATATAAAACCGTTGGCTTTTGCAGCCTGAACCTGACGAAGAACTCGTCATCCGACCACATTTCAAAACGTTCCAGCCGATCTCTGATCTGCCTTGGACGTCTGACTGCTCTTTCTTCTTCGTCATCGACAAAAATGTTATCAAACACATCCAGGACGTTAATTAGCTCTTCCATAACCTGAAAATAAAGTATGCTCAGCAACTGTTACAACCCTTAAACTTAATAAATAATTGCAATTATATCATTATTTGACAACAAAATCACTAAATAATTCTAATTTTATTATTAATAATTAATGAAGAGGTTATGTACAGCATAGATGATGCAAAGAAACACTTACGCACGGCACAAATCTGGCTGGTAATGCTTTATCGGCCTCTTGAAGCGCCCGAAAATTTACACTCCGGGTAGACGAAGTTTATACCGCCGATAGCACTACCTGTTGATGGTCGAACGGAAATTCTTACTTAATTCGACGGGCAAGTTATCAGCCCCTTTGCCCGAATGTGGTAGAACCGGCCCTTAGTCAATAAAATTGAATCAATATACAGTAGAAGCCACTTATGAGAGACTCCTGATAAGGGAGACAGCCGTTTAATGGAGTAAAATGCAAAAAAACAAAAAAAATGTACCACAACAAGGTCGTTTCAGTATGCCTAAGTGATACAGCATGTCTGTTTACAGAGACAACAGAGGTTTTCTACTCATCATTACATAGTCCAAGTCAGATATGCACAGTAGCTTATAAACAGCTAAGCATTGTTCCTGAGCTCAACACTTTACTGTCTTCATGTCACCAGTGTAAATTTAACGTTGAGTGTCGGCTGTGTCACATAGCGAGTGAAAAGGCACGTAAAGGTTTGTCGCTGTGCGAAACAATTTCTGTTTTGGACAAAATCAAAACCCAGTTCGAGAACTTGCAAAAATTACGGGCGTCTCCAAAGATACGATTTCGTGTTTGAAAACAAATGAAGTGAACTTGCGTGAAGAATGGAGTCGTACAGAAGAGCAGTCATTCGGCGGGAAGGAAAAAGAGAAGGTAAAAAAGCAGCTGTACAGTAGAGTATGTATTTTTTAATTTTATGTAGCGTATGCAGTACAGTACATACCGAACCTGTACATCTGTAGTTCTTTTCCGTTCATTTCAGTTGACATGTATGTGGTATACAGTAATTACATTATTCACATGTATCACATTTATCACATTATTTTATCACCTATCCTCCTAAATACAAAATTCATAGAATTTCGCCATAGTATGACATCCAGTTAATAGAGACGAAGTGGCTTCCACCCTATGTGTCTCTTATAAGCGGCTTCTACTGTACATTAATTAATGCAATGTAGCAGCTTCAGCCATATTATGGTCTTCAGCAATGTTTTTTTTTTTTTAGAAAAAAACTAATGTAATTAAGAGCAAAGCTTTGTAATAATATTTTCGTTCATTTTTTTAATGAAAACATTTTATAAAAAAAAAGGTTAAAAACACATTTGTAACAAACTTAGCTTTAATTTGATAATATAAAAATAATTTTGTGAAAATGACACATATCTAAATAATTGGTATTTGTATATTCCTATAAATTAGTATAAATAATTTTTCTTTAAAAATATCTTCAGAACTACAATTGAAAAATAACACACACAGTAACATGACAAAATCAGACTTCATCAACATGGATTAAGACACCGGTTTTTTGTCAAGGACCTTTAACATTTCCATATCACTTCAAGATTTCCATTGGAGCGAGAAGATAAATACAGTACATACAGTGGAACCTCATCAGAACGTTTTTCAAGGGACTGAAAAATTTGAACATGAAGAACGGGAAAACGTACTACTGAAAAATGATAATTAAACCTCATTAAATTGTTTCAGTAAGGCAAAAGTAAAAAAAAATGCATTAATCGGAAGTACGTGCTATCGAATATACAATTTTAAACAACCTACAGAATTATTGTATTACAGAACGAGTTTTTTGTTTGTTTATTGATTTCGGCTTAAATACATGTTAGACATGCTCGCGCGTGTACAGAAAAAAAAAAAAAAACTTCCGCAATCACGCGATCTCAAGCAAATCTCAAAACATGGCAAACACAGCACTGATTAGAACTAGTCCAAATATCCCTCACAACACCGAAAATTATACAAAAATGTAAGAAACAAACATCAATTACCAAAACCTTTTAAATTGGTTATGAATTTTGCATTACACTTACCTATTTTATAATCTTGTAACTTCGAAGTTGCAAACCGTACCAGGTCAACTGATGTATTTTAGCCAACACACACAAATAGATTTTAACCTCAAACAAATGTATGTAACAAATTAATAATTAACATATCTACACACTATTTACACACTTAACGAAATAACACAAATCACTGGCGCTTAAAAAACAAATCCATTGTCGTTTGCTTACGACTTCTCTGTCCAAGTGAATACAATCATCATCATCTTGCACAGTTTCCAGCCACTGGCCGGGTCTGTTAGGAACAAAAGCCTCTCCAACGTCTTCTGTCTTCCCACCATCTCTCAGCCTCCACCCTTGTCCAGTCTTCTCCTCTCTTCTTCACGCTTTCTTCCACCCCCTTCAGCCACCTGTCTCTCGGTCTTCCTCTCGGTCTCTTTCCTTCCCACTTCGTCTCGTGTACCCTCCTGGGTATCCTCTTCTCCTCCATTCGTTTTACATGTCCATACTATCCAAGTCTAGATTTCTCTATATCATCCTGTAATGGTTCCTCCTTCATTAATTCTCTGGTTCTCTCATTTCTTATTCTGTCCATCCTTGTAGCTCCAATACTGCTTCTCAAGAACCACATCTCACTGGCCTCTATTTTGCTCTTCTCCCTTCCTTTCATAACCCAGGTCTCCGAGGCATACGTCAGGATAGGGACATAGTATGTCCGATATATGATCTTTTTGCTGTTCTGAGGGACATCCTTGCTCCACATAACATGCTTCTCACACTCCTCCGGAATGCTTCTGCCTGTCTCCCCCGCTCATTTATTTCTCTATCGTTTCTTCCATTATCTTGTATCAGGCTTCCCAGATACTTGAAACTCTCCACTTTCTTCAGCTGTTCCCCACCAATTGTTATTCCTGTTGTGGTTCTTTCCTTCTTCCTTGTTGTCATCACCATCTCACTCTTATTTATGCTAAATTTCATCCCATATCCTTGTATTATTTCTTCCCACATGTCCAACTGTTCCTGTACCACCTCCTCCTTGTTTCCCCAAATCTTCAAATCATCTGCAAACACCATTGCTTTCATCTTTCCTTCCCCAATTACTTGTGCCACTCGGGTCATTATGTCATCCATCACCACAATGAAAAGTAACGGTGACAGTGCACTTCCTTGTTTCAGGCAGTTTCTCTGTTCCAACCAGTCCGATCTCTCTCCTCCCACTTTCACACAGCTCACACTTCCCTTGTACATCTCCTTTAACCTCTTTATAGTCCATTTCTCTACTCCTCTATCCTCTAGGGACTTCCATACTTTGTTTCTGCATACACTGTCATATGCTTTCTCAATGTCCAAGAAGGCCATCAGTAGATCTGTTCCATACTCATAGTGCTGTTCTTGTAACTGCCTTACAGCAAAAATCAAATCCACTGTGGACCTTCCTGCTCTGGAGAGTGTGTCCATGACGGTTTAGTCAACTGAATAGCTTGAAATAAAGCTTCGGACAGTGTCCATCGATTCCAATGCCCCTCCTAGGTTGGTGCCACATCTTCCTCCTCCCCCTCTTCTTCTTCTTCCCCATCATCAGTCTTTTCCTTCTCATGCTCTTGGAAAATATAGTCGATCGTCGCAGTCTGGAACATGGCAATGTTGTCGTCACTCTGAACATAGCTGTCGAAGTTTTGAATTTCAACAATTTCTTCTTCCATTTTTTCGATCTCCGGAGTTTCATGGAAAACTCAAAATCCTGCCTTGCGGAAACAGTTGCTAATTGTGGTTTGCTCCACAGAGTCCCAAGAACTTTTCAAGAAATGCATAGCATCAAGAACAGTGATCTTATTGCGTGTACCACCGATGTTGGCCAACCTTTTTTGCACTAACATTTTCCTGTACTTCTTCACGCAGTGAATGATTCCTTGGTCAAGGGGCTGAAGCCGACATGTGCAGTTGGCAGGAAGGAAAACCACTTTCACATTCCTTGTGGGATCATTCACAGGGTGTGCAGCACATCGGTCAATTATTAATAATTCATTTTTATTTTTACTCCCCATTTTTGCATCTAGGGCTCACAAAAAATCTTCAAAAACAGAAGTAGTCATACAAGCATTTGCGTTGGCTTTATATTGGCATGGAAAGCTCTTGACATTTTTAAAGCAACGAGGCTTCATTGCTTTACCGATAACAAGAGGAAGCAACTTCACCGTTCCACTCTCATTGCAACAAAGCAGGACGGTTAACCTTTCCTTGCTCAATTTTCCACCATGGCAAATTTCTCCTTTATACGCCAACGTCTTGTCGGGCAGAAGGCTGAAAAAAAAATACCCATTTCGTCAGTGTTGAATACGTCTTGGGGCTTGTACTCTTTCAACAAGGACGGCAGCGTTTCATTTGTCCAGGTTTCAACTGTGCCACTGTCAACAGCTGCTGCTTCACCCCGCACGCACTTGTAAACAAGACCATGCCTCTTCTTGAACCACTCGATCCATCCGTTTGACGCCATAAAGTCTGCTACTCCCATCTGGTTCGCAAGGTAATTCGCTTTCTCACGAATTATGGTTCCATCCACTGGAATGTTTGCTGCACGGGCTTGGTTGAACCATTGCAGAAGCATTGTTTCCAGTTTAGAAAACTTTCCTTCGCGCACATGTTTTCTCATTCCATTCCTATTGTCTTTGTATGCAACTGCTATTTTGTCTCGAGTGCTAACAATAGTGTTTAACGTTGAAGGAGCAAGTTTTGATTTTCTTGCCAGTTCCACACGCTTAAGTTGAGGATTTCTGTCTACTTCTTCAAGAATTTTCATATTCTCATCACTAGTTAATGACTTAACTACTTTCTTAGGCCTATCCATTATTTCAATACGACACAATAAAATGATCACTAGGTTTCACAACTTCTTCGGTAGTGTAATGTGTATTTGCGTGAATGCAGTAAGTAGCCTACTTAGTCACATAAACATTCGGTACGTTTAGCTCGAGACGTAATGCGAGACTGGGCAGAACTTTGTGCAGATGTGTAACAATGGTCACTGATACCTGCGGTAGATACAAAATAGCCGCGCCAGGGCGGGACTTTAGAGTCCACGTGGAGTGATCGAGGAAGCATTCTATTGGTCAACAACCGTCAGCTATTGGTCAGTAGCAAACAATGCTTATTGTCGGCGCGTGCTACTTACGTTTGAATCGTCGCTAGTTAACCAGGAAAGCGAGACAACTATACCTGTTATGTCCCAACCCTCGCCCGCTTGTTGGCAAGGAATGTTATCTCGGAGCGGCCGGGCTCACATTCCACTAGGGGTGAACAAAGGATGCTTTCAGGGCTGACGAAAATGCGATCATACTAAGTGATGCGCGGCAAAAAATGCAACGTGATAAATGAGGTACTTTTATGTTATTTTCATCAGATAAGAATCAGGAAAATTACGACGTGATATGGGATAAAACGTACTAATCAGGAACGTATTAACGAGGTTCTACTGTATTCCAACCGATGCTCCAATCAGCAAAGAGCCTTTATTCATCACATAGAAGGCATATTTTTAAAGAAAAACTTTTAAGACTAATTTACAGGAATATACAAATACCAAATATTTAGATTATGTCATTTTCACAAAATTATTTTAATATTATCATCAAATTGAAGCCCATATTTGTTACAGATCTGTTTTTAACAATTCTTTATATTTGTTTTTATAGAACACCCAAGTAAAATATTATTATAAAGCTTGGTTCGTAATTACACTAGTCTTTCTTAAAAAAAACATTGCTGAAGAAGACCATAATATGGCCGATACTGGTACATTGCATTAATTAATGTATATTAATTTGATTTTATTGACTAAGGTGTAATAAATTTTTTAAATACCTATTGGTATTTCAATTAGATAATACATACATAATGAAATGATAAGCTGGAGCAGAACAGATTGAGATGGCATGGATATGTGAAAAGGATGAATGATGAAAGAATGCCGAAACAAGTGATGGAGAGATAAATGACTGGAAGGAGAGTACGAGGAAGACCTAGAGTACGGTGGATGGATTTGGTGTGAGAGAACGGAACCTGGACTGGATTTCAGTGGCTGAGGAAGGATGGTGGACAGACAGAGTAAAGTAGATGGGTGTCATATTTGCTCCGACCCGGCCCAAGCTGGAAAACTGAAATTGGTGATGATGATGACGAATTCTGTAATTATGTATACAGTATATGGTAGATACTTTATTTCTTCTCTTGCTGAAACTTACTCCAATAATTTAATACAATCTTACTAATGTGTTTTTTAAAACACTTGTTATGTTTGTTGCACTGCAAGTACGTTGTTGAGATCACTTGTCACAGGTATTGAGTCAAATTGAAATTCTGACAAGTGATCTATAAAAGTATTCATATTGCAACAAAGATAAGTGCTTCAAGAAACATTTAGTAAGATTTTATTAAATTATTGGAATAAGTTTCAGCAAAAGAAATTATGTTTACATATAATTGCAAAAATATGTAGTGTTAATAAGTGGTGATGTGGCCATGAGGCTAGCTAACTGTGGACTCTGCAGGCATAGGTATGAACTCCACTGTCCGTCACCCATAAAATTGTTTTCCGTGGTTTCCATTTTCAACTCCAGGCTTGCCGATTGTGTAAATCTCAATGTTTCTCAGTGTTCTACCATGAAGATTGAGAGAATCTCGGCAAACAGCCCAGAGCAGTGCCAATTGAGTAACATATCAATATTTTGACGTACTTAACGGCAAAGACAGAATGGGGTGCTGATCGTGTGACGTTGAAATTATTTCTCCATGTTCTATGGTGAGGACAAAAAAAAACTCATCAAATGGCCAAGAGCAGAGCAACTTCTGGGTAATTATTACTTCTTGCACACAGGAAGTAATAGATGAAACAACTCATTTGGTGTTAGATATTTATTATTCTTTTTATTATTTATTTAATTTTTAACCATTTAACTATTATTTATATTGTAATTATAATGTATTACTTTTATTATTTACTTATTTTAAGTTCTTTATTACTTATTTTTCTAAAATTGTTCAGTAAGGGTTTTCTTTATAAAATTGTCTATAAAATGTTCTCTTTTCAAATTGTGTACAGTATAATGTGCATTTCATCTTCATAATCGTCCATTTACAGTGCCAGTTTCCCAGGTGCTGTCATTAAGTGCATTGTAATCACGCCAAATCATTAAATATGAAAAGAATTTTTATGTGAAATAACACGTAAATTAATTTCATTTACCGAAAATGAGGGGCCCTACTTCTTACTTGAAGATACAGTACATACCTACACCCTGTGGCATTGCCGTGCGTATTAGTCACGCACCACAATAAGGAGCTGTAGTAAGTATGGAGATCAGTAGTTCAATAACAGCTCAGCGTGATTTTCCTCCAGGTTTTTCCACATTCTCTCCAGGCAAAGGCTGGGATAATACCTTTTTAAATTCCCAGGGGATCTACCCCTATCCCTGTCCCTAATACAGCTACACACACTACTCCCAAACCCCTAAAATCTATAACAAAAATAACAATACATATTTACATTATTGTTTTCATTGTAATTATGATATCAATCACCAAATTTCTCAATTTGTCTTTGATTCATATGTATTGTTTCAGTAATATTCAGTACCTATTCAGCTGGACCAGCAGAATTTCAATCTCTCTTTGATCTTTTTGAATAAATTGTGAATTTTCGAACAGATGCCTGATATGCAACCATTAATTTTTGAAATTGTTAACACCAATCCTTAATCAAGTTGTTTGGCCATTGTATCTGTCCAGCACAAGGTCTCAAACTTTCGAACACTTGGTGGTAACCTTCGAAATACTGGTCACCGCTTTCCTCTTGCTGCTGTTGATTCATTAAGGGTTTTACAACATCGTGGTCTAGTACTTGGGTGTGTTTCGAAATTTCCTGATAAACTGGGTTATTGTGGAGTCTGTAATAAAGTATGTGTATTTTTAATTGAGACTAGAATTGGGAAGGAGACAGCCATGACCGTAAGTTAAGAACTATCCCAGCATTTGCCTGGAGTAATTATGAAATGACAGATATCCACTTCTAATTTGGCTGAAATGGAGATTGAACCCGCCTCTTGTAAGTTCCACCTCACTAGGCAGAGTGTACCCCATTCCAGCCCTCAGACCAGAATTAAATTTCTAGGCAGAACCAGAAATCAAACCCAGACCTCAGGGGTGACAGCCAAGCATGCTACCCACTGCACCATGAGGTGGTCTTCCTCTTGCTACCAGTCCTCTAAAATACTGTATTTAATTCCATGAATATCTTAAACATTCCCATAATGAAGTTAATATTTAAAATGGACTATATGTATTGGTGGACGAGATGATAGTGATGGTCTTTTGTGTATGGACATAAACTAGATGGCAAAAATGTTTGGCACAACATTTTGTGGGTGAAGTTCTCCAGTGGATGATTTTCACAAGAGGTCAAATACCTCTGGACCTAGCTCCATGGGTGAATGGTCAGTGGATATATGAATGTAGACTAAATGTCTTAAGGACACACCTGTTTGGACATACTGTCTTGAAGCCTTACTCTAATAGAACATGGTAAGAATAAAAAATATGGAATTTCCTTCAATATCTCTCTTCAAAACAGTAACTCTGTTGCTTGCAATATCTCTGCTATAGAATTCCTGTAAAATAATTTATGAAAAAATATATTCTTTTGCAAAAAAACAATTTACGGTATATTCACATACCTGACAATGATGTATTCATCTCCCATTTAACATGTTTAATTTTTGCAGCTTCCTTGCGATCTTGATCCATTTTTTCTAAACGTTGAGCTGTGTTCGATCTTGGGCGAATTACACCAAAGTCTATATCTGAAATAGTGAACATCAAAACAATCATTAAAGAAGCATAACAAGTTTTTACAAAGAAAAATTGTTGACACAAAAATTTGTAGTCATGAAGTTGAAAATTTGCCCATGTAAAGGATTATTACCATTACCGTATTTACTCGGCTATAGGACCCCCTCGCTTATAGTACCCCCCCCCCCCCTAATTTTCGGGAGCCAAAATACAAAATTCTTGGAAATCGCTTATAGCACCCCTCCTTAATTATTGCGAGTCAAAATACAACATTCTTGGATATTGACGAATTCTTAAAAATGCTTATAATTACAACTGAAATTTATTCTCTTTTATGACAAAAATATTTTTCTTGTTATATTAGTTTGTTATTCAGACTATATGACCACCATTTTGCATACATGTACCACGTACGCGATTGGGCACAATATCTAAATGTGTAGCCAATAGGCTTCACCCGATATCCAATAAAAGATGCCACTTAGGTACAGCATTCATTTCAGGTTCCGTATTGACCGTATTTACAATTTAACACTTGGATTTTCCGCCAAATCAATACTTTTACTTATGTAAAAAATTATAGGTACATGTTTCGGGGATCTTACTGTCCCCTTCTTCAGCCCTCCTTTGTTGTTACAAACATCGTGTCACATTCAACATCCCATAATAAAACAACAGAATACACAACATAAATTACATAACCCCAACATATTAAAATTACTAGCTTAAAACTACACTTAAAATTCAATAAACAATCAAGGATAAAACTTGTGATGCACTTCGTATTTTTCAGTCCATCAGTTCAATTTTGAACTTTTGTCCTGGGACACATTAAAATATACTTAAGCACAGCATATGTTTTGTCCACTTCGTTTTCGAAGCATAAAATTCAATGCGATTAATCTATGGAGGAACTTGCTGATTTGACTGCATCTAAGATTAGCCTATTGTCATTTTTACATATGTTGTTTCAGGTAGAACATCAGGTATTATTGTGTCCTATTCTATGATACTTAACAACATGTTATAGTAGAATGACTGTTGTTGTGAATGACAGTCCAATAGAATTGATGCGGTTAATTCAAGGCTTCTTATTATGGCAATCTGACGGTCGGATGCTTATTATCGGATTATTATTTGAAGCATCCGACCGTCAGATTGCCATAATAAGAAGCCTTGAATTAACCGCATCAATTCTATTGGACTGTCATTCACAACAACAGTCATTCTACTATAACATGTTGTTAAGTATCATAGAATAGGACACAATAATACCTGATGTTCTACCTGAAACAACATATGTAAAAATGACAATAGGCTAATCTTAGATGCAGTCAAATCAGCAAGTTCCTCCATAGATTAATCGCATTGAATTTTATGCTTCGAAAACGAAGTGGACAAAACATATGCTGTGCTTAAGTATATTTTAATGTGTCCCAGGACACAAGTTCAAAATTGAACTGATGGACTGAAAAATACGAAGTGCATCACAAGTTTTATCCTTGATTGTTTATTGAATTTTAAGTGTAGTTTTAAGCTAGTAATTTTAATATGTTGTGGTTATGTAATTTATGTTGTGTATTCAGTTGTTTTATTATGGGATGTTGAATGTGACACGATGTTTGTAACAACAAAGGAGGGCTGAAGAAGGGGACAGTAAGATCCCCGAAACATGTACCTATAATTTTTTACATAAGTAAAAGTATTGATTTGGCGGAAAATCCAAGTGTTAAATTGTAAAAGATGCCACACTATTGGCCGAGTAGGAGCGCCATCCGCCAGTGGAAGTTATGGTTTCATATCTTGCCTGCATTCTTCTGTTTTGTATTCTTTATATTGCGATTGGATTATGTTTACGACAGTCTTCTTAATTTAATTTTAAACACATTTCATTTGCTGCAAAAACCGTCGGCGTTTGTGCGACACGTTATTGGTAATTTATTTGAACTATGTGAATAATACGTACTCGGTTGTGTTTACAAATGTTAGTGAGATGTGATCTTTCAGCATCATCAGACATTCACTAATTGATGCATTCTCCCTCCCTGTGTTCTAATAAAAATAAAGTTTGCATTTCCATGTCTGATACTTTGTCCATTCCATTCTATTTGTTTGATACTAAGATTTTTGCTTGGCAAGGGATAATAGTGAAAGTCTTTGGGGGTAGGGAATAGTGGTGGATAAATGAGGTTATGGCAGTCTCATAATGGGCTGATTAAAGATGTAAACTTTGTTTATTTGATTAAATATTATCGTACTATGTAGCATCAAAATAAAATGGCTTATTTGTACCCTCTCTCTTTCCCAAAATACTAAAAATTTAGAAAAAAATGGGGGTCCTATAGCCGAATATATACGGTATATTTTTAACATTGCATCTTGAGTGGCTGTCTACGGTTAGGTTAGATGCAATTGAGCCGAAGCTGTACACTATTGCTAAGCATAAAGGATTATTTTCTGACACACGGCGTTAGTACAGGCTCCATCCAAGTTGAGACATATTTATCAGGTTTCAAAATTGTATTCTGGATTTTTTGTGGTAAAACGTTATGTAGCCATATGCTACCGGTGATTATGTGTCTTATTTCTCACAGACATCCTCCTTTCCCCTTCTCTGTAGAAGGGGGAGTAGGACTGTCAACTCGGGTAATGGTCTATAGTGTGTGATTTTAGCGAGCAGCCAGGAGAAAGGAAGGTCAGTGTGATAGTAGATTTGCTCTCTACAGGTGGGCATTCTCCTTACACAGGGAGGAAGTTTCGGACAGCAAGTTGTGGTTGCGAACAGGCAACTTTGCCTTGTTCTGTGTATAAACACTACAGTGTGTTCTGAATGTATCTTCTGGTTTTGACAAAAGGAAAATTTATTCATCAGTCAATTTTGAACAGTAATAGTAGTCTTTTTTTGTTTGTTTCGGCAGGGGGAAAATCTTTCAAAGACACCACTCTGTGTGGGAGTTGGATTTCCACCAACTAAAAACCCCTGCTTGACAGCATTAACCCTTTGGGGTCCAATTGATTTCCCGCCTGCATCCTGCACAGGTCCAATTTAACATTAGGCAAGTATGGGAAGGAAATACTCACATAAGTAAAAAGCTGAATTTGTACATTAAAAACATACATAAAATGTATTTATTATCATTCAAGTTAACTACATTGTCAGCGATATTTTTCCGAAGTATGGTACTTCCGGAAGCATTTGTTTGGGTGTAGTCCTGGGTTCCCTGGACAGGTCTCAAAATAAAATTATGTCTCCTTTCTGCCACCTTTCACCTTCCTGTCGGAACACACGGCACAGTCCTTGGTTATCTTGTCCTCACGAGCATCTGTGATGTGTAGCTTCCCGTTCAGTCGAAATTCTTCGTCACAGCTGCTCCGTCGGTCGCGTTTACGGGCATTTTTGTTCCTAACGTCCCCAACAAGCCCCATGATAACTTGGTCCCTGAAAGTCTTATGTTTCACTTTGGGCTTATTTTCTGCCTTTCGTTGCAAATTATATAGGTGAAAACTGTTCAACAAAGCAACCTCCAACACCCAGAAATACAATTTCCTCCACCACTTCAGTCTTTTCACTACAAAACCGGTCACCTTCTTCATAAACTTTCCATTCGTCACATCCTACATCACCGCTTTCATCACTAACTTCCGCCTCAATTTCCTCCTCCTCTCTCAATATAATTATCATTCTCACATTCGGGAATACTAATGTCACTATCAGAATCCGTATACAAAACACAGCTGTGGCAGTGAGTAACTATCTCCAAAGAAAATACAATTGAGCTTCAAGAAATTAAACAGCAGATGGCAGTAGGTACCAGAGAAAGGCCTAGGCTGTATACTGTGTAAAGCTCGGCGCCATTTTTGCTCCAGCATACGAAATATATAACCTTAAATTTGTGTCGGACTAGGTCCGACATAGGACCGGAACTGAAAATTAACGATGTCGGACTGAGTCCGACATTGGACCCCAAAGGGTTAAATCAGAATGGAGTGATTATTCTATTAGTTTCTTCCTTTCTCTTCTTTCTCCTTCGTCCTCATAATACTCGTAGCCATTGCCTTTACAATGTTCCAGGCTCGTGGGCTCTTCAACATAATCTGAACCAGATTCCCTGTCGTGAGTCGCTGGCCAAATTGTTGACAGGCTTCCTTTCTATCTTCCTCCCATCGAGCACAGTGGAAAAAAGTATGTTCTACTGTATCTCTTCCCGAACAATACCGACGACCATCTCCCTGCGTCTTCCCCATCTTCAAGGCATATACTCCAAATCTCCCATGCCCTGTCAGGACCTGTGACAGGAAATAATCCACTTGTCGATGACTGCATTTCAGCCATTCTCCTACGTCGGGTATAAGTTTTTTAGTCCACTGGCCAACATTGTTTGTACCATCCCATCGGACCTGCCAGTCTAGTAAGAGCTGGTTCCTCAACGCTTTCTTTTCTTTAGCAGGTATAGCAGTACCCCTTTCATGAACAAATTTTCTCTCTATAACGAGCAGGTCGATGGGAATTCCGGCAGCTACAAACTTGTAAAACTGCAGTAGAAACAGTACGAAAAGCACAGATAGATCCGAGTAGCATTTTTCTCTGAACTCTTTCCATAGCTCGTAAATGGATCTTCTTCCTGAGCGCATCGCACCAGACAGGTGCAGCATATAATAGTATGGAATATACTGCTGAGCACACAATTTCTCTCTTAACTCTTTTTGGGCCTCCTATGTTAGGCATAAGTCTAGCTAACGCCGCTGCTTTCTTCTCTGCCTTTTGAGTAACTGCCTTCACGTGTGCTCCAAACGTGCAATTCATGTCTAGCAGAACTCCTAGATAACGTACAGCCCTCGCTGGAACAATCTCAATACCATTTAACAGAAAACTGATATTCTTCCTTGAGCCCTTCAAAATTACAACCTCAGTCTTATGTGGTGCCAAACTCAAGCAATTAGTTTCCATCCAAAGGTTGACACGTCGCAATGATTCATTTACTCTGAAGGTCAGATCCTCTGCATTCCATGCTGTTACCACAAACGCAAGGTCATCGGCATAACCAATAGATACTGCGCCTTTTGTCAGCTGCAGACTTGGGACGCCATCATGTAGAATGTTCCACAAGGTTGGTCCTAGGACCGATCCCTGCGGAACGCCAGCACTAATTTCAAGGTCCTCCGATTGCCTAAGTTTTATTCTACGTCCTTTGAAGTAACTGATGATAATTTGTTGCAGGTATTGAGATATGTTCTTCCTTCGAAGTTCTCGCACAATAATGCTCCATGAAGCCGTATCAAAAGCATTTTTCACATCTAGAGATTACAGCTGCACATTTCTCGCTGATCTCTGCCGGTATTTGCAACCCTCTCTCGATAGCTTGTGTTATGCTCCTGCCCTTTCTAAACCCAAACTGGTTCAAGGAGAGCCCTCCTTGCTGTTCTAATTCTTTTTCAAGTCTTGTTTTGACCAAACCCTCAAAAAGCTTACTCAAGGTATTTAGTAAACAAAGTGGTCTGTAAGCTGATGGATCTAAGGACAGTTTCTCTGCTTTCAATAGTAACACTAGCTTGGCTACCTTCCACTCAGCGGGGAACTCACGCCGTCTCAATAAATCATTGAAGATAGATAAGAACCATCCCGGTGCTACCTCAAATGCATATTTGATGGCTTCTGGTAGTATGTCATCTACTCCAGGTGCTTTACCAGTCTTCTTATATTACACGCTACTTCGCGTATCTCTTCCATAGTAAACAGGTCTACGGCAGTAAAATCTGGGTCCAATTAAAGACAAGAATTAGCGCACGGAAACAATGCCATCACTATGGCTTTCCTTCTTTCATTTGTGAGCTGAACCGGAACTCTATTAATTAAATGCCCTGTCACTATCTTGTATCCCCCCCAGGTATCATTGTCCAGATTCTCACAGAGCTTTTGCCAGAGATTCTTTTTTAATTGCTGTATTAGTTTTGTTAGTTCCCTCTTAGCTGCCTTGTAATCATCTTCTAGTTGTCTTAAGTAATCCTGATTTATTCGTTTCCTAGCTCTTGTAAGAATTAGTCTCTTGCGATTGCAATCTTTTCATTGTAGTAGTAGTAGTAGAAGCAGCAGCAGCAGCAGCAGTAAATTGGTTTCAGGAGCTTGGGAAATTTTGGTCATCAGCCCTGTGTACTTTAGTGTGCATTGAATTTGTCTGATAACCTGTATTTCTGTGGCAATTGTAGAAGTGTGTGTATTATTACAGTCAGGGATGGGATCGGTGCCCCGGGACTGAAAATAAGGTACTATCCTGGAGGGGGTATGGAATAACCTGTGGAAGAACCACTTAGGATGGCAGCAGTCAGCATCAGGACCCGAACCTCTGATTTCCAGGCTTGCTGCAGATTAACATAGTGGATGTGGTAAGCCCAGGGTCAATATTTAGAACACTTCCATCAATTTGGACATTTAAGTATTGAAGTAGAATTAACTTTGCTTTCTTATAAAATTAAGTACTGATGTCCTGCAAGAATATTTGCTCTTATATTACAGTATGACCCCGCTTTAACGTTCCCGCAATTAATGTTTTCCTGCCATTTACAACGTTTTTCCTCGGTCCCTTCCATTTTCCTATGTTTTCAATGCAATCTGGTCCCCGCTTTTACGATAATGAAATTTTAAATTTAACGCAATTTACACCTAGTAGACCAGCGAACATAAAGAGAAGACAGCGATTTTAAATAATATAATAATTATTTGATATAAAAAAGGGAACAAAATGCCCATGAGACGACCTTAATAAATGTCGCCAGGCCGTGCCAAGTGGCTTATCGGTACCCCAACGGAAACGAACAGTACGAAGTATTGAATGCGGGTGCGGGACAAAGCCATGTGTTATTCATCATCATGTGAGGCCGCATGGGAGTGCTACTTTTTCCACTAAAAATTGGGCGATCGTCTTAACAGATATCGATATTGGTCGTTGTCACCGAAGAGACAGGTTTGTTTGAGAAAAAGTCTCAGTTTAACTCCGAAGCACTGGACATGCCGTGTACAATGGAACTCCGGTGGCCTTGATCATTCAGCTTCAGCAGGTAGGCACCCAGGGAGCGCGCAAAGTGTTGCGAGCAGTAACCGTAACTTGCACCAAGTGAAGAGCGAATTACTCTTGACAGTAATAACTGACTCACTTATATTCTCTTGGCTAACTGACACTGGGCAACAAATTATTTGATGCAAATGGGGGCTTATTTTCTTTGTTTTTCTCTTTGCATTGCATTTCAAACTGGGCCCTATTTGAACATAAAACTCGACAAGTCAACATGTCAGATGTCATAAAATGTCCGACAATTCGATGGTTCGACAAATTACCGTTTCTCAAAGCATGACAAATCGACAAATATAAAGCTGACAGGTAGAAATCTGACAAATATGTCACATATGTCACCAGTTTTTCTTTATGAACTAATGAATATGTCAGCCGGATTTGTACAATTGTCAAATTGTCACCACAAAAAACTCGACAGGCGCCTTGTTACATGTCGATTATCACAATAACCTATCTTTTCGTATTACAGCGAGTTTGGAAGTTTCCCGTTACATTATTAGCGTTGTTAGAATCGTTGGAATGGAACGATTAAACAACAACATTCCTACCTCAGTAGTTGTAAAAGATAGAAAGTAATTTATTTTTAATTAATAAAATATCGGGATGGCTGCTGCGTGCTATATTCATTATGGCAAGTTTATCGCTGAAGCTACCGATGCTTACTAAATAATAATCCTCTTCTACGAAGTTTCGCCTTAATCGTGCAATAACATAGTTACTTAATTTGTATACTTAAATAGTATGCCTAGCCACCATCAGACTAATGGTCAGCTAATAATCTTCTCGCATGACAAGCATGAAACTCTTCTCCTTTTCCACATTGCCTTATACAAGTAAGCAGTAACCAGTAGAGACATGTAGTTTTAAACTCTCAATGGGCTGTGTAGAGGGTTCAGGTAGACAGTCCGAGAATACTTGTACCATATCTCCCATCTCTTCTTGCTGTCCCCTCTGAAAATCACTCCCCCCCAGAAAATTGACACCTCTTTGACCCTGATTTTGTCTTCCTGTCTTATAATCATGGTTTTACTCCTGTTGCTTGTTTCCCTGACTAATTTCTGGCCTATCTCCAAGCCGACCACCTAAATTGTCAAAACTGGTGAGCATTTCCTCCAATTCCTCGACATTTCTTAACTTCTGCAAACAACTAGCTTGCTGTAATCCGCTCGGAAAATGCTTCAGCATCATTCTCATGAAGTCACTGTCAGTAGTTACCACAAGTTCTTCCAAATGAGGATGAGTGCTAAGAAATTTTCAGTGCTTATATTTTCCGAACACGAGATTTTCTCTTTCCCTTCCTTGGATACTCTCGCCCCAAAATTCGGCCTGAAATTTTTCCCTAAAGTCCTGCAGGTTTCTCATGTTAGGCCTATAAATCTCGAACCACGACTTAACATCTTCCTGAAATAAAAGTGAAAAGTTTTCCAACACTGTTTCCTAGTCAATGATGATATCCTGAAAATCCTTGCTGATTATCTTCTCTACTGACTTCAAAAGGAAACAAGGAATCTCACCTTCCCAATTGAAGGAGAGTCGAGGTTTGGTAGTTCAATTTATGCATGGGAACAATTTACGTTTGAGGAGAACTTCACTATAACAATGTCTTCCAACCGACGCACAGAAAGAATTTCATCATTTCGTGATAGGACTCCGAAAAGAACATCTATTTCTTCTATCGCAAATTGGCCTCGCCCATCCACCACATTATGGTAACATCTTCAGTCTTTGCAGAACTTTCACTGCACGTACGTTATGATGAAGCATAGCTGATGAAAGACATACACTTTGATTATTTTGATTAAATATATCTTATTACGGTATGTAGTATCGAAATAAAGTAGCCGATTTTTACACTTTCTCTTTCCAGAAATAATGTTTTTTTTTATGAAGTTCGCACCTATAGCACCCTTCCCCAATTTTGGAAGTAAAAATTGAGATAAAAAAGGGGGTCCTATACGGTAATACAAACTTTTAAAATTGAAACTTCATTCAAAGCAAAATGTTGATGTTCTCTGGTAAGACATACAAAACTTAACTGATATCCTATAGTAATAAAATATGTATGATAAGAATATAACCTGACTGAATATCAAAGGACTGCCCCATGAGATCCATGTCATCTTCTTCTTCATCACCCTCGTCAGCACCTGGGTAGCAATCAAACTTGGTCTCACTGCTGTATTTCCGTGGCATGTCTTCCCCCAGCATTACCAACTCTGACATTCCTAGAAAGAAAGATTCCCTACAAATGAAAAATGTTCATAATGTTCGGTAGTTATTACCATGCACAACTGCAAACATTTTCTTTTGTGAATGGATCTCTGCTCCCCATCACTAGTCGTCAAAAGTTGAAAAATGTCATTTACAGTCTCACATCACTGTCGCCTGGACTACTGTGCTGTTTATACCGACTGTTGAGACTACTTCAAAACAAAGGCCGTGGTTTGGAGTTTTGGCGTTAGGGGAGGGGGCAAGGGTAGTAATTACTGATCTAATTATTGTATTAGTTTATATGTCGTATTCCTAATGTTTACGGCCTAAACCGTTCCAGTTATGAGTGTTTTGTATAGATAACTTGGAAGCCATTTTTCAGTGTTGCCTTATTGATAATATTATATTACAACTTTTCAGTCGGTCAACACAATCTAATCCCAATTACTGGGACATGCGAAAAATAACCTGATAAAAGTTACATGTTATTAAAATATTTATATAGCCTATATTTATTTCCTTTGGACTTGTAATTTTTTCAGGTTATTTTCCGCATGTGTTGACGGACTGAAAAGTTGTAATATCAATTGTTATGTTTTGTTCAGTGTTTTAGATGTTAGTAAGGACATGAAAATGGCTTTGCAGCACATTTTACATATCTTGGTGGCATAAGTTAATAAGGTAATGGTAAAATTGCCTATTAAGGTGGGGGTAGGTTGTGCAAACCTTGTCTAAAGCACTAAATAGAGACTTCAGAATTAATTAGCCTAAAGCTTGGCAATCCCTTTCTAAATAATTAGGCCTAACTCGCATCACAAAGACCTAATAAAAACACAAAATAATGAACTCCACTACACTAGAAAACACCAAATAAAATGTTAAATGTATAAAAAATATAAGAAACCATAAACTAATTTAAAAATGGAAACAATATAATGAAGGAAAACATTTATTTTGAGGGTGACGAGAATACTCGCACACTACAAACTTAATGTTTTATTGGCCATGGCTTTTGTCCTTTTTACTTTACTCAACACAGTTTTACATTAGTCATTAGTTATATACAAATTGTTGTCCTTACTCACCGATTCACTTCGTAGTTCATAAAATCTGTTCCACGTAACATCACTCATTCTGATGCACTAAGCAGCAGTAAGCCATCAGACAAATAATGCTAACACTAACGAATACGATGTGCAAAGATTAAAGTATGCACGTACAAAATACCTGACAGAAAGCGAACCATCCACCTTGTGGTGCAGTGACTAGTACTCTTGGTTGTCACTGTGGAGGTCTGCGTGCGATTCATGTATCTACCAAGAAATATAATTCTTTTCAGAGGGCTGGAACAGGGTTCATGAATCTATCGTGCACAACTGCTATGGTGCAGTATTTGGAAATTGCAAAGTTTCCTTTTTAATTCAGCGTAAAAAGAACTGAAAATCTACCTTCTAATTTATTATGTTGGCTTTATTGCTTTCTGGAGCAAATCCCACTTTATAGACTAACTCATTTTCTGTTTGTGGGGGTTAACTACCCTGTACATTTATTTCCCTAACCCCTCCATCATTTTCTACAAGATGCACATAGCTTAATGTGCCTACTGATACCTTCATCACACCCCAGTCTTGTCCTCTTCCAATAGTCTTCGGTGGCGTAGTCCAGGGGGTGTCAACCAGATAGGGATCATTTGGCACCATCGGTGTAGTAGCACGTGCCAGTCGTATGGAGCGCTGTATATCGTGTATATCGTGTTGCCAACATATGCATGATACAACGTTGTAATTAAATTGCAAACATATCACTATATTGAGTCAATAAATATACACATAATTCCTAATTGACATTTCCTTGCAATTATCTTGCTCACAGACGATAATTACGGCACTTATCATTAAATAAACATTATTTCTACTAGGTTGGCGGCACTGACCATGCCATGGCGGCTCTGTTTATGAGTTGTATGTAATAATATTGGCCGTATACAAATAAGCTAAATAAGCTAATGTTGTGTTCTATCTCATCTTTCTTATATCAAATTGTCTTCGTGGTAATGAGAAGTGAACAGTTCTTCTTCTGCTACGGCGAGTAAGTACGCTTATTTTAAGTTTTGTGTTTCTGTAGTGGCTGTGAAAAATATAGGCCTAGTTTTGAATTGATATTAGACGCAGGTGACATTCTACTTGACATATCAATTAACTTTCACTATTATTTATCCCATAGGTAGACCTACCAAATTCTGTGAACTGTGCCTATCACCGGAAGAAGGAAAAAAACAAATCGTAAATCGCTGTTCTCGAAATAGCAGAGGAATATATGGCAATTACTCTCCTAAGAAATGATCCAGTCTATGACCAGGTAAAAAGTCTGTGTTACCGTAATGTTTTGGCAGTGGGTAGTGGAACTAGGTACTGTGGGTTCTCGTAATGGATTTTTTTAATAGGCCTATAATGTAGACCTACGGTAGAGTACAAGATGAATAAGGTTGGGTTCCATAAACCATTGCAACAACTTGATTACAACTCGCAGAAATATTTAAATGAGCCTATTGCATGTGTGTACTGAAGATCTTGAGGAGTGTGAATAATCAATTAATTAATTTCACATTGCAATAGAATATAAATCTCATGATTCATGACAACGTGCCTAAGCTTTAATTTTTCCCCTTCCTTGAATTTCAAATTATTACAGTATTCAAAACAGATCGGTTCAGTTAGAATAGGTAGTAATGCCATGTAGGACTGTAATTACAGGCTATTAAAACTTAACACATACACCCCATGGTCTAATAGGTCTAATGGCCTATATCATATAGTCTTACCAATGTGTAACTATATACATTAATGTGTTCTTGTCCTGTGGAACGAAGTCCAACGTGAATATACTTATGCTAAGTCATGGTGCTAAAGTAGTCGACTCGTGTAATGTTCTGCGACCCAAATACCATTCAAATGCACCTGTCCTCCTCTAATAAGCCAAGAACAAACAAATGTGTAGATGTGTTTCCTTGCATATTCATGCTATGGGCACTTTGTATTTATTTTTGTAGATACACAGGAAAATAAGCTGTACGGTTTATGTTATGGTAGGAATGCAGTGTTTGGGCTGGGTGTTCAGTTGGTCGAATTGGTAGTAATGGCAATACTGATGTAGGACTATAATTACAGGTTATTAAAACTTAACATACACCCCCATGGTCTAATAGTTTTAATGGCCTAGGATCATATTATAGTCTTACCAATGTGTAACTATCGACGTCAGAAAAGTTGGATGGCGCAGCCACGCGGTAGAATGTTGAAGCTGTAACATTGTGACTGGTGAGGTTTATTTTCATGGTGAAACATTGATGTCGTGATGGAAACAGAAAGGAATTTGTCAAATTCGAGGAGGTACTGCTCTGTATACGGTTGCAAATCGTATAAAATGGGTACGAAATCTCTTCACTACTTTCCTGTACAAAAAGTTCAGAGAGAAAGGTGGGATACGGCGCTGTCAATTGGAAAACGTGTTACACGTTACATGACAGTGTGCAGTCTGAATTTTTGTGAAGACGACTTCTTTCCACAGCGTAAGCACCGATACTGTTGATTATTGATAGTTATTGTCTCTAATTGTACTCACAAGGATTAAGCTACATCAAAAATACTGATAAACTTGTAGCCTAATACTTCTGTGTCGTACATAGAATGTAATCCGTTCTTCGCAAACTTATTTTAGGGGTTCTTCCGATTGACAATAGTCGAATGGTTAGAAAACTTAAGAAAAATGCTGTCCCTAGCCTTAATTTGCCAGAGAATTTATATTCTTGCCTTTAAACAGCAAGTAGGCCTATGTAGCTCAATATTTGCAATATTGAAGTATTATTTGGCTTAAATTGTGTTTTTGTCTATGATCTCCTTACTGTTGAATTTAGTTAATTAATGTGTAAAATCTTAGTTTTAAGTACCGGTTTGGAAACCCATCATCCCAGGCAGGCCGGTAACACCTATACAACTCAGGCAGATAGGTCACTTAGCCGTAATTTAGAAGTTGTAGTGATTTTAAGTATACATATGCGGTAATGTAGCAGGAGACCTGATCGGCCTAGGCTATTCTAACTTTAATTAGTTTCCATTTCAAGGTTTTTCAGTTTTGAGTGCGAATAGTTGGTTTGAAAGTTGTACAACAGTAAGGAGAGTATGTTTTGTATAGGTTTTAATTGGTATTATGGTTTATGTCGAGCTGGGGAGTGAATTTGATTTAGCTTAAAGTGTAGTTATAGATCTGTTCCGCTTGCTTATGACAAGTTCAAATGGAGACTCCAGCTTTGTTAAATATCTGTATTTTAAATATTTAATTAAATATATTGATAAAGAGGATGCCTCCATTTTAACTTGTCTGTGGCAAGAGATTAATAAATTTATATTCTTGTCTTTGAACAGCAAGTATGTAGGTCAATATTAGCAATATTGAAGTATGATTTGAGCATCCCAAGTAACGCTTCTTTGAACCCAAAACATTCATGCAAATTCAGGGTTGCTGGATTCAATTTATTATCAGGGAGTCGTCCTTTGTGTTATGTGAGATATATACAGTGGCGGATCCAGGCCTTGCGGGGCCCTGGGCGATATGATAAGGTGGGGCCGACAACAATAGGTAATAATAAAAAAATCAAATCAAATGGAAAATAGTTTTGCAATAATAATAAAATAAAGAATAGTTACCATACTTTGAATACACTACAGTACATTATTTTAAGAAAATGAAAGAAACCTTTATGTCCCCTTGATGAAGATTATGTAAACTATGAAATATTAAAATATCATTTTGCGACTTCTTTTCCCGGCTGAAGTCTTATATTATTTCACTGAAATCTAAACTTGCTAAACGGTCACGGGAGGGCATAGCTGCACTGAAAAGAAGACTATGAATTATAACTTAGTTTGAAAAGATTGAAACGTATAATTTATTAATTAATTAAATTTTAAAAATCCTTGGCGTGGGGCCCCCAGACCGCGGAGCCCTGGGCGGTCGCCCTCCCCTAGACCCGCCCCTGGATATATATATTGTGAAATTAATAAAAACATCGACACCGCTAGGCTCCCAAGTACAGGCTTCATAAATGTAACGGCAGACAGTAAATTAACTATCTACAGGTGGGTAATATTATTAACTGGTAGTAATTAAGCACTGCATTTAAATTGATTATAAAAATATTTCTATCAATAAAAGAAAATATGTAGTATTTTGCCATCATAAATTAGAATCCATAACAAACGCACACCCTATCACTGTCTTGCTTACGTCTCGTCACTATCTCGCCGTCATATTGCAAACAGCTGACCGTAAGCTCCTCCCCCGTTTCGGACATCATGTCCTGTGGAACTAAGTCCAACGTGAAAATCCAATAAAACCATGGAACCATTGGCCCGATAACCCCACCCTTATCTGCCAATTTTTATTTTATACTCTTGGTAAGTTAATAAGTGTTAGGTTCTGTCGATGATATTCTGTAACCGCGAGATAGATACAAGACAAATATAATTGATTTATTGTATGCCAATGTAATGGTTGATATACCTATAGGTAGTATTTTATTCCCACACGTTATTTGCAATATTTTTCAACACGTAGGATGCCAATGTCTAAGCTTACATGGAGGGATTTTTTCATCAATTGATTCTGTAATAAGACCACCTTGTGGTGTGGTTGCTGCCACTCCTGAGGTCCTGGGCTAGTTTCCAAGCTTGATTAAGCAATTTAATTCTGGTCTGACTGTTGGAACGGTGCACACTCATCTTTGTGAGGCAGAACTGAGAAGAGGTAGGTTCGATTCTCACCTCGGCCATCCAAGAAGTGGTTTTCCAAGGTTTCCCCACTTCCTCTCCAGGCTAACGCTGGGATGGTTCCCAACTTAAGGCTACGGCTGCCTCCTTTCCAGTCCTCACCTGAATTACAGGAAGTATACACACTACTACAGATACCACAATAACACAGATTATCATACAAATCATACACTCCCCCAGGGGCTCACATCTAGTAAGACGTGGGTTGGCGACAATGGGGCCGCAGCTGAGTCCCGCATTGCTTCCACTTACTCGTGCAGGGCTCCTCTCTGTCTTCTTGCCTGTCGACCTCACTTGGTCAACTCTTGTTCTCTTCCGACCCCCGCGGTATTAGGGTATCCGAGGCCTAGGGAGTCTCTTCCTTTCCCGCCTTAATTGGCCCTTGTCTCATCTTTTCTGATGCCCTCCTCCTGCGAGGGGTCAGCCTTCTTTTTCTTTTCTTGTTATCTCCTGCCTTCTGCTCAAGGCCCTCAAGGGGCACGGTGTATGTAGCCCCACCACCTTTGGTGCACCCTGGATATTGCTACACCCTCAGGGGCTCACGGCTGGTGAGTTCGGGAGATGGCGACCCCGAGGGATTCCTGAGCTGGGTCGGTTTTTCCCCTTTCTTCCATTGCCTCTGGGGCCTTTCGTGGCTCTCCTTCCTTCCAAGTGTCTCGATCCTCATTCTTCGAGGGTTTGAGGGCATTTCTTTTCCTCCTGTCCTTTGTTTGCCTTATTCTCCTTTTGTTTTCCATTTCTTCTTCTAGTAGCCTATATAAGTTTGTAGTTAGTTTCATTTATAGTTTACATTTGATTTTCATCTTCACGATCACCCGAACCATTAGGGGCCGATAACCAAGATGTTAGGCCCGTTAAAACAACAAATATCAACAAATCATACACACTTCCAAATACATGGGGCTAAATGAATATGTTATCGAAAGCCCTAAATGAATTAATATCAAAAACACAATGATTCTTTTAAAATGTAGTTAATTTATAGTAGGTGCAAACATACACATGTCAGCAAATTCAAGTTCCCCGTTTCAAGCATTAAGTTACACATTTATTAAGTTTACTGTTTCAACATACACACTGGTATGTGTTGTAGGAATTTGCGGTTCATCGGTGTCAGCCATTACATCAAGGAGGAACTAGGTCCATTATTATGTGCTGGACCCTACTGTTATACTTTGGCAAGAAAGAAGAAAGGAACATGCCTCAACACATACTTTTAGGAGGACCAGATTTGATTACTGTATTTTTGCTAAGTTTGATCTTGGCTCTTGCTGTTATCTTCTCTTCATTGACAACTGTTTAAATAAAACATGATGAATTCTAGCAGTATTGAGTGTTTTTCTTTTGTTTCATTGAAAGTCCTATTTCTCCCTTCCCCTTAACAGCACGTCATGGAATGTACTGTATTAGTGTGTGATGATAATTTTTAGTGTAGCCTACTTACTGCATTTCACCCTTCAAAATTTTTAACTGGATATATTTTAAAGGGCATATGAAAAGGAAGGAAGATTGTAGTTTTACGTGACCGTGAATCTTGTGATTATGAGCCACGGGACCTCCTTTTTACGTGGAATCCGAACCACAGGACATGGCATTTCACATCGAAAATCTCACATGCATTGAACTACTGTAACTTATAGATATTTTGTGATATCCAATTCTTTTTCTGTCCCCTAATGTATTTGGCACTAATTACACTAACAATTTTAGTGTGATGAGGATCTGGTTACACCACCTGATCCTTAGCATTCTCCCTTAAATTTTACTGTTATTGCTAACAGCATCAAGCATTTAAAATATGAATTTTCTCCCTTCCCAGTACTTTTCCTTTGTAGTTTTTTTCTAATAACTAATTGGTTATAGGCCTACTTGGGCCATTTTCAAGCTGAGTAATAATATGCTGCAGGCCTTGTAGTAGCCTAATTTTTGTCACCAATGCAATATGCTCCAATTGCAACTGAAAGAAATTTAAACATGTATATTAGTGATGAGGTTATGTCCTAAATGCTGTGATTGTTCATTTCAAAGTTCTAGAATTCACAATTTCCCACTTTGTTATTATTTTTATTAATTTTTTCTGTTATTGGTATTTTGAATGTGATTTATTTCTTGTAGATCATATTATTATCTCCACACTTAAAAACGTGCTATAAGTATTGGAAGATTGTGATTTTCGGAACATTGAAGTGGGCAGAGCATTTAGGACGAGAATATTTAGCGGAACGATGGGCAGGGTGGAGGGGAGGGGGCGGGAGGGTTAGTGTTTACGAGATCTGCTCATAGGTGGCGCTACCGGTCGATGTGTTGCTAGTACATCAGTCAACCACCAGACAGCGCTGAAGTCTTAGGTACCAAGAATTAGCATGGCTGTTGGCCATCTGTAGTAGTAGGTAATCTGTGGCGTAGTCGGTTGCATGCTGAGCTTCTATGACCAAGATCGCGGGTTCAAACCCGATCAAAGTCGTTGGATTTTTAAGAGCGTTAAAATCCCTCAGTATGCCTTCCTGCAGAGGGGAAGTAAAGTCGGCGGTCCCATGTCATAGATTTATGGCTTGCAAAAGAACCTTCCACTAATTAAACTTGTGTGAAGCAAAATTGTTGGTTAGATTTTGTTTAAACGCTCTATCAAAGTTCCAACATTCACTACTACTGTTGACCAAAATATTATGTGCACTCGAGTTTGAAGGTTGTTTGTGAAGTAACCAACAGACCTACATAAAATCCAATAACATCATCATTTTCGTCCTTCTATTTTACGTTAGTTCATGTAGGTTTGGAATTTTAATTTATATTTTAATATTTTAATATAGAACTCTATTTAGTAATGAAAGGACTCCAGTACTTAATAATTACAGTGAAATTGTCACTTCCCGAGTTTTTAGTGAACTAATACCGATACATAACAAATATAAAGGTTTGGAACATGAAGAATATAACATGGTGTCCACAGAATTTTCAATGTCAATTTTCCTGACCATTTTTAAACAAAATTCCTGACTCATGAAGTCATCGGAACATCGGAAAAGAGGTTTTAAATTTGCAGCCTCCACCATCCTCATAGCTGCCCAACGCTCGCCTCTTTATTAATTTAAAATACAAAATAAAGTGCAATGTGCTGGGCGATGAGGTCGCCACATCCCTATGCCAACGTTAAAAAAGCACACAAAAAATAGGTAAACGAGGTTTTTACTGTGATATACTGTAACAAGAAGTTCCGTGACGAACTAAAGAGCCTACTTTTCTTCAAATTTAAGATTCATGCCAATAATTAATCTATATGCATCTATCTAGAATAATGACGAAATTAAGTTGGTAATATCGAAATTTCTAATTAGTTCGAAATACTGTATACCTGGCATAATGTAGCCTGATAGAGAACTACAGTTGGCAGCCCTGGCGACTGAATATATTCTTAGTTCCATCTCTTAAGGTACAGAATACAAAATTTGGTTGAAGTCCAATGGATAGCATGGGCGTTACATGCAGTTAAACATTGGATCTAACAGCGCGCGTAAAATCATGTTGGCAACAATGACATACTTGTATTGGTCAGAAATAATCTGAAATAATACGATCTATTGTTGGGTCAATTTTGAATGAAATCCATTACTGTAGATAGTATAGAAGTTAGATGCATTTTAAAATTGAACCTATCAGCAGGCTTAGAATCATTTTCGCAGCACTGGCGAAGGTCTATATTAGTTACTCCAAATTAATCTAGAATGCCAGGTACTATACGTGTGCAAAGTTTAGAGCTATTGGCTTGCATACTTTCCGATATATTGATATTAGGGTAACAAAAATAGAGACAGTATTTATTAACAGTTGGCAGCCCTGGTTACTATTAAGAATCGGCATAGTCATATCTGTTATAGTACACATACCACACACGAAATTTGGTTGAAATCCAAATGATAGTATAGAAGTTACATGTATTTAAAATTGGACCTGTCAGCAGGCTTAGAATCATGTTGGTAGCACTGACGTATATAAGTTACTCCAAATTAATATAGAATGTCAGGTACTATACGTGTGCATAGTTTAAAGCTGTTGGCTTGCATACTTTCTGGTATATGGGTATTTGGATTTTAAAAAATTGAGAGCAATTATTAACAGTTGTCAGCCCTGGTGGCTCTTAAGAATACGCTCCGTCATATCTGTTTATGTACACATAGCACATACGAAATTTGGTTGAAATCCAATTGATAGTGTAGAAGTTATATGCATTTAAAATTTGGACTTATCAGCAGGCTTATAATCATTTTGGCAACACTGCCATGTATAGCCTCCTGGAAATTAAACTGCAATATTATTATCTATACGTTTGCCAATTTTGAAATAGCTCCCATTCATACCTTCCAAGTTATCCAACATGGAGCTCAAATTTCAATTGCGAGTTTTCAGCAGCTGGTAGCACTGACATCATTTTCAAATATGGGCGTGAGCTATTCAGGTATAGATCTTTACTCCTACCAGATGTTGTTTCGATTGCTGCAGCCATTTAGGAGTTGATAGGGGGGGGGGGGGATAACTTCTCGCAGAATTATAGGACCTACATTTTTCCACGAAACAGAAAGACAGAAGGACAGACAGACACACATTTGCCCGATCTCATTAGTCAACTTTTTCCTCATTTTTGCAAAATGTGAAAAGTAGGCTAAAAATGGAAACTTACCGTAATGTTCAGTGAGTTATTGCTTTTTATCTTCAGAGATTAGTTGAACTAGTAACATCAAAATATGGTTGTAAAACACAACATACTGTATGGTTAATATAAAATTCTGGACTTTCTAATACTTTTCGCCATTTTTTCCCGACTCACGCCATCTTTTCACACTTTTTCCTGACTTTTCCTGACCAAAAACAAAATTCCTGACTTTTCCTGCCTGTGGACACCATCTATAAGCATGCTAAATTTTCCGGTTGCAAGCTAAGAGATTTGGTCTTGTGGTACACACACCATCAAATGAAAAAAGGCACCAATTTTTTGTTCCATACATGTAAATACCGAGTCATCATTTTATTTCCTGCATGTACGCACCGCTAGGCCGGTGAAGGTGGCCTTGGCAGATGTGGCCACTAGGCCGGTCAAGGTGGCCTTGGCGTTCTCCCAGCAATGAACACGTGCGCTGCGATCGGCAATGTTGCAATAAGCTGTCAGTATCTCCGGCGTATTCAAGCTTGTGAAGTGATAGTTGATTTGACCTAACATACAGTGCAGTCTCGGGGCAATTTTACAGTTTATGTGTTGCCTTAAAGTGATGTTTTCTATACAACAGCCAAAACAATCGCTACTGGAGCGCTGAAAATCCACATCGGTTGCATGTCCGGCCGCTTCATGATGTGAAAGTTGGAGTGTGGTGTGCGATAACTTCTCGCAGAATTATAGGACCTACATTTTTCCACGAAACAATTAATTCTAATAATAATGTTATTGGTTTTACGTCCCTTTTAACTACCCTGGCTTTTAGAGATGCCGGGGTGCCGGAATTTTGCCCCGAAGGGAATCTTTAACGTGCCAGTAAATGTACTGACACGGCTCCCTCGCATTTGCGCACCCTCAAATGCCAGCTGACTGTGCCAGGTTTCGAACCTGCAACCTTGGGCTCCGCAAGCCAAATTAATTCTAACCGTTACATTGACCTAATCATAAGGCCGTTCTTTCATGAACTCACGGACGAAGAAAAGAACAATGGTTACTTCATGCAAGATAATGCAATGGCGCACACAGCTAATCACTCCTTGGCAGTAATACGGGAAGTTTTCAATGACCGTAGCCTATAGTTAATTATCCTGCCAGATCACCCGATTTAAATCCATGTGATTATTACCTCTGGGGAATGCTGAAAGGAAAGGTATATGCAAACAATCCTCACACAAGTGAGGAGTTAAAAGAAAATATTCGCCAAGTTATAACGAACGTCACCCAGGAAGAAATTCGCCGTGTGTCTAGAAACTTGTTTACGAGGTGCCAGGCATGCTAGCGAGCTGACGGACAACACTTTGAACATTTCTTGTAAAACCAGGTAAGTTTGTAGATAATTATTCTCACTAGAAATTGCTATTAAATGACTGTATGTTGACGCGAAGTAGTGGGGAGAAGTCGCGCACTTTTTACCGGCCAGCGAGCGGGTGTCAGCGCGAGAGCTTGCCGCGCCGTGATCGGTATCGGATGCGAGATTTAAATTGAAGACCCTGTACATCCAGTACACACACATTTATCTGCTAATGAAGACATGTGTTCCTGGTGACAAATTGCAATGTAATTTGAGAGACCAATGCAAGGAAGGAAGCTTGTAATTCTACACGACCAATAATTTTGGATCCTGAGCCATAGGAACCTCCATTTTTAAGTGGAATCCAAACCACAGGATGTGATTTTTCACTTTCAAAAATCTTCCATGCATTGACCAGGAATCGAACCCGGTCTGCCTTGGTGAGAGGCAAGCAGCTTGACCACTGCACCATGATAACCCCTTGCCAATGTAATGAGTACTAAATTGAATGACTCGCTACTTTACGAATCTCAATCTACAGCAAAGAAACTATCATTGCTGAATGTCTTGTTTCCTACCAAAGTCAAGCAATGTTACCTCAGTCTCTCAGATAGTTAACTGCATTGTGTAGACATGACCAGTCCATGTGGTTTACACTTTAAGGTGAGGGATAGAAACATAGCAAAATTCTTCAACAGGTATACATCAGAATTTTACTATATTAGTATACTATTACCTCTATTCTTCAATTTCCCAACTTGAAAAATGGTTATGAGAGGATATTAGTGTGCTTTCTTTCTTTTCTTCATTCATTGGCTACTTAACCACATTCCTGAATCCAGAAGTTCCATTCCTTCTTTTTCTTCCTCAGGAAGATCAAAGACCAAAATTGCGGGATCGGCACTACTGTACTTGTGCAAGTGCGTTTTTATTTATTGATTATAATAAGGAACAAAAGTGGAAGTATTAAAATCAAAATTCATATATATGATTATTTTGCTGAGACACTTTCAAATAATAAATTTAGAATTTCTTGTATAAAGGGGGAATAATCCCTCTCATCTACCCCCAATTAATTCTCAACCGGGACATGGTAGGCAAATACAATTATTAATTCTGTACGAAGTATCACTCTTTTCCTTTTCACTTTCATTTCTACAATATACCATTTCCATACCTTATTTGATCTTTAGGGGGGACTTATCAATTGTAACTACTAACCTTGATGACTTCTGCACTGGATATATGTGCTAAATCACGTAAATGTGTGTTTTTATTTATTGTTTATTTAATAACCGCAGCCATGTTCGACAGCGTATTTAGTATGTGAAACGAGGCGCACACATTGACGTCAGTAGTTGCCAACATGTCCAATACAAAATACACCAGACACAAAAATACTCATGAACTAAAATAGGTGTCTGGACTAAACCATTGGTCGCTACTTGGTTAGACGACTGTCTGGACTAAATTATTTGTCGCTACTTGGACGAAAATTACTGATTGCACTATAAGCAGGATTAGGTTTGTTTTGTATGGAGAACAGTATTCACGTTCAAACTCGGCACTATTTTGTTTCACGTACCGCGCATATACAGAGAGTCCAGTTTGTATGTATCGGAGACCCACGCTAGCCCACTCGCCCGCGGCGTGAGCCTGTCTCCCGCCACGCACTTTGCCGTTTTGCGGCACTGAGTCATTGAGTATAGGAATTTGTACTTACCTAGTTCACAGCTGGTGCTGAAAATGATCACCACTCATTGCTACACATCGCTGGCACCTTTTTATTAAATTGGCATTTACTCTCTGAAGTTCCTCATCACTGATTGGCTGTATTTCAGCTGTAATATAGTCTTTAAGCTCATTTATAGTGTGAGGGTTTCTCGCACACACTCTATTTTTAAACGTCCCCCACAAATAAAAGTCACATGGTGATAAGTCTGGGCTTCGCGGGGGCCACACGTTCCGATTTATAATCCTAGTACCAAAAATGCGATGCAATTCTGTCATGGATGCTTCGTCATTGTGAGCAGTGGCAGAATCTTGTTGAAAATAAGTTGACAATCGCTCTCCGTAAGTCAGTTCGTCAAAAAAAAATTGGTCAAGGATCACATTGAAGTACAAATTCCTATACTCAATGACTCAATGCCGCGCGAGCGCCGCAAAATGGCAAAGTGCCTGGCGGGAGACAGGCTCGCGCCGTGGGCAAGCGGGCTAGCGAGGGTCTCCAATACATACAAACTGGACTCTCTGTACAAAGTAGTACCAAAATTGCGGGGTTGGCAATACTCTACTTGTGCATAAGTAACTGTGAAAATGCCGGACACAGCTGGAATTTCACTCATATAAGTCGTGATCCTATTTGGGATGATGGGTGGGTTATAGACAGCAGAGGAGTAAACATCTATTACTACATCTTCTACAGATATTTTCTTGATCATTAATACAGGTATTTTGGTTAATTTTTGTACTATAGAAAAGTTATGAGGGAGTGATACGTCATACAGCGTTACTGTACAATTAAACTACTGCAATTTTCATTTAGTGTGTCTCTTTCTCTGCTGTGTTGAGTCAGGCATAGTAGCAATCTAGTAGTATTAAAGCCAGTGTATGGACACACATGCCAACACCCTAGCAGTGATCTCACCTCACCTTGACTATGGCAATGGTACAAGAGTGGCCCCAAAAATTCTTACATTATGCTGGATTGTCATTTGGCATTACTATCTTTTACAAGGTCTGAAACTTCATTATTGGTATGTATCAGGCCACTAAGTAGTTTGGAAGTGCATAAAAGGAGGACAAAGGATAAAAGGCCATTAGAGGGAAAAGAATCTAGTAAACCTACAGGAGAGGAGAACATATTTTGACTTCTCATATCAATTTGCAGTCCAAGTAAGGAACATACCCAACAAACTAGAGATGTTTCTTGCAACATTTCCTTGTCATATTGTGTGTGTTAATGAACACTGGCTTACAAGGGAAAAAAAATAGATCTGTATGGGCGATCTGGATTGATAGAATCTGCAGAAAAGAGATTTAAGGTGCCAGATATCATGTTTGGTCTGTATTGCACACCCCAAATTCAGAAACTAATTACTATATTATACACTGGTCAACAAAATTTCACCGAATACTAGAACCCTATGCAGGTGGTCAGTGTTCCGTGATTAAAGTGTTAAGTTTGCTCTGATATTGCAATAATTTACGCACATCGCTACTATAACCACCCACAGACAGTTTCACACAATTACCACAATTCCTTCTTGGTAGACGAATTCTTTTTTTTGGTCAGTGTATTTTGGGAGCAGTTAGCTGGATACTTCAATAAACAAAATTTTCAATAATCTTCATAGGAGAAAAGGTTGAGAGATGGAATGCTTACATAGAGAGTTTGTATAAGGGAAAGGAAATTGAGAATCATGTAATGGAAAGGGAGGAGGAAATTGATGAGGATGCGAAAGGAGATTTAATATTGAGATCAGAATTTGATAGAGCTTTGGAAGACTTAAGCAGGAACAAAGCACCAGGCATAGATGATATACCGATTGAGTTGCTACGCTGCATAGGAGATGAAGGTCTGATCAGGTTATTTCACTTGGTGTGTAGGATTTATGAGACAGGTGAGATACCCCCTGATTTCAAGAAGAATGTAATCATCCCTATACCAAAGAAAGTGGGAGCTGACAGATGTGAAGATTACCGTACAATCAGCTTGATTACTCATGCTTCAAAGATCCTGTCTAGAATAATTTACAAGAGGATTGAAAGCCAGATAGAAACGGAGTTGGGTGAAGACCAGTTTGGTTTCAGGAGAAATGTAGGAACAAGGGAAGCTGTACTAAGTCTTAGGCTGATTTTGGAAGGTAGAATAAGGAAAGATAAGAGAACGTTCATGGCTTTTGTAGACTTAGAAAAGGCTTTTGATAACGTTGATTGGACTAAATTGTTTGACATTTTGAAATCGATTGGAATAAAGTACAGGGATAGGAGGGTGATATACAATCTATACAGAAACCAGACAGCAGTCATTCGAGTTGAAGGACAAGAGAGAGAAGCTGGTATTCAGAAAGGTGTAAGGCAAGGCTGCAACTTATCACCCATACTTTTCAATCTTTACATTGAACAAGCAATGAAGGAAATTAGAGAAAAATTTAAAGTGGGAGTGAAGATTCAAGGAGAAATAATTTCAACTCAGAGATTTGCTGATGACATCGTCATCTTGGCCGACAAGCCTGAGGATTTGAATGAGTTTTTGAATGGTATGGACTCCGTCTTACGGAAAGATTTAATGATGAAAATTAATAAATGTAAAACAAAAATACTGGAATGCAGCCGAAATAAATCAGAAACCTCTATGGAGATCAAATTGACAGGTGAAAAGCTGAAGGAAGTAGGAGACTTCTGTTACTTAGGAAGCAGAATAACCAGTGATGGACGAAGCAAAGAGGATATAAAAAGTAGGTTGGCTCAGGCAAAGAAAGCATTTCTACAAAAAAGGAATCTGCTGACATCGAATATAGATTTAGGTATTAGGAAGTCATTTTTGAAAGCCTTTGTCTGGAGCGTGGCGCTCTATGGAAGTGAAACTTGGACTATTGGTGCAGCAGAAAAGAGGAGAATTGAAGCATTTGAAATGTGGTGTTACAGGAGAATGATGAAGATCAGATGGGTAGATAGGGTAACAAACAAAGAGGTATTAAGACGAGTTGGAGAGGAGAGATGTTTCTGGCGACTGCTAATGAAGAGAAGAGATAGGTTGGTAGGACACATACTAAGACGCCCAGGAATAGCAAGCTTAGTTATGGAAGGAAGGGTCGAGGACAAGAACTGTAGGGGTAGACCAAGGTTAGAATATGTTAAACAGATTGCCTCAGATGTAGGGTGTGGTAGCTATGTAGAGATGAAACGATTAGCTCAGGACAGGGAGGCATGGAGAACTGCATCAAACCAGTCAAAAGACAACAACATAGGAGATTTTAATAACATTCTAGTCTATTTAAAATAAAAAGAACCACTTCTGTGATACATTAAGATCACACTTCTTCTATTTCTTTAATGATCAGCCAACAAGGATACTAGTCAAGAAAATATTATCACAAATGTGCATAAAAATTATTTCACACATGTTAGGGATCCTGTGCTGTCTGATCAAGATTAAACTTCCAACTACAAGCAAGTGCATGGTAGTGTCAGACAAGTTACTAATTTTCAGATGGCAGAGGAGATAATATTAAAAGATTACAACACAATAGTACATTATGCAACGAGCCTATAATGGAAATAATTAAGACACGAGTATGTTTATAAAACGAGCGTATGCGAGTTTTATAATTCCCATACGAGTGTCTTAATTACCATTATAGGCGAGTTGCATACGACTGTTTATGTTCGACGATAATTATAACGTTATTGTATGTTTTAACATAAATATTCATAGATATCTGTAGGATTCAGTTAGTGAACAGGGCGTGCTGGCTTTGCTGACTGAACAGAGCGCATGCGTGGGTCAAGGCACTCCGGACGCAGAGACTTTGCTTGGCAACACAGAACATCTATTGTTTACAGCGGATTTTGAGCGCATGCGCGAAGGTAACCTTACCTAATTGGTCACACAACTGTTTCTTGAGCTCTGATTGGTGGGAGAAACTGTTTCATAATGAAAAATAGTGTTATAATGAGCCTCATGATACAGTTTTCTGACACATAATAATAAGGGTCGAACATAAATTAACCTGTTATAGTACGGGACACAGCATCACAGGCCTGAAGGTCAACCAGCCCTCCGCTCCACTCTCCTCCCCACATCCAGCGGTGTTGCCTCGCTATTGCATCGTACCTTCAGTCGTGTGCTCGATGTGAGAAAATACAGTTTGACAATGTGCAATTCCGACAGTGATAACAAGGATGTTGCTCGTACACCACCGGGAACACCAGAAACACGACTGGGCAAGAAAGACTTGAGTAATCGATGTAAAAATATTATTGCAAATGTGTAGGCCTACTGATCTTTCCAAACTTTGGCTGAAATCCTGACATTTCAAGAAAGTTCCAAAACTGACTGGAGATGCTTGTGAAGTAGGTAGAGGTACTGTGCAGAATATTAAAAGAGGAATTGACAATGCTGAAACAAATGACCCCTTCTTTAATAAATCATGTAAGCACTTTAAAATAGAACAGAAAAGAACCGAATTAAGACGACTTCGATAAGTAGTGCGTAAATCGGTCTTTGGTTTCTATGATCGTGGAGAGTATCCAATGGCCGAGACTCGAGATAGTTTCAAAAATTAACTTTCAGGGTTCAAAGAGGTCCGTATTACGTACATTGAGACGTGCGGGATGAGGATATAGAAAGTACAATGATGGGCGACCGTTTTCAATGGAGAGAAGAGATATAGGCTAGACTGTGCACACGCCATATTCCTCCATAAAAAGAATGCTGTATAGAACGATGCTTTCAATATACCTATATTTAGATGAAACATTTGTGAATCTCACAGCACAAAAATTATTTGATACGATTCGCATGAACAAGGTGGACTGAAGGTGCCAATGGGAAGAGGAGATACGATCATCACACTCCATGTGGGATCAGCAGACACAGGATTTTTTAAGGAGTGTAAATTGCTATTTCGCTCTAAGAAACACTTGCTAACTTTGGATTATCACACAGAAATGATAACATAACTACTTTATTTAAGGAATGGTTTGTTGACTTCCTAATGTTACTGGAAGAAAGCTCCATTATTGTAATGGATAGTGCAAGTTGTCATTCAATTCATGCAGACAGAATCCCATGTTCGAACTGGAAAAATGCAAGGCATTCAAGAGTGACTCAGGAAACGATTAAGAATCACAATAAAATCCAGGGATGAGTTGTTAAATCAACTGGAAATCAAGAACGTGCCAAAAATCTAAGAATTGATAAAATAGGAGAACACAACGGTCACGAGGTCATTCATTTGCCACCATATCAAGCTCAATACAACCCTATCGAACTAAACTGAACACTAGTCAAAGGTGAGGTAGCTAATCGCAACAAAACATTTATTAGCCTTTCAAGATATGATGGCCAGTGACCGAGGTGGGAACTATTCTTTGTTTACTTGTGTCAGGCTTGTCAGCTTGCTTAGTTGACAGGTACAGAGGTGCAGAAAGGATATAACTCTCGTTCAGTAGCCTTTCATCGTTTCACTCTTCGTGGTGAAATGGGCTTCTATTAAGCTTAGTTGTGCTGTTTAAACGCACCATTCTTAATTTGCCCATTATTATTATTACTGATTTTTCCGTTCGCAATTTAACAATATAACTTCTGGCTTAACACAAGTAGAGAGCGCAATGCTGCTTGACTTATGCACTGACCACTAGTCATCACTGCGTCCCTCTGATCGTCACGCAAGGCTCCAGCTGCTATTATCAACAAACGCTGGCGCAGCCAAGTTCAGCGGCAGTCATATCTTAAAGGGTAATAAAATAGCAAATGTTGTGACACTGCTGGACCAAAGAATATGAACTGGATGTAGTGTGTTCGTCATGCAGAAGCCATACAAGACGCCGACTGATGCGAGCAGGATGTTTATGATGTAGCCATTAAACCAATTTACTGTGGTATGTCTGACAGTTGATAAGTTTTGATGGCAGTTTGTCGACGAGTGAAATATACGTAAACCTCATGTGTGCCGTGCTTAGTTTTAGAATATCAGATTACATTACATGCTATCAGTTTCCAGCTGGTATGCTGTGAAAGAAACAAGGTAGTGTTGGAGATAAACTTGAGAACGTCCACTATGAAGAGTACCGACTGAATGCCTGTTTCCGACGATATCAAGACTGTCTTATTAAATATCTGTACGGCGATATATATCGTGGAAACTAGTTTTTGTTCTTTTGTTTATCTTATTTGAATTTACATTGTTTAATTGTATGATAGAGCCTCCGTGGCTTAGACGGCAGCACGCCGGCCTCTCACCGCTGGGTCCGTGGTTCAAATCCCGGTCACTCCATGTGAGATTTGTGCTGGACAAAACAGAGGCAGACAGGTTTTTCTCCGGGTACTCCGGTTTTCCCTGTCAAAATTTCATTCCAGCAACACTCTCCACTATCATTTCATTCGTCATTCATTTAATCATTGCCCCAGAGGAGTGCGACAGGCTTCGGCAGCCGGCACAGTTCATATCCTCGCCGCTTGATGGGGGCTTCATTCATTTCATTCCTGACCCGGTCGGAGACTGGAAGAAGGCTGTGGATTTTCATTCTCAATTGTATGATACTATTATGAATACAATACTTGAATGCTGCATCACGGCTCGGACTCTCGAAGGATTTTGGAAAAGAGTGGGTTCAATCCCACCCCGGCTGCCTTGAAGATGGTTTTCCGTGGTACCCATTTTCACCTCCAGTCATGTCCGGACAGTACCTTTGAAATGGCCTGCCGCCAAATTCCCTCCAACATTCTTTTCCCAACCTGTACTTAAGGGGGAAAAGACCTAAATTGAGTCTGCCCTCGTAAATAGAATAAAAAAGTACCAGTTTGTATAGCGTGTAAGGTAAACACACCATCGTTCTACACTTAAAAATAACCTCATATTGCATTAAAACATTTATATCATAACAGACACCCGTACCGATGCGAACTGTGATTCAGGTAAAAACGAAAAGACGTAAGCAATCGATATGCATTCTACGTTTGCAATATTCATGCAGTATAAACCAGCACCCTTTTGTACTGAGCCCGTTTGGACCAGAGTCCAACGACCCCATTTTGCAAATTTCCTAAATCAGTTCAGCACGAGACAAAAGCTATCTCAGGGTCTATCTGGGCGAAAACTAGGTAAAATCTGGCTTCACTGATATCGGTAATATGCAAGTAAGGTAGGAAGAAATAATCGAAAATAGCACAATTCATTAAAATATCTCAATTTATTTATAATTAAATATTTAAATCTTTGGCCTAAATCATCGAAAATAAACACCAACACTCACACATAAAAAATCAACACACCACAAAAATTAAATAACACTCCTACTCTTCGACGAATGATATCCAGAAAAATGTCAGTCCATTCTGGTATCATTAAAAATTACTATTTACACACTTCTGGGCAATCATGATTCAGTTAAGAGTTCTAATGAGCCCTATCTGTACACTTGCAGTTTTCCATTTCTGAAGATTGATCTTTGATTGTTCTAGTATTAGACAAATATTTTATGTTTCATTTCGATAAATTGTTGTATCACTTTCACCTGCATAATGTGCTTTCCAAAAATTAATAATTATGGAAGATTATTGCACAAAATTTTGTAGGATTATGCAGTAATACAATATTAATATTCGACCAACATGGTGGCCGAATGTTAATATTATTTGCATTTATGACTGTTTCATTGAACAATTTGTTTATAATTTTCATTTTTTTATTATTCACAATTGGTCTCACATCACCATTGAATTATTTGATAACCATCTCAAATGATGTTACATAAATGAACACAAATTATTATTAACAATAAAAATTGTTATAATTTTCAGTCATTCAATTAATTAAATTTCTCATCAAATAATTATTATTTTCACTCTCAGTTAATCTTCAAAATCTTTAAATTTCAAAATATTCATAACAGAATTTATTATTATTATTCGTGAATTTTCTTCAATTTTTTTTTATAACAGGTCTCACTTCTCTCAAATAATCAATAATTATTATTTTCACTCTCAGTTAATCTTCAAAATCTTTAAATTTCAAAATATTCATAACAGAATTTATTATTATTATTCGTGAATTTTCTTCAATTTTTTTTTTATAACAGGTCTCACTTCTCTCAAAATTAGTTCATGAAGATTGGCATTTAGTTGACTGGTTCAAAATGTATTATTATTATTTCAGGCACTCCCAAGTATTTCTTCTTCTTCTTCTTCGCGAATGGGTCACTTAGGACCATGCGGAATCAACATTTTCTGAGCTTTCCTCCTTGCCCAATAGTTCTTCATTTTCACTGATTGCTGTAATTTCTGTTCCTCCGACCAGGTATGTCGCTGTGGTTTCCTCTCATCTTCCTCAAATCCCCTTGTGTGAACAATTTTCCGGATCATGTTTCTATCTTGTAAATTTGGTGAACCCAATTCATTAAGGTCTTTCTCTACTTGTTTATACCATTTTGGTCTTGTGCGTTTGATTTGCAGAAATTTGTGGATTCGATAAGTGAGTCTGGTAGGATTCATTCTTTCCAAATGGCTTAGAAACTGAATTCGTCGCAATCTCATTGTATCAGTTAATTTAGAAACTCTTTTATAAATTTCAGAGTTGGGTTTGGGGTAGTGTATGCCATTTACAATTCTGGGCCCTAAGATTTTCCTCATGATTTTCCTTTCTTTAATCTCTAATTTTTCCTTTAAGGTCTTACGATGTAAACTGAGCGTTTCTGAAGCATATAGAGCTTCAGGTTTAATCACTGTACAGTAATGACGAATTTTGTTGTTCCAGGACAAGCTTTTTTTGTTATAAACATTCTTTGTGTGTTGAAAAGCAATTTCCATTTTCTGAATTCGTGATGCTACAGATTTATTTTCATTGCCATTTTCAGTGATCCATTCACCTAAGTATTTAAATTCTTTCACTCTTGCAATCTTATTGATACCAATGACAATTTCAGGTGGACCATTCTTAATATTTGTCATAAATTTAGTTTTTTCATAGGAGATTTTTAGTCCTATTTGGGCTGCTTGCTCCTCCAGTATAACAAGCTGTTTCTGTGCATCAGCGACGTTTTTGGCAATTAGTGCTAAATCATCAGCAAACGCTAGACAATCTAAGACAATACCCTTAATCTTTGGGCCCAGGCGGTGAGATGGTGCACCTGCTTTCCTCCATTCTCTGACAACTTTCTCAAGAGCACAATTGAAAAGTAAAGGGGAGAGCCCATCCCCTTGACGGACACCTGTGTTTATTTCAAACTCATCACTACAACCACCCATAAATTTAACTTTAGCCTTCGTTTCAGTTAGTGTATCTTTAATAATATTTCTTGTTTTGTTATCAAGTCCAAATTCTGTTAAAACATTAACAAGTGACATGCGATCTATACTATCATAGGCCTTTTTGAAATCGACAAATGTGATGACATAATTTTTATTTGTTGTGTTCCAAAAATATGATATAGTATTCTTCAGGTTCAGAATTTGCTCAGCACAGGATCTCCCCTTTCTGAATCCACCTTGGTATTCACCAATTCTTTGGTCAAGTTGACTCTCTGCACGGTTGAGTAGAATTTTTGAGAGGATTTTATATGTGACTTGAAGAAGGGAAACACCTCTATAATTGTTTGGATCAGACCTGCTTCCTTTTTTATGTATGGGGTGTATTATTGCCATCTTCCAATCCTTTGGTATTTTTTCAGTTTGCCAGATGTCCAGCATAATGTCGTGAAGTTTTTTGATGAAATTTTACCCTGCATTTTTCCAAAGTTCTGCAGTTATTTGATCTTCTCCTGTGGCCTTGTTATTTTTTAGTGATTGAATTGTTTCTCTAATTTCCTGAACTGTTGGTGGGGCTGAATCTTGATTAATTCGGTTAGAAGTGAACTGAAACTTTTCCAGAGGGCTTTCACTTAAGTAATTTAGAAAAGTATGCTGCGAGGATTTTGCAGTTAGCATAAGTGGTATAAGCCATTTCTCCTTTATGATTGACAAAATGGAGTGATGGAGGAGAATATTTGGTATTTATTATAAACCTTCTCAGATATTTATTTAACTTATCTTCTCTTATTGCATTTGCAACCATTTATTTTCTCAATAAGCTTTGGTCAGGTTCATCAAATCTAACAATTATATTTTATTCATTAGGCACAAAATCGGGAATCTAGATAATTGACCCAGGTTGGAAATAAATATCCAATCCTACAGGATTTGAATTGGACTGGAATATGGGGTGGCCCTACTGCCTCACCCTTCTTTAACAACTATGAGCAACACTTGCTCTCACTAACCTCTTCCACAACTCAGGAAATTTCCTCATGGATGACCCTCAGTCTCCACATGAATATAAATGCTGACATCCTAGTCCTATAATATTATCAACAATAAGCATTACTAATGATTTTTTTTTTTTTTCCACAATAATATTTTTTTGACAAGTGTTGTAATATTCCGTCGTACAAATCTTGAATTTATAAAGTTTTCCAATGAAAAGCTGTAATTATTCCTGGTCAAAATCTCCCTGCCTCAATTTAACACAAATTCAACCTAGTTGATACATTTTTATTATGGAACCTGCCATTATTTTACCTCCCTCTTCATTCTTACTTGGTGCTTTTAAAAACGTTTTCTAAACTTATTCTTCCTTCAAAACTATTGCCATTTGATATTATTTAAACAATCTCATTTGTCTAACCATGTTCCTAAATATAAATAACCATGGCTATTTCTAACTCTGTTCATAAATATTAATTTCAACTTCACAAATATTGAAATAAATAAATATTATATTTATCACAGTCCCATAAATATTTAAACAATTTCTATGTTTATTATTATTATTCCTTCTAACCACATAATTATTATTATTCTCGGCAATCTCTAAAAAATCATTGTTATGATTTTTACAACAATACAATTATTATTATGACCCTAGTTATTAAATATTCAAATATAAACAATTAAACAAACTGTTTAAACCCTCACCTTGATTTAACAAGTATCACAAATTATTTACAACTTTCTCATATCATGATTTTTAATTTAATAACATTACTGATTATTAATAGTGTAAATTAAATTATGATAATGGTGGTATCACCTTTCAAATAGTTTGACTAAATTAAATTATTTATTTAACGGTATATCCTCACATAAATAATTATTAATAGCATATTATTCTCTTTTATTATTACTTCACTGTACTTTATCATTATTAAATAATTAAGGAATTAATTTTAACAATCCAAGCTTCGATCAAGCATCTAAGAAGCTATATATAAAAAAAATATTCCTATTTCTTTAAATAAATTCAGAATGTCTTATTTCAGGAAGACATCAATGTAACTGTTATTCTGACAGTATAGAAAAATTGAATATTAAATTGTCAGATCCCGCAATGGTGTTCCATTTGTTGCACTGGACAAATACACATAAAGTTTGACTCGAAGATGGTGTTGACTTTTTATTATGAATGGTAAAAAGAAATTCTCAACTACATTAACCTAGTAAGAAATACATGTAGAATATCAGCTTACTTCATTCTTGATGAGATGGTAATGCGTGTCCTTGGTGTTCGCCACTAACTATTAGCATTGCGATCACCCTTGGTCATCAGCGACTCCATTGCCCCGTCTTCGTTGCCCTCCATTGCAAACCGATCCTCGCACAATTTAATGACACACTGGCGGTTATAAATGCGCGTACATAAACTCTCCCGTTATACATTCTACTGTCCAACATTATGAAATGTTCCATTTCTGAACACGACTTGTTCACTGTTAGAATGTTCATTCGTAGACTGTGATTTCACTTTTCTGTATTTAACTAGTTATGACAGGAACAACTTTTAGCAGCATGAAAATCACCGAGTTTTGCACTAACAATCTGGTATCTGTGGATGTCGTAGAATGCCTAATATAAGTTAGTCCCTCAGCGAGTAATCAGATATTATCTGCAACAAGTGCGCTAGGCAACACTTGTCCCGCATCGTAGGCTGAACTATTTTCGGGTAATGAATACTCCTCAGATGTCTCTATAGTTCATCTACTGTAAGTTTGCACTTTTTTGACAGCTAGGGTTGCCAACCTTCGTAAGGAAAGACTCAATTTATAACCTGTAGTCCATAACAAATATATACAGGTTTTATTCACATGTAAGTTTTTTCAGGTTATTTTTTTCGCTTGTTCCAGTAATTGTGAATATATTGGCAACATATTCTGTCGGCCAGACTGAAAAGGTGGCATTATCAAACCGAAATACCACGTGCTCGTGGCATGGGCGTGCGGTTGGTAATGGACGCTTTACTGTGTTCAACTGCCTGAGAATATAACGTATTAATTATATTAAATAATAATTATAATTGATAATATTGCGCAAAGTCGTCTGAAAGTATTATTTCCATATGAGCGCGTGTTCACTTTTCAGATAAATATATAGTGGTTATCTTAAATGTTGAGTAAATATGTAGCCTGAGATGTCTCCAGGTCGGACATCTTTGTTTTGAATATCGAGTCGGAAGCAGATACGGAATTTCGTGTTCAAGATATTTATTTTATTTCTCTCTTTTTGAAGGTAAAAGAAAAGGCAGCAGAACTATTGATTTCCCCAAGGACATTGGCCTGGTGAATAATTTTCATATGGCATGATTTGTGCAAAAAAGTAGGCCTAAAATATGAGTTGTTGTGTAGGCCTAATTACTGCTCGGTTCCAAGCTCTGTGAACTTGCGGGATGAAGGGCAGAGGCAGGGTAGGAGCAGGCGAGAATTGAGAAGCCTGTCGACAGCCCGCCGTGTTACCTGACATTCTCGTCTATTCCAATACTGATAACATGGGTCTTTTCTGAAACCAGTGTAGCGTTGGGAATGAGTGACCGAGTCACCGACTAATCTATTTGCTTCTGTTACTACGCAAGGACCGAGAAACCTCATCACTCGTCACCACCACTACTGATAGTCTGCGATGCACATTCCTCTCAGGTCACCGCAGCTTAGACCCGAGCAGTACATGGTGAAATGTTTCATACGTTTTATTTTAATATCAATCCAACAAGTCAAGTAATGATCGTATCGTCTTAAGGACATCTTACACCATACCTTAGTAAGCATTTTCCTCGAGCTGTGAAATGATGGGCCTAAAATAATTCCACTCTCACATTTAAGTTATCAGCTGCTGTGTCATAGCCAAGGTCTTGGTCATAGCGCGACCAATGATGTAACGTTCTGTCAGCAAGCCATCAGTGGGTTTTAGGTGTGCTGTTAGAACGATTATTTGATAAATGTCACAAAGAAATACAAGTTTCCTTTAAAAAGGGCAATGAGTTGATATTGCGAGATGAATGTAGGTTTAGGCAACTCATAACACCTGTGGACACCTGGATGGAATACAGCGGCCATTGCTGGCTGCTATGTGGGTGATAGCTCATTGGCTGGAATGCACGTGATAGAGGCGGATTGATATGTTCTGTAGGAGTGTTTGTTCCCGCGAGAACTGTCAAAAAAGTGCAAACTTACAGTAGATGAACTATACCATGTAGATAGTCCCCTCTAATATCCTATAAACTGGCATGATGGGTAAGCTCCACCTCAATCTGTAAAACAGACGGGATCAGACATTGGCTAAGTTCCACCCAGACAGGCAAAATCGTGAATAGTGCAAGTGCTTAGTTCACTGACAAACTAAGCCCTGAACACTAGTCCAGCGACTATGTTCTTTCGTTGTCTATAGTAACAGTATCTTAAATAGATTCACAGTGCGGCGATGATGCTTACCCGAGCAGTTGCTCGGACGAAGTACATGCCTCAGTGATATTTCTTGCTTCTTTTATACCGATTCCAGCGATACGTCACAGGGCCACGCGTCACAGCGATCAAACCTTCTCGAACATTCGATTGCCATATCTCGGCTCCTAGTGAACATATCTCCAGCCTAGATAGCTCTATCTTATGAAAATTTAATTGCCAGAAAACTGTACTAATTTCAAAAACTCAAATCCGTAGTCTTGAGGAAATTTCAAAAATATGCAGCCACGTAGGCCATGTGGTCACAGGCTCCACATCATGTTCCACTCGCTGCTCGAAGGATTGCAGCACGCGATTCAAAATCTGCCGCTTCGTTGTAAACATGTTCCCGACGTCTCTACGTCACAGAAGCGTCCATGATTCGGGTACAGTACCAATGCCAGGTAAGGCCTTGTCCCAGCTAGCGACATAACACTACGCACGTCGGTCAGGTCCTACAACAATACATTATTTATAACCAGAAAATTTTCTTGCAAACACTCATTCATAACGTGACAGAAGTAACACTGAATGAAGTATCACTCCTGGATAACATTTTCATAAGTACGAAAATTAGCCAAAATATCTATAGTAACGGTCTGGAAAGATATCTCGCGATTATGTATAATAGATGTTTACTCCTCCGCTATCTATAACCCACCCGCCATGCCTAATTTTATCACGACTTATATAGATGAAATTCAAGCTAGGTCCACCATTATGGGCCTGATTTAGCAAAACGTACAGTATTGCCAACCCCACGCATTCGGTACTATTTCATATCTGGGATCGTAAAACAAAAGAGTGCCGTCAAGTTAATGTGAAAGTGCGCCAAGTTTCAGTCTTAAGTTAAACATGGATTGTGCGAGTTGAGAGTTAAAGAGCTGCAATTTCAATCAAGAATATCATAATGCATCAATAATTCTCAACCAACCCAATTGTATTTGCCTAGCCCAGTATTTTCATCCTCACAAATGTTTTTTACATAGACCATTAATTGTTAGGTAGCACGCAGCCCGTACCAATATCAACACCCCTGGTTTTTGTCATGCACAGTGGGGGTACAAACGCATCGATAATTTTCATCCAAATCAATGGTTTTTGCCTGGCCCAATATTTTATCAAGACCAATGGATTTTGCCTTGGCAAATAATTGTTAGGTAGCGCAGCCAATATAAACAACCCTGTATTTTGGGACGCAGTTGGGGTAGTCACGCATCAATAATCTTTATCCAGGCCAATGGTTTTGCCAATTATTTCTTTTTGCTCGTAATTACAACATTACGTATGCCGTGTTTTTTATCGGACATGCTGGCAACCAGTTACATCAATGTTTGCGCCTTGATACGAGTGCTTTGGAGCCAGATTAACATACTAAATACGCTGTCGGAACACAGCTGCCATTGATAAATGAGAAATAAAAACAAATTTACGTAATTTAGCACATATATCCTTCTGCCTGTCTCGCCCGCTCATTTATTTCTGTATCGTTTCTTCCATTATCTTGCATCAGGCTTCCCAAATACTTGAAACTCTCCACTTTCTTCATCTGTTCCCCACCAATTGTTATTCCCGTTGTGGTTCTTTCCTTCTTCCTTTTTGTCATCACCATCTCACTCTTATTTATGCTAAATTTCATCCCATATCCTTGTATTATTCCTTCCCACACATCCAACTGCTCCTGTACTTCCACCTCCTTGTTTCCCCAAATCATCAAATCATCTGCAAACACCATTGCTTTCATCTTTTCTTCCCCAATTACTTGTGCCACTCGGGTCATTATGTCATCCATCACCACAATGAAAAGTAACGGTGACAGTGCACTTCCTTGTTTCAGGCCGTTTCTCTGTTCCAACCAGTCCGATCTCTCTCCTCCCACTTTCACACAGCTCACGCTTCCCTTGTATATTTCCTTTATCCTCCGCATAGTCCATTTTTCTACTCCTCTGTCCTCCAGGGACTTCCATACTTTGTTTCTGCATACACTGTCATATGCTTTCTCAATGTCCAAGAAGGCTATCTGTAGATCTGTTCCATACTCATAGTGCTGTTCTTGTAACTGTCTTACAGCAAAAATCAAATCCAATGTGGACCTTCCTGCTCTGAACCCATGTTGTTCATCCCTCCTTCTATCCTTGTCCTAATTCTCCTTTCCAAAACTTTCTCAAACATCTTTGCACAATGACTCATCAGTGTTATTCCCCGCTAGTTTCTGCATTCTGTTCTACTACCTTTCTTGAAGATTGGGACAATTATTCCCTTTTTCCAGTCCTCTGGGGTATTCCTTTCCTTCCATGCCGCCTTCATCACTCGGTACAACCATTGTATCCCACCTCTCGTGCTGCTCACACCATCTCCACACTCAACTTGTCCACACCCGGTGCCTTCCCTCCTTTCATCTTCCTCACTGCATCTTCCACTTCTTTCCATGTTAAGTCCTTTTCTGTTTGCAGTCCATCTTCCTCTTCCCCGATTTCTTCATCCTTGCCGTGGTTTCCATTTGGGTTCAGAAGTTCTTCAAAATACTCTTTCCACATTTTCTTCAGTTCTTCCCTATTTTCTATCTCTTGTCCCCTTTTGTTCACCATTGTAACATAATCTGTCGGGAAGCCTTTTACCTTTGCATTTATGTTGGGCATTGGGAAGTTACTACAATAACACTGCACGAGCGCCAAACCTATGATAAAATTTGCTTAATTATTGCAATGAGCCAAAATACCTTTGTAATCTGGAAATATCTAGCAATACAGGTTTGCTTCTCCGCTATCTATAACCCAACCACCATCCCCTTTTTTAGATCACAACTTATATATTAAAATTCCAGTTGTGTCTGCCATTATACATGCAAATTATGAGAAAATATTGCTAACACTGTGCATACAGTACTACTCAACAATTCTCTATATCCAGACCAATGGGCTTTGCCTTAACTAATAATTACTAGGCAGCATGCAGGGTTGCGTTAGCATGTACACAACCCTAGTTTTTATTATGCATGGTGGGAGTACTCTTGCATCAAAAATCGTTATCCAGACCATTCGTTTTTGCCAGTTATGCTTTTTCACATAATTACAAGGTGCATTTTGTATCCCACATGTTGGTAACAGTAATGGGACGTCAATGTGTTGTTGCAATAGCTTCGGCAACTTCTTAGGTTGATCATAGAACCACCGATTGAAGTTACAGATCGTCATCAGGCAACTTTTAAAATCCATAGTGAATAAATGATTCAATAGGGCGCACTATCCAATGAACCAAGTGCTGCAGACAAATGATGCGCACTAGAGAATGAACTGGGGGCATCTTTTTTTTACATAGTACTGTAAGGGCGATCTTGGCAGTACCGTTTTGATGATTGATTTGCGCAATGATGGCGGCCAAAGCTGTAATTTTGGCTATACAAGTCTTGATCCTATTTGATATGGCTGAGTGGGTCACAGACGGCAGAGGAGGAAACATCTATTAAAACATCATTCCTCGATTTATTTCTCATCGTTTGATAAGGTATTTTGGCTAATTCAAGTACTATTGAGAATGTTATCGCTCGTTCTAAGTTCATTCAGTACTACCCCTTTATATTCTGTGGAAAAAAAATCCATTACTGCTGGCATGTTTGCTTGTATGTACCCTATACTTTTTGACAAATAATTCTAGATATCCCAGGAATGATTTAACTTCAGCTGAAGCAACAGAATGCAACAGGTCTTTTCTGTCGATATCTATGAAACTACCAGTTCCGATTTTCCACAGGTTGCAGGCAAAGCAAGCATTGACTGACAATACTATGTTAAAAGTCGCACTCAGAATCCATCCTTTTTTTTTTGTTACTTTCAATAATGAAAGAAATGGAATAACTCTTTAGCATGGGACAATAAGGCAAGGGAACGAAGAGGGACAATTAGGCATGGGAACGAAGATGGACAACTACCACCCCTTCATAAGCACAACTTTTTGAGCCAACCTCACATGAATTCAATGGGCTCTCTTGTAGTATACGTTGCCCGTTTCGAAAGTGCGTTATTTTACTTACTAGCGCTCTGAAAATGCTTTGTAATTACTCTGCCACGTTATTTAAGCAATTTGCCATTAACAAACACCGCGTACACACTTCCAAAATAAGGAAATTGCCAACATTAACTTTCAAGTAATAAACTTATCAAACAGCACGTCGCCATGTTTGATTACGCAATGCTGACAACTTACTGATTGTACTACTAGGCAAAACCATTGGCCTGGATAAAGATTATTGCGTGACCACCCCCACTGTGCGTGACAAAAAACCAGGGGTGTTTATATTAGCCTAACGCGCTACCTAACCTTTATTGGCCTGGATGAAAATATTGGTCTGGAAACAATAATGTTGGCACTCTGAAAAAATACAGTAACACACTCTAGCGATGAAATATTCAACTCCTGTATATTAGTAACATTGGCCATTTCTATAGAAAAATTTTCGGGTTTTAATGGCGCCTGGCAACGTATACTACACGAGTTCCGCGGTACCAACCCACCAAATGCCACACAACGTACTACTCGACACAAAAAGATACTCAACTACCACAAACCGATATTCGTCAAGTTGCTACACGTTCAACATTTGACCTACCAGTATCGTCAGAAGACATAAAGGAGTTTCGAATATGTGATAAAATCCAATGTTTGTTGTCGTACAAAGCCATTCTGGAGTTGAATCAACGCACAAAAATGCTAATGGTTTGAGCACTATCCTCCGTCATAAACACACCACATCTGCTGCTCCTGTTATTCCCTTGATTCTCTCTGATTCCCTCATTCAGTTCATGCTTCCACTTACTGATCCATGTTCGTTTTTCTTCTTCTGTTTCTCTTAAGGGGTGTTGTTGTTGTTTGGGTTGCGTTGCTGGACACAGAAACCTCTTCGCCCAATAACATCCGGTTGGGAATAGACTACAGTAGCCATCGCAGTAAAATGCCGCAGCAAATTGGTCCATATGTTCAATAACCACTAATCTCTTGGACTTCGTTTGTCACATTGAAACCGATGTCCACATTATCCTCTTCACTATCGGAGCTGATCTTTAGCACTGATGTCTAAATTTATATAGTTATCGCACACGCCAAATATGAGGAATAACGGAAACAAGATCTATACGTATATATATATGGGTGACCACAAACCTAAAAACCACACCCAGGAGCACCAGAAACAAATAACGGGAAGAACCCCCTAGGAGCCCACCTATGTTTTATAATTGAAATGGAAGGTGATCCAAATATGACATAATGGCATCCACCAATGGAACTGTAGGACTATGTACAAGTGACGCGATGTTTAAAGGCAAGGGATAATCAAGTCGCCTCAATTTCTCCAACATAATGTCTCGCTGCGGATTGAAGGTTTCACACTGAAACAATATGTGATGTAATGTACCTCGTGCCCTACCACATACACACCTATCATTGTCCCTGAGATTCATGCGCTCCAAAGCTACTGGTGTAAGAGCGTGCTGGAACCGCATTCGAATGATGGTAATAATATGACGCCGCGAATATTTTCCGACCCGGAACCAAGGCTCTGTAGTTACGGATGGTTTTATTAAAAAAAAAATTTTTGCTTTACATTTTGCTATCTCGGTCCATTCATTTTGCCAAGCACTAACGACTCGCTGATGAATTATCGGTACTATATCCGGATAGGGTATCCCGATATTATAAACTGTTCCCTGACCGCATGCCGCATTCTTTGCCCAGGAAGGGGTGTTGGGCGCAGTACACACATACCCGGTCACTAATCCAGAGATTTACAAAAAAAAGTTCTATTATCGGGAGGAGAATACCTGAGGAGGCATGATTATATTGGCAACCCCAGCTATCTGATATGACATCTAGCGGTAAAAATGAGAAACTTACCAAGTAGGGTACATTCGTCACGTAGTGAATGTTCGTATATGGGTCCTTGTATTGGTAAGCAGATCGTGGTAAATTCTTCGTGTCTTGATACATAAGTAATAAGTTTTATTCGTTGATAGAGTGCAAAATCAGTAAAAGCAAAGTATATTGCTCAGTTCACGGCTGTAAGTCGATGTATGAGAGGGCTGCGGATATAAGTTTTCACCCCTTTCCAAAAGATGCAAATAGCAATAGCCGAAAGGTGACGGTACCAAATAAATACGGTCAACAGGAGCGGGTTGGACCAGTCACCACTACACGCACTGACAACAGGACGGGTTGTTCACTGTTACGGCGAGCCAAGCCGCACCTAGACAGCCAAGTACAGTCTCGCCGAGTCAAGCCGTACCAAGACAGCCAAGACTACACCAGCCAAGGACAGCCAAGCTTCATCAGTCAGGTATCCTTCTCAGCTCCCTAGTTCATTTCCAATAACCCTACCAACCACCATCACCTCGCTCTGCGATATCCGAGCTATTCTACTACGAGTCATATAGGCCTAATTTGACTTCGCAGGGTAAATATCTACTCTGCAAGAACCTGCTACAAGTCCGATATTCAACACCAAACCTACCTGCTAACCATCCAATAAATCAAGCAATTCCTGTCTCCCCCGAATTTTAATACAAGTTAAACTCACCCCTTCGCCCTAGCAAGCAGCAAATAATTTCTAGAGTATATGGTACAGTGAGCAAACTCAAATATACGGTAGCTTTTAAACGTAACAGCGCCATGACTCGAACTGCTCAAAAACAAATACCAGCAGACACCGATGCTTGTTAATATGCAATTGACACATAAAATCCAGTGGAACACACAAATTAGATCACGTGTATCGCACAGTTATACATATATACATTTAAAAATAACACTGTCATTATTTTAGGGTCCACATTTACTGATTATAAACGAAAAATAAAAAGTGTTCCATATCAAACGCGTGTTATTGAGTATTTTTACCCTACTTATCCAGACCGACCGCAGCGCCCCAAGTGTTAGTTTGAGTTGCCAATACGCCCCGAATCTGTAAGAAATGGTTAAGCTACAACAAGCCTTTAGGACCCCTCAAGACTGGTTAGCAGTCGAATTGATATTCTGTAACTTGGAGGAAAGAATAAGAGGAGATGCCCTGAGCTCGTATGAGCGAAGCCAAGCGCTGCAACCAAAGTGGGCGTAACCTTAACTCGTATTCGGTGGTCTGTGACTTGCATGAGGCATTCTGCATGGCTAAACCTTATTTTAGTCCTGGTTTTTATCGCGTTCCGGTTATGCAACTTTGGAAACGTAATAACAGTAGCGATAAGTTATATAAAAGAAACTGTACAATTCTAATCTCAGCATGTGTAGGCCTACCCCATATACCAAAAAAATAAAAATCATTTCTCTGGAAATCCCAAATTATCAAACGGCTGTCGGTCAATAATTACGGTAGGCCTACGTAATTAATCAATTCGAGGCTAATCGTCAAGTTTCTACCCCCCCCCCCCTCCCCCCACAAAGAAAATACGGTACGGTACCGAAACGTATAGGCTATACCGTATTTTTGTGCAAATATGCGTCCTTTTTTAATTGTTCTGTTTATTAATTTTGAGGTTCGTATTCTTGAATATCAAAATGTGTACGACCAATGAGTGAATGTGGCTGTGCTCGAAATTAGGCCTAAAATCTGATGAATGCCTCAACACTACCGTAATTAGTTCGGCATCATTAATTCCCAAGATGTTCCTTCTTTGGTATAACTCGCATCTTCCGACACCTGTATTCAATTTAATCAGTGTTTCAGCGTATTATTACGTTTTGCCGCTCCTCACAAAACTAGCCTCGCAAAGGTGCTCTCATATTTATATTTAAATTGGTTTTTAAAATGATAACGCAGCTTATTTGTGCTAAGTACCGTGATGTACATAGTGTATTTTGCCTATCCAAGGAAAAATCTTGACTTGTCATGGCAGTTTTATGTCACTAAAATCCATTACTAGTTGGAGTGGTTTACGTCTTTAAGCATAGGGACAGCCATTTTCTTGCAACCAAAGTGGGCGAGCCGTTTGGCTTCAGCAGCTTGCGCTAGGCAGCGCAGCGAAGGCATCTCCTTTCTTTCTTTCCTCCATGTTCTGTAACGCCAAATCGCATCCATGATGTGACGTAGGTCTTACCGCTGAACCATCCACCGTAAAGGCATGTTCCGAGCACTTGTTAGCCGTGTTTTTAGTCAATGGTTAGCTTATTTGTAATGAAAAATCAAAGATGGAAGCGAACAGCTGATATGTATGTTATCACTTAATGGCTTGAATATCAATTTATTCATTGAATATGGGCTAAGGTAAGTACTAAACAATATATTTTTGATTCTTCAAGTTGTGCAAATATCTTTCTTTGACGATTATGGTAAATAGTATACTTAATATGAATAATGTCGTCCCGAGTAATGTTATTAACTTACACTTTTATTTTTGTTTTCAGGTGCCGTAAGCGATCTAAAACGATTATTTGATGGGGAAGAAACTTAAGTGCTATTTTACTACTTTGGAAATAATTAGCTTTCATTTTAATTGTAGAATTCGAATCATATTTGCGGAAGCTTGTAGTCAGTAGTCCTCCAAGCTTGTTTCTAGGTTATGGAAATAATTGCTGTCAGACGTTTGAAGACGAATACCTACCTAATGTGCGGCAATTGTGCTTTTAATTATTTAAATCAAGGCTGCAAATGTTCACATTACTTCACGGCCTTGGCCTATGCCATTGGTAAATTATAATTAACTTAATTGTGGTGAAGAGACATGACAACATGATCATCATAATGGACTTTCACAAACTGAAATTAACTCATTTACCTAAGAGAATGAGAGGAATTGTTATTCCCATCGTCAGAACTGGTAGTGTCAAAGCATTCAGTCCTGGTCCCGTAAGTATATAAACAATAGGCTATCATTTAAGACCTTGGCAAATAGCCTTAGTAGGCAGGCTGGAACATAAAAGAGTACCAGTATTGTACTATGCTTTCATATTGAACTAATGAGGGAAGTTAATGTTACATGTAATGCATGCAGTCGATTAACAGTGTAGGGGAGAAATAAGAAATAATATCAGACCCCAAATGAACTAAAGTTTGTGGTCAGTCTGTTTGGCAAGTTGTCATTGCGAAGGGAGGACTCTCATGTAAAAGATTACATTGCATGCTTCTGCTGGAAACTAAAACCTTAGCACAGGATACACATAGTTGCTCACAGTTTTAATAACCTGGTATGACACAGCTCGGTCATCTAAATGGATCAGATCAGAAAGAAAAATCACAACATGGTGCTTAGGGAGTTTATGTCTAACATAAAGGTACGTTAATTTTCTTCATTTCATTGTGTTATCATTTGAGAACTACATGCAGCAAGGCGTAAAGCTTTCCAAGAGTGGAGTTTATCTGAACCGAAGTAAAAAATTCTTAAACTACTGAAATTATTCAAAATACCTGCAGTAATGGTATCTTGAGACAATATAGTAATATATGTTTACTTCTCTGCTGTCTGTAACCCACCCAGCCATCCCAAATAGGATCACGACTTATATAGATGAAATTCCAGCTGACTCTGCCATTTTTAGCACGATGTACAGTGTTGCCAAACACACGCATTCGATACTATATCGCATCCGGCAGACCAATGGTTTTCGCCTAGACCAATAAGGTTCATCTAAACCTTGTGATGGACTGGCGTTTAGGGGAATTCTTAGTTACCTTGATGACGTGATGGTATTGGAGTTCTTTCTTCACATAATTACAAAGGTGTCATGTGGTGCATTTTGTATCGGACATGTTGGCAACGTAATATGACGTCAATTTGTCGGCCACAAACATCTGCCTTCGTTGACCAAGCTACAAATAAAAACCTTCATTTAAGCAATATTAGTGAAATTTGACAGTATATTAGTGATATTTGACAGTATTTTCATTGTGCAGCAGTGATAGTTATTGTTGTTTTAAGGGGTGGAACTACGAGGTAATTTGCCCTCCCCCCTAATCTACTCTATTCACATCTCTAATGAGCTGGTACTGTGGAGACCAAATTCTAAGTGGGAGCTGATGATTACCACCAAATGTAGGAAAATTGCATACCTGGGTCATGTGTTATGTGGTGCAAAATACGCAATATTACACCTTATTTTAAAGGGCAAAATTGCTCGGCAACAAATAGCATCTGAAATTAAGCTAAAATACCTTTTCTCTCCTACCGCTGAGCTCTCAAAGTCAAGTGTACAGCTAAACGCCGGAATCTGTATGGTGTGTTTTGTAATAGTCATCATCATCATCATCTTCATTTCCCCTTTTCCAGTTGACACTGGGTGGGGGAAAATATGGTTCCTCTCCACTTTGTTCTGTCGTTCCACCATTCTTCTTCCGACACAGTGTTCCAATCCACGTTCAGTTTTCTAATACTATTCTCCACCAAGTCCATCCAACGCATTCTTGGTCTTCCTCGTCCTCTCTTCCCTGTCATCCGTCGTTCCAGTGCTCGTCTTGGTAGCCTTACTTCATTCATCCGTTTGACATGTGCAAACCATCTCAATCTGTTTTGGTCCAGTTTGTCATTTAGTTTCTGTACTCCCAGTTCTTTCCGTATATCTCCATTTCTCACTCTGTCCCTCCTTGTTTTCTGGACCATACTTCTCAGGAATCTCATCTCAGCTGCCTGTACTCTGCTCTAATCCCTCTTAGTCATTGTCCAAGTTTCTGCTGCATATGTCATTATAGGAACATAATATGCTTTGTACATAACTTCTTTAGCCTTAATTGGTATATCCTTGTTCCATACTAGTCCCCGTACATGTTGGTAGAAAGCACTCCCGAGTTGTATTCTTCTGCTAATTTCCAAATCTAGTCTTCCATCTTCAGTCAGTTCACTTCCCAAGTATTTGAAGTGTTTCACTACTTCCAATTCCTGGTATCTCCAACTTTGATTACTCCTTTTCCTTCTTTCTTTTCTCTACTCATCACCACTGTTTTACTCTTCTCCACATTTATGGCTAATATTAGCCATGGTGGTACTTGCATCTTCTTAAGAAATAATTTAGATCATGAACAGATAACAGCTTATGATTATCTAATTATGGAACAGGATTTTGAATTCTCTGCCGTAAAAATTCAGCAGTCTAAGTTAATAATTGTATGCGTATACCGTTCTCCGTCAGGAAAGTTTCCTCTATTTATAGATAAACTAGAATTGTTACTCAATAACATGAGCAAAGTAAATTTCGATATAATAATTTGTGGGGATGTAAATGTGGATTTCTTAAAACTTGATAGAAATTGTGAATTATTAAACCAGTTACTAATTTCCTATGGACTGAAACCTACAGTAAATACACCAACAAGAATAACAAAATTTAGTAAAACCACTCCTGATCAAATTTTTATAAATACAGATAAATATCACCATTCAATAGAAGTCTATTGTCCGGGTTTTAGTGACCACCATGGACAAATACTGAGTTTTGAAGTATCCGAAGTAATCAATAATAATGATAATGGAGTAAAATCAAAGTGCAGGTCATTCACTGAATCAAATGTTACATATTTCAATGACTTATTAAATAAGGAAACATGGTCAGAAATTTATGAACTAGAAAATGTAAATGATAAATTTAATGCATTTAACAGTACCCTAAAACACTATTTTGAAATAGCATTCCCCTTTAAACGAAGAACTGTTCAAAATAACAAAACTAGCAATTGGATAACAACAGGGATTATAAATTCATGTCAAAGAAAGAAATTTCTACACAAATTATATAAACAATACCACACAACACCTGAATTCAATTTATACTACAAAAAATACAATAGCATATTAAATAAGGTAATAAGACTAGCAAAGAAAATGCATAATGATAATTTTATTTCCCAATCATCTAATAAAAACAGGGCTATGTGGTCCGTAATAAAGAAAGAAACTGGAAAATCTGCTAAAATACAAAGGAACATTACACTGACCAGAAATAATAAAGTGATTAATAATCCAGAGGAAATAGCAAACACTTTTAATGACTATTTTCTGGAAATTCCGCAAAAATTATTAAATAAATCACAGGTAAATACACTAAATTCTAATAATAAAATAAATATATGCAGTGATTCTTTATTTATAAATCATGTCACAAGTGAAGAGGTAAGAATAGTTATAAAAGAGCTAAAAAATAAATTCTGTGCTGGCATTGATGGCATCCCTGATGCAATTTTAAAGAAATGTGCAGAAAATATAATAAATCCACTTACGCACTTAATAAACAGTTCAATTCTCTCAGGAACTTACCCGGATATTTTGAAGTTATCAAAAGTAATTCCAGTGCACAAAAACGGTTCAAAAGATGAATTAGATAACTATCGTCCTATTACCTTACCAACTGGTATTGCAAAAATTGTGGAAAAAATTATGTATAAGAGACTGATAAGTTTCATAGAAAAAAATAAAATATTATCAAACTCACAACATGGATTTAGAACGGAAAAATCTACACAGACAGCAATTTACGAATGTAGTAATAGTATACTGAAATTAATTGACAATAAGGAACATGTAACTGGCCTATTCTTGGATTTATCGAAAGCATTTGATGTAGTTGACCATAAAATCCTCCTTACCAAACTAAATCAATATGGTGTTAGAGGTCTAGCTAATAAATGGATAGAGTCTTACTTAACAGGGCGTAAACAAATAGTAAGCTTGAGACACAAGGATGATGGAACCAAATTACTTAATGAAACATTGTCCAATGAGGGAATTATTGAATTTGGAGTACCCCAGGGATCGGTTTTGGGCCCACTACTCTTTCTTCTATATATCAATGATATAACACAGAACGTTCATTCACATAAGGAAATTTTGTTTGCGGACGATACAACACTCGTAATAAAAGGTGAAACTAAACAGGTCATACAGCAGTCTGCTGACTCCGTTACAGGAGAGTTAACCAAATGGTCACAAGATAATCGCCTCATAATAAACTATAAAAAGTCAGTATGTCTAAATTTCCACACTATACAGAATAGGAATCCTGCGATGCCCAATATAACATTAAATGGTCATCAAATAGAAAATAAATCAGAAACAAAGTTTTTAGGACTATGGATACAACAAGACTTGAAATGGAATAAACATATACAATATCTGAATACTAAACTGAACTCGATGTGCTTTGCGTTACGTATTTTGAAAACCTGCACTAGCATGCACACATTAAGAAATACTTATTTTGCTTATTTCCATTCATACTTAAGATATGGGATCATATTTTGGGGTATGTCGCCAGATGTACTAAGCATGTTTAGGATACAAAAGAGAGCGATTAGAATTATGGCAAATGTAAACTCTAGAGAATCATGTAGACCTCTGTTTAAAGATTTAAACATTCTCCCACTGCCCTGCATATATATCTTTGAAAGTATTATGTTTTTTAAAAAGAATTTAATGAATAAAGATGTTTTTCTTAAAACAAACAATGATGTTCATAGGCATAACACAAGACAAAATCAAAACATTCATATTTCACACACACACACAAGCATATATCAAAAAGGAACTTTTCACACTGGAGTTAAATTATACAATAAACTACCCCAGTATATAAAACTGGCCCCAAAAATAAAAACCTTTGATAGAATGTTGAAAGCTTATCTGCAGTGCCATTGTTTTTACTCAGTAGTTGAATATTTTAGCGTATAGGAGTGATGGAATCTATAACTATATTTTACTTTTTTAATTTAATTTTAATACCTAGCTGTATGTTGTTGTATTTATAGAATTAAGTTTTCATATTATGATAATAGAGTGAGGTGTAAATAGTTGTGCAATAAGATTGTATCTATTAAGATTTGCTATTATAATAAGTTATAAATAGTTATAATCTTAGTAATATATACCTGTTAGTTCTTTTATTTTATGCATGTAAATTCTGACGTGTCCTATATCAAAAATGTATTGAATGCATGTATTTGATCAAATGGAATTAATAAAAATCTATCTATCTATCTATCTATCTATCTTCAATCCCCATTGCTCAATCTTTTCATTTATTACGTCTAACTGTTCTTGTACCTCCCTCTCATCCTCTTCCCAGATCACAACGTCGTCTGCAAACAACATTACCTTCATCTTTGCCCTACTATATTCTTTCATTGCTGCCTTCATGATGTCATCCATCACCACACTTCCTTGCTTTAGTCCAGTGTCAATTTTAAACCATTCCGATGTCCCGACTCTAGTCTTCACACTACTGTAGCACTCCATGCACATTCCTTTTATCATGTCTCTCAGTTCCTTGCATATCCCGCTATTTGTTAAGCTTTCCCAAACTTTTGTTCTGGGGATGCTACCATAGGCCTTTTCTAGATCAATAAATGTAATTTGTAATAGTATTTTTTTTAAATGCAGACCAATGGCTTTTGCCTGGGCCAATAATTATTAGGTGGAGGGCTGCGTTAGCCATTTACACGAATACACCCCTGTTTTTTGTCTCGCACAGTAATTTTTGTTGTGCACTGCTGTAATTAATGATTTTTGTGAGAGTGAAATTTCTTAAATCCACTCCAATGGGCTTTGCTTATACCAATAATTGCTAGATATCCGTTAGCCATATATACACACCTGGTTTCTGTCATGCACAGTGGGGTAATCGTGCATCAATAATCTTTATCCAGACTAGACCTGAGTGGTGTATTTTGTATCCCACATGTTGGCAACTGTGGTGATAGTTTAAAATTTGAAATACACTTATCTTCCGTCTAGTCAATACTTTTTTGTGTTTATTTACGCCCTAGGACATTGACTAGACGGAACATAAGTGTATTTCAAATTTTAAACTATCATTCGTCAATACGGACCAATCGTGAACAATGTTAACTCCAACCTTTGGTGATGTCAACGTGTGCGTCTTATTAACAGTTGAAGACACCTCGTGCACTGTCGAACATGGCTGCCTTCGTTGAATGAGCAATAAATATTAACACATATTTCTGGTGCTGTAGTGACCGTGGTTAGTAATATCAGTTGGCTATGTCCCCCAGAAGACGAAACAATGCATGAAAATCTTACAGTGTGCGCACAAAGTCCGTATACCCCTACTCATTATTATTTATTTCTATTGTCAGTACATATACATTTGTACTTACAACTTAGGAATTTAAAACATCATATTTGTCCGTCCATGGTCTCTGCACAGCTGAAGAAATCAAGCGAACCCACCTCACGTCATGATCTGGGCCGGCATGATACAAACGCATCTGTTTGATCCATATTTTTTGATCGTTCTAATGACTGGCTCATCCCGCAGCTGCAAAATTTGGGAATCTTAAACAGTGTTTGGTTTCAACACGATAGGGTGACGGCTCACTTCGCAGTGGCTGTTCAACTACGTCTGAACACAGTCATTGGGAATCGCCGTTTCATATCACATGCAACACCATCATTCTGTGACTAAGCACTCGGTAGTGCATTCTTAACGAGAGGTATGACACGTCAGCTGTTCGCTTATGTCAACGACTTTATTACTCTGACTCTCAAACTCCGGTCTATCATGCGAAATACGAGGTTCATTTGGAGGCTTTTATATGCTGGTCTACCAAATTAATGTACACTTGTATTATTTGCTGGGTAACTTTATTTTATTTTTAGTGGTGATCGAAATGACAGACTACATCAAGGTCATCTGCCTGACTGGGTAATAAATGATATTATTAATCTGTAAATTGAAGATGGTTGACATGAGGTTAGGCTTTCCTTAGTGTGTTGTCCATTTGTGACGATTGAGTCTGATAAGTGATTGCATTTATTGGTCTTGCTCAGCAGTATATGAAGGGCAGTTTTCTCATTTCTTGAGAGTATTTTCAGACACTTCCCAGCATGGAAATTTAGCAAAATACTACACAAGACTGCTCCTCAAAGAAAAGAAAAGAAAAGAAAAGAAAAACATTATTATTTAAAATAATTATTCTTGTTTTCGCATAAGGATGTAGCCAGCTTAAATTGTTTTGTTACACTATAATGGCTAACTTGAGTTTAAGAATGTAGCATATAGGCTACACGAGCACATCTCCAGGTCATGACACAAAATTGATCTAGAAATTTGTTAATATTTTTTGTCACAGTACTGGTAACAATATAAGGGATTGATTTTCAATTTTCCAGTATTCTCTGCCAAAAAAATCTGTGATACACCTTCCAGTGACCTGGTTTGAATGAGAAGACGAAGAAAGAAACTGAATTTGATTATCTCTACAATGGGACACATTCCACAGGTGCATTGCTGTGCAAACTGCTGTATTTTCAAATGTTTAATTTTATGTTATAAATTAAGTGTTCTATTTGAATAATAATTTGTTAAAGAAAACATTGTGTATGATTTGAGCCTTGCTTCATGAACTGCTGCAATCCTAATACCAACTGATCCCACCAGAACCAGTAGGCATTCCGCCTAATTCACGAGGTTTGTGTTTACCTCCTTTGTGTCCTTATGAAGATTGTGCAATTAGAAAGTAGACTTTTTCATACTACTGTATGTGATAAGAATGTCAAGACTTCAGGTGAGAGTTATGTTATCCACATAATATTTCAATGTAGTTAGTCTTATTCTCATTCCCAGTAACTTTGTAGTAGTATTTAGGGACAGGGGACATGCTAGGGTTGGATCAACCCCTGCCCCCTACTCCCCAGAGATTTTTTAATCTGCATGGTGCTGATACAAACCTCTGTTTTCTCTCTCCCCCTTCCTTCATGTAATAATACATTGAGTGTGAGGAACAAAGGTCATACTCGTAGTTGAGTGCCTCCTCCCTTCTGTGTAGAATCTCGGAGGAGCATTGAGTAATTGTGATTGCCATGCCCTAGGGCCATATAGAGACGAAGGGATTAGGCTAGGTAGAATATATTGAATTTAAAAGAAGGCTAATAAAGAACTTCATCTGAAGTTTTATTCTAGGATAAGGAGTTAGAAGCACATCAATGACCTACTGATACTTTCTTTCTACTAATTTGCAAACTTGTAACTTAACATGTAGACCTATCGTACGCAACAATCCTAGACTTAAAAAATTGATGGGTGTAACGGATTCTATGGTTAGTTCCAGTGGCATGAACTGCTCTTCATCATTCCAGGTGCAACAGATCCACACAATGCACCCATACCCCACTCCTTTCTGATCAAAGTTCTTAATGTGAGAAGTACCTTTAAGGTGAACAATACTAAACTGCAGTCTAAATGATCCTGATCTTAGCTTCCTACAATTTCCATGGACCTCTTGCCACCTCAGTTTTACCTGCAGGGCACTTGCTCTGGTTTATTATTGAAGGCTGGTATTACGATGGATCATTAAATCAGTCTTTGACTTTCTTGGCTGCAGCCAGAGGAGCAATGTGGTGTTCTGACTAGAACCGATGATTTCATATTAACACTATACTAGGCCTACCGTGAAGAAAAACTGGCATACTAGATTGGACCATCGCCTCCCATTTACTTCTATTGTGTTACTGCCCAAAGGGTTAATACCTCATTCTTGGAGATTTTTGAACATTATTCTAAATGTATACACCTATTCTTAACGGTATTGTCGTTCATGTGTTAAACTGCTCTCAGTAGTCAATTAGGCCTAGGCTCACAGGTAGGCCTGAGTTGCCCAATAGCTTACTGGCCAAATAAAACATTTATCTTAACTTATGTTTCTGATACAGTTCATGTTGTAATAAACCAGACAACACACTATTTGATTCCTACTAAACTAAAATGAATATTTATATGGACAGGCAATGTAATTTATCTTCGGAAGGGAGTTGGGTGTATAAGGTTGACATGATCCGTTGAATACCGTACTGTAAATAAGATACCAGTACTCCGAAATAAAATAAGGTATTAATTAAGGCAATATCTAAAGAAAACCCTAACTGAAATACATATTCATGTGAACAGACAGCGTAAATGTTTTCGCAAATGGGGTTAGGTGTACTGTATCTTATCAGGTTGAAGTAATCCGTATGAATGGTCAATACATACGATAAATAAAACACCATAATAGGCGAAAGTATGGATTAAGGCAATATGGAATATAGGAAATAGTTTTTAAAAAATGATACAAACTAATTGCGATATCGAATGGTATGAAATACGTTGAAATACCGCGCCAATCGATTTACCCGTCATCTAGTGGAAAGCTTTCGTACTATGAAGATGGCTATGAAATCCTGATCCTGAACTCGTAACAAGCGTCATAACAAGGTGACTTACAGAATACCACTTTGAGCCTCGCTAGCCATTTGTTGTTATGCCTATGGTTACGATTCCGTCGTATCCATGTTGGTGGATTGTTAACGAGTGAAGTTACAGAATCGGGGTGTTCAGCCCGATTCAGTAAGAAATGGTTAAGCTACAACAAGTCTTTAGGACCCCTAAAGACTGGTTAGCAGTCGAATTGGTATTCTGTAACGCCAAATCGCATCCATGATGTGACGTAGGTCTTACCGCTGAACCATTCACCGTAAAGGCATGTTCCGAGCTCTTGTTAGCCGTGTTTTAGTCCATGGTTAGCTTAAATTGTAATGAAAAATCAAAGATGGAAGCGAACAGCTGATATGTATGTTATCACTTAATGGCTTGAATATTAATTTATTCATTGAATATGGGCTAAGGTAAGTACAAAACAATATATTTTTGATTCTTCAAGTTGTGCAAATATCTTTCTTTGACGATTATGGTAAATAATATACTTAATATGAATAATGTCGTCCCGAGTAATGTTATTAACTTACACTTTTATTTTTGTTTTCAGATGCCGTAAGCGATCTAAAACGATTATTTGATGGGGAAGAAACTTAAGTGCTATTTTACTACTTTGGAAATAATTAGCTTTCATTTTAATTGTAGAATTCGAATCATATTTGCGGAAGCTTGTAGTCAGTAGTCCTCCAAGCTTGTATCTAGGTTATGAAAATAATTGCTGTCAGAAGTTTGAAGACGAATACCTACCTAATGTGCGGCAATTGTGCTTTTAATTATTTAAATTAAGGCTGCAAATGTTCACATTACTTCACGGCCTTGGCCTATGCCATTGGTAAATTATAATTAACTTAATTGTGGTGAAGGGACATGACAACATGATCATCATAATGGACTTTCACAAACTGAAATTAACTCATTTACCTAAGAGAATGATAAGAATTGTTATTCCCATCGTCAGAACTGGTAGTGTCAAAGCATTCAGTCCTGGTCCCGTAAGTATATAAACAATAGGCTATCATTTAAGACCTTGGCAAATAGCCTTAGTAGGCAGGCTGGAACATAAAGAGTACCAGTATTGTACTATGCTTTCATATTGAACTAATGAGGGAAGTTAATATTACATGTAATGCATGCAGTCGATTAACAGTGTAGGGAAGAAATAAGAAATAATATCAGACCCCAAATGAACTAAAGTTTGTGGTCAGTCTGCTTGGCAAGTTGTCATTGCGAAGGGAGGACTCTCATGTAAAAGATTACATTGCATGCTTCTGCTGGAAACTAAAACCTTAGCACTGGATACATGTAGTTGCTCACAGTTTCAATAACCTGGTATGACACAGCTCGGTCATCTAAATGGATCAGATGGGAAAGAAAAATCACAACATTTTCTTCATTTCATTGTGTTATCATTTGAGAACTAACTACATGCAGCGAGGCGTAAAGCTTTCCAAGAGTGGAGTTTACCTGAACCGAAGTAAAAAATTCTTAAACTACTGAAATTAGTCAAAATACCTGCAGTAATGGTATCTTGAGACAATATAGTAATAGATGTTTACTTCTCCGCCCTCTGTAACCCACCCAGCCATCCCAAATAGGATCACGACTTATATAGATGAAATTCTAGCTGACTCTGCCATTTTTAGCACGATGTACAGTATTGCCAACCATACGCATTCGATACTATATCGCATCCGGCAGAACAATGGTTTTCGCCTAGACCAATAAGGTTCATCTATACCTTGCGATGCACTGGCGTTTAGGGGAATTCTTAGTTACCTTGATGACGTGATGGTATTGGAGTTCTTTTTTCGCATAATTACAAAGGTGTCATGTGGTGCATTTTGTATCGGACATGTTGGCAACGTAATATGACGTCAATTTGTCGGCCACAAACATCTGCCGTCGTTGACCAAGTTACAAATAAAAACCTTCATTTAAGCAATATTAGTGAAATTTGACAGTATATTAGTGATATTTCACTGTATTTTTTATTGTGTAGCAGTGATAGTTATTGTTGTTTTAAGGGGTGAAAATACGAGGTCATTAGCCCTCCCCCCTAATCTACTCTATTCACATCTCTAATGAGCTGGTACTGCGGAGACCAAATTCTAAGTGGGAGCTGATGATTACCACCAAATGTAGGAAAATTGCATACCTGGGTCATGTGTTATGTGGTGCAAAATACGCAATATTACACCTTATTTTAAAGGGCAAAATTGCTCGGCATCAAATAGCGTCTGAAATTAAGCTAAAATACCTTTTCTCTCCTACCGCTGAGCTCTCAAAGTCAAGTGTACAGCTAAACGCCGGAATCTGTATGGTGCGTTTTGTAATAGTCATCATCATCTTCATTTCCCCTTTTCCAGTTGACACTGGGTGGGTGGTTCCTCTCCACTTTGTTCTGTCGTTCCACCATTCCTCTTCCGTCACAGCGTTCCAATCCACGTTCAGTTTTCTAATACTATTCTCCACCGAGTCCATCCAACGCATTCTTGGTCTTCCTCGTCCTCTCTTCCCTGTCGTCCGTCGTTCCAGTGTTCGTCTTGGTAGCCTTATTTCATTCATTCGTTTGACATGTCCAAACCATCTCAATCTGTTTTGCTCCAGTTTGTCAATTAGTTTCTGTACTCCCAGTTCTTTCCGTATATCTTCATTTCTCACTCTGTCCCTCCTTGTTTTCTGGACCCTACGTCTCAGGAATCTCATCTGCTTGTACTCTGCTCTAATCCCTCTTAGTCATTGTCCAAGTTTCTGCTGCATATGTCATTATAGGAACATAATATGCTTTGTACATAACTTATTTAGCCTTAATTGGTATATCCTTGTTCCATACTAGTCCCCGTACCTGTTGGTAGAAAGCACTCCCGAGTTGTATTCTTCTGCTAATTTCCAAATCTAGTCTTCCATCTTCAGTCAGTTCACTTCCCAAGTATTTGAAGTGTTTCACTACTTCCAATTCCTGGTATCTCCTACTTTGATCACTCCTTTTCCTTCTTTCTTTTCTCTACTCATCACCATTGTTTTACTCTTTCTCCACATTTATCTTCAATCCCCATTGCTCAATCTTTTCATCTATTACATCTTAACTGTTCTTGTACCTCCCTCTCATCCTCGTCCCAGATCACGTCGTCATCTGCAAACAACATTACCTTCATCTTTGCCCTACTATAATCTTTCATTGCTGCCTTCATGATGTCATCCATCACCACACTTCCTTGCTTTAGTCCAGTGTCAATTTTAAACCATTCCGATGTCCCGACTCTAGTCTTCACACTACTGGATCACTCCATGCACATTCCTTTTATCATGTCTCTCAGTTCCTTGCCTATACCTCTATTTGTTAAGCTTTCCCAAACTTTTGTTCTGGGGATGTTATCATAGGCCTTTTCTAGATCAATAAAAGTAATTTGTAATAGTATTTTTTTTTAATGCAGACCAATGGCTTTTGCCTGGGCCAATAATTATTAGGTGGAGGGCTGCGTTAGCCATTTACACGAATATGCCCCTGGTTTTTGTCTCGCACAGTAATGTTTGTTGTGCACTGCTGTAATTAATGTTTTTTGTGAGAGTGAAATTTCTTAAATCCACTCCAATGGGCTTTGCCTATACCAATAATTGCTAGATATCCGTTAGCCATATATACACACCTGGTTTCTGTCATGCACAGTGGGGTAATCGAGCATCAATAATCTTTATCCAGACTAGACCTGAGTGGTGTATTTTGTATCCCACATGTTGGCAACTGTGGCGATAGTTTAAAATTTGAAATACACTTATCTACCGTCTAGTCAATACTTTTTTTTGTGATTATTTACGCCCTAGGACATTGACTAGACGGAACATAAGTGTATTTCAAATTTTAAACTATCATTCGTCAATATGGACCAATCGTGAACAATGTTAACTCCAACCTGTGGTGATGTCAATGTGTGCGTATTATTAACAGGTGAAGAGACCTCATGCACTGTCGAACATGGCTGCCATCATTGAATGAGCAATAAATATTAACACATATCTCTGGTGCTGTAGTGACCGTGGTTAGTAATATCAGTTGGCTATGTCCCCCAGAAGACGAAACAATGCATGAAAATCTTACAGTGTGCGCACAAAGTCCGTATACCCCTACTCATTATTATTTATTTCTATTGTCAGTACATATACATTTGTACTTACAACTTAGGAATTTAAAACATCATATTTGTCCGTCCATGATCTCTGCACAGCTGAAGAAATCAAGCGAACCCACCTAACGTCATGATCTGGGCCGGCATGATACAAACGCATCTGTTTGAACCATATTTTTTTGATCGTTCTAATGACTGGCTCATCCCGCAGCTGCAAAATTTGGGAATCTTAAACAGTGTTTGGTTTCAACACGATAGGGTGACGGCTCACTTCGCAGTGGCTGTTCAACAACGTCTGAACACAGTCTTTGGGAATCGCCGTTTCATATCACATTCAGCACCATCATTCTGTGACTAAGCACTTGGTAGTGCATTCTTAACGAGAGGTATGACACGTCAGCTGTTCGCTTATGTCAACGACTTTATTACTCTGACTCTCAAACTCCGGTCTATCATGCGAAATACGAGGTTCATTTGGAGGCTTTTATATGCTGGTCTACCAAATTAATGTATACTTGTATTATTTGCTGGGTAACTTTATTTTATTTTTAGTGGTGATCGAAATGACAGACTACATCAAGGTCATCTGCCTGACTGGGTAATAAATGATATTATTAATCTGTAAACTGAAGATGGTTGACATGAGGTTAGGCTTTCCTTAGTGTGTTGTCCATTTGTGACGATTGAGTCTGATAAGTGATTGCTTTTATAGGTCTTGCTCAGTAGTATAGGAAGGGCAGTTTTCTCATTTCTTGAGAGTATTTCCAGACACTTCCCAGCATGGAAATTTAGCAAAATACTACACAAGACTGCTCCTCAAAGAAAAGAAAAGAAAAGAAAAACATTATTATTTAAAATAATTATTCTTGTTTTCGCATAAGGATGTAGCCGGTTTAAATTGTTTTGTTACATTATAATGGCTAACTTGAGTTTAAGAATGTAGCATATAGGCTACACGAGCAGATCTCCAGGTCATGATACAAAATTAATCTAGAAATTTGTTTATATTTTTTTGTCACAGTACTGATAACAATATAAGGGATTGATTTTCAATTTTCCAGAATTCTCTGCCAAAAAAATCTGTGATACAACTTCCAGTGCCCTGGTCTGAATGAGAAGACGAAGAAAGAAACTGAATTTGATTATCTCTACAATGGGACACATTCCACAGGTGCATTGTTGTTCAAACTGCTGTATTTTCAAATGTTTAATTTTATGTTATTAAGTGTTCTATTTGAATAATAATTTGTTAAAGAAAACATTGTGTATGATTTGAGCCTTGCTTCATGAACTGCTGCAATCCTAACACCAACTGATCCCACCAGAACCAGTAGGCATTCCTCCTAATTCACGAGGTTTGTGTTTACCTCCTTTATGTCCTTATGAAGATTGTGCAGTTAGAAAGTAGACTTTTTCATACTACTGTATGTGATCAGGTGAGAGTTATGTTATCCACATAATATTTCAATTTAGTTAGTCTTAATCTCATTCCCAGTAACTTTGTGGTAGTATTTAGGGACAGGGTGTTGCCTGTGGGGACATGCTATAGGGATGGATCAACCCCTGCCCCCCTACTCCCCAGAGATTTTTTAATCTGCATGGTGCTGATACAAACCTCTCTTTTCTCTCTCGCCCGTCCTTCATGTAATAATACATTGAGTGTGAGGAACAAAGGTCATACTCGTAGTTGAGTGCCTCCTCCCTTCTGTGTAGAATCTCGGAGGAGCATTGAGTCATTGCGATTGTCTTGCCCTAGGGCCATATAGAGCCGAAGGGATTAGGCTAGGTAGAATATATTGAATTTAAAAGAAGGCTAATAAATAACATCATCTGAAGAAAACTGGAATAAATTCCATTAAGTGGCAAATATTGCTAAAATGTAGAATGTAGTTTTATTCTAGGATAAGGAGTTAGAAGCACATAAATGACCTACTGATACTTTCTTTCTACTAATTTGCAAACTTTTAACTTAACATGTAGACCTATCGTACGTAATAGTCCTAGACTTATAAATTGACGGGTGTAATGGATTCTATGGTTAGTTCCAGTGGCATGAGCTGCTCTGCATCATTCCAGGTGCAACAGATCCACATAATGCACCCATACCCCACTCCTTTCTAATCAAAGTTCTTAATGTGAGAAGTAACTTTAAGGTGAACAATACTAAACTGCAGTCTAAATGATCCTGATCTTAGCTTCCTACGATTTCCATGGACCTCAGTTTTACCTGCAGGGCACTTGCTCTGGTTTATTATTGAAGGCTGGTATTACAATGGATCATTAAATCACTCTTTGACTTTCTTGGCTGCAGCCAAAGGAGCAATGTGGTGTTCTGGCTAGAACCGATGATTTCATATTAACACTACACTAGGCCTGCCGTGAAGAAGAACTGGCATACTAGATTGGACCATCCCCCCCCATTAACTTATATTGTGTTACTGCCCAAAGAGTTAATACCTCATTCTTGGAGATTTTTGAACAATATTCTAAATTTATACACCTATTCTTAACGGTATTGTCGTTCATGTGTTAAATTGCTCTCAGTAGTCAATTAGGCTTAAGTTGCCCAATAGCTTACTGGCCACATAAAACATTTATATTAACTTAGGTGTCTAATACAGTTCATGTTGTAATAAACCAGACAACACACTATTTGATTCCTACTAAACTAAAATGAATATTTATGCGGACAGGCAATGTAATTTATCTTCGGAAGGGAGTTGGGTGTATAAGGTTGCCATGATCTGCTGGAATACAGTATCCGTTGAATACCGTACTATAAATAAGATACCAGTACTCCGAAATAAAATAAGGTATTAATTAAGGCAATAGCTAAAGTAAACCCTAACTGAAATAGATATTCATGTGAACAGACAGCGTAAATGTTTTCGCAAATGGGGTTAGGTGTATCTTATCAGGTTGAAGTAATCCGTATGTATGGTCAATGCACACGATAAATAAAACACCATAATAGGCGAAAGTATGGATTAAGGCAATATGGAACATAGGAAATAGTTTAAAAAAATGATACAAACTAATTGCGATATCGAATGGTATGAAATACGTTGAAATACCGCGCCAATCGATTTACCCGACATCTAGTGGAAAGCTTTCGTACTATGAAGATGGCTATGAAATCCTGATCGTGTCCTGATCAGGGGGTGTCAACCAGATAGGGATCATTTGGCACCATCGGTGTAGTAGCACGTGCCAGTCGTATGGAGCGCTGTATATCGTGTTGCCAACATATGCATGATACAACGTTGTAATTAAATTGCAAACATATCACTATATTTAGTCAATAAATATACACATAATTCCTAATTGACATTTCCTTGCAATTATCTTGCTCACAGACGATAATTACGGCACTTATCATTAAATAAACATTATTTCTACTAGGTTGGCGGCACTGACCATGCCATGGCGGCTCTGTTTATGAGTTGTATGTAATAATATTGGCCGTATACAAATAAGCTAAATAAGCTAATGTTGTGTTCTATCTCATCTTTCTTATATCAAATTGTCTTCGTGGTAATGAGAAGTGAACAGTTCTTCTTCTGCTACGGCGAGTAAGTACGCTTATTTTAAGTTTTGTGTTTCTGTAGTGGCTGTGAAAAATATAGGCCTAGTTTTGAATTGATATTAGACGCAGGTGACATTCTACTTGACATATCAATTAACTTTCACTATTATTTATCCCATAGGTAGACCTACCAAATTCTGTGAACTGTGCTTATCACCGGAAGAAGGAAAAAAAAAACAAATCGTAAATCGCTGTTCTCGAAATAGCAGAGGAATATATGGCAATTACTCTCCTAAGAAAGGATCCAGTCTATGACCAGGTAAGAAGTCTGTGTTACCGTAATGTTTTGGCAGTGGGTAGTGGAACTAGGTACTGTGGGTTCTCGTAATGGATTTTTTTAATAGGCCTATAATGTAGACCTACGGTAGAGTACAAGATGAATAAGGTTGGGTTCCATAAACCATTGCAACAACTTGATTACAACTCGCAGAAATATTTAAATGAGCCTATTGCATGTGTGTACTGAAGATCTTGAGGAGTGTGAATAATCAATTAATTAATTTCACATTGCAATAGAATATAAATCTCATGATTCATGACGTGTCTAAGCTTTAATTTTTCCCCTTCCTTGAATTTCAAATTATTACAGCATTCAAAACAGATCAGTTCAGTTAGAATAGGTAGTAATGCCATGTAGGACTGTAATTACAGGCTATTAAAACTTAACACACACACCCCATGGTCTAATAGGTCTAATGGCCTATATCATATAGTCTTACCAATGTGTAACTATATACATTAATGTGTTCTTGTCCTGTGGAACGAAGTCCAACGTGAATATACTTATGCTAAGTCATGGTGCTAAAGTAGTCGACTCGTGTAATGTTCTGCGACCCAAATACCATTCAAATGCACCTGTCCTCCTCTAATAAGCCAAGAACAAACAAATGTGTAGATGTGTTTCCTTGCATATTCATGCTATGGGCACTTTGTATTTATTTTTGTAGATACACAGGAAAATAAGCTGTACGGTTTATGTTATGGTAGGAATGCAGTGTTTGGGCTGGGTGTTCAGTTGGTCGAATTGGTAGTAATGGCAATACTGATGTAGGACTGTAATTACAGGTTATTAAAACTTAACATACACCCCCATGGTCTAATAGTTTTAATGGCCTAGGATCATATTATAGTCTTACCAATGTGTAACTATTGACGTCAGAAAAGTTGGATGGCGCAGCCACGCGGTAGAATGTTGAAGCTGTAACATTGTGACTGGTGAGGTTTATTTTCATGGTGAAACATTGATGTCGTGATGGAAACAGAAAGGAATTTGTCAAATTCGAGGAGGTACTGCTCTGTATACGGTTGCAAATCGTATAAAATGGGTACGAAATCTCTTCACTACTTACCTGTACAAAAAGTTCAGAGAGAAAGATGGGATACGGCGCTGTCAATTGGAAAACGTGTTACACGTTACATGACAGTGTGCAGTCTGAATTTTTGTGAAGACGACTTCTTTCCACAGCGTAAGCACCGATACTGTTGATTATTGATAGTTATTGTCTCTAATTGTACTCACAAGGATTTAGCTACATCAAAAATACTGATAAACTTGTAGCCTAATACTTCTGTGTCGTACATAGAATGTAATCCGTTCTTCGCAAACTTATTTTAGGGGTTTTTCCGATTGACAATAGTCGAATGGTTAGAAAACTTAAGAAAAATGCTGTCCCTAGCCTTAATTTGCCAGAGAATTTATATTCTTGCCTTTAAACAGCAAGTAGGCCTATGTAGCTCAATATTTGCAATATTGAAGTATTATTTGGCTTAAATTGTGTTTTTGTCTATGATCTCCTTACTGTTGAATTTAGTTAATTAATGTGTAAAATCTTAGTTTTAAGTACCGGTTTGGAAACCCATCATCCCAGGCAGGCCGGTAACACCTATACTACTCAGGCAGATAGGTCACTTAGCCGTAATTTAGAAGTTGTGGTGATTTTAAGTATACATATGCGGTAATGTAGCAGGAGACCTGATCGGCCTAGGCTATTCTAACTTTAATTAGTTTCCATTTCAAGGTTTTTCAGTTTTGAGTGCGAATAGTTGGTTTGAAAGTTGTACAACAGTAAGGAGAGTATGTTTTGTATAGGTTTTAATTGGTATTATGGTTTATGTCGAGCTGGGGAGTGAATTTGATTTAGCTTAAAGTGTAGTTTTAGATCTGTTCCGCTTGCTTATGACAAGTTCAAATGGAGACTACAGCTTTGTTAAATATCTGTATTTTAAATATTTAATTAAATATATTGATAAAGAGGATGCCTCCATTTTAACTTGTCTGTGGCAAGAGATTAATAAATTTATATTCTTGCCTTTGAACAGCACGTATGTAGGTCAATATTAGCAATATTGAAGTATGATTTGAGCATCCCAAGTAACGCTTCTTTGAACCCAAAACATTCATGCAAATTCAGGGTTGCTGGATTCAATTTATTATCAGGGAGTCGTCCTTTGTGTTATGTGAGATATATACAGTGGTGGATCCAGGCCTTGCGGGGCCCTGGGCGATATGATAAGGTGGGGCCGACAACAATAGGTAATAATAAAAAAATCAAATCAAATGGAAAATAGTTTTGCAATAATAATAAAATAAAGAATAGTTACCATACTTTGAATACACTACAGTACATTATTTTAAGAAAATGAAAGAAACCTTTATGTCCCCTTGATGAAGATTATGTAAACTATGAAATATTAAAATATCACTTTGTTACTTCTTTTCCCGGCTGAAGTCTTATATTATTTCACTGAAATCTAAACTTGCTAAACGGTCACGGGAGGGCATAGCTGCACTGAAAAGAAGACTATGAATTATAACTTAGTTTGAAAAGATTGAAACGTATTATTTCCGATTATTCCCCTTCAGGAGAGCGTGAGAACTTGAGCCAATCACAGCTTCACTTCCTTTTCCTCTCTTCTTTTCTTCCCAAAACCTCTTCATTAGTTCACTGTGCTTTTTCTTCCTTTCCTCTGTCCATTTTTTCCCTGATGTATCTTTCCTTGAAACTTGTACAATTTTCGTGTTTCTGATTTTATTTCTAAATTGTTCTCTGTCCTTAATGTCGTCTTCAGAGATTTTAAGTAATTCCATGTCTTCATGTACTTCTTTAATCCAACTGGTCTTTAATTTACTTGCATTCACGATATTGAAAATCTTCTTAGTGAGTCTGTTCTCATCCATCCTATATATGTGTCCATAGAACTGCAGACGTCTCTTCCTAAATTTATCTACAATGGTGTCTGTATTTTCATAAAGTTCCTTTGTTGGTCTCCTGACCCAAATTCCATTACGGAAAACAGAGCCATGGATTTTCCTAAGAATTTTTCGTTCCTGTTTCTCAATATCATGAATTCTTGTCATTCCTCTGATGACGGTTGTTTCTGCCGCGTACAAGGCTTCAGGCAAGCCAACTGTGTTATAATGGCGCAATTTTGCATTGCGAGATACTGCTCTTTTGTTATAATGATTCCATATTAGTTTGTACGCCTTCTGCAATTTTACTATTCTATCTGCATTAGAAATTGTGTTCAATCCTGTGGGTTGGATGGCTTCTCCTAAATATTTGAAGTGAGTGACCTGCGAGATTTTTCCATATTGCGTTCGCAAGGTGATGTTTCCTGTTGATTTGGTATCCATATACTGTGTTTTTTCATAGGAAATATCAAGTCCCGTTTTACTGGAGATTTCATGTAGTTTCTCTAGCGCTAATATGGCTTCATCCTTGTTGTTTGTTAAGATGGCCAGATCATCTGCAAAGGCCAAGCATTTCACAGTGACTCTTTTCCCTTTCTCCTTTCCAATTTGGATACCTTTCACATGCTTTTCCCATTCTGTGATGATTTTGTCCAGTACGATGTTGAACAAGAGTGGTGATGAACCATCCCCTTGTCGAACTCCAGTATGTATTGCAAAAGAGTTAGAGATTTCTCCCATGAATTTCACCTTTGAGGTAGTTCCCAATAATGTTTCCTGGATGATGGCCCTCGTCTTCCTGTCAACTCCTAATTCTTCTAGTCTGTTAAACAAGGTTTGTCTGTCAACCGAATCGTAAGCCTTTTTGAAATCCACAAATGTGACTGTAGTGTTCCTGCATCGTCGGATGTGCAGTATGGTCTTGAGGTTCCAGATCTGCTCAATACAGGACCTTCCCTTCCTGAAACCTGCCTGATATTCTCCAATATGGTGGTCCACCTGTGGCTCGAGTCGATTCAGCAAAGCTTTAGAGAGAATTTTATAAGCGACTGGAAGAAGCGAAATTCCTCTATAATTATTCGGATCAGTTTTGCTTCCCTTCTTATGTAGTGGGTGTATCAAAGCACTCTTCCATTCTTTTGGGATTTTCTCTGTTTTCCAGACATCTGATATTATTCTGTGAATTTTTGGTGTTACGTGTTCATGATCCAATTTCCAAACTTCTGCAATAAGTCCATCTTCATCAGGGGCTCTATTGTTTTTAATGACTTGATTATGTCCACTATTTCTTCATGTGATGGTGGAAGTGAATCAAGGTTGGGCACTGGTTTTGCAAATTGAAGTTGTTCAGAAGGTGCTTCGCAATTAAGGAGTGTACTGAAATATTTAGCTAGAATTTCACAATTATTGCTCGTATTTGTTTCCAGAGATCCATCAGGTCGTTGGAAGCATAAACTAGGGGGTTGAAAGCCTGCTAAATTTTCTCTAAAGGTCTTGTAAAAATTTCTGGTGTTGTTCTTAGTGAAGTCCTGTTCTATTTCATTTAGCCTATTATTATCATAATTGCGCTTTTCTCGGCGAATAATTTTAGAAGTGTTTTTCCGGACCTGCTCAAATTCTTGCCATTTTTCTGTTGTTTTATGGCTATTGAAATTATTCCATACTTTAAACCTATATTCAATAGCATGATCGCATGTGATGTTCCACCACCTATGTTTTCTCTTTCTCGGAGGTTGACCGAATTTTATTGCTTGTTTCATTTTCTCTGCAAGTTCAGACCAGCTCGTGGTATCCATTTGACGGATTTCTTCAATGATGTTCATCTTGTTGAATTCAAGGTATTCTGGATCAGTTCGGAAAAGCTGGGTTCCCCTTATCCTTTGTCTGTTGGGTTGAAATTTTACCTTGATTTGTAGTAAATGATGATCTGAGTCAAAGAATCCTCTCCTGGTTTTCACATTAAGGACTTCTTTAGCGTTCCTTCTAGAGATAGCAACGTGGTCAATCTGGAATTCTCCAAGTGTTTCATTGGGGGATATCCATGTTGTTAATTTACGCGTAGGCTTCTGGAATTGTGTTGACATAATTTGGAGATTGAAATTTTGACAGAAGCTTATAAGGTGTTCACCATTTTTATTGGTTCTGCTATGAGCAGTGTATATTGAAACGTATAATTTATTAATTAATTAAATTTTAAAAATCCTTGGCGCGGGGCCCCCAGACCGCGGAGCCCTGGGCGGTCGCCCTCCCCTAGATCCGCCCCTGGATATATATATTGTGAAATTAATAAAATCATCGACACCACTAGGCTCCCAAGTACAGGCTTCATAAATGTAACAGTAAATTAACTATCTACAGGTGGGTAATATTTTTAACTGGTAGTAATTAAGCACTGCATTTAAATTGATTATAAAAATATTTCTATCAATAAAAGAAAATATGTAGTATTTTGCCATCATAAATTAGAATCCATAACAAACGCACACCCTATCACTGTCTTGCTTACGTCTCGTCACTATCTCGCCGCCATATTGCAAACAGCTGACCGTAAGCTCCTCCCCCGTTTCGGACGTCATGTCCTGTGGAACTAAGTCCAACGTGAAAATCCAATAAAACCATGGAACCATTGGCCCGATAACCCCACCCTTATCTGCCAATTTTTATTTTATACTCTTGGTAAGTTAATAAGTGTTAGGTTCTGTCGATAATATTCTGTAACCGCGAGATAGATACAAGACAAATATAATTGATTTATTGTATGCCAATGTAATGGTTGATATACCTATAGGTAGTATTTTATTCCCACACGTTATTTGCAATATTTTTCAACACGTAGGATGCCAATGTCTAAGCTTACATGGAGGGATTTTTTCATCAATTGATTCTGTAATAAGACCACCTTGTGGTGTGGTTGCTGCCACTCCTGAGGTCCTGGGCTAGTTTCCAAGCTTGATTAAGCAATTTAATTCTGGTCTGACTGTTGGAACGGTGCACACTCATCTTTGTGAGGCAGAACTGAGAAGAGGTAGGTTCGATTCTCACCTCGGCCATCCAAGAAGTGGTTTTCCAAGGTTTCCCCACTTCCTCTCCAGGCTAACGCTGGGATGGTTCCCAACTTAAGGCTACGGCTGCCTCCTTTCCAGTCCTCACCTGAATTACAGGAAGTATACACACTACTACAGATACCACAATAACACAGATTATCATACAAATCATACACTCCCCCAGGGGCTCACATCTAGTGGGACGTGGGTTGGCGACAATGGGGCCCCAGCTGAGTCCCGCATTGCTTCCACTTACTTGTGCCGAGCTCCTCTCTGTCTTCTTGCCTGTCGACCTCACTTGGTCAACTCTTGTTCTCTTCCGACCCCCGCGGTATTAGGGTATCCGGGGCCTAGGGAGTCTATTCCTTTCCCGCCTGAATTGGCCCTTGTCTCATCTTTTCTGATGCCCTCCTCCTGCGAGGGGTCAGCCTTCTTTTTCTTTTCTTGTTATCTCCTGCCTTCTGCTCAAGGCCCTCAAGGGGCAGGGTGTATGTAGCCCCACCACCTTTGGTGCACCCTGGATATTGCTACACCCTCAGGGGCTCACGGCTGGTGAGTTCGGGAGATGGCGACCCCGAGGGATTCCTGAGCTGGGTCGGTTTTTCCCCTTTCTTCCATTGCCTCTGGGGCCTTTCGTGGCTCTCCTTCCTTCCAAGTGTCTCGATCCTCATTCTTCGAGGGTTTGAGGGCATTTCTTTTCCTCCTGTCCTTTGTTTGCCTTATTCTCCTTTTGTTTTCCATTTCTTCTTCTAGTAGCCCATATAAGTTTGTAGTTAGTTTCATTTATAGTTTACATTTGATTTTCATCTTCACGATCACCCAAACCATTAGGGGCTGATAACCAAGATATTAGGCCCATTAAAACAACAAATATCAACAAATCATACACACTTCCAAATACATGGGGCTAAATGAATATGTTATCGAAAGCCCTAAATGAATTAATATCAAAATCACTATGATTCTTTAAAAATGTAGTTAAGTTATAGTAGGTGCAAACATACACATGTCAGCAAATTCAAGTTCCCCGTTTCAAGCATTAAGTTACACATTTATTAAGTATACTGTTTCAACATACACAATGGTATGTGTTGTAGGAATTTGGGTTCATGGGTGTCAGCCATTACATCAAGGAGGAACTAGGTCCATTATTATGTGCTGGACCCTACTGTTATACTTTGGCAAGAAAGAAGAAAGGAACATGCCTCAACACATACTTTTAGGAGGACCAGATTTGATTACTGTATTTTTGCTAAGTTTGATCTTGGCTCTTGCTGTTATCTTCTCTTCATTGACAACTTTTTAAATAAAACATGATGAATTCTAGCAGTATTGAGTGTTTTTCTTTTGTTTCATTGAAAGTCCTATTTCTCCCTTCCCCTTAACAGCACGTCATGGAATGTACCTACTGTATTAGTGTGTGATGATAATTTTTAGTGTAGCCTACTTACTGCATTTCACCCTTCAAAATTTTTAACTGGATATATTTTAAAGGGCATATGAAATGAACTACTGTATAGATATTTTGTGATATCCAATTCTTTTTCTGTCCCCTAATGTATTTGGCACTAATTACACTAACAATTTTAGTGTGATGAGGATCTGGTTACACCACCTGATCCTTAGCATTCTCTCTTAAAATTTTACTGTTATTGCTAACAGCATCAAGCATTTTAAAATATGAATTTTCTCCCTTCCCAGTACTTTTCCTTTGTAGTTTTTTCTAATAACTAATTGGTTATAGGCCTACTTGGGCCATTTTCAAGCTGAGTAATAATATGCTGCAGGCCTTGTAGTAGCCTAATTTTTGTCACCAATGCAATATGCTCCAATTGCAACTGAAAGAAATTTAAACATGTATATTAGTGATGAGGTTATGTCCTAAATGCTGTGATTGTTCATTTCAAAGTTCTGGAATTCACAATTTCCCACTTTGTTATTATTTTTATTATTTTTTTCTGTTATTGGTATTTTGAATGTGATTTATTTCTTGTAGATCATATTATTATCTCCACACTTAAAAACGTGCCATAAGTATTGGGAGATTGTGATTTTCGGAACATTGAAGTGGGCAGAGCATTTAGGACGAGAATATTTAGCGGAACGAGGGGAAGGGGCAGGGTGGAGGGGAGGGGGCGGGAGGGTTAGTGTTTACGAGATCTGCTCATAGGTGGCGCTACCGGTCGACGTGTTGCTAGTACATCAGTCAACCACCAGACAGCGCTGAAGTCTTAGGTACCAAGAATTAGCATGGCTGTTGGCCATCTGTAGTAGTAGGTAATCTGTGATCCTGATCAGCAGCAGGGGGTGTCAACCAGATAGGGATCATTTGGCACCATCGGTGTAGTAGCACGTGCCAGTCGTATGGAGCGCTGTATATCGTGTTGCCAACATATGCATGATACAACGTTGTAATTAAATTGCAAACATATCACTATATTTAGTCAATAAATATACACATAATTCCTAATTGACATTTCCTTGCAATTATCTTGCTCACAGACGATAATTACGGCACTTATCATTAAATAAACATTATTTCAGTCTCACGACAGCTGTTCTCACAGCAACACCTCTAAAGCTTGCAGCTTGCCTTTTGTGTGTGATCTGTGGGAGTGTTCTTTTCAGTTAGTGTTTCGTTAGTGGTTGTTCTGGTGTGCAGTGCCATTCTATCATAGGCTGGTAATAAGTATTATATAATAGTTGGGTGCGGTCGAGATGGCGGCCCAGAGTGATGGGACGTTGATGGGACTACCCCCAGACAATACCGGCAATGTTATAGTGGATGGTATAGTCCCTATGGAGGGAATATCACTCGTTAATGATCAACTGACTACTTCCACTCAGGAAACAACGACCCCGATAACGGGATCCTCTCAGGAACAAGCACGAACCCCGGCCACGGAATATCGGTATCCACATCTTCATACTGGACCATATATCGTATTTGTTCAGGGAGAGGGGGCTCAGGCCGTTGGAAATTTACATCCAATGGCCTTGGGTCGGCTATTCTATGACCGCAAAATACCAGGTATACGTGAAATTCAGAAGAAGGGTCGCAATAGAATCCAAATACAATTCGCAACCTATCGTGAAGCTAATGTTTTTTTTGGAAAATAAGATCCTCCGGGAGAGGAATTTGACTGCGTTTATACCATCCTCAAATGTCCAACAGGTTGGACTGGTGCGCGGGGTCGACACCTCACTTACAAATGAGGAATTAATTAAGTATCTCGAGGCTCCTGTTCCCATTTTACGGGTACAGCGCTTCTTTCGTAATAGAACGATAGATGGACAGACGGAGCGGATAGCTACTGGAACGGTGAAAATATTTTTTGAGACACAGAACCTTCCGCCATATGTCAGTATATTTAATGTAATGCTGGAAGTTCAATTGTATATTTTCTCGCCCCTACGTTGCACTAAGTGTCAACGCTACGGGCACGTACAGTTACATTGTCGGGCGCGAGCCCCACGCTGTGGCAATTGTGCAGCTGAGCACTTGGGATGCAAGGAAGTATTAGCCAAATGTGCCAATTGTGCAGAGAATCACCCGGCGGGTGCCATTCGCTGCGAAATCCATCAACAGCAAGTTGAGATAAAAAGAAGAATGTGTGTGGGAAATAAATCATATAATGAAATCATGAAAGGTCAAAGGGGGCCCGCATTTAATCCATTAACCGTACCCCAACAATTTCCTCCATTAAGTCCAGCTCCAAGTGTCAGACAGCATGAACCGGCACGTAAGCGCAAGTTTACAGAAATAGTTCACGCGGCCCCTAAAGTGGTCCAGCCGTTGGGTTATGATAGGAACGCTTATTGTCAGATTTTTCAACAACCGCGATTGGAAAAGTCTCCACCGGTCTTCGAAGCTAAGACGATGGAGACAAGTTCTCTATACAATACAGGGGCAGGTTCAGGGTTGCCTGAATCGGAGCCTACAAAAACTCTTTTGGCAGAATTCACGAAACTTATGGAATTGTTAGGGCATAATGCGCAATGGGCGCATTGTGTCAAAAATTTGTTAGATAGGGTATTACCTTTGTTACCCCCGTTGGAAAAATTAGTACGGAAAGACAACATGACCTTGGGTCATTAATTTCACTGGGTTTCCTTTCCGTTTCTTTTTAAGGAGCAGTGTGGATACTTCAATGGAATTGCAGGAGTATTGTCAACAAGAGACATGAATTACTCAAATTAATTGCTGACTATCACCCAGATGTTATTTTTTTACAAGAAACTTGGTTATCACCACCCAATAGATTTACGATACCACTATATACTATTGTGAGAGAAGATGGGCCTGGTTATGGCGGTATAAGTACCCTCATTCGAAATGATATTCCCTTTACCGAGATCCCGATTTCTTATCTATTACCAAGAAGTTTTCATCAGTGTTTTCAAATCGGTAATACTATTTTTAGTAATTTATATTGCCCTCCCCAAGTTCAGGGATCACAACGTCAATGGTCAATGTATTTCAACTATATTGTACAATATCCGAAACATATAGTTCTTGGGGATTTTAATGCCCATCATGGTCTTTGGGGCAGTGAGCGAGTCAATCCAAAAGGTAGACACACTGTGCAAGCAATTCAAACCTATGCTTTGAATATTCTCAATGATGGGTCGCCTACGCGTATAACTCGACCGGGGCGTCCAAAGAGTGCGGTAGATTTGACCATTACCACAGCAGATATTGCTCATCATTTGGAATGGCGCACATTGGGGGACACACATCAAAGTGATCATTTTCCAATTCTAATATACTATGCGAAATCTGGCGAGAATCTTGAGAGACCATGTCATTTTACCGTAAAGCGGAATTTAAGGCATCTCGATTATGAACTTTTTCAACACTTTATAAATGATGGTTTGGGGACTTCTCGAACATCGACGTATCACCAGTATAATTCCTTATTACAGATAATACAAAGCTTTCTTGATCGATATCACCCTCAGCGCATGTTAACATTGTCTTCGTCACAGCATCCGGGCACGGTCCATTGGTGGGATGCAGAGTGTGCTTTGCTCGTGCGTAGGAGGAAGGCACTTTTAAAAAGATATCGAATACATGGGACGGTTGATAATTATCTAAGTTACAAACGTCTCACTGCGCAACTGCAGAAGACATTTAATGAAAAACGACGGTTGGCGTGGCAAAAACATATCAGTACATTTAATTCCCATACTTCTTTAAACACCTTATGGTCATTGGTCAAACAATTATCAAATACGCGTAGCTCTCGTCCACGTACGGGTCTCACGCCTACAGGTTTTCAATTTTTTTATCATTCACTAACGCCCGATTCAGTTTCTGGTCATGTATCGGTACCATCGTTTTTGACTTCGAATAAGTTTCAGTGTTTACAATACCCAATCACACGTCATGATATCGTGACTGTGTTGCGTCACACGACATCCACGAGTCCGGGTCTGGATTACATAACGTATGGGATGCTTGCCCATCTCCCGGACCGCGCACTGACGGTCTTGCTTGAGTTATACAATAAGGTACTGACAAATGGGACATATCCTGCGGAATGGAATAACTTTGAAGTTCTACCGATATTAAAACCTTTGAAAGATGCCAGAGACCCCCTCAGCTATCGTGGAATTAATCTCGGTTCGTGTTTAAGAAAATTATTTCAAAAGATTTTATTACGTAGATTGCAATGGTGTATGGAGTATTATAATTTGTTTTCAAGATCACAATTTGCATTTCGTAAACGGTTAGGAACAATCGACGCTCTTACGATTTTCTTGACGGATATATTATTAGCGAAAGCTCGCAAACAACACACGATTGCCGTATGTTTGGATATTCAGGGGGCCTATGATACAGTGGATCCGGTCATATTACAACATCGTCTAGGGGAACTGCTTTTCCCATTACCTTTCATATGTTTAATACGGAATTTTTTACATCATCGTCGACTAGTTTTACACACCCCCTCTGGTGTATTGGATAACCGTCAGACGTCTCGTGGATTGCCTCAAGGAGATATTTTAAGCGGTATTCTTTTTTCTCTGTATACTCAGACATTGGAATCAGTTGTTATTCCACATGCACGAATTATACAATATGCAGATGATTTTCTTATCTATTGTTCGCGTGATAATATTCAGCGCTGTCGTCAGGATATATATGATGCATTAACTGCAGCCCATATTTGGTTCCATAATCACGGATTTGTAACGTCGGCGAGTAAGAATGCTGCTATCATTATCACCCCACAAAGGCAAGTTGATCGCTCTCCAATTTTATTTGAACAAGGCGCCATTGAGGTAGTTCGTAGCATCAAATATTTGGGATTACATGTTGATGACCAATTACTGTGGTCGCGCCAGGTTCAGATCCTCGCGGTGAAAATTGAAAAACGACTCCAAGTTCTTCGAGCGCTAGCACGGCGTAGGTGGGGGGCGGATCCTCATTTATTACTTACGGTATACAAGAATATTATTCGTTCCCAGATGGATTATGGTTGCTTTTTCTATGACATAATGGCGAATAGTAGGTTGGTCACTTTTGACAGGTTACAGTATCGGGCTTTACGTATTATTTTAGGGGCGCTATCGTCCAGCCCAACCTGTGCATTATTAGTTGAATCTGGTGAGTTACCATTGAACTTACGACGGAGATTTTTAGCAAGTAAGTACCTGACAGCTAAAATGTCCTTGTCTGCGTCACCCATTCTCAATAAAGTACAGCTGCTTGTGGAGTATTATGAGCAAAATCGTTTTACACGTCTGAAGAAGCCGGCTTTGGTACAGGCGTATGAAGGCTTGAAAGATTTTCGGACAGATATACTGCAGACACTTAAACCCTTACCATACACGATTTCATATAAGGTCATACAATCCAAGCCAAAAATATTGTACACTTCCTTACCGGCGCTATTCCGGAGCTATCAGCGTTTGCCGCAAGTACTTTTACGATGCTTTCGGGAAATTGTCAATGAATATTCCCAGTATACCTTTTTTATACAGACGGCTCAAGAATGTTGTCACCAGCTGGCGTGGGAGCGGCTTTTTATGCTCCAGATCGACAGATTATACGAACATATAGTTTGCCGAAATATCTAACGATTTTTACAGCGGAGGTATTTGCCATTCGTCAAACTTGTCAGTATATACGTCAAAACAGTATTTCACCAGCAATGATTTGCACGGATTCCATGAGTGTCCTTCAGGCAATATCGAATCCGAGTAGCTCCGACAATTGGTATGTGTATCAAGTTGCTCAAATGTTGTATGAATTTCAGATTAGGGAGCAGAAAGTTATGCTCACTTGGATCCCGGGGCATTCGGGTATACCAGGAAACGAGGATGTCGATCGCATGGCAAAGTGGGCAGCACAGGGGTTTGGGGTAGTTTATAATGTCGCAGTACCTTATACAGACTTTCAACCCATTATCCATGCACAGCTAATTCATGAATGGCAAATGATTTGGGATAGTATCGGTCCCGTCAAGGCGCGTCATTATTTTCCGATACAACCTACGATTCGAACAATACCTTGGTTTCGGGTTGGCAAATATAATAGACGGCACATTATTACCATAATACGGTTACGTTTTCAGCATGCCATGACACCTGATCAAATGGCACGCATGGGCCTGCGCGAGAATGCGAGTTGTGTGTGTGAAAAGACGCGTGGTACACTGAGTCATCTGATGTTCCAGTGTGATGCTTTCAATGAACCGAGGATGGTGATGCTACACAAGTTAAGATCTTTAGGATATATCTTACCATTAAATATGTCCAATTTGATGCATAGTCCTGTAGTTCCATTGGTCGAGGCCATAATGGAATATTTAGATCATCTACCTTTTATGCTATAAGTTAAGTTTTCCCCGCCCTTTTTTTTCGCAATGTTTTATGATATGTCATGAAGTATGTATGTACTGATTTTTCTGACCCCTTTCCAAAGTTACGTGCGTATCAGTGTGCTCTGGAACGTATCTACATCATTATTTTCTAAGGTGAATGATTAGGTTAGTTATATTTCGTCGGTGTTCAAAAACATGGCGTGTGAATGTGATGTGCAACGTTGGTGAATTTCTTCTTCTTCTTCTTGGTACGGTAGTGGGCATAGTAAACTCTTTACCCAATTGCTACTGTGCAGTGGTATGTATCATTGGGTAACCGTTGACTGCCGATTTAAAGCGTAAGACCAGTGAGTAGCGGGGAATCGTAAACAAGAATATGACGCAACGCGGAGAGATACATATGAGGAAAAACATAGGAATTAGAGACGAGGACACAAATGGTATTAACTCTTCACACCGAAGCGACCCACCTTGGTGACTCGCTACACATACACACACATGACCGGGTCACAAATATGGATATGGGAAAGGATTACCCTTTCAAATCTTTAAATTAATATTGTCGAAAAATGCTACGATGCTACTAACCAGTGGAATTGTAGGCGTATGTACCAATGTGGCCACATTTAAAGGAAGTTCATACCCTAATTCGTATAGAGCTCTCAACATTATAGCACGTGGATGGTCGTATAGTGGACATTGAAATAGAATATGATTTAAGGAACCCTCCATTTGTAAACACGCACATAGAGGATCATCACGTCTTTTTATGCGGAATAAATACACCGGCGTTAATGCATGGTTAAAACGTAGACGAATGATTGTAATGATATGTCGTCGTGTGTATTTCCCTCCGTGAAACCATGGTTTGTTTAAAATAGTCGGTTGTAACCCAAAATAGTGTTTGGCCTTAATTCTGGCGTAGCTAGTCCACGTGCCTTGCCAGTCCTCTCGTATTGTCGAACTAATTATAGAACGCAGGTCTGACATTGGTATGGCGATGTTGTAAGTTTTTCCGTGTCCCTTTGCTGCATCTTTGGCAAGGTTATCCGCTATTTCGTTTCCTTCAATGTGACAATGGCCGGGTACCCACATGATACTGACTTCAAAACCCTCCGTGTGTAAAGTGTACAATTGTTGCACTAATTGACATAAAAAACAGTTGTCGGCCTCTCTAACATTTTGAAGTGCTTGCACTACACTCATTGAATCAGTACAAATTAAAGCATGACGAATGGCATGTTTTTTGATATAAAAACACGTCTGACGTATAGCAAAAATTTCGGCTGGAAATATCGAGACGTCCGGGGGTAAAGTATACTGAAAGGAGATTTGTAAGTCCGGAGCACAAAAGGCTGCTCCCACACGCGCAGGGTTAACCATTTTAGAACCATCTGTGTAAAAAAGGATACAGGAGATCAAAGGATTCGTTATTTCCCTAAAAATACGGGGAATGATTACAGGATGATGTTGAAACGTCTGGTAGACTTGGGGTAAGGAGTTATGAAGAATAGGAGGTTGAAAGTACGTTGCAGCATACGGAATAGTATATATCGGTAACCGCATGACTTTTAATATATTATGGTTGAAGCATGGAATATGCGGTTAGTAACGCAGGACGAGAAACGGTGGGCAATAATCGGCGCGTATAATATTCTTCTAATAGTTGTAATTTAGGGACAATAGGTGATGTTGTTATCATCATTTTTCGTAGCAGGTACATACATGCAAGATATCTACGCCGATGCTGAAGTGACATTTCTCCGGTTTCAACTAGCAGGGCTCCTGTGGGGGTTGATTGAAGCGCACCTATAATTATACGCAAGGCAGAAAACTGGATTCTATCTAACCGAAGGAGCCTGATGCTGGGCATTGAATCAAAAAAAAAAGGAATTGTAATCCAGTACGGAACGGATTATGTTACGATAAACCGTTAATAATGATTCTGGGTCCGCCCCCCAATTACGTCTAGTGAGAGACTTTAGAACATTAATTTTACTGGCGAGATGACTCTGAAGGTATTGCGTATGTCTCTCCCATTGCATTTTCCTGTCAATATGAATCCCTAAATATTTGACACTTGTCACCACCGGAATGTGACCTTGACGGTATAATATAGGAGAACTGTCGTAAATTCGTTTGTGCGTAAAAATCATCGCAGCGTTTTTTCCTACGGATGTTTCAAATCCGTATTGATGTAGCCAATCATGAGCATGAGATAAGGCGTGGTATATATCTCTTCGACAGGAGGAAAACTCTTCCCGAGTGCAATATATTAGAATGTCATCCGCATATTGTAGAATGCGAGCGTGCGGTAATATGACTGTTTCTAAAGTACGGGTGTAAATTAAGTATAAAAGCCCGCTTAGAACGTCGCCCTGGGGAACTTGGTGAATTCTATACAGAAGATATTGGGCGAAGAGTTCAACTGTGTCCACCAACCTTACCACAACAACAACAAAAACAACAAACATTATTTCTACTAGGTTGGCGGCACTGACCATGCCATGGCGGCTCTGTTTATGAGTTGTATGTAATAATATTGGCCGTATACAAATAAGCTAAATAAGCTAATGTTGTGTTCTATCTCATCTTTCTTATATCAAATTGTCTTCGTGGTATTGAGAAGTGAACAGTTCTTCTTCTGCTACGGCGAGTAAGTACGCTTATTTTAAGTTTTGTGTTTCTGTAGTGGCTGTGAAAAATATAGGCCTAGTTTTGAATTGATATTAGACGCAGGTGACATTCTACTTGACATATCAATTAACTTTCACTATTATTTATCCCATAGGTAGACCTACCAAATTCTGTGAACTGTGCCTATCACCGGAAGAAGGAAAAAAACAAATCGTAAATCGCTGTTCTCGAAATAGCAGAGGAATATATGGCAATTACTCTCCTAAGAAATGATCCAGTCTATGACCAGGTAAGAAGTCTGTGTTACCGTAATGTTTTGGCAGTGGGTAGTGGAACTAGGTACTGTGGGTTCTCGTAATGGATTTTTTTAATAGGCCTATAATGTAGACCTACGGTAGAGTACAAGATGAATAAGGTTGGGTTCCATAAACCATTGCAACAACTTGACTACATCTCGCAGAAATATTTAAATGAGCCTATTGCATGTGTGTACTGAAGATCTTGAGGAGTGTGAATAATCAATTAATTTCACATTGCAATAGAATATAAATCTCATGATTCATGACAACGTGTCTAAGCTTTAATTTTTCCCCTTCCTTGAATTTCAAATTATTACAGTATTCAAAACAGATCAGTTCAATTAGAATAGGTAGTAATGCCATGTAGGACTGTAATTACAGGCTATTAAAACTTAACACACACACCCCATGGTCTAATAGGTCTAATGGCCTATATCATATAGTCTTACCAATGTGTAACTATATACATTAATGTGTTCTTGTCCTGTGGAACGAAGTCCAACGTGAATATACTTATGCTAAGTCATGGTGCTAAAGTAGTCGACTCGTGTAATGTTCTGCGACCCAAATACCATTCAAATGCACCTGTCCTCCTCTAATAAGCCAAGAACAAACAAATTTGTAGATGTTTTTCCTTGCATATTCATGCTATGGGCACTTTGTATTTATTTTTGTAGATACACAGGAAAATAAGCTGTACGGTTTATGTTATGGTAGGAATGCAGTGTTTGGGCTGGGTGTTCAGTTGGTCGAATTGGTAGTAATGGCAATACTGATGTAGGACTGTAATTACAGGTTATTAAAACTTAACATACACCCCCATGGTCTAATAGTTTTAATGGCCTAGGATCATATTATAGTCTTACCAATGTGTAACTATTGACGTCAGAAAAGTTGGATGGCGCAGCCACGCGGTAGAATGTTGAAGCTGTAACATTGTGACTGGTGAGGTTTATTTTCATGGTGAAACATTGATGTCGTGATGGAAACAGAAAGGAATTTGTCAAATTCGAGGAGGTACTGCTCTGTATACGGTTGCAAATCGTATAAAATGGGTACGAAATCTCTTCACTACTTTCCTGTACAAAAAGTTCAGAGAGAAAGATGGGATATGGCGCTGTCAATTGGAAAACGTGTTACACGTTACATGACAGTGTGCAGTCTGAATTTTTGTGAAGACGACTTCTTTCCACAGCGTAAGCACCGATACTGTTGATTATTGATAGTTATTGTCTCTAATTGTACTCACAAGGATTTAGCTACATCAAAAATACTGATAAACTTGTAGCCTAATACTTCTGTGTCGTACATAGAATGTAATCCGTTCTTCGCAAACTTATTTTAGGGGTTCTTCCGATTGACAATAGTCGAATGGTTAGAAAACTTAAGAAAAATGCTGTCCCTAGCCTTAATTTGCCAGAGAATTTATATTCTTGCCTTTAAACAGCAAGTAGGCCTATGTAGCTCAATATTTGCAATATTGAAGTATTATTTGGCTTAAATTGTGTTTTTGTCCATGATCTCCTTACTGTTGAATTTAGTTAATTAATGTGTAAAATCTTAGTTTTAAGTACCGGTTTGGAAACCCATCATTCCAGGCTGGCCGGTAACACCTATACTACTCAGGCAGATAGGTCACTTAGCCGTAATTTAGAAGTTGTAGTGATTTTAAGTATACATATGCGGTAATGTAGCAGGAGACCTGATCGGCCTAGGCTATTCTAACTTTAATTAGTTTCCATTTCAAGGTTTTTCAGTTTTGAGTGCGAATAGTTGGTTTGAAAGTTGTACAACAGTAAGAAGAGTATGTTTTGTATAGGTTTGCGGTAATGTAGCAGGAGACCTGATCGGCCTAGGCTATTCTAACTTTAATTAGTTTCCATTTCAAGGTTTTTCAGTTTTGAGTGCGAATAGTTGGTTTGAAAGTTGTACAACAGTAAGGAGAGTATGTTTTGTATAGGTTTTAATTGGTATTATGGTTTATGTCGAGCTGGGGAGTGAATTTGATTTAGCTTAAAGTGTAGTTTTAGAACTGTTCCGCTTGCTTATGACAAGTTCAAATGGAGACTCCAGCTTTGTTAAATATCTGTATTTTAAATATTTAATTAAATATATTGATAAAGAGGATGCCTCCATTTTAACTTGTCTGTGGCAAGAGATTAATAAATTTATATTCTTGCCTTTGAACAGCAAGTATGTAGGTCAATATTAGCAATATTGAAGTATGATTTGAGCATCCCAAGTAACGCTTCTTTGAACCCAAAACATTCATGCAAATTCAGGGTTGCTGGATTCAATTTATTATCAGGGAGTCGTCCTTTGTGTTATGTGAGATATATACAGTGGCGGATCCAGGCCTTGCGGGGCCTTGGGCGATATGATAAGGTGGGGCCGACAACAATAGGTAATAATAAAAAAAATCAAATCAAATGGAAAATAGTTTTGCAATAATAATAAAATAAAGAATAGTTACCATACTTTGAATACACTACACTACATTATTTTAAGAAAATGAAAGAAACCTTTATGTCCCCTTGATGAAGATTATGTAAACTATGAAATATTAAAATATCACTTTGCGACTTCTTTTCCCGGCTGAAGTCTTATATTATTTTACTGAAATCTAAACTTGCTAAACGGTCATGGGAGGGCATAGCTGCACTGAAAAGAAGACTATGAATTATAACTTAGTTTGAAAAGATTGAAACGTATAATTTATTAATTAATTAAATTTTAAAAATCCTTGGCGCGGGGCCCCCAGACCGCGGAGCCCTGGGCGGTCGCCCTCCCCTAGATCCGCCCCTGGATATATATATATTGTGAAATTAATAAAAACATCGACACCGCTAGGCTCCCAAGTACAGGCTTCATAAATGTAACGGCAGACAGTAAATTAACTATCTACAGGTGGGTAATATTTTTAACAGGTAGTAATTAAGCACTGCATTTAAATTGATTATAAAAATATTTCTATCAATAAAAGAAAATATGTAGTATTTTGCCATCATAAATTAGAATCCATAACAAACGCACACCCTATCACTGTCTTGCTTACGTCTCGTCACTATCTCGCTGCCATATTGCAAACAGCTGACCGTAAGCTCCTCCCCCGTTTCGGACGTCATGTCCTGTGGAACTAAGTCCAACGTGAAAATCCAATAAAACCCTGGAACCATTGGCCCGATAACCCCACCCTTATCTGCCAATTTTTATTTTATACTCTTGGTAAGTTAATAAGTGTTAGGTTCTGTCGATGATATTCTGTAACCGCGAGATAGATACAAGACAAATATAATTGATTTATTGTATGCCAATGTAATGGTTGATATACCTATAGGTAGTATTTTATTCCCACACGTTATTTGCAATATTTTTCAACACGTAGGATGCCAATGTCTAAGCTTACATGGAGGGATTTTTTCATCAATTGATTCTGTAATAAGACCACCTTGTGGTGTGGTTGCTGCCACTCCTGAGGTCCTGGGCTAGTTTCCAAGCTTGATTAAGCAATTTAATTCTGGTCTGACTGTTGGAACGGTGCACACTCATCTTTGTGAGGCAGAACTGAGAAGAGGTAGGTTCGATTCTCACCTCGGCCATCCAAGAAGTGGTTTTCCAAGGTTTCCCCACTTCCTCTCCAGGCTAACGCTGGGATGGTTCCCAACTTAAGGCTACGGCTGCCTCCTTTCCAGTCCTCACCTGAATTACAGGAAGTAAAAAAAGGAAGCTTGTAGTTTAACGTGACCGTTAATCTTGAGATCATGAGCCACGGGACCTCCTTTTTACGTGGAATCCGAACCACAGGACATGGCATTTCACTTCGAAAATCTCACATGCATTGACCGGGAATCGAACCCGGACCGCCTTGGTGAGAGGCATACAGCTAGACCGCTGAGCCACCACGCCCCCCCTATTACAGGAAGTATACACACTACTACAGATACCACAATAACACAGATTATCATACAAATCATACACTCCCCCAGGGGCTCACATCTAGTGGGACGTGGGTTGGCGACAATGGGGCCCCACCTGAGTCCCGCATTGCTTCCACTTACTTGTGCCGGGCTCCTCTCTGTCTTCTTGCCTGTCGACCTCACTTGGCCAACTCTTGTTCTCTTCCGACCCCCCGCGGTGTTAGGGTATCTGAGGCCTAGGGAGTCTATTCCTTTCCCGCCTTAATTGGCCCTTGTCTCATCTTTTCTGATGCCCTCCTCCTGCGAGGGGTCAGCCTTCTTTTTCTTTTCTTGTTATCTCCTGCCTTCTGCTCAAGGCCCTCAAGGGGCAGGGTGTATGTAGCCCCACCACCTTTGGTGCACCCTGGATATTGCTACACCCTCAGGGGCTCACGGCTGGTGAGTTCGGGAGATGGCGACCCCGAGGGATTCCTGAGCTGGGTCGGTTTTTCCCCTTTCTTCCATTGCCTCTGGGGCCTTTCGTGGCTCTCCTTCCTTCCAAGTGTCTCGATCCTCATTCTTCGAGGGTTTGAGGGCATTTCTTTTCCTCCTGTCCTTTGTTTGCCTTATTCTCCTTTTGTTTTCCATTTCTTCTTCTAGTAGCCTATATAAGTTTGTAGTTAGTTTCATTTATAGTTTACATTTGATTTTCATCTTCACGCTCACCCAAACCTTTAGGGGCCGATAACCAAGATGTTAGGCCCATTAAAACAACAAATATCAACAAATCATACACACTTCCAAATACATGGGGCTAAATGAATATGTTATCGAAAGCCCTAAATGAATTAATATCAAAAACACAATGATTCTTTTAAAATGTAGTTAACTTATAGTAGGTGCAAACATACACATGTCAGCAAATTCAAGTTCCCCGTTTCAAGCATTAAGTTACACATTTATTAAGTTTACTGTTTCAACATACACACTGGTATGTGTTGTAGGAATTTGCGGTTCATCGGTGTCAGCCATTACATCAAGGAGGAACTAGGTTCATTATTATGTGCTGGACCCTACTGTTATACTTTGGCAAGAAAGAAGAAAGGAACATGCCTCAACACATACTTTTAGGAGGACCAGATTTGATTACTGTATTTTTGCTAAGTTTGATCTTGGCTCTTGCTGCTATCTTCTCTTCATTGACAACTTTTTAAATAAAACATGATGAATTCTAGCAGTATTGAGTGTTTTTCTTTTGTTTCATTGAAAGTCCTATTTCTCCCTTCCCCTTAACAGCACGTCATGGAATGTACTGTATTAGTGTGTGATGATAATTTTTAGTGTAGCCTACTTACTGCATTTCACCCTTCAAAATTTTTAACTGGATATATTTTAAAGGGCATATGAAATGAACTACTGTATAGATATTTTGTGATATCCAATTCTTTTTCTATCCCCTAATGTATTTGGCACTAATTACACTAACAATTTTAGTGTGATGAGGATCTGGTTACACCACCTGATCCTTAGCATTCTCTCTTAAAATTTTACTGTTATTGCTAACAGCATCAAGCATTTTAAAATATGAATTTTCTCCCTTCCCAGTACTTTTCCTTTGTAGTTTTTCTAATAATTAATTGGTTATAGGCCTACTTGGGCCATTTTCAAGCTGAGTAATAATATGCTGCAGGCCTTGTATTAGCCTAATTTTTGTCACCAATGCAATATGCTCCAATTGCAACTGAAAGAAATTTAAACATGTATATTAGTGATGAGGTTATGTCCTAAATGCTGTGATTGTTCATTTCAAAGTTCTGGAATTCACAATTTCCCACTTTGTTATTATTTTTATTAATTTTTTATGTTATTGGTATTTTGAATGTGATTTATTTCTTGTAGATCATATTATTAAAAACTAATTTCACTTAATAAATTAATGAAGGAATGCATGCCGGTAACAATGGCAACAGAATCTCCGAGGTCCATCTATTTCTGTAAGATGCAATGCAATTCCATTTTTTACATTACTGTGAAGGTTTGCAAACAGCAATAAGGTTATAACTAGGGCTCGGATTCGAGCATATTTGCATATTTTTTTCCTGAATAGTACACATTGAATGAAGCCTTTCGGTGGTATTTTCACCTCTCTGGGACCAACAGAATTGAAATTTATCGAGCATATAAATGCATAAAGACGTGGTTTTCAGAATAGAAGCATACAAATGCTAATTCTTGTGGTTTTCGTCTAAATAGTTTGTTTTTCTTCAAATTCCCCACCGAATTCGGGCCCTGACCATCCTTAAGGTTCGAAAACAGAAATAATTAATGAAAAGCCTATCTGGTGCGTATAATAGAACCGCAGGTTTTTAACCTTTAGTGAGGTCGTTCTCGTCATTGAAACTTTTATTGATTGATTTAAGAAAATCATTCGAAACTGGAAACAGAAAAAATTCTTGTTGTACAGACCAATGCAGATCTACTTCATTGACTCGCCTAATTCTGAACATTTTGTAAATGAACTTTTAACTGTAACTTTTATAAGAAAACTTCTCTTATATATAGGCCTACTTGAAACTTGAATGCGAGTATATCGCAGTGTATCATACATACAATTAGAAAATAAAGCTCACATATAAAGATATGATATTGTTTTTTTCGCTTCACTTTCCTTTATATAGTTTTTAACGGTGTTTTTTGAGCATATCCTGCATATTTAGCCGCATATAATGGGTTTTTCGAGCATATCTATCGAGCATAAAGCACATGGTTTTCGAGCATATCTGGAGGTTTTATCGAGCATATCGATCCGAGCCCTAGTTATAACGGATCCAAATTAAGCTGACATATTCATCAGTACATATAATGCGCTTAAGGGGTCTAGGGGTACTCTAGAATTTTTAACGAGATTTACACGTGCGGGTATGGTACGGAAGGTCTATTATATCCCTATCGCTATATCGTTATATTATTACTATTCTTTTAATTATCATTATTATGGCGTACAACGACGAGGCAAAGCTCATTTTCAAACCCTTGGTGACAGAAACAAAACTCGGGGCTTCTCAAGTGCCGTAAAGGGTCCCCGAAAACTATATTTTAAGGTTCTAAACCCAACAGTTTCTTAGATATTCCCTGAAAAAAAAAATCATTTAATAAACTAAAGAAGGAATGCAAGCCACTAACCATAACAACAGTATCTCAGAGGTGGCATCCAACTTTCCATCTATTTCTGGAATAAGTAATGACACCCCATTTATTACATTTCTGTGAAAGGTTGCAAATGGCTATAAGGTTATCACGGAACCAACTAAAACTGTAAATTCATCAATGCGCTTAAGGGGTTCAAGGAGTACCCTAGTTTTTTTCACATGACTTACCCGTGTGATATGTCGTACAGAAGGTCTATTATATCTCCAAACAGCAACATTATTTTCAAATATTCCTGATTTGAAATAGTAGACTGTTTCTTGCTGATTTTAGGAATTTGGGCCATTGGAGGCTAAAAAAACTGAATTTTCATGCACCACAAGCCTTTATAATTTATAAAAGGGGTCTTCCTGTAGTTGGGCACTTGACACAACGGTTAGGGTCAGTTCGTATGTGACGTGTATTGCGATTCGTCTACGAGGTTTTCAATTTTATTTTCACGCCAGGAAGAACACGTTAGGTAAATTTAGTTTGAGAGCACATTTTAACTAATCATTTTTCTTTGCCAACAAACAGGTTCCAAGCCCCTAAACATTGCAACAGTATCTCAATTGATAACATCTGGTTATTAATACCGAAGACCGTTCGAAGAATGGGTACTTCTGCTAGTTTAATATATATTTCAAGGTTTTCAATCGACAAGTCCTTTTTCGCATTAGATTGCAAACCATACACTAGCTTTTTATTTCTTATAGGAGTTTCAGAAATTAACAATTGTTTGATAATCTGACTTACCTTGAAATAGCACCGACAGTAGTGGCTACGCGGGCTAAAGCCCTGCGTTAGGTCAAGGGGCCAAGCTCTCTGCTGACTCGGTAGACGCGTGGGTTCGAGCCCCACCGTCGGCTGTCCTTGAAATGGTTTTCCGTGGTTTCCCATTTTCAACACCAGGCAAATGCTGGGACAGTACCTTCTGACAGGCCACGGCCGCTTCCTTCCACATCCTTGCCCAGTTTCATTCATCTTCATCCATTCCCTCTCTCATCCCGACGCGCAGGTCGCCCACGGGCGTCAACTAGAATGACCTGCACTCGGCCTCTCAGGAGGCTACACGAAAAAAAAAACTTGAAATAGTCATTTTATTCTTTAATAATCGGATGTTGAGATGCCGTAACTTGATTTCCTTGAAGGGGTAGATGACCCTGAATAGTACGGTATTGTGTTGATATAAATTGTATGAAAAAGTTTCTTACATCGGATATGCCAAAAGTCACCCTTAGCGCCCTTGTGGGTCGAGAGTTCGATTCCCCTCCCAAGTACTAAGTGGAATGATCGAATTTGCGATATCTGACCCGGATCGGAACGGTATTGTGTAGATAATCTGGGTCACTCATCGCAAATTCGAATTTTTGACTTGGTACCTTTGAGGGGCATTTCGGAGGAGTGTGAAAAGCATGTTATAGAGCAAGGATGTCCCTCAGAACAGCAAAAAGATCAAATATCGGACGTACTATGTCCCTATCCTGACGTATGCCTCGGAGACCTGGGTTATGAAAGGAAGGGAGAAGAGCAAAATACAGGCCAGTGAGATGAGGTTCTTGAGAAGCAGTATTGGAGCTACAAAGATGGACAGAATAGGAAATGAGAGGACCAGAGAATTAATGAAGGAGGAACCATTACAGGATGGTATAGAGAAATTTAGACTTAGATGGTATGGACATGTAAAACGAATGGAGGAGAAGAGGATACCCAGGAGAGTACACGAGACGAAGTGGGAAGGAAAGAGACCGAGAGACAGGTGGCTGAAGGGGGTGGAAGAAAGCGTGAAGAAGAGAGGAGAAGACTGGACGAGGGTGGAGGCTGAGAGATGGTGGGAAGACAGAAGACGTTGGAGAGGCTTGTGTTCCAAACAGACCCGGCCAGTGGCTGGAAACTGTGCAAGATGATGATGATGACCTTTGAGGGGAATCGAACCCTCGTCCCTCAAGGGCGTTACGTGTGGGTGCAAAACTAAAAGTATATTCGTGATCAGCACCCTCGATTTACCCAAAATTGATGTAAATATATCACATTTCGAGAAAAAATATCCATACCACCTAAACTCCATAAGTGCAGCAGCGGTCAAGCTGTTGGCCTCTCACCATGGCGGAACGGGATCAATTCCTAGTCAATGCATGTGAGATTTTCAAAGTGAAATGCCATGTCCTGTGGTTCGGATTCCAAATAAAAAGGAGGTCCTGTGGCTCATGCTCTCGAGATTAACGGTCACGTAAACCTACAATCTACTACTACTACATTACTTTACGGCTTGAGGTCCCAGGAAACGCGCTACAGATGCCACTGACAGCCTCGATCTCATCGGCAACACACAGCGTACTGAAAGTTTGGAAGCTAGACAAAGATGCAGGGTTTCCAGGCCCCTGAAGCAAACTCTGTGGATCTAGTACACAACGTAAGAGTGCTTCTGTGCGCTGTTAGTAGGTCTGTACCAAAAACTGTTATTTAGGATTCACATTTGAAAACTTAGGTAGCTAATATATAACACCCCTGATTTTTGTCACGCAGAGTGGGGGTAGTTACGCATCAATCATCTTTATTCAGGCCAATGGTTTTGCCTAGTAGTAGGCTACAATCAGTAATTTTCACCATTAATTTCGTGCAGAGAGTCGCCTAACCTCGCAACAGGGCATTGCGGTGAGGTGAAGTTGGTAGCATTCCCTAATCCAACGTGGCGACGTGTTTTTTGGTAAGTTTATTACTTGAAAGTTAATGTTGACAATTTCCTTATTTTTAAAGCGTGAAAGTGGTGTTTGTTAATAGCAATTGACTTCAATAACGTTGCACAGTAAGTACAAACAATTTTCGGAGCGCTACTAACACAAGTAACGCACTTTGAAACGGGGCACCGTAGAATGCACGAGAGCTTTTTTGTAAGCATCTCCTTAAAAGTTTGTATCTATCTACTTTGCCACAGTTATTGGGGCTAATAGGAGCAGATGACCTCACCGTTCTGCCCCTTATAACAACAATAACTATTGAGGCTAACTGCATTCAGGAAGCACCACATGTTCACTTTAATAAGGAAATTTTGAACGTTTTAACGTTTCAGTAGTCTTCTGACGAAAACATTTGTCTCTATGTATGAAAACGCAAGGATTATGCTATGCTGCCAACTTCATAATAATGTTATGGGTTTCATGTCCCTTTTAACTACTGCGACTTCTAGAGACACTGTGCCAACTTCATATCACCTCACTGCCTTAAAGACGTTGTCTGAACATATACCATTGGTCGCTACTCAGTTCGACCTTTGTCAGAGTGAAACCCTTGGTTAGACCACTTTTCTTTGGAAAACTAATGGTCGCGGCTGTGTTTGGGGCTTAACCCCTAAATGAGGCATGTATTAGTACTTCCTGCCCCAGCTTGGAACACCCCATTTCCCTTCTGGTTCACTGATAATTCAGTACTCAGTGGCTCCATGATTCACATTGAGTACAAACATGTTGGCACTATTGAAAAAAAATAAATCACAAACACCTATTACTAACAAAAAGTTCAACTCTTCGTCTCGGTCATAGTCTATAGTGAATTTTTGAAATTTTTATGGTGGTTTGCTCCGTATACTACACAAGTTTAAATGGACGGGTTGTATGCACGTGTGAATTTTAGAGCGACTCTACATATCACTGACATCTACGCACTCATCCAGCAACTTGTCAGCCACTATTGTTGGCCTTGTTGTGTGCACTGCATAAAGAGACATTCCTTTATACTGGTTGCACACGTATGAAGGCTTAGGACTACTGTGCACAGGTACACCATTGCGCACGTAAATTGGAACGCCCATTCTTTTGGTTCTCAAAGTGATCAATAATTTGGACTCTATTAATTTTGTGAGATTTTTTGTGGTTGCTAACAACTTTCAGATGGCATGGTCAACAGTTTAAGGGTTAGTATGCTTCATCCCCACTGCCAGGATTGTAGGTCTGCCATTAAACAATAATGGTCGTCTGAAACCTAAATTATAGTATAGATCCTTTGGTAACAGTGGTGGAATAGAAAGCTGATCCTTCTACAAACTTCTGATATTAGCCAAAATACCTTCTGTAATGATAAATAATACCGTCATTGTAGTAATAGAAGTTTTCTCCTCCGATGTCTATAACCCACCCACCATTCCCTTTCTAGACCATGACTTCTTCTTTTTAGCATCAACCCGTAGGAACGGGATCCGCTTTTTGGATCAATACACATCATTTCTTGCGATCTAATGCTTCCTGTGAGTTCAGTTCCTGGATCGTAAATCTGTGTTAAGTGTCCAGCTGCCGCAATTTTCGTCTCCCACGCTGTCTCTGGCCGTCGACCGTTGGATGGTAGGCCGAGCCGATGACTGAACTTTGTGGTGCACGTACAATGTGTCCATACCAACGGAGTCTCCATTCCTGCATTTTTTCATTTATTGGAAACATGCCAGCTATATGTCGAATTGTTGTGTTGGGATTGTGGTTGAGCAGACAAATATCTAAAGATATTCGCAGCATCTGGATTTCCATGACATGAAGTGAGTGCTCTGCACATCGGGTACCCTTAAATACATGTGTTCCTGGATATTCTGTTGAAAAGAAGTGCCGTAATCTTAGTGTACTTGCTTGTCCATAACCGGCACATCTAGGTGCTGGCCAACACTCTGTGCCATATAAGCAACTGGTCTCACCATTGTGCGGTATATCTTTGTTTATAGGCAGATAGGCATCTTCTTATCACAAAGAACACCGGTGACATCTCTGAATCGCATCCAAGTTGCATTGATTCGTGCTCGTAAATCTTCATTCTAAGAGCCGTCGCTATGCAATCGTGAACCTAGATGAAATTCCAGTTGTGTCGGCCATTATACGTGTTAATTATGAGACAAATAGAATATTGCCAACCCTGCGCCTATGGTACTACTCATCAATAATCTTTATCCAGATCAATGGTTTTTGTTCTGCAATACCTCGTTCTTTTTCACCAGCCTCATTTTCGTTAGGATTCACAAAATCAATATCAGAGTCAGCCAGTTGAACCCATCAACAGCAGAATTATTTCTTGTTTCGGATTATTTCTGTTTTTTCATATGATACTCATGACATACAGTACAACCCCTGTAATCTGTCACCTTTGGGAGTGAGGTTATGGTCGGAACGCACAAAAGGTCGGATTACCAGAAAGTACAGAAAAATGCGGATTTACATTAAAATAAACAATCTCTGAACTCTACTGTAGATATCGGGGTTCCTTTCCTTCCTTCTTGGTAGAACCACATTCACAATGCATTGTCAAGCAGTGAAAGTTTAGTCTTTTCCAATGTTTTGCGATTCTTAAGAGCGTTTTCACCATCTATTGTCACTGTACATTATTCAATGTCTTTCCGATTTCTTCTCCAATCTTTTATTGTCGTTATGCCTACATTGAGTTTCTTGTCAATTTTTTTTTTGAGTTATTCCCCTTTGTCCAGTCTTCGTAGTACTGCTAATTTTTCATTTAAGTTAATGAAAGAGTAATGTGTTTACGTTTCACTCCTGACATGTTTAAAATACACACACAACTGTACAGTAAACAAATTAGTGTACAGTACTCTAATGAACACAGAAAATGAAAGTCGTAAAACCAACGAACAGTATGCACTAAACATTTCACAGTGGAATACATCATCATCATCATCATCATCTTGTACAGTTTCCAGCCCCAGGCTGGGTCTGTTTGGAACATAAGCCTCGCCACTTAGTTCTTTCTTCCCACCACCTCTCCGCTGTCACTCTGATCCAGTCCTCGCCTCTCTTCTTGACACATTCCTCCACTCCTTTCAGCCATCTATCTCTTGGTCTTCCCCTTGGTCGATTCTTCTGCATCTGCATCTCATGTATCCTCTTGGGAATCTTCTTCTCATCCATTCTCTTTAAGTGTCCATACCACCTCAGTCTTGATGTCTCAATCCTACCTTGCAAGGGCTTCTCTTTCACCATTTCCCTGACCTTTTCATTCCTCACCCTGTCTCTTCTTGTTACTCCGATCCTACTTCGCAGGAACTTCATTTCACCTGCCTGTATTCTGCTTATGTCTCTTTTCTTCATTGTCCACGTTTCTGAAGCATAGGTCAGTATCGGGATATAGTAGCTTCTGTATAACACTTCCTTGCTTTTTTGTGGGACATCTTTATTCCACACTAAGCTCCTAATGCTTCTCAGAAATGCTTCTGCCTGTCTGCCACGTTCCGTAATCTCTTTGTCATTTCTCCCATTTTCCTCCACTATACTTCCCAAGTACTTGAGACTTTCCACCTTCTTCAGCTGTCCACCTCCAAGTGTTATCCCACTCATTGGTCTGTCCTTTTTCCTGGTCGTTAACAGGATCTCACATTTACTGATGTTGAACTTCCATCCGTATTCTCTCACTGTTTCTTCCCAAGCCTTCAGTTGCTCCTGAATTTCCTCCTCCTTGTTTCCCCAGACCATGAGATCATCTGCAAACACCATTGCTTTCATCTTATCTTCTCCCATCTTTCCTGCTATCCGTGTCATTACCTCGTCCATAACCACGATAAAGAGAAGGGGTGACAGCGCACTACCCTGTTTCAGGCCACTCATTTGTCTGAACCAGTCTGTTCTTTCCCCTCCAACTTTCACACAACTCACACTTCCACAATACATCTCCTTCACTCTACCTACAGTCTGTTTTTCCACTCCCATGTTTTCCATTGCTTTCCAAACCTTCTCCCTACACACACTATCATAGGCCTTTTCGATGTCCAGGAAGGCCATCAACAGATCCTCTCCAAATTCGTAGTGGTGTTCCTGGAGCTGTCTCACTGAAAATATGAGATCCACTGTTGATCTCCCAGGTCTGAATCCATACTGCTCCTCTCTGAATTTTCTCTCCACTTTGGCTCGTATTCTACTTTCTAATATCTTTTCATATATCTTGGCACAGTGAGGTATGAGTGTGACTCCCCTGTAATTTCTGCACTCCTTTCTGCTTCCTTTCTTAAATATTGGGACAATTAATCCTTTCTTCCAATCTTCTGGGGTCTTTTTCTCCTTCCATATCACCCTCATCACACGGTACAGCCACTGTTTCCCAACCTCCCCTGCTGCCTTCACCATTACAACACTCACTTCATCCACACCTGGTGCCCTTCCTCCTTTCATCTTGTCTATAGCCATTTCCAGTTCTCTCCAAGTCAGGTCCTTTTCCATTCCTGTGTTGTCTTCTCCATCTTCCAGTGGAATACGAATTGTACAAAACAAGGACGACAGAAACGATACGAGAGATGACGGAGCACTAAATCAGACAAGCGATTACAAGTACCTGTAAACAACAATGGCGCCGGGCAAGTTTGGCTCGGGCACAGTCTAATCAACCGGAGCGGCGGACTAGCCGTGGGCAGACGAGAGGGGTTCTATTGTAATACCTAACCCTAAACGCTTAAATCGTTATCACACTTACGGATAATTTTTGCAGAAATGGGCGATGCCAGCCTTTCGTCGTGTCAATAAGCAACATCTCGCCAATGTGACTAAAGTGGCTTGTTATTTAGTAATAAACGCCTTAGTTGAAAGGGGAAGAATGAAGTTTTCGGGAAATATTTAAGCAACTACAGGCAAATCAGTTGATATTTACATGTTATTTATTTCTGAAAATGATTATCAAATATGTTGTACTTGACCACATTCATTTTTAGAATATTCATATTCTGTCAAATATTATAAATTCACAATACATTGTTGGTATACTGCAGATCTTCCCTTCACGTGATCTAACAAGCATGAAATTCTTACTTGCATCTAACGCACAGTCCTACGCCACATTTGATGCATTCAGTAGGCTACGTGTTTGACTGGGGCATCTCTGCAGTACATTTCCATCACAGGGCACTATGAGGTCATTCATACCCTCGTACCTTAGTTGATCAGATACCCTATGTCCTATTGCGCTGCTTCCTGAGGCAGGAATATTCACTGGCCCACGTGGAAAATTGACAGATCTCGTCAAGAAGATGAATAGAATCTCTCGCCTGAAACAAAGCTTTTGCAGATCCCTTCGGACCTCTTTCATAGACCCCCAGGCATTGCAAATTGTCACATCCAAGAAGTAAGACGTTATAGACCACCACCATTTTTTGTCACCAATTCCCATCCGGTAACGGTTGACATTCACATCCATAACATTGGTCCCTCCCATATTATGCTTGTTGTATTCAGTGAATTCCCTTTTTCTCACTTGTAGAGTAATGTGTTGCATTAATTACTGGTTTGACTCCACGATAGACTATAATCCGGTGAACAAGGAGTTGTCCTTCCTCCGAATAACCATGATATTGTCCTTGGTGATTTATGGTGGAAATATAAGCACCACTGCTAGTATCACAAAATAAAGGAGTATTACGTCTTTTTCTCCGTCATGACCTCCATTAGGTGATGGAAATTTAACATTTAATATACTTAAAACTAAATGATTTGTTTATTAGTAAACTATATACAGGTTCTTTCATATAAAGTAAGAACGGCGAGCGGCGGTTTTGTTATCCGCTGCTGAAGCCGGCTTGGCCGAGCTTGTGACGCACCACGACCCCCTGCTGTAGTATTGAAAGCGCGCGCATAGTACAAACTTGACCTTGCAATAAGCGTGCAGGTGTTGTCAGTCGCCAGTCTGAACCACAGCTGCTAACATGTTGAGACAGTTATCAATGCAACATTGTATTTTTGTATGTAAAATTTATTTTAATCACGATTCGGCTCGGCGGGTACGTGATGCATTTGTTCAGCAATTTCCCGATGAAGTGCCACCTTCACTAGCACAGATTCATGTAATTGTAAATAACTTTGACACTACTGGTTCAGTGCTCAATAAAAAACACAAAATAAAAAAATCAGAAAAAATACAGTGGCATGACTCACTCGCGTCAGCCAAAATGTGGTTACCAGATACAATGCCTGTATAACCCAGGAAGGACGACACTTCCAGCAACTTTTATAAGGTAATATTTCATAGAGGATTGTACACACGCTTAGAGCAGGGGGGCACGGCTCGCCACAAGCTCGGTCAGGGCCACCACACTAGCGGATAACAAACCCGCCGCTTGGCGTTCTTACTTTATATGAAAGACCCTGTATATATATACTGAATTTGGCCAATTATAGACCGCTTAGAATCTAAGACAATGGTACATAATTTTTTCCTTTCATTTCTTCCCAGAACATTTTCATTCGACGGCTAATCGTTTGCCGTTGTTCCACTGACATCACCCTCGTAGGCCATCATTGACTTTGAAACGTGTAACATCTGCTGAATGGACCCGTCGCCGAAATTCCTCCCTGTCCGAGATGATAGCATCTGTGATCTTCAGTTGTTGCAGTTCCCATCGTACCTCCTCCAGCCATCCTGAAGTGTTTTTTAATTTAGATATGTAATCAAACATTTTCTTTGAGAGCCGATTACTGTTCTTTCTGTAAAGATGTCCATAAAATATTTGTCTTCTCTTCTTAATTGAAACTGTAATTTCTTCTTTATGGCGGTAAAGGTCTTCATTTCTCCTCTTCATCCACCAATTTTCTTTATTCTTTGGGGACCCAATATTTTTCGAAGTATTTTTCTTTCTTTTTTTTTCCTCTAGTTCAACTTGGTTTCCCTTTTTATTCAATGAAAAGCATTCAGAACCATGTAATACCTCTGGCTTAATGACAGTTGCATAGTGTTTAATTTCTGCTTGGAACGATATCGACCGTTTCTTGTAACGGGTGTGAGTAAGCTGATAGGCAAATTCCATCTTCTTCAATCTCTCCTTGTACGCTGTGTTATCAAGTCCATTTGATTGGATCCATTCAACCAAATATTTAAATTTATCAACTCTTTGAATATGACCATACTGTGTTGGTAAATACTTTTCCCTATTATGTCTGTATTCAAAATATTTAGTTTTATCATATGAAATGGTAAGGGCAGTTTTAATTGCTATTGCATGTAGTGTTTCAATCATTATTTGTGCTTCAAGTTTGTTCTCTGAAATAATCGCTATATCTTCAGCAAAGGCAAGAAATGTCACTTCAAATCTTCCTCAGCCTTGTTTCAAATGGATCCCTTCAATGTTCTTCTCTCGTTATATGGCCTCCATTCACTCATGACTTTGTTTAATTACCAATTTAAAGAGCATTGGCGAAAGCACATCGCCTTGTCGCACACCAGTTTTGATGCTGATCGAGTCTGAAATCTCATTCAAAAACTTAACTCTTGAGGATGTATCAGTGAGTGTTTGTTCAATCAGCTTTCGAGTAATTTCATCAATCCCTAGTTCCAATAGTGTTAAGAAAAGCGTCTGACTGTCAATCGAATCATAAGCTTTTTGGAAATCAATAAAGGTAACCACTGTGTTGATTACGTATCGTTCTGATTCGAAGAATTGTTTTAAGATTAAAAATTTGCCCTGGACAAGATCTACCCTTCCTTAATCCGGCTTGATACACGCCAATAGTGTGCTTCGCTTGTTCACGTGACCGTGTGCTCCTGTTCCAAAACCGCCACTGACTTACAGTGCTCATAGTTGTTGCTGAAAATGTCCTCAGCCCACACCTGACATCTTCTGATGAAAGAATGGACAACAATCTCATCTAATTTTTGTTCTGTAAGAACACAATGTTGTCTGTTAACTTTTTAAATTATATACGGAGCCGTTTTCTTGAATCGTTTAGCAAGCCTCCTAATTGTACTGGCATTAGGCACAGGTCTTCCCGGAAACTTGATTCAAAATTTTCGTTACGTCGGAACAAGACTTTCTGCTTTTCATATGCGAATTATGGATATACACACGCTCGCGCAGTGTGAATTGGTGTCTAGGCATGACCAACAATCACAGTAATCACAATACTCTCTAAACGTGCAATACTAACATCTAAGCTTTGCAGATACATGCCCATATGAATGACAAAACACGTGTGAACTAACGATATGAGTCAGCGGAGCGGGGTATTGTGAGGCCCACTCGCTCTGCACCTGCCCAGCCAAATGACGCCATATTTTGCCGCGATTACCGGGGCGCACAAGGATAATGACCCTGTACATGAACCCACAAACGGTAGAGCTTGAATATTTGGATCTGATGATGCTCGCTGGAAGAGCAAAACATGCCATCCCTTAGTTTTCTCCCTTCTGTAGTCCATATCAAATATATATTTTAATCACATGTAAATTATTTTCAGGTTAATTTTTTTTGCATGTCCCAGTTAGTTAATTGGAATAATATTGTGTTGACCGACTGAAGAGTTCTAACTAACATTGTCCTTAAGGTAATAGTAGACAAGCTAGACCAAAGATTGCCTGGAAGAGAACTATAGACGGAGCTGACCTGGGGACAGAACATGCTGGAGAAATTTTGTCGAGGCTCTATGTTCCTCCTAGGAAGAAAAGGAACTACCCCTGGTCGGAGTAATGTGCGTATGGACTCGGAGGATGCATTGGTGTAGACACATGTGTAGGGACATATTCGGGTCAGGACGGTACCTTTTGACATGGCGATATTCTCAGAATAGCAGACAAGACCTTATGACACCTGGCCTGGTCATGTAGAGATTGCATCTTCTACTTAAATACTCTTTTGTTACAGTAGTTTTGATGCCAAACCCAAAACAAACAACAGATTATATTCCTTGCCCTAGCTCTTCATGTAGAAAGCTTACTTTATTTATATTAATAATATGTCAAATCTTATGAAGAGAAGCTAAATTCCCTGTTAGTTCTTAGGTGACTTGAGAGGAGGTGGTACCCCAAAATACCGATTTTTCTTTTTTGACTGATTTTCGTACTACTAAACCTGCTTTACATGAATCTGTTGATATTTTGCCCAGAAACCTTCAGTAAAGCTATGTAATTGCCATTTAAATCCAGAGTGACATGTGCTGCCACGTCCCTTCCATCAGCTGTGCTGGTTATTTCTTAGTTTTAACTTCCTTCAATGAGAAATTCCTTTCACGCCTGTTTCAGGGGTTGGCTATGCTGTGCGTGATACTTTCAAACATTCATTTGTTTGTTTTCATTAGTTTGAACTTCTCTTTGACTCATAGAGTCACCCATTTTTCCGTATTGACTTAATATACCAAACAAAAGTTTATCAGTTCCGCCTCGTCAATACAATATATTTAAAACTTCATGAAATAATCACATGTCACACTCTCCTAATGGTACATGTTTCAACGCCTACATATATTGGCGTCATCATTAGCCTTATATCGCAAAGTTTTATAATTATGGTCGGCACTCGTTGCAAAAACCCTTAAGGTTTAAAAGCCCATCCTGAGGTATACACAGTTCAGTTCTTGTTGTTGTCACCTAACTTGGTGAAGGGTTTCCATTCGCAACTGGAAAGAAATATCGCTATGAGAAATAAAATATTTATAACCCTCGAAAAATTTCCCAGTTGCGAGTGGAAACCCTTCAGCAAGTTAGGTGACAACAAGAACTGAACTGTGTATACCTCAGGATGGGCTTTTAAACCTTAAGGGTTTTTGCAACAAGTGCCGACCATAATTATAAAACTTTTTAAGGAAACTTTTAATGTGTTCAGTGTAGATGTGTTTTGAGTATTTTATGTCAATATTTTACTTGTAAAATATGTTTTTACCAAGTGTTTTTAAAGTGCTGCTAATACGATATAAGGCTGATGATGACGCCAATATATGTAGGCGTTGAAACATGTACCATTAGGAGAGTGTGACATGTGATTATTTCATGAATTTTTAAATATATTGTATTGAAGAGGCGGAACTGATAAACTTTTGTTTGGTTGTTTAGTTTGAACTTGGCTGAGCAACGATAAATATGCCTCAATTTTTCACTGTTTGCTACGGTCCTTCGCAGAGGTCGGTTCGTTATTTCCAGTGACGTGCATGTACCTTGTGTGTGGGAGTATAGTTAAATCCTATAATATAGTTATTCCTCTATTTGTGTGTTTCTCTTTAGATACCTTCTCTTGGTAAGTAACACAAATTTGCTCACTTAATTCCATGGAGACGAACAGCGGTCCCCCTGACGTAACCATGGAAGATCTTTATACTGAAACAGTTGATTTAACCGATCCTTTGATTAATTCGACCTCACCCCCTGTAATATTTTCCAGCCATAATTCCTATTAAAGAACCTTCACTGGCTCAGCCGGTTCCATTGGAGGAAACTCTTCCTGGGCTGTATCCACTGACCCATCATGGCCCATTTTACAAATATGTTCAAGCCAAAGATGCATCTAATTTAGGAAATCTACATCCAATGGCCCTTGGACGCATGTTTTACGAACATGGCATTAAAGGGATTTGATCAATCCAACGTAAAGGACGTAATAGGATTCAATCCACCTTTATGACAGCACAGCTTGCCAATAATTTTTTACGCAACCCACTATTACTTGAAAAGAACCTCCAAGCGTTCATCCCCTCCTCCAATATACAGTGTATAGGAGTAATCCGAGGGGTTGACCAATTACTATCCGAAACTGAAATTTTGCAGTATATTGATTCTCCCTGCCCTGTAGTCAAAGCACAAAGAATGCAGGGGAAAAAAACACGAATGGAAAACCCGAATTTTTACCTACTGGTACCGTAAAAATAACGTTCGAAACGCATCAGCTTCTCCAATACGTATCAATTTACAATGTCAGGTTAGGGGTGTAGGTGTTCATTTTTGTCCCATATTATGTAAACTATGCCAACGCTATGGGCATACGGCACTCAATTGTCGCGCACGAGTTCCTTGTTGCGGACATTGCGCTCATGGCCATCAAACAGAGGAATGTAATCAGACTCTTGCACGTTGTGCACATAGTGCTGAAAATCACTCTAGTGGGTCTCCCCACTGTGGCTACCATCAGAAACAAATTGATATTAAATAACAAATGTGCATCGAAAATAGGTCCTACCTGGATGTAACAAAACAATTCCAGGCCATCCCTTATCAGCCACAAACTATACCCCAACAATTCCCTGTTCTCAATTCTCCACTCCGGACTCCCTCCTTCACGGCCCCCAAAAAGAGGAAATATACAGCGGTAGCACCAACCAATCTGAAAGTAATTAGTCCGCTGGGATATGATCGTCAGGCGTATTTGAACATTGTCAACCCCACCTCCTCTCCGCGGAACGTAAGACCTACGTTCTCCTCCTCCCAACCGACTCCGGTCAGCGCCAGTTCACCCAAGGTATGTGTGCTACCCCCTTCGGGTGTGCCTTTAGAACTCAAACAAGATGTCACTCAGTTATTGGAATTGCTAGGCATGAATGCCCAATGGGCACAACTTTTCAAAAGTATTTACAAACGCTTTACTATACTTTTAGCACAATCAACCCCTGCCAACCATTAGGGTAATTCTCCTTCTCAATAGTTGGTCCCAATTGGACCATGCAAATTTTACAATGGAATTCTCGAAGTATCTGGAATAAGAAACATGAATTACTCCAACTGATCACCGAATATAACCCTGATGTCATATTTATCCAGGAAACTTGGCTTTTTTTGCACGTGTGTATTTACTGTTCCTAATTATCATGTTGAACGGGTCGATGACCACATTATGGCGGTCTTCTCACCTTAATCCAGAATACTATTCATTACCAAGTAACGCCTTTTCACTTTCCCCTACCTCGGACTTATATCCTTTCAGTACAAATTGAAAACATAACGGTCATTAATCTCTATATACTTCCGGACGTTCAAGGAAATGCTCGCCAATGGATGTCATTCTTTTCTTATTGCACCACCTTAGGGACCCTAATAATTAGTGGCGATTTTAACGCCCATCACAACGAATGGGGCAGTGGTAAAACTACTCCCAAAGGCCGGAACGTCTGGTATGCTTCACGATCTGTACCCTTAGTTCTTTAAAACGATGATCACCTACCCCTCTTACAGCTCCCGTTCAAGACCCGAGTGCTGTTGACCTTACATTTTCCACCCTGGATTTAATGCATCGCGTTTCTTGGTGGACCCACCCGGATCTTCAACGAAGTGATCATTACCGCATTATTATCAATATTAATTCTGCCCATTCTATTAAACCCCCTTCCTTTCACCCTATTACTTATCAGAATCTCAAATAAATTTAATTCCGATCAATTTTTTTCTTTTGATCCAACAATCCCTAAGTGAGGTGGCACCCCCTATACGTTTATCCTATGACTACTTGCAAACTCTTATACAACAGTATTTTGATAAGTATCACCCACTGGTCGTTCGGACCAATTCCACAAAGAGAAACACTTTTACTCCACCCTGGTGGGATGACGAGTGCAAACGATTAGTCCAAAGACGGAAAATTCTACTCTGTATATACCTCCGGTATAACATGCCCTATACCTATAACAACTACAAAAAATTTACTTAACAGTTACAAATTTTTTAAAATCAAAAGCGCCGTTCGGCTTAGCAGGTTTTTACATCTCAGCTCCATAGACAGACTCCGATTCAGCAGATATGGAACACTACTAAAAAATTATCAGGTTGTAAAGTTCCTTTTCCTTTTATTAAACTTACTCCCGATGGTATTCATCAATTTTATCACAACCTCATGCCCGAATCAGTAGAACCTGAACTCCTATTTACACCTGGGAATATATCCTCTAAATTCTCAAGCCTTATGCAACTTATTACTTTTGAAGAATTTACGCATGCTCTTGCTCGAAAAAAATCAACAGCCCTTGGCCCAGATAATATTTCCTATACAGCCATTTCATCTCTCCCCATCCAGCGCAACTTGTCATAGTTTCGTATTTTCATTCTGTTTTTTCCTCTGGGGATGTACCCCCACAGTGGAATGATTTCAATATAACATAATTCCGATCTTAAAACCCGGTAAAAACCCTCGAGATCCTGCTATCGAGGAATCACTCTCAGCTTGTGCGTTCGTAAAACGTTTCAAAGGATCATATTATATTGATTATTATGGGCTCTTGAGTATTATGATCTGTTCCCCAAAACACAATATGCTCTCACCAAGCATAAATCGACACTTGAACCCATTAATATCTTTTTAACTGATGTTCTTCTATTCCGGGGACGTAAGCATTAACTTCTAGCGGTTTTTCTGGATATTAAAAGGGCATACGATAATGTACAGGTACCATTGCTAATTCAAATTTTACATAGCTGGCAATTTCCACCCACCTTTATCAAGACTAGATAGTTGCAGCTAGCATACTTTGGCTGCGCTATGCGATCAGATCCATTAGAAAAGGTAATCATGCTAGGAATGATGAGCGGTACCAGAAGACCAGGTCGCCAGATTACACGTTGGTTAGACACATATAAAACAGGTTCTAACCTCACCCTGGGACAACTAAAGAATGCAGTGTGGCACAGAACAACTTGGAGGGTGCAGATTCATAAAATCGCCGATGGTCGGATTCGACTGAACGGTTATCATCATCAATTAGAAATCAAATTTAAGGATAACCAATAGTGACAATGCTTCTACTTCTGTAGCTGATGGCTGTCATCTTGACGTTTGGCAACGAGCAAAGAAGATCCAAATTTTATCTTGGATCAGATTATTATTATTCTGTTTGATCTCGGCAACTAGGGTATTTTGGATCATCTTTTCCCTCCTCTAGGCTTTGATTTTTGCCCATACAGCTTCATTCAATAGCTTATCTCCCTCCATCTTTCCTCTGAAAAGACCACTTTTGAAGATTTCTTTTCACCTCCTTGGAAATCTCTGAAGTCGGAAACTAATTGTCGAAAGTGGTCTTGAATATCTTTCCGACTAATGCCCATTCTCTCCAAATCAATACGTATCCCCCAAAGATGTTTTATATACAGTGAGGAGCTTCCCTATAGAACGGAGCCTCGGATGCACCGCGCGACGAGAGGGACAGTGTGTGTAGCCGTCTGTCAAGCAAGACACTGACGCTGGCAGGAGCACCCCACTAATTTAACACATTTACACTTTTTTACATATTTAATATTCACATTTACTTACATGAATTTCACAGTGGTTGCTGGGAATGCTGTCCTTCATTTTCTAAACACATATTGCACCAACGTAGGATGTTTTGGTGCACTCACTGTAATTTATACTCACTGATATTTTGTATCAGTGCAGTTATTTCGTTCTCCAGAGTACGCGGATTATTTCTATATACCTTTTGTTTTAGGTTCCCCCATAAGTAAAAATTGCTTAGTGCTTAAACGTACGAACACATTTACTGGAAGAGTTCTTCTTGAGAAGATAAGTTTCAACTAGCAAAATTCGGTGTTTTGTTCCATACCTAACCCTGTTCACGTGATATGATGTAGGCTACAGAACTTCACGGCAAGTCTTAATTATCATAACTAAGGTATCTTGCCAGCTGAGTATCTAATAAATGCAATGCCAGCATCCAGGGCTTATCCACATGCTGTTGTAATCGGCACATGGTGTAAATGGTGTAAAGTCATTGCGACCTGTCGGCGGCACGACATTTGAAAAGCCCCGTTCTTTAGGAATGCCCCGCACTATAGTATAACCTAGACTCACAAGGAGCACTAGTGTGCTGGTCGAGCATTGCACGCTCCCATAAATACCCATGGAAAGAGCAATGAGTGGGGTCAATCTACAATTAGCCACATGGTGTCCATTTCAAAAGATTAGGTACATGTGTTTTTTATGAGGTCTGTGGAAGGACTGAATGTCAAAGAACAACTCTGTTAATTAATAATGCTACCTTAATTAGTGTGTGTTTAGCAATTTAAATAGAGTAAATTGTGGTGTATTCATGTGTTGCGTGCAACTGTACGAATCACCGTAAATGGATTCTGGTATTTCTTATCACAAGTAAGGGCAGGTTCACACGGAGTCTTGAAGCGGGCAAGAGCACTACTAGTTTTGAGTATGCGTCAAGACTTGCTTCTCGCTGGTCGTAAGTTCCTCGCTCGTTGTCCAAACATCAAACTCTGTCTCCGTTGCAAGTTTTGATTGTACAGACTCCAGCTTTTCAATTGCTTCCGAAATGTGCGAAGGTGGCATATATCTATCTTAGAGGCATCTTTTTTTAAATTTTTATGCAGTGGCCTTATGTGAACGAGGGCCTATAAAACTTTTTCAGGGGGGGATGACCTCATAGTTCCGCCCCTTAAAACAGCAATAACTGACTAACTAGTAACTATAAAACTTTCACCTGTATCCTTTTCATTTGACGAGCTTCCTGCTGGGGGGTCATCAATATGAGAACTGTTTGTTTCTTCTGGTCATTTCGACGTTGTGCCGCTTTGCACTGTCAAATAAAGATTTGATTCCGTTTCATTCATAATTTTTTAAATTTCCTGTTAATGGAAAGTTCCAATATTTTTATTTATGCCACCACGAATCCCGAAACCATCAATGTTCATTTCACTGCATATTTCTTGCAATGCTGTGTCCCTATCATCTTGATTCTTGTATGCTTCCGAATTTATTTTCCACAAACATTCCCTTTCGTGGGACAACTCGACAAACTTCACCCCTGGACGCTACTCATTTTATATACAGACATGCTGTAATCCCTTCGGCAAGAATACGACTGAAGCAATCGTGCTTACTCCAATCAGTTGGAGATTTCACGCCCCACCTTTTTGAGGGTGGGCACGACTCCCATTCCCACTACCAGTGGTTCACACTTGGTCGTGTCCATGACCGGCTAACCGATCAGTAGTGCTCTCGCCTGCTTTGCGACTCCGTGTAAACCCGTCTTAAGTTAGATATTCACATTGTAAAAGGCATGAGTATGAACCTGAGATGCCTGGAAATTCTAAACTTGATGACTGGACGAGGAACAAATTAAGCAAATGAAGCAACAATATAATATTTACCTGTTCAGCCTTGTATTGTCCGTTAGGTAGTCAGCCCGAAGGTTGATTGGATCCTCAAAAAGCACCGCCGTTATGTAATGTGGGTGGATACCCTCAAAACTCCAAGGGAGCGCTATATTGAGGCGTACTAGGCAAGGTGAGGAGTGGGGTAGTTTGCTATTGCTTTCCTCCCTGAGTCAGTACAACAGTACTGTCCCCGAATTCGTATAAAGAGATACCAGGAGCAGATATGAAAGGCAGCCATAGAAAAGGGATCATTTAATTACTATTGGAATAATGAATTTTGGAACAGGTCTATTACACAAGCTTTGTAGTCATGAAGTATTGCCCAACAAGAAGCTTGTTAGCTGAATGTAATTTCCTCCTAGAAAGGGCAGATTTGATTGGATCATCCTACGAGATAGACCACAGCCGGTACTTGAAGAAAGAGAATGGGATTGGAAGATCCGGTGAGCGAAGTCAGAAATGGAATGTTTTATTTTGACTAGTAGGCTATTTAATGCATTTGGAAGCATTGACCATGGGAAATAAATTGAGGAAATTAATTAAGTTATAATCAGGAAATGTCTTCTTTGGATATTAACGCCCGAAGCCTGTAAGAGGATATTCATGTCCGAGTTTGGGTTGGTAGCATTGAGGAAGGGAGCAGGTGGTTCGAGAAGGTGAGAGAAGGATGACGTGAGTGTGTGAGGTGACGCGAAGAGAGTCAATTGAGACAGAGAGGCGAGCAGAGCGCTGCGTAAATGCGTTACGGGAGTGGTTGTTCGTGTGCGATGGCTAAGAAAGTGATATGAACGTGTGAAACATTGTGTCTAAATGTCCTAATGTACTGCGAAGCATGAAAGTCTATGTGTGATTTTGAGTGGGTTCTGGAATATTCCACGGTAAAGACCGGTGGCATGGGGAGACGATGAATTGTCAGTCAGCACTGTGTAACGTATTCGTGGAGAAAAGGGAATTGTGAATATACTTCGTGAAAAGTACTGTAAGTGTATGTTTGTAAGGAAATACCTTGAGACACGTTACTTCGGAACGATATGTTCGAGGAGGAAGTGGTGAGCAATAAAATGGAGAACATTATGGACACGTGGCCGGTAGGAAAATGTGATTTGTCAGAGGAAGTCATGGTACATTGTTAAATTATGCTGAGGGAAATGTGGCCTGCATCATGAAAGCGAGAATTCCTACGAGTGGAGTCACTTAGAACGATATGCGGAAAAGCAAAGTTCACGCAGCCACTTCAAAAATGCACAATCTACTAGAGAACATCATGAATTTTGGCCAACACAAGTATGGAAGGAGACTACAAGACTTTCCGGAGGGACGAGAAGAAGAAAACACCGGGATGAAAACCAGGGATCGAACGAGGTGTCTGTCAGGGGGCGAACCGAACGCCGAGGCAATCAAGACCCTCTCAAAAACTCGGATGGCCGATAGCAGGGAACGAGCAGTTGCGAGGCTATCCAGATGTCAGCCGAGTGATATGGAAACCAGCACCTGTTCTGAACGTGTATGGCTCTTCACTTTGTTCGTCTCCGATTCAGCTGAAAGTAAGACTAGTCCTTCTTTATTTGTAGCCCCATTTTTTAGTTCTGTGTTCTTGTAGATGGTTAGTGTGATCATTTTATTTCAGTAGAATTTTGTTATGTAGTTGGTTTAGACCTGGTGGTCAGTGATTTTATTCATCGAAGCAAGTTACGGTGTGCTTTTAGTAGGCTAGTTAGCCTCAGTTCCAGCATGTTTGGGGATCTTTGCGGGCGAGTTAACTTCTTGTTGACCGTGCCTGGGTTTGTGGAGTCCTCGCTTTGATGATTACCGCTGGCATTTAACCATTGTAAGATGTTTCTCAGATTTGAATTTTCGACTTCTTGGGTTTTCGCAATTAATTATTTTTGGATTTAAGAGTGTTTCGAGATGAACAGTTTCTTGCGCACTTTACTTCTTTGCATTTTCTTATTTCGCGCTGTTGCCACTTCGCAGCCTCAGAGGAGTTAGTTTTTGAAAATTTGCTTTCACAAATCAGATTTTCTTAGATTTTGAATTTTGGATTTAGCTATTTTGATTTTCGATGATTCTTTTCATATTGTGAGTTTGCACAATTATCCGACTTTACCATTTGAATTATTTTCTGAATTTTTTTTAAATTTTGAAATGTTCACTTTGAAAATTTATTCCATTTTGATATTGGAATTTGAATTAAATCTTTCCTCGGATTTTCAGAAAATCCTGATTAATTTTGGATTTTGAGAAATTTGGGACTTCAATCCTGACTTGAGATTTTCCAAAATTTTTTTTTCTTCCTTTGGAAGTATAATTAATTTTTGGTTTTGACTTTTAGAAAATTTCTCGTTGATTTGAAGTTAGTTGCTACTCTGATCGTTCAGACGAAGAGTTCTTTCGAAAACAATTTTGAATTATAAAATGTAATGATGATTCGAGCGATGTTCTCGACTGTTGTTATAGAAAGACACAGTGTATATACATAATTATTTATTTAAATGTTTAATGAATATAGTGCACACATAAGTGGCAAATGTTTTTGAGTTGACAGTCACAATCAATGTAACTTGAAACGGATTATAGTTAGAAATATTTCGTGCTTAGTTAACACGCACTAGGAAATTGTCATTCGATCTGGAACTGCTATCGCTTTTAAAGCGTATTTAAAATTAGTATCAACGTCATTGAATTACTTATAACTTGAGGGAGAGATGGTCATTTTTGATAGTGTTGGATGGTGGTGTTAACATTGAAGAGGTGTGCGATAATACCAATTGTTTTTCTTTTTTTTTGGTATTTCGAAGGTCGACCCCTGTAAGGGATGTTATGTCCTGGCAACCTTTCCTCTGTCAATGGTTGTTTTTGTTTTTTTTTTTGGGCTGCGTTTAGTGTGTGTGATTAGGATTGCAGTCTTCTTAGTCAGCTTTGAGCTGGGGTTGCCGTTCGTTGGAACGTTGAGTTATTAGGGTTTGTGGAGTTTATTTCGACTGCTGTTAGATTATTTTACTGTGTTGGATGACAGTATTTCTTTCTATTCGTATTGTAGGATCAGCTGGGTTGTCGATACCGGGTGCTCCAAAAGTTTAGTATTCAGGACGTTGATATTAATTCAGTTTATGATCATTGTTATTGTTTTTGAAGATTGGATAAAAACAGGGGTTCAGTGGATAGCACTCTCATCTTCATTGGTCGGAATGTTAAACCATGTTTTGCCCGATAACCTCGATGTTGATCACTGTCAGTGAGTGTTGATGAATCATAGGTCTATATAGATTAGTGGAGGAACATTGGTGTAGATAGTGTTCTAGAATGACACGTATATGATAATATTAGGTTTTTCTTAAATTTTGTATTTTGAATTGAAAGGTATTGCGGTAATCCAATAAAGAATAAAACTCAGGATCTATGTATAGAGTAAAATATTGATACTGTAAATAGTGAGAGGCCGTCACTATTTAATTCTATTAAGGGGATTGTTTTTTTTCTTTTTCTTCATATATATTTTTTATTGATCCTGATAGAAAAGGCATAGCGATATGTTGCCATTTTATTTATTGTTGATCTTAAAGTCGTTATTTATGTAATTTAGCTGACGTTATGTTAGAGTTTGTGCCATAAGACCTCTAGTGTAATGACATTTGGTTATGGATCTTCGATTTGCTTATATCCATCTTTGCGGTGTCTACCTTTTTTGAATAAAATTTGGGCACACATTTGCGTATGCTTATACCATTTTCAATACACTCTTGCGTTATGATTTATAGATAGTGGGAGGGTAGGATCATGCAATGGTTATTGTAACGGCTTGAACCATTTTATCCATTCCTTTGTCCCTGTTACGCCCGTGTGAATGAGGTTGCGCTCAGGTGTGTGTTATCGCTGATCCTGTGGAGGATTAACCATTGCGTGTTGATAATATCGCCTGATATGTGTTCACGATTTGCAGAGTGTGTGATGCCGGATATTACGGTAAGTATTATTAACCGGGGTACTGCCGTTGGTATTTGATCCACTGTTATCTTGGATTGTGGCATTCACGACACTGCTGAAATCGGGTACATATAGGATGGATATTTTTGGCTAGCCCATACTAGTGGGGCCCGAGTATATTACATATACCCAATGGAGGAAATGTGTATTCAAGCCATGTTTATGTAGGAGTATGACTTCGACCATATTTGAGGCCTGACGAATATGGTAGTGTCGTTTTGTTTTGATTTGATGAGGTTCTAGTCAGAGGTGTTGACACAAAGATACAATTGTATTATGTGGGTGCAGGAAGGCTAAGAATTATGGAAGATTAGCCGACCGACACTTATAAAGAAAATGAATTATGAAAATTATGAAAAGGATTCATTTGACTGTGAGACGTCTGACTAGGAAAGTTAGCCAGTTCAGGTGTAGCCATGAATGGTTGATACTGGACTAACAAGGTTTAGAATCCGGTTGAACGACTTTGGGAGAGCGTTCATTAATATAGGGTGTTGTTTACTAATGTTTCGGTGGTGTTGCGTTCTGATAGACCCACTATCGTAAAGAGTAACGGTTCATGTAGGGATAACTGGATTTTTAGACCAGATTTAAAAATGGATAAGCATTCGTAAACTAGTATAGGGTGTTAATAAAGCGGAAAACTTCTACACTGTCAATTGGATTTCAACCAAATTTCGTATGTGCTATGTGTACATAAACAGATATGACAGAGCATATTCTAAAGAGCCACCAGGGCTGCCAACTGTTAATAAATGCTCTCAATTTATTTTATCCAAATACCCATATATCAGAAAGTATGCAAGCCAACAGCTTTAAACTATGCACATGTATTGTACCTGACATTCTGTATTACAGTTGTATTATCCAGAGTTGGAATCTGACAGTTCGGCGCCAGTGGGCAAAAACAGTTGACGACTAGATCCCACGCAAGGCTTGTTGCCATGGAAACCATACAGCGCTGCCAATTTGAATGACGCTATTTGGCCACGTGCTTGTCACTTGACCAGTCGCTTGTTTGGTTGCCTCCCGAGTGCACACTGACCATGCTGCGTTATAATTGTATTGAATATCTTAGTTAATTACTTTCTCGTGAAGGATTTATACTTATATTTATAATTCATTAGTGTCCGTTATTTATTTATATAGTGTTAGTGTAAGTTTAAGCTTAGGTTTGTGTGAATTAGATAAAGGTTAACTTACCGGTAGCTTTCTTTTTGTTTGCGAGTGGTGACGCGAGGGGTTGGACAACTGTTTCCATGGTACAGGTCTTGGCAGCATAGGTTGCGATTAGGATGAGGGTGTTGACAGCTGAAAACTGGGCGAAGGTGGTGTCGCATGTGGAAAGAGTATTAAGCGAAGCGCGGGAACGTGAAGCTGTTATTGACACAGCTGTGGACGACCTCATAATTTCCCTCGGCGATTCCTCATTCACTAGTGCGGGATCCAGTGATGGAGAGGACCGAGATGATGATGATGATGATGATATGGATGGGATAGAGCCTCTTCCCAGTGTTACCTTCTGTCTTCTAAAGGGTGAGTTAATAGCCTATATAATGAACGTATATTTTGTAATACATTTATATGTTTCTTGCGCCTTGAAACTTATTCTACAGGAGATATAAATTGCTAAATAACACGGAAACAATCACGTTCTGTCGTTTCGCTTTGAACATTTTTGCTTTATGATTGTAGGCTACCGGTATTCGTACCGGTAATATTGCTATTCATTACAATATTTTAGGCCTCTCCTCCATTTGACGGGCTATTATTTTATTTTACAGTGTGCACCGAACAGTTTTAAGCATTGCTTTGTTTAAGTTTTTTGAAAACCATCTGAGTGAAAATGTAATAAATGTAAAAACGATGCTAATGATATTATGAGCATGAGGAAAAGGACGGGAGCTGGACGGGAGGGTGAAAGTACGCACGTGGTGGCTAGTAGCATACGTGGCAACGCTGCCTTTAGTTCAACGGTTCTCCGCCAAACTGTCAGATTCCAACTCTGGAAAATACAACTGTAATTTGGAGTATCTTATATACGTCAGTGCTACCAACATGATTCTAAGCCTGCTGAGAGGTCCAAATTTAAATACATGTAACTTCTAGACTATCATTTGGATTTCAAACAAATTTCGTGTGTGCTATGTGTACCATAACAGATATGACTATGCCAATTCTTAAGAGTAACCAGGGCTGCCTACTGTTAATAAATAGGGGGCGTGGTGGCTCAGCGGTCTAGCTGTATGCCTCTCACCAAGGCGGTCCGGGTTCGATTCCCGGTCAATGCATGTGAGATTTTCGAAGTGAAATGCCATGTCCTGTGGTTCGGATTCCACGTAAAAAGGAGGTCCGGTGGCTCATGATCTCTAGATTAACGGTCACGTTAAACTACAAGCTTCCTTCCTTTGTTAATAAATACTGTCTCTATTTTTGTTACCCTAATATCAATATATCAGAAAGTATGCAAGCCAATAGCTCTAAACTTTGCACATGTATAGCACCTGGCATTCTACATTAATTTGGAGTAACTAATATACGTCAGTGCTGCCAACATGATTCTATGCCCGCTGATAGGTCCAATTTTAAAATACATGTTACTTCTATACTAACAAATGGATTTCATCCAAAGTTGACACAACACGAGATCATAATATTTCAGATTATTTCTGACCAACACATGCATGACATTGTTGCCAACATGATTTTACGCGTGCTGTAAAATCCAAGGTCTAACTGCATGTAACGTTCATGCTATCCATTGGACTTCAATCAAATTTTGTATTCTGAACCTTAAGAGATGCAACTATCAATAGCCTATATTCAATCACCAGGGCTGCCAACTGTACTGCTCTATTAGGCTACATTATACCAGGTATATTTTCAACTAATTAGAAATTTCGATATTACCAACTTAATTTCGTCATTATTCTAGATAGGTCTATATAGATTGGCAAGAATCTTAAGATTCAAGAAAAGTAGGCTCTTTAGTTCGTCTCGGAACTTCTTGTTATTATATTGAACACATACAATCTGCAAGGTAACTCGTATCACAGTTCAGAGTTCCAGTCTACAGAGAATGAGGATATCAGAATAAGAAACAGAAGGGGGCATGAGAGGCAGGAGACTTTAGCCCCCAGAAACATTACCCAAACAGCTTTGGGGTTAACCAAGGGAGTTCAGCCATTAAATATATTAGCCTGTAACATATGAAAGCAATGTTCTATGAAATTATATATCCATCCTGCAACCCAGAAGAAAACCATCGATTTCAGTAATGTATTATGTTTACGACAGAGAGCAAGATACATTTTTTGCTACAGAAGCTACTGTGCACTGCCAATGTAGTCTGGGCTGCAGTTTTATATTGATTGTTTTAAGGGCTTTGCAGCATCTTGGTCATATAGCCCCATGTACTTGGGTGTGTGTCGAATTTGTCTGATAAGCTGTGTCCCTGTGATGTCTGTACTAGCGTGTGAATTTGTAATTGAGGTAGGATTTGGGTAGGAAACGGCCATGTCCAGCATTTGCTTGGAGTAGAAGTGGGTGAAACCACGAAAAACTACTTCTAGGATGGCTGAGGTAGTAATCAAACCCACCTCGACTCATTTTTGCCTCACTAGGGTGAGTGTACCCTGTTCCAGCCTTTAGACCAGAATTTAAAAATTCTTGGCACAGGCGGGAATCGAATGCAGGCCTCCGCGGTGACAGTCAGGAATGCAGAAAAATTAATTAAATACCCCCCCCTCCAGGGGCTCACAACTTGTGGGACGTGGGTTGGCGACCACGGGACCCCAGCTGAGTCCGGCATTGCTTGCAATTTCTTGTGCCGGGCTCCTCTCCGCCTTCTTTACTGTAGAACTATCTTTGTCAACTCTTGTTTTCTTCCGACCTCGACGGTATTAGGGTATCCGAGGTCTAGGGAGTCTCTTCTTTTCCCGCCTTAATTGGCCCTTCTCTCATCTTTCCTGATCCCTCATTCTTCGAGGGATCAGTCTTCTTTTTATTTTCATTATATTTCCTTTTCTCTTTAAGATTCCCGCACTTTTTTTGTGAATTGGCCCCCCGTATATCTAAATTACATTTTGTAAGTCTTTTCCCATCCAAATTCCCTTTTGTAAGTATTTTCAATCTACATTGCATTTTGTAAGTATTTTCGATCTAAACTCTATTTTGTAAGTATTTTCAATCTAAATTAGCTTTTGTAAGTACTGTATTTCCACTCTACATTTTGTGCGTCTTTTCAATCTAAGTTCCATTTTTGTAAGTTTTTTCGATCTACCTTGCTTTTCGTTCCTTTTCATTGTCATTTTCGCTATCGCCCAGACTATTAGGGGCCGATAACCTAGATGTTAGGCCCCTTGAAACAGCAATAATTATCATCATCATCATCGCCTAATTAAATACATCAGCTAAGGGTCTCCCAACATGTTCGGATAACGGAACGTCGAAATTCGTCAGTAGGTCGCATAAATGTCCTCGAAGATCTACACCAGATAGCTGAGGTCATACCACCTCGTGGCGCAGTGGCTAGCATTGTTGGCTGTCACCCCCGAAGTACCGGGTTCGATCTCCGCCTCTGGCAAGAATTTTAAAGGTATGGTCTGGTACGGGGTCCCCCAGCCTCGTGATGCGAAATGGGAACCTGCCTGATGCTATGGCAGGAGGAGGAGTGGAAAGGAGCTGGCCACCCTACCACACGTAAACTCCGGCTCGGCATGCCTGGTCAGTGCTCGGCATGCCTGGTCAGTGATCCCTTGACAAAATGCATGCAGAAACGTGGCATAGCACGCATTTTACCCCTCTGGTCAATGTTGTACAACTATCGCTTGCCACTGCAGCAGATTGCCCTACTGAGAGATTTCCTCGATGGGTAAGTGCCCGATAGTGCACTTCTTGATTGCTAGATCTTGGGTTCGATTTCTGGTCGAGCAAGTCGGATTTTGAAAGGCTGCAAGAATCCACGGCACCACTAGTCTTTTAGACCTACGATGTTGACTCGTAAGAAAAACTCTTTGTCATATTTGGTGATTACAGGATATTTTAAAAAATATCGCTGCCACAGGTCGCCCAATGCAGTTTCAATTTAGCGGATAGATGGCAGTGCAAAACGGAACGCCGAAATTGGAGATTGGATCGCGATGATGGTTCTACACTCGGGAGCGAAGCTATTATACTCTGAATTACCAATAAAGCTCGCTGACAGCTGTCAAAGCTAGAACGTGGTGAAATGCTGCGTTGCCACTGAGGCAGATCATGACCCATAACATTCCAAGAGGCTTGCAGGAATACACATACTGTGTAAGTTAGCCCCCTGCCTGGCTCTCTAATGACCGTGACGAGTGAAGACACACTGAGTCAAACCCTGTGCTTACTGCTGTGTCGGCATACGTTGCAACATTGCTCACTGTTGCCATGGAGACCGTTACCCCTCTCATCTCCACTCCTCACCTCACCCATCAAGCCGATGACAGTTTTCACCGAGCATCTTTTATAAATCAGAGTATAGCAGTCCAACAATTGTTCCACGAGTGTGCATCTTGTTCTCTATCCACCCCGACGGTATTAGGGTATCCGGGGCCGCTTTAATTGGCCCTTGTCTCATCTTTCCAGATTTCTCATTCTTCGTTGGGTCAGACTAACTCTTTTTCATTTCATGGTATCTCCTGCCTTCGGCTCAAGACCCTCAATGAGGCAGAGTGTGTGTGTAACCCCACCACTTAAGGTGCACTCGTGATAGTGCTACACCCTCCAGGGCTCACGGCTGGTGTGTTCGGGAGTTGGTGTCCTCGATGGATTCCTGAGCTGGGTCCGGTTTTTCCCCTTTTATCATTGCCTTTGGAGTGGACCCTTTTTCTTTCCCTTTCCTATCTGCCTTCTTCTTTCTTCCAAGTCCCTTAATTCTCATTCTTCGAAGGACGAGGGCGTTTCCTTTCCTCCTGTCTTTTATTTACCGTACCTTATTCTTTTTGTATCCATTTACTCTTTTAGTATGTAAGTCAGTAGTTAGTTTTATTTGGAAGGGTGTAAGTTAGTTATACTGTAGTTTCATTCTCACGACCCCTCAAGGGCTCACTTCTAGTGGGACGTGGGTTGGCAACCACGGGACCCCAGCTGTGTCCGGCATTGCTTCTACTTACTTGTGCCGGGCTCCGCTCCATCTTCTTTCCTGTCGACCTCCCTTGGTCAACTCTTGTTCTTCTCCGACGCGTAGGGAGTCTTTCACTTTCCCGCCTAATTGGCCCTTGTCTCATCTTTCCTGATCCCTCCTTCTTCGAGGGGTCAGACCTCTTGTGTTCTTTTCATTATATTTCCTTTCTCTTTAAGATGTCCGCACTGTTTTTGTTAATTGGCTCCCCGTTTATCTAAATTCCCTTTAGCGATTTTTTTTTGCATCTACACACCCTTTTGTAGGTATTTTCGATCTACGTTGCATTTTGTAAGTTGTTTCAATCTAAATTGCATTTTGCGAGTGTTTTCAACCTCAATTGCATTTTGTCAAGATTTACAATCTAAATTGCTTTTTAGTAAGTATATCAATATAGGGGATGGGACTTTTGTGAGTGTTTTGAATTTCAATTGCATTTTGTAAGTATTTTCAACCTAAACCACTCTGCAAGTATTTTCAATCTAAATTGCATTTTGTATGGTGGGCATTTTGCAGGTATTTTGATTCTCAATTGCATTATGTGGGTATTTTGAATCTAAATTACATTTTGTACATATTTTCAATCTAAATTGCATTTTGTAAGTATTGTCACTCAAAATGAGAAGTTTGAATCTACGGTACATTTTGTAAGCATTTTCAATTTCAATTGCATTTTATAAGCATTTTGAATTGTGAGTATTTTGCATCCGAAATGGGCGTTTTTCAATCTGAATTTCATTGTGTAACTTATTTTCAATTTCAATTGCATTTTGTACGTATTTTCAATCTCATTTGCAGTTTGTAAGTATGCTGAATTTCAATTGTATTTTGTAAGTATTCCGACTGTACATTGCATTTTGTACGTATTTTGAACCTAACCTACATTTTGTGCGTAGTTTTCAAGTTATTCCTTTTGTGAGTATTTTCGTTCTCAATACCCTTTTGTAAGTATTACCGCTCTCCATTTTGTGAGTAGTTTCAATCTGAGTTCCTTTTTGTAAGTATTTTCCGTCTCACTTCATTTTCGTTCTAGTTTCCATTTCATTGTCATTTTCGCTATCACCCAGACCATTAGGGGCCGATAACCTAGATGTTGGACCCCTTACAACAATAATTATCATCATCATCATTTTCACGATCACCTTAACCATTAGGGGGCCGATAACCCAGATGTTAGGCCCCTTAAAACTACAATTATTATCATCAAACCTTAGAGCTACCAACCGTCCGGGATTATTCCGGACAGTCCGGGGATACAAAATTGGTGCGGAGTCGAACGTATTATGTCCGGGAATTTGTATTTTCTCCCTGTCAACTTTATTTGCTGTATTGTATTCTTTATTACTTGACTGATATTCGCAATAGTAGTGAAGCAGTGAATTAACTTTTAGACAATGAAATGCACATCGTGGCACAGTGACTAGCATTCTTGGCTGTCACCATGGAGGTGCGGGTTCCATACCCAGCTCTGTCAAGATGGCTCGAACCGGGTTCACTCAACCTCATTGGCAGAACTGATTCCTACCTCAGCCATCTTAGAAGTGATTTTTCGTGATTTCCCCACTCCTACTCCAGACAAATGCCAGGATGGTTCATAACTTAATGCCACGGCCCCCTCCTTCTTAATCCTGAAGTCAGTTACAAATACACACGCTACTCTAGCTAGCACAATGACACAGGTTATCAGACAGGTTTCATACATTCCCAGGTGCACGGGGCGTAGCTATGCTCGTAAAATCGTGCAGCGAGTCCGGAGATCGCAGGTTATCCTGAGTGTTATTTTCCCGGGTTTTACCTCACTCCCGCTAGACAATTTCTGTGATAGTACCTTACTTCAAATCCCCTGGTGACTACCTCATCCCTGTCCCTAATATAACAACACACCCCTACTACAGTTATCACAGGAATACAGGTTATACCGGTTCAACACGCACCTTACTACACGGGGCTGATGGCCAAGATATCCCAAACCCCTTAAACGAACATCACGGCGCTACGTGACCATGATGTCGCAAAACCCCCCTACATAAATAATATATAAATAAATAAATAAATATAGCCTAGATAATCCCATAAGGGCAAAGGCCTCCTGCGAACCCCTACATAAATCAACATTAATCAAATGTCTGAATTTTGTGACTGCGATCTAAGTATTTGCTTGGAAAAATAGAGAAACGAAATAAGAAGTAGATTTCAGTAAAAGGCAGAAACTATGTGTTGTATTTAAATATTTCCATTGTTGTACGTAAAAGAAGAATTATTCGAATGCTCATTAAACTTAAGCCTTTGCTCGGTGTAACTTTATTGCAAGTTGTGTATAAGGAGTGTATTGATTGGGTCGAGTTCTTAATTTAATAACAGCGAGCATAGGCCAGAGATTATATTTAGATGCCATGTTTAGGGTGCTCTGATTTAGAACGTTTAATTATTCATATTGGTCTGGCAAAATTAAAGTATCTTTTTATGTCAATATCTATTAGATACTTCACGAAAGCAAATAAAGGTATTACTGTACCTTTCTAAACAATCATTTGTGTATAAAGCTTCAAATTACGAAGGTGAGCGAAAATCTGACCCGCGACTACTTGCGTCGAAATTTCTTCGCGACCACTGCGAGATTGGTTTAGAGAGCAACAAGTGGGGAATTTGAATAGAAAATATAATCCTAATATTTCACAGTACCGTACCCACGTTCATGCCAAACGGTCAGTAACCATTACGCCTTTAAGAACATTTCATAGGTATATTTGATATTGTTAAGAAGCTAAGTAGGCTAAGCCTACTCCGAATATTCTTGGGCAAAATTCTGTTTTTTGCGTGTGGGAATAACTTAATTCTCGCGCATATCACCACCCTGTAAACAATTGTTTCAACTGCGCAGGATCAGCCCGCGACGTATGATGTAGTTAGGAGGTCAGGTGTCAACACAGCGCGGCGCGTCACAATAATTTGCTGTCTTGGCGGACTTTGTGCATTGTTAATAGACAGCCCGTGCTCTTGGTTTGAAAAAATTCTCACGACACACTGGCGCCCTGGGGTAGTATGCTGCCTCACAGGGAAGCGTTGTGTCGTGTTATCGTCAACTCCACCTCCTTGCGAAGATACTAGGTGAGTGTTTTAACTACACTGTGTTATTATAGGCAGTTTGAAAATCATGAAAAACTTAGTTGAAATAGATTGAATACACAATTTTTTTTTCGTAGTTAAACTCTACAAAATCTTCTGTCGAGTAGGAAGTTATAATTTATGCACATTGTGCGCAATTTGACTTTATTATATATATTTCTAGGATTTCAATCAAGACCTTTTTTCGCATTGGATTGCAAACTATACACTAGCTTTTTATTTCTTACAGGAGTTTCGGAAATTGCCAATTGTTTGGTAATCTGACTTACCTTGAAATAGTAATTTTATTCTTTAACCCTTTGAGCGCCGCGTGCTATTACGGTTTCCCAACCGCTGAGCGCCAAGGCCAGTTTTCGTTCTTTGCAAGCTTTTGTTTGATCACTCATAGTTCAGCTGTTATTATAGGTTGAAACTTGAAATTTTCGTTATTTGTTTACTAATATGATGGCCTCTACGAATAAAGCCTTACTCAGTTCATTTATGACCATTTGTAAACATTTGTCAGCCAGAACCCAAAAATATTAATTAAAAATAAAACAAAACCAAAGTTTAGCAATTTTAGTAGAACATTTTTTTAAATCTGTCGCGAACCTACTTATTGAATAGTACTACTTATTATGAAGCTGTATTGAAAATTTCATTCATTTTGAACCTAAAATAAATCTGTAATAAAAATAATTAATTTACATATTCAAATGAGCCAAAAATACAACACAAGTCTTATTACATTTGTTTGGTTTATATGTCAGTTCTTACAGAATACGATACAAACTTATTTTACAGAACACTTACATAACATATTACTAATAATAATAATAATAATAACAATAATAATAATAAAAATGATAATAATAATAATAATAATAATAACCAAAAATTCTTCCTCGATCATATTACGAATAGAGTTCTCACTAACAGGAGATCGGCTCATTTTCACAGCAATAAATGAACAAGTAAAAGATCAAGAGCAACTAGACACAGGGCGGACAACGTGCACAGCGAGACTGCTAGTGTTAATGCCGTGCCAAGTAAAGCGCGCCAATAAATATGCCTGTTGATTGGACTGATATACTGAAACAATGGCCTTAAAATTAATAGAGGCTCTTTATTGCAAAAGCAGTAAGTCTTTAACTAACTATATTGAGAAATTCTGAAAGGAAATGACTTACTTTTAATAATAAAAAATAAATACTGAACGTCCTTTTCAAAGGACGTTGGCATTTTTCAGATGAAAACCAAACGGGCTTTCAAAAGGACGTTGGCGCTTAGAGGGTTAACCCTGCAGTGCTCGCGCAGTATTCTACATCATAGAAGGTCGCGTGGCGTCTGGGAGACGCCATTTCTTTTCAGAGGCATTTCTGCTATACCAAGTTGTGATTAACGATTTAAATTAATTTCAGGACATTTTGAAAAAATAATTAATCTTATATATTCATATAAAAGCAACTAACGAAGCACATTTATAATTTATTGAATGAGATATGAATATAATACCATCAAAGAATAATTCCCAGCATTCTTTAGGAGTCTTAGCTATCTTCGCAACACCTTTCACACCAGGTAAATGTGTGACGATATTTCGTCGCTGGGTTCGAACATTTCTAGGACGATTAGCCTTACGCCACTTAGAAACTTTATATCGCCCTACGAAACAATCACTATCACTTTCATTTTTCCCTGCTTCATCACTACTGTCTACGTCTTGTTCCGTGTCAGTACTTTCACTCCTGGATTCTAGAATATCTTCCTCCTTATCACTGTACAATGCACCGGTAAAACTTCACAAGAGGGTTTCACAATGGTTTAGCCTAGACCAATATTTTCGTCCAGACCAATGGTGGATTGATAGCGCGGCCCGCAGCTAATAGATAACACCCCTGGTTTTTGTCACGCACAGTGGGGGAAGTCACGCTTCAATAATCTTTATATATTAGCTACCTAACCACCATTGGTCTGGCCGAAAATATTCGTCTGCTGGATGCGATATAGTACCCAGTGCGTGGGGTTGGCATTACTGTCTCCTCAAGAAAGATGGCTCTCTCAGCCGCAATTTCAACTATATAAGTCGTGATCCTATTAGGGAAGTGGAGGAGTAAAGATCTAATACTACATCTTCTCCAGATATTCTCCTGACTATTAATTCAGGTAATTTGCTTCATTTCAGTACTTGAAAATATTTATAGAAAGGATTAGGTACTGTACAGCGCTACCATTTCTTTTTGGGGGGAGGAACTCGTGCAATCTACGGTGCCCGCGCCCATGAAAATCTGCAGAATTTTCTATAGAAATGGCTAATGTTATTAAGATAGAGGATTTGAATATTTTATTGCTAGAGGATGTTATTGCATTTTCTCAGTAGTGCCAACATTATTGGTTGGCACTGGTTTCGCCACCTGTTTGAAACATGGAATTCTTGCGATGTGGATTGTGGAAATTGCGAGATAACTATCACCAGTTTCAATGGTTTTGCCTAGACCAATATTTTCATCCAGACAAATGGTTTTTGCTTAGACCAATAATGGTTAAGTAGCACGGCAGGGCCTCGTTAGCTCATAAAATACACCTCTGGTTTTTGTCACGCACAGTGGGGGTAGTCACGCATCAATCATCTTTATTCAGGCCAATGGTTTTGCCTAGTAGTAGGCTACAATCAGTAATTTTCACCAATAATTTTGTCCAGAGAGTCGCCAAACCTCGCAACAGGGCATGAAGTTGAGGTGAAGTTGGTAGCATTCCCTAATCCAACATGACGACGTGTTTTTTGGTAAATTTATTCCTTGAAAGTTAATGTTGACAATTTCCTTATTTTTAAAGCGTGAAAGTGGTGTTTGTTAATAGCAGTTGACTTCAATAATGTGGCACAGTAAGTACAAACAAATTTTCAGAGCGCTACTGACACAAGTAATGCACTTTGAAACGGGGCACCGTAGAATGCACGAGAGCTTTTTTGTAAGCATCACTTTAAAAGTTTGTATCTATCTACCTTGCCACAGTTATTGGGGCTAATAGGAGCAGATGACCTCACCGTTCTGCCCCTTATAACAACAATTAACTATTGAGGCTAACTGCATTCAGGAAGCACCACATGTTCACTTTAATAAGGACATTTTGAACGTTTTAACTTTTCAGTAGTCTTCTGACGAAAACATTTGTCTCTATGTATGAAAACGCAAGGATTATGCTATGCTGCCAACTTCATAATAATGTTATGGGTTTTACATCCCTTTTAGCTACTGCGACTTCTAGAGACGCTGTGCCAACTTCACATCACCTCACTGCCTTAAAGCCGATGTCTGAACAGATACCATTGGTCGCTACTGTGTTCTTTGGAAAACTAATGGTCGCGGCTGTGTCTGGGGCTTAACCCATAAATTAGGCATGTATTTGTACTTCCTGCCCCAGCTTGGAACACCCCATTTCCCTTCTGCTTCACTGATAATTCAGTACAAAGTGGCTCCATGATTCACACTGAGTACAATTATGTTGGCACTATCGGAAAAAAAAAAATCACAAACGCCTATTACCAACAAAAAGTTCAACTCTTTGTGTCTGGGTGAATTTTTGAAATATTTATGGTGGTTTGCTCCGTATACTACAAAAGTTTTGGTTGTATGCACGTGTGAATTTTAGAGCGACTCTACATATCACTGACATCTACAGACTCATCCAGCAACTTGTCAGCCTCTATTGTTGGCATTGTTGTCTGCACTGCATAAAGAGACATTCCTTTATACTGGTCGCACACGTACGGAGGCTTACTGTGCACAGGTACACCATTGCGCATGTAAATTGGAACACCCATTCTTTTGGTTCTCAAAGTGATCAATAATTTGGACTATTTATTTTGTGAGATTTTTTTGTGGTTGCTAACAACTTTCAGATGGCATGGCCAACAGTTTAAGGGTTAGTATGTTTCATCCTCACTGCCAGGATTGTAGGTCTGCCATTAAACAATTATGGTCCTCTGAAACATTAATTATAGTATAGATCCTTTGGTGACAGTGGTGGAATAGAAAGCTGATCCTTCTACAAACTACTGAAATTAGCCAAAATACCTTCTGTAATCTATAATAAAGCTGTAGAGTTTGTGTGTTTATGTGTTTAAACGCGCTAATCTCTGGAACTACCTGTCGGATTTGAAAAATTCTTTTTGTATATGATAGCCTAATTCAAGAGGAATAGTTTAGGCTATGTAGCATTAGGCTACACCTCTCAGGTAACCTTAAAGATTGATTTTTGTTCAGTAAGTCGGAAGAACAAGTGCTCCAGAACGGCTTCAATAATACCGAAGTCCATTGTTGCCATGTAATGCGGGCCGCATCACGTCTCCCCAACCAATGTTCTGGTGAAGAATTGCGAGCTGCTTTATAAATTGCAGTCACGGGGAGTCATTGACAATAGTATGCCTCTGTATAAGGGCGATGGTGTTGGGGCAGTATACTGAGGTTATCAGCTGCAATAAGCGTTGGTGCTTTCAAATTTACTTTCATTTATTCCGATCCTTATCTTTGAGCCCTCCAGTTCTGTAAAACAAATGAATCCACCGGGCGAAGCCGGGCGCTGCTGCTAGTGATAAATAATACTGTTATTGTAGTAATACAGCCGGCCCCGGGGTGTATGGGTAGCGCACCTGCCTCTCATCCGGAGGCCCTGGGTTCGATTCCCGGCTCCGTCAGGGTTTTTATAAAACTGACGTGAGGGATGGAATGGGATGCACTCAGCCTCGTGAGGACAATTGAGTAGCTGTGTGACAGTGAGGCAGCCCCGAGGGGACCCGATGCGCTGACCACGTGTCACCCCAATATCTGCAGGCCAAATGGCTGGGCAGCGGTCGCTTGGTAGGCCTAGGGCTGTAGTGCCACAGGGTTAGAAATAGAAGTTTTCTCTGCTGTCTATAACCCACCCATCATCCCCTTTTTAGATCATGACTTCTTCCGCTTTTTGGATCAATGCACGCCATTTCTTGCGATCTAATGCTTCCGGTGAGTTCAAGTTTCTTGATCGTAAATCTGCGTTAACAGTGTCCTGCTACCGCAATTTTGGTCTCCCACGCTGTCTCTGGCCGTCGACCGTTAGATGGTAGGCCGAGCCGATGACTGAACTTTGTGGTGCACGGACAATGTGTCCATACCAACGGAGTCTCCTTTCCTGCATTTTGTCATTTATTGGAACCATGCCAGCTATATGTCGAATCGTTGTGTTGGGAATATGGTTGAGCAGAGAAATATCTAAAGATCTTCGCAGCATCCGGATTTCCATGACATGAAGTGAGTACTCAGCACTTCTAGGCGCTGGCCAACATACGGTACCATATAATGCAACTGGTCTCACCAGTGTGCGGTATATCTTTGATTATAGGAAGATAGGCATCTTCTTATCAGAAGGAACACAGGTGACATCTCTGAATCGCATCCAAGTCGCATTGATTCGTGCTCGTACATCTTCATTCTCAGAGCCGTCGCTATGCAGTCGTGAACCTAGGTGAAATTCCAGTTGTATTGGCCATTATACGTGTTAATTATGAGAAATAGAACATTGCCAACCCGGCGCCTATGGTACTCCTCATCAATAATCTTTATCCAGATCGATGGTTTTTGCCCACACCAATCATTTCTAGGAGGGCTGCGTTACCTAATTTATATGCCTCTTGAATTTGTCTCGCTCAGTGGGAGTACTCGCACATCAATAATTACAAGTTGTAGTACAAATCCCTCATAGTGGTAACAATAATGTGATGTCAATGGCTGATACAAGTGATTACACGATTGAGGAAGGTTTGCTGGCAGTGTGGGTACATGAGCGTTAAGTTAATGGGAAATCAATTAAAAATGTGAAGGACAATTTCATTGCGCGGTTTGTGAAAGCAGCACCAACAACGAAGACCTTGTTAGTGTGGGAAAAGAAAGCCTTTCTAACGGACAGTGTTCGCGACATGCCGAGATGTGGAAGATTATCTACCGGACTTTAAAAGTTTGCTGATGTGGAAAAATCTATCGAACAATCTACGGTCAAATCTAGACAGAATCGTGCGTCAGAAATGAGGGTACCGGAATCAACCGCGAGGAAACGCATCAAAAGTGGATCAGAAAATGAAGTGTTGGCGTCCATTGAGTGTCAATGAATTTTCAGATTATTATTAGGCCTATATTTATTCTTGTATCAGAAACATGCATATTTTGCACAGTTATATTATTTTTTGCACAAAACTTGGCCCCTTCCAGTGCTTTTTCTGTTCCTTGAGGAAGATGGTCTTCTGTACAGGAGGCTGGACATAGTCGACATTGAAGCATATATTGAACAGTCTGGTCTTCTCCACAGTCAAATTGAACATTATCTTGATCAGTGGAGCCAGCCTTTAATCTGCCAACTCTAGATCTCAGTCAATTCAGGGACTTCCAAGTCGTCCACTCATCACAGCCAGGGGACAAGGATTTAGACTCCCCTCCGGATGATGATTTGAAGAAACATGTTGATGCTTGTGGTCGGATGCTGCAACAATTCCTAGGAATGGCTTGGAAGTCAAATGCCACGTTCACTGATGAATGTGACATTTATTGCAGCTCCCGTCGTCGAAATGTGTACTTTTGTGGAAAAGAAAATCCACATTATTTCAAGAAATCGAGCGAAACCCGCTTCACGTCATGATCCGACCCAGAATGACACAAACGCATCTGTTTAGCCCATATTTTTTGATCGTTCCGTTAATCAGAGCACTTATCTCCAGAGATTAATGACTGACTCATCCCGCATCTGCAAAATTCGGGAATGTTAGACGGTGTTTTGGTTTCAACACGATGGGGCAATGGCTCACTTCTCAGTGGCTGTTTCGCAACGTCTGAACGCAGTCTTTGGGAGTCGCTAGATCGGTCAAGGATCGGACAATGATCCAGCTCTTCCCTAGTCACCAAGGAGCCCTGATCTAACAACACCTAATAATGCACTCGGGGGTTACATCAAGGAACATGTGAGGGAGCAGCGGTATGTTGGAATTGATGATCTGAAAAATGCCGTGCACAGAGCTTTCCAGATAGTGACTTCAAGGTTGTTGCTCAATATGAGCATCAGAACATGGCTGAATATTCAGCTGTGCAGAGACCATCGAAGGACACATACGGATATTTTTAGATTCCTTAGTTGTAGGTACAAATGTACTGACAATAGAAATAAATAAATAATGATGAGAAGGTGTATACGGAGACAGTCCATTCATGCTATCCCTAGGAGACCACGCCGACTCGATGGCACCTGATCATCATCAGGGGTATACGGATTTTGTGCGCACAATGTAGAACAATCTAGTTTGAAATTGCAGGATAAATATCTTCTAATTAACATATCCTTGTCAATAGGGAACTAAGATGGTTAGATGGGACGTAACAGTGCCTTGAAATGATGATATAGTGAAGTGGGAAAGATAAAACATTGAGAGTTGAAGAAACTGGAAAAATGGAGGGTTCTTTTCTCGTTGACAAGTGAACAAGGAGCAATCCCCTAAGAAGCATGTAGAGGAAAGGAGGATCAACTGTTGCAGATAAATGCAATTTTTCTCCTTGTCTACCTGGTCAGCTCTGCTCGGGTCAGGGAACCATTTACTGCCTAAGGGTCTATCACGATGACTTCCCTCTCTGTGTGATTTACAGGAAACATCTGTATCCTGCTTTGTGCCAGGGGATTAAGACTGTCGCAACTCTTGCTTTGTTTCTTGAAACAGCAACTACACTATGCCTTCCTTTGCTATGAAGAAAATTGTAGTTTCTTGTATTGTTTGAAATCATGTTCTCCATCTGTGTTAATAGCCCAGGAGTTGGTTAGGAGAGGGTTTAACGTTTCAGCAGAACGGCAACAGGAGTGGAACAACGCAGCTCCGAAGGAATGGCAGTCACTACTTTGTACCCAACACCCACCAGCAGGTTTTGATCTGCCACGTAAAACATGGGTTGCCCTTAACAGGGTATGAACCAAACATGGGCTGACTGCTGTATAAGGCTATGGCTGGTTTGAGCTTTTAGTTCTCGCAGAAAAGAGCGGAGGTGCGCTTTTTAAAAAGGGAGGCAGCGCGCAGTTTGCTACTCCTGTGCGGATTCACCAAGAGCCTGCTGATGAGCCAGCTTGGTGTCCTAGGCGAAACCCCACACATGACACAGCACAAACCTAGAAGGATTGCCGTGTTTGTAATATGTTATTTTGTGTACTTTGCCGTAAACTTAATTATACAAATCCGGAGAAATTAGATAGTGATAGGCCTTGCTAGTACTAATATGGCCTTTCTAATTCCATGACAGAGACTTCAGTCTATAAAGCTAAGGCTAAAAACCGGCTCATTTGGCCAATAATGGACCGAACATGCCCTTTGAACTGGATGGAGAAGGTGCGTTTGCACTGACCGAAGACATGATGAAGCCATATCTCGGTATCCGCTGAGAAATTGGACCTGGTATTATGTTGAATTTGGAAGCGTTTGGAAGACCACCCACCCACTCAATCTCTTATGGCAATAAGAGACCAGTTAGCTGAGTATTTCATGAGTGCACAAGGAGGTGTTCAATGGCAGATATTATACACATTTGCCCATATGTAGGCTCTGTAATAAAAATAAACGTGACTTGTGTCTCCAATCTGTCTATGCTGCCTGAAGTAGTCGCTCGTCTCAGTAAAAACTTCATGGAATCATAGGCAAACTATAAACCAGATTTCATACCATCCCCACCACTACCAGTGATTTTCGTACACGTATTCCCCCCCCCACGAATAAACTGTGAGCGGGGTGCTTGGACTTTGGCCTCTACTTCTTTTCATGATAATTTCAGTGCATTGGCTATATCCTCCCACGCGTATTGTTTCTTAATCTTCTTATTTAATCTCAGTGTGAAGTGTCTAATAACAATTCATGGTTATGGTACAGTTCAATAAGTTTCAGTACTGTCTTGTTTCCCCACACTGCTGACATGTTGAGTGGCACTTAGCTTTCCGTCTACTGTACACTCACCAAGAACTGACGCCGGAATGTTGCGCGACCCTGTGCGCTCGCTCGCCGAGTGGGCGCAGGTAACATGTCCCGCGTCATGCACAAATGCCGCACCATGTTGCATGCAACGTCAGGGAACTGTGCACAATGTTGCGCGACTCTATATTGCGCGTCATGTTGAGGGACATTTGTCCCCTAGTGGGTACGTGGCTTAATAGAGCATGGCCGTTAGGTATAGGGCAAAAAGAGTAGGTGCAAGAACACAGCCTTGCTTCAGCCCATTTGTGATCGGAAATTCTTCTGAGACATCATTCTGATACAGCACCTGCCCGACCATACCATACGGCGCCATGATTGACAGACGTGCGTGAGCTCGGCTCCTCAGTTTAGATGAATTAGAAGGTGTTATTGTGTAGTAGGTACATCCAAAATAAGTGGTTCACGTGTGTGTAGTAAGTGAGCATAACCTGTGTTACGTTATTTCGAGTGGTAACCCTTACATACATAACAAAATCATAATTAAACCAGGATGACGAGAAGCAAGAATAAGCGTGCCTCGAGACGCCAGCGATAGTGCCAACTTAATTGAAGAGACCGTAGCTAAGGTACTCGACGAGACTCTCAGTTCGGGTAAGTTTCTTGAAACTATTATATCCGCTATCTCTGTGAGAGTGACTGAAATTGTTATCAAAGAACTGGAGAAGTCTCTTCAGTTCAATATGGACCTGGTATCTGATCTCACTAAAAATCTTGAGAGTCGTGACTTTGAAATCCAAGCACTGAGAAATGAGCTTGAAGAAAAGTACGACTCCTTAGAACAATATAGCAGGAGAGCCAATATCAGGATTTTCGGTGTGCATGAAAGTACTCAAGAAAATACAGATGAACTTGCTCTTAACGTATTTAAAGATATTGGTGCAAGTGTTAACCTCCTTGATATTGACCGTAGCCATCGTGTTGGACCCAAATCCCCTGGAAAAACTAGGCCCATAATTGTGAAATTCACTTCATTCCGTACGAGGCAGGAGGTGTTCCTTAAAAAAAGATTGCTCAAGGGAAGCAATGTGACCATCCGTGAGGATCTCACCTCCACCCGACTGGCGATTCTGAAGGCTGCAATTTCTCGATTCTCAGTTAGAAATTGCTGGAGTTCTCAGGGCGATATCCTTATCAAGAAACCGGATGGTACCAAAATCAGGATTAACCGTATGAGTGACTTACCTAACTAATCAGTATCTACAGTTTAAAAACAATACACCTAGCTGACTGCGGCCAATATATGCCATCTTAGTTCTAATTATTATTATCTGTTCACTATTATATTAGTCTTAGTTCACCATAGTACATTTCGGTTAGTTCAGTTATATTAGCCTTAATTAACCGTAGTACATTTCGGTTAGTTCAGTTTTCATTTTCTCAAGTTGGCAAACCCGATCGACAAGAATGTTACCTCTGACAGCAGCACTCTCGCAGCCACCCCCTGCAGTGAAAGGAATTTCTCCTGCACTCCCTCACCCCTCCCCTCCCCTACCGAACCGTTTCCATTCACTTCAAATAACAGGCTACAATTAGCTCCTGGAAACAATGACCTTATCTCGACTCGAGATCGACTGTTTGAAAATGTGTCACTTCACCCAACCGGAATCCATATAGCCCACGTGAATGTACAATCCTTATCGGCACATTTTCATGAACTTGAACTCATTATACCTGATTTGTTACATATTTGTTTGATGAGCGAGATGTTGCTATCACCGCTAAATCAATCTAAATCATTCTACATTCCCGGCTACACTCTAATACGTAATGACCATTTCGGGAAGAGGGGAGGAGGGGTAGGAGCTTTCGTTAAGTCAAACCTTAATCCTAAAGTCTTAGCATGTTCTGATAGCCAGTATAATAGGAGGCCTGAATTTATGCTATTTGAAATTGATGCCGCCCATCAAAAGTGCGCTGTCTGTGTTGTTTACAAAGCACCTTTACTGGGTCACTTGGAGGACGTGGAGAATGCGTTACTAAGAATCCTACCACTTTACCAACATGTAATAGTCATGGGCGATTTCAATACTAATATAGGCGACAAAACCAAGTCTGAAACTCGGCAACTGCTGAATATGCTTTCATCACGAGACATGAAAATATTAGAACTATTACCAACACATCACACGCGTACTTCACACACGACAATTGACTTGATATCAGTAAAGAACACTGACAGGGTGCTTCAGTTTGGTCAGACATCTGTACCCGGAATTTCAGCCCACGATTTAATCTATATCTCCTACTCATTAAAATGTCCCAAGACCAAACCAAGGACCATCAAGTACAGAGACCTCTCTAAAATTGATATGAACTCCTTGACAGAAGATGCTCTATGTATCCCATGGCACGATATACTGACTATTCACAACATAGATGATAAGGTACACACAATGACAGAATACTTGACAGAACTTTATGACAGACATGCTCCAGTAAAATCTGTTCGAGCAACGCGACCTCCCGCACTTTGGCTCAGCCCGGAACTTAAAGTACTGATGGCTAAGCGCGATGTGGCACACAGAAAGTTTAAGAGATTACCCACTCAACAGAATTATGATTACAAAAAACTTCGAAACAAAACTTCCCAAACGGTACGTAATGCTCGAATCAGACATGCTCATAACCTGCTAGGAGGTAACATTAAACCCTCTGCGGCGTGGAACTAAGAAATATGGGAATAGGTAGAGAGAAAATTGACAACCCCATTAATCTACCTCTTGACACACTCAACGATCATTTTACAACTATCGGACAGTCAGTTGACCCTGACATGAAACACAGAACTTTGATCAATAACTACAACATCCCCCATCCCTAACAGAGAAACATTCCATTTCTCGCATGTTACCCCCTCACAAGCCAGGCGTGCTATTCTTCGAATAAAATCTAAATCTAAAGGGATTGACAATATAGAAATCGAATTATTCAAACGTATCATTGATATTATACTTCCCACAATAACACACATATTCAATCACTCGTTAATGACAGGTATGTACCCATCGCTTTGGAAAGCGGCCTTCGTCATCCCAATCCCAAAAAATACACAGGCTAAACATGTAAGCGATTATCGCCCAGTCAGTATACTATCATCCCTCTCCAATTCACTGGAATTTATCGTCCACGAACAACTCTCCTCCTATTTGCTAGAGCACAATATCCTTGATGAACACCAATCTGGCTTCCGCAAAAATCATAGTACTAGTACTGCACTACTCAAGGTCACGGATGACATAAGAAAGGCTATGGATAGTGGGCTAGTAACAATCCTAACACTGCTTGATTTCAGTAAAGCCTTCGATTCTGTTGACCATGCCATATTACTCTCTTGTCTATTTAAAATTCATCTCTCCAAGAACAGTATCCAATGGATGGACTCTTATCTACGTGGACGTCAACAATGTGTTAAAATTAACTTAAATCAAATGTCTTCATGGCGTCCAGTTGAGAGAGGAGTCCCTCAGGGGTCAGTCCTTGGACCGCTCCTGTTTTCAATATATATGAACGACATTCCGTCATCAATCACTAAATGCAAACACCACCTATATGCTGATGATGTACAAATCTACCTGCATTCAGCACCAGAAAAACTATCGGAAGCAATCGGCACCTTTAATGAAGACTTAACTGAAATCTGTAACTGGACTTGCTTACATGGACTACGACTCAATGAGGCTAAAACCCAAGCAATCATAATCTCCCACCCGAAAATCCTCCTTAAACTAAAAAATGAACCCACATTATCAAAATTACGCTTGTGCGATTCCCCATTCGAATTCCGTGAGTCAGTTAAAGATCTAGGCGTTATTATAGATAAACATCTTTCCTGGACGCAGCACGTCTGCAATGTTTCCAGAAAAGTATTTTCCGCATTGAATTCACTTAGAAGATTCTGGAATATTTTCTCTCGTGTATTAAAGGAACAACTTGTTTCCTCCCTAATATTGCTTCATTTTGATTACTGCGATGTGGTATACAAAGATCTCACAGTTACTCTTAAAAACAAACTCCAACATGCACAAAATGCCTGTGTACGCTACATATTTAATTTACGGTACTATGACCATGTCACCCCCGCTTATGAGCAACTTAACTGGTTACGTCTAAATCTGATTTGGGAATATTTGGTGTCATTTTGGTCCGTATTGACAAAGTACTAATTTGATTTCATGTTCAATCTCCGTCAATCAATACATTAATTAATCAATGTATTGATTGACGGAGATTGAACATTAAATCAAATTACATCTAAATCAACGCCGCGACCTCCATTCTTTATGTCTTCTTCAACAAATACTCTCAACTTCAACTCCAGCTTACCTGCATTCTCAGTTTCACCGCCTCTCGTACGAGCATACTCTTGGAACACGGTCAAAAAACGACACACTCTTGCTGATACCCATACACCGCACAGTAAGCTATACCAACTCCTTCGTTGTTGCTACTGCACGACTGTGGAACAATCTGCCTCGCTCTGTCAGAGGAGCAACCCCGTCCAGCTTCAAGCAGCGTTGCCAGCAGTACATACTCACTAAGTAAATGAAAGTTGAACTCAACATTTATGCTTATATTCTTACGTCGTATTACATATATTCAAACTTTCCAATTCTCACTTTCTCTTTTACTCTCTATTTAGATATCTAAATAACCTCCTTCAGTAACGACTAATTATCTTCATCATCATCTTCATAACCATCATTAGTCTCCTTTTTTTTTCAGTAGCCTATTTCCTTTACTGTAATTTTAAACTTACTCCTAAGTATCTTAGTTATTTACCCTAACAATGCAACAATTTACAGCCTACACCACCAAGCTAATCCAGTTTATATGTATTTTATATTGTATAAACATTGTAAAATTGTTAGTTTTAAGTTGTATTTGTATTGTTCATTTTCAAGCTAATCAATTTCATGTATTTTATATTATATCAACATTGTAATATCGTTAGATTTAAGTTGTATTTGTATTGTTCTTTACTTATTATTTGTATAATCTGGTTAGATGTAAGAGAGGGCCCAATGGCCCTAATCTTGCCAGTCAAAATAAATTATCTATCTATCTAATCTATCTATCTATGAAAAGCTGTTCTGCACATGAACGTTGTCTGCTCGCCCCACTGGAAGTGGGACACACTAACTTAATTGATTGTAGTAGGTGCAACAAAAAGTAGTTAACTGATGTTTATTTTTAAGAGATGCTTGCTTAACAATAACTATGTTGAAGTTAAGTACAAAACAGTATTGGGTCGCACCTCTCGATGTATCCTGCTCTGGGAGTTAAGATCCTACATTTGTGAATATGAAGCGGTAGGCAGAGGCTCATCCCTTGTCCTTTGCCACTGCTGCTTCGGAGTCCTACAATGTACCATTCTCGGAATGGAAACTGGACCGGATAACGTCCATCATCAAATGTTGAAACACCTGTGCGATTCAAGTATAACTAGACTGTTGATCCTCTTCAATCGTTTATGGATTGCTGGGGAGTTTCCATCTCAATGGCCAGAGAGGTTCGTGATACCGATTCCCAGGACTGGAAAGGATCCCAAGCTTGTCAGCTGCAATAGGCCCATTTATCTGTCAAATGGCCTGTGTAAGCTGCCGGAGAAGATGGTAAACCGTCGATTAGTGTGGTTCTTGGAAGAGAGAGGTCTCCTGTCTACCAGTGTGGATTTCACTCTCATAGGTCCACCACCAACCATCTGGTGCGACTTGAGGGTGCCATACAGGAGGCTTTCCTCCGAAAAGAGTACTTTGTCGCAGTTTTCTTCGACCTCGTAAAAGAGTACGAAACCACTTAGAGCTACGGATCCTTTCCACCCTCCACGAGTGGGGACTCGTGGTAATCTACCGATATTTATTGCTTTGTACCTGTGGATCCGTATTCACCGTGGCCCACATTTTTACCGTGTTTGCGGATCTTGCTGACTTACGAAGACACCTTGGTTTGCAGATGACACTCAAACTTACATTAGCTGATGAAGAGGTGGATGCTGATCGCGTTATCCGCTTTATAAGGGAGAGTGGGTTAGGGCCTACAATATAAATTTTCAAGTGTACATTTACTCAAAGACTTGCTCTTCCATGAATTCAAAATTTTTGGTTTTTCCGTATTTATTTTATTATTATAATTATAAGCTTTATTTAACTTTTTTGTTTTATTATTTTAAGACATTTATTTAGGCATCCACATCAAAATTTTAATGTATTCTTAATTTGTATGATTTAAGCCATGTTAAGAGGGACAGATGACCTAGCTATTCCGCCCCTTAAAACTCCAATAAATATCTAACGTTAATTCTAGCAAAAATCCTAACCTTAAGCTATGTAATGCAAATGTACAATCTCATCATCAATAACCATACAAGATCTGTACCATCTTCCTTCAAATATAATTATCTACAATACCACCTTATAATTTGCTTTCATTTTAGGCTATTATTAAGATGCGGTCGCCACTCCCAAATGCATTTTATGACCTACTGCCAGGTATGAACTAGGCCGCTCCTAACATGGAGAACAGACACCTTTTGTAGCCGCTCCTCTGGAGTACAGACGCTATGGGTGTCCATAATATGGACAAATACCTTTTACTCAATTAACCCCGAGCACTCGGTTGCCTCTTCCTCAAACTTTGCTGTACCGAAGGACTCCTTCACCACCGCAGGTGCTGTTGAGGTCTTCACTCATACCTTGAGCTGGGCCCTCCATATTTATAACCCCTGAGAGAGGGTGCCCCACTCCATAAAAACATTGTATAACTTTACACTTCCTCTTGATGCTGCACATTGTGACACTACCACTATACTCAGTAATATGACTGTATAACACTACACTACCTCTCGTTGCTGCAAATTGTGACACTACCACTATACTCAGTAATATGACTGTATAACACTACACTACCTCTTGTTGCTGCAAATTGTGACACTACCACTATACTCAGTAATATGACTGTATAACACTACACTACCTCTCGTTGCTGCAAATTGTGACACTACCACTATACTCAGTAATATGACTGTATAACACTACACTACCTCTCGTTGCTGCAAATTGTGACACTACCACTATACTCAGTAATATGACTGTATAACACTACACTACCTCTCGTTGCTGCATATTGTGACACTACCACTATACTCAGTAATATGACTGTATAACACTACACTACCTCTCGTTGCTGCAAATTGTGACACTACCACTTTACTCAGTAATATGACTGTATAACACTACACTACCTCTCGTTGCTGCAAATTGTGACACTACCACTATACTCAGTAATATGACTGTATAACCCTACACTACCTCTCGTTGCTGCAAATTGTGACACTATCATTATACTCAGTAATATGACTGTATAACACTACACTACCTCTCGTTGCTGCAAATTGTGACATTACCACTAATGGGCAACCAGCATCGCAATACATCCGAATAGGGACAGTCAACGTCTTAACCCTGACGGACAAGACTGAGGAACTAGTGGACTTCATGATGGAGAAGGATATAGCCATCCTCGGGCTCAGTGAAACTAAATGGAAAGGAAAAGGGGAAAGAAAACTAAAGGAAGGATACAGGCTGTTTTACTGTGGAGGACAGGGGGCATAAAATGGAGTAAGAATTATTATAAGAAAGGATGTCCTAGAGCAGGCATGTCCAACCTTTTTTGGGAAAGGGCCACTGTCGTTAAGGTGAATTGGTTTGCGGGCCACGTGTTCGATTTTTCTACCGTATTAAATAGGTTCTAAATTCTAAGACAAACCAATTAATTTAAAAAATAACTAATATATTGATAAGTTATTTTTATTAAAATATTAATCATATATTACTGAAGTTATTTTTAAAATTAAATTAAATATATATAAATGTTAAATTAAAATAATAGAATTAATATTTTACCTGTCAATGCGACACCTGGCACTGCTTCTCACGAACAAGGCATCCAATATCTGGTTTGATTGATGTTGTTGCAACTCGAAGTGAACTCTCCAGATTATTGTCTGTGATTCGCATTCTCGTTGTGCATTTCACATGTTTCATTCTGGAGAACACTTGTTCGCATATGTACAGTATGTGCTACCGAAAAGTGATGCAAAACGAAGTGCATGTCTATTAATGCCAGGATATTTTTCTTTGGGAAAGTAGTCACGATAGAATTGTAGTAAGGAGACATTGTTAAACTTATTCTTTAGGTCTGACGCACATTGAAAATCAACGTACTCCATTTGCAGATCCTCAGGGACCTCGTCTATGTTGGAGAAAGGGGAAGAAAACATATTGAAACTTATAACATGCTCCTTGAAGTCTTGAAATCCAACACGGAATTCGGTTCTTAATTCTGATATGATTTCTGCGTAATTTTGAGAATTTTGATTATTACAGTTTTGTAGGGCTGGGAAATGCACAAAGTTGTTGTTTTTTATTTGTGATTCCCAAAGTCGCAATTTTTTTTCAAAGGCTTTCACGTGATCAAACATAGTAGTGATCAATTGGTTCTTACCTTGGAGACGTGAATTAAGTTCGTTCACTTGTGTTGTTATATCCACCGGAAAGGCAAAATCACACATCCATTCCGAGTCTTTAAATTCAACGATAGGTTTGCCCTTCTCCTCCATAAATGTTTGTATTTCGGTTTTTGGGTCAAACACTCGCTTCAACATTTTGCCATGGCTCAGCCATCTTATTTCAGTATAATAAACAATATCTTCAAATTCTGAATTGGGATTTTGTAAGAAATTTTGAATTTTTCTATGTCTCAAACCATGTGAACGAATGAAATTCACTACTTTCACAACGACTTTCAAAACACGATCTAAATTTAGGGATTTAGCACAAAGGTTTTCTTGGTGTATTAAGCAGTGATATTGCATTACAGAATAGTTTCCTACTTTAGCTGCCTCTGCTTGCAGTAATTTAACTAACCCTTCTCGTTTTCCTGCAAATGCAGGAGCTCCGTCTGTTGTTACACCAGTTAGATTTGTATATTTCAAGCCAAGCCGGTTCAAGGTTTCAGTGACACCCCGCATTAAATCATTAGCTTTAGTGGCGCCTTTAAGAGGGACAAGAGCAACTAATTCTTCTGTAATATTGAAATCTTTATCAACTCCCCTTAAGAAAATTGCTAATTGGACAGTATCGCTAGCATCACTAGTGATGTAAAATACCCAGGTATTTATAAATCGGGGTAAATATACAGGGTATATACTCGGGCAAATACCCAATTTGGGTAAATACCCAGGTATTTTAGATTTTTCATTAAACATCCTGTGTCGTGGTAAGTTGAACCTTAAAAAAGGGTACCGATATGCAAACTATTCTACATTAACTTTTTAGAAATTTAACAATATTAGATAGCTAATAAAATTAAATTTAATTAGAATTGGGACTTAAAAACAGAATTAGAATTGGGAATTAGATCAGGAGATAAAATGCAATAGTTATAACCAGAAAAACTCAGGGTCAGAATTGAACTAGGCCTTTTTGCAAACATTGGGATAAAAGTTGGGGGAAATGTATTCAGAGCATTGGCCACGTTCTACAAAAGGTGTTATATACAGTTTTCAACACACTGTATATGTTTTTTAGAACAGTTTGTAATATCATTCATATAATATAGTTTTTCCCTCCCACATCTTTGTTGCCCATTTCCAGTACCGTAATAAAACTCGACCTTCTCAATATCTTGGTATTTATTAAAAATTTAAAACACAAAACAACCAAAAGGTCTTATCCAATATTTTACTTTAGTTTAAGGAAAAAACACACTTAAAGACAAGTTTACAGCGCTAAAACATATAAATACCCAAAAATACCCGGATGTCCATTTTCCTTTTTTTAAGTTTTGTAGGATGAATATTGTTCCTGATTTCAATTTAAGGCATCAGATGCCTGTGTTTCAGTCCTTGTTTGTCCAACACTGCATCATCACATCAAAAAGTGTTGTACAAAGCTCAAAAAACTGAAAATACCCTCATTTTGGGTATTTAAATGACCACTGGGTAAATACCCAATTTATATTTACCTTCCCACTGGGTATTTACCCGGCCCACATCACTAAGCATCACTACTCTCAGAATAGAACTGGAAATTTGTGGCTCGGTATTTTAAATTCTCTCAATATTGGACGCTAATTCGTCAATACGGCGAGCTACAGTCTGTCCCGACAAGCTTAATTTTTGAAATATGCGCTTTCTTGTCAGGACATATAATATCAGTAACAAACTCGCCATCTGAAAATGGTTTAGATTTTTTGCAATAATTTCTGCTTTTACCAGAGATTTGGTTTGAAGTGACACTTTATTAAAGAATAACTGCTGTCCCGAAAGTTTAATTTTAAGTTCAGATACCTTGTCTTTATGAAATTGCCCCTAAGGCGGTCCGGGTTCGATTCCCAGTCAATGCATGTGAGATTTTCAAAGTGAAATGCCATGTCCTGTGGTTCTGATTCCACGTAAAAAGGAGGTCCCGTGGCTCATAATCACACGATTCACGGTCACGTAAAACTACAATCTTCCTTCCTTCCTTGAAATTGCCCTCAAATTTATCATATGAAGACGCATGTTTGGTGTCGTAATGCCGCTTTATGTTATACTCCTTAAACACTGAAACTGTTTCACTGAAAATTAAACACACTGCTTTCTTATTTACTTCTGTAAAAAAGTACTGATTTGCCCACTTTATTTGAAATGATCTACCTTCGTTGGAAACTTTTCTTTTCTTGCCGCTACACTTAGAATCCATAATTATCACTTATAAAAATAAAAAATCACAGAATTAATTATATTCTTCAAACCTCTCACTAGCACTGACAATACAATGTGAGCGAACAACTCCAAACAGTAAACTAACTTGAAAGTTCTACAATGCAACGACAATAAAACATCTGACACACACTCGCCTTTGAAAGTAGTAGCGTTACCGTGCGGTCAACAGTGCACGGAGACTTCAAAGCGATGCGCGGTAGGTAGGATCATAAATATAAATCTATATAAACGGATGTATTTCTCCATGTTTTGAGTAAGATGAAGTTTCACAAATACATGTATTGTGAACGGAAAAAGTCTTGCTGTTTCAAGTTTATCTTATTCCAAATAGAATTACTTATTTCATAAATAATATTATAACTTACAAATATGACTGCGGGCCGCATGCGATGGGATCGAGGTCCGCAAGCAGCCCTCGGGCCACAGGTTGGACACACCTGTCCTAGAGTATATGGAGGAGGTGAAGAAGATAAGTGACAGGATGATCACAGGAAGGATACAGTTCCAGACAGGGACAAAAGATCTGTTTCAAGTATATGCTCCACAAATGGGGAATTAAGAAGAGAACTTAGACGAATTCCTAGAAGATGTGGAAAAATATATAGAGGATAAGGAAATAATAGTAATGGGAGATTTGAATGCACAAGTGGGAAGAGACTGACAAGGAAGAGAGGAGATTTTGGGACCATATGGTTATGACAGTAAGAATCCAGAAGGGGATTTCTTAATGGACTTCTGTCAGCAGAACCAATTAATTATAGGGAATACGTGGTTCAGAAAGAAAATTAGTCGGAAGATAAGGAGGTAAGGATGGGGAGATAGAAGAACGAAAACCCTGATAGACTATGTATTAGTCGAAAAAGGACATCGGAAAGAGCTAATGGATGTCACAGCCATGCCAGAGGAAGCCTTTGGAGGAGACCATAGGGCAGTGGTAGCAAAATTAAAAGTAGGAATGGTCATGCGATTACCAGAAAGAAGGGAAGGAAAGATTAAGGTCTGGAGACTAAAGGAAAAGGAGGTTGCAGAAGAGTTTAAGAAAGAATTGCAAGAACAGATTCCAAGGATGGATATTACCCATGTGGAACAAGAATGGGAAAAGTTTAAGAGTGCATTTGTAAACAGTGCAGAGAAAACATGTGGTAGTACATCAGGAAAGGTACGGGAGAAGGCGACAAAATGGTGGAATAATAGAGTGAAAGAAAAGGTAAGAGAGAAGAAGAAAACTTGGAAGGAATGGAAAACATAAAAGACTGAGGAGAGTAGAGCAAAATATATAGAAGCAAACAGAGATTGCAAGAAAATAATTGCAGAGGAAAAGAAGAAAAGCTGGGAAGAATTCACTCAGGAAATAAGGGAGGATTTAAATTGTGGAAAGAAATTGCTGTTTGGAATTATAAAAAACAGAAGGAATGAAAAGGTGAACACTGTGTTCGTGAAAAACATAGAAGGTGAAATATTGACAAAACCAGGAGAGATAACGGACAAATGGAAAGAATATTTCAGCGAGCTGTTGAAGGTGAGATGCCAGGCAAGCGGAGAAGTTACGCAAACAGCCAAAATGGAGGAAGAAATAGATGAAGAACCAGACATTACTAGGGCAGAAGTGGAATGGGCAGTTAGGAAGATGAAGATGGGGAAAGCTGTGGGAATCGACGAAGTGGCAATAGAAATGATCAAAGCGGCAGGACCAGTGGGACTGCAGTGGACATACAGACTTCTCAGGAGTGTGTGGAGAGAGAAGAAAGTTCCTGAAGACTGGAAAAAGGGAATAATACTGCCAATATTCAAGAAAGGAGACAGGAAAGTGTGTGGTAACTACCGAGGAATCACCATCATCTCGCATGTTGCCGAAGTAATGGAAAGAATCCTAGAAAAAAGAATTAGAGTAAAGGTAGAAAGCCAAATAGAGGAGGAGCAGTTTGGATTTAGAGGGGGCAGGTCAACAGTGGAACCCATTTTCATTCTAAGACAGAACATTGAAAAGAGTTGGGAATATGGGAAGGATATGGTAATGCCTTTTATTGATCTAGAAAAGGCGTATGATAGTATCCCTAGAGCAAAAGTTTGGGAAAGCTTAACAAATAGGGGGTAGGCAAGGAACTGAGAGACATGATAAAAGGAATGTGCATGGATTGCTACTGTAGTGTGAAGACTAGAGTCGGGACATCGGAATGGTTTAAAATTGACACTGGACTAAAGCAAAGAAGTGTGTTGTCACCATTATTGTTCTTAATGAAGATGGATGACATCATGAAGGCAGCAATGAAAGACTATAGTAGGGCAAAGATGAAGGTAATGTTGCTTGCAGACGATGTTGTGATCTGGGGCGAGGATGAGATGGAGGTACAAGAACAGTTAGACGTAATAAAGGGAAAGATTGAGCAATGGGGATTGAAGATAAATGTGGAGAAGAATAAAACAGTGATGATGCGTAGAGGTAAGAAAGAAGGAAAAGGAGTAATCAACGTAGGAGATAGGAATTAGAAGTGATGAAACACTTCAAATACTTGGGAAGTGAACTGACAGAAGATGGAAGACTAAATTTGGAAATTAGCAGAAGAATACAACTCGGGAGTGCTTTCTACCAACAGGTACGGGGACTAGTATGGAACAAGGATATACCAATTAAGGCTAAAGAAGTTATGTACAAAGCATATTTTCTTCCTATAATGACATATGCAGCGGAAACTTGGACAATGACTAAGAGGGATGAGAGCAGAGTACAGGCAGCTGAGATGAGATTCCTGAGAAGTATTGTCCAGAAAACAAGGAGAGACAGAGTGAGAAATGAAGATATACAGAAAGAACTGAGAGTACAGAAACTAAATGACAAACTGGAGCAAAACAGATTGAGATGGTTTGGACATGTCAAACGGATGAATGAAGTAAGGCTAATAAGACGAGCACTGGAATGACGGATGAAAGGGAAGAGAGGACGAGGAAGACCAAGAATGCGTTGGTTGTACTCGGTGGAGAATAGCATTAGAAAACGGAACCTGGATTGGAACTCAGTGTCGAAAGAGGAATGGTGGAACGACAGAACAAAGTGGAGAGGAACCATATTTGCCCCCACCCAGTGTCAGCTGGAAAAGGGGAAATGAAGATGATGATGACCACCTTATAATACAATATCTACATATAATGGCCCCCATTCGAATGTCGTCAAACACGATTTTTAATATCAGCTGTTCCATCATATTGAAATGAAAATCCACAGCCTGCTTCCAGTCTCCGACCGGGTCAGGAATGGAATGAATGAAGCCCCTATCTAGCGGCGAGGATATGAACTGTGCCGGCTGCCGAGGCCTGACGCACTCCTCTGGGGCAATGATTAAATGAATGACAGAGGAAATGAAATGATAGTGGAGAGTGTTGCTGGAATGACATTTTGACAGGGAAAACCGGAGTACCCGGAGAAAAACCTGTCTGCCTCCGTTCTGTCCAGCACAGATCTCACATGGAGTGACCGGGATTTGAACCACGGACTCAGCGGTGAGAGGCCGGCATGCTGCCGCCTGAGCCATGGAGGCTCTGTTCCATCATATTAACATTTGTAAATAATTTTTAATGCCAAAGATTACTGTGATAATTGCTAGAGAATTTATCCATCTGGTGTTAATCGCAATCAAATTATCATCATCGTCATCGTTTACATTAACTTATTATGATCTTGTTTATTTCCTGGGATTATTGTTAAGTTTTTTTATTCCCTATTTTTGAGTTTAACATCCACTTGATTATTAGACACACTATATCACATAAACAGCTGTTGTGCTGTCCTCCCACAATGCATATAATCACCAAATCACAAAATTCATATTATCATCTAAGCATTAGCATGTTTTTATTTTCCTGTATATTACCTTCAGATATTGTGGTATACTTCATCATAGCTCTTAACTTCCATTACTCATTATAATCATAAGACATTCCTAACTTCCATTTAATCGAATGAGCTGTTTGCTGTCGTAAGCATGTCATATAAAATCACCTTAAATACCTGTGAAGTAAATATCGTGACATAACTTATCACTCCACTTCATTATTCCCTTCTAATATTCATATTTAACTCCTTATATACGTATTATAAGCTTCCACGTACTCAAATGCTGAGACCTGAATCTTAACAACTCATCAAGATTTTTTCACTTCCAGCAACGAATTCTGAACCATAGGGATGGCGGGCACAGCGGGTTTTGTCAAACGGATCAGAGAAAACTGTCACCAGGAGACGCCACTGCACACTTTGCACACTTTGCACATGCACGCAGATAGTACCCGCCATACATTTCTTCCTGTGACAAGTAAGCAAACTTTTCCCTGTTATGGCGCAAGTTTCCACTGTGTGTATTCCATATCATCCTATGTATTCTATATGTATTTACCCTTGGGAAAGATAAATAAATGAGTGGTGATTCATTTTTTAAACCCCCCAGGGGCTCTCAACTTGTGGGATGTGGATTGGCGACCACGGGACCCCAGCGGAGTACGGCACTTACTTGTGCCGGGCTCCTCTCAGTCTTCTTTCCTGTCGACCTCTCTTGGTCAACTCTTGTTCTCTTCCGACCCCTACGGTATTAGGGTATCCGAGGCCTAGGGTGTCTTTCACTTTCCCGCCTTAATTGGCCCTTGTCTCATCTTTCCTGATAACCTTATTCTTCGAGGGGTGAGCCTTCTTTTTCTTTTCATGTTATCTCCTGCCTTCTGCACAAGGCTCTCAAGGTTGCAGGGTGTAGGACGTAGGTAGCCCCACAACTTCTGGTGCACCCTGGATAGTGCTACAACCTCAAGGGCTCACAGCTGGTGAGTTTGGGAGTTGGCGACCCCGAGGTATTCCTGAGCTGGGTCCGTTTAGTCCCCTTTTTCCACTGACTTTGGGGCGGGCCCTCTCCTCTTTCCCCTTTCCTATCTGCCTTTCATGGCTTTCCTTATTTTCAAGTTCCTCAATCCTCATTCTTCAAGGGTTGAGGGCATTTCTTTTCTTCCTGTCCTTTATTTGCCTTAACCATTATTTGTTTACTATTTCTTCTAGTATGTAAGTCTGTAGTTAGTATTAGTTATAGTTTTCAATCTCATCTCATCATTCACTATCACCCAAACCATTAGGGGCCGATAACCTAAATGTTAAGCCCCTTAAAACAATTATTATTATTATTATCATCATCATCATCATCATCATCATCATCGTCATCATCATCATCATTTTTTAAATATCCACAAAGCTGCAAACGAAATCCATCACTTCGTTTCAGCATCCTAAAATCCATCAAAATGTAATGTGATCCTTTTATCTCTCTCTACCCGCCTGCAGTTGATTGCAAGTAGTGCACAGCTTTTCTTCTTTCCTTGATTCTCTCTATTTTCTGTTCATTGGTTGTTCATAGAGAAAATACATGTATATATTTACATTAAGAGAAATTGAATATATTTCACAATTTCTGGAAGAAAAAAAACAGTTAAGGACATAATTAAGTACAAGTCTTCCGGGCTTGTAGGCCGTGGTCCAGACAGGATATCTCCCGACGTTTCACTGGAAACTGCGTCGGGCATTTTCAAGGATTCTGCTCTTTTCAGCACACTGCTGACCAAGGAAAGGAGCGGATCCTTGAAAATGCCGGACGCAGTTTCTGGTGAAACGTCGGGAGATATCCAGTCTGGACCACGGCCTACAAGCCCGAAAAATTTTTACTTAATTATGAACGCCGGCCCGTGAAAGCCTAAGCTGTTATAGCAGTTATGGACATCTTCATGTCACGCCTGTTGTAAGAGAATGTCTGGTAAGGTAGGCTGAGAACTTGAAAAATATAGAAGAGAACTATCCAACATTAGATTTTAGTTACGTTGGCACCTGGGACTTGTCATGGATTGCCTTAACTTCAATATGTTCTCTGCTTTCAGGTCGAACCTTGGTGGACATCTCAATTTGTACGGTCATCAAGACCAGCAGCATTACGACTAACAGCTACCCTACTTGCACTCGCAGGAGACGAATCTTGCAATGGATCGTTCTGATATTACTGAATATATTTATGAGCCTCAACATGTTGTGGAACATGTAACAGAAGTTCTGAGATGTTCTGTAACCAGAACTTACCCTATAATAAAGCCACGCAAGCTGGACAGTGGTCAGTCAAACCACAAATCACAAGCAGAAAGAGCTCCTGTGATGCGAGGGAGAGCCAGGTATAGGTGCCTGCCTAATGTACAACCTACTTTAAGAAGGTATAACAAAAGAGTTGCATTGGATAATGAACACGAAATAAATGTTATGAACCAATCCAGTTATAGGAGGGGAGCAATACATTCTAGAGTGAATCAGAGAAATTATTCAAGAAGACAGCACACTATACATACTCATAATACTGATAACCAGGACAACGTGAGACGACCCAATGAAAGGTCCAGGATTTTCACACCTACAGTTATATTAAGTCGCCCTATGTTTCCTATAGAGAAACTTCATGAGAGCAAAGTATCAAAATATGAACAAAGTCGTAAACGCAATGATGAAGGAAATGGATTTCACTTTCAAAATAACAATAGTTTTCCAGGGCGAAGTTCGTCACCTGATTCACGTAATTCCTGTAAGTTTATTCCTGTGAACATGGGAAGCCAGCCTTACTCAGGTCAGGAGATGTGCCCTTCAAATGGAAACAACAATTACCAAGAGACTCGGCGTAAGTTGTACTCGTCATCTCGGCCTGTAATTTCAAATGAAGCTCCTCTTCATCGAGAATCTAGTCGTGTCGGGAGAATATTCAGAAATGATGAGTCATATCCTGTAAATTTCTGCTGTCATCATTGTAGGTGTCAATCTTCCGAATTCAACTGCACGACTCCTCATCACTCATCCTCATCATGTCTGTACAAATCATCCAAGGAGTGTGTTTCAAAACATAATAAAAAGTTACAAAGAATTAAGAAGAGAAAGTATATCCTAGAAAGAAAGCGGTCTCAGCAGAAACTTCTAAGACAGCAGATCGAGATTAATAAGAGAGCTTGGTTAAATAAGCTACCACTGTGTAAACAACAAGGAGAAAACTCTGTGTCAGGAGCTATTCAGCAAGTGCCACCCATCCTTCGTGATGTTAAGAGTATGGAAGAGATAAGTCAGTTTCCAGGTCCAAGCCTCGTTTCATTCAGAGGGAAAAATAAGAGAGATACACCCCCAAATCCAGTGGGACGAGTTACCAGGAGAGGGAGGCAGGACAGTAATACCACGACAACACCCTCCTTGATCGCTTCTGAATCCGAGTTGGCTCCTTCATCATATTCAGTAAGCCAAGAGAACTCCACACAGGGAATGGATTTATCGGATATTTCTCCTTCATCTCCTGAAGTACCTGCATCTTCATCACCAGTGCAGGAACGAGTCATAATTCCAGCCAGCGCCAACAGTCCATGTGTTGATGCAGTATCGCCGCCGCCTACTCTTCACCAGAATGCGGAGGAGCTGCATTTATCAATGTTGACGACCCCAGATGAAAAACTGACTGCCAACCTTAATGTACTGCAGGAACCTAATTATGAGGAAGGAGGTAAGTAAATGCAGGTATTTGTTGGATTTCAGTACCATTTGTTAGTCTCATTTTCGGGGTATGAAATTGTGGAATTAATATACTCCATGTCAACTTCATACATTAATAACTGAACTGAATTGTTCAAAATCCGGCTTAATTTGAGGAAGCATTCAGAGTTCTCCGAAAGTCATGGTGTGCATTTAATGAGGGTGGTTGTAATTTAACCCAACCCATGGTGACCTATAGTGTTCCATTCTCAAGGTAGAACGTAAACCCTGATCTCTCATACGAGATGTACTTTTTTTTCCTCAACTAGTGATTTACCAGTCTTTCTGCTTAAGAGTTTATCCAAGAGCACAGAATGCCCTTCTTTTATTTTATTCATCCCTTGATTACAAGGCTGCCGTTACTGACAAGGCTAATAATTTGAACATTTCTTCATGAATATAAAATAAAAGCAGAATGAATGATTAAACTGGTGAGAAAACAAAATTTGCCATATGGTTAACTTCATCACATTCATCAATATCACCATATCGCAGGATAAAGAACACTAAAAAAACATAAAAAGACAAGCAGCTTAGTGAAGAACACACAGCCTTGTTTCTCCTAAATGTATGGGTATAGTTATAACTCTTGGTCCCTATCAAGGGTTTGCAGTAAAACCTGGTTAATTAAAAAGTGAATAATATAAAATACTGTATTGCGATTTTTGAACACCTGAATAATTCGAAGGAAGAAAATGTGCCTCTTTGTGATAATATTAAATTCTCCCTCTATAGTATGAAATAATAAGTTCCTGCTTACCCAGGATGTCTACTACTCTGTATTTTAAAGACACTCAGGGAATTTTAGTTTTACCTTGAGTAATTGGAAATTACTCATTCAAATATATTCTGGTATGATTGTTCTTACTGACATTAAATCAATACGCTCTCATTTCTTGTACGATTGAGCACATTATTTGAAAAAGAGCTTCGCAGACATGGATAGGCCAAGCGACAAGCAAGAAAGCTTCGTCAGTTACAACCCCGCCCTCCCCCAACCATTCAGTGCAATTTATGTGGGCGCATGTTTTATGCCAGGATTGGTCTCTTTAGTTATCGGAAACACGTCCACAAGCTGATTTGAAAAGCTCTATGCAGGAAGAAGTACAGTATGTGTACTCTTGGAATCAAGTTACAGCCGACTACGTTTGATTTAAAAAAAAATATTGACTAAGATGCATTAGATTCTTTTTAGATTGTTTCAGGGTGTCTACTACTCTGGAAAACATGGAAAACAGGGAATTATCAGGGTATTTTAATGACACTCAGGGGATTTTAGTTTTACAAGGTCCAACCTTGAATGATTGAAAATTTAGCATTTAAGTTTTGGCAGGGGAAAAGTATAATATTGTGATGATTGTTGCAGATGTATGTTTACTGACATTAAATCAGTAAGCTCTCATTCCGTGCAAGATAGAGCACTCAAATTACATGTGTAGTCTGTGTGTTGATGTATAAATGTGTAACTATGATTTTTGATAGCATTACTATTGACGAGCTACTTTGAATACTCAAGGTGCTGTAGTATTTCTGGAAGATAAATTTAGAAATTGGTAAAATATAGAAAAATAATATATTTTTCTGGTGTTTTTTGTCTTTTCAACTTTGTCATGCTACCCTTTATTGTTCAAGCCCCTTTTGAAATGCTCTTAAAGTACAAACTCTGTTTTATATATTTAATAATATGGCTGCTACTGTTACTCAGGGAATTTTCTGTTTTTTTCTGGAGAAATCAGGGAATTATCAGGGATATCTGATAGTTGATTTACAAGATCAGTGTTTTTATTCAAACTACTAAAACAACGTTTTTTGGTAGATGTCCTGTCAGTACTTGTACTTCTATATGCCCTGCCCAGTCTCCCGGACGTTGGTGATCGTCTATCCTCAGCAACACGGGAACAATAAATATGATGAAATTCATATCATTACTACACAAGAGAGGAAGAGATTTACTTTTGAGTTGGCAAGTTGTGTCAACAACACTGTTAGTAGCTACTCCAGAAGTAGTGCTATTTCACCTTTTGTTGTTCATGCATGAGGTTATTTTGGAGACAAATCAATCAACAAAATATACTTATAAATAACCCATTTGGTTCAATTTATAACTACTCATACTTCAACCTATAATTATCATAGTGGTTCAAAATGGTTTTTTTTTCAGCGACAACACCCTCCTTGATCGCTTCTGAATCCGAGTTGGCTCCTTCATCATATTCAGTAAGCCAAGAGAACTCCACACAGGGAATGGATTTATCGGATATTTCTCCTTCATCTCCTGAAGTACCTGCATCTTCATCACCAGTGCAGGAACCAATCATAATTCCAGCCAGCGCCAACAGTCCATGTGTTGAAGCTGTATCGCCGCCGCCTACTCTTCACCAGAATGCGGAGGAGCTGCATTTATCAATGTTGACGACCCCAGATGAAAGACAGACTGCCAACCTTCAAGCACAGCAGGAACCTAATTATGAGGAAGGAGGTAAGTAAATGCAGGTATTTGTTGGATTTCAGTACCATTTGTTAGTCTCATTTTCGGGGGTATGAAATTGTGGAATTTATATACTCCATGTCAACTTCATACGTTAATAACTGAACTGAATTGTTCAAAATCCGGCCTAATTTGAGGAAGCATTCAGAGTTCTCCGAAAGTCATGGTGTGCATTTAATGAGTTCTCCGAAAGTCATGGTGTGCATTTAATGAGGGTGGTTGTAATTTAACCCAATCCATGGTGACCTATAGTGTTCCGTTCTCATGGTAGAACGTAAACCCTGATCTCTCATACGAGATGTACTTTTTTTTCCTCAACTGGTGATTTACCAGTCTTTCTACTTAAGAGTTTATCCAAGAGCACAGAATGCCCTTCTTTTATTTTATTCATCCCTTGATTACAAGGCTGCCATTACTGACAAGGCTAATAATTTGAACATTTCTTCATGAAAATAAAATAAAAGCAGAATGAATGATTAAACTGGTGAGAAAACAAATTTTGCCGTATGGATAACTTCATCACATTCATCAATATCACCATATCGCAGGATAAAGAACATTAAAAAAAAACATAAAAAGACAAGCAGTTTAGTGAAGAACACACAGCCTTGTTTCTCCTAAATGTATGGGTATAGTTATAACTCTTGGTCCTTATCAAGGGTTTACAGTAAAACCTGGTTAATTAAAAAGTGAATAATTTAAAATACTGTATTGCGATTTTTAAAATCTGAATAATTCGAAGGAAGAAAATGTGCCTTTTTGTGATAATATTCAATTCTCCCTCTATAGTATGAAATATTAAGTGCCTGCTTACCCAGGATATCTACTACTCTGTATTTTAAAGACACTCAGGGAATTTTAGTTTTACCTTGAGTAATTGGAAATTACTTATTCAAATATATTCTGGTGATGATTGTTCTTACTGACATTAAATCATTACTCTCTCATTTCTTGTACGATTGAGCACATACATTACACGTGTAAACTGTCTATTTGTATATAAATGTGCAACTGTATTATTTTTGAGAGCATCACTATTGACGAGCTACTTATAATACTCACAAGTACAATAGATTTCTGGATGAAAAATTTATAAATTGGTAAAATATAGAAAAATATAGATTATTTTTCTGTTTTTTTCTTTTCCAACTTTGTCATGTTACCCTTTATTGTTCGAGCACATTTTGAAATGCTCTTTAAGTACAAACTGTGTTTTGTATATTTATTATGGCCGCTGCTGTTCCTCAGGGAATTTTCTGATTTATCCTGGAAAAATCAGGGAATTGTCAGGGAAATCTGTTAGTTTGTTTTGGTAGACACCCTTACCACTGACGTCTACCCACCAAACATTTTAAAACTCGCCAGCGGTCTGCTTGACGTGTCAGCAACTTGTTACCACAGAAAGAATCTTACCCAATGGTCCAAGAGTAGTGCCATTCGAGAAACCAACTCACAAGGTTTTTCAGTGCCTGACCGCAAATTTATGATCTCTGCTCTGCTAGCACAGCAGCAATGTTGTCAAAACGGACCGACAATGGAGTCGATCGCAATTTTTTTCTGCTCCAAGTCACGTAACTTGAACCCTAAAGAAAGTGAGTCTTGCCATGGACCGGAGAAAGCTGCAACCGGTATACAAGCCTTTTCATGTAAATGCACGTTTCTGTACAAGTTTTTCACTTAGTAGGTATTTCTTTCCTGACTTTCTGATTCTAAATACAATATACTCTCGATCATCTGTGTTCATACAGACTTGAGATCCCATGGGTAATAGAAACACAACCTTACCTGAAAATGACACTTGACACTTGGTGTCTTTTGGCCAATAGCTTCAAGTGGCAATAGGTGTGTTTGCCTGAAAAGCTGTTGTTAATGTGCCTTTTCCTTCGAATAGGGTGGTAGATCGGTCAGAATGTCGAACCAAGTGACTAACGAAGCTGTTTCTTTCATTTATTTAATGATTCGACCAAGTTTCATGGCTCATTTGCTCTTCTGAGAACATTCTTATTTGAAACATACACAGCGTATAAAATGTAAAACCTAATGTGTTGCACATTTCTCTATTCACTTTTGGTCTCCCCCCCCCCATATCTCATTTCCAATGTCTTCGCGGAACATGTTTTATGACGCAAATAGAAGGGCAGCATGATCTTCTGATAGGACGGACATATACTTAGACATGAATGATTATTGTAGAATATAATTTAGGGTTCCATAGAAGGCAAAAATTATAGAGGACAACCAAGACAAGAGTACGTGAGATATTATTCCCACTACAAACTGTAAAGGAATGCAGAGAAGCAAGAAAAATGAGAGTTTCTGCCAACCAGCCACACGGCTGATAACTAGAGAGTTTCTGCCATGTTTTCCGGCTAGTAACTTGCCATATTAAGCCGTGCGATACTGAACAGATTTGAACGTGATAAATACAAACAACAATGCATTCCTATCAGTGACGTTTAACTGGAAGTGGTTGGACCGGAAATTTCTTTGAATAGGGACTTCGTGAACTGTTCACGTTCTGTATGGGAGAGAAGTTTCTTCCGTGTGCTCCAACTAGCACACTTGGAATGCCATTATTGAAACCATCAACCAACTGATCTGGTTTTATTGTATTGTTACTGTGATGTATGCAGATCAATAATGTGAATTGAGTTCGGGAGCATATTAATCTTTTTTGCTTAATTTCATTGTATTTTCTTCATGCTGCATCAGGGCGCCTACCGGTAACGGAAAAAGTAGTTAATTTTACAAACGGGTAATGTAAGTAACGAAAAGTAGCTAATTTTTATGTCTGGATAGTTGGAGGTAACGAAATGCTTTGAGGTCGATTTAAATCGTTTAACCCTCTTAGTGCCAAGCCATTTCCTGAAATACTTGCCAAGAATGCCAAGCCATTTTCAATGGTCATGCAGACTATTCAAAAAAAAAATCATAAATACTACATTTCAAACAATAGAATCATTATTATTGCTTTGCATTATAACCAATACCTCATTCTTTCATACATTATGTTCTTAAAAGAATATATGGCATCAAAACATTTTTAATTGAGTTTATTCTGATAATTGTTCAATTTTTCCATTTTTTTTTTTGTAAAGAATCAGTTTTGAGCCTAAATTAAGTACACCTAAGAGTCATATTCAAAGAAACACTATGTTTCCTGCTGTAGAAAGTTCTTAGATACATCTGTAGGCAGAAAACTTCCAACAAAATGAAAACAACTGAACCACAATTTTGGCGGGAACGCGCGTGTTCGGGAGAGCGCAAAGGGAGGGCGTGAATACAAACTCAAACCTATCGCGTAACGGACTTCGAAGGAAAAATTTAAACACCGCACAGGCAAGCTTGAAACCTCGCCTTTCCAACCATATGAAATAATCACGGACATATTCCTACAGAAATCTACAAATATAAGATAAACTGCGCACCGATTGAATGGGATTTGGCACTTTTGGCGAGAGCCGATCTGATCGGGGCGTGGCACTGAGAAGGTTAAACTCTCACCACTAGGCTCACAGATTACGATGGAGCCAGGACCGGATTAGCCATTTAGCAGAAATAGCAAACGCTACAGGCCCTGCGCCTTGAGCAGAAAAGTTCAGTAAGTGCTGCACTCTGGCGACATGGGGTAGAAGTTGTGACAAAGCACACGTTCGTTGCTTTGCCAAGCTGTAGTGAGTGTCTTGTGGCTTTGTGCTGGGTCATCTTTGTCAGAATGTTTTTCGTCAAACATGTAAATAACTATCAAACTTCTGAGACTGTATCACTGTTCATGTTTATTTGTCGTATATTTATATTTACATACAGATTACCGTGTACTAGGTATATTAGCAATATAGTGTGTTATATGAATATTAGTGCACGCAGTGTTGTGACATGCCGGTTAATTCTTTTGTGTGTCGTTTCTATTAGTTTCTATTGATGTGAAAGGTCTATTTACTCATTATGTACAGTGATAGTCGGTCGAACTAATTCGCGTGACAAACTACCAGGAGATTTGAATTGCCAATAACGAGACTAATAGTGCGCAAACAAGGGTTGGGATCATGTCTGTACGTGTTTGTTGTGCAGCATTTGTTTTCTCTGTGATGTCTTTGAACCAGCACATGTGCGTAATTTTTATGAATTTGCTTAGGGTAAAGTTGTGAATTAGTGTAGCGTGGAATCGCATTTAAGCTAGGACATTGATTCGGGTGTCAATGTGAAGAGTTTGTTCGCGGAACTCTGCATATTGTTCTTTTTGTTTAAATTATATTTTGTTATGTTTTGGAATTCCTTAATTACATTTTTTTAATTGGAGTCATTTTATATTTCATGCGTTTAAGATAACATTTTTAAAATTTAATTTCATACATTTTTATTTATTTTAGTTTTTTTTATCGCGTTCATAAATACAGTACGTATTATAAAACATGTAGTGTAGCCTATACAATGTATCTCATGAGTAAATGGTTATATCAAAAAATGTTGAAACTTATGCCTTTAGAAGAAAGTAGGAGAGTTACATTTTATTGTTAAATTAATTTTCCCTTCTTCCCAGTTCGAGATAGATAACATGAGCAACAGAGCCGGAGTTCTGAGTCGACGGAACGCATCTTACTTACTTACTTCCTCGGCGCTACAGCCTGGGGTAGGCTTTGGCCTCTCTCACGATTCCTCGCCATTCGTCTCTTCTATGAGTTTTCTCCCACCATCTTCCAACCCTCATAGTTCTCAGGTCTTCTCCTAAGTCTTGTAGCCATCTTTTGCGCGGTCGTCCACGTCTCCTCTTCCCTTCCATAGTTCCATGTAATATCTTCCTTGGTGTTCTTTCTTTACTCATCCTCTCTACATGACCAAGCCAATCCAGACGTCGGGACTTAATAAATTTCACAATATCTTCACCTTTGATTATCTCTTCAATTTCTTTGTTTGTCCTGATTCGCCACCCTTCATCCTCCTTTACCGGGCCATATATCCTTCTTAAAACTTTCCTTTCAAAAATTTTGAGATCATTCTCATCATTTGTTGACATTGTCCACGTCTCAGATCCATAGGTCACCACTGGTCTAATAAGGGTCTTGTAGAGTTTAACTTTCAAGTTCCTACTTAACAGTTTTGATTTTAAGAGCTTAGTGTTAGCATAGTAAGCCCTGTTTCCATTCATGATCCGTTTATGAATCTCCTCTGATACAGAATTCTCACAATTTAGTATAGTACCAAGGTAACTGAAGCATTTTACATTCTCAAACTTATACTGACCAATTTCTACATTTTCTCTTGCTCTCCTATCTTTTCCCGCTGACATTTTCATATATTTGGTTTTCCTTTCATTAATTCTCATTCCCATCTTTCCACTCTTCTCCTCCAGAATCTTGAACATTTCTTTAAGAGATGCCCAGTTCCGTGCCATCAACACAATGTCATCCGCATATGCATACGCCTGCTTGGACTTGCTTATTATCGTCCCTCCCAAACCCAGTTCTTTCATAACTTCATTCAGTGTCAAGTTGAATAACACTGCAGACAATGAATCTCCTTGCCTCACTCCGGTATTCACCTCAAAATTCCTGCTAGTTTTGCCTCCTACATAAACCTTGGCCTGCGATCCTTCCATTGTCATTGCTACTAGACTGATCAACTTCCTTGGCACTCCACATGCTTCTAGGGCGTTCAACATCTTCGTTCTATCAATGCTATCAAACGCCTGTTGGAAATCAATGAATAGCAAATGCAGATCAACCCCATATTCATAGCATTTCTCCATAGATTGTCTCATAACAAATATTTGGTCAGTAGTTCCCCTTCCTGGCCGGAATCCACACTGGTTCTCGTCCAGTATTTCTTCAGCGTAGTCGCTCAGTCTCCTTTGCAATATACTTGAGAATATCTTATATACAACACTTAGCAATGTTATCCCTCTATAATTTCCACATTGTAACTTATCACCTTTCTTGAAGATGGGACAGATAAGGCCAACCTTCCAATCCTGAGGCATTATCTCTCTTTCCCATATCTCCCCAATCAGTTCATGTAGGTTCCTAACTATCCCTTGTCCTCCATTCTTTATTACCTCCGCTATGATCTGATCCTCTCCTGGTGCTCTTCCATTTCGTTGACGCTTCACTGCCTCCATAACTTCATCTATGGATGGTTTAGTGACCTGTGGCTCTACATTCATGTAGATCTGTCTCTCATTCATCTCGTCCTTACGTTCTATATTTAACGTATCTTTAAAGTGCTCCGCCCATCTTTCAAGAACTCTCTCTTCCTCTCCAATTACTTTTCCATCTTTATCTTTACACGAGTTCTCCCGTGGTTGAAATTCCTTTGTCATTCGTTTCGTTGCTTGGTACAATTTCTTACTTTCATTCTGGCTGTTCAATTCTTTCCATTTGTCTTCTTAGATACATTCTCTTCTTCCTTTTCAGAACTCTATTTGCTGTTCTTCTACTTTCTTTATATCTTTCACAATTCCATCTTGTCTCTCTTTGAATCATAATCAATCTGTCTGCATTCTTCTGCTCTATATATTTCCTACATTCATCATCAAACCATTCTTCATTCCTGTTCCTCTTCTTCTCCCCAATAGTTTCTTTCACAGTCTCTTCCAATGCTTTCTTTATTCCAGTCCATCTCCTCTCCACAGTGTCATCCTCATTCATATTCTTTAATCTCTCTTCCAACTTCTTGTTCAGTGTGTCCTCATATTGCTTAACAATTTGTGTTTGCTGAAACTTTTCCACGTCCCACTGTATCCTCTTAATTCCTCTGTCACATTCTACATTCGCAATTCGTTCTCTAAACAGAGCTTTCACCAAAAAATGATCCGAATCACAGTTGGGGCCCCTTGCAGATCTGACGTCAATCATTGAAGATGCATGTCTTCTTGAAATCAAGACATGGTCGATTTGGTTTACCACTCCGGTGCCTGGCATTTTCCAGGTTCCTTTGTGTATGTCCTTATGTTTAAAACAAGTACTTTTGATTACCATTCTATTACTTTCTGCAAATTGGCATAGAAGCTTCCCATTTTCACTAGTATTAGTATGTAAAGAATGTTTCCCTGCTACATACTGCAAGAAGTCCTCTCTACCTATTTTGGCATTGAAGTCCCCAAGAAGTATTATCACATCATATTTTGGTATCATACTACATTCCTTTTCCAACTGGTCATAGAATGCATTTTTCTTCTCTTCACTATCGTCTTCTGTAGGTGCATACGCTGATATAAGTGTCAGATTCCTGAATCGTCCCTTTAGTCTCATTTTACACATTCTATCTCCTAGAGGCACAAATCCTAGAAGACTTCTTTTTATCTTTGAACTAATGATAAAGCCTGTTCCACACTGACCAGTTCTTACTTCAGGACCACTGTATAACATTGTATAGTCCTTCTTGTCAATCCTACCGTTTCCCCTCCATCTCACTTCCTGTATCGCTACTATATCCATTCCATACTTCAAAACTTCCTCAGCTACTTCTGCCATTTTTCCTATCTGCAACATCGTTCGTACGTTCCATGTTGCCATTGTCAAAGTCATGTCCTTTTTCCTTGTCCTTAAACATTTTCCAGGTTCATCATCGTTAATTCCGTCCAAATTCCGAGGCTTCGTTGAGAGTTTCGTAACTTTTGAGGTTTTACAGTGTGGGGTTGTTAGCCCCACGCCCAACCCCCAACCTGGAGGACCAGGGTACCGCTCTTAGTCTGGCTCATCACTTTAGACCTGTCCAGCTTGGGTGACCCTACCAGGAGCTTAAGCTCCTGCTGGCATAGCTCTGCAGATCATTTGAGCTCGCAAACCCCCAAAACACCCGGCAATAACAAATTGCCTTCTTCAAGGTGGCAGTACCGGCGGGGGGCGACGGAACGCATCTGGAAGTGCAAAACGTAAAGTAAAAGTTGAAAAGGAAAAAATAGAAGCAAAATGTTATATCAAACACTTGCAAGATGTTTTTTTTTGTGTGTGTGTGTGATGGTGCTGAATCCTAAGAAATCGAAGCAGAAAATGCATAAGTCGCGCCTCACTGTGAATCATTATTATTTATATTACTGATTTACGATTTAGCCACATTTTCCAAAAGTCAAACTTAAGTCGAATGTACACCAACTCTTCTCAATTAATTTCGCCATATCATCTTCAAGCCAAACAAAGGCAGAAATCACAGCACACACTTCCAATTTAGCAACTTCTTCTGCAAGCCAAAATCAAAACTGAAGTAAATGTACTCCAACGATATTGGTTAATGGCGGAGCAATTTCAATCGTGATTATTTGAGTGCAAATGGCAGTAGCGAAGTGCAACATATGAACAGTGATTTCTTGGCTAAAAAATGAAAATAATATATATAAGAGTTACGGTAAAGAAAATAATCCAGGAATTTGTCGATAGTCGTTTTTCTCATACATAAACCAACAAACAAAAGTCACGTGAGAGATTGGTTGTGTTGTTCGGAAACTAGAGGTAATCTTTTCTGTTTCCAAAGTTACTGATTCAGGCAGTTCGTCATGGTTTACGAACGAAGAATTTGCTGACCGGAAAAAACGCAAATAATTCGTTGAAAAGACATGAAGAAAGCACCTCCTATAAATAGCGATAATTTTGCTGTTTGTTTGCAAAAAAAAAAAAAAAAAGGATGCCCATGTGGATTATCAACTAGTAAGCAAAATTGAGGCCGAACAAAAATATTGGGTGGCATTTTTAGAGTGAATTACTTCAGTTATGGAATGTCTCTAGTGATGTGGGCCGGGTAAATACCCAGTGGGAAGGTAAATATAAATTGGGTATTTACCTGGGTATATACCCAGTGGTCATTTAAATACCCAAAATGAGGGTATTTTCAGTTTTTTGAGCTTTGTACAACACTTTTTGATGTGTTGATGAAGTGTAGGACAAACAAGGACTGAAACACAGGTATTTCATGCATTAAATTGAAATCAGGAACAATATTGATCCTTCAAAACTAAAAGAAAAGGAAAATGGACGTCCAGGTATTTTTGAGTAATTATATGTTTTGGCACTGTAACCTTGTCTTTAAGTGTGTTTTATCCCTTAAACTAAAGTAAAATATTGGATAAAACCTTTTGGTTGTTTTGTGTTTTAAATTTTTAATAAATACCAAGATATTGAGAAGGTCCAGTTTTATTACGGTACTGGAAATGAGCAACAAAGATGTGGGAGGGGAAAAGCTACTTTTGTAGCAATAAGAGTAGGCTATATGCATATTAATTGAAATGTATATGCCAAAACTCAAAAGGTAATAAAATATATTCAATAGAAAGAACATTTGAAAAAAAAAATGCTTAGTAAAAGTGCTTTAAGTTATTTTTCATTCAATTTTAAATATAAATATATTAATTTTTAAAATCATACTCTAAATAATATAATTGCATGTCAGGTAGTTTTTGTAGTATGTGGGTCCTAAATGGGTGAAGATGTATGCCAGCAAGCATATGGGTTGGCAACACTGCTCAGCTCATCCTACCCAGAATTCAAACGCACTGTACTTCCCTCCCATTTTCTATTCTTTGTTTGATGCCTACTGCATACCTACCAACCCTTCCGATTTATTCGGAAACTTTCCGAATTTTCACCTCGTCTTCCGTTCTTCTTAATTACTATTATTTCTTCCGAATTTCGGGCCCCAGTGATATATTGTAAAAGGAAAAGGAACTGCAAATAATTTCCATTCTCAACAGGGTGTCGACCGGTAACGAAAGTACCGAATTTTACAAATGGGTAACGAACGTAACGAAAAAGTAACGAATTTTACATACGGGTAACGAAAATTTTTTGAAGGTGGATTGAATCGTTTAAACTCGCGCCTCTAGGCTCAGAGATTGCGATGGAGCGAGTTTCACGCAAGCGGCGCCGTTTGCATAAGCTATATTTCCCCGTGCCTGAGCTCAAGGAAATGCATACTGAGGATACCTTAAGTGGTATACATCGTTCAGCGTATATTTTCGGCATCAAGGAGACGTTTTAGTTTTGTGTGAAATATTTATCTGTGTTATTAGGAAATCTGACTTTTCGCGAGACGTTTATTCGCGAAAACTTCAGAAACTAATCTGAAACCTCGTATTTCTCGCATTTATTTGGAGACTGTGTCAAATTGAAGTCCAGAAATAACGAAAAATAATTTAATATCGCAATCTTGCGAAATGTTACCGTTTCAAAAAAGAATTATGAAAAAGCTTCGAAATACGTGGGCTATAACTTATTTTAAAAATCCGTCTCGTAAATTTGCGACATCCAGTATGGTTAATTCGAAATTCTGTTATATGTCGATTTTTCCTTCGAACTTTGGTTCCATCGGATATATTATAATCTTACCGGTTATTTAGAAAACTTGTATAATTCGTGATTGGCATTCGAATGAAAACGTGTCCTCTAGTCGTATTATTCGTGCAATCCTCTCAGAATAATTCTTAATATTTGATATCTACTTCGAACATTCATACTCAAGACGGCCGGCTGACTGCATGACTTGTCTGCGGGAATCTCGTCAAATGGACCGAAATCGACGTCAGTTACGTAAAATCATAAAACCCGTACCCTAGCGTGAACGTGTGACCACGAGGACTGCGGGAATCCCGTCAAAGGTGATCGGGCACCAATCGCGAAACATTCCGAAACCTACTCGCTACTTTTCCCATGTCCGTATACTCAAAAGCGTACGGGGAGCGAGACGTGCATTAACCCACTTAGATATGACAGCCTACGTAGCGTCGCGATACTAATTTCTCCTCGTGATCCACCCTGAACCGATGAACTCCCAACCACAGCATAGGGACAGTGGGAATCACGGCTCCAGCCATACAACTTGTCCAAAACTACTCGTGAATTTTAACCATGTCCAACCTTGAGCTTGCCTCCACCATTCAGTCAGGACGAATAGACAATCGTTCAAAGGCCGGGCGCGGCGCGGTATGCACAATATCGCGAGGACAATGTGAATCTCGTAAAACGGCCTAGAGCGGCAGCGTTTGCGGTACATCGCAATATTTATCCGCATTCAATGACGAGGACAACTGGATTATTGTCAAACGGACAGCAAGTGGCGCCGATTGCGTAATAATGCTATATTTTCTCGTGCCCGACCTCAAGGACAATGGAAATCTCGTCGAAGGACTAAAAGTGACACCGATTATCTAAATCGCGATATTTATCCGGGTTCTATCTCGAAATTTCTCCGTACCTGACTGCGAAGACAGAATTCGGTTACAATCACGTAACGTCCCATAAATTTCTTCGTGATCTACCGCGGTGACAAAGGAAATCTTGCCAAATGGTCAAGAGCAGAGCAACCTCTTGGCAATTATAAAAACGCCTTGTGCATAAGACTACATATTATCTGAAACAACTCATTTGATAATAAATATCTAGTATTTATTTATTATTTTTAATTTTTTTTATAACTCCCTAAGTGAATTGTATTTACCGCTTTAAACACAGTTCATTGTTGTTTTTCTTCACCGCGTGATGAGCCCCTTTGCTTGCAGACCGCAGACGTATCTTGAATTCAAAGGTAACTAAAATTAACTAAAAGGTAAATAAAAGGTAGCTAAAAAGTAACTAATTTTTACTTCATCCTTACATTAGACACCCTGCTCAAGGAGATTCTCTCGTAAGTCGTAATTTCTTTTGTGATTTGCGTAACCTTGTTTTTTTTGCAAGTTTGTGTAACTTCCTCGCTTGGCTGTGAGCTCCATAGCTGCGATTTCGGAATGGTAAGTTAGCTGATCCCCGTACCGCATACTGATTGGTGGTATATTACGGACAAACAGTTGTCAAGCCTACGTGAATATGTGGTAATAAACCAATATAGTACAATATATTTCCGTTTGGTATTGATTGACGGAAATATATTGTACTATATTGGTTTATAATCTCTTGTCAATACGGACCATGGCGGAATCTAAAGTAGAATGAATATATGGTAGCGAATTCGACGTGTAATCCATACGAATGATTGTATGCATTTTCTTTAAACACACAATTATGTTCTCTTAAGTTTAAATATTGGCCAAACATACTACTCGATGATTGAAGATTGTTAACATTTTTGTGAATTTTATGATGAATTCATACTTTGCCAATTAAGACACGCAGGTCTTTCGAGTACCCTCATTCGCCCTCGCCACGGTATACTGCGCATGATGAAATCTATAATTTGAAAGATCTTCCTATTTTTGACTTCCGAAGGTTGGCAGGTATGCTACTGTACTTAACCTTACTTTTTCAGTGTAGAGGAGTTGTTAGTTTATATCTCCTGATCTAATTCCCGATTCTAATTCTGTTTTTAAGTCCCAATTCTAATTAAATTAAATTTGATTAACTATCTAATGTTGTTACATTTCTAAAAAGTTATTGTAGAATAGTTTGCATACCGGTACCCTTTTTTAAGGTTCAACTTACCCTGACACAGGATTTTTGATGAAAAATTTAAAATACCCGGGTATTTACCCAAATTGGGTATTTACCAGAGTACCGTATTTGCTCGCGTATATCTCGCACTTTTTTGACCGAAAATATGTGTGAAAATTTTCGGTGCGAGATATACGCGGGGAATAACCGTATTCCCGAAAAAACACAAAATTTGCGATGTAACAGTAGGTGTTAGGTTCACTTCTTAATAAATCACATAGACTCCTCTAGAATGCATATTTTATTATTTGTTGTGGAAAGGTTCACAATTTACACGATACACACCATATTGTTTTTGACACTGAACTTCACTGATATCAAAGACTATGGCAAAGATACTGCACTACACTCTTGTGCTTGCTGCCAACACAACATTCTCCCACCTTGAGTTGTGGAAACAACTCAACAAAACAATAAAATAACATAACACACATATTTTCACAAAATAAATGAACACAGAAATAAATCACTCAAAATATCTCTTTGGTTTAACCACCACTCTCCCACTACTGGTTTTGATGAGATCAGAAGTATTAGTAGATGGTTTAACCGTCTTTGGATTTTTCTCCTTCTTCTCATTTTCATTCCGCTCAACTTGCAGTCTTAAAGCATGATCTTCTCCAGATGTCACTTCAAGTGGATACACCCTCTGTACTGGCCTCAGTAGCTCTCCTTTTGTAGTCACCAAGCGAACAACTCTCACGACACCACCTTTGCCAGGGATGACCTCCGTCACTCTTGCCAGCGGCCAGTCTAGTCTCTTCGTGTTGTCACTGGCTACCAGTACTACTTCACCTACGCAGGGTTTGTGATGACTTTTCCTAATGTGGTTCTTCTGTATTAGCTGTCCAAGATACTCATTCCTGAATCTTACCCTTAATGTTTCCTTTACTTTCTGTCTGTACCTGAATCTTCTGTCAAGTTTTATGTCCTCGATCATGTCGATATCGGGCATTCCAATCTCCTTGACTTCCTGTAGGAACATTGCAGGGGTGATAGCCATCAAGTCTTCTCCATCATTGGACAGGTAAGTAAGTGGTCGTGAATTCATGACAGCTTCAATGTCACACAGAACAGTCATCATTTCTTGGTACGACAGACATGACTTTCCCAGAACTTTCCTGAGCATTTGTTTGAGGACACCAATCAGCCTCTCCCACCATCCTCCCCACCATGCTGCAGTGGGAGGATTGAATTTCCATTTTATTTGGTGTACAGAACTATATTCAGCAATTTTATCCCACTGAATTGTCTCCAACATATTGCAGGTGCCTTGAAAGTTTGTCCCATTGTCACTATAGACAATCATTGGCCTTCCACGTCTGGACACGAAGCACCGAAAAGCTTCGAGGAATGTTGCAGTAGCCAAAGATGTTACTAGCTCCAGGTGTACTGCACGAAAAACCGCACACGTGAACAGACAGACCCAGGCTTTCTCTCCACCTTTCAAAATCAGAGGCCCGGCAAAGTCGACCCCTGTTATTTCAAAAATTGAGGCTTCTCTTACTCTGTCTATGGGGAGATGAGTTTGTTCTGCTTCAAGATGTTTTCCATGGTACCTCCTGCAGACAACACATGTTTTAATTGCACCCTTCACCGTTCTCCTTCCTCCAAGGATCCAATATTTCTGTCTGAGCCCACTGAGCAGAATCTGGGTGCCAGCATGACATAAGTCTTTGTGCTTCTCCCTAATGAGAGCGTGAACCGCTGTATGCTTCGCAGGAAGGATAGCAGGACAACGGAAAGCATAGTCATCTTTGCGCGATATAATTTTTGTTTTCAGTCTCATCACTCCCTCATCATCCATGAAAACACATAGTGAGTTGAATCTTTCATCCTTTTCACCAACAAAACACTCCTTTTGTATGAACTTCATCACGACTTTTTCTGCTTCTGTGGTTTCTTCAATGGATAGTTCGGTAGTTCTTCTATTATTTTTCTGTCGACAATTATGCAGAAACCTCAAGATCCATCCTATCATACGAACTGTTCTACGGAAACTTGAGAAATAGTCAAGGTGCCATTCTTGGGTATTGGACTTGTCTTCTAACACCGTCATAGTGTTGACTTTCTTTTTTCTTTCTTGGAAGACTTCATCATCGTTTGTTGAAATTTCGGGGCTAGGCCATTGTGTAGTGGATTGTTTTAGCCATTTTGGCCCTTCCCACCATCTCTGTTGAAGTAACTGTTTTGTGCTACATCCCCTTGATGCCAGGTCAGCCGGATTCATGGTTCCTGGAACATGCCGCCACTGTTCTATTCTGGACAGTCTTCGAATTTCTTGCACTCTGTTCCACACGAAGGTCCCCCAAGGTTCGTCTAACTTGATCCAGGACAACACAGTCGACGAGTCACTCCAATAATAAGTAACGATTTCTTTTGCAGTTAATGTTGGCAGTACTGACGTCACTAGGCGAACCCCTATTGTAGCTGCTAATAATTCCAGGCGTGGTATGGTGATACTCTTCTTGGGTGCCACTCTTGTCTTAGCTTGTACAAATCGTAACTCTATATTGTCAACCCTCTGTATTCGCAAGAATATAACTGCAGCATACGCAGTTTGACTGGCGTCGCAGAACACGTGAAGAGATATATCTTCAACCGACTGGACACTACCGATCAAACATCTAGGAATCTTAATCTCAGACAGCTGAGGTAGTTCTGCCAACCACTTCATGAATCTTCTCTTTGTTGTTTCGTCAACTCTGGTGTCCCAACCCAAGTCAGTGGCCCATAATTCTTGCAAGATTAATTTTGGACAGAGAAATACTGGACATGAGAAGCCAATAGGGTCAAACACCTTATGTGCAGCTCCTAGTATAGCTCTTTTGGTGATTACATCATATTTGAAATCATTAACATGAGTTAGATTCAGTTCAATGGTATCTTCTCCTTTATTCCAAATGAGCCCTAGCACATGAGTAAGATTTTCAGCTGTACCATCCTGAGAATACTCCCACCCTCGGAGATTGAAAGATGCCTTATCCATTATTATGCTTGCCTCTCGCATGAATGAATGAAGGTCATTTCTGTTGTTAACACTAATAGCACAGTTATCCACATAAAAACATTTTTCCAATCTTTCTATTGTTGAAGTTGAGTAGGAACTATTATCGACTGTTTGTCTCTTCAACTCGTTCAAGTGGAGTTTGATGGTTGCCGACAATAGGAACGGAGAACATGCAAGTCCAAAGACAACTCTATTGTGACGGAACACTTCTACCTTCCCTGTACATTCCTCCTCCCACCAAAGGAATCTCAGAAAATCACGGTCTCTAGGATTGACACTTATTTGAAGAAATGCTTTTTCTACATCAGCCGTCACACCGATCTCATTTTCTCTGAACTTCAGTAGCGCACTAGGGATCAACTCTATGAAGTTAGGCCCTTTTTCAATACATTCGTTCAGAGATGGAGCGTTTCTCTGCTTCGCCGAGGCATCAAAAACAGGCCTGATCTTGGTGGTGCTGTTTTCTTTGAAGACAGGTCGGTGAGGTAGATAGTGTCCACTATTCTTCAGTTCTTCTTCAGGTACCCTCTCGATTATTCCTTGCTCCAACCAACTTCGTAAGACATTATCATACTCCTGATAATGTTGTTCAGCTTGTAGTTTCTTTGTAGTGATTTCTAATCTGTGCTGAGCAATTTCTCTGTTGTCAGGGAGAGGTGGATGTTGTTCACTCCAAGGCAGACACACTTCATATCTGTTATCTTCATTTAGTCGTGCAGTCTCAAGGAAGTTATTTCTAACACGCTCATTCCTCTCGACGATATATTCTTTCACAACAGGGTCAGTAATTCCAAGAATTTCTAAGTCCCAGAGATCAGAAATTCTTGTATGTTGGGAAAACAATGATGACACTAATAATGATGCCGAATCCCTTTGGACCTTGTTACCTATGACTTTTCCCATTAGTGTCCACCCTAGGGAAGTCTCCACCAAAACTAGGCCACATTTTAGTTGATGTTTCCTCCCAGTGAGCAGTTCACCCGCCTTATCGGCCCCAATCAGAATGTGCTCAGGCCCTCGCTCTCGTACATCAGTTAAACATATTTTCAGATCCCTTATCTCCTCACTCCAAGAACCATTCTTAATATATGGGACATCTTCACAAATAATATCTTGGCTTAAAACTTCCAGCTCCTTGGAATAGTTTCCCTCCAATCGCTTTAAACTTATTCTGTAACAGTCGTGTTTTGCTTCTCGAGAACGTACTCCACCAAACAAGGAATGTATTAACGTTTCCTTCCTGATTGACTGATACCCCATTTCTTCGGCTAGGTCACGTGCAATGTAGGATTTAGTAGACCCAGTATCAATGACAGCTCGTACAGTTTTTTGTTTACCCTTTCCTTTAACGACAACTGCCAGGGTTTGCAAGTACACCTCAGGAGAACAAGACACATTAGCTAAAGCCTTATCCACATTATTGCCATCCTGGAGAACCAAATTCCTGTCTCCCTCGTAATTCTGTTTGGACACACTTTCATTTTCTTTGTCACGGAGCTTATAACACATTAATACCACATGTTTACCACCACAAACAATGCACCTGACAATCGATTTACAAGCTCTACTTGCATGGCCCTTCTTTAAACAATTGAAGCAACAGTGTTTATCAGTTAAGATTTTCCTTTTCTCCCCTACAGTCATTTTTTGAGCTTTAATGCACTCTGGGCTCGAATGAGGTTTAAGACAAAAAATACACTCCTGTCTCTTAGAAACATCAGCAAACAAAGCAGAAGCAGTGGGTATATTTGGTTCAATGACATCCCTTGGTTTCTTGTCTCCCTTAATCTTAGATCCTTGGGATGTGCTAATACTAAACCCTTTCATAGCCAATGAAATTCTTTCTTCACTTACTACTTCATTTTGAAGAAAAGCCATGAGCTGCTGCAAACGATCTTTGGATATGGAATCACACCTGAAGGAAGTATTCCTCTGCCATGCTCTTAATAGGTCTTCTGGCAAAGATGATTCAATTAGGGGATACAGCATTGCAGTACATTTTTCTGTAGTAATGCCTAAACTTTCCAGCGATCTGAGATGTGACTCTAATTTATCATGCAAGCTACTCAGTGTTGGCCTTTCTTTGGAATTGACTGCATTCGTCAATACTAGTTTGAGCAATTCACGAACATAAACTTCCACCTGCAAGTCCTCTCTACCAAATCGAGCTTGAAGACTCGCTATAGCTTTGTCATAATTCTCGGCAGTGGGTGGAAAACTAGTAACTAATTCATATGCTCTGGAACCTTCTGTCATAGCCTGAATTAAATATTGGAATTTATCTTCCTTCCCAATGTCCTCATCCTCGTGAATTTTACGGAACTGGCTCCAAAAATATAACCAATCAATTATTTCACCAGAAAATTTCTTGGAAGTCTATATTTCTTTTTATCACAAACATTGTCATTCACTACACTTTGTGGAGGGGTAATGGAAACAACGGAATTCATAAAACGTGTTGCTTTTGTTCTACAGCTAAGGAATTTGTGTTTGCAATCATCAGCTGATTCACATTCCGTTTCTATTTCGTCATCCTCACACTCGTCGTCTATCATCTGCTGAAATATTAATCCATCTAAATTAGAGATATCATCATACTTTTCTTGAAGGATTTCAAGTTGCACTTGCACTTTTTCCGTTTCAGTTTGATCATCTTCTAACAACGCCATTAGTTGATTGTGTGAGCGCGTAAATAACCGCCGCTTTACGGTTCTTTCTTTAGCGAGTCTTTCCATCTTCTTTCTTCACGGGAGCCTTTTACTATGAATGAATCCAGTCACGGTCGCCATAAAATGTTAGGTTCACTTCTTAATAAATCACATAGACTCCTCTAGAATGCATATTTTATTATTTGTTGTGGAAAGGTTCACAATTTACACGATACACACCATATTGTTTTTGACACTGAACTTCACTGATATCAAAGACTATGGCAAAGATACTGCACTACACTCTTGTGCTTGCTGCCAACACAACAGTAGGTCTACTTGCGCAACTGTTGTGGCGCGCTAATTCGAACGTGTCTCAAGGCGGTGAATTTAGCCAACCACGGCCGAAGACGCGGCGAACGATGTACAGCGTGCTAACACTCACGCTGCGCCGTATGCTTGCACGCGGCCGAGGTCTGATGCGACGCAATGCGTAAAGACGAAATCATTGATATTTGAGGAGACTGAACTACATTTCTCTGCGATGTAACAGTAGGCCTACTTCCGCAACTGACGTGGCGCGCTAATCGTTAATTCGAACTTGTCTCAAGGCGGTGAATTTAGCCAGCTGCGGCCGAAGACGCGACGAACGATGTACAGCGTGCTAATACTCACGCTGCGCCGTATGCTTGCACGCGGCGCCTGGATCCCTAATCGGCTCGTATCGAAGTTCGGATCAACTCGTTGTTGCTCGCTCTTCCTGTTAGTAACGCTTCGGGTAAGTTGCTGGACAATGACGACCGTTATGGCGCGCTAAATCTAACGTGTTGCTACCTCAAAGTTATTACAGTCATTTATATGATGGCGTCAGTAATGAATGCGAGATATATGCGAGTACTTTTTTCTCCTGAAATTTCAAGTAAAAAATGGGGTGAGAGATATACGTGGGGGCGAGATATACGCGAGCAAATACGGTATATACCCTGGGTATTTACCCCGATTTATAAATACCTGGGTATTTTACATCACTAAATGTCTCGTGTGCCCATATGAAGAGAACTGCTGAAGACTGTAAGAAATGGCTGCAAGGAGAAGGCAGCCTTTAAAAGTTGATGATGATGATCCAATTTGTAGCAAAACGAGGTCTTGCATTTCGGGGTAGGGATGAAACTATTGGTTCATCTTCATAATGGAAATTAAAAATGTTTGTTGGAGTTAATAGGCAAGTTTGACATTTTCCTGGCTTAGCATATCAGCAGATAGACGGTAATACTCTCATGTCCTTTTGGACATTCATCATCCTCGTCATCCATGTTGTTTGAGGTCTGCCGCTCCCTCTCTTTTGTGTAGCCATGGAAAGGCACTTCTTCACTACATGATTTTCCGGTCTTCGCATAACATGTCCATACCACCTTAGCCTGGGCTCTAAAAGTTTCTCAGTTATAGGCGCAACTTTGAAACCGCCTTGCACATGTTCATTACGGATTTTATCTTTGAGGGTAACTCCTCCTGCCCAACGTAACATACGCGTTTCTGTGGTATGTATATTTTGCTCATGTGCCTAGGTAGTAGCTCATGTTTCACTACCATAGAGTAGGATTGTTCTTACGACAGTTTTATAAACTTTACCCTTGGTTCTTATGGGTATTTTTGGATCACATAATACTCCTGTTAGTTCGCGCCATTTGTTCGACACAGTCGTGGCCCTATGGATTATATCGGCGGTTATCGTGCCATCTTCAGCAATGACAGAACCTAGATATTTATATTTTGTTACTCTTGGTAAGGTTTTACCATCTAGTTTAAGTTCCGTGTTTGTCAAACTGGGTTTATTGTGGTGGAAGTCCCATAACATATATTCAGTCTTGATTCTACTAATGCACAGTCCATTAGACTCAAGAGCTCTTCTCTATTGGTCTAAACTCTCCTTCTTCTTCATCTTGAGCAGTTTCCGACCGCTGGTCGGGTCTGCTTGGAACATAAGCCTCTCCATCGTTTCCTGTCAATCCACCATCTCCCAGCACACTCCTCTTTCCTCCACACTCTTCTTAACTCCTTTTGTCCATCTGTCCCTTGGTCTTCCCCTTAGCCTCCTTCCCTTCATTTCCATTCCAAACATCTTCTTCGGTATCCTCTCCTCTCTCATCCTCCTCACATGTCCATACCATTGCAGCCTAGATCGCTCTATTCTATTTTGCAATGGTTCCTCTCTCATCATCTCTCTTACTCTCTCATTCCTTACTCTGTCCATTCTTGTTACTCCTCTGGAACTTCATCTCCACTGCTCATATTTTATTCTTGTCCCTCTCCTTCATCACCCATGTTTCTGAAGCATATGTCAAAATTGGCACAAAGTAGGTCTTGTAGATGATTCCTTTACATTTTTGTGGTACATCTTTATTCCATATCATCCCCCTAACACTCGTGAAAAATCCATCTGCGCACCTTCCCCTTTCATTTATTTCCATCCTATTGCCTCCCTTTTCTTCAATTATGCTTCCCAAGTACTTGAAGCATTCTACTTTTTGCAACTGCTGTCCTCCAAGTGTTATGCCCATATCCAGTCTGTTCTTCCTCGTTGTGATGACCACTTCACTGTTTGGTCCTGAGAACTTCATCCCATATGATAACACTACCTTCTCCCACTCATCTAATTGCTCTTGTACTTCTTCCTCATCCTCTCCCCATACCAGAAGGTAATCAGCAAACAACATTGCCTTCATTTTCCTTTCCCCAATGCTATTTACCACTTTTCGTATGATTTCATCCATCACCACTATAAATAACAGGGTTGAAAGGGCACTTCCTTGTTTCAAACCACTCTCCGGTTGAAACCATTCCGTTCTCTCCCTTCCCACCTTCACACAGCTTTTGCTTCCCTCGTGCATTGCTTTCACTCTTGCCACTGTCTCCTTGTTCACTGCTTTTGCTCTCATTGCTTCACTCTCCTGTAGGTCATAAATACTGTCAGATATTAGTGCCACATTGTCCGCATACAAAAGATTCCACGGTAAGTGTTTCTGAATTTGCTTTGTTAGGTAGTTTATAGTAATATTGAATAACAGTGGATTACCAATTTAGAACACTTCCCTGATGACCCCCAGTTTGATATCAAAGCTTTCGGACAAACGAGCTTGGCTACTGACACATGTCTGTATATTGTTATACGTATCCATTACGAGTTTTATGTATAGTTCAGGAACGTTTTGCGACCTTAATGCTTGCCATATTAACGGTCTTGGCATACGATCAAAGTCTTTTTCGAGATCTATAAAAACCATACATGAGGCGCCTAGAATCAAAACCCGCCAAATCCATATTTTATGAAAATTGAGATAAGCATTGTTTCATATAGCTTTTGCTGCGCTGAATTCATTAAATTTATTATTTTGTTACAAAACCCGCTACTTCCTACTGTAAAACGAAGTCAAAGTTGAGGCTTAGTTGCAATATCCGCCAAGTCCAACGACAGTTTCGCCATTTTTGGTCACAAAACCGCCACATCCACATCAGCCAATAGGAGCACCCAGATCCGCCATCTTACCTTCCATGATGCTTTGCGAAGTGTGTACTCTTTACCTACGTGCATTAGTCGGAGAATGTACCCCTGCCTGACGTGATTAGAATGGTTTATGTTGTTGTATTTTCTGATAATAATTTGTTTTGGATAATTTTGACAAAGAACGATAAGAACAATAACATTCTGGTCTGGGTGATGTTTTCCACAGAACTGACATTTGCGAACACAAACGTGTCATGAAACCTCATTTTGATATGACTCACGTAAAGCCAGAAGCCATAAACAGAGGGATTGTCCTTCAGGCACAAGAAGTGAAAGATGTTTCGAGACTGCTTTCGAAGCATTCTGGAGAAAGATGGAGGGAAAATGTAGAGCTGCAGTTTTATTGCAATCTGCAAAGTCATGGAGAACACGAAGAGAATGATGATGATTGAGGAACTTCTATTGAGGATGAGGTAGAAACAGAAATTGTGTAGCTATAACTTCCAGTAAAGAATGTGATTTAATAGTTGAATGACGATAGTTTTTTTTTGTCTCTAAAGGCCTGGACCATAGTAATTGAATATTAATTTAATTTGACGCTTTTCCTTATTATTGTTCAGTACTGTAGGCTACAGTATTGCCGGCCCCGTGGTGTTGGGGTAGCGCGCCTGCCTCTCACCCGGAGGCCCCGGGTTCGATTCCCGGCTCCGTCAGGGATTTTGGAAACTGACGTGAGGGCTGGAACGGAGTGCACTCAGCCTCGTGAGGACAATTGAGTAACTGACAGTGAGGCAGCACCCCAATCACGAAAACCAAGATTAACGGCCTAGAGGACCTGATGCGCTGGTCATGCCGCACCCCAATATCTGCAGGCTAAATGGCTGGGGATTAGGCCCTTCACGGGCTGTAGTGTCAGGGGTTATTTACTGTACAGTATTATTACCCTTTCAGGAATTGATTGCCGGCGGTGGAGATGGGAACTACTCCTTATTTAATTGTGTCACACGTCAGCTTGCTTCGTTGACAGGTACAGTTGCGCGTGTAGGATATGACTCAGCTCCAGTTTTGGATTTAACTGTCCATGGTGACATGAGCTCCTGTGACGCTTATCTGACGCAATGCAGCGTGACCTATGTGCAGATTGCACTCTGTCATCGCTGTGTCCTCCGCTTCGCCCCGCAGAGCTCATGCTACAATATACATAAACGCTGGCACAGCCACACTCAGCGGCAATCAAATCTTGAATGGGTAATATGAGTTTTATTCTTTTTCTGTTTATTCTAATAAAACACAACCGCCCCTTAAAACAACAATAACAACAAAACACAAAAATTATACGATTTTTTTATTTTATAACCTATATTTAGTTAACTTTCATTCAAATATTAATTTCTGAATAAAGCTTACGCAGTTTCTACAATCTCTTCACAACTTCAAATGTATTAGGGCTCTTTGGTATCAAAACCTGCCAAACCCAAATCTTAGTAACAAACCCCGACAAATCCGAATTATTGCTTTATATTTTTCTACATACATTTTTAAATCAGCTTCGTACTTCGTCACTGTTTTTAAAAATAATTCATTCATTTTTTAGTGAAAAAAGTATTTAGTTTTGGGTATTGGTTCGTTTGTGACAGTTTTTGCCACTTTGCCGAAAAAGTGAAGGAATGGATTTGGTGGGGTTTGATTCTAGGCACCTCACATAAACTCTGCTTGTTTTCACGAGCTTTTTCAATTACCAGTTTTATCGCATGGATTGTGTCAATGGTTCCTTTTCCAGCAGCGAAGCCAAACTGATTATCCGTTAATCGTATCAAATTTTGAAGGCGCTCACAATGGACTCGTTCCCAGATCTTGAATGTGTGTGATGTAAGTTTCCACAAGATCGAACATCTCCTTTGTTTTTGTAGAACGGGACCAACGTACTCTTTCTCCAGGCATCTGTTTGTGAACTGAGATGTCATTGAATAACCTTGAAGGCCATACAGCTCCATCCGCTTCAAGAGATTTCCAGAGTTCAGCGGGTATCTCATCTGGGCCCGTTGCTTTATGATTCTTCATTTTAGAGATGGCTTTCCTAACTTCCGCTTCTGTGATTACATTAATAGGTCCTTGCGTTATAGGTAGTTCCACTTCTCGTCACCTGGGAATTTCTTCATTTAATAAATCATAATAATACTCATACCATCCTTCACAAATGTCCTTGTCGTTTGTTAATAAATTGCCTTCTTTATTTTTAATGTATTTTGGGGTTTTTAAGTCTTTGCAATCATTATGTTTGCGCTTGGGTACCATATATACAGGTTCTCTCATATAAAGTAAGAACGGCAAGCGACAGTTTTGTTATTCGCTGCTGCGGTGGCGTTGGCCGAGCTTGTGGCGCGCCATGGCCCCCTGCTGTGCTATTGAAAGCGCGTGCATAGTACATACGAGGACAATACGAGGTGAAAATCATTCACGACCACACTGTACCAACGTTACGTTAGACTTTTACAAAGAATTCAAGTGTGAAGTTTTGTACCATCTGCCGTTTAGTCCAGACCAGCACTGAATGATTTTCACTTTTATTGATAATTGAAGGTATGGTTGGGCGGCAACGCCTCGTCAAAAAGGAAAAACTTCAGGAGACGTTCCAGACGTACCCACCTCAGTGGAGGCAGAATATTTTGCCGAGGGCATTGGAAAGCTGGTGTAGCGATACGACAAATGATTCAATCGTTTTGGCGATTATGTTGAGACATATGAATAAAACAAGCAAACAATTAGTAGTAAAATCAGTTTGGTATGTCAGTCTATTATTTTTATACAGTCCATCGGAACTTGAAAAAAAAAAAAACGGCCCTTGTATGTACTATGGGCACGCTTTCAATAGTACAGGAGGGGGCCATGGCGCGCCACAAGCTCGGCCAAAGCCACCGCAGCAGCGAATAACAAAACTGCCGCTTGCCGTTCTTACTTTATATGAAAGACCCTGTATATATAGTTGCTATTGGCTAATTCTAAGCGCTGGTAGAAATCAAAATCGGCCTTTCCTCTTTTAATTGCAACTGTTTTCCTTGCAGCTTGCTTTGCCTGTTTGTAATTCTTTTTATCTTCCTCAGCACCAGTATTTTGCCAAATTCTAAACAAGCGTTTCTTTTCAGCTACGCTGTTCTTGGCGTGGTTGTTCCACCATATGGAATCCTTTGCATTATGTAGGGCACCTTTGCTAATTTCCAAAGGAGATCTTTCGCTTCCAGCAACGGGGAAATAGGTCAATAGGACGTCCGATGAAGAGATGGAGGGAAAGTGCAAGACCGTAATGGGACTTTTGGCCCAGGACCCATTCCTCACACGTAGACAAAGAAATTATGTTATATGAGCAAGGGTCCGGAAACGTTTTGTTTCCATATTACACCTCATTGTCTCCAACTCATTAAGCATGGGAAACACACAAGAACAGAACTTTAGAATCATGGGGAACATGCACTCTTGGTTACGTCTGATTACGTTGTCATTATCGTAGGTGTACCGCCAGTGTTTTGTTTACATGGCCCTGTTGCCATGAGGCTTAGCAGATGTGCCTTTAGCTGTGCGACAAAACATGTAGCCTACATCATGCACGATGGAGCACCTCCTCATTTTAGTGTTAATGTTCGTTGGCTTCTAAATAACAGATTTGGTGACGATGGATACGTAGAGGTGGACCTCTTTTCTGCCCTCTACGCTCTCCGGACCTAAACCCAATGGACTTTTATTTTTGGGGGCATTTGAAAGCTCTTGTGTATCGACCCCAGTACAAGGTGTTCAGTCTCCGCGCCCGTATTATGGAATTTTCTGAAACCATACGCACTACTCCAGGGATACATCAGTGCATCCGAGATTCACTACGACGGCGTGACGCGGCGGGTTGATGCATGTATCAATGCGCATGGAGGGTGTATTGAACATCTCCTGTGAGCAGGCCCGGATCCAGCAACGGCTTAAGGGGGGGGGGGGGGGGGCACTGTCCATAGAAAGGGCGTACGGGTTGCTACATTTTAAAAGTAAACTATACTTTTGATACAAGAAGATAAGAGAATTTATTTGGCATTAACCGCACATGCTAACCACCATAATTACTCATAATTACAGTTTTGTACAATGTTAATTTGAAATTTTTAAAAACAATTATATCAAAAACAACGAACACAAACCAGTTCCTAGATAATAAACTCCACCCTCCGCTTTTTAGACTTCGCATACCTGTCAATTACTCAATTACTCTATCCACACAGACGTCAATATCTTTATGGATGTTTAGCAAGGCTAAATCAACCAGATGGGATTCTCCCATCGAAGACCGAAGCCTCGTTTTAATTCTGCGCAAGGTAGAAAAACTCCTTTCTACGGTGGCGTTGCGCTTACAGGCAAAGTGGCTAGGAGTTTGAGCAGGGTAGATACAAGGGGGTATACTTCCGGTAAGCAGGCATCCAGAGCGGCCTTGACTCCCGTTAGCTGATCCATTTTCTTCTTGTTTTTGGACCTAATCAGGCAAGTTGCTTTCCAGACCGTGATTTCACTTTCGAGAGCACGTTGTCCGATGGAGGGTTCAATTGGCAGAATTCGGTGGAAACTCTCCCATAAGGCTTCTGACAGCTCAGCCATGTCTTCGTCTTCAGTAGTACCTTTGACGAATTTTTCAGGCAACAGAAGGGGAAGCGAAAAAACCGCCAAACTTTCAGGAGGAAAGCGACTGTGCTGATCTGAAATAACATTATCCAAGATCGGAATGTAAATAGACTGCCGATAGAAGTCTTTTGGCGTACTGGTTGGATGGTTTGAAGGGTATAGCTGCTGCTTTCTACATTGTCGAGGAACGGTAAGTTCAAGCGAAGGATCCATATCGATTTTCTTGGCGAGGTCTGAAGCTATCTTCCAGATGAAATCAAAGTTCTTGTCTACTTCTTCTCTTTGTTTTGTCAATATGCTGATAGCGCTAGTGACCAAGTCTGCTCCTTAACTTAGATCTAAATCTTCGCCCTGTATCGCCTGGCTGAGCTGCTTCGTATACGATAAAATGCTACTAAGGCAACAGGTCGCAATGAGAAACTGTGGCTCACACAAGGCTAAAATCAGGCAGTGAACTTTGTTTGCCGTCTGGGCGTCTTTCCATGAGGCTATCTCAGAGAGAGCTTGTGTGATACCAGGCATGTCTGCTTCAAACTGGAGGACACCGTCGTGCCCTTCCACCCATCTGGTTTCGCAAATGGTTTTCAGGGAGCATCCTAGAATATTCATCAACAACCTGCCTTCTTTTTGGATGTGGAAAAAAGGATGTCACTTGATTCATTGTTGACATGGCCTTTTTCACTTCAGGCACATTATTTGATTTGGACAGGGCGTTATTAAGTTTGTGGTTGTAGCATGAGGTCTTTAAGGCGTTTTCAGCCTCCTTTTGTATCTCTGCAATTGCCCCGCGAACTTCCGACACCATGACCATGCAACTGTCTTGCCTATACCTACGCACTTTTTGACATCGAAGTAGTAATGATTCTTAAGTCGATTCAGTACTATTTGTCCAACTGCTTCACCAGTTAGGGATAGCTCTTGAGGAATTTCTTCTGCTGTCTCCTTCCCCTCCTCGTCGGTTTCTGAAAGTTCTGCGTCGTCACTAGGTGTTGACAAATAATTAGTTGGTTTCTTTGTCTTTTTCTTCGCAACAAACTGTCCTAACTCGTCAAAGGCGCTGACGAATTCAATGAAGTCTTCTCGGACGGACTTATCATAAACGTAGCGTAACGCCAGGCTTAACTGAGACAAGCCTGCTATATCTGTGGTTTTGTCAAATAGAATCGCGTAAAACCCAGCTGTCTGCACTCGTTTCAGAATTTTTTCAGAGATCTCTAAGCTGCAGCAGTTGATAAGCTCGTTCTGCGTGGTCTTGCTTACATAGGTTGCTCTCGCACTGTAGTTCTTCAGATGTCCAGCTAAAACGGTGACTCCGCTGTCCACGCGAAACCTTAGAATTTGTCTAAATGTGCCTTCAAATTGCGATTTTGATATACTACCTTTAGTCTTATCATTGAGTTCAGAGTCGCCTTCATTTGACAACTCGACGCGTCCATCGTCCTGACTGCCTCGAGGAGGAATGTTATTTCTTCCACAGAAAATTATGGATTTGAGGATTGGCTTCAGACTTTCACGATTTTCTGGAACCATTCTTGATCGTAGTGTGCAAACTTGGTTGGCAATTTCGAGTTGAGGATTCTTGTACGTCGAAATGAAATCCTTCCCGGCTTGAACAGTGCGTAGGTGGTACTGGTGAAGAGAATGGGTCACCAAATCACCTTTTTGGCCACCTAGGTCTTTGAAATTTTTAAGAGGGGTCTTGACAAGATTACCTAAAGGAGTTGCCATCTGGTAGCGGCCTCGTCGATCATGGGTAAACAGAGCACAGGGTACACAAAAAAGGCCTTTGCACGATGGGGAGTATACCAGTCAGTCATGTGCCTGTGAACAGGATGTTGACAAAAGAATTTGGGCTGCCCATGCAGCATTTGGTCGGTTAATGCACAGAGTCTTCATGAATAAAGACCTAAAGATGCATACCAAACTCATGGTGTACAAAGCTGTCGTCATCTCAACGCCACTGTATGGCCGTGAATCTTGGACACACTATCGCTGTGATGTCAAGAAACTTGAGTGCTTCCACCAATAAAAGATAAGATGCATCTTGAATGTCAAGTGGGAGGACTACGTGATCAACGCTGCAGTTCTCGAGAAAGCACATCTTAATGGCATTGAGGCAACCGTCATCGCTCATCAACAGAGATGTTTAGGCCATGTTCACCGTATGAGTGATATCAGGCTTCCACGCCAATTCCTCTATGGTGAACTTTGCTCCGGCACTAAACCTCTGAAGCTTTTTAAAGACTAGCTGAAACACATCATGACGACGACTGGTATACATATCCACTCATGGGAAACATCTGCTGCGGACGGTTTACTGCGGCGGAACACTACATTTTATGCTGTCAACTTATTTGAAAAAGAACTTCGCAGACATGGAGAGGCCAAGCGACAAGCAAGAAAGCTTCGTCAGTTACAACCCCGCCCTCCCCCAACCATTCAGTGCAATTTATGTGGGTGCATGTTCTATGCCAGGATTGGCCTCTTTAGTTATCGGAAACACGTCCACAAGCTGATTTGAAAAGCTCTATGCAGGAAGAAGTACAGTATGTGTACTCGGAATCAAGTTACTGCCGACTACGTTTGATTTTAAAAAAATAATTGAAGATGCATTAGATTTATTAAATACCTGTGAGTATTTCTTTTTAGATTGTCTCAGGGTGTCTACTACTCTGGAAAACATGGAAAACCGGGAATTATCAGGGTATTTTAATGACACTCAGGGGATTTTAGTTTTACAAGGTCCAACCTTGAATAATTGAAAATTTAGCATTTAAGTTTTGGCAGGGGAAAAGTATAATATTGTGATGATTGTTGCAGATGTATGTTCGTACTGACATTAAATCAGTAAGCTCTCATTCCGTGCAAGATAGAGCACTCAAATTACATGTGTAGACTGTGTGTTGGTGTATAAATGTGTAACTATGATTTTTGAGAGCATTACTATTGACGAGCTACTTTGAATACTCAAGGTGCTGTAGTATTTCTGGAAGAAAAATTTAGAAATTGGCAAAATATAGAAAAATAATATATTTTTCTGGTGTTTTTTGTCTTTTCAACTTTGTCATGCTACCCTTTATTGTTCAAGCACCTTTTGAAATGCTCTTAAAGTACAAACTCTGTTTTATATATTTAATAATATGGCTGCTACTGTTATTCGGGGAATTTTCTGATTTATTCTTGAGAAATCAGGGAATTATCAGGGATATCTGTTAGTTGATTTACAAGATCAGTGTTTTTATTCAAACTACTAAAACAGAGTTTTTTGGTTGATGTCCTGTCAGTACTTGTACTTCTATATGCCCTGCCCAGTCTTCCGGAAGTTGGTGATCGTCTATCCTCAGCAAGACGGGAACAATAAATATGATAAAGTTCATATCATTACTACACGAGAGAGGAAGAGATTTACTTTGAGTTGGCAAGTTGTGTTAACAACTCTGTTAGTAGCTACTCCAGAAGTAGTGCTATATCACCTTTTGTTGTTCATGCATGAGGTTATTTTGGAGACAAATCAATCAACAAAATATACTTATAAATAACCCATTTGGTTCAATTTATAACTACTCATACTTCAACCTATAATTATCATAGTGGTTCAAAATGGATTTTTATTTTTATATTTCAGCTGAATTAATTTCTGTACTTAATTAAATTATTTATTTATTTCAGCTGCAGAGAAAGCATCAACAAGCTCAACTTTTGACGTTAACTTAGCCGCAGGTTTCAATTCTTAAGCCCTCTCAGCTGCTGTACAGAAGTTGGTCAATGTGTGTGAAGTGAATATTGTTGCCAAGTAAGTTATTCATGATATAACAAACACGTTTTTCTTTTTAGAGAAATGATGTGCAGAATTCAAACAGGTTGTCTATTGGTCATGAAATTGAGCTGGAGGTTATGAAGTAATGAAAAAGAGTAATTGGTCTTGAAATTCTCTTTTGCGCCAGCAATATGTAGGTTGCACAACATTACTATGTCAAAATTTTGGAATTGTTTATTAGTAGTTGCCATCATAAATACAGGGTGTCGAGCGATACGGGAAATGCGGGAAATATACGGGAATTTTAGTGACCCGGGAAAAATCCGGGAAATATACGGGAAATTCGCATTTGATACGGGAAATCTTGAAAAGTCTCATAATGCCCGCTTTCTTAGCCTCCGAACGCTCGGTAGAGTCCTCCCGCTCAGCCTTCTATTTCGCCTGCTGACCGCGTTACCGCCCGCAATTTGCGCCACTGATAGAGCGCTAAGGGGGATGAGAATCCAGCCAACATCGAATGCATGCTTTGCCTGGCTGACCGCTGGCCGTACCCTCTCCACACGGGGATGCGCGCGCCACGCTCGATGCTGACAATGACAGACAGGAATCAGTCCGCATTGTTATTCACAGAGGAGACCAGTTGTTTTTTCGACCTGGGTTTTTTGACAAGAGCAGCCCTTAAAGAAGCTAACAGCTCAAGATCTCAGAATATTCCAGGTGCGGATGTGCTTCAATTTCGCACCAACTGCCGAAAATTGTACATTCGTATCCTATGGCTGAAAAAATCAAAGAGAGTTTTGCATTATTTTATTTTCTATTACCTACTTTGATAAAATAAATCTAAATTAAAAAGTATTCGCGGCGTGTGGAATTTTACTGTTTTTAGTCTTTCCATGGTCTTTGGGGAAAACATACGGCTCTTCTTTCGCAGGGGAGATGCACATACCAAATTGTTTTAAAGTCCGTGTGAACTCGCTGCAAATGCGTCACACATGCATAATTTTCAAAAACTACAAATAATATCTCACAGCTCTCGACATTTTACTATCAAACACCCGTCACCAACATGTGGCTACAAAATACACCCCACAAGTGACAGAATTCTTGTCGTGTGGGCAGGCATTGTTTCAGTTGCTTGTTAACCACTGTCTGTGTCGGATTTCCTTTCATTGCCATTGTTTCGTTACTTTTACTTCGCCGAAGTTCGACCCGAGGACTGGACACATGCCGTACAGAAAGAAATACTGAAGCTATCGGTGTGGATAAAATGATTATTAACCTTGGCAATTCGTCAAGCTCTGACGAAGACAATCATGGTGGTGATGATAGGGACAGTGAAGGGGTGGAGGGTGTCAATGAAACCCTTGCCAAGTGACTGAGGATAATTTATTTATTGGTGTCAGTTCGCTTGTGTCAGTCGATAATAGAGCAGAAGCTATTGTTTCTCGCCCTAGTGTTCAAAATACCGCCTGTCATTCAATAGCCTACAACTCGACAATATAAATCCACGGCAATAATATCGCCACAGAGCGGCTTGTTTGAGTGCTCCGTGCTAAGTATGTCTTTACCTTAACTTTACTTTTGTGATAATCATTGCATGGTGAATGTTTTTATATTCATTAGCTGTAGAGTGTTTGCCCTCTTTGTCGTATTTATTGAATTGAATACGGATGATAAAGGTATCATAGCTTCGGTGTATAATTTATGTATTCATTTAAGTACCGTATTTCTCTGTTTGAATGTCCTCGTCATTGACTCAGGATCGACTTTTAAAACATATCTATACTAATATAGTAAAGCTGAAGAGTTTGTGTGTTATGTGTTTAAACGCACTAATCTCAGGAACTACCAGGATTCAAAAATTTCTTTTTTTATATGATAGCCAGATTCAAGAGGAATAGTATAGGCTATGTAGCATTAGGCTACACCTCTTAGGTAACCTTAAAGATTGATTTTTGTTCAGTAAGTCGGTAGAACAAGCGCTCTCGAATAACTCGATCCGCATGAGCTGGTGTTATGGTCAGTGATACGTACACCGTTTCACCTATCTGAATCAAAATTTGTATACTTACCGTTTGGAACCCTGATGGTAACACTGTCTACGTGAAATTTATGACAGACCAGTCCATTCCGTACATTTATGCCCTTTGGTTCAAATCTACACCTTTTCCCCGATCTGAACCCAAATTTGTATACTTACCCTTTGGAACCCTGCGAGTAACACTGTTTCCATGAAATTTCGGACAGACCACTCCATTCCTTGCATTTAAGCCCTTTGGCATAAATCTACACCGTTTCACCGATCAGAACCAAAATTTGTATACTTACCCTTTGGAACCCTGCGAGTAACACAGTCTGTATGAAATTTTGGACAGACCACTCCATTCCCTGTATTTAGGCCTTTTGGCACAAATCTACACCGTTTCACCGATCTGAACCAAAATTTGTATACTTACCCTTTGGAACCCTGCGAGTAACATTGTCTACATGAAATTTATGACAGACCAGTCCATTCCCTGCATTTAGGCCCTTTGGCACAAATCTACACCCTTTCACCAATCTGAACCAAAATTTGTATACTTACCCTTTGGAACCCTGCGAGTAACACTGTTTACATGAAATTTCGGACAAACCACTCCATTCCCGGCAATTTGTATACTTACCCTTTGGAACCCTACGAGTAACACTGTCTGCATGAAATTTTGGACAGACCCCGCCATTCTCGATATTTAGACCCTTTGGCACAAATATACACCGTTTCACAGATCTGAAGCAAATTTTACATACTTACCCTTTGGAACCTGACGAGTAACACTGTCTGCTTGAAATTTCGGACAGACCACTCCATTCCCTGCATTTAGGTCCTTTGGCACAAATCTACACCGTTTCACCGATCTGAACCATATTTTGTATACTTACCCTTTGGAACCCTGCGGGTGACACTGTCCACTTAAAATTTTGGACAGACCACTCCATTCCCTGCATTTAGGCCCTTCATCTCAAATCTACACCGTTTCTCCTAATTGCACCAAATTTTACATACACTTTGAAACCCTGCTGGTAACACTGTCCACTTGATATTTTGGACAACGCTCTCCATTCCCTACATTTAGAATAACAGACAAAATGAACTTGAAAACCACGTTTTAAGGCCCTAGAACCATTCATGTCCGTAGTAGTGTAACTGTAAGAGTATTTTAATAAGTCTATTGTTGTCGGGCAGTTCGGGCTGCATCACGTCACCCCTACCAGTGTTCTGGTAAAGAATTGCGGAAATAGTTGCATCTTGCGCTGTTTATAAACTGCAGTCACGGGGGGGTAATTAGTGCAAAAAGATTTCTTAGGCCCCTTTAAACAGTTATCATCATGAAAATATTATGCCTCTGTATAAGTGCAAAGGTGTTGGTGCAGTACATTGAGGTTATCAGCTGCAATAAGCGTTGGTGCTTTCAAATTTACCTTCATTTATTCCTAAACTTATCGTTAATTGCTTTGTGGCGACAAATGTTACTATTGCTACCTCAGTAGCTCGAGACAGCCGAAGTTTTCCAAAGAGTTCTGATTATTTTCCTAAGGCGCAATGCGACAAATGACGACACTAAATGTTCAGTGCCTTCTTCTAAATGTTCAGTGATGTAATTTCTTAGACAAGAGCCCACTCCTTGGGCTCCACGCCCAGCTTGGCCCTCGAGCCACAGGTATAGTCAGGGACACCTTAAAGGAGACCAAAACACAAAAGTCAACTTGCCTCAAAATCAAAGTATGTATCAGGCAGTGTTCAGCTATATATTTGCTTTTGCTCTATGCCGCTCCGCAGACCGGTAAACAAAGGAAACACGAGTAGCTGTAACGTCACTGCGCCGTAAGCGGTGAGTGAGCTATCCGCTCCATTTACTTGATTGTTGCAATACGCGCTACCACTCTTACGTTGATTAGTGTTGTTTATTATAATCGAATGTGATAGCTCGTTGGCAAAATGCCTTCGTGTAGTGTATACGGTTGTAACTACAGAACGAGTAAAAACCGAAACTGTAGAGAAAAAGTAGTACATTTCCATAGATTTCCAAATCGAAGCAAGTCGCCACGTAGATTTAGCAGTTGGGTACAATTTTGCAAGAGGAAACATTTTTCTCCCCTTAATGGGGCTACTATGTGCTCAATGCATTTTAAAAAGACAGACTATGATGAAACGCAACTTTTGAAAATGAAGTTGATGCCTACGGAAAAGCTACAAGGTCCAAAATTGAAGCCAGGAGCTGTTCCTTCAATAAGGTGTCCGGCGCCGACAGGTGGATATACTTCTCATGCAGGAATGCTAATTCATACGCAAGCCGCTTCACAAAGTACACTGTGGGGTTCCTCGTCAGGAACTGAGCAGAGCAGGACGGAAAGGTGTGAGACTAAAAGACTGGAGTTTCTTGACACAGTATTAAGCAAAAGTGATAATGATAAAGATGTACACGATGTACAGAATGATGTGATTAAAAATATGTTATCAGATAGTCACGTATGTAGTTTAGAAATACAGTGCGAGTTAGGATGTGAAGTAGCTCGAAAATACTTAGACATTGCAAATTCCGGCTCAGCCCTGAACAGTGACGTAATGGAAGAACAATTGAAGGACAGTTTCTATGAGCCAGATGAAAATGATGCAAGTGACAGTAAAAGTGATATTAGTGATACTGATTACGAACACACACAGGACGATGCACATATTACAGCTTCATATTTCTGTGTTGTGTGGGAAAGTTTACTCACACTCTTTGAAATTTGCTACAGTTGTAAAAGTAAAGTGAAAAACATTTCACATTACATTAAGGGGACTAGGTTGAAGGGGACTAGGTCGTGCATAAAATCACTTTGCGTTTGTGGTAATGAATTGGGTTGGTATTCTCAACCAATGGAAGGAAAGAAACCAGAAGGAAATGTCCGAATAGCATCAGCATTATTGTTGTCAGGCATACTGTTTGAACCCTTTCGGTCATTCTGCAAGTCCATTAATTTACATATGATGTCACGAACTGTATATGATAGAATTATTCATAGAGTAACTGGTCCTATATTGGAGGATACTTGGAATCAAGAAAGAACTAAGGTTATTGATTGTTTGAAAATCAGTGCCAAACCCATTTGGTTAGCCAGAGATGGCCAGTACGAATCTCCCGGCTTTTCAGCCAAATATTTAGAGTATTCGCTCATGGATATAAATACAGGCCGTATAGCTCATTTCGAACTCATTCAGGTGAAAGGTGATCTTGAAAGGGCTGCGTGTGAAACCGGGTTTACAAAGATTGTACATGAAGAAAATTGTAATAAAGAACTCTATCTTTCAGATAGACACAAAGGAGTAAGGTATTTACTGAGAACGCAGTATCCCGATATCGAACATGAATTTGACGTTTGGCACATATCTAAAAGTTTAATGAAAAAGACGAGAGCTCTCGATAAAAAGCATACAGAAGTTCAGGCGTGGAAGGCCAGTATAAATAATCATTTATGGTGGGCAGCACAAACATGTAATGGAAACAGATCTGTGTTAATTTCTAAATTGACGTGAATTTTGCACCACATAAAAAATGAGCATAAGTGGTTAGAAAACGGTGAATGAAAATCCTGTGAGCACGATACATTGACAGAGGAAGAAGAGAGAAAGAAAATATGGATTAATGGTAATTCCAGTGCATATGGAGCCTTGAAGAAAATAATTACAAATAAATCTTTTTTAAAAGATGTGGAACATATAAAACACTACGTTCACACCGGAAACCTAGAAAGTTATCACAATCTTCATTTGAAATACGCTACTAAAAGAGTTAATTTCTCATACAGCGGCTTAAAGCTTAGGTCAATGATTGCTGCACTGGACTATAATTGGAACATCAATAAATTGAAAGTGAGTACCAAAACTCAGTACTCAAAAATCAACAGGAACCTGGGTGATGAAACAGAAATACGAAGCGTCAAACGATGGAGGGAAGAAGGCAATAATGAACAAAATTAACCTCTCACAAACTGACTATAGTCGAGCTTCACCTGAAACTGAAGCAATGGATCTGTCACTGCCTAAGAAGATCGCTCTAATACCTGGACCTTCCAAGGACTACCTGATGAAGAAGTACTTCTCACGATTGCACATGTAACAATAAATGATGTACCGTACTGCATATCAAAATAATAAACAATCTTACAACACTCTTACATAATTCTACTGTTGTAATTTACGGTGGCCGTGGTGGCACAGCGGCCAAGCTGTTGGCCTCTCACCAAGGTGGTCTGGGTTTCATCCCCGGTCAATGCATGTGAGATTTTCGTCCCATGTCCTGTGGTTCGGAATCCACCTAAAAAGAAGGTCCCGTGGCTCATAATCACATGATTCACGGTCACGTAAAACTACAATCTATCTTCCTTTGTTTGAATTTACAGCTTGAAGCCCACATAGGTGCCACTGGGTTCTGGAAATGTGTTTCTTATGATGTTGACAACACATGATGGCACGACAATTCTGTTATTTTTACCAATCGCAGTCCATGAATTTACCCAGGAAGTGAACTGCTTGTAACAAATAAATCGCCAAGTTCTATTTGTTGGATTTAAAGCTGTCAGTAAAAGTTTCCTTACCCTGTACATTGTTTTTAAGCTCATGTTATGCCTTGCCATTGTCAACACTTTGCGGTCTAAAATAAGCCTTGAAAATGAGGGATTTCTTGTTATATACATAAATTCTTCCGATTTCACTGCTTTTACATTGTCTAATTCACAACAGCATACACTTTCTTCATTCGTATCCATGATGGTACACTCATTACACTTACACCAATTTTGCATGCCGGCCTGGCCTGTAGTGTTTACTAGATCCATTTCATGATCGCTATCTGAATGGACATCAGCAAATGTCGTTCGTTCTGGCTCAAACTGATTCGGACGAATGTTATTTACATCCATTATAAGTCTTTTGACTAACACTAACAATGGCAACAGAAGAACACGGCAGCAGCAGATGGAGTGCGGGAAAAGACTGCCCGAGCTTATGCACAGCAACAAGGCTGCTATGTAGACTCGAGAGCGCAATGATGTCACAAGCAGTTACTAGTTTCGCACTTAACTTGAGAACGGTTGGACGTAGAGGCACCGGATTAACGGCATTGTTATTAAATTTCCATGTTGCATATTTAGCAATAAATAACGAAATATGTGTTTTTGTGTTGTGATCTCCTTCAAATAAGTTACTAGAAAACCAACATGCCCGCCATATTTGGTGTTGCCAACTTACATCATTTAACACCAAAACGTTAGCGCACACATCCATGTAACACGTATCACAAATGATCCAAACTAAGTAAATGCCCTTTTACGAAAATACATTTTACATAAAGTTGTGAAGCAGTCCTTGCTCAAGTTAGGGACATCCTGGTCATCAGTCCTCAACAGTCTAACTCTTAAGCAGTATTATGGTAGTGAGTTAACTTAAATTAGCTCTTCTAGATTGAATTTTAAAGCGGCTTATAAAATGCATAAGAACAGAAACATTAATACTTACTCAAGGTCTTTTCCAGTTTTGCCGGGGAGCTAAAGATGAGCATGTTCATTTCTTCTTATAGACTACATTTTTATAATTAGTCCAAAAATGCAGACCATTCTGTTTTAAGATGAGTGTTCAGAGAAGGATTTAGGAGTAGGAGAGAAATATAATAGGGTACATATTAGCTTATTATTTCTTGATAAGTACCGTACTCATTTCTTGCATGTATAGGCCCACATATATGGAGGCAGAATTGAGACATGCTGTTGAAAGCCTATTGGCAAATCCCTATTGAGATGCAAGAAGATGGTTGATTCAATGCTTAGGCCTAAAACCATTTGAATTAGTCTTGGATTTTGGGGGCATAAGACTGTAATGGCAACTCTAAGATTTCTTCTTGGAATGGTAGAAAGCAGCAGTTGTTGGTTGATTTTGGGGCTTTGCGACATCATGGTCATGCAGATCTGTGTACTTGGGCATGTGGAATTTGTCTTATAACCTGTGCTATTGTGATGGCTGTATTAGTGTGTGCATTTATTATTCAGATGAGGATTGGGAACGAGGCGATCATGGCCTTAAATTAGGAACCATCCCGGCATTTGCCTGGAGTAGAAGTGCGGAAACCACTTCCAAGATGACTAAGATGGGAATCGAATCCTCCTCTTCTCAGTTTTGCCTCACGAGGCTGAGTGTGCCTCGTTCCATCCCTCAGACCAAAATAAAAATTTCGTGGCAGAGCCGGAAATTGAACCTGGACCAACTGCCAAAAAAATGCTAGCCGCACAGCGTGAGATGGTTGGTAAAATACGCTCCTGACCTCTCGTCACCTGGCACATTAAAAGCCACTTGCAGAAAATTCATTGAATTCACTGACAAATTGAAGAGTTAAATACAGGCGTTGAAAGGCAAGCTTTATCGATGGAGTAATACCTCGAAAATTATAATTATAAGATACCAACACAAAACAATTTTCTGTGGAGAGCTGAGATATTTAACTTGCGAGAGCGGAATATATGAGAGGGAATTGAACTGAAGGCAGCGTTGTTGCGAATGCTGCTGGCTATGCCTACTATGTGCGTACGTCCTCTACACTTCCGCTCATTTCTACATGATCATAATAGCATTATTATGATAGTGTTATTCAAATGGTTTCTTGAAATCAGTGCTTAAAATTTTCAGTGCATATTCTAAAATAAAATAATAGCCCGTCTTCAAGCAAAAATGTTCAAGGCAAAACGACATACGTAATAGAGGTAACACTTCAGGAGTGATGAACCAAGTAGAATACTTAAATTGGCCTAAATACCTTGTGTAATGATAATTAAGAATTGTGGAAATGATGTCCTAATAGATGTTTTCTCCTTCGCTGTCTGTAACCCACCCGCTATGCCCTTTTATAAAACGACATATACTGTAGTGAAATTTCAGATTAATTCTGTAGCACGTATCACTCTTTTCCTTTCCGCCTTCACTTCGATAATATATCATTTTCATACCTTATTTCATCTTTTGGCAGGGGGGGGACATTATCAATTGTAACTACTAACCTTGATCACTTCTACACCGGATATATGTGCTAAATCACTTAAATATGTGTTTTATTTATTGTATATTTAACACCGTAGCCATGTTCGACAGCATATTTAGTATGTGAAACTGCCGCAGTGAGCGATCACATTGACGTCATTATTTACCAACATATCCGATACAAAATAGGCCTACATTAGATGACACATGTAATGTTGTAATTATGTGAAACAAAGAAATAATCGGGGTCTTCTCAGTTAGACTACAGTCTGGACGAAACCATTGGTCACTACTTGGTTAGACTGTCAAGACGAAAATTACTGCTTGCACTACAAGCAAGGGGGTCTGGGCGTAAGCCCCAGTTTAGGTTTGTTTTGAATGTAGAACGGTATCTACCACTGCAATGAACGCTGATCGCAAGGACTTCATGTTTTGAACTAATCTGCAAAACCAGCGCCTCACTGCCTAAAAATGATTGGTCTAGGCACGAACCATTGGTTTGGATGAAAATTATTGATGCGGGTCTACCCCCACTGTGCATGACAAAAACGCATCAATAATCTTTATCCAGGCCAATGGTTTTGCCTTTTATTTCATTATTCACGTGTCGTGTGGTGAATTTTTGAAGTATGTCCAAGCTGCGTAGTATAAGAGATCTTTGAAATTTTTAGTTTTCTATTACCGTATAATGTATAGCATACAAATATCGTTACCTGTATGCGTACCGAAGTGAATAATTCTAGCGCAGCCATCACAGCATTTTTCGATAAACGAAAACAAGCCATGAAATAAAAATCCATATAGCTAACATACAAATCATAGTGTTCACAGCTGGTAGGAGAAATACAACAAACAACTACAGAGTGTTACTCCTCTGAAGGTTTAATGCTTATTCAGCACAAATAGCACCGAGTAAATATGACCAACTTGCTCACCACATTAATTCCCTTGGCAGCGCTGCCTAGTGATTGAAAAACACAATATGGCATTTGATGCTGGGAGTACGCTACTCTGAACTTTGCCTAGCGATTGAAAAACAGGCCCTTAAGGAGATAAAATACCTAGGAAATACATTCTTGGATCACAGGATTTAGACTACACCCGTAGCTTTGACAATACTCATGCACTAAGAAGTTACCTAGCAGATGGGACGAGAAGGTACCAACAAAAAACAATTTTCTGTGGAAAGTTGAGATATTTAAGTTACGAGAGCGGAATATACAAGCCAACCTCCATCAAAATCTGGAAAATTTTCTACAGTAACTTATGTAATGTGAGTAAGATACAAGAGTTGAACCTTTTATCGCTATAGGGTGTTATTACATTTTTCAGCAGTGCCAACATTATTGTTTGGGCACTGGTTTTGCCGCTTAGTTCGAGGGTGGTGAACGCGGAATACGGCTTTACATACAAACCTAACCTGGGGCTTACACCCCAGACCCCCTTGCTTATACATTAAAAGCAGTAATTTTCATCCACACAGTCACCTGGCCTAGTAGCGGCCAATGGTTTCGTCCAGACAGTCCTCTATTCTAGAGTTGTATTTCTCAGAGGTGTGTTCTGACAGTTCGGCGGATAAGCATTGAACCGAAGGTAGCGTTGCCACGAATGCTGCTGGCTACGCCTACAATATGCTTACTTCCACCACACATCTGCTCATTTCTACATGATCGATATATTAACATTATTATGAAAGTGTTCGGCCTACTCAAATGGTTTCTAAAAAATCAAAGTGCTTACATTTTTTGGAGCGCATCCCTACATAGTATAAAACAAAATCCCCGATTCTTGGATATAACGGGTAATCTCGAGAACCACTGGATGGATTTTGATGCAGTTTGCACATTCTCGAGGGAGGTTATTTTAGAAAAAATATTCATTTATGACCAAAGGAAGACTATTTTGTATCCCACATGTTGGCAACAATGTGTGCGCATCGGTTTGTGCCGCTAGAGTGCGCCTTGTTGACAGTTGAACGAGATGCAAACGCTGTTGGATCATGGCAGCCGTATTTTAAAGAGCAATAAATAAAAACTTATATTTATATACTTATGCACATAATATCGCCCAGAAGATGAAACAAGGACACAAGGTATGTAAAAGTCACACTCATGTCCGATGCAAGTGTATACGCCGCGTTCTACTTTCATTCAGAATTAATAATACAAGTAGGCTAGCCTATAGTTGCGAGGAATATTTATAACGTATTGCAACCAGTGGCTTCGCCCAAACTGTGTCTCCCCCAGGGGCTCAAGTCTAGTGGGACATGGGTTGCAACCACGGGACCCCAGCTGAGTCCGGCATTGCTTCCACTTACTTGTGCCGGGCTCCTCTCCGTCTTCTTTCCTGTCGACCTCCCTTGGTCAACTCTTGTTCTCTTCCGACCCCGACGGTATTAGGGTATCCGAGGCCTAGGGAGTCTTTCACTTTCCCGCCTTAATTGTCCCTTGTCTCATCTTTCCTGATCCCTCTTTCTTCGAGGGGTCAGACCTCTTGTTTTCTTTTCATTATATTTCCTTTGCTCTTTAAGATTCCCGCACTGTTTTTGTTAATTGGACCCCCGTGTATCTAAATTCCATTTAGCGATTTTTTTTTGCATCTACTCTCCATTTTGTCGGCGTTTTCAATCTCCGTTGCATTTTGTAAGTCTTTTCAATCTAAATTGCATTTTGTGAGTGTTTTCAACCTCAATTGCATTTTGTAAGGATTGACAATCTAAATTGCTTTTTAGTAAGTCTTTCAATATAGGGGCTGGGACTTTTGTGAGTATTTTGAATTTCAATTGCATTTTGTAAGTATTTCGACTGTACATTGCATTTTGTACGTATTTTGAACTTAACCTACATTTTGTGTGTATTTTTCAATCTATTCCTTTTGTGATTATTTTCGTTCTAAATTCCCTTTTGTAAGTATTATCGCTCTCCATTTTGTGAGTAGTTGCAATCTGAGTTCCTTTTTGTAAGTATTTTCCTTCTCTCTTAATTTTCGTCCTGGTTTCCACTTCATTGACATTTTCGCTATCACCCAGACCATTAGGTGCCGATAACCTAGATGTTAGGCCCCTTATAACAAAAATTATCATCATCATCAAACTGTGTCATCTAACCAAGTAGCGAACAATGACTTTGTCTTGCCCAACTTTAGTACATCAGTAATTTTCACCCAGACATTCAGTGGTGCCGTAACTTAACCGAGAACTAAAACATAGCTATGAGATATTGTTGGTATTCTCTGAAAATTTGCATCTGTGACTCAAGCTCTGTGCATATCCCGTGCACATGTGAGTATATGGCTCTTAATGATGATTGATTCATGTTGCACAACCCTTGAAATTCGTTGAAGGCTACCACACTAATCTGTCGCAACCATGACTGAAACAAATAAAAATAGGCCTAATATAAATATTTTATCTGCCTACTATTAAGTAGGCTATAGGTCAGTAGCCAACTACATATAAGCTACGGTACATAAATAATCACCAATACATTCACACTACCACTAGCCGAGTCCAAAGGATATATTTTAGGTTATGTTTGTTTGAATTATACGAAAAATGCAGTCGGAAGCCTATTTCAAAATTTCCAAAGACCATTAAGGTTTTTTATTATGTTATTTGTTCTCTGACTGAATATAAAAACAAATAAATCAATGATTAAATAATTTTGTACTGTTAATTATGTAGGTCTTGGCTACTTACTCAATTCGTTGTCGATTCGCCATTGATCGTCGTCGAGTTCCTCCATCCATCTCCAATCTTGTTCTCGTGTTTTTAGGCGTCATGATGAAATCTAAATAAGAATTTATCCAAAAATTAATTAAATAAAAGCTTCCAAATATCTCAGACTAGTGGGTTTGAACACAACACATATTCCATAATCAAGAGTCTATAATAACTGTAAAAACTGTTTTAATCGATGTATATTAGTAGTACTTACCTTGTACAACTTGTTACAAGTTCATTAGACTTGAAATTCGTAAGAAAACTGTGAAATTATTCAAATAATAGTCATTAGTGAAAGTCATAATTTTAATGTTGGGAGGCTTTGTGGAAAATGCATTCTGGTAGTTATCGCCAGAAAAACGTCGGCAACTGTGTGGTACGAAATTCTAGTGGTATTATGGTCTTTGGAGATGGCGACATTTTAAGCAGGGTTGGCGACAATGTGCTGGCACATGGAAACAACTTAACTTCAAGAAATTCAAGCATAAACCAACATTTACATAGGTATAGGGGGCGGCTGTTAATGTTGGTCTAGTAACTAATTTAAGCTGTCCCGGACTATAGCAGAAACTTTTGTTCGATGAAGCATCATGAATTCCACAGTTATACAGCCATAATTGTAGTTTGTAGAATATTATGTTTGTTGGAATTCTTGGCAAGGGCAGTGTCAAAGCTTAGCACTGACAGTCCATGAATTTCGGTTGCTTTTTGAAAGTCACTCTTCATTGTACTTCAAGTATTCTCTTTTTCTTTTCTTCTGCAGTAGGTTAGGAGCATTTTCTTTTATTCTGTAGTAAGTTAGCAATTCCATTATATCCATCTCAGTTGAATGAGGGTCAAATTCATTGTTATTAGTTGACTGGGGGTTGGAAGTCCCAGCTATAGAATAATTGATAGGTTCTACACTTGGACCTGCCTCATAGGACAACAGCTGAGCTGCAGTGTTATTTTCAGAGATTGAGTACAGCACATCATAACAACTACTGCCACTAACGGTTTGAAGAGTGGTTAGATTAGTCGAATCAGCTTCTTGTTTAGAGATACCTGACCTTGATTCACTGAAGTGATACAGCATGGTGCTAGTGTCATTATCTTGTATTCCCTGTAAGTAAATCAAATAATGCTATGCAATTTACACCCACCAAGTGCATTAAATATAGCAAATAATTGCCAAAGAAATCGATGTTTTCGGACATTGCCTGTAAGGAATAGAATTTTGTAACCACCTGCTGTAGTCTTATTTGGTAGGGCTTAGTCAGTTCAATGACGTCCACATGGTGAATGCATATCAATAATGACATTGGATATTGCAGTTAAGTTGAGTTATGTACTGTACTACAAATAGAAAGTATTCCTGAATTTCTACCTTGTATGCGTGTGTAGTTTCTGAATCATCAGGATGATTCTTCTTCAGCAGAAGAATTTTCTGCGTTCTGCTTGTCATGATGCACACACACACACGCACTCATTGAGTAGTCAGAAAATTCTCCCGCGAGATTAAAGGAGGCAACATAGAACAGATTATTTGATTAGTAGCCGATTATAGCGAAAAACTAACAATACAGACAAAGTGTGAGAGACTATGAAATGTCGCTTGGCTGTTTTTTGTGGAACTCAATATAGCGTTTCGAAGAATAGCTTTATAGTTTCGCCTCATAGCCGATTATTGCAAAACTCTTAACCTAAGATAAAGGGAATGGCGCTTAGACTTTTCTATAAAATTAACAGTTAAAATTGAGAAAAATTACATAATAATGTAAAAAGAATGTACAGTAGTTCAAGACCATACACACTAGATGGTGCTAATAATTCAATATCCAAAAATTGGCGCTTAGCCGTTTAATGCATAACGCCGTCCAATTGTATGATTGTATTTAACTATATGCACGTCGTATAATCTTGACGAGGTGTGTTTTTTTTTCTTCTTCTTCACAGAGGAACTTTACACCGTAGTAGGCATGCAGCATTTTGTATTTAGTTTTCTGGCAACTTGTTTTAAATTATTGACTAAAATATGTTTAAATGCAGACAATCCATACCTCCATTAGGATCCATAATTCAAGCAAAATGAGGTTCGTTCATTTGTGAAATTGAGGTCATAACCCCTCCGTACCCTTTCAGTGATTACCGTATGGTACTTTACGTGAAGATGTAAATGAGCATTAAAAAAAAAACCAGTTGTTTGGTCTATTAACTTACGGTAATATTTTCCATTGGTACTGAAAACTAGGCACGGTTGGATTTTAAGGTGGAACCGCATGTGCTATCAAATATCGCTTTCTTGCAATACCTGGAATATGTATAGGCCTATATTTATAAAATGATTATTGGTTAAATAAGTGTTAATAGATAGGCTATCATAATTATAATGATTAAATAAATATTAAAGAAGAAACGATGCGTTAGTAAATATTAGACCTACCGGTACGGCACATAGCCTATAACTCGTAGCCTCCGACACAATTTAGCATTTAAACGGGTCACGTTAATGCATAATATACCAATATAACCGGATAGCAAATTACAATAATATTCTCACATATAACATAGTTAATTGGCACCATCTTAATACAATTGTAGTCTAAGATATGTTAGACCACTGCCATTTGAAATGTGCAAATCGCACACTTTGTAGGCAAGCTGTTTGTTATGGTCGTCTCTGATGCGAAGATTTACTAATTACTCTTTTAGGACTTGTCTGGAATATTCATCAAAGGCCAACATTTACTGGCACGTTAAAGATCCCCTTCAGGGCAAAATTCCGGCACCCCGGCGTCTCTAAAAGCCAGTGTAGTTGAAAGGGACGTAAAACCAATAACATTATTTAGTTCTTATTTCATAAGTTGAATGCCTAAAAACAAAACCACAATCTGAAATTATAAAGAAAATAATCACTTGAAAATCAAATGGAGATTCGCGGACCGAAAGTTTGCTATGCAAAAGCTTCGGTGCCATTTTAGCTTGTGGAAGTTCTATACTGTTACGGTACCATACAATTCAGTCACTTCCCGTAAACATTTATTATGTGACTCTCCTATTCTCTACTCTCTCAACCTTCCTCAGTTAAACGGTCATTTATATCAGCTCTCCTCAGGTAAACAGTATTTTATTTGTGTTCATAGCATCTCATCCCATCTGCGAGTGAGTCCACTCGTGCGCACGCGCATTGCTCACGCTACGGATTAGGCCTAAATCTCTCCATCACCCGTGGGTTGCGGAAATCTCCAAAAATGCAGTTACACACACTAGAAAATCTTGATTCGCGCTTTAAGATTCATTTTTCAGCCATTCAATATGCAAACTCAGTCTTAGAGAGTTCGAAATTATACGGGAATTTGGTGGAATTTTGTACGGGCATTTAAAAACAGGTTATCGCTCGACACCCTGTAAATATTTCTGTTCTAAGATAAATTTAGCCTGTTTTTGTCTTGAAATCCAGTTTTAAGAGATCACCTTTTGTCTGCATGCGTATGTCCCTAATAAATTCTGATCGACTGGAGGATTTCGGTGATGCTATGTAAGGACTTACTTTAAAGTTAATAAACCTTATAATTCAATATAACAAAATCTTACGTAATCTGAAAAACAAATATATCTCTTAATCTTTCTCGTAATAGGCACAATATTAAAACCGTTTTAAATGGTCAGTAGGGTGCCTACTCTAGTAATAACCGAAAACTTTTGTCTGAAAGAATTTTCAATATGACCGTCCCACCGTTACGCCAAGGGATACCAAAATGTTTTCAGAATTATAAGGAGATGCTAAATCCATGACATGCCACTTCACGAGATCACATTCAGATTTCCGTCTGTCTCATAGGTAAAGCCCTGCGCGGATGCAGATATCCGCAACATTTTTCGCCATGCGGGTATAGTTTGCATGGCTCTACGGATAATGTTTGGAGTAAATTTGCGGATAGCTTTTAGAATACAATCCGAACTTGTTGAATTTCATTACTAGGACCCAGATGTCTATGAGATGACATATATTTTTCCGTCATTTTTTTTACATGACAAATGTAATATGATTATTTAAGGTAATCTCATTCAAATTACGTCATTAAGCATAATTAACAAATTGCATTTTGTAAGTACGAGGGCAATTCAGAAACTAACCTCCGGTTGATTGAAAAAAAATACACCAAGTTAAGTAAAAATATTTTAATATATACATCTTACAACTACATCTTTGCACTATTTTTCGACATAGTCTCCATAACGATTGAGGCACTTATCGTATCTCTTCACAAGCTTTGAAATTCCTTCTGCATAAAAATCACCCGCTTGTGCCTTGAGCCAGCCTGTGACCGCATCTTTGAGCTCTTCGTCGTCATCAAACCGCTGGGACCCGAGCCATTTCTTCATATGCATGAAGAGGTGATAATCGCTTGGCGCCAGATCTGGGCTGTAAGGTGGATGGTTGAAAACGTCCCACTTGAAGGACTCAAGAAGGGCTGTTGTTCTGCGAGCAGAGTGCGGACGGGCGTTATTGTGCAAAAAAACGATACCGGAAGTCAGCATACCACGGCGTTTGTTCTGTATAGCCCGTCGTAATGTTTTTAGTGTTTCACCATGACGAATAAAAGGACCTAGTGTGAGGACTCCGCCATTATAGCACGGTAGTTTGTGGTCCCGCCGCTACAAGCACTGCAAGCGATAATGTCCAACAACGTGTCCTGTTGTTGGGTCGAGCCGGGTCTTAGAAAAGTGCGCGAGAAGTTACTGTGTGAGATATTTGTGTGAATTAAATTGAATTTTCTTTGCATTCAGGTCTTAAATTCAGTTCATTGTGTCTTGTGTACATCAGCGTTTTGTGTTGTGAACTTCAAACATATTTCTTATGCGGCTTTGTTAATTTAATAGTTCAACATGCCGTACTGGTTTTTGCCTGGCTGTAAGTCAGGATATGGTAGAGTAGTTGACGATATACGATCTTTTTCACCACCGAAGAATACAAATCAATTTGAAAAATGGGCCAGAGCTATTCCACGAAAGGATACGGAGTTAACGCGAAGTATTAGAATTCGTCAAATTAATTTCTCTGATGATTTGATAGTAAAATCAGGTAATTTTATAATGAATGGTGAAGAAGTGGAAATGTCTCGTGTGTGGTGGAAGTTACGACCTGGAGCAGTGCCTCATTTTCCCCCTAATTTACCGAAGTAGTGAGAATAAGTCCCGTAAAGCTCCCAACAGGAAAAAGAATCTCGACACCACCAGTAAAAGAAGAAAGAAGATTGAAGATGGGAGTGGAGCAACGAATGAGGCATTAAAAGGTCAATCCAGTGTTGATAAGAATTTGGGTCATTCTAGTGTACTTACTGATGCTGAAAAGACTATAATATTGTTCAAAAGGCGCCTTAAGAATGCTAACCGTAATTTAATTCGCGTTAGATCCTGCCTTAACTCAGCAAAATCGAGAATTAATTTGCTGGAGAAGCAGGTTCGAAATTCACAGGCATTTAATTACAAAGATAACGATTACAGTGGCGGTTCCAGGCCTTGCGAGGCCCTGTGCGATATGATAAGGTGGGGCCCACAACAATAGAAACAAAATCGAATCAAATGGAAAATAGTTTGGTAATAATAATAATAATAATAATAATAAAATAAAGAATAGTTACAATATTTTGAATACACTACAGTACATTATTTTAATAACATGAAAGAAACCTTTATGTCCCTTTGAATAAGATTATGTAAACAATGAAATATTAAAATATTACTTTGCGACTTTTTCCCGGCTGAAGTCTTCTATTATTTCACTGAAATCTTAACTTGCTAAACGGTCACGAGAGGTCATAGCTACACTGAAGAAAGGAATATGAATTATAAATTAGTTTGAAAAGTATACTTAATTAATTAAATGTAGAAAAATCCATGGCGCGGGGCCCCTAGGACCGCGGAGCCCTGGGCGGTCGCCCTCCTCGCCCTCTCCTGGATCCGCCCCTGATAACGAACACCTTAGCAAGAAGGAAAAGATGATAATAGACACTATGCTCAAGAAATGCCAGGAAAAATCTCGCAATGGAATGAGGTACAGCAACGAATTCATTTTAGAGTGTTTATTGTTGAGAATAAAATCACCGAAAGGATTCCGTCATTGTCGGCGACATAATCTCTTGCCTCTGCCTTCAGAAAGTCACTTGAGAAAACTTTGTAAAGGACTAAAGTGCCCTTATGGAGTTAATGCGCATAGTATAAATGCTATTTCAGACTATTTTAAGGAAGAAAAGAATGATAATTCACGTACGGTGTTGTAATTTTCGAAGAAGAGAAGCTAAGAGAAGAAATCGAGTTAAATAGCTTTTCTGATAAAGTAGATGGATTAGTTGATTTAGGTGAACACACACCTGACCTCCAGAAGAACGTACTTGCAAATCACGCTCTAGTGTTCATGTTCGTACCTTTCATGCATATATTGGGTGCAGCCAGTTGCTGTTTATGCAAGCGGAAATGCTACTCCAGGGGACATTCTAGCAAATATTCTAAGTCTAGGTGATTTTGCAGTTAGAAGAGGCTGGGGCGAGGGTGGCTGGCTTTACTTGTGATGGTAGTCAATCAAATAAAAAGGCCAGGAATTCGTTAGGAGTCAGTGGCAAGACAAGCTCTCTACAACCTCACATCCTTAATCCTGCAGATGTTACGAGAAAGATCTGGGCTTTCTCCGACTGTATATTCCAGGAATCTGTGTGTTCCGTAACATGTAATGAAGACCGTAGTTCTTATTTCCTTGAATTATATTTTCCAATGTGCCCTGCCATGCTATTTTAATTGTAACCGCTAATTACTTTTTAAAAGAGTATTAGTTACAAAGTAATTAGTTTCCCTTAGCACCATCCCTAACACCAGCTGACCCCGGCTGTGTGGAACTTGTACACTGTAGCGCTGCCTGGCGGGGCGCGCTTGAACTTCAGGAGTCTTCTCACTTTCTCCTTCTATTCGTCATGGTTTCACAGTACACGTCTTGATTAATGGTCGTCCCACGTTCCATGAATTCAACCAACAACACCCCTTTGGCATCCCAAAACACCGTTGCCATCAGTTTTCTGGCAGAAAAATCTTGCCGGGCTTTTTTTGGTTTGGTAGGCGAATCTGAATGTGCCCACATCTTTGATTGTTCTTTTGTCTCAGGGTTCACGTACTTAATCCAGGTTTCGTCACCGGTCACGATTCTGTTTAACAATGGTTCTCCTTCGTCCGCATAACGTGACAGAAAGTCTAATGCAGAGGCCATTCTTTGAGTTTTGTGGTGGTCGGTAAGAATTTTGGGCACCCATCGTGCACAGAACTTACGGTAACCCAATCTTGTTGTCACTATCTCGTACAAAAGAGTCTTAGAAATCTGTGGAAAATTAGTAGACAACTCCGCCATTGTGAAACGTCGATATTCACGAACTTTTGCATCAACTGTCTGAACGAGTTCGTCAGTCACCAAGGATGGCCTACCACTCCTCTCTTCATCATGAACGTTTTCTCGTCCACTTTTAAATAAACGTACCCATTCACGGACAACTCCTTCACTCATAACTTTTGGTCCGTACACGGCACAAAGCTCACGATGAATAGCTGCTGCAGAGTATCCTTTGGCTGTAAAAAACCGTATAACAGCACGCACTTCACATTTGGCGGGATTTTCTATTGCAGCACACATTTCAAACTGCCACAAAAACTAAACTAGCGCAGGTACGATGTTCACTCGACTACGGCTTGCTGCCCAAAGAGAATGTAATATAAGAGTCCCAGCTCCCATGTTAAATTATTTTCCTTAAATCCGCCCATAATCCGGCTTCAAAAAAACAATCATTTCTCTTCGGTAGGGGAAACATAAGGAACTAAATCCCTAAGATATCCGCTTATTTTTATGAATATTACGCAGACCTAGTCCCTTTGTGGATCAATTAACATTAATAGCTATTACCTTTGACAATATTAGCTCTGCCAAAACGTATCACAAGCAATCAACAGTATACTGATACATTATGATATTTGTTGTCCACTTTGTAATGTTGGCAGTAAACGTACATATGTAGCTACATATTTTGGTAATTATAATAATGTATTGTCGTTAGTTTATCAACTATACACCGTAAAAATCAATTATCTAACACGTTTTATAAGTTGAATGCTATAAAATGAAATATCGATTCATGCCTGCTGACATAACCTCCAAATTCCAGAGTACATCCCATACCCGCCCCCCTTTTTCGCCCTAACCTACATAACCTCCAAAGCCGATTATATTATAATTAAAATAATCACCCCTAACCCCCTACCTGCTATCCTACACAGGTTCCAAATTCGTGTTTGAACCCCATGACCCTCTTGCAAATGTGATATGAGAAGGAAGGAAAAGGATAAATGAAAACCATAGGTGATTGAAACATTTTTTATTTTGCATTACACAATGTAGAAATAAAATTGTTGTATATGTATAGGTCTAGTATAGAAAGAACGTCACAATTGAAATTGCATTCTCGTCCAGTTCTGCTCTTGCAACTTGCTGTTCACCTGGATCCAGTGGACAGATCTGTAAGAATACAAACATCAAGCTATAAATACAATAAATTTGGAATGTAACTTATAAGACACTAGACATGGAAGAATGCAGGCGAAGCTTCTCAAGGAAATATCCTGTAAATGGGCATGGAGGATTTCAGTTATTTCAGTGATCTCTTTCGACTGCAGTCCAATATTTTTGTTTAACATTTAGTAATTTTCATCATGAATTCTTTCCTCAAGACAGTATCCATACCATTTAAAAACTCATTCAAATCCTCTGGTGTGTCAGCTAAGATCACGACGATGTCATCAGCAAATCTCCAAGTTAAAATTATTTCTCCTTGAATTGTTACTCCTACTTTGAATTTTTCTCCAACTTCCTTAATAATAATGTTATTGGGTTCACGTCCCTTTTAACTACACTGGCTTTTAGAGACGCCGGGGTGCCGGAATTTTGCCCCGAAGGGGATCTTTAACATGCCAGTAAATCTACTGACACGGCTCCCTCGCATTTGCGCACCCTCAAATGCCAGCTGACTGTGCCAGGTTTCGAACCTGCAACCTTGGGCTCCCAATTTCCTTCATTGCTTGTTCAATGTATAGATTGAAAAGTATGGGTGATAAGTTGTGGCCTTGCCTTACACCTTTCTGAATACCAGCTTCTCTCTCATGTCCTTATGTTCGAATAACTGCATATCCTAAGGAACACAAAACGTGCTACACCTTAAAACAGTAGGCCTATTGGTATGGCACAAAACGGTAAATTGAAAGGAAAGTGATTAGTCCCTTGTTCATAAATTTACATGTGTCAACATTGTTTGGTATCCTTTAAACATGAGTCACTTTCAGTGATCTCAGGAGTAGCCTAAATATTGAGACTCATGTCCTAAAGGTCCTGGGTTTTATTGCAAATAAATAATTAATTCTAGTCTGTTTGGAACATGCAAAATTGAGACGTGTTTGGCTTAGTTCACACCACAATGATCCACTCAAATGGTGGTTCCTAAATTAAGGCCATGACTGCCTCTTCTCAATCCTAGTCTCATCTACAAATGCATATACCACTACATACAACCTATACATACAGTTAACGGGTATGTAGCTGTGTACTTCCCCATCCCACTCTCCCGGTATACTACTGCAACTTAAAAAATTTGCCACAATCAGTGTGTCCGTTTCTGATTGTGACAACCTACTGTCCCACGCGTCAATGTTCTCAGATAGGGAAGAATTCGGCTTGCTTCCTGCACCACTCTACACCTACCTCTCAAGGTCAAGTGCACAGCTGAATGCCGGCATCTGTAAACACGTTGATATGGCTAATGGTGGCAACATGGTTTTGCAGCAGACACCAATTTCCAACCAAGTTAAAACAGCTCACTGATGATTTGTTCTGAAATAGTTATTTCAATGCTCCCAATATTAGGTATTTATGTTGTTTTTGACAACCTTGACATGAACATTGTCAGGAATACTGTATGCCAGCCATCCTAGTTTCCCATCTGGGTGACAAATTGGTTATGCAGTTACAAGCTGAGGTATCTATGACATACATGTCAAGAAATATGGATCCATAGTATGTTACAACTATTGTATTATGTAACATATCAACGTGAATATTTAACGGCTGGAGAAAAAAATAATCTGATAATAAAATAACATCCAAGTAGGCATTCAAACAATTGGCCTCAATATGTAAGCATCATAGTTTGATCATACTAACATGTATTTCTCATTTCAATAGCCTGGGACATAGTGTTCATCAGCCCGAGGAAGTAAGGTGTATCACTTTTCTGTGATGAGTGTAATAGTATGTGTAAATGTATTCGGGACAAGGATGGAATAGTGCCCCAGGATTTGAAATAAGGTACGGTACAATCCCAGCATTTGTCCCAAGGGAGTGTCGAAATTTCACACTCAGGATAGCCTCTGTCAATGCCAGGATAAACCGTTGATTTCTCGACTTGCTGCAGGTGCCTATCGCGACCATAGTGCATGACTTAACGAGCATGGCTACGCAGCAGGATGTCATTTCAATGAATGGTATCAGACCTTGGGGAAGAAAAAAAAAAAACCACTGTGCGTGACGAAAACCAGGGGCGAGTATCTATCGTTAGTTACCTAACACTCCAACAATTATTGGTCTAGGAAAAACCATTGGTCAGATGGATGTGATATAGTACCTAATGCGTGGGGTTGGCAATACTGTACGCGATGCTAAAAATGGCGGAGTCAGCTGGAATTTTATCTGTATAAGTCGTGATCCTATTTGGCATGGCTGGGTGGGTTACAGACAGCGGAGGAGTAAACATCTATTACTACTGTATATCATCTCCAGATACCACTACAGGTATCTTGGCTAATTTCAGTAGTTTAAGAATTTTTTACTTTGGTTCAGGTAAACTCCACTCTTACCGAATATGTATCCAATAATCTTTATAATTAGAGTTGAAAACTCTAGGAAAACAGACTGTTACTGAACCTGAAAGATTCATCACTCCATGGAAGTGTTCCATATGCCTCACCGCTGCCTAACATACACATTGCTGCAAGTGCTTTTCAACCCACAGGAAGAAGTGATAACCAGCTAAGGATGCAAGTGAAATAATGTCCTCTTTGGACTAAACAGGAGGAAAGCAAAGACAGTAGGCCTACAGATAGTGGTTTACTAGCATTATTAGTTAGAATCACGCAGGTTAGTCCCTTAGGAAGCAAAGAGGACAGGTAAATGATTTAGGCCTACAGGTCCTCATTCTGAACCTTTGCCACACACAAATACCAGTCATGTAGTACTGCTCAAATAAGCACTATACAAACTTACATGATAGAATGAGACCTGCTGAATTATATTATTGGTATAACACACTCCAAAAAATTGGATCAAGAGCATTTCAAAACTACTCCTGGCGGCGTTCCAGATATGAGGGTTTAGGTTATGTTAGTCTTCCACATGACTGACGCGCCACAGTTCATCACTAAACAACGTGTACATGCATTTCATTACAAATGACATAATTGCTCATATTTTACTCCATCTTTCCTTTTGCTCACGAATCAACATTATTAAAACATTCACACCATTTACAAATATCTTTAATTAAAACAAATATCCTGCCGTAGTCTGCCATCTTCTAAAAAAAAACGAAATGATAATCGGCAGCAAGGGTTGCCATCATAGTATTAATATCAACAGGTACAATTCTTTAAATATAACTGAATCTTTGCAATTATATCAGTCACTGTAATTATTATGATTATATTCGATCAACTTCTGAAATTCATAACAATAGATTTCGTTTTCAAGAAGTTTAATCTAAGTCTAAAGCATAATACGGTTGTAGTCCTGTTAGTATCAGTGTAGACCAATCACATTTAAGACATAAAAAACAGGGCGCTAGGTCTACCAACACACATCGTCCGTTCGTGCTATTTCGTTTCCAAAGTTGCATAACCGGAGCGTAATAAAAAACCTGGCCCAAAATAAGGTTTAGCCAATCCCATCTAACTTATGACGGCCTGTTGCTGCCGACTGACCTGCTGAGCGCGTGAATGCACAGATGGCGCGCTACTCCCCCCACTACCCGCCCTGTGACCAATCGGAGGTTAGTTTCTGAATTGCCCTCGTATTTGGATCTAAATTGAATTATGTGAGTATTTTCAATCTAACTTGCCTTTTTGTGAATATTTTGAATCTAAATTCCATTTTTTGCATATTTTCACTCTAAATTTCATTTTGTAAGTCTTTTTCCATCTAAATTTACCTTTTGTGAGTATTTTCAGTTTAAATTGCTTTTCGTAAGCATTATCGATCTCACTTGCATTTTGTAAGTATTTTGCATCGCGGGCTCCGACATTTTGCGAGTGTTTTGAATTTCCATTGCATTTTGTGAGTATTTTCAACCTCAATCGCTTTTTGCAAGTGTGGGTGGCATTTTGAATCTGAATTGCATTTTGTAAGTATTTTCAACCTCAATTGCGTTTTATAAGTATGGTCAATCTACTTTGCATTTTGTAAGCATTTTGAATCTAAACTCCATTCTGTGCGTCGTTTCCATCTAAATTCCACTTTGTCAGTTTTTTTCCTTTAACTTTCCTGTTGTGAGTGCTTTCAGTCTAACAAGGGAGTTAGCGCAACTTGCGATCGCAATTGCAGTTGATTTTTGGTTTGTATGAATATGTTTGCGGTGCTGATTACAACACTGTATAAATTAAGTGCCATCGCCAATTACACTGTAAGTTACGACGATTCGGTACTCCGCTCAAAGTAGACCAGATCTAACATGATATCGTGGCTTTAGTAACTTAAGACACGGTAAACGTTTTCCTTAGCTACTTTAGTTATTGGACGTGTATGCAATGGTCGACACACGCCGTGCCGTGTCCAAGGTCACCCGACACAGTTGCCGATGCGACATCTAGGGGAACCAGACAGGCATTCTGCATACAAGCAAGGAAGGTAGTATAAGAGGGACCTCTGTCAGTGTTGTATCTGCTTCGACCGTTCATAAAGTTCCGTCTGTTTGTGGTGTGTCCAATGTCGTAGCAAGTCAGTGTCACCATAATCGTGTGATAATGAATCCTGCAAATATAGTGAGTATAATTGTTAGCCATTACAAACACAAACGAAGATCCAGAGAAATTACAGTAAGTGAGAGAAATGCAGCTGCATTCATAATCAATGTGATGGACACAACAGTGGCAAACAATGGCAATAATATACATCAAGAAACTACAATGGACTATATGGAAGAATATGAATACGCAGAGGACGACTTATCTGATTGGGAAAACATTATGGACGATCCCGTACCTGACTGTGAGGAAGAGTCGTTAATAAAAAATGATGGAAGCCAGTCGGCTGCATATCTGCTAAGCCCACCGGAGAGGATGAGGTGGGGTAATGTCTGTGTCGAAAAGGCAAAGGAGATAATTTCATTCCAAGATTCTGGGAAACCCAAACGATTAAGCTTCAATACAGTACAGAAACGATATCGTATGGTGCAAGACGTACATCATCTTCGATATTTATTGCACGTAGTAGAAAAAGGGGAGCTTGGCCAGCGCTCAAAACTTCTCCTGCTTGACGATTATGTAGCTGAAAAATTCAGGTTGGCAAGAACTGTTCTAGGCGCTAATGTTCACGACAGGGATATTCGTGCTTGGGGTTTAGAAAAGGCTCTAGAAATAGGACTGACTCGATTCACTGGATCTATCCATGGATGGGGTGCAAGGTTTAAATGGAGGCACCATCTTGGTTCACGTGCAATAACAAAATGTGTAACCTCTAAAGCCTGGAATACAGATGGTGACGTGAAGGAACAATGTGACGAGTTTCGCAAAGAGGTAATGTCCTTAATGAACACCATGGAATGTATACAGATTTATAATACCGATCAAAGTGGTATCCGAAAAGAACATTGTACCGTTCTGGACATTCCCAAATTTTTGATCTTGTAATGCTATCATTAGTTTTCTAGAAATACCGTTGCTAACTCTTCCCCTTTTTCAAGATTTTTCTCAATAAGCATTCTTTCAGCAAAGATCAAGTCAATAGTACGGTACTCCTTCCTGGTCCAAAACCATGTTGTTCTTCTTCTAAAGCCTTTGCTAAGTGCCTGCGTAAGTCTTTTCGCAATTATTTTTTCCGAGATCTTTAGACCATGGGATAACAAAGAAATTACACGATAGTTCACACTTTTTCCCGTTTCCTTTTTAAACAGGGGCACTATTACACCTTTAGACCAGTCATCAGGGATCTTACTGTGTTTCCATATAGCATGTATAACTCGTTTGTATCCCATTAATTCCTACTGCTTTTATCATGTCTGAACTTATTTCATCAAATCCACAGGATTTCCCTTTGTTCATACCTTTTAAAGCTTCTTCCACTTCAGACCAGGTTGGAGGTGGTTCTTGGTGGTTTCCATCATTGCCCCATATTTATGTTTGTGACCCCAGTGTCATTATTAGATACATCATTTAATAGTTCATCAAAATACTGTCCCATTAACTTCCTGATTTCATTTATGCTTCTTATCACTTCTCCATTATTTCCTTCCAAAGCTGGTAACTGATTCCTGAGGTTTTATTGTTTTTCACAACTTTATATAGTAACTAGCAGGAGTACCTGTTGGATTTATTTATTTGTTTTCTGGATGAGTGAATACTACTACAAAACTGGCACATGATACTTACAAACTAATAGAAGAAAATATTCTAAAAACAAGCTTTTTTGTGGTGGTGGTACTAAGTAGTACAGTATAATGGACGTAACATCCAGGTCATTTTTCCCTAGTGATAATGATAATATTGAACAGGGAAACAGCTATTCACTAACTACAGTCAGGGTGTCGACTACTCTGGAAATCAGGGAATTATCAGGATATTTTAATGACACTCGGGGAATTTTAGTTTTAGAAGGTCCAAGCTTGAATAATTCGAAATTAAGCATTTAAATTTTGATATTCTGATGATTGTTTTAGATGTATGTTCGTACTGACGTTAAATCAGTAAGCTCTCATTTCTTGCACGATAGAGCACACAAATTACATATTATGTAGACTGTGTATCTCTATATAAATGTGTAACAGTATGATTTTTGAGAGCATTACTATTGACGAGCTACTTTCAATACTCGCAAGTATAACAGTTTTTCTGTATGAAAAATTTAGAAATTGGCAAAATGTAGTTTTTTTTTTCTCTCCCAAGTTTGTCATGCTACACTTTATTGTTCAAGCACTTTTTGAAACGCTCTTTAAGTACAAACTCTGTTTTTTATCTTACTATGGCCGCTACTGTTACTCAGGGAATTTTCTGATATCCTGGCAAAATTAGGGAATTGTCAGAGAAATCTGTTGGTTTTGGTAGACACCCTGTGATGTAAAGCTAATTTACAATTGATACACTGCTGGTAAATTTAAACAGAAGTTTCATGTTCAATGCCTGTAACAGCTCTTTTTTGTTCATTTTGTGTGTTTATATCGACTCGCATTTAATATGAGATGAACATTTGGGTCTGCCCGCAATGTGAAGCAAGTACTGTAGAGCCTGCCAAGGGCTGAGGTTATAGATTTATAATGGATGTAGTGTTGAAAGGGTTTTAAAAAGAGACTACAAGTTACTGCACACACTATGGTCTTCTCAACACAGCAATTTTGTTTTTCCTTTCTTCCCCTCATCTATCCCCAACTTACGATAAACATTTTCATTTTTTTTTCAGGTTCTCATGCGTTCAAAGAAACCGTTGGGAGTGCACTCGTCTGTTTATCCAGATTTGATATCTTTTGCGTGAAACATATTCAAGAATTGGTGTCCCACGCAGCCTTTGTCACGCAGGTTGATGGATCACCTTCAAGTCCTTATGCATGCTAAAAGTCACAACTGGTGGTCGTCCTTCCTCACAATAATGTTGACAGTGAGTGTACTGCAGAGCAAAAGTGATTGTAAGAAATACAGCAGACTACTGACAGTGCAGTGCAAAGAATCTAGAAAATGTGTTTTTTCTAGTTTGTATACCGTTGTATGTAATTTGTAATATGTGTAAATGAGAGTGAAGCTCATGTTCTATTTTTAAATATGTAAGGTTTCCTGGGCTCAGAAGATAAAATTTTTAAATCTGATTATGCTGTGAGGATATTTCTAGCAACACCTGAAAAGAAACCATGCACATATTTGTGATGTATTAACTCCATTCTAGTTCAAAATAATGGAAAGCAGAAACTTACCAGGTAACCACAGAGAGCAGAAAATGTAAAAGAAAAGTGTGTTCTTATGATGATATGTTTGTTCCAATATGTAAGAGTTCTTGTCTAGTAGCCAGCCTGTTCTAGATTCATTTCCCATACATCCATTATGTTTAATGTAACAAAAACTCTAATTTAATCTTTTTATATCAGAAACATAATTTATTTAAATGTGTTATGGCTAATACGGACCATTAGTCCATTTTACATGGTGGCCACTACTCCTGGAAAACTCCTGGATTTTTAATGGGTCTGAAAAACTCCTGGAAAATGACGAGAAATTTGAAAACTCCTGGAAAATAGCCACTTTTAATTAATTATAAAAATATTTCCATCCACTGCTAAAATTCCCAGTCCGTTCTTAGTCCTTGAAGTCATGATATCGCGGATGGGGTAGCAAGGCCATCTAGCGGTCGCTCTGCAAACCCTGCTTATTTTTAACCGGAAATTTACGCGCCGTGTTTTATCTTAAATCATACTCCCGCTGCGGTTTTGGGTGAGCACTCGATCGTTACCGAAAGAATTTTTCTCAGGCTACCTGTTTCTGTGTGGGAGAACACTCGATAGTATTTTTGTAAAACATATTGAGTAAAGACGACTTCACAGCAATAAAATTGCAGGCAGCATTCTCTTCTCTTTTTTTTAAAGCGGATATTTGAGTCACTAAGGTTTTTTTAAAACAACAATTAAATCATTTGTGTGTGGGCTTGCGTATCAATAACGCAATCACCACTAATTTTTGTCAACATCTGTATAAGTAAACCAAACACAACTGCTCAGTTTTGGTCTTGAAGTAGTCAACCGATAATGCCCCCCCTCCCCGGACTCGCGCTTATTTTTAAGTCGGGAAACATGAGAATTACTCCTTGAAAATTCCTGGAAAATCGTTCACCGATTTGAGTGGCTTCCCAATAAAATGTTATAAATTTATCTGTGTTTGGATTGGGTCCTGTGTCAACTGCCATCGACTCTTCTCTTTCTGAACCAACCTCCTGTTCTTATTCCGGTCACAAGTCTCTTGTAAGCCTTCTTTGGGATCCTCATCTCCTACATTCACTTTGTGTGCCAAAATCTTCAACATTTTTACATCCATCTTGTTTTGCAGTCAACAAATTGCCACTCAGGAACATAATTTCCTCAATCAAGTTTAATGTGTATCTGTAAGCATGCCACACTTAGGATATCCATACTAAATCCTATTTGGAATACCATGATGGACATCCTATGCATTTCACCACACCTGCTGTGGAACCCCCACCATTTGAGGATGCTTTTATTTATATCTGCCAATACCTGTTCTTCATTGGTTAAATGATCTCGTCCTGTCCAGCCTTGATGGCAGAGAAAACTTTTCCTTGATTTCAATCTGGAATATATTACAATGAGTAAGCTTTGTTGCTAGCTTGTTGGTCAACAACTACTTCTCTATGAATACTAGTAGGTCTGACGACAGCAAGACTATCATTACCAAGGAATTTATAATTGTGGAAATGTGTTCTATGTTTAAGTATGCAAGTTTTCCTGGACTCGACAGATAGTGGTTGTAAATTTGTTAATAAATGTAATCTTCAAACACAAGGTAAATTATAGTTAATGGATACTTAGCTGAATAATCAGGAAATAACATATAAAGAACTATGGATGGTGAGGAATTTTCGACTAGAAGTAGTTACACTGGTTAGTTACTTTTTTTCCTATATGTGTATTGTATTTTTCTTTCACTTGTCTGTAGTGAAGAATATTTGTTCTGTGTGTCTAAGTTCGTATATAAGTCCGTCCCCCCTCCCCTCCTAAGATGTGTACCTGTATCTAACGAAAATGTACGCATCTGCTGCTGGGTGTGCTTTTTAGTCATCCCAGTGAAATGTTCAATTTGAGGTTTTGTGGATGTTTTCTATAGTGTAAGTGTACCAAAACTTTATTTTTTAAGGTGATAGTGTTTTTCTCAACGTCAGGTCATTGTAAAACTGCAATGGTAGTTAAATATTTTGTTGCAAAAACATATGACTAAATATTGCAAATAATTTTCCTGTTATTTGAGACCCTGTACTATTCATTTATGGTATTCTGCTTTGTAATCGAATTCTCTTGTATCTTGCTTTGTACTTGACCATATTTCTGTTCTTGTATATCATTTAAGTCTTAATTCAATCATGATTCATTCTCTTGTTACATTCTGCTTTATGTCTTCAAAATGTTTTCAAAGGTGATTTTGTATTGGTACAGTACCCTGAATCATGTAATTCTTAGTAAAATATTGATAAGTAATACAGATAAACATACAAGATAGTAATGCAAATCAAAGGACAGGCTGGTGAACTCAACCACACATGAGCTGTTATAAGTTTTGATCATAATGTGTGAAGGATTTCAACGATCACAAAATATTATACAGTAGTTTTCTCAAGAATATAAAAAAGAAAATCATGAACTTGGTTTAGACCAATAAATAATTGTGTTAATAAAATGATGTTACTTCTACAGAAAGACTACTACTACAGCAATTAATTTGTGTGGTACTTTTCTTCTATGGCAAAGTTTGTCTAAACGAAATTTAATTTGCCTTACAAATTCCTTTTCTCTTGGTCGATTCAACAGGTTTGAGAATATGTCCACAACTCACCTTGTAACCATTACGATCTTTACAGTAATGTGTTGATTCAGTAATATTGATGCAAACTGCCTCTGAATCATTCATTCCTGCAATATTAACAGATCAGTGTCATTAAGCCTGCAGCTGCAGCAGTTATATTTCCGATAGACTTGTGTGTGGTTGTTTTTAATTTTGTACCTTATTTTTTAGCCTCATATGAATGTATTAGTTGTAGGATTTTGTTTGTGTTCATTTTGTGCCATTATTCATTGGACTTCTTGCAATTTATAAATAAATATGTTCCTAAGCAGGACATTTATTTCTTCACCTAACTTGCTTTGATCCTTGGTTACCTGAGCTGCATAGATATCCATAGTCTAAAGGCGATATAAGAATGAGGGGTGGAGCATGATAAGTTATTTTATGATTATTTGCTCATGATGCCCTTTTTGGAAGCAAGCGTTTAACCTAATAATGGTATTGTGTTAAAACTCTGCAATTTTTCTAGGTTTGTGCCGTGTCTTGTGTGGGGTTTCGTCTAGGACAATATGCCATCATTTTGGAAGCCTTCATAGGGAGGTTATGGCTGCTTGAGATTTTAGTTCTTGTAGTAAAGAGGCGTTTTCACCTGAAGTGTCACGCGGTGTCAGGAAGGGCATCCGGCCTTAAATCCCCGGCCAAAACCAAAATGAGCCTGGTTGGCTCCGGTGACCCCAATTAATTGGGAAAAGCCGAAGAAAGATGATGATGATGAGTAAAGAGGCGCAGGTGTGCTTCATAAAAAGGGAGGTAATGCGCATTTCGCTACTCCTGTGGAGGTCCGGGCGGAGACACCTAGAGGCCGCTGATGAGCCAGCTTGGTGTTCCTATTGGAAATATCTGATCCCGAAGGAAACACGATTTTAAAAACAGTTGCCAGCGTTTCGCTCCAGTGTACCAATGTGCTAACACCATTTTGATTAGGAAGTTTTGACTTCCGTAGTACATTGACGCTGTTCGTTGCGACATTTCTGTACCTCAGAACCAGACTAACGTAAGTCACATTATGCTAACTTTTCAGGAGAGCATAAAAACTGTAGAAAATGAACTCTATGTCTGACTACAGAGCTAACACTTGAATTAGCCAGAAAAAAACTATTGACATTATTAAAATTGTATATACTTAACCCCTTTCTTGGTATTTCCTTTAGAATTAACGCAATATTCAGTCAGAACTGGTCTTGTTTTTTTGGCTGTACTTATAAAATCGTTTTAGGACTTAAGACTGGACTTGGGTGTTATATTGGCTGTACTTATAAAACCAGGTTTAGGACTTAGCACTATGACAAGGTGTGTTAATAAACTCTACACAACCATCAGTGTAACAATATTTTTAATATTGAAAGAAATCTGTACAAAACGTGTCGACATCATATGGTGTTATGGTTTTAAAGGCTGAATAAATCTACAGATTATAACCAAAATTACTAAACTAGAGCGGTTGAGTCATCCTCAGGAAAGTTCCCTTGCTTTTCTCCATGTGGAATGTTTACAAAGAAGGATCTGTACTCTTCAGGAACCCATTGCAATAAATTCATGAGGTCTCTGTATTTCTCATTACGTATCTTTCTTTTGGTTAATCTCATTTGAGGGATTGCCGCCAGCAAAACAATCCCTTCTTCTCTCCGCTTTCTTTTGAGATCGACAGTTTTAAAAGTATCATCAGTGAAACTGATCTTGTAGTACAACTGGGTATCTCCTTTACGAAGCTGTAACCACACTGCATGCGATATCAAAAATGGTTCATTATCTGTGTTTTTCTTCCTGGTGACAAGTAAAGAAAATCTAGAAAGTCTTCAAGATGCATCCTTCTCACAACAAAGGGGTTCTTTTTAGAGTGTGAAGCAATAAAATTGGCCCAGTCATTTGTGGTAAAAATAGTGTGGTTTTTAATTTGCTTTTTTGCTCTTTCAATCACACTATGCTTGCCATCAACTTCCATGTGAGTATGTCCAGCAAGCAGGAACTTATGGTTGACTTCTTTGAGTGTGGGAACCTTTTCCAGCATCAATAAGTACATAAAAATCATGTTAATATTCCTGTTCTGGCCATTGCAGTTATCAGTCCACACTGTTAAGTTTTCAGTAGGTTTCTCAGGATTTCGAAGCTCTTCATGTGCCCAAGTAAATAAACATGATCAGGGGCCGATAACCTAGATGTTAGGCCCCTTAAAACAACAATTATCCTCATCATCATAAATAAACATGATGAAATTTCATTTCCCCCTCGACTGGCTGTACTTTCATCCCAGATCATACACCAAGTTTTGTCTACGGTGGCATCATAAATTGTACTGTTTAATGTCTAGAATTTGCGTGAGTAAAAGCTTTGGGAATTCGTCAAATCTGGATTTGGAAGACACCTTTGGAGATCAGACATAACAACTCGGAAACCTTGAGTAGCACTACCTTTTACTTTGTCTTCCCTCTTTAGTTCATACCTAAGTGAAGCTTCTTTCAGGTGATTTTCCTTTTGTAGTTTAAGTTCATTACGTTGAGTGCATTATAGAAATATTCAAATGATTGCCTACATATTTTCGTTCTGATCTTTCTCTGCTGTAGTGGCTTTGGTACACAGGGAACTTAGAAATGTGATTTTTAATCCTTTCCAAGCTATCACTTGGTAATTTATTTGCTGGAATATGCTTCCCCCTAAGATCTTGTGTCACCAAACCAGACTCGCTGGCTTTTCTTTAAGGCAACTCTCATAAACGTTTCAGAAATTAAAAGGGTATTAAGGAAAAAGGTTTTGCAGAATACTTCCTCTTTATGATGTAAGTAAAAAAAAATATATGGCTGTTTTGCTTTTTCTTGTGCCATCTCAAATCCGTTGCCTAACAACAGGTTTTGTTTTTATAGAAGAAACTACAAATTGTCTTTTTGAGTCCCAGCTTCTCTCAGAATTCCAATACTCAGAGTGTATTTTCAGACGCTGCTCCTCTGTAAACTTCTGATGGCATTTTAGATGACAATTAGCATGGCAGGGAGGCTTTATAAATTTCTCATGAGTGACAACAGTTTTTGTATTAATATACTCTTTTCCCCCTTAATCTCTTCTTCTTCCTTATATTCCTTTTCCTGTTTTTTTTCTTTTTCATTTTTACCCTTTTCTTGCCTTTTGTGTTATTTTGCACCTGAATATTGGCATTATCTTCCGAATTGGAGTCACTGTAAGGGACTAAAGGAACTGGATTCAACACCAGCTCTTTCAGAAGCAAGTCAGAAGCCCCTGCCAAAGAATCATTTGAGGAAGACTCACTGTCCGATGCTGCCCCGGGAACGAAAATAGGATCATCTATATAATTGTCTGGAAATAACTCATTCTCAGAACAGAGAACCTCTCTTCAGGTCCTGGAAAGAAAAAAAAAAAAGAACTAAATTTAGATTAAAAGATTAAACAAGTTAGTTAGCTTCTTGATTAACAATAACAAACCAGATTAACAAGTTTGTTCTTTTGCCACAAACATCACAATGCTGATTTGAAATTGAAAGATAGAACATAATTGGCGGACAGCTAACGGAACTTGACCGAGCTTGCTCATATTTTATGTTGGAGGATGGAGGATAAAAAATACACCATGGGAGCCATTGTCTGGAAATCAATCAAAAAAAGAAAGCTTTAGGATGGAAGTGATATTGGTCAAGTTCCGTTACCTGTCCACCATTTTTTCAAATATACAAACGGGGCAACATTTTACCTTACTTTAGATGATTATTGATATTTTTGTTTATAGCAGTATTAATACACCATGTCAAGGAGGCGTATCTATAATGCTCGTTGTTACAAAGTGATAACACATGATTAAATGGGTCGGCCACTACACAGTCGGAGGGGATATTGAGTCGGTGTTGTCTGTGCTTATAAAAATGATAATGGGAGGTTCTGGGGTGTCTGAGTGAACTTGACTCCAGCTGGGCTAAGTTAGGTTATGTTAGTGTTAATGTAAACTAATGTCTTCATTAACAATAACGTAGGATAACTTAGCCTAACTGGGGGGCTGAAATTTAGATAGATGTTGGCAGTTACACCATAGTAAACTTGATGTTCAACTATAAAATTCTAACCTTGTGTAGGCATCAGCGGTATCTCGTTCTTAGCTTGTAGTTCACATAAGTGGTTACCTACGTGTTGTTCTAAATGAACCTCCGCATTTTCTTCAAAGTAGTCCGCCACATGTAGTTTAAATAGGTCTTCATTATGTTGGTCTTTATTATCTCTAGCAGTTAGTTCCAACTCCTCAGGCAGGATGTTGTTCACAAAATGTTGTTGACATAGACCCACGATACATTAATGCAGTGAATTCAACACTGGATTGGTTGTGTGGTGAAAAAAACATTATGTTTTTAGAAGGGAACTCTTGGTTACAAGACAGGGACCTTGCTTATGATGGTCTCCACCTCAATAGAAGAGGAACAATGAAATTTGGAAAACTTTTAAACAGAGTTGCCAAGTTTTTACTCTCGGAAAACTAATTGCTGGAACGAGTGATGACATTTTATTGTTTAGAGAGAAGAAAGCGCTGACTACAAGTGGACACCTAGGTGAAGTACAGTGCAGTGAACATAAGTACAACTGTTTGGATGATTTCATGCAACAGGACTCTAATATAAGTGCATGCATAAACTCATTAGAATTAGGTGGAGAGGTTAGGTGTTTGTACATTAATAGCAGAAGTATTCGGAATAAGCTTGATGACATTGAAATTCTCGTGCAGATGATAGGTCAGATAGATGTATTGGTAGTTACAGAAACCTGGGTGAAAAGTAATGAGGCAGATTTTTATAACTTCAACAATTTCACAAGCGTGTTTGCTCATAGAGATGACAAAGTTGGTGGGGGTCTGGGTATTTATGTATCACACAAATGGAAAGTGAACGTTAAAAGAAAGTGTGAAATGAATCATAGTTTGATGTGGATTGAGGTATTCAGAGATGATGTTAAAAGTAATAGGCCAACATACAAAAGCATTGACATTATTGCAGCATATAACCCCAATAGAAGCAATGCCATACCCTTCTTAAATTCATTTGAAAGTTTTCTTAGCCAGATAAACAATAAATTATGCATCTTCCTCGGAGATACCAACATTGATATCCTAGCTGATGATCAATTAAGAAGGAAATATCTGAATTTAATAGCATGCTATGGTTTTAAACAATGCAACACTAAATATGCTACACGACTTTGTGACACTGCAGCTACCTTAATAGACCACGTGTCACTAAACAATTCAGAATTAAGTTATAAAATATCAAATGTCAGCAATGATATTAGTGATCACAGTATATTAATTCTTGATATTTCCAAGACCAATTATAGCACGTACACTCTGTCACATAAGCCGACAAAATCAACAACACACGAGGACTCTTGGGATAGGCAACACACTCCTGAAACTAATATATCTATAAATGCAGATTCCCATAATGATGCAGATAGTACTGTTAACTCTCTATATAACTCTTTCATCAAACAATTGAATCTAAGGAACAGGCATAGCCAAAGAAAAATAACAAACAATTCTAACAATAACAGACAGACTACTAACTTACCATGGGTCACAGCTGAACTCCTTACACTTATAAAACAACGAGACACTCTGCATGCAAAGCTCAAAAATCCCCTTCACAGAAATAATAATGATATGAACCAAGAATACTGTAGATGCCGGAATAATGTAACAAACTTAAAAAGAAGACTAAAGTCAAATTACTACTCAGATAAATTCAGAACATATGGAAACAATTCTAATAAAACTTGGGAGACTATCAAAGAAATCATACACAACAAAAAACCAACAGTTGAGACATGCACTTCACTTGAAATAGACAACAAAATTATCACAGACAATCAAGAACTATGTGAATCATTTAACTTGTTCTTCACAAACATTGCTGGAAGTCTAGCAAAAGCTATTCCTGAACAGAAGGAAATCCTCAGTAAGGACCACAATCAGTCAAATTCTCTCTACTTATATCCGACAGATGAAGCAGAGGTCAAGTCCATCATCACAAATTTAAAGAATAAAAAGAGCTGTGGATTAGATAGGATCAAGACAAATTTCATTAAAAACAATATACAATCATTTATTAAAATCTTGGTTGAAATGATTAATGAGTCCTTAGTTACTGGCATGATACCAGATGACTTAAAAGTGGCCAAAGTAGTTCCTATATTTAAGGGTTGTGACAAAAGAAATCCAAATAATTATAGACCTGTTTCTATTTTATCGGTAGTTTCAAAAATTCTGGAAGAAGTGGTAAAAACAAGATTGCTTTCATTTCTGAACAAGAATACATTCTTTCATAATATGCAATATGGATTCAGGGAAAATTCTAGTACTGAGGCAGCAACTATTGACCTAATAACAATGCTACAAGAAACTATTGACAAAAATAATATGGCAGTTGGGTTATTTATTGATCTCACAAAAGCCTTTGATACAGTAGATCATAAAATACTGTTATCAAAATTAGAAAATGCTGGTGTCCGAGGTATAGCACTAAAATGGTTCCAAAGCTACCTTATTGGAAGAAAGCAGCATGTAGCTTTGAATAAATGCATAAGTTCAGGAAAATATATAACTCATGGAGTTCCACAAGGATCTATACTTGGACCTACATTATTCTTAATTTATATAAATGATATTGTGGAATGTAATTTGAGAGGGCATATCAAATTGTATGCAGATGATACAAATATCTTCTACACTGGGAAAGACATAATTGAAATCATACAAAATGTGCAACAAGATATAAATACTCTCTCACAATGGTTCCAGGCCAATAAATTAACAATGAACCTACAGAAGACCAATTACATGGTAATTTCAAAGCAAAGCATGAAAGAAATCACACATGACAAAATATATATAAATAATATTGAAATAAAAGAGGTTAATCAGGCAAAGTATTTAGGTCTAATCATCGACAAACACCTGACCTGGATTGAACACGTTGAACGAATTGCTAAGAAACTCTCACCTATAGTAGGGATCCTAAGGAAACTTCGGTATCTTATTCCCCTAAACCTTGTAAAACAAATCTACTATTCACTTGTACATAGCAAGCTCCAATATTTAAATGTTATTTGGGCTCACTGCAGGAAATCCACACTGAATGATTTAATGACTATTCAGAATAGGGCTATTAGAAACATATTTAACCTTCCTTACTGCACTCCAGTAAAAGATCTGTACATCAGAAGTAAAATTCTACCCCTCAGCATAAGTGCAGATCTCCGAGCAGCTATGCTAATATACAAAATTAAACACAACACAATACTCTATAGCTCTCCCTACATCTTGAACTCGGACAATCATTCTTATGGAACTAGGCATGCGAAGGACGTAGCCTTATATATCATTCACTCTTCTAAATACGGTAGAAATAGTTTCAAGTTCTCTGCATCACAGTTATATAATAAACTTCCCGATGAAGTAAAAAGTGCACCAACTTTGTCAGTATTTAAGAGGAAAACTACGAAAGTATTGTGGGAAAAATTCGATGCATCGTAATACATCAAATAAGCTCAAAAATCCTGTGCTTATCATTTTAAGAGACCTTGGTCTAAACAATCTTAGATATAGTATCAACTTTACTAATAGGCCTATGCCCTTATTCATCAATTTGTGTTACCTTCAGAATTTTCTTCCTGGTGTGTAAACACACATATTACTGTACAATTCCTCTGTACGAGCCTATGGCTCTTTGGAATTAATTGAATAAATATCATTCATATTGCAAAAATCGGGATCCAATGCCTATAAAAAAGAATAGTAATAAGAACACCTCAATGTTGTCAAACGTGTGTGCAATACCAATACTTTTAAGCCTATTAATAAACTAAAAGCTTTTGTATGATTTTGACCTCTATTTGGTGTTCAGTAGGAAAGGTCTAGTTTCCATGTTTTATTATATAGGCCTGAAGCATTGACAAACTTTAGTTAATTTAGCTGTTAGATGTTATGAAAGTGACATTTAGGCTTAAATTTATTATTTGGCTGCAGTAAGAAGCGGGGAGTATGTGCCTTTAGTGTCTAGAAAACTACTGTGTATGGAGGCTAGGGTTAGGCTAGTCAAGTTTAGCGTTTGAGGCCCAACTTGGGAACAGGGAAAAGTGATTGGCCCTGTCAGTAAAATGCCTGTAGGTCTAAGCGCTTGGAGACAAAGAAAGCGCGCCAAACAGAACAGAAATGATTTTGGTCCAAGAGTGAACTTCTGAGTTGAGTCAACATTTCCCACATAAATATGCCTACCAAGGTTTTGTGCTTAAAAGAGCAGCAGAGGGAGAAAGGATGTAACAATAATAAAATTTATAATGTGTAGGTCAGTTACTAACAAAGCTCACGTATCAAACCCTATTTATTAACATTTAACTGGTGACGTGAGGTCATCCAGACCCCCAGAATAAAGAACATCTGTGCTTCTTTAATTAAATCTTGCAGGGAGATGTTGCTTAAGTTACTTTCTTATCTGTGAGCTGACACTTCACACCCTCGGTGATGAAAGTTAAGTGGCCCTGGTTAGTTCGCCTTGTTAGGTTGAAGTATTCTAGTGGACTGGCAGACTATGTCACCAGTTATGGGAGAATTTATTTCATTGCATGTCGCGCACTCAGCGTAAATAATTATGATTCAACACTCTGTCCCATCAGGGTTATTAACATCTTCAGATCCTTAGTTCCAGGAGGACATTAGTTATCCATTGTTGTTTTAAAGGGGCAGAGCAGCGAGGTCATCTGCTCCTATGGACATTAGGGAACTATTGAATGAAGAGTGTAGTGATATCGATGAACACAAGTTCCGAAGTGATAGGTTCCAAAGCGTGTTGCATGTCACTTTCTAGTTCTTTGGATTATAGTGAATCAGTGAATTTGTTTAATTTTAAGTGGCAACAACCAGCACCATGAAATTTATCAGAAAGTCTGCATATTGTGAGCAAGAAATGACAAAATATTTATTTCTTGTATTACTGTATTGGATCATAAACATATTCATATTACGAGAGATTATTGCATGCTGAATCGGATAACATAATGATGGTAGGCCTAGTTGTATGATGTGTCAACATAATGTTCCTTATTGAGATATATTTTGCCGGAGTCTCGTAGACCTCACTTCTGAATTTCTCACGTCACCAGTTAAAGGTGAACACCGGTTAATAAATTGTATAAATCTAGTGAAACATGATAAATGAATAGCCTACTAACCTTAAGTTCCGTAAGTGATGGAGCTGGACTCGATTCTTTGGAAACACTTAAAACTGGATCTTTTTCTTTGTCATTATTGCTGGTATTTAAGTTGTTGTTATTTTGTAGTAACGAAACAATGAACCTGCCTCTGCTATAATTACTCATTTTGAATTTCTCTTTGACTTAACTACACTTACAACATGTTTCTCTCACGACACAACATCAAAATAAGGTTGCAGTAAACAGCACCGCCATACCGCTGATTCTGTTCTACACAGCTGAAAAAAGGCGCGAAGGACTTGAGAGTATGCCTTACTCCTGAACATTGCGGCCAGTCTATAAGTCCATCTGTGGACTTGCGTATTAATGCATTGTTAAAGCTTCAGAACCACAATAACATAAGTGGATTTAAGTTTGTCTGACTCAATTATAGGTTGGGACTTACGTTCTTACAACCCTTAGTAAATACCAAACGCGATGTTTCAACGGACTTAAGTTGTTATGGCTTGATGTAGAATCAAATTCTACATACAAAGATGTAATAACCTGAAAATCGTAATTTTTGGACTTACGTTCGTCTGGTTCTGAGGTACAGATTTGTGCCTTGCAGCGGCCTTCTCAGTATGTACTGGCCACGTGTCATGGTGAGGTGTACCATTGACCAACGGAAGAGCCCATTGGTACACTGGGGCGAAATGCTGGCTACTGTTTTTGAGCTAGCCGGACAATTTTCAAATTTTCTTTGGTGTTCCTAGGCTAAACCCCACACAAGACATGGCAAAAACCTAGAAGAATTGCTGAGTTTTAATTCACTGGTCGTGAAGGCCAATATATCATCTATTTGGAAGCCTTCATAGGGAGGTTAAGGCGGTTTGACCTTTTAGTTCTCGCAGTAAAGAGGCGCAGGTGCGCTTCATAAAAAGGGAGGTAGCGTGGAGTTCGCTACTCCTGTGGGGGTCCGGCTTGGGACACCGAGAGTCCGCTGATGAGCCAGCTTGGTGTCCTAGGCGAAACCCCACACAGTTCAAGGCACAAACCTAGAAGAATTGCTGAGTTTTAACTCACTTATCGTGAAAGCCAATATACCATCTTTTTGGAAGCCTTCATAAGGAGGTTATGTTATGGCTGTCTGAGGTTTTAGTTCTCGCAGTAAAGAGGCGCAGGTGCGCTTCATAAAGAGGGAGGCAGTGCGCAGTTCGCTACTCCTGTGGGGGTCCGGGCCGGGACACCAAGAGCCCGCTGATGAGCCAGCTTGGTGTTCCTATTGGAAATGTCTGTTCCCGAAGGAAACAGGATTTTAAATGTCCGATTGAGCTGTGTATATTCACAAATAAAATAAAAAAATTGAAAATGATCCGGCTAGCTCAAAAACAGTTGCCAGCGTTGATCCCAATTTACCAATGGGCTCTTCAGGTGGTTAATGGTACACCACACCATGATGCGTGGCCAGTACATACTGAGAAAGCCGCTGCAAGGCGCAAATGTCACCACGAGCAGTGCCAATGTACTGAAAAAATGAAAATGAAAATCCACAGCCTGTTTCCAGTCATCGACCGGGTCAGGAATGGAATGAATGAAGCCCCCATCTAGCGGCGAGGATATGAACTGTGCCGGCTGCCGAGGCCTGACGCACTCCTCTGGGGCAATGATTAAATGAATGACAGATGAAATGAAATGATAGTGGAGAGTGTTGCTGGAATGAATTGTTGACAGGGAAAACCGGAGTACCCGGAGAAAAACCTGTCTGCCTCCGTTTTGTCCAGCACAGATCTCACATGGAGTGACCGGGATTTGAACCACGGACCCAGCGGTGAGAGTCCGGCGTGCTGCCGCCTAAGCCACGGAGGCTTCAGTGCCAATGTACTACGGAAGTCAAAACTTCTTAATCAAAATGGTGTTAGCTTACCTTCCTTATCCACATTGGAAATGTCTGTTCCCGAAGGAAACAGAATTTTAAATGTCCGATTGAGCTATGTATATTCATAAAGAAAATTTGAAAATGGTCCAGCTAGCTCAAAAACAGTTGCCAGCATTTCGCTCCAGTGTACCAATGGGCTAACACCATTTTGATTGGGAAGTTTTGACTTCCGTAGTACATTGGCGCTGCTCGTTGCGACATTTGCGCCTTGCAGCGGCCTTCTCAGTATGTACTGGCCACGTGTCGTGGTGAGGTGTACTATTGACCAACTGAAGAGCCCATTGGTACACTGGGGTGAAACGCTGGCAACTGTTTTTGAGCTAGCCGGACAATTTTCAAATTTTCTTTGGTGTTCCTAGGCTAAACCCCACACAAGACACGGCAAAAACCTAGAAAAATTGCTGAGTTTTAATTCACTGGTCGTGAAGGCCAATATACCATCTATTTGGAAGCCTTCATAGGGAGGTTAAGGTTGTTTGAGGTTTTAGTTCTTGCAGTAAAGAGGTGCAGGTACACTTCATAATAAGTAGTCCAGTCAAATTAGGATTTTTTGCTGCATTAAATCATGTAGTTCCAATTTTTTCTGGGATGTGTAGAGGGAGGTCCCCTGAACAATGCCTAATAAAGTCCCGTCGATTTCAGGTGCTGCTGGGGGGCAGAGGGGGGCTCTAAGGCCCCCCTTTTTCATTTTTGGCGCATAGTTTTCAAACGGTGCATCTTACAGAAATTTTTATACTTTCCTAACTGAAAGGTAATTAAATGCCCTACAAAATGGTATATTCATTTTTACACCTGTGTGTTACCTTCTTTGAGATATGAGCTGCTGAACATGGAAAATTTGCAGAAAAATATGTAGCGCCTCACATTTCTCGTCAAACTTGCCCTTCCAATTCGTTTGCCTTCCATTTTACAGGAAAGTTATAAGGAAGGAAGTTGTAGAGCACGAAGTTGCCTTCAAGAATATATATACTTATGCTAATTTATCTTTAAACGTTATAGCGTTTTGACGTATCGGGTTTGGTTTCGAGATTTCGCTAGTAAACTGCTCATTATTTTACTTATGTTTTCAACGGCTTTAACTCTCTGTAACACGTTATTTATTGATTATGTAAACATAAATGGTATTTATTACCCATATAAATTATGATATATACCTAGAATGTATAAATATATATGAACGCAGTGGCGTATATATGATTGTTTTGGGGGAGCCCAATATTTCGGAATACAATTTCGTTTTTATGGGAATAAAAACTTGATCAAAATCTAATAGTTTGCAGTCCAGCCCTTCGGAGTATACCGGTATATATATATTCTGAAGAGTTCGTTATTTTTCGTTGTATATATTCTTTAAAAAATAAGTTATAAATGACTCTTTTATAGTTAACGCCACTGTTACCTTCTTATAATAAAAATAAATTTACTTGTTGGACAAAGAGAAACTTGAATATGTCATTCAATTGTTTAAAATGTTCATAAATTACTGACCAAATTGGGGGGGGGGGGGGGTGTTGGTTATAAACTGTATATGTTTGAAATGCGTACATTTTTCTGTGAGACTGTACCTAGCCCGTTTAGTACGTGTTAGTGCATAAAATGGGTCACTTGGTGTGTCCCCAATTACCGGTGTCCACTGTAAATGTATGTCTGGAACCTATACACCAAGGTACAAGAAGGCCACAGTTTAAAAAAAGTGACCACCTAGGAGAGACATAGAGAGGAATAAGTAACAACTCAAACATAATTCTAATACAATCGCTTTTTTTTTTTGACTAGCAAACATTTCATACTCCTCACCGTCCAACTCTTCTGACTAATTGAATGGGAGCACTGTTGGTGCAAGCGCCGTGGCAATTGCCACTGACAGGTGAGCAGTGGATGCCGGCTTTCCGGCATCCACATCTCATACCGCAGCCTGTGGCACAACGGCAAAATATAGAATTGAGCACGCTGTCAGGTGCAATAGCGGCCTTGGTCTTAATAGGAGTCAGATATCCCCCATCTCCCCTTGTCCAACCCCGACGTTCAGGTTCGAGTGTTTCATTTCCAAACCACTGCTGAACCTGTAGAAACACTCTGCACGAGTGATATAGAGCAGCATCTTTTGTAGGTGGCAATGAAGACAAGTTTGCTTTCATCTTGGCTGATGATTTGACGAAGCACATGTACCTGTGAATAGAACATAATACAATAGAATATGTATTTATCAAACAGCAACGAAGTTAGTACATGTAATACAAAGTGAAATGTACCTGTGATGATTGAAGTCATGCTCGTGGAGTGGTGCCTGATACATCAGTAGGAACATTTGTTCCCCAGCTTCAGCGATATCTCCTGGCGAGGATGTGGAGTCATAAAAAACTTCAGCGATGCTTTTGGTTTCGTTACGATACCGCTCGAAACATTTGATTATGGCTGCTTTACTTCTCCCAGAAATGGCAGAAGTGGTATCGCATCCAGTGAAGCCATGGATAATTAGAATGTACTGGCAGAATTGGCAAGGTCTGAAGTTGTTGGGAGGAGTACAGTCTGTCTTCTCGAACCTGAACGTTGGGGTTGGACAAGGGGAGATGGGGGATATCTGATTCCTATTAAGACCAAGGCCGCTACTGCACCAGGCAGTGCTCCCATTCAATTAGAGTCAGAAGAGTTGGACGGTGAGGAGTATGAAATGTTTGCTAGTCAAAAAAAAAACGGTTGTACTAGAATTATGTTCGGGTTGTTACTTATTCCTCTCTATGTCTCATTCCTAGGTGGTCACTTTTTTTAAACTGTGGCCTTCTTGTACCTTGGTGTATAGGTTCCAGACATACATTTATACAGTGGACACCGGTAATTGGGGACATACCAGGTGACCCATTTTACGCACTAACACGTACTAAACGGGCTAGGTACAGTCTCACAGAAAAATGTACGCATTTCAAACATATACAGTTTATAACCAACACCCCCACCCAATTTGGTCAGTAATTTATGAACATTTTAAACAATTGAATGACATATTCAAGTTTCTCTTTGTCCAACAAGTAAATTTATTTTTATTATAAGAAGGTAACAGTGGCGTTAACTATAAAAGAGGCATTTATAACTTATTTTTAAAGAATATATACAACGAAAAATAACGAACTCTTCAGAACATATATATACCGGTATACTCCGATGGGCTGGACTGCAAACTATTAGATTTTGATCATGTTTTCATTCCCATGAAAACGAAATTGTATTCCAAAATATTGGGCTCCCGCAAAACAATCATATATACGCCACTGCGTTCATATATATTTATACATTCTAGGTATATATCATAATTTATATGGGTAATAAATACCATTTATGTTCACATAATCAATAAATAACGTGTTACAGAGAGTTAAAGCCGTTGAAAACATAAGTAAAATAATGAGCAGTTTACTAGCGAAATCTCGAAACCAAACCCGATACGTCAAAACGCTATAACGTTTAAAGATATAAAGATAAATTAGCATAATTATATATATTCTTGAATGCAACTTCGTGCTCTACAACTTCCTTCCTTATAACTTTCCTGTAAAATGGAAGGCAAACGAATTGGAAGGGCAAGTTTGACGAGAAACGTGAGGCGCTTCATATTTTTCTGCAAATTTTCCATGTTCACCAGCTCATATCTTGAAGAAGGTAACACACAGGTGTGAAAATGAATATACCATTTTGTAGGGCATTTAATTACCTTTCAGTTAGGAAAGTATAAAAATTTCTGTAAGATGCACCGTTTGAAAGTTATGCGCTTAAAACGAAAAAGGGGGGCCTTCGAGCCCCCCTCTGCCCCCCCCGCAGCACCTGAAATCGATGGGACATTATTAGGCGTTGTTCAGGGGACCTCCATCTACACATTCCAGAAAAAATTGGAACTACATGATTTAATGCAGCAAAACCATCATTTTTGGTCTAATTTGACTGGACTAAAGGGAGGTAGCGTGCTGTTCGCTACTCCTGTGGGGGTCCGGGACTGGCACACCAAGAGCCCGCTGACGAGCCAGCTTGGTGTCCTAGGCGATACCCCTCACAAGACACGGCACAAACCTGAGTTTAAATTCACTGGTCGTGAAAGCCAATATACCATCTATTTGGAAGCCTTAATAGGGAGGTTATGGCTGTTTGAGCTTTTAGTTCTTGCAGTAAAGAGGTGCAGGTACGCTTCATAATAAGGGAGGTAGCGTGCAGTTCGCTAGACCTGTGGGGGTCCGGGACTGGTACACCTAGAGCCTGCTGATGAGCCAGCTTGGTGTCCTAGGCGATACCCCTCACAAGACAGGGCACAAACCTGAGTTTAAATTCACTGGTCGTGATAGCCAATATACCATCTTAATGGTATTGTATATCTGTGGAAATCTGTTCTCATATTTAGCAATCTATATTGAGCAGAACACATCCAAATCCACAGGGATTCTGCCTATCGGTCATAGAAAATACTGAAAAGGGCAGTTGTTCCTGAGCTGCAGAGGAGATTTCCCGATGGTGATTAGCAGGGCCTGGATTCTGATGACATGTCATCTTTTAAATTGTTTGCCACAGACATTGCTAACTTATATACAAATCCTGTTTATGGCCACCACATTACAGAAATGCATATTTATTAAGTAATTTTTTGTGTCATTTTCTCACATTTTTAGTGGTGTAACGTGTTTTTCGAGGGGTTTTATGCAACTGGCATAAGTCAGTAGGAAGCCATTCTATATTTATTTACGCGGCAAATTGTTCAGCCAAGAGAATTTTTCATGTTAATTTATTATTATTAATTTATTATAATTATTATTAAGGTATTTTCGGAGCATTTTATAAAAATTATTAGCATTCAGATAGGTTTTCTATGTCTTAGAAAACGCTATCAAGCAAATTATTACGAACGACAATATCATAGAAAATTATGTGATTACGGAATTTTTACGGAGTTTTCGTCAGTTAGGGTATATCGAGAGACGTGACTCACTGGGATTTCAAGTACAAGCTGATTCCTGTCGAGAAGTATTACGCAAGGCTGGGTCGCAAGGTCTAGAAAAGGCGAATTGTTGGAACGGAAAACGACTTCTCCCTCTCGCGCGCCGAGTGTAATGAGGCAGAGTGGGGATCTAGCGGCGTGCTCAGCCAATCAGGGGAGACAACGTAAGCTGGAAGACGGTACCATGGTGGGGGAGCCAACGTGTGGATATATCGTTCGACGCGCCGTGAAACGAGGACTATCTGTGTAGAACTTGCGGAGTGCGGTTGCAAGTGCGTGTCGCTCCGATGTTCAGTGGAGTTGAAGACTAACTTTTGCAAAACTTAACCAGTGCGGTTGTACGAGTGTTTGGGTCCGAGGTACGGACCATAGAATTATCTAATCTACTAGAACCTCATCAAACATCGACGGAGATGACGACGTCCAGGAGACTGTGGGAAGCTCACAGCATCATCAAGTACGAGGGAAATGCTTTGGCAATTTCCAGTGGTAAGCGCAAATGACGCAGAAATACGCAATCTCTCATTTTTCTTTGTTTTACATTTCATATTTCAGTAACTTCATAGCTTGGAAATAAGAGTAAATCAATTTATCAGACTCCGTTTTCACGTAATTTTCTATCGGTAATATTCAAATCACAACGCTCCAATTTAAATTTTATACTTATTATTATTATTAATTTTGCTATACTTGTTTTATATAATAAATTCATTTCTTTTACAATGCAATCTTTGCTTTCAGTAGGTAGCATTAGATATAGACCAATTCCTTCTCCTGATACAATTGTATGTTGGGTTAATGATCAAACCATACCACGATCTGAGTGAATAGATTCTTGAAGGTGTTCTGCCAGAGCTAGACGTTGTTAAATACAAATTTAGATTTCAACATTGCGTTGAGGTCTTGGCGCCCATTAAAACAACATAGCTTAGGCAAAGGTCAACAGTTACAATTATCACCCAACAGTGTGGGCTAGCGAAACTGCCACATTTGTACGCTCAACGTGGAGCAAAGTAAATACCGTTTCACTTGTCATCCCAGCCTAAGCAAAACCATCACATTTGTCGCCGACAACTTGGGGCTGAAAACCTAATAACATTTGTGGAAGGAGAAGGGTATATATTTCTGTGCCTGTATTTTGGGGGTTATTTGTCTTTATCAGTGTATATCATTATGGGGGATGAGAAAGAAAGACAGATGAGGTTACGTAGTGGTCATCAACTGGAGAGTGATGATACGATCAGTATGTCGAGTGATGGTAGTACCGGGGTAGCGGAGGTAAATCCCGATACTGAAACAGGGAGTGTAGGCGGCCAACCAGAATTAAAAACTTTACTTCTCGAGTTCATGTATCAGAACAAAGTTAGTAGTGATGCTTTAAATGCTAAACTGGAACAAAACAACGCTAAATTAGAACAAAACAGTAGGGAAAATAAAGAAAGTACAGATGCCTTAAATGCTAAATTAGAACAAAACAGTAGGGAAAATAGAGAGAGTAATGAAACTTTAAACGCCAGATTAGAACAAAACAGTAAGGAAAATAGAGAGAGTACTGAAACTTTAAATGCTAAATTAGAACAAAACAGTAGGGAAATGAGTGACAAATTCGAACTGATTAGAGGTGAGATCAGGGGGGTGATGGAAGAAAAGGCTAAAGAGATTATTGCAGATGTAGACAGAAAATTAGGAAAAGTACAGGAGGAGTTGGAAATTAGAATCAGTACACAGGCTGAAAATTTAAAAGAACTAGTGCAACTGGAAACACAGCAGGTCAAAAAGCAATTGGGGGGAGAAATTGACAAAATTCAGGTAGCTACTAAAGAGGTTAAGGAACAGCTGGGGGGTAGAATTGAGAAAGTCCACTCACAAATAGTTGCAGAAGTAAATGATTTAAGAGAGAGTAATAGAGAGAGCATTAGCAAGATTGAGGAGAAACAAGCAAAGCTATATGATAAAGTAGAAGAATCAGAAGGAAACATCAAATTAACAGTAAACAGTATTGAGAGGAAGGCTGAGGAGAAAATCGCAGAATTAGAGTTAAAATTAAAAGCTAGGATCAGGCAAGAAAATAGTCAGAATAGGCCAGTTTTTGTGAATAGCACACACAGGGAGGTAGAACTGGGTAAGTTCAGCAATCGACAGGGGTGCCCAATGGAGTTCATGAACACTATAGAAAATAAATTCGGGGAGAGGTTGGAAAATGGTAGTATTGAGTGGTGCCAGGTAGTTGAAATTTTAGAACAAGTGTTTGTGGGGGAAACAAGGAATTGGTTTGCTGTCTACAGAGACAAGTTTACTGATATCAATGATTTTAAAATGAAATTCTGTGAAAAGTTCTGGAATGAGGTTATTCAGTCGCAGCATCGTGAGGGAGTAGTGTGTGGTAAATATAACCCTAAAGGAAGCTCCACCATGACCGAATACTTTTTAGGGCAGGTATTAGTGTGTAAATATCTGGATGGCTTGAAGGAGGAAAGTGATGTGGTGAGGTTGCTACTTAGGCACTTTCCCTATAGGATCAAGGAGGCTGCTTGTATCCAGAATGTAAAGACTATATCACAAGTAGAAAATTTGTTAAGCACATTTGATGCACTAGGGAGAGGGGGTTATGAGGACAATTACAATCGGAACCAGGATAATAATAATAATAGACCTAATGAAGCCAGGCATCAAGAAGTTCAAGGGAACGGTGGCGAAGGGGCCAACGCTCAAAATAGGAATAATAATAATCAGCTAAATCAGAACAGAGGAAATGGCTATGGGAATCAGTATCAAGGGAGGAACAATGATTTCAGGGGAAATCAAGGGAGGAACAATGATTACAGGGGAAATCAAGGGAGAAACAATGATTTCAGGGGAAATCAAGGGAGAAATTATAATGACAATAATTACAACCAGAATAGGGTTCAAGGAAGAGGACAGCCTAGTGGTAGTAATATACAGCCAAACAATGACAACATAGCCCAGAACAACCAGACCAGTTTAGTAGTTAGTAGTACTACGGCCAGCTGTAGCGGTTCTTTAAACGCGAACCAGGCTGCGAAGTAAGGTCAGAATCTCAGTCTGTAGCATGCCCTGTGCATACAATTATACAGGAACCCTATGACCTAAATGTAAGAAATGAATTATTACATGAACTAAATGATGAAGGTATTATTCAGGAAGTGGTTAGTAAGAGCCCCATAGTTAAATTTAACGTGTCCGAGGCGTACACAGATGTTTTAATTGATAGTGGTTGTATGAAGAGTTGCATAAGTAGTGCATTTTATGATAAAATGAAAGGAACTGGAGTAAATTTTGAGGAGATGCCAATTAAAAGCACTTTTGTTATCACAGCTGTTGGGAAGAGGTCTAAAGTAATTTCTAAGCAAGTTTTAGTAGACATTAAAATTAATAATCATGTAGAGAAGCAGATTTGCCTTGTAATTCCAAATTTAGTATTCAGTGTTATCTTGGGTTCAGAGTGGCTAAGTAGAGTGTCTGGTAACTTATGTTATGATGTAGGGAGTTTGAAATTTAAATGGGGAGATTCTGAAGTAGAAGTAGCGTTCAATGACCATATTCAGAGGAGTAGTATTGTAGGTGTGATTTGTACTTTAAATGAGATATCGCCAGCCGTAGAGCGGGGTTCTCCATGTTTTGTGGGCAGTGTGATTACGAACGGAAGTCTAGAGGACTCGTTACGTGAGGCTGCATTTCAGGGAAATATAGAGGATGAACAGTGTGTTCGGCTCTATGAGGTGTTATGGTGTAATAGGAGAGTTTTTGAGGATCGCATTGGTATGGCCAATTGCTATACACATTCATTGAACGTTATTGATAGGTCAGTATTCACAGGACATAGATATCCTGTACCTTTCGCTTATCAGAGTGCAGTTGAGGCACAAATTAATCAGATGCTTGAAGATGGGATTATTGAGCACTCTAACAGTCCGTATGTTAATTCTTTGATCACGGTACCCAAAACCGACGGCACAGTTCGTATTTGTTTAGACGCTCGTTTGGTTAACAGTAGAATTAGTTCAGATCAGCTGAAATCCATGTCAATAGAGGAATTAATGCAAACATTTGAGGGGAAGAAGTATTTCACTTGTGTAGATTTGAGTTCCAGTTTTTGGCAAGTGCCACTTATGTACGAAGATAGACCATTTACAGCTTTTAGTCATAAATATAACCTTTATCAATTTTGTAGAACACCTTATGGGTTAAAGAGTAGTTCAGCAGCTTTAATTAGGGCTTTAAACATCGCATTAGGGGATGACACAGGAGAGTTTGTAACCATTTACATAGATGATATGGTAATTAGTTCACGCAGTTTTGAGGAGCATCTACGTCATTTAGATATAGTTTTTCAGAAGTTAGATCAGGCAGGGTTCACTTTGAAGCTGTCTAAGTCGTCATTCTGTCAGTCAGAAGTGACATTTTTAGGTCATAGAGTGTCGAGTAGAGGTGTAACACCAGAAGAAAGTAGGGTTAATAAGATACTTAACGCAGAGGTGCCACAGAATGTTAAACAGTTAAAAACTTACCTGGGAATTTGCAACTTTTTCAGGAGGTTCGTTCTTAAATACTCAGGGTTGGTAGAACCATTCAGGGAATTGCTTAAAAGTGGGACTCGGTGGAGATGGGAGTCCAAGCATGATCAGGCTTTTAGAGCGCTGAAGGAAGGTTTTGAGAAAGCTGTAGTGCTGAAATATCCGTTAAAAGATAAGGAATATGTGGTTATGACAGATGCTTCACATATAGGCATTGCTGGAGTATTATGTCAGAAAGATGATGAGGGTAATCTGTGCATTGTATCTTTAGCCTCGCGAGGACTGACTGCAGCGGAGAAAAGATACACGATTACTGAGTTAGAGCATTTAGGTATTGTTTTCAGTTTAGGGAAATTTAGAATGTATTTAGTAGGGGGGAAATTTGAGATCCACACAGATCACCATGCATTACTGTATATGAGGACTTGTAAACTCAGTTCTAACAGAGTTAGTAGGTGGATTCTTGCTCTGCAGGAATACGAATTCACAGTAAAATATATTAAAGGTAAAGATAACATTCTTGCAGACATGCTATCGAGGGACACTAATTTATGCAGGGATTATCCTGTGGTTAAAGCAGAGGACGGTATTTTAATATGTGCATGTGTGGACAGTAGCAACAGGGCATCGTTACAGACACTGAGTAATATGCTAGTGGAGCAACGTGATGACGTTCATTTAAAGGGAGCCACTTGCAAGGTTGGAAGCAGGTGACGCAGAAACATTTATAGTTTCCAAACGTATTGGGAAAACAGCATATGTGCTGGAGAATAGTGAGGGAAACAGATTATACGGGACGTATAATATACATAGTCTCCGAAAGTATGTGTCATAAAGTGAGGATGTTTAGCTGGCGAGCCAGCCTATCAAATGAGTAAGTGTGGTATTTGGTGCGTGGGAGGAGATGGTCTTCCAGGCAGGCGTATCAGAAGTCACACAGGGGGGTAGTATGTAAGTAAATGAGAGTTTTTAAGGTACAGGGAAATATGACGGGATTGTCGGATGCTGTTGAGCACTAAATTGTCTCGATGCACCAAGGCCATTTTGGCAGCGCTGATGGGTTCCCATTTATCTCCAAGAGATGGGGGAGCGCTTGTATAGGGCTTGTTAGCTTAAGGCGTCCACGAGATAAAAGATGGGCCATCAGAATGCGAGACAGTCCTTCATGAAACTCATACATATCAGCACACGTGATTTCTGTTTACGGTCTCGCCATGTAAGATTTGTAAGTGTGTAATTTAAGATAATTTGTACAATGGTATTATTTGTGTGAGGAGAAATGGTCTGTGTTGAGAACTAGTATTAAGTAGAATATGGTTAACGGGAACTTAACAAGACAGGGCGATTACGGCACAGAAATATTTGGTGTTATATGTAATGCGCATTTACTGTTTTTTTTCAGAAGTCAATATTAATTTAATCTACTTTAAAGAGAGATTAAGTATTATGGTCACGAGGCGCTGCCACAATAGTGTGATCGTGTGCTCAGTGATAAGTGGAATTAAATGTCACCATAAGGAGGGGACCTCCAGTGAAATTAGGAAGTTCTATGGTGATATAAATATATCAGAACACCTTCAATGCGTGTGATATGACATCATAAATACATAGTGCTCACACATTAATTATGTCTATTTCTCCAACATAGAGAAATTTGAGAGGCGGAAATATCCGTGGAACACCATTCCATATGTAAAACATTGGACTGGTTGCAAAGTGCAATTCATAGTGACAACAAACTTTGACGCAAAGTGCGTGAAGAAAAAATATGAGTGTATATATCTGTAATTTAGGGTGATTTCATTTATGTAATATGTATTTTGGATGGGGTTTATTAACGTGTCTGGGATAATCGGATAATGGACCGTCGTCACGGTAAATCATCCGATGATCCGAGGCGAATATGTAACGTGTTTTTCGAGGGGTTTTATGCAACTGGCATAAGTCAGTAGGAAGCCATTCTATATTTATTTACGCGGCAAATTGTTCAGCCAAGAGAATTTTTCATGTTAATTTATTATTATTATTAATTTATTATAATTATTATTAAGGTATTTTCGGAGCATTTTATAAAAATTATTAGCATTCAGATAGGTTTTCTATGTCTTAGAAAACGCTATCAAGCAAATTATTACGAACGACAATATCATAGAAAATTATGTGATTACGGAATTTTTACGGAGTTTTCGTCAGTTAGGGTATATCGAGAGACGTGACTCACTGGGATTTCAAGTACAAGCTGATTCCTGTCGAGAAGTATTACGCAAGGTTGGGTCGCAAGGTCTAGAAAAGGCGAATTGTTGGAACGGAAAACGACTTCTCCCTCTCGCGCGCCGAGTGTAATGAGGCAGAGTGGGGATCTAGCGGCGTGCTCAGCCAATCAGGGGAGACAACGTAAGCTGGAAGACGGTACCATGGTGGGGGAGCCAACGTGTGGATATACCGTTCGACGCGCCGTGAAACGAGGACTATCTGTGTAGAACTTGCGGAGTGCGGTTGCAAGTGCGTGTCGCTCCGATATTCAGTGGAGTTGAAGACTAACTTTTGCAAAACTTAACCAGTGCGGTTGTACGAGTGTTTGGGTCCGAGGTACGGACCATAGAATTATCTAATCTACTAGAACCTCATCAAACATCGACGGAGATGACGACGTCCAGGAGACTGTGGGAAGCTCACAGCATCATCAAGTACGAGGGAAATGCTTTGGCAATTTCCAGTGGTAAGCGCAAATGACGCAGAAATACGCAATCTCTCATTTTTCTTTGTTTTACATTTCATATTTCAGTAACTTCATAGCTTGGAAATAAGAGTAAAATCAATTTATCAGACTCCGTTTTCACGTAATTTTCTATCGGTAATATTCAAATCACAACGCTCCAATTTAAATTTTATACTTATTATTATTATTAATTTTGCTATACTTGTTTTATATAATAAATTCATTTCTTTTACAATGCAATCTTTGCTTTCAGTAGGTAGCATTAGATATAGACCAATTCCTTCTCCTGATACAATTGTTTGTTGGGTTAATGATCAAATCATACCACGATCTGAGTGAATAGATTCTTGAAGGTGTTCTGCCAGAGCTAGACGTTGTTAAATACAAATTTAGATTTCAACATTGCGTTGAGGTCTTGGCGCCCATTAAAACAACATAGCTTAGGCAAAGGTCAACAGTTACAATTATCACCCAACAGTGTGGGCTAGCGAAACTGCCACATTTGTACGCTCAACGTGGAGCAAAGTAAATACCGTTTCACTTGTCATCCCAGCCTAAGCCAGACTGTTACAGTGGGTTATGATGCATTTTTGCGTATGGTGCTGGATATTAACGTAACTGAAAGTGAGGATGAATACGAAGACATGAGAATTTTCACAACTTTATTATTTCGAGTGCATTTAAAATGCTGAATTTAAAGCTATCTAGGACTGATCATTTCAAACTAATAAATAATTTCTGAATTCGGGGAGGATATTCTTTCCACCAATCGTGAATTTTTTTTCTACAGAATATGTGAAGTGAAAGTGGCAGGAGATAGGAAATTTACCGTTCAGCAACATATCGGTCGAGAGAAGCACATACAGTATGTGGAGTGAGGTAAGCCTGTATAGCCTGTCGTGTGTTTTAAGTACACATTTTCCTTATTACCTCCAATCTGATAATGAATCCGAGTACCTAACGGCGAAATTCTCTCTTTTTTGTTCTTCAGATGTTGCAGCCTTAAAGTTACACATACCATGAAATGTTATTTTCCTTGAAAGAAAAAAAAAAAAAAAAAAAAAAAACTTGGGACTGCTAAACAATAGACTGTAATAATAACCAGTATTTGTGTGCAAACAATTCATATTTGTCAAATAATAATTCAATTATATTAGGTGCCTATTAAAATAATTTCAATATACAATGACTTAGTCTGTTTGCATTTTTTGTGTGATAAAATTGTCAGTTTCCTTCAAATTTTTAGGTCATTTTTTAAAGTTTTCGGGTCATCTATTTATGGGATTTTTACAGTTATTGTACAGGTCATTTTTAAACAATTTTAGGTCATCAAAATCTGGTCCCTGGAGATGAGCTTTTTCAGCAAGATTTGGCTCCTTGCCATACTTAAAAGAAGTGTCTGGGAGTGGGCTAATTACAAAAGGCGATGCACTCTATTTCCAGTGTGTTTTCATGAAAATTATCTTAAAAACATGTTCTCAAAGTGTGTGGAATCCACGCCAAATCATGTACATATCAAAACAGGAAGGAGTACTTACCAGCAAAGACTAAAGGTAGGTACTGTATTAGGTGGATAAGTCCGCTGGTGTGGGGGAATCCAGTCAGCTGACCGACCTTGGCTCATTCGAATGTGAGCTGTCAGGTTTTACTTGGAAAACTCTGTACAGTTGCAAGCATATAAAATGTGCAATTGGGTTGACATCCTGTACAGCACTAGCATAAATTCTTTCCTGCATAAAATGTATCACATCTGGGGTTTACTTCCTCCATTTTTTGGTCCGTATTGACTATGCTAGTTGATATTGTATTAAATATAATTGTCCGTCAATCATACTATTCTATTTAATCTATACTAATATAATAAAGCTGAAGAGTTTGTGTGTTTATGTGTTTAAACATCTCTGGAACTACCAGTCCGATTCGAAAAATTCTTTTTTTATATGATAGCCAGATTCAAGAGGAATAGTTTAGGCTATGTAGCATTAGGCTACACTTCTCAGGTAACCTTCAAGATTGATGTTTGTTCAGTAAGTCGGTAGAACAAGTGTTCCCGAACAGCTCTATCCGCATGCGCTGGTGTTATGGTTAGTGATACGTACACCGTTTCACCTATCTGAAGAAAAATTTGTATACTTACCCTTAGGAACCCTGATGGTAACACTGTCTACGTGAAATTTATGACAGACCAGTCCATTCCCTGCATTTAGGCCCTTTGGTTCAAATGTACACCTTTTCCCCAATCTGAACCAAAATTTGTATACGTACCCTTTGGAACCCTGCGAGTAACACAGTCTGCATGAAATTTCGGACAGACCACTCCATTCCCTGCATTTAGGCCCTTTGGCACAAATCTACACCGTTTCACCGATCTGAAACAAAATTTGTATACTTACCCTTTGGAATCCTGCGAGTAACACTGCCCACATGAAATTTATGACAGACCAGTCCATTCCCTGCATGTAGGCCCTTTGGCACAAATCCACACCCTTTCACCACTCTGAACCAAAAGTTGTATACTTACCCTTTGTAACACTGTTTACATGACATTTCGTACAGACCACTCCATTCCCGGCATTTAGGCCCTTTGGCACACATCTACACCGTTTCACCGATCTGAACGGCAATTTGTATACATACCCTTTGGAACCATGCGAGTAACACTGTCTGCATGAAATTTTGGACAGACCCCTCCATTCTCTGTATTTAGGCCCTTTGGCACAAATATACACCGTTTCACAGATCTGAACCAAATTTTACATACTTACCCTTTGGAACCCGACGAGTAACAATCTGTTGCTTGAAATTCCCTGAATTTAGGTCCTTTGGCACAAATCTACACCGTTTCACCGATCTGAACCATATTTTGTATACTTACCCTTTGGAACCCTGCGGGTGACACTGTCCACTTTAAATTTTGGACAGACCACTCCATTGCCTGCATTTAGACCCTTCATCACAAATCCACACCGTTTCTCCTAATTGCACCAAATTTTACATACACTTTGAAACCCTGCTGGTACCACTGTCCACTTGATAAATTGGACAACGTTCCCCATTCCCTACATTTAGAATAACAGACAAAATGAACTTGAAAACCATGTAATAAGGCCCTAGAACCATTCATGTTCGTAGTAGTGTAACTGTAAGAGTATTTTAATAAGTCTATTTTTGACGGGCAGTTCGGGCTGCATCACGTCACCCCTACCAGTGTTCTGGTGCAGAATTGCGAAAATAGTTGCATCTTGCGTTGTTTATAAATTGCAGTCATGGGGGGTAATTAGTGCAAAAAGATTTCTTAGGCCCCTTTAAACAGTTATCATCATGAAAATATTTTGCCTCTGTATAAGTGCAATGGTGTTGGTCCAGTACATTGAGGTTATCAGCTACAATAAGCGTTGGTGCTTTCAAATTTACCTTAATTTATTCCGAAACTTATCGTTAAGCGCTTTGTGGCGATAAATGATACTATTGCTACCTTCTTTCTTTCAGGAGATTTTTTGGGCCTGAGAGAGCTCTTCACCCAGTCACCAGTTGAGGGGATTAATACTTCTTGAGGGCGAGAACCGCGCGAATTGGTTGGAAGTAGAATAAACTCACTTATGATACAGAACCGTTGTAATGTAAAAATTTAAGAAAGGGATAGATGAAAAGGAAGGAATACAACACAAGGTGCAAAATCTTCACGCCTAGTGACCACAGAACAGTATAACAGTATAACCGACCAAGGCGACTATATACTACAAAACTGGGTAACACCGGGTCAACAGATAAAGGAATCCTGTATTTACAACGTTATAATTGAAGGTGGCAGGCGTCTAAAAAAGAGACGATCGCACGAACAATAGGAATTGTCGGAGTGTGTAGCAAACATGTAATATTCAAGGGCTGTACAAATCCAAGTTGGAGCAATTCACGAATGAAGTTTATACGAGGGCGTTCGAATAGAGTACATTGGAATAAAAGATGTTGGATGGTACCGATAGATTGTCCACAGTCACACCGGTCGGTGGCGCGAAGTTTGAATTTGAACAACCTATCCGGGGTAAGGGAGTGATTAAATCGGAGACGGATTATGGTAGTTATATGACGACGAGTGTAAGTACAGGAGGAAAACCAAGGTGTGATCGGGATATGGGGCTGAAGTCTGTAATAAAAGGTACCCTTGAACCGAGAGGTTCTATCCCAAATGGTTTGCCATGATTGAGTATTGGAGCCTAATAACTCCAACAATTGGGCGAAATCGTGGGTAATTTCCGCAGAAGGGTTATGCACACTGGGGAAACCAGGTGTGGTGTCGGAGGAAGGACCACGCACCGAGGTGTCGTGGGAGGTTGATGGTTGAGGCTGAGAAAAAAAGGGAGGGGTGGTAGAAGTAGAAAGTGAGGAGGAAGGAAAGGGGATCGGTCGTAAGATATTGAGGTACGCAGCACGGTCGTACCCTAATTGGGGTGTCAGTTTGGGGGAGCTAGGGATCATCTGGGTGAATTTTCTTTTATGGGCGGGTTCGATTGGGGGAGATTGAGAGGGGGGTAAAGCGGGGAATTGTTGGGGCACCAACAATGGGTTGAAGACAGGAGGCGCATTTGACGCATTTGTAATATCAAAGTAGGATTTATTTTGCAGACACATCTGCTTCTTAATTTCGAGTTGTCGTTGATGTACAGAGCAACGAGGGGACCCCGCTGCGTGGTTTTCACCACAATTAACGCACTTACGTATGATCTGTGTACATTCAACCGTATTATGGTTGAGGGAGCAGGTGCCACAGCGGGGTTCGCGAGAACGGCAATTATCGTTACCGTGGCCATATCGCTGACAGCGACGACATACAATAGGGGAGAATATAAATGCTTGGACCTCCAAATAAACACTGAAAAGGGATACATTAGTAGGGAGAGTTTGCGAATCAAAGGTAATTTTCACGGTGCCTGTAGGAATATATTCCGGAACTCCATCAGTATATTTTTTCCTATTCATACGTTGCGCGGCAACCACAGGGACAGGTGACGGAATGAATTCCAGTATTTCGTCTTGAGTAAGTGTGGTGTCGACGCCACGAATGACGCCCACACGATGAACGTTTGAGGATGGGATAAATGCCCGCAGGGAACGTTCCGTGAGCAGAGGATGCTTAAGCATGGAATTTGCTGCAGTACGGGTGCGAAACAGGATTTCAACACGATTCCGGCCCTTGCGTTTTATGGAGACAATGTCCGGGACCTTATGTTGGTAGAACAGACGGCCCAAAACCATTGGGTGAGCATTGCCGATTTGTTTCGGGTTAGTTGATTCGATAAAGACGTTATATGGGCCAGAGTGGTGAGCACCGTATGTGTGTTGAGGAACCAATTTCGGGGTAATAAGGGGTGGCATTGGCTGAGAAACCTCCTGAGAGGTTGTCGAACCAGCAACAGTCTGGAGGATATCACGTTCATTTATGATTAATGTAGTATCCATAGGAACAGTTTCAACCAGGATTGGTTCTATTTGACTGACAGATTCAGGAGAGGCAAACTCCGGAGGTTTGTCCTTGACCCCATCCCCGGGAAGGGACATGGGGATGAAAGATTGTTTTAGTTACAAAACACTTACCCAAAAGGATAATTTAACACAAAATAAAAAACTACGACTAGATCACTCACGAATATTACCCACGTGGGTGAACGCACAAACTTCCAACCACACAGAGTCGCACGAGACAGCACACACGTCCGCTCGCTACGGGAACCGAGCAGCGAATGCTCATTGCTACCTCATTAGCTCGGGACAGCCGAAGTTTTCCAAAGAGTTCTGATTATTTTCCTACGGCGCTATGCGACAAAAGACGACACTATTGGTCTCTACATTTCTAACAGCCGATGAGATTTAGGCCCTAGGCAGTGTCTTTCATTTCACTTACTTCTCTTTCTATTTTTTTTGTAAATTTGTTTGTAAATTACATGTGTCAGTGCTGTAGTTAGTAAATAGCTGTTTCCCTATTCATAATTATCATTACGGGAAAATGACCTGAATGTTACGTCCATTATACTGTACTACTTATCACCCCCACTACAACCACCACCACCACCACCACCACAGTATCATGTGCCAGTTCTGTAGTAGTATTCATTATCATCCATAAAACAAATAAATCCACCGGGCGAAGCCGGGCACTACTGCTAGTACAATATTAAATCTATCCCACTGGTAATTACATAACTACAGTCTTTCTGACATGCATGAAAATATCATTTTGCACAAAGAAATTAGGTCATTGCTGTTCAGGCCTTTTTATCTTCTGCTCTCAACCCAATTGCCCCTTTTAAAAACTTTCAACTATACAAAATACTAGTCATGTCTGTTGAGTAAGATATGAGTGACCACAGTTGGATCAATCCCAAATCTCTTCTACGCCCCTTGCACTCCCATGGGCCGATGGAAGTTTTTGCATGTCATTTCTCTCGGACGATTCACAGTGCCACCTGTGCACTAATGCCTGAACCTGACGAAGTTTTGATTATAGAAATGGTTTTAGAGAATAACACCCCTTGATGTCCTCCATTAGTTTCATTCCTATCATAAATTTCCAATTCTTGAATTGTTTATAACAATGTCAAACGACAATTGAAAATTTTATACACGCCTCTATTAATCACTTTCATTTCAAATTATTATCAAAGATATTTACAAAATTATTTACAATATTAATATTGTTTATATTATTTATACAAGAAATACATTAAACCACACGTTTATCCGGTTGATAATTACTTAAATCGTGATGATATAATCGACCAATGAAGGTTATTTATATTTAAATGTCAAATTCAGGTTTAATAAGGTTTAATAATAATTATTATTATTTGTGACAGTAACCTCCATTCAAAATCTTCATCTCAAATTATTTAACACTCTTGTTAATTTTAACAGTATCTTCATATGAATAACCTTTCAAAGAACCAGAACAATACATTCAGCGGGAAAATACTTCGCTCAAAACGCACAAAATTGCACAACAATTGGCCCAAAATTCATCATATATCTTCATATATATGGCATAAAAATCTTCCAAACTACATACAAAAACCTCCACTTATAAATTCACCAACTTCATTTATTACTGTGGGAACCTCCTTCATTATTCAAGGGCATTATTCATCAGCGACTTTTACATGTCCACTGAACTAACGATTATACATCCATTGTTCCTCTTTAAAAATTCTTATATTCATCAATTGTATTAATGACTGTTATTATTTAACCTTCGTGGGTTTCATTCATGAATCGATATGAATTAAAAATTTGCCAATCACAAATAAATTTAATAGCAAATACGATTAGACACTCCTCCCTGGTCTATCAAAATTGAGATTAATATCTTCAAAGTATCGCAGTATAAAAATACTATCTTCAATCAAAGTTCATCTAAACTGCATGAATAGTCGAATAGAATACAATTAGACTGTGGAATGCAAACATTATTGTTCCAATCTATAATTGAGAAAAACTCCTATCAAATGTTCATTACTATAGTGTATTCAATAAATCGTAATCAAAGTTCATATTTCATAAAATTGTCTATAATGCAATGATAAATGTCTATGTTGCAATCATGTTCATAAGACGACTAGTATTTCAAAGATCGTCGATATCGTAATAGATTTTAACGCTCTAAAATCATTTAATCATTCTTCTTTCTTGAGGATGACAGAAAATTGGTCAAAGTAATTTACTGAATAGAATTACTTTAATAAAATGACACGCTGTCTGAATTCAAATCTGCCATAGCAAATCGTTAACTTTACAGTCAAATCGTGACTACAAAATATGCAAATTACTGAAAGAATTTAATATCAGTCTCAACTGATCCAAAATTATTTAAGTATGCCAATGACATAATAATGTCTCAATAAATCGTAGAAAAAGGCATAAATCATCGAAGTGTACTGAGTACAGAAATATCAATCAAGAAAATGGGGCAAAAGATAGGACATAAAATATGGAAAAATGGTTGCTCAGATATCGCTACAAGACTCAAATAATACAAGAAACGTTCACGACTACCTTATCTGTTGATTGAAGTTCTAGAGGAAAGTTTTCAAAGAAAACTGCTGTTGGTTCCAATTCACCAGCGTAAAGATGTGCTCCGTCCTCGAACCTGGAATCAGCGTCCTCGGAGAATCGAACTGCTTCCTCCTCCGAAAATTGCACTGCTCCATGTATACGAAAAACATCCTTCTGGCAAAACTCTTCTTTGTGAGCCGGGTCCACCCTGGCCTCTCTTGAAAGTTCCCTGAAGTTCTAGTAGGAATTCGCCATGAAGTTTATTGCAGTTATTTCCGCAGAAATATTCATAATCGTGGAGTATGATAATATTTCCACTGTCATCTGGTATAATTCAGCGATGGATTCACGATGCATGAGTGTAGTTGGATGTTCACTACATGCTCGCTTTTGTAGAAAGACGATTAACGAAGTTCCATGCTGTTATTTCACTCCAACGATATATGTCCCAATTGCATTAAAGCCTTAGCCTTCCATCTCAACTACTGTTATAATCATTGAAAGCACTGCAAGATTGTAATGTTCCATAGTAGACTGTATCGTTGTAACACCAAACGTATTCTCCAATATCACTGTTGCACTCCACGTGTCAGCCGTAGTGTATAATGTGGAATTTTAAAAGTGTTTCTCATGTGGCGAGAAAATCACTTTTGTTGGCAGCCTTAAAGTGCCAATATCTTTCAAAGTATAACTGTGAAATTGTTCAAATCTTCTACACACCTCAATGTTGTACTGCCCAATTGAATTATAATAAAGGCTGAAGTTAACTCTTGATATCTTATCTGGTGGAAACGTTAATGTGAGCGTTTCAACTTCACCTAGTTTCGAGCAGCGTAAAATGGAACTGCTCCGTGTTCGTTCGATGCGCCGGGCTTTAACCACACGCTAAAGACAACTTGCTTCACTTATTCACTCGAAAATGACTCTATGACATCTGAAATATATATGCGGTATCAGCGGTATGATCCGTATGAGTTCTGAGTATGAGTTCTGAGAGCTCCTCTCTTCTGTGCACGACCTTTTATCAACTTCTTAAAGGGCGTATCCATCCCTTCCATAGCCTGTTGCTGCGTCATTGCTAGAAGTTTTAACTTTGGCTATACTTGACGGATTTTCAAATTTCAAAAACTCAAAATTAATTTCTTCAAAATTCCAAATCAATGCCATAACTGAAAATAGTTTTCCGCAATTCTGCATGCCAAAAGTAATCAAATATCGTAGTTTCAGCAATCTCCGTCTTCCTTCCAAACTATCGTTCATTGGTTCGAGCCTTTCCTCCAATAGCGTAACTTCTTCCTTAGCACAATACCTTGTTTCCTGCGACTGCGTCGTAAATCTAAGATCTTTCTCGAACAAACTCATGACGTCACCAAGAATCTCAGCTCAACCAGCCTACTTGCATGAAATCTACGTCATCCGTGCCTACGTCATGAATATCCACGTCACAACTATGACAGCCATAACTTTATTCATATTTGCCAATACAGCCATCGTGGTCTCAATATAATTCAATTTACGGGGGCAGTACGAGAGACCAGCAGCCTGATAACAGAAGGAATTACGGCCGAAATGGGAACAACCAAGGATAAAGATCCCAAGAACAGAGTCGTGGGTTCGATGAAGAGGCGGAAGAACGCTATCACGCATCTTTAAGATACATGGAAGAGCGCGGAGATGACCCGAGACAATCGCGAGTTCATTGGGATGAAGTGATTAGGAATAGAAGGTCACCCGACATCTATAAAAATGATGACGGTGCCAAGAGTCTGGAACTTCAGCATTATGAAGACAGGCAAAAGAACTCCACAAAGAATGGAGCAATTGAAAAAAAAACACCAAAATTAAATGACCAAAGAGAGATAAGTGTTCAGGATGGAATACAGTGAATGTTGTTAACTGGATTGCCAAACCTGAGGAGCTTATCGAAGACCTAGATGAAGGGACGGTCAATGTGAGAAGGGAACTACCCATTATTATTGTAAACATTGCAGGCATGAAGATAAGAATTCTCATTGATACAGGTTCAACAGTGTGCTTGATAACCCAGGCATTATATAATGAAATCCAAAGTAAAATCCACGTATTGAAAATACCTATTTCAAGCGTGAAAATAAAAGGTGTGATACCAGATAAAGTTATGATATGCAAATACCAAGTATTTTTAGATTTGCAGATAGGGAACTCTACATTCTCACAGAGCTTCCTACTTGTGAATAAGCTGCCTTATAACATTATTGTTGGCATGGATTTCATAAGAGAATATAAAGTTATTATAGATCTCTCGCAAGACATTGTTATGTTTCGCGCAAGTGAGGGAAAGGAAGAGTTAGAGCTCTCATTAAAGCATAATGAAACGAGACCAGAAGAGTACGTATGGCATACATACGGAGATATGACTGGGGATGCAGTATTGACAACATAAGACATCGAGGAAGAGTTGGCAACACTGGCCGCAGACATTGAAAAGGACCTCGAACCAAAATTTGATGAATGCCTGGAGGAGAAGATTGAGGAAGCTAAATTTGGTCCAGAACATAAGCAAATGCTAAGGGAACTGCTATTTGAGTATAAAGGAGTCTTCGATTCGAGACCTGGCCGGATCAAGAATTTCCAGTATGCGTTCCAAGTCAGCGATTGGACACCATTCAAACAGAAGCCGTATCCTGTAGCCAAGAAACATTATTTAAAGGTCAAAGAAGCAATACAGGAAATGTTAGAGGCAGGCGTCATTGTGAAGACAGCCACACCTTATGTCAGCCCACTGGTAATTTTACCTAAACAGGACGGAAGTGTGAGGATATGCCTGGACCTACGAAATTTGAATTCCAAGGTCATACCGGAATTTGACCATGTGCCGCCCATTAAGGAGGTACTCAGGGGGTTCAAAGGAAAGACTGTGTTCTCAAATCTTGACCTGACGGCAAGTTTTCACCATCTTGCTCTGGAGGAGAAAACAAGCTTATTAACTGGGTTTTTATTTGACCAGCACACGTATTCTTACGTGCGTCTTCCATTCGGATTGAAAACAGCAGGTTCAGCGTTGATACGAGCGCTAAATCGGAACCTGTCTGAAGAAGTAAAAGCCACAACCATATGCTACGTAGATGATATACTACTGACATCTGAAACAGTCGAAGAACACGTCAGAGATCTACGCAAGTTGTTGTATGACCTAAGTCAGGCTAACTTTAAGGTCAATATAAAGAAGTCTAACTTTGCTCAGAGAGAAGTTAAATTTCTAGGCCACGTAATAGATGCACAAGGAGTTAGACCTAATCCGGGAAAATTGGACGTCATTAAACATTTCCCGAGACCAACGAAGTTAAAGAACGTCAGGCAATATCTAGGCGTTATTGGATTCTTTTCAAGCCAGTGTCCAAAGTATACCGAGACCGTAGCACCACTCCAAGACTTACTTAAGAAAGGAGGAAGATGGCGCTGGACGGAACAATGCGAGGAAGCCTTCGTGAAATCTAAACAGATGCTGTTAGATTATGCAAAAATTGGGATATCCTGACTACACTCAGAAATTTATTATCCAGACTGACGCATCATTCATAGGTATTGGAGCAATGTTATATCAGGAAAATGTGGACAGGCCAGAGGAGAAAACTTACATTGCATTCATAAGTAGAAGGTTGAAACCTAATGAGAAGAATTATACGGTCACGGAGATCGAATTACTCGCGATACTGTATGCCCTACAGTATTGGCGAAAACTAGTCTACGGCTTTAGAATTATATTAAGAACAGACCATAAAGCCCTAACGTTCCTGTTGAAAACTGACTTGTCGAGTCAAAGACTGACGAGATGGTCCCTGTACATACAGCAATTTCAAGTGGAAATCGAGTATTGCCCGGGGAAGGACAATATCATACCTGACTTGCTAAGCAGATACCCGACAGCTGATGAAGAAGAAGTTCTAGCTATCGAGATAGAAGATAGAGACCAAAAGACCTTAGATGATCTGAGGAACATCACCGTTTTTCAACGTGAAGATCCCTGGATACGGTTGATGAAGGATTATGATACGAGGGAAGAGCAAGCAATGCACACCCAAGTGGACGGGGAGTCATTACGTATGCACGGAAAGATTCTTGAGAAAAGCTTGCAGGCCCAGGAAGAAACGGAGCGAAGCGACCTGCTCACAGACCCAAGGGATACGAGGGGAGAATGCAGCTGTCAACTGAAGGAACTTTATGACCAGTTGAGGGAGGCCGCTACAGAATTAGAGGGTATGAATGAACAACTGAGAAGGCAGAACGAGAGTATGAGACGGCAGACAGAGTGGAATGGGGGAACTAGACAGCCCATTGCCGAGAGCACTGACCGCTTAAAGTAAATACTGCATGGAGTCAATGCCATCTGAAAGGCACGAAAAATTCACTTGTAAAATGAATTTTCCAAGCTTAGCAGGGGAAAGATGTGCCCAACTGGTCACGGCAGAATGGCATCGAACTCAGGTCTTATCTGAGAAGACCAGGCACATGATTCTAACTAGAATTGAACCATTGATCTCTGAGGAGGAACAGTTTTAGCGAACCCGAAGAGCAATGTGTTAAATAATGAGATATAATAATGTAGCATGATTTCACGGCTTGTATGTGAATATCATAGCAGGTTTAAGATAAAGAATTGGAAGCAAATGCAAGCAAATATACGTTTTCGAAGCCTACAGGAACGAGAGCAGGCCAGTTGACGTTTTTACTAATTGCAGTTGGAAAATGGGTGGAGACCATAGACGCCAAGGGATCTACTTTCGTCTGGAGCGAGGAGACAGCTCAAAATTAATGACCCGGGTATTCACCGCTTGACAACGATGGAACCTAGGGTAGGGATGAATGCCCACGGAAATTAATTAATTACAGCCAAGTGGAGCATTAAAATGGAATGAAATGTACACCCAGGTGAATATATTTTAGGAGAGATAATTTAGGAATGATTTTACACCTAAATTGAAGCCTATATCTCTAAATGAACGCATTACTACCGAGCCTACACTCGAGAGGAGTGATTTGGTGACCAGTCAAGGGGGAATCACCATTGTGGCGTCCTGACGCTCTGGACTAAGGCAATTAATTGTAATTAATTGGCCGAAGCGATCGCCGGCACGCGAACGGTTATGAAACCTCCACACTTAAATAAACAAGGTGTATATGTCATTTCGGCTGAAAAGGTATTATTTCAAGGAAGGAGTCGCAGCCACATGTCCGGTGGACTAGTTTTTACGAGAAACCTTCATAAGGAGGGAGCAGTGCAGACCGAGTCGTCTACAGTCGTCTACAGTCGTCCTGAGTTGTCTTGTTGTCTTCAGTCTGTATACACGTAACTAATACGTTGCTAGTAAGAGCGCGAAATGTTAAAGTATCAACGCCCAGCCGTTGAAGAACAATGAAACAAGTCATACAGCTTCATAAGTAATCATGAAGAGCGTCGAAGTAATTTAATACAGATATTTATCTATTATCTGACGCAAATATAAATTCGCCACAGCGAAAAAGGAACTTATAATGTTTTTGAACAGTTCATATACCGGGAGGTATTGTCAGAATTGTATATGACATTATCATCAGGATCACTACAATGATGGTAGCTTGGGAAACATCGCTACTTAATCTGGATAGTGAGCTGAACGATATTGCAGGTGACGAGGATCGAACGTCCGTAAACGCTGTTAAATTTTCACGGAGACCAGCGATTGGCGTAATTGCATCGCATCTCTGAGATCAGGCGTAGGAAGAGTCCGAGTAAGGATCGACCTGTGAAATAGTGAATAAGTGTACATAAATTGTGTAATAGTGATTTAAAAGTGTTCATGTGTACAGTGATTAATATGCATTGTGTAAATGTGAAAGAGGCCACTGATAAGAGTATGTTTATCACGTGGGAAATGTGTGAAATTAAGTGTTGTGAAAAGTATAACATGATGGCTTAAATCAAGCGTCATGGTAGGCCTGAAGCTGAAAGGCTGGTACCATCCAGCGAAAATAAAATGTGAGTACCAATTTATAATGTTGTTATAAATAAATAGTTCACCATATAACGATTTATCACGTTGAAACTAAGATGTCACAGTCACTTATTGAACGAGTTTTCATCACTCGTCTTGAATAGAATATGGCTTGGAAGGTGATTTGTTTAGGGCCATGCAGGCCGAAAATAGTGATGAATGTAACGATAACGTTAAATGATAATAATAATAATAATAATCTGGGGTCGGCAACGGTAAAGTAATAGGCATTTTTGGCCTAAATAATGTTCAAAATGTGTCATGTCTAATATAAAGATACTGTGTTTGGTAAACAGTAAGAAAGTAACATGGAATATAACGAGATACGAGAGTTTTTCAGTGTCAATGATGTGTTGAATGAATATTTGATATGGTCAATCCTTAGGATTATATTTGAGGACCATTAAAGTAAAGTAAGCCAGTAAATTTATACATTGTTATTAGGAGCTATTTAAAGCTTTGGCTTAAGTGTTATTACAGAGAGAACGCGGGTGCCTTAATAATTGAGTCATCTATGTGAAGTATTGTATGAGCCACATATAAGCGTGCAGAATTAACGTAGAATCCAGTGATTTACGTAAATAAATAATTGCGGGGACCAAACTAATATAGCTTGCGCGTTAGGTGAGAAGTTGGCTAATCTACGAGTAGTATCGCCCTTGTGCATACTCTATTATTCTCAGCGAATTGGACAGAGCCTGTCTGTATCCAACGCTTGCATGAATTATGGCCACGAGTGATGTCCGTTGAGACTCCGTGAGCATGTGTGTAAATGATCTACCCTGAGAGGTAAGAATCATATTCGTCGTTTAGGAAACGCAGATTTCCTCATGTTATTATGTGACAGCTGCCGGTGAGAATCCTGTGTTCTCATTTTGATGCGCGTCCAAAAGCCACTAGTAGTCACCATAGAACGGCAAGGCTATCACAGGAATCCATCCCCAGCCATGAATGTTAATAGGAGCCAGTTGAGCCCGATACACTCTAATGATAGTTGTTAAATATTTAAATGACTCAATTACTTAGGAACAACACTTAGCGTATCCCTGCTGTAATGCAATTGTAAACAAACTTGACCTTGACAGCAGATGAGAGAAGTGGGTTGGCCCACTGAATCGAGCGGCCATCTTGTGCAGCTTGCCGGAACTAATTTTATTGCCTGCTGGGGAAAGGGAACGTCGGTCCGCTAGTCCTTTAAATTATGGTCACAGTAGGACACTGAAGAATCTCGATATTTCAATATGCAATTAAGTTATGAGTGTAATGATGATGCCAATTGAAATAAAAGATGTGTTGCAACTCACATACATTGTTGAATCAAAGAAATCGGATAATATTTGGCCCAGTTATTCTCTGAAGAGGAACACTGAACCAAATAAAGTGTTAGGCATCCTTTTAGAATGCATTTTTGCCAGTTCACGCTAATTTATGCAGACGGGTATGTGATTTCTAAGAACATGACACATTTGTAACGATAATAAGCCCGACAAGACCCAGAAAATCGTTGTATGGTGAAACTATAAATAATTCTATCCATGTTTATTTTGGAAGGGAAATGTACCACTTTTTAAAGCGTTTCATAGTGATGGAAAGAAGGAAGATGATTCACACGACACAACAAATAATTGTTAATTAAAGCAGAAAAATAATGAATTTATGCTAATCAAAGTAAATGCCATAAGAAACGGAGTAATGTTTTATTAATGTCATTTTGATGTGATATGTGATTTTTATGGTATGATACTCCAGTTAAATAAAATTGTGTCACATGATGAACACTATGGAAACCCATGGAAGTCTGAAAGTATCAATGATAGGATGCTAGAAATAGATTTGAGTGCAGTATTGCAATAATGAAGAAGAGACTCACAAAATAACCCTATTTTAATCGTGGGAGTTAAATATAATTTGTCCTTGATTTGTATTTGTTGTATAGCCATGATTTTATACCAGTAAATATTTTATTTTACGAATATGTTGTGTATTTCATTTAGAGTAGTTACCTGGTAGACTCAAATCCTGAGCATGTGGTCGTATGGTGGGCAGGAACGCCCCATACCTCGAAAGACCGTGAGTTAGCTGGGATACGAACACATGTTCCACATGATGACAGTTGGGTACACTATCAACATACAAATTTTCAGTTTGATTGTTGTAACAGATTCCTAGATATTGAGAACCATCAAAATATTTCGGATGGTCACCATGTTGGATTTTTATATAATAGGCCTTAGAGTTATGAACTATTACATGAAGATTATTGTGTGGGTGTATTATTCAAACTTCAATCACATGAATAGGACACAAGAAATAAAAACAAGATTTTAAAATTTCGCTCAGCCGCCATCTTGTGGTTATGAAAATAATTTAAATGAATTAGATGCCAGTGGATTAAAATTTATATAAGCATATAGGGGAAGGTACCCCAGTATCGGACGGAACTCAATATCGGACAGTGTCAATTTTTGATGTTCAGCACAATGTTGCGGGAACTTTTGTGATGGTAGTACTGACACTTCACGAGATGAGTCGGAGGGTTACCATTGTGTGTCCGTGAACAAAGAAGTGAGCACGTGGAGTGAAGTGCTCTATTTTGTGACTGTTTCTTGCTGCACGAAAATAATTTTGTAAACCTGTTCTGCACTTTAATACTGGTGAGTGAATTATTTTAAGGGTTGTTCATTGTTAAGCATATGTTAATGAAAATATATGGATGATGGCATAGCTTTTGTTTAAATGTGTTACGTATGATGACCCGTTCAAGTTTTACTTGTTGGGCACCCAATATCGGATAAGCTTCCGGCACACAGTATCGGACAAACGTACCCGAAGGTTTCTTGCCAATTTTTATAATATCTTCATTAGTTTCAGTCAAATATGTTCAAACAAACTGGGTGATGGAAAGCATGAAATTAGCAATTGATGAAGTAAGAGGGGGTAAAATGAGCATTAGGAAAGCAAGTGAGCTGTTCTGTGTCCCTAATAGTACATTAGGTCACAGATTGAAATTAATTTCTTCAGGGAAAGAGGCACAAATAAAACCTGCCATCGGTGCATTTAAAAGCACATTTTCTGATGAGCAAGATGCTGATTCAAACATGTTTAGAAAATTTTTAGAACTGAACTTATGTAATAATTTAATTCTATGCTAATGTTTGGAAATCCTTTCCCTTAATTTATTATTATATTATATACAAAGCACAATGTGAACATAAGGCATGTTGACCTGAATTTACAAGTATTTGACGTAATTGGCAAAAAAATCACGGCAAACAGTGAATTTTGATTGCGAAACAGCCGACTGCATAATTTGTGGTGAGAATTTCAGTGAAGACTGGATCCAGTGCAATATATGGGCAGGGTGTCTACGACCCAGGAAAACCGGGAATTCTCATAGAATTATGAATTTCTGGAATAATCAGGGAATAATCAGGGAATTTCTATGTTAATCAGGTATTTTTCTCAGTTTGGCTATATCCCGTAAAAGTGGAAGCAACACTTTCGAATTTCGCGGGAAGTTATCGCTCGCTACTGATGACAGTGCTCAGCCAATGAGCAGTGCCTTCTCAAGCTCAACTGAACGCATGATGTGGCAACCTTTCCGTTCGCCTTCTGCACAGGAGACAACTATGCCATTTTATTGGGCCTTGAGCATTTTGTTCGTTGCGATCGGTATTGCCAATTTAGGGATTTTGTCGGTAGATGTAGCAACTTTGGCGACAAAATATTTTAAATTTAGTATTGTTTATACTAGCTTCGCTCGGAAACAGTTATGAATGCATTTCGTGACAAGCGCTTTTTTCCCTCGATGTCAATGAACTACGACCTAGGCCTATGTCCGTTTTACGTCTCGGCATGATGGGTTAAAATCACTGACTGGACTATCCATTATATACTGCTCAAAAAAATTAAAGCACCACTTTTTTCAAAGGCCACCAAATTTTGAAAAGTTGACCTACAAGCTCGAAATCTCAGTATAACGTTTGTCCTGACGCCTACCAAGCATATGCTTCAGCACAACTCCCCAACTTGAGTAGTTTCGGGGTAGCACCCCGAAAACCAGCCCATTTTCGAAAACCGCAAATTGAAGTTTGCGAAAAACGCTGCAGGACTTGTCGCAGGTTGCCAAAGCAGTCGAAAATGAATGAGTCTTGCTCTTAAAGGTTCCACAAACACGTTGAAATCGTTAGATTTGACGTTTGGGCATTTTCAACCCCCTTCATCATCCCCTAAACATGGACTACCATTGGGGGCGTCTGAGAAGGTACCGGGTGTGTTTAACCACCTGAAAACCTGTACACCGTCCTCAGTTGCTGATTGCAGTAAGTTCTTAAGGCCTCCGGCAATGTCCACACCCCCTAACACCCTCAACTGGCATGGGACCAAACCACCCCTTCTCGATTCACCCCTAAGGAAGGTTTTAATCGAGATGTTTATCAGTGCTGCTAATGGGGGGGTCTTCCCCTAACGTTTCAAAAAAGTAACTGTGCCTTTGTCACCACCCCTTCCCCTGCAACCCCCGTTTGTATGATTTTTCGAAACAGGCCCTTTTTAAGGGCTGAAACGACGTCTTAATCGCTGAAAGGGCTGTAAAGGTCCTTAGAAGTAGTGGTGACACGAAATCAACCCCTTCCGATCGGTGATTGACATTCCTTCCCCCAAATTCGAAATTTTTGCACCCCCAACCCTCCCTGTCTGGACGCGTAATGCGTCATGGCAGAGTTTTAAGAGTTGGATGAAAATGAAGCCTATGGCCTGCAATGGAGCCCAAAACAGCAGGCTGGATAGAAATTCATCGGTAGGTTGGGAAACGGGACCAAAATTTTTCAAAAAAGTGTACAGCCTACAGTAAGTACGCCCATGCATAGGCAACCCACATCACGTCCGTGCGTGTTGGTTGCCTGTGATCGGCAATAGGTTACAAAGTTTGGCAATGGGAGAAAAATGACGTGATGTGGGTTGCCTATGCATTGGTGTACTTACTAGAGGCTGTTAACTTTTTTGAAAACTTTTTGGTCCCGTTTCCCACCCTACCGATGAATTTCCATCCAACCTGCCGTTTTGGGCTCCATTTCAGGCCATAAGCTTCATTTTGATCCAACTCTGAAAACTCTGCCATGACGCGTTACGCGTCCAGACAGGGAGGGTTGAGGGTGCAAAAATGTCAACTTTGGGGGATGGAATGTCAATCAAACATCATAAGGGGTTGATTTCGTGTCACCACTACTTCTAAGGACCTTTACAGCCCTTTCAGCGTTTAAGACCTCATTTCAGCCCTTAAAAAGGGCCTGATTCGAAAAATCATACAAACGGGGGTTGCAGGGGAAGGGGTGGCGACACAGGCGCAGGTCCTCGTTTGAAACGTTAGGGGAAGACCCCCCCATTAGCAGCACTGATAACAAATCTCGATTTAAACCTTCCTTAGGGGTGAATCAAGACGGGGTGGTTTGGTCCCTTGCCATTTGAGGGTGTTAGGAGGGGTGAACATTGCCGGAGGCCTTAAGAACTTACTGCAATCAGCAACTGAGGACGGTGTGCAGGTTTTCAGGTGGTTAAACACATCCGGTACCTTCTCAGGCGCCCCCAATGGTAGTCCATTTTTAGGGGATGATGAAGGGGGTTGAAAATGCCCAAACGTCAAATGTAACGATTTCAACGTGTTCGTGGAACCTTAAGAGCAAGACTCATTCATTTTCGACTGCTTTGGCAACCTGCGACAAGTCCTACAGCGTTTTTCGCAAACTTCAATTTACGGTTTTCAAAAATGGGCTGGTTTTGGGGGCGCTATCCCGAAACTACACAAGTTGGGGAGTTGTGCTGAAGCATGTGCTTGGTAGACGTCGGGGCAAACGTCATACTGAAATTTCGACCTTGTGCAGTCAACTTTCCAAATTTGGTGGCCATTGAAAAAAGTGGTGCTTTAATTTTTTTGAGCAGTATATTATCATGGAGATAGCATGAGCAACGAATTCTTGTCAGACGTAATTAAATGGCGGGGTGCATGCAACACAAATCCCCCTCCCATCCAATCTAAAAACACGTATAGTGGGCGATGTATTGAAGATAGAGGTGTGCTCTCGCGGACTTTTTTGTAGAACTTTTCATGCTGAACAATTCTTACACTCATTAGTATATTGATATTTTTAACGGTTTGCCCAGCGTAAGCTTAAAAAACGCACGGATGCCTGGATTTTTTCCGACATTTTCACTGATATCGTTACTGCTTGGCTTCCTTTGAACATAAATAAATAATTTTCTTTTTATACTAAGTAGAGATATAGGGACTATTTAAACTCCCGTTAGCGATCGAATTTTGACTACTACTGGCTGTTTTTTTTGTCGTGTAGCCTCCTGAGAGGCCGAGTGCAGGTCTTTCTAGTCGACGCCCGTGGGCGACCTGCGCTGATGACGGGCTACGTTAATTTACGTAGTTTTGTATTGATGCGCCGACAACCGGCGTTTTCTTACAGTGCTTCATTCTTGTGTAATTTTCTCCTCTCCGCCGTTCATTAATCAAAATACTACGTGTTATTTACGAACTGAGGTCTTTGTTCAACGAAATGCAGATATGTATATTGTTGTCTTGATAATGCTTTCGGTACTGGAAGTGAGGTTTTATAACACTCAGTTACCACGTATATTGGCGCGCGCGGAACTGACAGTGCGATAATCAGTTCAGACGAGTCTGTTGACGATAATAATACGAGTGAAATTGACAATGATAGCAGTGAAAGTAGTGACGATGAGGTTGATGGATGGACTAGTAAGTAAATGTACACGTACTTCTCATGCTAGGTGTACTTCAGTTGCCCGGTCTGCAGTAAGGAATAGAGTAGCGCGCGCCCGGGTAACAATGTGCTGGACCTGAGTTGACAATACTGTTTGCGCGGCTTTTCCATCCCGGTATTCTTTGATTATTGTCTGCTCCTACGTTCCTTAGCTAGGCTAGAACTTATTCCCAATGTTGTTTTTAATTGTGCCCAGGAAATGTTTTTGCAACACCTTTCAAACTCTACCTTGTATTATCAAGCAAACTTGGTTAAATTATTTTTAGCGGCTTCGGTGGCGTAGTTGGTAGCATGCTGAGCTTCTATGCCCAAGAACGCGGGTTCAAACCCGGCCGAAGTCGTCGGATTTTTTAAGAGCGTTAAAAATCCCTCAGTATGCTTTCCTTCGGAGGGGAAGTAAAGCCGGCGGTCCCATGTCATAGATTTATGGCATCTTATAATTTTAAATTTTAATTTGACCCTTTCCTTAAGTTATCACACACAAAGAAGCTTAAGTGTCCGATACTCGGATACTTTCCTCTACCGTACCATGTTTCACTGCGTTTGGATGGTTAAATCGCGAGAAACGTCCATTTGAATATTTAAATTTCGCTTCGCTGCTATGTAGGATTTGTGCTCACCAGGTTATTGAACATCCCATAGGTGAACTTATGTTTATAGCCTCTATACACATAAAATTTCAGTTTGATTGCTGTCATAGATTAATAGATATTGAGAACCGTCTAAATATTTCGGATGGTCGCCATGTTGGATTTTTGTATATGTAGGCCATAGAGTTATGTACTATGAGATGATGATTAATGTGTACGTTCATTTCGATCGCATGATTAGAACACAAGAAATAAAATCTTAATTTTAAAAATTCGCACAACCACGTGTTGAGGTTATATAAACAATTGTACTAAATTAGATGTCAGTGCATTGCAATTTGTAGCCTATAGTCATTTGCTGTACCAAGTTTACTGCGTTTGGATGGTTAAATCGCGAGAAAGTCCATTTAAAAGTTTCAAATTCGCTTGGCCGCCATGTTCGTTTTGTAGTTAGGCCTAACAGGTTTTTGAAAGTCGCATAGGTGAACGTCTAGTTGTGCCCTTTATCACCGTACTAAATTTCAGGGTGATATAAAATGCCGGTGAAATATTTCGCACAGCCGCCAGGTTGGATTGGTGAGACGTAATAAACTTTAAAAGGCACGGTCAGGGTCGGCCGAAATGGTAGGCCTACTATGACCTTACAGCCGTTTAGAAGTCATTAAGGGGGGGGGGCACGGACGCATGCACACACATACACACACGGGCAAAATGTGATCTCATAAGTAAAGCCCTGCGCGGCTGCGAATATCCGTGAATAAACCCGCGGATATCCGGAAATATTTTCGCCATGCGGATATAGTGCGGATAATGTTTGGAGCAAATTTGCGGATAGTTTTTAGAGTACAATCCGATATTGTTGAATATAATTGCTAGGACCCGGATGTTTATGACATTACTGAAGATGCAACCTGCGAATGTGGAGAAATTCAAGATGTTGAACACCTCTTGGTCTGCCCGAAATGGCCTGAAGCCTGCATGCTGGATGTCCTGATTTTAGCAAATGCTCCTGCAATCAAGACTGCCGAATTCTGGGCCTCAAAATCAATTTGATATGTACACAATTTGTGTGTATATTGTATATATGTTTTAAATTTGTTAATAATTGTATTGTCCTGGATACGAATATATATATTGTCCCCTTGAAAGAAGCGTACACGAGACCAATTTCGGGGGTATTCAGTTCTTCGTCGCGAGGCTGGGTATTTTGTAATTTGCTTCCATAAATATCAAGGTAACATGGATAAAAATATAACTAGTAAGAAGGATGAACCAAGATTAACATAAAACAACTTTAATAAACCGAATAAACAGACACAATAATGACAAAGAAAACCTCCCTTAAGAAACCCTAAAATAAAATCCAAAGAACAATTATCAAATCAAATAATTACATTAATAAAATACAGCTTCTGAAATGCTGTGAAACGAGCAAAATATGCACGGATCTCGTCCGCAAGTTCCTGATTGTTGTGTATATACCCGCGATGATATGACAAGACTTAACCTAGAAAGAGCACTGTATCATGAGATACGATTCCATTGACCCAAGTCGCTGGACGCGTTTCCATGATTAACTTCACCAGATTTTGGCACCGGGGAACAACATTTACAATGGCTAACATGAAATAAATTACCAACCGACTACGCTACCCTTAACTATAATACAAGATCACTTCCGCATGAAGTCTAATCAAAGTGCGAACGCACAAAATCAAACTGCCTAAAAATTTAGGTCTTACAGACACAAACAATGAATACTAATTCGTGGCCACTCTCAAACAACACCTGGGCAAACCGATCGTTTCCCGAACAATTACAAAATTACATAATTTGCACACAAAAGGTGCATCAATAAAATATCTAAATTTACTTGTGACAGTAAAAAACATGAAATTAAACACAAAAAATATCAACATAATCCTGAATTTCGTATCTGCCATGGAGAACTCCCAAAATTAATTAATCTAATTCACTTCCAATTATACAGGCACCAAAGACGATTCTTATCTCATTGAGCACACTCACAGTCACGGCTACTAATTGCCTGCCATTCCTTATCTATGATCTGGGGAGCGAGTGGACTCTGAAAAGCCCTCTCAACTGTGTCAACAAACCAGGTAGGTCTTAACAAATATCTCAAAGCTCCCTAGCTTTTGAGAATCGCAGAAACAGCATATCACAACCTGAAATAAAATACATGTGATTATCTCGTAGAATTTGTCCCCAGAAATTGCACCTTGCATTTCGGGAACGAAGAAAATATTACATACACCTCCTAGGAGCGTGCTGTCGTAGCATTGCAGCAGTCAGGTTAATTACCTTTGTCACACCCCGCGCAGAATATACAAACATATAACCATTACCTCGGTTTGACACTTGTTCACCACCAATATCGCTCCAGATAAGAGAAATACCTCAATAACACAATAAATTTAACTACGTGCTCCAATTACGTTACAATATTGCCAAAGAAGCTTATGGCTCCTTGCTAATTAAATATGCAATGTCGCATAGATTATAGCTTGTGTAACTCGAAGTTCTTCAAACAAAATTCCTTTTACGCCCAACACTGTTAGTACATGAACTACAATACTGCTCCATTTATCGACAGTTACATAGCTCATTCTTGTGTTGTATTTTCTCAAAATGCGCACTCTTTGTACTCGTTAGCACAATTTTAACATACTGTCCCGCACAAAAATACACAAAATACTAAATACGAATAACCACGACGAGCTTGACAAATTAAATAAGTAGTCGGTTAAAACAAAGCAACACCACGAAAAACTATCAGAAATACAGCAAACACAAATGTATATACAAGAGTTGCCGATTACCAAAGCTAGCTACATGATGAAAATTAATTCATTTGGGTACTCATCCTCGGATTTTGTCTTTCAAATTGATGTCCCCGGACATGATGCCAGCACTGCGCCTAGCACATGGTCATAATCTTGGTGCTTGTTGAAGTTTGAGACATCCTTCCTTCGTCAGTGGATACCATGGGCTTCATTGTTGATGCGCTGCTTCGAATAAAATGTCAGTTTCAAATTATTTTCTAACACTGTTAACCCTTTCTAGATTGCTCCGGTAGATTACTAAATTCATCCACAGTCCTATGAAGCAATACCGATCGACGACTTGCCCTAAATTATAGCAGTATGCTATCTAACATAATTTCACAGGCATAACACTTCAATTACTTTAACTAGAGATATCATAATAATCATCTCGAAAATGCAAAGTTTTACTTCAAAATTTATAACATTTTCCCGCTCTCAGGCAGAGTAGAATTTGTTCTAAGTCCTCAGACTTGCGTAGAGACAGACATGGTTATACGTCTTACTAACTCAGTAACGCACGAAGAATTGCTGTAGAAAGGGGTTGAATGAACACTTCACTCGATATTCACACAGTTTTACCCAAATAGTAGGAGTGGGGACTAGATAAAATATCTATTTAATTAAGCAAGAATCGCACAGACATACAATTTATAGCAATGAACTCGGCTCGACGCGAAGCGTAAGGTTTCGGCGTGCGGGAATCAATCTGATCGCAGAATTTATCAGATTCCATTTCCCTCCATAATTGTCTGGTGATAGCATTGCTTCAAAAGAGCGCGAACAATTGGCGTCCCTTCTTCCCATTCGTCAGTATGATTTCCAAGATCGCGGTATATCTGCTGGCCACGCCTTGTGGGAGTCGACGATAAGTATCTTCTTTTCTTGATTTTCACTGTTTTCTCTATTACATCTCTTTTGCACAAATAACATTTTTCCAGGGTGAATCACATCCTTCGCGCGCCAATCCTAGTTTGTTGAAATCAAGCTAACGGTGTTCTACCGGCTTCTTGTTTCTGCATCACATTCCAGGTCTACCCTTTTCTATTTTCCACGCAGGAAGTCGGGTCTGACCGTCACCACCGAGAGGAAGGCCATAACAGTCCGCTATGACGTCACGGCCCGACGATTCATTCTTCACAGTCACCCGAACTCACACGACCATCTCAGCGCATGACACAAACGTACTTCGTACTATTCGGTAAAATCTTGACCAACTATTAATTGAACGAGTAACTGTACAGCATTTACAACTGCCTGAAACCTTAACGTTCATAGAGATCATTCTCTCTGCCTCACTGTAGAGACATACTTGTAACATATTACAGTACCGGTATCTCTAGTACTAACTTACGAAGATAATAAGTTTAACTAGAACAGGTTTGCTTGAAATATATTTTTATTTATTTTATCAAAAGAGGAATTAGAATATAATTATTCTTCACGGCTTGATATATCGGCCATTCGGCAGTCGAAGTTAAACTTAAAAACAAAAAGGTTGTTAATTTTTCTCGTTTTTGTATATTTTTTTTCGTCCTGGGGATGCGATGACCTATCTGCTATTACATCGCATTCCTGGAGTTCCAGGACAGAGCGGAGTTAAATGAACCTCTAGTCAAATAAGGAATGTGTCGGAAATTCAGCTGAGATATCGAAAAAGCAGTGGGTAACACGAGACAAAGTATCTCTAGGGTCGTTACGGGCTTAAGTTTAATAAAAAAATGCAAATATAAATGGGCGCCATCAACTGAATTCCTAGCAAACCACATCCTTTCCGGGTAAGCCTTAATCAAGACAAGGAAAGAAAAAGGAAAATCACATCATCATCAGATCACAACTAGGATAAAAACAAATTTATTTCACTTTGATAGTCAGACAGACATTTTAAATATTCATCCTACCTGAGAGCATGGTCGAATGCCAACGTTAAATTGTCATTGTCCAAAAATCGAACCATCTCTTTTCTAATCAAAAATATTTAATCCACATAAAACGTGAAAAATCTCTAAAGTTCTCTTGGGTTCTCAGGATCACTGTAGCACTATGTCTTTCGTCACTGACATTTGTGATACCTGAGACCTAATTTCTCTTTAATTTAACATCATGGATGTGGATTTGAAAAAATTATTAATCTGTCTAAACATACACATTATTATCACATATTTTAAACATCACGTAATTTTATGGCTTGAATGGCATAATTCAAATGTTAAATACGTTAGTCAAATGCTCCTAAACATCGAATAATTAATTTACACTATTTACATTGTCATTAATAATTGCTTGTTCGTGAATTACAGAAAATCCACTGCTCATTGGTCACAATCATCATCATCGTTAAAGTTAAATATTTCTCACATTAATTCTCATCTCAAAATTCAACATATTCCTGTCAGAATCATTAACTCATCACCATTAAATCATTTAAATGAAAATTATTATCATTACTTCATTATACTTTCTAATTATTCACACACTCTTATTTTATCATCTACTTCAGATTAAATCATCTTAAATCATCAATACAAATTGTTTAATTCCTCAATTCAAGTTGCAATTTCTCAAATTATATCTCAATTAAATTTATTTCAATTCCATATAAATTCATTAATCAACAGCTTCTTTAATTAATAACACCTTCTAATTCAGTTATTCATCATCTATCCAATCATCTATTAATTTATTTAAATCAGTTTATTTATCCAATCTTTAATTCATCCATTTATTTAATTCATTGATTTATTCCAAAATTTAATTTATCAAGTTATTTAAATTTTGTTCATCTGGTTATTTAGATTTTTATTATTTCATCTAGTCATTCTGATTTCTATTTCATTAGGTCAGATCATTAATGCGCTTAAATTTCAGATTATTATCTCATTAATTATTATTATCAGAAAATCTTGTATTATCAACTTTATTTATTTGTTTAAATTCCAAACAAATTGTTTAATATGGGTTATAGAACGTTGTCTTACAGTTTTATCCCTTCCAAGTTATATCTCGTATTTTATTATCATGCCAAAAATATTATTGCCTTCACGACATCACGTTGGATCTGACTATCCACAACTACATTATATATCCTCACTTCTTCAAATATCACATTTGAATACCACCATTATTCCACAAAACTCCATAAATATTCAGCACATACAGCATGAATCTCAACAATTACGCTAGACTGGGTTCGACAACCTCATGTCTGCCTCAAAATACATTAGCAACATTGCAACTATCACTTGGCAACTTCTACAAAATGCCTATCACAAACTTCACTTAACCATGTTGCATGATCTACAAAAAATATATAACTGGCTTCAAATTATCAACGCGCACAATCTCCAATAACTGTAATTATTCTGATCACATCTAGACAACTTCTTAAACAATTGGAAAAATTTTTACCTTAGTAATTCAAGATCTGCTTTCAAATAGCATAAATTCTCTTACAATTCTCATAATTCACATCACAGAAAAACACCAATGTGCTATAATCTCTCATATCAAAATCTGCAATACTGATCTGCCTTAAAATAAATCTGACCATTAATGATTCATCTTACAAGATTCAATTACTTTAAATCCTTCTCAAAGCTATCAAATACAATTATAAAAATCATCAAAAGCATCAGCTGTACCAGCTGTTAAACTGAAAGTACTCTCTAAAGAGTATAGCAACAAAATATTGGATTGGCAAACAAGAATTACTAAATGTAACCCTGCTGACATTTATCTTTACTTTATTTAACAAAATTTCGACTGATATGTGACTAGTAGTTCCTTGTTTGATTCTCTTACAATCTCATGTACACTCGGATGATAAAAATGAGTCCCTCAATGGCAAGTAAGATGAGTAACCACCGTACAATCGTATAAATACGAAAGACCTCGCCCCGTCGACTAACATGATAGTGCCCTGAACGATGGGTAAGATGAGTAACCACCATACAATCGTATAAATACGAAAGACCCCATCTCGAAGATTAAATGAGTGAATGTACCAGATAGGAATCAACAAGTCTCTAGTTGTCATATAAAAGCGATATTCATTCACTAAAGTGAATAACATCTTAATATCTCCAAACAATCCAATGGAAAAAATCCCTACTGATGAATAATACACACTCGCTAGTATGTAATGAACTGACGAAGTAATTTAGATAATCAATTGCAGATCACGAGTTCGAAATACTCGTCACACAAAAAAAAAACTATTCATGAAAACTATCCTTACTGGAAAAATGTCTAAAAGACCAAACATCTGCTTAATAAAGCCAACCAATGGTGAGAATTTCGTATAATGATGCCTGCCATATCATATGGTCACGCCATATTCTAGCAAAATTTGAAGCATATAAAGTCAAAGCCATGTCTAAATAATCGTATCACTCCTATTAGAAAAATATACATGTGTGCCCAGTATTCATGAAAATAATCGTATCAGGAAGTTATAACTCTTACAGTACCTTCTCATAATCAGCTGTTATTAAATTTCAAAGATCGTCGATTATCCTTATGTAATGAATTTCTCGAAAGATCGGCGTGAATATCATTCCACCCACGCAATGACGATTGCCTTCAAAATCCCAAGTGAATCAGCTGGTGGACCTCCTCCTCGTCAGGAATCGAATCCATCGCTCTGTGGTGCCATCGCGTCTCTGTCTGCGTTTACTCCGACATGATAAACTGCTGGTTATCCATAGCGGATACTGTCCAAATCCTCACGAAAAAGTTCATAGAAACAGCGGACCCCTTATTCCTCTTCTACGTTACGCCACTGTTCTATACAATGTTCGGTTTGAGTGTTGAAAGTTCAATCTCCAATAACTGCTAAGTCTCACTTTCATAAAATAAAATTTTATATGAGAGTGTCTAAGTTTATGAAACACCCTGTAGCTGTGTTCGTACTCGGTAATTTATAACACTTCATAAGAAAGAATTGCATTAATGCACGAGCCAATGTTTATAAGTGCATATGCTTGAAACATTTCGTTTGCCTAAAATCGTTAATGTTACTTGGAATGCGTTATGAAATGCATAGTCGTAATGTCATTGAAAAACTATGTTCATCTGAAGTTCACAGTTGCAGTATCTCGTAACTATCTGCCTTTACAATTCAAATGCTGAATAAACGTTCCAACTCAATGTTGTAATGAAGTTCAGCTTCTGTCATAATGCTTGCGTATAAAATTGGAAATAACCCGCTCGTCTCTACTGCAATGCTAGAATCATCTCCGCCTAAAGCTGGCCTCGCCGTGTCGCTCTGCTATGCTGTTCTGCGTTGAAATGCAGCTTGGAATAAAGTTCTCCAACTACTCGTTTTACTGTGCTGTTCTAAACCCCGGCCTTCTCATGCTTGCTTGACCCGTACAGCTGGTTCTGTAACCGGTCTTCACGCTGCCTACTGCGGGTGTCCGCCCGGCTCACTGACCTACTTTTCGTTCGCTGCTTGGTGAAGTTAAAACTGTCGCTTTCACTTCCCGTGACAAAACTGTTCGCTGCGCGACCTTTCCATACGCTCGGCATATGTCCTATTCAGCTCGCTCTCTGAATTCGACTGCGTTGCTCGCTGTACTGGACTCTCTTGCTAACAGTATTCAACTGCTTGGCTCACTGAGCTCGACTGACTGTCTCTAGACTGCATTGACCCTTACCTCCCTGGCGCAGTCACGTGACGTTCTCCCCACCTCTGTGGTCTTGCGTCACAAATATAATCTCGAACCCCGATCATCTCGGCTATTAAGTTATAAAATAACTTAAGGATTATCTGACTTCCTTCAAATTATTACCATATATAATGCTTGTTATATCTCCTCTTCTGAGATGTTTAAATACCATGTTCCATATAGATCTTAATAAAGCTTCATATTTCCATCCATAATTCCATCTGCCTGACTGATGTCAGAGCCTTCTTAATCCTAGACCTTCTACGTCATCTTGACATTCCTCTTGACTCGATTTGAGCGCTATCTTTTCATAACTCTTCCCATAATCTCAACTAGGGCTTAATGTCTGCTGGCGTAGCCGATAGCCTCAACTAGGTATCGGGTACATCTCTCCCGTACATCTCCTTTTTTATCAGGATTGAGAAAAAAATACACTCTCAGGCATTCTATACATAACACATGTACACGATAGCTCTACAATACTCTTATTCAGCATGATGGTACTTCCTAATGCTAGCTGCATTAAAAGTTCCCACAACTTCATTAGTATCCATCCTGACAATCCTGTAGCTATTATTTCGGTACGTTTCTTCAATACGGAATGGACCAGCGTACAATGGCGCAAATTTATGGTAGATCTTCAGTTGAAGATTCGAAGTGACTGGCTTCCTAATCAGCACCTCATCATTTTCTTGAAATGGCTCGTGGAACCTCCTTCCTGCTTGTCTCCTGGCTCTCTTCTCCGCCTGTCTTCTGAGTCTCTCTCCTGCCATCTCGACTCTTCTTTCTTGTGTGGGTTGAGGATCTACTGGTGCCCTCACGACTCGGTCCCATGGTCTATCCGGTTTCAATCCATGATGAAGCATGGACGGAATCTGTCCTGTGCTTTCATGTACTGTGGAATTCAAGCATTGACTAATGATGGGTATCACTTCCATCCATCTATGGTGCTGCCTTGACACATATAAGCGACACATCTTACTAATTTCCGGCATAATTCTTTCGGCTGGATTTTCCTCTGGATACCGCACAGAATTAAACACATGCCTTATTCCTAAACGTTCCATAGCAGTAGAAAATTCCATACTGGTGAATTGTGATCCATGGTCACTCAACAAAACTTCAGGTTTCCCCATACTTGGAATAACTGTTCTCTCTAATCTGTTGATCACGTACTTGGATGTAGCTTTCTGGATAGGCCATAGAGATACGTATTTAGAAAATACGTCTACTGTTACCAAAACAAACTGGTTCCCTTTCGTCGAACGAGGAATCGGACCGAAAATGTCCGTAGCGAAAAGTTCTCTTGGCTTGCTGGGTAATATTGATCTAGGAACTTCTTTCATTAGCTTAGACGAATATTTACTTCGCTGACAACTGCCACAGGTCTTTATGACGTCGCGAATCGTTTGTCCCATTTGTCTCCAAACGAAGGTTTCTTGAGCAAGAGCCAAAGTCTTGTCTACACCTACGTGAGCTGCAGTTCGGTGTATCATCCAAATAACTGGTTTGACAAGCTTGGGTGGGATCACTACTCTAAGTTTAGTATGATCCTGGTCGAAATATTGGCATATAACACCTCCCATAATGTGATATTTTCTAGCTTCTATCTCAGTTCTTCGAAAATCTGGATCAGCGTTGTCCATCCTGCGTGTCAAAAAACGGTAAATTCATCGCAAAGGTGCATATCTCTTCTGAGTTTGCGCGAACATCTTCAACTTTTCTAGAGTACCATTATCCTCTTGAATCAAATTTATATGGTTGACAATTACTTCCTCACAAGGGTTTCTGCTCAACACATCCGCTAACAGATTTAATTTCCCAGGTCTATGTACAACAGTTGGGTTAAATTGTTGTAAGAACAGAGCCCATCTGGTGATGCGGTCACTCGCTAAGTCTGTCTTCATAATAAATTGGAGGGCTTTATTATCTGTGATCACTGTTATGTCATGTCCAAACAACACTTTCTTCCACGTCTTAAGAGCATGAACCACTGCTAATGCCTCTAACTCAGTTGCATAGTAATTCTTCTCACAATTCCTGAGCTTGCGACTGGTGAAAGCTAAATACCTGTGTTTGTTGGTATCGTCCAACTGATATAGGATCCCACTGATACCTATTTTGGATGCGTCTGTCTCCACAAAAAATCTTCTTGCAAAATCTGGGTACTCAAGCTTGATATTTTGGATCAACATGTTCTTAGCCGCTAAAAACGCTTGATTGCATCTATCGTCCCATTTCCATCGATTTCCCTTTCTTAGTAAATCCTGCAGAGGTGCCATCGTTTCAGTATATTCAGGACAATGTGTTGAAAAGAACTGACACATGCCTAAAAACTGCCGTACCTCTTTAATCTTTCGTGGGGTTGGAAACTCTGAAATAGCCATGATCTTCTTTGGATTGGGCCTATAGCCATCTCCATCGATTCTATGTCCAAGAAATTCAATTTCTTCATGAAAGAACTGACATTTGTTGAAATTCACCTTGAAGTTCGTCCTCCTAAGATCTTCAAAAAGTATTCGAAGGTGCCTGATATGTTCTTCCGCCGTCTCAGACGCTATAATTAGGTCATCAATATAGCTCACCACATGCTCCTTAACTGCATCTGACAAATTTTCATCTAGTGCTCGGATCATCACCGGACCACTATTTTTCACTCCAAAAGGTAACCTATTGAATACATATGTTTTATGGTCAAACAAGAACCCTGTGTATTGTTTGAAGTCTTCTGCTAGCTCCACATGATAATAAGAACTAGTCAGATCGATAGTAGAAAAGAAACTCTTTCCTCTGAATCTGCGCAATAATTCACGAATAACAGGTGGCCTGTCGTGTTCAGGAAGAACTCTTTCATTAAGGGCTCTGGCATCTAGGCATATCCTCAGCTTACCATTAGGTTTCTTGACAACAGATAAAGGATTCAAATAAGCAGTTGGCATCTTCTTGATTATTCCATCCTTCTCCATGTCGCTTATCATTGTACTAACTTCCTCCTTCCATTTATCCGGAATGGGATATAAATTCTTATGGTATGGTTTGTCATCCATCAACTTGATGCTGTAGGTAAAATTTTCTATGAGACCTGGTTTGTCATTGAATATGTCCTCATATTCTGAAATTACTTGATCAAACTGCTCCTTAATTTCTGGATTTATATTACTTGTCCTGCCAGTTCTGTCTTCTATAGACCTTTCAATGCTGCATACTATCTCATCCAATATATTCTCTCTAAAGAATGTCATCTCGGATTCCTGATTTTCCATGATCCCTTCTGGAAAGTACATGCGCCTACTCTGCATATCTATGATCAGGCCACTCTCACTTAAGAAATCCACTCCTAGGATCATGTCAAAATGTAGTTGACCCACTACTAGGAACATCTGTTCAAAACTTCTGGTTCCAATCCCAACATCTAAAATTACCTGATTTTTACATTTCATACTCCTGTCTGGGATCACCCCTTGAATCTTGCTAACAACAGTTGGCAACATCGTAATTTCTCCTGATAATTTCAACTCATCCAGGCAACCTATGGATATCAAGCTCACCATAGCCCCCGTGTCTACTAGTGTCTTTATTTCCTTTCCCATGACTTCCACACTGATAACTGGCAATTCATGTCTATTTCCTCGATGTACTACGTCTTCCTCTTCAATTAAATCCTCATCCTTGACCTGATACGTTTCCACAATGATGATCGATTCCCAATGATTAGCATCTTGCTCTGCAGTTAATTTGACGTTTTTTTTTCCTTCGCCACTCGTGCTTGCTCGATTGACATCTCTGACTGTCTCCTCGGGTGGTGCACTAGGCTGTCTATTTTCTTGCCTCGATCTCTCATATTCACGATTATCTCGTCTTTCATTTGGCTCATTTCTTCGGCCATCCTGCCTGTCGTCCCGATTATACTGTTGACCTTGGCTCCAGTTGTTTCTACCACGATATCTATTGTTGTATCGATTCCTATCTTGATATCTGGAATTCTGATTATAATTTCTGTATCGGCTGTCTCTTGCTTCCTGATCGTATGGCCTCTCATATGGTCCTCTATATCGATCATTTCCACGAACGTTACGGATGTTTCCTCGATTTCCTTCGTTCCTTCTGTTTTCCCAGGAATCTCTTCTGTCCGTCTGAGCTGCGTTATCAACGACTACCGCATTCACCTCTTGCGTGTTTCGATTGTCGTTTCTTGCATTTCTAGGCGTAACTTGAGCGCTTGTATAGTCTAATCCCCGTAAAATGTCGTCATAGTGCTCAAGTGTGTTTGCTCCCGACGCTATGAGTGATCGCTGTACCTCAATCGGTAACTGTCTCGCTATAGCTTGCAAAAGCTCTTCTTCTGGCAATGGAGGAATCAGAAACTGTAATTTAGCCAATTGTGAAGTAAAATAATTGGCATAATGCGTCGGATGTGACGTAGAATAACGCTTCGAGTACATTTCTGCTCTTACGTTCAGCTGATCCTCTGCACTCCAAAATCTCCTTAAGAATGCTATTGCAAATTGCTCCATATTCGCAAAATTGCTTCTGAATGCTCTAAACCAAGTTAACGCAGGCCCGTCTAAGGCGCGTTCGACTATCCTTAGTTCTCTCTCCTTGGCTACTCTATGTTCCGCCATGTAGTCGCGAATATCTCGCAGAAATTCGACTGGTGTGACTCCTGTGTTTCCTGAAAACTTCCTCGGCTTGTCATCCAGATTTCTGATAATGGTAACTGGACCTGAGTATCGTTCACTTGTACCCAACGTACTCCTATTCGAATTCGGATTATCCTGAGGGGTTGAACTTGCCCTTTCGAATGTCACATTCGGTTGCGTTTGACGGTCTTCTCCCATGCTAACTTCTTGATTACTCATACTGCGGTCTATCGCTGTCTGATTTATCGATATTTCCCCTGATGTAATATTTTGACTTGAGAAACTATTAATCATAGATTCTAGTTTAGTTATCCTATCTTCTGCCAATTTCTCTACGGTCTTGACCTGAGTCTTCAACTCATCTAACGACGTAACATTCTGCGTTTTATTACTCTCCTCTAAATCGTTTTTCAACTTGTCTATCTTGTCTTCGCATGTATTCTTTACTGACCCGACTTGTTCCTTTAACAGATCAACATCTGTCCTAAATAGAGTTGAATCTATCTTCATCGCTTCCTTGTTCTCCGTAAATCTCGCTTCTAAGTTCGCCATACCGGCGATTAATTTCTCGTCTAATCCTGCACGTTTTTCTTTTGCTTCGGCATCGACCTCACTATACCGTTCTTCCACGATTGCACCGACTCTATTTTTGAATAAAGCTAAGTTTTCATTAACCTTTTGCTCTATATCATCATCCATATTCCTAATATCTTTCTGCAATTGATTCTCTAATGATTTTAAATTAGAATTAACCTCTCCTAAGACTTCCTCTTTAATGGTCCCAATTACTGACTTTAAATCCTTGATCTCATTACCTAGATTCATCTCTAGACCTTTGATTTTAGTCTCGAAAGATACTTCGGTAGACCACTCTTGAATTTTGCCTACATCTGCCACTAAACCATCGATGTCGAATCTCAACTTCGATACATCCGATTTAATGTCTTTCTGTATAGACATAACGTCTGTTCTTAAAGTAAGAATGTTTTCTTCTCCTCTACTTTCTAATTCAATAATATTCTTTCTTAATATTTGAACATTTTCCTCTCCTTTCATATTTACTGCAATTATATCTAAATGTAAAGTCTTAAGCATCTCATTATTCTTTAAAGTTAATCTATTCTCTAACCTAGTTAACTTGTTTTCTAACTCTGTGTTAGTTTCTTCACTACGAGCTTGTAATTTCTCTTCTAATGATTTGAAATTATCCTCACTATTTGACTGTAATAATTTAAAATTTTCTTCATTACTAGTCTGTAATCTAGTCTCTAATGACTTTAAATTATCTTCATTACTAGTCTGTAATGCTTGCACATTTTCTTTACATTTAGATTCTAACCTAGCTTCTGAATTATTTATCTGTTCTTTAACTTCCGTTTCCATTTTAGAAATAGTTTCTGCAATACCAGACATACCATTCTGTAACTCTCCTTAGCTATATCTTCCGGCAACATAATTATATTTTCAATAGACGTTTTATTCAGAGACGTTAGACAACAACACATCACAATGTCTCAATTCCTGCATTCACTTGGGTATAGGAAAAATGACTTATAACTAACATGATATAATACTAATACGATTAACATGAACACCGGCATGGGCACACAAGTATATTGTCTGACTAAGTTTAATAAATTTTATAACACAATTAAATGAACTTGAGATCAATCTCTCAGTAATCTAAATCTGATGTGATTCCATAGAATAAACAAAATCGAAGCCCCACAGGTGGGTAAAGCCAATTCTCCCTCTCTCTCTGTACCCGTTCGACCTGGGGATGCGATGACCCATCTGCTATTACATCGCATTCCTGGAGTTCCAGGACAGAGCGGAGTTAAATGAACCTCTAGTCAAATAAGAAATGTGTCGGAAATTCAGCTGAGATATCGAAAAAGCAGTGGGTAACACGAGACAAAGTATCTCTAGGGTCGTTACGGGCTTAAGTTTAATAAAAAAAATGCAAATATAAATGGGCGCCATCAAATGAATTCCGAGCAAACCACATCCTTTCCGGTTAAGCCTTAATCAAGACAAGGAAAGAAAAAGGAAAATCACATCATCATCAGATCACAACTAGGATAAAAACAAATTTATTTCACTTTGATAGTCAGACAGACATTTTAAATATTCATCCTACCTGAGAGCATGGTCGAATGCCAACGTTAAATTGTCATTGTCCAAAAATCGAACCATCTCTTTTCTAATCAAAAATATTTAATCCACATAAAACGTGAAAAATCTCTAAAGTTCTCTTGGGTTCTCAGGATCACTGTAGCACCATGTCTTTCGTCACTGACATTTGTGATACCTGAGACCTAATTTCTCTTTAATTTAACATCATGGATGTGGATTTGAAAAAATTATTAATCTGTCTAAACATACACATTATAGTCACATATTTTAAACATCACGTAATTTTATGGCTTGCATGGCATAATTCAAATGTTAAATACGTTAGTCAAATGCTCCTAAACATCGAATAATTAATTTACACTACTTACATTGTCATTAATAATTACTTGTTCGTGAATTACAGAAAATCCACTGCTCATTGGTCACAATCATCATCATCATTAAAGTTAAATATTTCTCACATTAATTCTCATCTCAAAATTGAACATATTCCTGTCAGAATCATTAACTCATCACCATTAAATCATTTAAATGAAAATTATTATCATTACTTCATTATACTTTCTAATTATTCACACACTCTTATTTTATCATCTACTTCAGATTAAATCATCTTAAATCATCAATACAAATTGTTTAATTCCTCAACTCAAGTTGCAATTTCTCAAATTATATCTCAATTAAATTTATTTTAATTCCATATAAATTCATTAATCATCAGCTTCTTTAATTAATTATCACCTTCTAATTCAGTTATTCATCATCTATCCAATCATCTATTAATTTATTTAAATCAGTTTATTTATCCAATCTTTAATTCATCCATTTATTTAATTCATTGATTTATTCCAAAATTTAATTTATCAATTTATTTAAATTTTGTTCATCTGGTTATTTAGATATTTATTATTTCATCTAGTCATTCTGATTTTTATTTCATTAGGTCAGATCATTAATGTGCTTAAATTTCAGATTATTATCTCATTAATTATTATTATCAGAAAATCTTGTATTATCAACTTTATTTATTTGTTTAATTTCCTAACAAATTGTTTAATATGGGTTATAGAACGTTGTCTTACAGTTTTATCCCTTCCAAGTAATATCTCGTATTTTATTATCATGCCAAAAATGTTATTGCCTTCACGACATCACGTTGGATCTGACTATCCACAACTACATTATATATCCTCACTTCTTCAAATATCACATTTGAATACCACCATTATTCCACAAAACTCCATAAATATTCAGCACATACAGCATGAATCTCAACAATTACGCTAGACTGGGTTCGACAACCTCATGTCTGCCTCAAAATACACACATCAAAAAAGTTTTGCATCACCTCGGTTCCCAGATCTCCGGCATATAGACGTTGACTGTGTATATTGTATCCAAGATACAGTCCCTTTGACTGTTCATAGATGTCACTAAAACTGCTCAAAGATGTAAACAACCATGCATGAGCAGGGCCTATTAGACGAAAGGGGGAACGACAGCCGATCAGTTCCAGTCATTCCACAAGGACGAAGGTACGCTGCTCATGTTGTCTGTAGTTCTACCATGCCTAGAAGGTCAATACCGCAGTTCGATCGCGTCCGCATTGTTACTTTGTGTCAAGAAGGGCTCTCAACAAGGGAAGTTTCCAGGCGTCTCAGAGTGAACCAAAGCGATGTTGTTCGGACATGGAGGAGGTACAGAGATACAGGAACTGTCGATGACAGGCCTCGCTCAGGCCGCCCAAGGGCTACTACTGTAGTGGATGACCGCTACTTACGGATTGCCGCTCGGAGGAACCCTGACAGCAATGCCACCATGTTGAATAATGCGTTTCGTTCAGCCACAGGACGTCGTGTTTCTACTCAAACTGTGCGCAATAGGCTGCATGATGCGCAACTTCACTCCCGACGTCCATGGCGAGGTCCAGCTTTGCAACCCCGACACCATGCAGCGCGGTACAGATGGGCCCAACAACATGCTGAATGGACCCCACGGAATTGGCATCACGTTCTCTTCACCGATGAGTGTCGCATATGCCTTCAACCAGACAATCGTCGGAGACGTGTTTGGAGGCACCCTGGTCAGGCTGAACGTCTTAGACACACTGTCCAGCGAGTGCAGCAAGGTGGTGGTTCCCTGATGTTTTGGGGTGGCATTATGTGGGGCCGACGTACGCCACTGGTGGTCATGGAAGGCTCCGAAACGGCTTTACGATACCTGAATGACATCCTCCGACCCATAGTGCAACCATATCGGCAGAATATTGGAGAGGCATTTGTCTTCATGGACGACAATTCTCGACCTCATCGTGCACATCTTGTGAATGCGTTCCTTCAAGATAACGACATCGCTCGACTACAGTGGCCAGCATGTTCGCCAGACATGAACCCTATCGAACATACCTGGGATATGTTGAAAAGGGCTGTTTATGGACGTCTTGACCCACCAACCACTCTGAGAGATTTACGCCGAATTGTCGTTGAGGAGTGGGACAATTTGGACCAACAGTGTCTTGATGAACTTGTGGATAGTATGCCACGAAGAATACAGGCATGCATCAATGCAAGAGGACGTGCTACTGGGTATTAGAGGTAGTGGTGTGTACTGCAATCTGGACCACAAATGCTGAAAGTCTAGCTGTATGATGGTACAACATGCAATGTGTGGGCCTCATGAGCAATAAAACGAGCTGAAATGTTGTTTGTGTTGATCTCTATTCCCTTTGTATTTAAAGGTTCCGGAACTCTTGGAACCGAGGTGATGCAAAACTGTTTTTGATGTGTGTACATTAGCAACATTGCAACTATCACTTGGCAACTTCTACAAAATGCCTATCACAAACTTCACTTAACCATGTTGCATGATCTACAAAAAATATATAACTGGCTTCAAATTACCAACGCGCACAATCTCCAATAACTGTAATTATTCTGATCACATCTAGACAACTTCTTAAACAATTGGAAAAAATATTACCTTAGTAATTCAAGATCTGCTTTCAAATAGCATAAATTCTCTTACAATTCTCATAATTCACATCACAGAAAAACACCAATGTGCTATAATCTCTCATATCAAAATCTGCAATACTGATCTGCCTTAAAATAAATCTGACCATTAATGATTCATCTTACAAGATTCAATTACTTTAAATCCTTCTCAAAGCTATCAAACACAATTATAAAAATCATCAAAAGCATCAGCTGTACCAGCTGTTAAACTGAAAGTACTCTCTAAAGAGTATAGCAACAAAATATTGGATTGGCAAACAAGAATTACTAAATGTAACCCTGCTGACATTTATCTTTACTTTATTTAACAAAATTTCGACTGATATGTGACTAGTAGTTCCTTGTTTGATTCTCTTACAATCTCATGTACACTCGGATGATAAAAATGAGTCCCTCAATGGCAAGTAAGATGAGTAACCACCGTACAATCGTATAAATACGAAAGACCTCGCCCCGTCGACTAACATGATAGTGCCCTGAACGATGGGTAAGATGAGTAACCACCATACAATCGTATAAATACGAAAGACCCCATCTCGAAGATTAAATGAGTGAATGTACCAGATAGGAATCAACAAGTCTCTAGTTGTCATATAAAAGCGATATTCATTCACTAAAGTGAATAACATCTTAATATCTCCAAACAATCCAATGGAAAAAATCCCTACTGATGAATAATACACACTCGCTAGTATGTAATGAACTGACGAAGTAATTTAGATAATCAATTGCAGATCACGAGTTCGAAATACTCGTCACACAAAAAAAAACTATTCATGAAAACTATCCTTACTGGAAAAATGTCTAAAAGACCAAACTTCTGCTTAATAAAGCCAACCAATGGTGAGAATTTCGTATAATGATGCCTGCCATATCATATGGTCACGCCATATTCTAGCAAAATTTGAAGCATATAAAGTCAAAGCCATGTCTAAATAATCGTATCACTCCTATTAGAAAAATATACATGTGTGCCCAGTATTCATGAAAATAATCGTATCAGGAAGTTATAACTCTTACAGTACCTTCTCATAATCAGCTGTTATTAAATTTCAAAGATCGTCGATTATCCTTATGTAATGAATTTCTCGAAAGATCGGCGTGAATATCATTCCACCCACGCAATGACGATTGCCTTCAAAATCCCAAGTGAATCAGCTGGTGGACCTCCTCCTCGTCAGGAATCGAATCCATCGCTCTGTGGTGCCATCGCGTCTCTGTCTGCGTTTACTCCGACATGATAAACTGCTGGTTATCCATAGCGGATACTGTCCAAATCCTCACGTAAAAGTTCATAGAAACAGCGGACCCCTTATTCCTCTTCTACGTTACGCCACTGTTCTATACAATGTTCGGTTTGAGTGTTGAAAGTTCAATCTCCAATAACTGCTAAGTCTCACTTTCATAAAATAAAATTTTATATGAGAGTGTCTAAGTTTATGAAACACCCTGTAGCTGTGTTCGTACTCGGTAATTTATAACACTTCATAAGAAAGAATTGCATTAATGCACGAGCCAATGTTTATAAGTGCATATGCTTGAAACATTTCGTTTGCCTAAAATCGTTAATGTTACTTGGAATGCGTTATGAAATGCATAGTCGTAATGTCATTGAAAAACTATGTTCATCTGAAGTTCACAGTTGCAGTATCTCGTAACTATCTGCCTTTACAATTCAAATGCTGAATAAACGTTCCAACTCAATGTTGTAATGAAGTTCAGCTTCTGTCATAATGCTTGCGTATAAAATTGGAAATAACCCGCTCATCTCTACTGCAATGCTAGAATCATCTCCGCCTAAAGCTGGCCTCGCCGTGTCGCTCTGCTATGCTGTTCTGCGTTGAAATGCAGCTTGGAATAAAGTTCTCCAACTACTCGTTTTACTGTGCTGTTCTAAACCCCGGCCTTCTCATGCTTGCTTGACCCGTACAGCTGGTTCTGTAACCGGTCTTCACGCTGCCTACTGCGGGTGTCCGCCCGGCTCACTGACCTACTTTTCGTTCGCTGCTTGGTGAAGTTAAAACTGTCGCTTTCACTTTCCGTGACAAAACTGTTCGCTGCGCGACCTTTCCATACGCTCGGCATATGTCCTATTCAGCTCGCTCTCTGAATTCGACTGCGTTGCTCGCTGTACTGGACTCTCTTGCTAACAGTATTCAACTGCTTGGCTCACTGAGCTCGACTGACTGTCTCTAGACTGCATTGACCCTTACCTCCCTGGCGCAGTCACGTGACGTTCTCCCCACCTCTGTGGTCATGCGTCACAAATATAATCTCGAACCCCGATCATCTCGGCTATTAAGTTATAAAATAACTTAAGGGTTATCTGACTTCCTTCAAATTATTACCATATATAATGCTTGTTATATCTCCTCTTCTGAGATGTTTAAATACCATGTTCCATATAGATCTTAATAAAGCTTCATATTTCCATCCATAATTCCATCTGCCTGACCGATGTCAGAGCCTTCTTAATCCTAGACCTTCTACGTCATCTTGACATTCCTCTTGACTCGATTTGAGCGCTATCTTTTCATAACTCTTCCCATAATCTCAACTAGGGCTTAATGTCTGCTGGCGTAGCCGATAGCCTCAACTAGGTATCGGGTACAATACGGTAGGCTATATTTTAATCAGTGCGTTCCTTGTGCTATTGGTGTTATTAGTGCTAATGCCTACTAGCCTATATTATGCCTTGAGATCAAGAATGCAATACCTAAGGAAATGTAAAGTTTTGAAGACATTTTTCAATGTTTCCTACAACATGTAGTAACTCTTCAGTCGGTCAACGCAAGTTTGAACAGGGCGGGGACACAATGTAATATTTAAAAAATTGTGAAAAAAATATGTTAAAAATTTGGAAACTGAGGAGGTGCCTGGAGAAAAATAAAAACTTACACTTACGTATTTTTGTCCAACTCCTTTTGATTAATAACATCAGCTACAAGAAAGTGGCACATAATTTCCATTCTAATTAGAAACTACAGTAAATAAATCTTCCATGAATGGAATTATTCCTTCTTTTAAAATTCCCATTCACCTTGCCTTAACTTCCAATTTGGAATTTTCAACGAATATTGTACAACGGTGTTAATTATAAATATCAATATTGCACATTGGTCTCAATTATAAATATCAATAAACTTCAGCAGTATACATATACTGAGAAAATGTCAGTACAAATAGAAAGAGTAGGCTACTATACTACAATATTAAAAATGAATCGTAAGACAAAATTACAGCTGGAGAAAACCATTTATTAGGCTACTCCAATCAATTGCAGCTTACAGAAAGGGAATGTTAATGAGCACATTTTCAGATTCATTATTATAGATCACTTATAAATTATTTGAAGCCCATAGTACATAAAACTCACTAAAGGAAGCTGTGTGATAGCTATTAGAATGTAAATAGCACATTATTTTACCCCACCATATTAATTATTATAGCCTGTTCATAACTCCACTCCTGCATTCGTTAATGTTTTATTGGAATTCTAATTCACATGAGTACTCAGTGGATTAATGTGATCGCTTACATCCCAGGAAAGTCTTCGTCATCAAGAATTTTGAAGGGGTGATGGTTGTAAAATTAACTACGGTAGTCATAATTAATATTTAGAAATTATTTGAAATCAAATGTCAGGGGGGGTCCTTTCAGAGGCTTTCTAATTGTCCATAATCAAGACCCCATGGAAATGAAAAATGAAAATAATAGGGTAAATACCTGCACAATGTACTGTATATAATAAGAACAACATGGAAAAGGGAGCAAGCTAAATCGTCCAGAACATAACCTAAAAGTTAATCATCTAAAACTGAAGTGTAACGATCACATGAGCCTCCCATATGGTTACCGAGGCAATACATATTAAGGGGAGGCGATGGCTGAATAACAGAGAGGTTTTAAAATTGGCATAACGTTTGTAATATTAAACACAGATTAATGAAAATTTGCACAAGCATTCATAATGAGTCAAGCCTATTGTGTAATGACTTATAGATTTTTTGGTTAATATTTGAACTCTTTCAAAAAAAAATCTTATAGGCTATATTTTATCGGATCAGTCGGGTACTTTTCTTTTTCAAAAACCCATGCAGATATCGCTTTATAATCTTCCACACATATTTTAGAGCACAAGGGACTTTGTTTGCTGGATCAGTTTCTTAGACTTTTCATTAGTTGAATTTTGAAAGGATTATAAAGTTTGGATTCATTTTTTATGTACCGGTACAGAATGTTACTTGGTAAGACCCTAATTTCCAAAATAATTGGCATATCAAAAATGCTTTCTGTCAATTGTATACCATGTAATTTTCTATGTGAGTTTCAATTTTCTCTTTAATTCTGCGAGTAGTTCTGGAGAAAAATGTACCTACGCCCTGAAAATGACAAAACCTAGAAAAACAAGAAAATATAAATGCATGTTAGTTTTTTCAGTGTTTCACGGTCTAAAAGCCTCCATAACTGTACTCTTCCTCTCCTTCCTGATCCTATACACCTGTTTCGTTGCCCCTCTTTTTTTGTCTTGTCAACTTGGACTTATTTATGATAGCAGCATCTGCTTTCATGACACGAAGGCTGTCGATTTGTCCTAGCATTCTCTGTGCTAACATGCCTGGTTCAAATCCTAGCTGCTCTAGGACATTAATCCCTTTGTTTCCATCATTGTAGACTAAAGCAGCCATTTTCACCAAATGGCTGGGAACAAATGTTGTCTTTGGGCATCTTTTGCAAATAAGAAAATTTAAACTCTCATTAGGGTTTTGAGTTTTTCCAAGTGTACATTTCTAGAGGAGCTCAGGTGAAGCGTGGGCTCGGTACACTGGCTTAATGGCTAAAAGAACAGCTTCAGGAAGGCTGTTCTTATGAATAAAATGTTCACCAGTTACACTTGCTTGCGGGTATTTACACCAAGAATCTGAACTGTTCACTAGATAATGACAATTTTTTTTTGTGAAGCACTGACAGGAGTTTGTATGGCTACATTCCTAACCTCAATATTCATTTTGCTTTTCCTAATGCTGTTTACATGCATCCCATATGGTTACCGAGGCAACAAGTATTAATGAAACTGCAGTATGAAGGTCATATGAGCCTTACATATGGTTACCGAGGCAATAAGTATTAATTAAACTGCAGTATGGAGGTCATATAAGCCTCCCATATGGTTACCAAGGCAAGCATTCATCATCTAGAACTGAAAACACCCATGACCAGTATATAATCGAGAGGGAAGAAAATATCAACCCAATGTAGGATGTTGTATTAATGATTCTCTTAAAACATAAATCTAAGGGTGTGGCAAGCTGGAAATACTCAACTGTTATGTTGTATAGCAATGGCATGTAGCATATGAATAGGATAAGGAATCATTAACCTTATTATTAAAAATGAATTCCATGACAAAATTACAGCTGGAGAAAAACATATATTAGGCTAGGCCTACTCCAATAAATTACAGCACACAGGAAGGGAATGTTAATGAGCACATTTTTCTTTATTCTCTTCCAGTATAATAATAATAATAATAATAATAATAATAATAATAATAATAATAATAATAATAATAATAATAGGTGATATTTTTCTCCCTGTGATATCAGTATGTTGCATTTAATGGCATAATACCTCATAAGGCTCAAAATGTCAGAATTATACTTGGATTAGAAAGGACAGTCTACGGAAATATAATAAAAATAAATAAAAGAGCAAATTCCTGTGAGGAGCTTTATTTAATATCTAAAATATCGGTACTCACCAACAAGTCATAAGGTTATGTTCAGCTTTACTAATCCATAATTTGAAAGACAAACATAAAGAAATAAAAAGCCGAATATCTCCACTAGTCTTTCATGTTACATAATTGTGAACAGTTTTTTGAAGTGAAAACAAAAATTTATTGATCACAAAGCACTGAATTGTAAACCTACCACTGAAAAGCATAGCCTATTCACATTCGTTTGGGAAGGAAAACACTGACGCTTTCTTGTAGTTCCAAACACAAGAACTATGCGGCATTATCGCACAACTACTACACCGAATGCTCTACTATAATAGTACGGTACTGTGATAACGCAAATATGACAATTAAACCAAAAATCACCACACGAGAAATGTTGAACAAGTAAGACAGCAAGAAGACTCCACTCGACTCTAATGGCTGGCGATCTGAAGCTGTAACCACGCAGCGTGACTTCACTGGAATTTCGACAGTGAGTGAGCTGGCCTTCCTCTCGGTGGTCACGGTCTGACCATCCTGTCCCTTCGTCTTTAACAGGTAGATCTTGTTTCCACATATTACAGGTGTAATTTCCAATATCCAGCCTCACTCTTCCACACAGACATGAATTCATGAAACATTAATATAAAGACTTTTATATTAAGGGTTCCATCGCCCCTTTCTTAAAGAAAAATTGAATCGAGACTATGATTTGATTTTTTTGTACAGTCATACTGCACAGTACTCAATTTCCATAATATTATTCTGGCTGTGTGGTGTTTTCTTCACTAATGAGTTGTCCCAGCAGCTGACTCATCACCCCTCGCATGCCGGCTGGCTGCTCGTAACCTGTCTTGGCTCAGACCATCTCCGCTCTCACTCTTAAACAGATCTGACCTCGGGTGCTCCCTTCAACTTGCAAATAAACATTTCTCTTCTCCTTCCTCCGGCTGCTTGCTTAGTGACCCCCGTGTTTTCTGGTGTGATTCACTCAGTGGCGGTTCTAGAAGCTTGAATCTGGGGGGGCCCAGTTTGGAATCGAAAGTTTGGGTGACATATGCCTAATTCAATAGAAAAGTAACCATATCTGTGAAAATACAATGGGCAACATTAGCACAACCATTAACATGTTCAGTTACACACATACTACTATGCCATATTATTTAAAGAACAATAAGTTAATGCATCCAGAACTAGGAAGGAAGGAAGTTTGTAGTTTTACGTGACCGATAATCTCGAGATCATAAGCCAGGGGATGTCTTTTTTACGTTGAATCCGAACCACAGGACATGGCATTTCACTTTAAAAATATCACATGCATTGACCGGGAATTGAACCCAGTCCGCCGTTGTGAGAGGCCAACAGCTTGATCGCTGTGCCACCACGCCCCCATCCAGAACTAACCATGATCAGAAAATGAGAACTGAAAGTTAGTTACCATAGGACAGAGATGAGACCACAACGGTAATAAATACCCTGCATATTATAACTACTGTATGTATGCATTATAAGATAATATTGAGCAATAATATTCTTCTGTTCCCACCCTGGGCAAACTGGTTCACTATATCTGAAGGAACTTGATTTTTTTTTAGCGTATGGCTTATAGTGCCGGGAGTGTCCGAGGACATGTTCGGCTCGCCAGTTTTGTAGCTGCTTCGAGACGGACACCCAATGGGTGAGCTACAAGTACCGTTGGGAAGGAAAGTTGGAATGGAAGGTCGAGGAGTTGGAAGGTAGTGGCTGTGGCCTATAGTTAGGGACCAACCCCGGCATTTGCCTGGAAGGAAGATGGGAAACCACAGAAGACCATCTTCAAGGTTGCCTCGCCTCCCGAATGTGAGCGACTGCCAGCAGTCATGCCGTAACGACCACGGCTAACTCACCCGGTGAACTTGAAGTAATGGTATTTTACACATTTTTTTTCGTGTAAATTGCCATGAAACTAATCCACTGTTGTTAAAATTCACAGATTTACCATACATTAATATATTTATACAGGTTAGTAATTTAAAAAACTATCATTGGTAAAAAAAAACACATTTCACTGTCTCATAAATTTATTCTTCTGTTTCCACTCTGGGCAAACTGGTTCACTATATCAGAAGGGTCTTGAAGTAATTTTCCACTTAATTCTCTTTGAATTGAAAGAATTGCAAGATTGGAAAGCCGCTTTGTTGCCATTGTTGCTCTTAAATAGGATTTTATTCGTTTCATGACCGAGAAACTACGCTCATCAGAAGCAGATGACACAGGAAGGGTCAGCATCAACTTGAAAAATAATAGTAGCTGTGGAAATGCAACTTCCATTTTCAGAAGTTCAGAAAAAAAGAATGAGGAAGTGTTTGGATATTTGCCTCTAAATACATTCTTAGCTAAACTGATTTCAGTCTGTAGCACCTTACGGTCTGTGAAGATTAGATTATACTTTTCACAGAACGTGAGAATATATTCAAAATTTAAAAAGTTTTCACTTATTTGGTTACAGGCATCCATTGCATTGCACACAAAATCATTTTCAGTAAATCAACGCTGTAACTCTTTTACCATGTTGTCTAATATTTCAAAAAGATTTCTTTTACATGTCTCTGATAATGTGACATTTTCCTCTTCTTTCTCCGCAGAGACTGGCATTAATAAAACGTAGTCTGAAAAGTTCTTTGGAATACTTGAGACTCTAGATTGTTTATAAACTTGCACGCCTAACGACTGAGCAGAGTCACATGTAACCGCCCATAGTTCCTTAAAATAATCATTTCGTTTTTCTTGCAGCGATTTTACAAGACCATAGATCAACCTATGTGCCCCTCCGAAGTCCACATGTTTTTGTTGTAAGAACATAGAGGCTCCATTGGCAAGATCGAGAATATCAGAAAAGATTTAACACAAACATCACCTTCACTTTACAAAGCTGCTTCAACAAACCTTTTGCTTCAGCTGCCTCTTTCTTGTTAGCTGACTTTGAAAAATACTCTAGAGCTGCTTTAACTGAAGCAAAACGTTTCTGAAAATACATTACTCCTCTATATTTACATACCCACCGCGTGTCACTTTGAAGAGATATCTCTAAAACACGTTCTTCTGGATAAAGATCCCTCTGTATCTCAACAAACTTTTGGTGTCTTACAGTAGATACTGACTGAAAAGCATAAATTGCTTCCAGTAAACCAAAAGTGTCGCCTACCACGTCTACTGCCTTAGAAACGTCCACCAAAACTAAATTTAAGCGATGTGCATAACAATGCACGTTAACACAAAGGTTATTGACCTTTTGTCGCAATAAACTTTGCACACCGTTGATCTTCCCTGACATAACCGCGGCTCCATCATATGCTTGTCCAATGCACTTACATGGATCGACATTCACTGAAACAAGGTACTCTAAAGCTGAATTAGCTATACTTTCTGCATTCAGTTGAGATAAATGTATAAAACCATTGACACGCTCTTCTATAGAATTTTGTCCTACATATCTGACACATACGGACATCTGTTCCACTTTACTAACAACTCTAGCTTCATCCAGGATTAAGGAAAAATAAACATTGTTATATTTTTTCGTCTCTCCTCCAATATGTTCAACTATTATATTAGCTGAGATATCAAGAAATTCATTTTGAGAATATTTAGATGAGTAAGTTGCATTCTTTGGTAGACTGTTTACATTCTCCCTTGTTCTTTCACTTTCTAGTTTAATTACATTTAAAATTTCAACAAAATTCCCTTCATTATTACCACTATCGTCATCCGAAACTGTTTCGCGATGACCTTTAAGCCCAATGTCTTGCCGAGCACAAAGTAATGCGACTCGGACCATTGTTGCCACGGCCGAGCGGTTACGCAATATGTTATCGTAGTGTTTCTCGCTTAGCTTCGAAATCACTGTGCCGCTACGTTCACTTTCCAGAAAACTGTTCCACCTTACTATTGAAGATTTATGACATTCACTATCAGCATGCTTTGCAAGTTTTTCTCCTATTCTTTTCCAATTGCAAAATCCAGATTTAGTGAAAACATGTTCAGCATTGCTTGAATCAGATTGAACGAAATAACGACACGGAAATCAGAAAACAGCATCTTTGTTCTCAGAGTATTCAGTAAATGTATACCTATCAAACTCAAACCATTTACTGTTAAAACTTCCGTTCTTATTGTATAGTAACGTTTGTTTATAAACTGATTTACGTGCTGGGCATTGAACATCATATATCGATGCACTGATATCAAATCGTACTGGTTCGTCTATATTAGAAACAGTTGCACTCACTTTTTTTTGGTCACAGAGTTGAGGAGATATCGATGCACTTGTATCGCATGGAGGTTTGTCTATATTGGAAACTTCTGAACTTGCATTTAAGTCACAAAGTTGGGAAAAGAGTTTAATACTCTTCGGTTCATTGGGTTCACATGCACTTTCATCGCACTTCCGCTTGTCACGGGAAAAGAACTTCAAAATATTACTCTGTTTAGACATACCGTAACTAATACAAGAACACGTCTACGCAAGCATAGCGACTAATCGTCTGCTACTGAAGACTGTTGCGAAACGATAAATCCTTTCTATGATTGTTAGAATAACGAGCAGTCGGCACTCTCGTCTGTCAAAATTTGAATGCAGACCGCTTTGACTGATTGTTGTTGTATAGAAATATCTAAACATGTTGCTCTTGGTGTATGCACTATGCATTTTAAAAATATTATATTTATACGCGATTTCAATTGTGTGTTTAAATTACTTATAATAAAATAAATAAATCTCGAAATTGAAAGAAAAATTAAATAAATTAAATGCATTAGTTTGTTTTATAAAGTATATCTGTAAATTATCAATTTATTTAGTAACCAAGGAATTTTAAAATTATTTCACTAAAACTGGGGGGGGGGGGGGGGGGGGGCAGGCCCTCCCGGCCCAGGGCTAGAACCGCCTCTGGGTTCACTGGTAACTCGCAAAATTAGCATCTGCCACGTCTTCCCTGAGCTCATATGGTTCCATACTGTGATATAATTTTAGATTTTCAATGTTGAAGACGGACATCGTTCCCGTGCTGACTTCTTGTATCCTGTATGCATTATTTCCAAGGTTTCTAACAATGCGAAAAGGCCAATATAACGTTCGCAGAATTTGGCAAATACCTTGCTTGGGGGATTAGATATCGGGGGTTTCTTGACAAGTAACATCTCCCCAATATTTAACTCCCTGTGGAACTTCTTTCCCCTTACTCTTCTTAGACGCCTATCAGCTTGGTTCCTCATGTATTCTACAGTGTTCCTGATTCTAAGATCTGATGCCAACAATGGATCTCTAGGACAGTTGAGAACATTGTTCCACGATCTCTCGGGGTATTGATTGTGGTGTAGTACCATCGGTATCTGACCAGTTGACTCATGTTTGGTAGAGTTCATGCATGTTTCAATATCACCAACTCTATCCACCCATTTGTGATGTTCGTTTGGAATGAAAACACGATAGAATTTCGCAATATCCTTAATTGCTCTTTCCGCGGGATTTGCCCTTGGGTGCCTTATCGATGTTAGTATGTGCTTGATACCAAGGTCAGCGATTCCTTTCTTAAATTCAGCACTGGTGAAGTAGCTGCCATGATCTGAGAGTAAGAATTCGGGTTTACCTAGCATTAGTATCACCTAATTTCTTATTCTGCTCAACACCTGTTTTGAAGTTATTTTCTGGATAGGACATAGAACAACAAACTTCGAAAACACATCAATACATACTATAAGGCATCCAACGTTTAGAATGAAGCATTGGTCTTATGGCGCGTTACGACATTGTTGCCAATCCATGAGAGGAGGCAGTACAGAGCCCTTCGCGTACACTTCCCGCATATTCAGCAATCGTACAGTGACGAAGACTTGAAATGAGTACTGTAGCCTATAATAATACTAACATAACGTATACAACGAAATTAAATGGATGCTCCTCCTCACAAAGTCATTGTAGGCTATGTAACATTCTTGCGAAGTGTATTACTTAGCGTCTCTTTGCTTGGCGACAGCACTGGATCCTGTTCACTCTTACTACGTATTTTAAATACGGTAGTCTTTGATATTGCTGTAGCCAGAGCAGTTTCATTGACTACATTATTTATAATTTCGTTAGATTTAACATTGTTAAAATAAAATAACTGAACACATTTACAACCTGTTTTCCCCCTCCTTCTGAGCACTTGACCACGCTTTCTTTTAACAAAACTATCCATTGTAGTACGTGAAATAATTAAACTACAACACGTTAAATATCACAGAACTGCTGCACATACACTCAAGATACAGACAGCTGAACTACTAAAATAAAAGCTCAGAGAGCACAGTAATAAAGCTGTGAGTAGCAAGCTGCACCCCGCGCTCTCCTTCGAAACTTCATTCTTATAATGCGCGGTCAATGAACAGCCTGGCCTGTGTAAACAATTAAACCTACACTCTGAGTATGCAGGTAGAAAACTTCTTCATACTTTCCTCTACAACTCTCAAACTGACATGATATGGTTATCTTTAAAAATAGAAAAGTTGGCAGCATACGAACGTTTTCAATGCTGTTATGCGGTTATGAGAGAACATTCATAAGTTTTACCTTCATGAAAATTTTAATATTGCCAGTATAAAATATTTCTAGAATCCATCATCAAGACGACACATTTAGCTACACTTGTGTGGAAAATGAGCGCCACAAGGCCAATGCAACATTGTTGTGCAGGTCGATGATTGCTTGGTAATCGCAAATAAAGTTTGCACCGAGTATAACATTGAAGTTCGTTCTTGCCATAACAATGCAAGTCTGTGCGAAGGTGTGGTCTAGAATATCCAGTTATATGTATGCCTGTTGCTTACATACGATAGATCGCTCGGGAATTACGCCCCTGACTTTCATCTGTGGTACAGGAATCAATGGTACATTTTGATTTTGAGCCACTTCCTTAATTAATGCTTCTGATATCAAACTAATCTGCGAGCCAGTATTCAAGATACATTTCACTGCAATTCCTCCAATTCGTGCATAAATTACAGGTAGTTGCCTAATATTATCATTCTGTGGTTTAGTAACCTCCTCGAGACAGTCCTCTGGCCATGCAATCCATTCAGCCATGTGTGCAACAATTCTTCCCTCGTGGTCATCAGCCCCATTCTGTTCTCTCAGGCTGTCTCCTTCTTCTACATTTGGTGTTTTTTTTATCCCGGGAATCTTTCGGTATCGCCCCTTCTCATGTCTTTCCTGCTGTGTGTCCAAACTCTCAGCTCCTTCCTCCCTGTACGTGTCTGGATTTCTGCGGTGATTCATCGTTCGCTCCCATATCTCCTGTTCATTTCCTTTGGAAGCATGCAACTCCTTCAAATATCTTTGCGATTCGCGGTAACAGTCGTTCCAGTCATTTTGCTGCTCTCTGGGATCCCCCTTTCTTGGTTCCGGTCGTTATGCCACTGCTGGTTGTTCCGCGTGTCGCCATTCCTTCGATACGGGAATTCCTGCCTTCTATTATTTCCGCAGCCTTGATATCCTCTTTGATGCGGCCTGTAATTATCTTCATCATTTTGATAACTACCTCTGTTCTCGTATCTCCCATATTGTCTGTTATTACTTTCCTGCCTTCTCGGAGTTATTCCGGTATTCGTTGCCTGCGACCTCGTGCTTGTGTTAAAGTTATTTTTCTCCCTAATGACTTCCGTGGTATTCACCTGCTCGCTCTGTCTACCTCTCCTAGGTGGTAACTGTAAACTTGTTTCGTCAATATGTCACAAGACCTACTCTGCCCTTACTGCGGTCGTAACGTTAGCGGTAACTAAGAACTGCTGAATGTTCATAGGTAACTGCTTACTGCACCCGTTCGTCCGTGGTATGCGATGACCCAACTGCTATAGCATCGCATACCAGGCATCCCAGGACAGAGTGGATTGAAAAAAAATAAAAATAAACAAGGAATGTGTCGGAGATCCAGTTGAAATTTAGAACAAAAGCAGTGGGTGACACGAGACAAAATATCTCTGGGTCGTTTACGGGTTTAATTTAATTCAATAACAAAGGAAGGGGCGCCACAACTGGATTCCTAACAGACCTCATCCTTCCTGAAGAAGCCTTAATTATAACACAGGAACGTATTGGGAGAATACATCGTCACTAGATCACACAAACTAAAATCAAAGAAGGTTTATTCGAACTTGAAGGACAAGACAAATAAAAATTAAATCCTGCCTATGAGGATGGTAGAATGCGATAATTAGGATGTAACTGTCCATTTCCGCTCTAGTTCAAATGAAATTCGTTCACGTCTAAAAATAAAATAAACTAAAATTTTCTGGGTTCTCAGGGTCACCGTAGCACTGATTCACACGTCACTGTTTTATTTGTGAACCCTGAGACCTATCATCGTTAATGATAACATGATGCACGTGAACTGTTTAAATTTACCTTTAACTCACACACAACAATAATCATATTTACTCCTATAACATATTCAATCATTCGTAATTGTACTGAATGTCCTTGTTCCAAATTATTGAAATCATCATAATCACAAACTGAATTTACACAAATTATTTATTTGCAACCATCCTGTCGAAATCTCGATCATCTATCAACATAGTTATAATTATCTGGGATTTTTATTAAGCATGGAAAAATCGTTAACTGTTCACCACATTAGCAACTAATCAATCAGCTGTTTAATTTAATCATATTATTAATCATCAGTTCCATTTAAATTATTATTATTAATCATCAGGTCAGATCAGCTGTTCCATTAAATTCCAGATCAATATTAAACAGTTTATTATTAAAGAAACTTGGATTATTATATAAACTTCCAGAAAATATCGAGGATTGGTTATGGAGGTGTCGTCAAAATGTATCACATCAGTGAAAATGTATTGCCAGACGTAATTACACATGTTACATGTTATACTCTACGCTTATTTTTCATTCATTTGCCATGCCAAAATTTATTGCCTTAACTACTCCACATTGGACGTTATCATCCACAAATAACCATTTGAATTCATCTAACATAAACCACTTCATCAAATATCACATTTGAACTTTATCATTTCATCACAAATATTCAGCGCACAGCATGAATCCAAAAATAACACGACTGGGTTCACAAACCTCTAGTCTGCACCATTAATATCAAAGTGGTAACATCACAAACTTTGGCAAATTACACATAACTCTTGGCAAAAATATCTCGAATCAATATATTTAATAATCCACATTCATTGTAGGACTGCCTTCAGATATTTATAAATTTGACCCAACAAGACTGTGGTCACCATAATGGCATTTGGACAACCTCTCAAATGACATGAAAAATTACTGAAATAATTGAGGCGTTGACAGGGAAAAGGTAGTAAGTGCCAAAAATGAAATATTTCAGGAGAAGCAAAAAACGATTTGCGATCATTTTCTTATTCAATTTATTACACAAAATACTTCCAAATTGAAGAAATCACTCACTTAACATATTAAAAAGCAATTTTCAGAATTAGGCATAGCATGGTGGAAAAATAATTTGTTTATTCAATGTAGAAATAGAGATTTCAACACAATCAGTACTACTACTTCAAACTCTTTTTGTTCGGAAAAGATTAGTTAGTTAGTAATTGTTGCTTTAAGGGGCGGAACTACGAGGTCATCCGCCCCTGTTAGGCACAGATATCCATGTAAAATGCATGATACATTTTATTCAGGAAGGCCATCATTGGTAATAAATGCTTCTTTTTTCTTCATTGATGACTATTCGTCTTTCAAGGGGTTGCGAACTCTGAAAATTGGTGATGGCCTTGAATGACTAATGACTTTTGAATATAGTATGTTCCTTCCACATTCCAATTTCATTAAATGACTGTCTTGTTTTAATCACGGGGAAATCTTCTCTTGAAATTCGAATCCAGCCAACGGTGCTCATTTTTAGAACACCAGTACTCATTTTTTTCAGGTTCAGCAGCAAAGTCAAAGAAGTAATTACTTTTCATCATTATTACATTATTGGGCTTGAAAACTTTAGCACTGCGAATCATTTCAGCTACTTCTTCTGTAACCATTGGCTTACATTGTTTCTTTCTCATTTCGATGATGCCAAATTTCCTGCCACAGGGCATGTAAGATTGTCCGGAAACCAAAAATTTTAATTCAACAGAATCAAAATAGTTTTTTTTTCAATTATATAAATCATAACCATTAACACCATTCGATTCTTATTCTGCCCTGCGCATTGTGTTTTCCATTTCTCCTCTTCTGAATTTTGACAACGTTAAATAGACCCACGACATATGTACCTTGCACGTCTGCTGTCTCTAGAAATCGGTGTGATATTTGCTTATTTCTTCTTGAGTGAAACTGTGCCACTTGTAACAACATTTACATGTTGCCTGGAAAGGTAGAAAATATTGGTTAGATTATGTCTGTTGTTTCCTGACCTGACCTGATCCTTGCGAACAAAGTCGGAGTTTGATGAGTTTGTCTGGATACACGTCAACAATAACAGCTATTATGAAGTGAGAAAATATATATCTTAAAAAATGTCGTTTAACTTACCGTACCATTTTGAAAAGACCAAGTTTTGAAGGCATGTTGATTTTCACAATAATTTGAGTGTCACTTCCACGCAACAAGCGGAAACGTGCTTGGCGCGAAAATCAGTTACTACGTTCTCTGCGCCAAGAGTCTCGTACATGCCACAAGAGCGATCTAGTGAGAACAATATTTCAAGCTGTTTTAATCACCGAACGACTTCCTACTTTCTCTGCGGTGTTGGCCTTGGTTCTTACTACCTTCTTCACGGAAAAACCAAAATTTCATTTTTGGCACTTACTACCTTTCCCCTGTCAACGCCTCAATTGTAATCCAAGTTCTAATTAAATTCGAAGTGTAATATTTCTAGAAAAAGCATTGAAATAAGATTCAAACGAACACCAACTGTGTTAGATTTAATAATATTCATCATAGCTGTTTCCATTCTGCCTGTGATAAATTCATAAAAGGAACGAACTCGTCTTAAAAGAATCAATCGCTCAAAATCCTTGTTAAAGGTTCAAATCAACAAATCAGAAAATTCACAGAAATTAAATTTACAGTATATTAAAGTAGAAGAAAGCTACAGAGAACTATTGCATCTGCAACACAAGAATCACAAAGTGTAATCCTGTTTACAATTATTTTTACTGTACTTGATCAAGATCAACTAATATACGACCTGTAAATTATTGTTTGATTCGCTTACAGTCAACAGTGCACTTGGATGATAAGATGGTAGTTCCCTACGGATGGGTATAGCGCTTAAACACCACACAATTGCATAAAGCAAAAGGCCCCATCTTCGACGGCTCAGATGATTAATTCCTAATGGCAGGTTTAACGTTTAGACACCACACAATTGCATAAAGCAAAAGGCCTTGCCCCGAAGGCTAATGTGAATGAATGCACATGACTGGAATCAACAATTATTAAACTGTCAGATAGTAGTGACACTGTTTCGCTAGAGCGAATTAAATTCAATAGCTCAAAAAGATCCAATCAAAAATAAGAAAAATCCCTGGTCGCTAACTCCACACAATCACTAAAATATGAAAACTGACAAAATTACCCAACTGCAGGCCCCGAGTCTCGAAATGCTCGATAGAAAAAAACCACTGTGCTCAAAATGCACCAAAACTCACTATAAAAGATGATCAAATGCCTGTCTAATAACGTCGGTAAATAGCAAAGATCGGTGAAATGCCTCTGCCATTTCACATGGAAACCACCATATCTTAGCGAATTCATCAGGATGAGATGCAACAATATATCGAACGATGCTTCAAAATAACACTCCTAAGGATATACAAGTGTGCCCAGGGTCATATCAAATCATATCAGAGAAGACATAAAAGCGCTCAAATTACCTTCAATTATTCCAGGTTGTAAAAAATATATTTATTCCAAGATAGACGATAATCCAAATAATCGTGAATAAATTCTCGAAAGATCGGCGAAATCTTCGTCCTGTGCCATTGGAAATGCATTATCCCTATTCTAATGCATGTCACGATGCGGTCACTCGTCTCGGTAGGAATCGAACTCGTCACTCTGCTCCACCATCCTGTCTCGTCTTACGTCTAGCCGCTCATATTAAAGTGCAAGATATCCATCCCGGATATTGTCCAAACATCCACTGAAGTATTTAATTTAAATGGGTACCCCATTATGTCATTGGCTACGACACGCCACTGTTCCATGGGAAAGTGTCAATTGGCACACACTAGCAACGTTCTTGGCAACAGATGTCGATTCGCATTGACGAATAAAGATTTAAAGTGCGTACAAATTTGTCAGACACCCTGTATCGGAATGCAATATGATTAGCATATCCATAAATGTTCATAAATCAAAGTTGTTAAGCACCCACTTCACCACTGCAGAAAATGTGTGAAGTCCATTGTTCCATTTGAATGTTCTAGTGGTAGATAAGCTACCCCGTGGTCCCCTTGTTGGTGCTGTACAAAAATACATCAGCTGTGCTCTCCATTATAATGGCGAAATTATTGTTAAGTCCCTTTGATGGTGGGCATTCACGTTGAAAATGCACGAACTATAAACTGGAGCAAGTATTTGGACCATTATAAGCCTGTGTCCACTACGCAGTAATATGAATGTCGGTTTCAATGTCCGGTAACACAACTGCTAACTTCCCTCAAAATGTCTGCCACAACCGTAATATCCTGGCCTAGCCATATGCTGGTAACACGATGTGAGAAACTGACTTCATTAAACCACTGATGCACATGAATATTCATCACGGAGTCCACTGTTGCACAGTTCGTTTTCACAATGTGAAATATCTTGCTTCCTTTAACCCACAAGTTACAGTTTGTTAATGCAATACTGGTTGAAAATGATCTTGATAATCTTCGCTGAAAAACTGGCACTCTTTCTATCACCGGTCCGAGCCCGACAAATCCACTGCCATGCCGACCTCGCCTGCTGTGTTCGGCTCCCGTTCGCCGTGCTAACAAAGTATTATGTTACTTGGACTAGATCTGACCACGATTACAAGTCGATGCGTACTGCATTGAGTGGAGCACTGTAATAGAATCCAATTCTTCTTCACACAGCGCCACGGCTCTCCACTTGGCATAGTCATGTGAATTAGAAAGGAAATAAAGGGATTCTGCCTTTCCAATACTTGTATTGAACCTACTCAAGGTACATGTTTCGAAGGTAAAACTCATTCTTCCTCAGCCTGTACATTCACTTCTTCACGAAATCTATGTCCTTTATAATATAGGAAAGCTTTAGTTTGATATCTTTGTATTTAAAGCGTAACCTCTTTGCTTGGCTTGCCATTTGATTCATAATGTCAGTAATTGAGGTCCGTATTGACTAACTATAAATTAGAAAGAAAATAAAGGGATTCTGCCTTTCCAATACTTGTATTGAACCTACTCACAGGTACATGTTTCGAAGGTAAAACTCCTTCTTCCTCAGCCTGTATTTGAGGTCCGTATTGACTAACTATAAATTAGAAAGAAAATAAAGGGATTCTGCCTTTCCAATACTTGTATTGTATGTACAGGCTTCCCATATCGTCACTGGCGCGATCCCTGCGAAATCTTTAATTCCAAGCAATAAATGCCAACATCAGCTAGCGTAGCCGATTGCCTCAAGTAAATATCGGGTACATTACCTTTGTCATTATCAAATCCACCTCAGATGGTGGTTCGTCCAAGTCTTTCAGTTTGAGCATTTGTTGCGTGAAAAAGTCGGCAAACTTTGTTGGGTGTGTGGAATGGTACTTGCGAGCATACAAGTCCATCCTGAGGCTCTGTTGGAGGTATGCACTCCAATATTTCTTAAGGAATGCTTTTTTAAGCCTTGCATCGTCTCAAAGGTATACTTAAAACTTTGATACCAGGTGAGACAGCTCCCATTTAAAAAATTCTCAACCATCCCGAGTCTCTTATTTTCCGGAATACCCTGATCCTTAAAGAAATCCTCAAGTTCACGTAGGAATTTTTTGGTGTAGTACCCGTACCGTCTGTGTATCGATTAGGTTTGTATTCGTTACCCCTAATAACTTGGGTAATTTGTGTAGGTAACGTAGCTTGCTCTGGTGTAGATGTTTGGCCGCTGTAATCCCTAAATGTTCTTGTGTTGCATCCAGCTAACGGACTCTGCTCATTGCTCATGCCACCCCTGTTCCGTTACTTTCCTCCAGGCCATTCAAGTTTTCCTGCCCTTCTCTGTCCTTTACAGATGTAAACAAAGTATCCAATTCCAGTGATTTATGTTCAGCTTTCACCAACTAGTCATCCTGTTCCTGCAGCTTAGTTTTATCCTTTTCCTCGAGCGTTTGCAGTCTAGTGAGGTTATCCCTCTAAATTCTTTGTAATAGACAAGCGTTCCTCCTTACTGTCTTCCGTCAACTTGCTCCAATCTTTGCCTATTTTAAGTTTCAATCCTTCCAATTTTCCCTCTAGTTTTTCCGTTTGTTCCTCCTGAGTTAATTCCATCTTATCTAACCGTCCTTCAATTTGGCTATCATTTTGTTCAATAGACGCCTTTATTTCCCCTTGTTCTGTTTCGATCCATTTCCAACGCTCCGTTGCTTGTACGTCAACGCGCTCCATCTCCTTAATGATGCCTAGCAAATTGCTGTAAACCGCCTCGATCTGCTGCTGCATACCTTGAGTATTTCATTCTATTTTCTCTAATCGCTCTTTCAATTTTTCTTGCGCTTCTTTAACTTACTCCGAGTTATAAATGCATGCCTGTTAGATTTGCTTAAGATTAGCTGTAACGACCTCATCGAGCTCTCCTAGTTTTTTATCAAACCATTCTTCCATCTGTTTCATCCGACCTAATTGTTTGTCGTTATTTTCGCTTACATCCTTCACTAATTGTTCCAACTGCTCCCTAGTGTTTTGTTTAATTTCAGCCTTAAGCTGACTAGGCTGTTCCTGGTTTCTTTCGTTTTGAATAGCTGACTGCTCTGCAATGCGATTATTTATGTCCTCACACTGTTCCCTAATCTGTTCTTTCATTTCGGCTTGTAATTCCGATAACTGTTCCTTACTCTGCTCTTTCATTTCGGCTCTTAATTCCGATAATTGTTCCCTATTCTGCTCTTTAATTTCGGCTTTTAATTCCGATAATTGTTCTTTCGCACTAAGTTCCTTCATCTCCTCCTTCATCTCTGCTCTGTTTCTCTAAGTTTTCAGTATTTCTCGCTGTTGTGACCTCCACCACTTCTCTAATCTGCTCTAACGTCGCCATGACAAAAATATAAATTCACTTGAGAATAGAGGGATCATGTACTTGGGTAACATCCATTTGTCATCACGCATATACACAATAATGCATTTAAATATCTTGATTATACTCAATTCGTTAACTTTATTTGGATCTCCCGCAATATAATCCATCCTTGAGTATCTCTTTACTTTAATTTACTTAGTGTCATCCCTTAAAATCGTTTATTAAATATCCCTAACTTAATTGACTTTACGTTACCACACACTCTTAATTATCAAGTATAATTAATCATTCTAGGGTTATCACCCTCCTACTATATATCAGAATTCGACATAATTTCAAATTCTAATTTTAATTCAAAGTTGGACGCCCGGATTCTCATATTATCTCAAAATCAGCAATATCAAATAAAATAATATGTCTCATATTTAATATTACATACAAAATCCAAAATCCTACTTTATTTCATCACATGAGGCGGTAAGACTTCGCCTGAATCACTGAATTTACTCCTAAAACAGTGGCTGAACTTCTATAACAAATTTCCAAAACCACGTTCTTCAGAGTTGCCAACCAACCTAACACGAAATTGCACCACGTTGGCCTGCGCCATTTTAATCCTAAGTCCCCTTGAAAGAAGCGTACACGACACTAATTTCGGGGGTGTTCAGTTCTTCGTCGTGAGGCTGGGTATTTTGTAATTTGCTTCCATAAATATCAAGGTAACATAGATAAAAATATAACTAGTAAGAAGGATGAACCATGATTAACATAATACCATTTTAATAAAGCGAATAAACAGACACAATGATGGCAAAAAACCTCCCTTATGACACCCTTAAATAAAATCCAAAGAACAAATATCCTCAAGTTCCTGATTGTTGTGTATATGCGCGCAATGATATGACAAGACTTAACCCAGAATGAGCACAGTATCATGAGATACGATTCCATTGACCCAAGTCACTGGACGCGTATCCATGATTAACTTCACCAGATTTTGGCACCGGGGAGCAACATTTACAATGGCTAACATGAAATAAATTACCAACCGACTACGCTACCCTTAACTATAATACAAGAATACTTCCGCATGAGGTCTTATCAAAGTGCGAACGAACAAAATCAAACTGCCTAAAAATTTAGGTCTTACAGACACAAACAATGAATACTCATTCGTGGCCACACTCAAACAACACCTGGGCAAACCGATCGTTTCCCGAACAATTACAAAATTAGATAATTAGCACACAAAAGATGCATCAATAAAATATCTACATTTACTTGAGACAGTAACAAACGTGATATTAAACACAAAAATATATCAACATAATCCTGAATTACGTATCTGCCATGGAGAACTCCCAGAATTAAATAATCTAATTCACTTCCAATTATACAGGCACCAAAGACGATTCTTATCTCATTGAGCACACTCACAGTCTCGGCTATTAATTGCCTGCCATTCCTTTTCTATGATCTGGGGAGCGAGTGGACTCTGAACAGACCTCGTCAACTGTGTCACCAAACCAGGTAGGTCTTAACAAATATCTCAAAGCTCCCTAGCTTTTGAGAATCGCAGAAACAGCATATCGAAACCTGAAATAAGATACATGTGATCATCTCGTAGAATTTGTCCCCAGTAATTGCACCTTGCATTTCGGGACCGAAGAAAATGTTACAGACACCTCCTAGGAGCGTGCTGTCGTAGCATTGCAGAATAAACAAACATATGACCATTACCTCGGTTTGACACTTGTTCACCACCAATATCACTCCAGATCAGAGAAATACTTCAATAAAATGTGTTCCAATAACACAGTAAATTTAACTACCTGCTCCAATTACGTTACAATATTACCAAAGAATCTTATGGCTCCTTGCTAATTAAATACGCAATGTCGCATACATTATAGCCTGTGTAACTCGAAGTACTTCAAACAAAATTCCTTTTCCTCCCAACACTGTTATTACATGACCTACAATACTGCTCCATTTATCGACAGTTACATAGCTCACCCCTGTGTTGTATTTTATCAAAATATCAAATACTCACAATTTTAACATACTGTCCCGCACAAAATACTAAATACGAATAACCACGAAGAGCTTCACAAATTAAATAAGAGGTCGGTTAAAACAAAGAAACACAAAAAAACTACCAGAAATACAGCAACACAAAAGTATATACAAGAGTTGCCAGTTACCAAAGCTAGCTACATGATGAAAATTAATTCATTTGGGTACTCATCCTCGGTTTTTATCTTTCAAATGATGTTCACGGACATGATACCATCACTGCGCCTAGCACATGGTCATCATCTTGGTGCTTGTTGAAGTTTGAGGAATCCTTCCTTCGTCAGTAGATACCATGGACTTCATTGTTGATGCGCTGCTTCGAATAAAACGTCAGTTTCAAATTATTTTCTAACACTCTTAACCCTTTCTAGATTGCTCCGGTAGATTACTATATTCATCCACAGTCCTATGAAGCAATACTGATCGATGGCTTGCCCTAAATTATAGCAGTATGTTATCTAACATAATTTCAGACGCATAACACTTCAATTACTTAATCTAGAGATATCATGATAATCATCTCCAAAATGCAAAGTTTTACATCAAAATGTATAAGTTTTTCCCGCTCTCAGGCAGACTAGAAAGTGTTCTAAGTCCTCAGACTTGCGTAGAGACAGACATGGTTATACGTCTTACTAACTCAGTAAGGCACGAAGAATTGCTGTAGAAAGGGGTTGAATGAACACTTCACTCGATATTCATACAGTTTTACCCAAATAGTAGGAGTGGGGACTAGATAAAATATCTATTTAATTAAGCAAGAATCGCACAGGCAAACAATTTATATCAATGAACTCGGCTCGACGCGAAGCGTAAGGTTTCGGCGTGCGGGAATCAATCTGATCGCAGAATTTATCAGAATCCATTTCCCTCCATAATTGTCTGGTGATAGCATTGATTCAAAAGAGCGCGAATAATTGGCGTCCCTTCTTCCCATTCGTCAGTATGATTTCCAAGATCGCGGTATACCTGCTGGCCACGCCTTTTGGGAGTCGACGAAAAGTATCTTCTTTTCTTAATTTTCACTGTTTTCTCTATCACATCTCTTCTGCACAGAGCACATTTTCCAGGGTTAATCAGATCCTTCGCGCGCCAACCCTAGTTTGTTGAACTCAAGCTAACGATGTTCTACCGGCTTCTTGTTTCTGCATCACATTCCAGCTTTACCCTTTTCTATTGTCCACGCAGGAAGTCGGGCCCCAACCATCCTGTCCCTTCGTCTTTAACAGGTAGATCTTGTTTCCACATATTGCAGGTGTAATTTCCAATATCCAGCCTCCTTCCTCCACACAGACTAGAATTCATGGAACATTAATATAAAGACTTTATATTATCCCATGAACGCCCGAATTAATACTTTTTGAAAATTTTGCTTTTCTTAAATTAATAAGTCATACCATAGGGAGTTATTAAGCTGCTCAAACCATATTTTACGAAGGTGGCATCGTAAGTTCCCGAAATACAGGGTGTTACATATATGTAACGCTAGGCGCTTGTGTTGTCAAAACCTTAACTACATTTTCTGAATGGTGATTTATAAATACAATAATGTACCAATTTCATATTTGTTGCTAAATACTTGTCTTGATAATATTACATTTTAAAAAGCACTGAGCAAGTATTTTGACACCTTTGAACCTTCGATCATATAGTCAAGTGACTAGTTGCTTGGTCTGGAACAGCAGGAAGCATGATATGTACAGTCCCTCATCACATTTACAACATGCAGTGCGGACACTGCTTACACACAATTCACCTGCACACCGCCTCCGCCTCCGCTTATGTCCTGGGACGTTGATGACCAGATGATCGCGTCCATAATGTCATAGATTTATGGCATGTAAAAGATCCTTCCACAGACTAAACTTGTGTAAGGTAATTTTCTAAGTTAGATTTCATTGGAACGCTCTATCAAAGTTCCAACGTTCACCACTAGGTCTCATTGACATCTGGTTGCGAAAGTTGGAACTGTTTGAAATTGAATGTAACTTGTAGCTCACCCAATGGGTTACCGCTAGAAACACCTACTGCTTCAGGCGAGCCGAAAATGTCCTCGGACACTCCCGGAACTAAAAGCCATACGGTAAGTAAATAAATCATATCACAAGTCTTCATTGTCGCGGCCCTCTCCTGGCTCCACGGGGTTATACGCCGTACGATTTCACGTAGAATGCCAGTTGACTGTACCAGGATTCGATCCGGCAAGCTTGGGAACAGCAAGCGAGAACGTTGCCACTGAGCCACGCAGCCAGTCTAGACCTCTGAAATATCGAAATAATTCTCGTATTGTATTTTCTGAAACACTGCCTTCAGCCAGATATCTCGGCAAAGGTATGGTCTTGAATACGGTACTGGCATAAAAAATATGCTACGGTGACATAAAACATATTATATGAAGGCATGCACTGTTAAAAAAGCTGTATATGGAAAAACGTTTTGTGTATAAATGCATGAAATGTATTCTAACTCATTTCATATGAATGTGCTACAGAAAATATCTTGCCTTACCACTGACCCCGTATCCGCCCAGCGTTACCATGGGAAAATTAGTCCCGGGCATGAGCAGGTATAAAGGAAAACGTAAGATATGTTACTGAATTGTAAATTAGATATGTTTACTACCATAATCCTGAAGACCAAGTAAACTATCTCCATTTTACGCAATAATTTAGCATGCTGTACCTTTTGTGGCATACCATCACGACGTGAGAAACAAACCACGAAATGCACCCAATTGTTGGGACATCACCCAAGACATTCCCTAGTGACTAATGCGCGGGAAATGAATCAATGGACCTTCCTTGATCATGTAAACGCGAAGTTCGAATATCTTTAACTGGCAAAGGACCAGTAGAGCAATAAATGCAATGACCGGTACTGCGTTACCATATGGTAACGCTAGAGGTTTATGGGTTAAGTGTTCAATATATAATATATTTATAAATATTGTGCCCGTTTGACAAGGATTTCGGGGAGCCATTGGCCTTAAATGACCCTTTCGGTACCCCCTCCAACGAGAAGACATATAGGACGGGGAGGAATGCATTCTTGGATGCACAAGGAAACTTAACTCGGGGGTGTCGGGTATAATGAGAGATCAAAACTACCAGTCAAGAGGAATACAAACACAAAATACAATACAGAGCCCAGGCTTACATTTAAATCGCACTAATATTTATTCAAAAAGTGGCAGACCCCTAACCTACCTCGGAGAGGTGAAAAACGGCTAGTCCGTGCTTATCAGTCCTAATATGAATTTACTCATATCCGTACTAAGTATCCTAAAAGTTAATCCTCTCGAAGTCCTACCAAAAATTATGAAGTCAACAAGCTAGGCTAAGAAAATGACATGTAGTTCATCCCTACACAATTACTTCGGAGATTACAATAATAATAATAATTCAGGCACGATCTTACAGCAAAGAAAGATATTTACTTGCTTACAATGCAAAGATTTCGTTACATTTACTGAACAATAGGTTTAAAGACTATGCTATGATGGTGCCATCTCTAACATTTAACGTTACAGTAATTTAAGCTAACTCCTATCTGACGTTAAGGTTGGCAACGATGTAAACGAGAAGCGTTTAATCCAAATTTTATTTCAAAAACAAAGCTAAGCACATTCTGTTCCTATATCATTAAATAGAAAACTTAACTATTTTACAACAAAAATATTTTACAATATGACCCTTCAACATTGCGCAATTGGCGCCACTGACCAGCCTGCACGCTTCTCCACTGTCTGTGAAGTATGGCATGGGAGAGTGAAAGTTATGTCGGCAACAGCATGAAGTAGATCATGACTAATGTTGCATCGTCAGGTTAACTACCGTGTTTAAACACGTAGTTAACCGACCGTCGTCTCGCAAATAGGGAATACCTATAATTGTATCAAAGAAGTCGCAGCAAAGCAATTACTAATCATTGGTCAACAGAGTTTCATTACGTTTATGGTTTTAATCATGTTTAAAGATACTGCCTATCAATTCATTTAGGTTTGCCCTCGCCTCCCTTCGCCTTTGGGTCATGATTATTCCAATCTTTTTGACGAGAACCCGAGTATGCAGAGTGGCTATTATCTGAGAAATATGTGTGCGAATTATTCTGCCTGGTTGCAAAGAGAAGATACCTCTGTGGTCGGATGTCGTGTGCGCCTTGTGGTTGCCATATTTGTGAAAAAATTGTGATTTAAATTATTTAATTCTGTTATTGTGTTTATTTATATTAGTGTCTCCCCGAAAAAGGATTTCTTTAAGGTATGTTATAATCTACATATTTTATTCGTGGAGCTCCACAGTAGGTCTGATCTTTGTGTTTTATTAATTTCTTCCGTACGCGTAAACCGAATTTTTATTGCCAGATGTGTGATATTTTATTTGTAATTCCGGGGACACTTCTCAATTTTACCTTCGATTTTCCATATTTTTTTGTTTACTTAAGATGAATTCTCCTTGTGATTTCGGGTACTTATTCTACTCGTTAATTTAGGGGCTGGCCTATAATTTGGTCTTTAGTCAGTTTGCTTTCCGATCCATAGCATTCAACATACCGTTGTACCTTTCTTGTTAATATGTAATAATATTTTCCTTCAGTTTCTTTTTCTCACTGGAGAAGTTTTTTAAAATTCATCGTTTGCTTTAATTCGAACTTGACATGGTCAACTGTTTTTTCGCCATTGTAGGTTTGTTTTATCATATTGCATTGTTGTCTGATGCCTATTGTCTTGGCGTGTGGCGGGGTACACGGATTGGTGTTATCGTGTTCTTGATAATTGAATGGATGAAAACCATAACGGTGTAAGTAACATTTTGTTCATTCAGAGAACAAGCCATTTAAACATTGTAACACTCACATAAAGCAGGCTATTTGTAGTTATACCACCTATCACTAGAAGGCAGAACAATACCGCAATCACTTGTCCCTCTCTGCTATTCAAAAGATACATCCTTCCTGAGTTACATCTTGCACTTAACTCATTTTTTAAAAATGTCACTTATACCGTTATGATTTTCACCCATTCAATTAGTTGTTATTTTATCATTCTTGTTTTTTTTTCTTTTGTGTTTTTCTGTTTGTAAGTGTTCCTGCGTGTACCGACCGTCATATTATTTGGTTTTACTGTAATTTTGTCTTATTTAATTGATTTTTGCTTCTATGTTGGACCGTGTGTCTTTAGTTGACGGTATATCAAGTCTGTTTTAAGTGTTTTGGTAATTCATTAATTCTTTTCTATTTTTAAGTATTCCTAATCTTCCTTGATGTTATACCTTATGGTATTTCATGTTACAATTTGCTCATCAAGCTTCCCACGTATTTTCCTTGTAAATTTTGTTTTCGTTGCTTAATTGACATTTTTCTAATGTTTAACCTATGTAATCGTTAACTTTGTACCAGCCGTAAGCTGATAGGTTATTTGTTTTTGTTATTTCGTGCTTGCTGATGCACCCGTTGTTTAAATAATGGTAACTTGTTTTATTTCATGATTAAAAGTTTGTTCTATTAAGCTAACTAGTGTGACTTTATTTCGCTAGTGGTAGTTCTGTAGGTTACGGTGTGGCATCTGTAGGTAAGCCTGTGGGATTCCTCCTCTTTACCTTCCTTCATCTTTAGGTTTCTTCTGTCAGGGGTGTGTTTTCTGAAGGTGACTTGCAGTGAGAGCGGACTCCGATGAAAAGGTGAGTAGGCCTCAGGTTGCCCCTACCCCTGTGTGTGTCAGTGGTAGCAGAGCGTGGTTGATTAACGCTCCTGCAACCACCCTGACCCCTTCTTGCAGGCTCGTCTGTAGTGCCTCCCGGTGCTAATAGGGCGATCACCCGTGGGATGTGTCATGTGTGTGTGTTTAATATTGTCTGTGGCTAATCCTTGTCATTTTTCTGTTGCATATTGATGTGGTGTTTTATGGATGTGTCCTGTTCAAACAAAATTTCAAAGATGAAATATATTCTATTGATAATACAACATTCCTAAAAGAAGAAGAGGTTTGTGAGTGATTGACATTGATTGTTGGCATGGGGAATGTGTTTTTTTAATATACAGATAGCCTACATGCTGTGAACGACGCCATCATCGAGGAGCCCAGTCTGGCGCTGCTTCCCTGTGAATTGTAATGTTCTGTACTGTAGTAAATTTTGTTGTATTTAGCATTCTGTCCTAGAGCCAAATGAAGGAGGAGTTTGTAGTCTTACTCAACGTTGTGCAAGGTTTTGTAAGTTGAAATTTCAGGTATCGAGGCAGTTTTGGTGTATAAGAAGACTGTTGTGTTGCTATGTGTTTTAATTGCATGGTATTGTGTTGTGGTATGCTGTCCTCGTAATGTCTTTATTATGGAACTGTCACGCCTATTTGTGTTACTGCGAAGTGTAGTCCGATGAAAGGGCAAAATTATGGAAATAAGCCCTCCCTATGTCTTTATTGTGGTGCCAGAAGGCGCATTTAACGTGCATGTCGTAAATTCTTTGTTAGAAAATCTTCCCAAACCTATTCAATTTAAGTGTTTGTATTGAAATATTTTTATCGTAGTGTGCTGCTTGTTAATTTTTTTCGTGCACTTCTATTATGCTGCAATCATGCTGGGATAAGTGTGTATTTTGTGTAAATCATATCTGTGTGTACGTGTTAACGTTGGATTTTGATTTACCTTTGTGGGGCGGGGTAATTCAGGCTTTGTTGTTGCTGCAAAAGTAATGTTAGGTTCTTATTTTATTAGTTGCATTTTTGGTATTTTGATCTAAGCCAAATATGTAGGTGTGTTTTACGTAGAGATATCTACTGTCAGGGATTTAGCTAGGTTTGGAGAATGGGATTCTTCTTGGTTTGATCCCCGGGCAGGTTGTAAATAGGTCTTGCATGATCCGAATGGCCTAGGTATGGGACTAAGCTAGTCGGTGACATGTGAGCATGTGTAATGAAATGTAACGTAGGGGTCTTGTGTTTTTGTTGCAACAAAAGAGATAATAAACGGCCAGCATTGCAAACATGCACAATACTATTTAATAATTCCATGCCACTAACATGTATAGTTTCCTTTTTCAGGACTTAACTCACGCCCAGCAGAAATTAACACCACCTTATGATTACAGATAACATCCAGCACAGGAAGTACACACTATATGTTTACACAGCGCACATAATTTCAGCAGAATATCAACACAACAATATCCGATGACTGTTGGACATCAGACATTGAACAAGTAATCACAGAGTCAAACTTCATTTCACACATACACCAATTGCCACCTACGCGGCAAAATAAGCAACCGTGAGGGACGTCATATTTTGTAAATGACATCCCTCACTGGTGACCAAAGTTGCCTTCCCACAGAAGGCAATTTTACACTCAACCCTAGATATATCGTGGCCGTGTAGATCGTAAGCTAGACATAGTACAGTCACTTAGATTACCGTATAAGCTTAGATATATGATGGCCATAGATCATAAGACCAAACATCGTAGATCATAAGCTAGAAATAGAATGGTACCATATATATAAGTAATCCTAAGCGCATTCAACCTCTCAACACATTTCACAGTGCCATAACATGCTCATCTCATACAACAAACAATATTGATAAAATCGCAACGTCCACAATCATCCTATTTGTAAATTATTGTAAACCACTACATAGTATAACCTGTAATGTCATCCCAATGTAAATGGTGGTTGGTTCCTCAGTTTAGGGGCTGCGACAACGCGGTCATATAGCCCCGTGTACTTTGGGTCTGTGTAGAATCTGTCTGATAACCGGTCTTAATTTTGATGTCTGTATTAGAGTGTGTTATCTGTTTTTAATTCAAGTAAGGACTGCAGACATTGAATTTCAAGTAGTTCCTATTTTTGCCTCCAAACGCCACCGTCAACGGCTACTAGTTCAGAACTTGGTTACTAGACGTGACCGCAGTCGGCACCTGGCGATGAACGTTGGAACCTAAGAGCGTTGTTCCAATTTAACCTATAATTTAGCTTCACACAGGTGTAATTAGTGGAAGGTTCTTTAACATGCCATAAATCTATGACATGGGACCGTCGGCTTTACTTCGCCTCCGAAGGAAAGCATACTGAGAAATTTTAAACGCTCTTAAAAATCCGAGGACTTCGACCTGGTTTGAACCCGCGATCTTGGGCATAGAAGCGCAGCATGCTACCAACTACGCCACCGAAGCTCATGTTAAGTGCAACCTCTTGTAAACCACTATATAGTATAACCTGTAACTCCGTGTAATATGTAAATCGTTGTAAACTATCTCATACACAGCTTCATCCCCATAATCATCAAACCGTGCTGTAAATAACAATGTACCTCCCGTATACCTAACCCAACCAGAGCGCACTCACTTAACCAACAAGGAGAAGGGCACAGGCACCCAAAGCATCACCGACACACCCACACACGCGCAGAAGGCAAATACATCAAATATTTCAGCCCTGAAAGAAATGAAGAATAGAAAAGCTCCAAGTTTCGATGGCATACATACAGAATTCCTTACACACTGTGGGAGGAATGTAAGGAAATGGCTGTTACAGTTTTTTTTACAAATATTCTGCGCACCGGAAAGCCTCCTTCTGAGTTCAAACGGACTAAGCTTAATATCATAGCCATCCTAAAACCAGGGAAACTGGCAGGTTGCTCTGATGACTGCTTGCTATAAACTCCTGGAAAGGCTTATCTACGACAGGATTAGCCCTCAAATTTTAAATAGCCTTCCAGTTGAACAGACAGGTTTCAGACCCAAGCGTAGTTGTGAAGACCAGGTTCTCTTTTTAACAACCCATATTGAGGCAGGTTTAGATGGAAAATGCAAAAGTGGCGCAGTGTTTATAGACCTCACAGCTGCATATGATACGGTGTGGAGAGAGGGTTTAATGTGCAAGTTCATCAAACTAACGGGATGTAAAGTAATGGCAGTGCTCATAAACAACATACTGTCGAACACGGTGAAGCAGGTAGAGATGTATAGTAAGCATAGTAAGCCAAAAGTGCTTAACAATGGTCTACCTCAAGGATATGAGCTGTCCCATTTATTGTCCAACCTGTATACTGCAGATATTCCTCTACTACCTCCCGTAAATTTGCTTACGCTGATGACCCTGCTATTGTTAGTCAACAATCCACTGTGAAATTTTAAATGCAGACCTTGATATTCTGTGCGGGTACTTCAAAAAGTGGTGTCTGATTCCAAATATCAGCAAAACAGAAACCTGCTTTTTCCACCTCAACAACAGGCAGGCAATTTTAACCTTGGATGTCTCGCTCAATGGTAGGGTTCTATCCCATAACCCCTAAACCAAGTACCTTGGATTTACTCTGGATCAGATATTATCCTTCAAGACCCACTTGATTAAGAGTGCTGATAAACTGAGGACAAGGAACAACATCATCATGAAACTGGCCGGCTCTACATGGAGAGCTTCTGCATCCGTTCTTCAATCATCTGTGATGGGACTGGTACATCCAATATCAGAGTACTGTTCTTCAGTATGGTTGAAAAGCCCACATGTTACGAAGATCGACACTGTCCTGAATCAGACAGTGCGCATCATCAGTGCTACAGTAAAATCTACTCCACTTTCCTGGTTGCCTGTGCTGTGCCATATCGAACCACCAACGCTAAGGAGATATAAACATTTAATCCGTGAGTTCACAAAAATATCCAAGAACGCAGCTCTCCCAATTCACGAAAACATACTTCATAAATTTGGTCGATTAAAATCACGTTCTCCATATGTATTAAAAGCCCAAGAGCTGGTTAGGATAGGGTTTAACATTTCAGGAGAATGGCAACAGGAGTGGAACAACGCAGCTCCGAAGGAATGGCAGTCACAACACCCACCAGCAGGTTTTGATCTGCCACGTAAAACATGGATTGCTCTTAACAGGGTACTAACCAACCATGGACGGTGTGGCTCGTTGCTGCATAAGTGGGGCATGAAAACGTCGCCTAACTGTGAGTGTGGTGCGCCGAGACAAACCATCCGTCACATTGTTTCAGAGTGTTGTAACAGGGCATACTTGGGATCGCTGGAAGAATTTGCGCAAGCTGTAGAGTGGCTAGGCAATTTGGATTTAAAACTCTAATTGTCTCAGGTGACAAGTTGATTGTTTTATAGGTGTGCGATTCTTTTGTAATTATGTTATATATTTTGTGTACTTTGTCATATACTTAATAATAATCTTGTAGAAAGGAGAAGACTGGACCAAGGTTGTGACGGAGAGATGGTGGGAGGACAGAAGACGATGGAGAGGCTTATGTTCCAAACAGACCCGGCCAGTGGCTGGAAACTGTGCAATATGATAATGATGATGATGATGACAATTACACAGTTAAATACCATGATTTTGAAACTTTTAACATAACTTTTGATTGAAAATTTTGAATTTGCTGAACCACCAAGAGAATTATCACCAGCTGCCACTGCAATCTTCCTTGATAAACACTTATTCTCTTCCAATTCTAATAGTATGTGTTATGTCATTGGTTTTATGTTCGTTATAACTTCAGTTAGAGATACACTAGAGGTGCCAGAATTTTACTCTGAAGAGAATCTTCAACGTGCCAGTAAATCTACTGACATGGGTTTCAACTTTAAATACCCCCCCTACGTAAGGATACCTCATGGTGTTTGAAGCCATTTTCAGTGTTGTCTTAGTAAACGAAGTTTAATGTATTTTAGTTCTTATCCAAGTGTATTGATTAATCTCATGTAATTCTATTTTCAGGATTGGGTACAATCGTGTTGACCGACTGAAAAACATTAAACTTCGTTCTTATGGCCTTTCAGTTTCCAAAACACTAATTTTTCGAGGAGTAAAAATTCTTCCTTTTAGAAAAGAATTCTATGTTATGAGGGACAGATAATCAAAACAGCAATCGCCACCACCACAATATCCACTTTTAGCGGGAGACATGTTCTATGCCTTTAGTAAACTACTAAAATCTTCAACCCTCTCCAGAAGGCTCAAGCTTACCATATACCGCGTCATAATTCGGCCAGTGATGCTTTATGGGTGTGAAACGTGGACGCTCGTAGAGCGTGACAAGAATTTGCTCCGGGTGTGGGAAAGGAAGGTGCTGAGAAAGATCTTCAGGGCGGTTTGTGAGGATGGTGAGTGGCGTATTCGTACCAACCAAGAAGTATATCAGATCTATGGGGAAATGGACCTGGTTGCCGAGGCAAAGAAGAGACGGTTGCGTTACCTGGGGCGTGTTAAAAGAATGGAGGGAGATATAATTTCTAGGAAGGCACTCGATCATCAACCAGAGGGCAGAAGGAAGCTATGTCGGCCGAGGGAGAGATGGTTCGATGACGTCAGAGAGGATGTGCGGACGCTGGGGATCCGGAGCTGGAGGAGATGCGCTGCAACCAAGAAAGAATGGACGGATGCTGTAGGAGAGGCCAGAGTCCTTCATGGACTGTAGTGCCAGGAGAGTGAGTGAGTGAGTATATGGAATGCATACCTTTAGGATTTTAACGATAATAGCTGTGGAATAGCTGCTTGAAATCGTAGCGCCCTCATAAGTGTACCTTGTTTTGTCACATTATCGTACATTCCAGCTACTGTTGTCATTGCAGCAGTCGTGTTTCGCTCTGGAGAGGTAGAGCAGATGTTCCGAAATGCTCTTTTCCGTACTGTACGTACATTATTTTTGACAGCATGGCTTCACGTTCCCGGAAACAAATAAATCTACAGTAGAAATGAATGAAATAGATGGGGGAATGAAACAAACAGACGTAGCAAGAAAACACGGCCTTTTGCAATCCACAGTGGCTACGTTTTGGAAGAAGAGAAAAGAGATAGAGGAAACGTTAAAATCAAATGCTGCAAATCGTGGAAGAAAGCACACAAAAACTGCAACATACAGTGACGTTGATGCTGCAACTTTGAATGATTTAATGAGAAAGATCCCTGAATAATCCAATTATTGGCCACTGCATTGTGCCCAAGCTAGAAAGTTTGCTAACCTGCTGGGTGTAGACAACTTTAGAGCCAGCAATGGGTAGCTTGTTAGGTTTAGAGATCGTCATGGAATAACTTATAAATCAATTCAAGGAGAAGAGAAGTCTTCTGCGACAGTTGACGCCGATCATTGGCCAAGTAATTCAATGAAAGAAATGTGCACCAGAAGATAAGTCTAACGCTGACGAGACTGGGATTTTTTTTAAACTTCTCCCTGAGAAAACCTTGTCTTTGAATGGAGAGACATGTAAGATTATCTGTTACTTAACAACAAGAACAATAGAGCAATATTATTTTTCCAAAAATTTTCAATGTTTTTAATATTTTATCAATGATAGGTAATTTTTAATTATTTTAACGTCCTTTCAAATTTTTATCAACAGTAAATGTTTTTAATGTGTTTATTACAAATGTATATTCAATGTTTTAAATTTAAGTGATGTGTTATAGATATATTTTAATATAAGGCTGATGAAGGGAGCTTTTGAGCCCCGAAACATGTACATGCAAAGAAAAATGTAGATCATGTTCATATGCAAACAAATATTGATTGGAGGAAAATGCACAAGTAACACTGTATAATTTATCACTTTCTAATTACGGCGAACAGCTTGGTGAGAATGAGAATGTTCCAACAGCGGAATAATACCTTTCGGTTGATGACGAAATCCTTGTATTCTCGGAACTCATGGATGAAACAATTGTGGAGAATATTCAAGGAATCCAGGTGGTAGATGAAGGAAGAAGTAGAAGAAGAGGATGAAGGACAAGAACGATGTAATGAACCATTGCTTACTCTTCCACAAGTTATCGCATCTTGTGAAGCGCTGCAGAATTTTCTATCGAGTGTTCCATGTCTTCCGGAAAATCACTTAAAGAACCTCGACGCAATCAGGTCTTTGTGTGTTTCACTTTCTGTAAAGAAAACTGCCAAACAGACTACCATTTCAGGTTTCTTTAAGTGAAGTAGTTTACAGTAGTGAAGTGCGGCATAGTGTGAATAATAAGTGCTGCATGTGTACGAAAATGAAATTACATGGTCAATATGACTGTACTCTGTTGAACGTAGGTAAGATACTGTAATTTCGTATTTCTCTCTTTGTTTCTGTTCTCGCAAATCTTATACACTGTATTTGTCGTAATTAAATGGTACCATGTGCTAGGTAATTAATGTAATTCAATTTCCGGGTTTTAATCTGTTCACCAATTGACACCAAAAGGTGTTATTCCAAATTCTCTTTATAACCAAAACTCCTCTACAACAATTTTTTTTTGTGTCCACAAGATATCGTTGTATCGAGATTGCACTGTATTTAATAGTCGCCATATATCATTAAATTGGCAACCTTGAAGCTGTAACCTAAGCATTGTGCTGCCATATGTTGCACTCTAGTGGTTGAAATATAAATCACTTCAAGCAGTTGTAACTTGTGCTTACTAGATGCTGCACTCTAGTGAATGCGCCATGCAGCTGTTGGCTCTATCTCAGCCCAACACAACACATACAAACCCTAGCCAAACCAGCCTCTAGTACTGAGTCTTATTTTTGGAGGTGGTGCCCGGGAGATCTGTCGCATGAATGCACAATAAGATATGCTGGCTATTTTCTTGAAATTTAAATTTAATACAAACTGTTATTGAGAGAGCACACCGGCAACCCCTGGAAGATTGACAAGATATATGAGACAAGTCAACTCAGGCCCATCCCACAAGTTGTGAGCCCCTGGGCAGGATAGACTTTATAATAATGGCGTACAGTTCAAGAGGAAGCTGCGGCATTATTTGTTCAACAAGTAGGTTGTTCGTCATAAATTATGCCCCGATTCTTTGTTGTGCTAGCGTTTCCCGCGGATCTCTATTTCCAATATTCATTTCATATCTTCTCTTGTTGTTCCTCCCTTATCCTATGTAAATGTGCATTTTCCATTCCCCTAATCTATACTGTAAATTATGTAATCATTGCTCGATTCTCACTAATTTCCATCTTGTGTACATATGTAAATATAACCCAGTATATATATATATATATATATATATATCCCGAATAAAAAGTGGGGCTTTGCTCTTTTCAGAGACTCCCTTCAGTGTACTGTAAATATAGTGTAAGGCACTGATGAATAAATATGAAATACTACTAAGACTTATTTCTATTACCTAATCACCTATTATCATGTTGGTAGTGTTGCCTTAGTAATCGAAATTAATTCTTTTCAATCGGTCAACACGATTGTACCCAATTGTGATGGATGTTTCCCTAAACCTGAAAAAAGTAATTTTTGGTACAATCGTGTTGACCGACTGAAAAGCATTAATTTCGATACCTAATCACTAAAAAGGCGTTTCCGGAAAATAGAACTGTCCGATTTCACGGATTTATTTAATTACCTACAGTAGCAGTTATACGTGTGAAACGAGACGTTTAGTGTTTCTGAAGATGATATTGCAACGGGCTAATGAAAGCAATGGCGTAATCGATAGGCCTATTTTCGGGAAAGGGACGAACGAAATATTAACCCCATTCATGAAAAGAAAGCGTAAATGAACCATTTCATTTCTTTCTATTTGATGTATTGTAGGCCTAATGCTCAATAGGGGCAAATGACCTCGCAGTTCTACCCATTAAGACCTCAATAACTAGCTACTACTGTGCGATGCAATAGTCCAAGAATTCACCCGTAATGAGACATATGAGAGGCATTTGAACGATTTTGAGAGCGAATGAATTCTTTGATTTAGTCATTAGTAATCCAAATGTAGCCTAAATAATATTCAATCCTCCACTATCCAAACTGCTAAAATTTGTATACCGGCATGTTTCGTTTCAGTTCAAACACACGCCTGTAGATGGCAGAAAATTGAATTTGCGTTTTGTGGAAACACAATTGGCGTCATATAACAATCTAATTGAGAAGACATTATTGCTTCGTAGTAACGCACAGTAGAAATTTAAAATAATGATTTTATTTAAATTTGCTATTATCGTTTAGTTCAAAAACAGATTTAATATTTTTATTATTTGGCTCTGATCCCTCTGATAACACGCTATAGTTACGCCCAGCGGGCCGTTAATGAAGCATGTTTCAGATTATTGTAGCTACTTTAGTATGGCAATGTGAAGTATGAGCAGGCTCCACTCAGTCACTGATGCAGTATGAATAGCGACAGCCATCACTCCATACCTTCCCCATTGTGCCCCATTCATCCTGCCCTTCTATACATTCACGTTATCCATCCAATAACACATAATTCTCGCGATGGGCAAGGGCAAGGGTAAATACTCTCCCCACCGCTCCCAGGTATCTCAATCGCGCACCCCATCCTCCTCATCCTCCGCCTGAGGTGGGGTCGTCCCAGAACAGGGGAGAGCGCTCACCCTTCCTGCTCCTCCCAAATCTCCTGGTTCACACCTCAAATTGCCACCCATCGTTGCCCAGACTCCGAGTCGCACCGAGAAGCGGCGCAGGTCCGATTCCTTAGAAGCTGAGGGTGGGGGCACCGCTCTCGCCTGCGGGTTCATGAGGGGATGGAGGAGACAGACACCATATCTCGCCGTCACTGCAGCACCTCCCCAACACCAACGCCCCCTCTCCCTTCTCCATTTGACCCTCGTCTTCCTGCGACTGGGACAATACCCAATTTCACCCCCGCAACACATTCCCAAATCCCTCCTTCCCTTCCCTCCTACGCTGCTAAGGCCTCCGAGCCAATCTACAGGAACATCTTCCTATTCCGCGGCCACACACACCCAAATAAATACCTCTTCACCGACGCGCTGCGCCGTGTGCTCGGCCGCCCAAACTTTACTACCCCCGTCACCACCAACCGAGTCTACGTAAAGACTAAGGACGACACCACGGCCACCGTCCTACACAGCCCTGATGTGTTCCACGAACTTGGACCGCAGGCGACCACGGAACCAATCCGCGCCCGCCAACACCCAGCTAGTAGCTCCAACCCGCAACCAGCACTTCTCGTGTGTGATCCGGGGCGTGTACCCCGCTCTCACTGAGGAGGCGCTGTTGCAAGAATTGCACCTCGAACAGGTCGACGCGCGGAAGGCTTTCCGCATCCGAATCGCTGACGGCCCCACCTGGATGGTTCGCATCCTCCTTGTCACCCAGGCTGAGGTCGACCGACTGCTAACAGCCTGTATCTCTGTCTACCTGCATCTCTACCACCACCGTGTGGAACCATCAAAAGCCCCTGCTCCCGTCGCTCTGAGGTGCAACAGTTGCCTGGCGTATAACGAACACTCCACGGAGCAATGCCGGCAACCCCTCTGCTGCGGTCACTGCTCTCAACCCGCGCACATCACTGGGAATTGCCCCAATCTAGCCCAGCCTCCCCGTTGCAACCAGTGCCCCGGAAACATACCCCACCAATTCCTACAAATGTAAGGCCAAGCCAGCACCTATCCCCAACCGTCCGGAAACAGTTGTCCCTGTTAAATTAGTCGGCCCACCCACCACCCCCGCCCAATCACAATTCCCCCCCCCCCCCAACCATGGAAGACCTCATACGTTTCATGGTGGTCTCATTGCAGAACATCCTCCTATACCAACGGCCCCTGGTACTGGCCCAGCTTCAACTGGCGACAGAGCAGATATTCGGGGTACAGTTCCACCTCTCTTTCTCGGCCCCCCTCACCCACTTCACTTTCTTCCCCTAACCCCGCGTCACTGCCGTATAAACCCACTATGGTGCAACAAGCAACTGGACATGGAACTCCTCGTAATATCACCCTCCTATACCACAACGTCTGCTCTTTCCACTCCCGCCGCACTCTCCTCACCCACACCCGTAGAACCCATCACGTTGATGCGACTTTACTCAACGAAACCTTCCATTGCAGCGATCATCACGCCTTTATCCCTGGCTACACCCTACTACGAGCCAATCGTATTAACAATGACGGCCGCGGTGGTTCGGCCCTGGCCAGCCGCACGCGTCTCCCCACCTGCCACCATATTCCCCCTCCCATCTGATCTTCCCCGAAAGCCTCATTTGCTCCATCTATTTCCCATCCCGCGTCCTATACTTAGCCACAATTTACATTCGTCCCTACCACCCAATCCCCAAAGACTTTATTGCCCACGTGGCTGAAGCCTTCCCCCATTTCCCTTTACTGGCAGACCTCAATTCTCGTTCGGTCCTGGAACGTCGCAGCGGGACGTCCATCTACGCCACATCGATGCCACCCTCGTCACTCTCCCTAAACCTAACCGCCCCTCCTCCAGCACCACCCCCGATGCAGTTATTGCTCACAACTCCCTCCTCCATCTGTTCGACGTGACAGTCTTGCCCCTCATCGGAGGAGATCACGCCCCGGTATTACTTAACTTCCCTCTCCCCCCCTCGCAATGCCCCACTTCAACCCCCCAGGATGATCCAGAGCTTTGGACGGAAAACTGGCAAGAGTTCCGTGACCACATCAACAAACATCTTCGCGCAGACCATCTCCCGTTGGAAGACCAGAAGACAGTCGACGTCTACACCACGCACATCGAATCCACGCTACAACAAGCCTCTGTACAAGCCATCCCCCTCATTCCAACGACACCCTCCCACCCGCCTATCCCCCCAAGGCTCTCCTCGCTCTGGCACACTTCCCCGCACGCGCGACCGTTACTTTCTGCAGCGCCACAGACAATCACTCCGGCAGGTCAAATCTTACGTAGAGGCCCACAAACGCCTTTCGTGGCACACCGTCTGAACACGGCTCAACCGAGAATCTTCATCTCTTCCAACATACTGGTGCCAACTAAACAGATTGACCGGCAAGACCACCGCACCACACTAGCCCATTATCTATAACGGGACGGCACCGCCAGAAGACGAAGCCAAGCTGGACATCTTCACCAAACGCTTCTCCCGCACCTTCCGTTACTCCCACGACGCCTCCCACACCCACAAACAAGACTATTTTATTGCCACCGTACCCTTCTGTCCCCTCCTCCAACCCTTCTCCCACCACGCCGTCTCTCCCCATTTCCTGGACGTCCCCATCACGGAACTTGATATTTCCGCCGCCTTGACCCGTACCACCAACACAACCCCAGGCCCCGACTCCGTCCGCTACCGCCACCTCAAAGAGGCTCCTCCCATTCTTCTCACCACTCTCACCCACCTCTAAAACTTTCTCATCCGCTCCGGTTTTTATCCCACCCAGTGGCGTCACGCCACAATGCTTCTCTTCCCTAAACGCGGCAAACCACTTTCCTCCCCCAGCTTTTACCACCCAATCTGCCTAACCACCGTCCTTTCCAAGACTTTTTAAAATCTCCTCACCAAGCGTCTCCACAGTCAACTTCTTTACCAACACCTTCTCCCCCTTTCCCAATGCGGCTTCTGCACTCGCCTCTCTGCACAAGACCAACTCCTTCGCCTCTCCACTCTCATCGCCGACAACTATAACCGTCCAGCTCCTACCCCCCTCATAGCCTTCGACTTCCAAAATGCCTTCGACACGGTGTGGCACGACGCCCTAATTTTCAAACTCCATTACTTCATTCCCCATAGCTACATCCGTTTCGTCAAGTCCTTCCTTAGACATCGCACTGCCAAAACCACCACCAATTACCTCTATTCCCGGCCCATATCCTTCGAACAAGGCGTCCCCCAAGGCTCGGTACTCTCCCCCACTCCACTACGTCCCCTCTGTGGCCGATATCACCCAACTAACTCTCCCCTCCAGCTTCTACAGTTCGCGGATGACACCGCCATTGTGGCACCATTCGCCAGCGTCGCACACATCAATGGTCATACTCAACCTTACCTCGAGCGCCAGGTGGCACCTCAGTCTCAATAGCGACAAGACACAAACCATCCTCTTTTGTCCTCGCAGACGGGACACAGTCCCCACCCGCAATACTGCTAACCTCCGTCTCCACGTACGTGGTCGCCACCTCGTCCCCACACTCTCCGTACGATACTTGGGCTTGCTGCTAGTCGAACACATCACTTTTCGCCCACACTTCACAGCGAAACTACCAGAAGCTCGCAAGCGCGCATACCTTCTTCGCCGCCTGGCAGGCTCGTCGTGGGGACTCAACACCAAGACCCTAATCCATACTGAACTCTTGTAAAAAGCGGAATGAGACTCTTTTTATGGACGTGTTGCGGTCCATACCGTTGTTGTTAAAATTATTTGCTTCTTATCATAACACGGAACATAGGTAAAAATAACACACAGAAAGAAAAGTTAAGCCAAGATTTAAATAACATGAATTTAATTTCAGATAAAAAAACAACAACAAAATAAACAACTCCCATAGTTACGCCCGCAAGTTAATTAAATGACAACATAAACAAAATCACTCTGACGAGATTCATATAAGTTTGCAGGCCAACAATGGTCCTGTTCTCACTTCAAATCATGTGTGACGATGTGACGAGGACACTGAAAAGAATAAGTACTTTTTATATGTGACCCGCGACCATAGGCTACAGCACGACAAGCTGCGGGTCCGTATAATAGGAGGTAGACATGGTACTGGGTATACAACTACAACTAAACAAATATTTACAAATACCCGACACTCGCTAGCCTTACAAAAATAATACTGAGATTCCCGCTCGGAATCTTGATCAGGTGTCAAAGACACGAAGAATGCCTAATCAGGACTTCAATCAAACAAAAACAAGTACGAATGCGCGTGACTATACTGACTGACATCACCCGATGACCGTTGTCACCTTACAAGAACACACAACAGGGTGTCAAACAAATCAAATATTACATGGAAAATCAAACACACATCGTATTGCTCAGTAGCAATTATACACACAACAGAAGAATTTATTTTAAACGAAACATGAGATTACTTTTCATGCGTGAGCAACATTCCCTATAAATATCGAAGTTTCAACTAAACAGGCACACTCAATAATTAGGTCACAAGATACCCAGCTCCCCCAACTCACTAGTGTGTCTTATCTAGATCTGCGACAGGTGGGATGTCTCGCCAGCCAGCGTCAATAACCCAGTACGTGAACAGAAATATCCCAATGCAGCGCGGATGCGTGCACCAGAACGTAGCTTCTTTACTGAACATCAGTAAAATAATGTGTGTGTCATAAATATCCCAGGCTAGCCTATCGCGTAGCGCCAAGAACGAAGCAATACTATGTGTGTCACAAAATACCATCAGTTCCAATAATTACCACGGAATTAAAGAACCATCCCGGGATCGTTCAGAGTCTCGTAATGAGTACCCTCTGACGCCCATACAGCAGCAGACAAGGAAAAGCCGTAGCAATTTCCTCCGCGCAGAAAATCACACATTTGACACATGACACATTAGCACACACGCACCACCAGGTTTGACAATCCCTGAAAAAAAAAACACATGATAATATTACACCCGTAGGGTATGCTACCCTCATCCCCTACTAATTACACCCCCTAAAAACACATAACATAAACATAATTCTACAATCTACGACTGCATCTATAAATCTATAAAACTCATTACTTCAATGCACTCTAATGGAAGCGTTCCTGAGCCCAACGACCCCAGGAAGGGCTACGACACATAAGGAATGCACAACTCTGCAGACACGCACGCAGGCTCTATACAAACTCCGAGAGGTCATGCCCCCAGGTCATTCATTCTCAGTCAGGTGTTGTAGTGTGAAACCTCTGCCGGACGACTGCGCCAGCCTGGTAAGTGTACGCGAGCATCTTCACATACACACACATTTACACTTTTCCTCCCCTATTATTTGTACTGCAGTTGTATTAAGCACATTGGCTGTTCTGAAAGCTTTATTTATACTTCTGCATAGAAGTACACTCATTAAAATAACACAATCTCTAGATAACTGGTCCTTACATTTATTTGACAAGCTGGTAAGATCCTACCCTTTTAAATCCCCTCTAGGAAGGATCCCCTAGCATTATTGTTCAATTGCTTCGTGGCGTCAGCAGGTAGCCACGATCTCAGTGCTTGTATCCGCAGGCTCGCTCTCAGCCCGCCCGCTTACGCTAACATTAAGCCGCTTAGCGACTGTACCGTTTAAATCCGCATTTACCGAACCGCCCTTCTCTCCGTTATCACACCCTCTAACTACCCAATCAAACAGTACATTTGGGAGTTCTCCTCTCGAGCTGCTTCCACGCTCTCGAACCACTCCTTAACCGGCACTTCTTACACTCGAATTCCAAGCATCCCCCAGGAACTCATATTTCATCCCCCCAAATATTACATTGTAGACGGCACCCTCTCAGGTCCCCTACAATTGGAGGACGCGCGGGGTACCATGATGTTGTTTTAGGACAACACCCCAGGGATTACAAACAACGTAATTCCGCGGAAAAGATCCCAAATTACCTTTTACAAGCCAAGCATACGCCACTTAAATCGAACTTTTTTCTGAGTACGCTACAGAGTTAATAGCGCCAGTAGATTATTATTATTATTTACCCACCCAACCCCCCCAGACAGGTTTAGTGCTTTAATAAGCCCCTTTAACAAAAACAACCAATTTTTCGTACCCCCAAATAAAAAGGTACACATTGAACAAGCGATAGATCTTTATGTTAATTAATTACACGCCCACCCGAACCCCTAGTACCCCAGAAGGGATAGCAAGGGTACTATTAGCTCCACCAACCCCGTAGAATAAGGGGCGGTTACATATATACCCCATAGAGCAACACTTCACATACATTCATGTTTAACGCCAAGAGCAAGGTTAGACGCAAGGGTAACGTCATAGCCCACTACCTGGCCGCTACTACCAAACACTTACGTCCCAAATCCATGTGTCCAACGCAGACCGAATTAATGAACACAACGTAGGTCATTTGCCATCAAATCTGGAAGCCGGAGCTCTAGAGCTCAGATTAAAGTACCCTAGCGCAACAATACGCGCACCCCCTCTCACTAACACACAGGCACAGAACGCTCGACGACCATCACATAGTCATACCAGCGAGGACCTCAGCCCCACATTCTTACACGTGGCACCCCAGTCATTAATCGACACGCAGGAAGCCCATGACAAATTACATACCCTTATACTACGGTTAGACAAAACTGTGCGGGACACTGACAGGGCAGCCCTCATCGCGGACATTCAAACCGCCAGTGAGGCACTAAAACACGCTATCAGTAAAACCTTTCCCACAAAGCGCACGGTCCCGACTGACCAAAAATTAGCGCTGGAGAAAATTCAGGGCACTAAACACCTTCACCCACAGGACACGCCATGCTCACCCCCGAACGAGCCAGGTACCTCACGGGACAGAGATTCACATATTACACACTTGAATCTAACTGCCCTCCCACACAACCACGAACGATCCAGCGTCGCTTTACCTAACGGTGACCTGGACAGCCCAAGCGATCCACCCCCTTAAGGGACCACAATATATCAGACAGCGCGAACACGGCCCTGCCAGCCAAACACCCCATCATCCAACCCCCGAGATATCCAAGGGACAAACAGGATCCCACCCAATATCTCAGGCATGGGAATTATCATTCCCAACGCGGGAAAAACATGCCTCGAAGGGATTGACCACCTCCGCTGCGTCAGACACAATCTCCACCACACTATAGGGAAGACATGCCCCCACGCGGGAATCCGCCCCCAGATCGCCCAGCTAACCGTCATCCACAATATAGGGATGATCCACCAGGGCGTCGCGAGCCATACACGGAGTATGCACGCCCAGCATATACCCCTCCACACCGTAGGCCGAATAATCCCCCACGATACGAGAGGAACAACCCTCATTATGAAGGGCCTCACCCAACGTACACTCAATACGCCCCCGTCCAACGTGAACGGGGACCGGAGGCTTACACACTCCCGGACCACCCCCCGGGAGATCAGAAAGGTACTCCCCCCAACAGACAAGCAGGATATTACTACCCACGTCCGCCTACCCCACCCCGCTAGATAATCCGCGAGGTGACGCGTCCAGAGAGCGAACACGGCACCCAGAGAGACAGGTCAACACACTAGCTATCACCATACCGGACACAGGCGTGCCAACGCATTGTTACATGTATCTAGAGAATGTGACAGGACGAATAGATGGTAACACTCCTTGAATTAGTCACACACGTACCCATATACCGGCAAATCCTAGGTACGCACACAGAAACGTGAAGAAGCGGTAAACCTAAAATCACCCTCCTCCAAACGCCCCGAACACCGGATGCATCCCCTGTATGGATTCCGGGAGCTAACACTGCATTAGCCATCCGAGGGCAAAAGAGGTACTCCTTACGTTAGAAACCCGATCAGCACATAGCATTGTAGATCACATACCTCGAACTCAGGGCCATTTTCCTTTTAGGACTTAACATAGGTATAAATAGAGAGTAAGGCATGTCGAGGCTAGCTGCACATGTAGCAGCTAGACGTGTCTCACCATCCCCATAAGTCCACATGGACATAATATGCCAGGCAAGCAATGGCAAAAGCGCCCAACGCGCTATGGCATCTGGTAGCCATATTCACAATCAGGTGTCGATACCAGTCCCACATAATGCCTATACACGACCTAATTATAAGTTGCATGTTTTTAAATGTTAAGAGTGTTTTACCATATACTATAGTATTTTATTGTGTACTTATATCATACTTGGGTCAGATAACAATCACTAGGCAATTGAATTGTTTACACAACTTGCCACATGTTTCAACGCAGCCAGCGCAGGTCATTATAATGCAAGGTCAGGACATGGTAAGCTGAGCCAGTTAGTCCACTCAGCGTTCCACACTTCCTTCCATAGCAACAGGTGTTCGCGGCAAGTCACGTGCCCAGGCACACTCCTACACAGCCATGCGTACTACAGTACAGTCACCCGGAGTACACGCGTAAGAGCGCAGATAGGTTCGCTTATAGTAGCCGACGACACACACGGTATAGGTCACACTCTTATATGAAGGGAAACATATACACCTAACATCTTTACACTAACAATCACACCCAGGCACAGGTCCATTAGGCGACCGACTGAAGATTCACTTACCTTACAACAGGGCCAATAGGACTCACCTGCCCTTACAAGGCACCAGTCGACACGATATACACTGATAGCAACCTACTTACGTCACAATTTTGTATATATTCGGTTGCGACCGACCGAAGATTCAAAAATACACTGACACACCAATTCGAGGCATCGCATGACGTAACACAAGCCATTTTATACAGATATACACATGCTAGTATTACCGCGAGTAATAACACACACATAGGAACGATCTGCGAAGCCATACTACACCCACAAGCACGAGGTGCACGGATTACGGAAGCGACCTCACACCGAGGCGAGGTTACAACCTTCATCCACTTAATTATCACCGAAGCAGATAGTAATATAGCAGGATTTATTCCATAGACCGTATCCACTGTGCCCGTTTCCCCGACGTCACGTTGGCCCGGCGATTGCAACGAGAACCCGAAGAAGGGACACAGGCGATAAAAAGAAATTAAGTCCAGGAAATATTTGTCCAATACAAAAAAAGAATCAAAACAACTAGCTCGGGCAGGCAAGAGATCGAATATCTCGGGTCGATTAAAGGGAGAGGCATGCAAGGCTCAACAGGACAAATACTTCACAAACAAGAAAAAGAAAAAAAGTATCACTGACTCGGGAGAAGTTCCAAACTACAAGAATAACCAGAACTTGAAAAATAGAGATCCTAAATTTATTTTTGATCAGACGGACAAAAAAAAAATGAACACTCCTATTACTCAATGAATATCATTAGTTTGGGATCATAAAAATCCATAATGTCCATCAATGTCACTGAGCTACCCTGTTTGACTTAATCAGGGAAGTACTCGCAAAAGAAATTATTAGAGTTCAAGTGTTCGATGATTAGCTGAATAATAATGATAAAAAAACTTCACTTTCACTTTCAGCTTCTAAAAGAAGAAAAATTAGAATAAAATTCACTATACATTTTTCCTTCCCATGAATGTTAACTGAATTAATAATTTACACATACATTTCACACATTTCTAATATTTACAGACTTACGATTGTCAATGATGACTGTCAATCATTTAATTTGACTAAATGAACTTGTGGAATGAAATTATTATTATTAATTTTTATCAACATAATTTAAAGTTTCCTTATGGAAATTACATCAGCTATAAATAACAATAACTTGTTATAGCCGCACAATAACTGGCTTCAAATGACATCCTAATCCCTCATGAAATGAAAATCCACAGCCTGTTTCCAGTCTTCGACCGGGTCAGGAATGGAATGAATGAAGCCCCCATCTAGCGGCGAGGATATGAACTGTGCCGGCTGCCGAGGCCTGACGCACTCCTCTGGGGCAATGATTAAATGAATGACAGATGAAGTGAAATGATAGTGGAGAGTGTTGCTGGAATGAAATGTTGACAGGGAAAACCGGAGTACCCGGAGAAAAACCTGTCTGCCTCCGTTTGTCCAGCACAGATCTCACATGGAGTGGCCGGGATTTGAACCACGGACCCAGCGGTGAGAGGCCGGCGTGCTGCCGCCTAAGCCACGGAGGCTTCCTAATCCCTCATATCATTTTCAAATCATTAGCTGAGTTTATCATATCCTTATGGGATCAATTTAATTATTTAGATTGCGATATTATAATTTTTAGCATATATTAAATTAAGATACAAATGATTCACCTGTGATCTGCAGGAATTAATAATTTTAAATTGACCAGCACATGTAACTCTGATAACATTGCATTTATTACGACGATTAATTGAACAGTAATGCAGTAACTGCCATTGCACTGTTTTCCACCGTTGGAACTACTTAATATAATTACAAATATAAAGCACATTCTAAGTCCATTGAACCTAGGACTGCATAAGCCCCTATACATCCTGGCATAATCATAATCATTTACTATATCCTCGAAGAAATTTATTAATTGATTTATTAATCGTATTAATAAGTTGGAATGGTATTTCTCATGTCCAACAGTTACCGCCATAAGACCACTATAAAGTGTCTACAACTCATAATTCATTGTGCTTATATTCAAAGTGCAGTTCCAAATCCAATTGACATAATGACAAATAATCCTCAAATTATTATAAACTCTCGTAATCTGCATTCCTAAATCTGGTCAAAAATTCCCTAATGTGACTGAGCATCATAGGCTTTGTATTCTTGTGCAATCTGGATTAAATTACTGTAATGTCTAGGATCATAGATCATGACCCATAATTATAATTTCAATGCCATAAATTAATGAATATGCTACAATCATTACCGCTGCAAAAAGTCAAACGTTCCGTTCGCAATCGCCTTCATGGTAAAAATCGCCATGAGAAAAAATAATCCTAAGTTTAGAATTATTAAATATTATAAAACAAAATTATTATTAAATATCGGAATTTATGTGTGTGAAAGATCTCAATATCTTGAAAATAATTTGCTCTCCAAGTTTGGAAATTCATTCGAAATATATTTTAGCCACCTGGAAGAAAGAACATAATTAAATCATGGTGTTGGTTTGCCCTAAATGTTCAGAAGGGTGTGGTGCGAATATATGTCCAAGTTGACGATGAATGTGTTTCCCATATTTTCCCACGACGACTTATCTTGATTCTATTCTTTAATTTGCAAGATCGACGTTTAAGAAAATCGTTTAACGCCAACATCATCGTGATGCCTGGTCTACAGTGTATTCAGCCTCTCCGAATCCCGGATTCGTCCTCACCATCAAGTTTCCCTATTAAATGCTTAAGCCATTATCTTGAAGTATATGAAAAGTTCCATAAATGTTCCCATATTCTTATTCTTGAGTGAAAGTATCATAGTGGATGACATCAGACACCCCCTAAAAAGAATTAGGTGTACGCCACTGCTGAAGAAATGTTCCATGTATTTCACTGATATGTAATGTACGGTTTTGTTTCGATACTGTTAATAATTTATTAATGCTCTTGCTGGCAATCCGGTTATTTGTTGAATGTATTATGTTGAATAAGAAGCAATTACTATTGTAGAAATGTTCAACATTGACTGACTATATGCCGGGTTTCGTAGCACGACAAGGTCTGCTATTATATCGTGTGTTTTAACATGTTGCATATTAATGTCTCCGTATTCTGACGTTCCACGGTGAATTTGTCAAGTCCGATTTGTAGCTGTGTTAATGTGTTCACTTGATAAATATACAGTTTCTACTTACATCAGCCTCTTGGAGAAATCACTAATTTTAATTTTACCTGTCACTCGTAAATAAGTTATAACAAGTACCGGTATTTCACAAGCAAAATATAATGCTAATATCTTAGTGCGGACACACGCTTCCCGAAGGTAGAATGATCGTCTCCGCGCACATGTGTGTTAAATCAGCAATAGAACAGACTAGAATGGAATGACCTCTCTACACGTGTTACACAGAGCACACCCCGGTTGCCCTGGTCACCCGATCCGTAGGAGTGTGGGGAATTTCCACCCCTCATCTATTGCGTCATGACTTGTCAAAGCCGTTAGGAGTTGAAGATGTTCGACACTCGCTTGTGCTAAAATTTTAGCTCAATGCCATAAGGATGGGTCCATTTAGCAGCTAGAATAATTATGAAGAATGTTTCTTTAGCTCTAGGTCTGCTACAAACACATGCTGGAATAGATTACAATATGTTACATTCATCAACTACTTCCAAGGTTGCTGTGCGAATCTCGGCAATTGAAGATCACCAACATGGTGGATTTCGGTCACATGTTCCCCTCTCCTGGTTTTTATAAGTTTCGGTCAGAGAACTTATAAAACATCATTATGCTAAGATTATGTGAAGAAATCAAACATGTCTGTCCAGTACTAATTCTCAGGTTTGAAATATTTTCTGAGATTTCCAGCGTTGTAGTTTCCAATCACTCGGTCGGTGTGTATTTCTGCCAAACGATAACTGTTGTTGCCGAAAACTCTTACAATCTTTACTGGACCATAATAAAGCTTAGCGAATTTGTTATAGACTCTCGTGGGTAAGTTGGATGGTACTGGTCTCCTTATCAGGACTAAATCGTATTCCCGTAGAGGTTCCCTGAATTTTCTTCCTGCCTGTCTTTTCTTTCTCTTTTCGGCGTGGCGTTCCAAGCTCTCTCTAGCCATGTCAATGCGCGTGGGAATTGATTGAATTATTTCCGGTGCTGTGGAAATAATTCCATCCCATACTCTCTCTGGTTTACGTCCATAATGTAACATGTATGGCACTTGCGATGTACTTTCATGTATAATCGAATTAAGGCTGTCTTCAATGATGGGTATAACCTTCATCCATTTATCATGATTATCCGAACAGTAAAGTCGACAGAATTTTCCAATTTCAGACATTATTCTTTCTGCAGGATTTCCTTCAGGATATCTGATAGTATTGAGAATGTGCTTTACATTTAGCCTTACCATTGCCTGCTGAAATTCTTGACTTGTGAATTGGCTCCCGTGATCACTTAATAAGAATTCGGGTGTGCCGGCTTCTTTGAAAACACAATTCTCTAGCCGTCTAATGATATATCGCGATGTAGCCTTCTGAATCGGGTGCAACATTACCAGTTTAGAGAAAACATCTATTGTAACCAAGATATACTGGTTTCCTCTAAATGATCTTGGAAGTGGGCCATAAATGTCCGTCGCATATAATTCTCTCGGTCGGGACGGAATTAGAGCAATCGGTGGTTCTTTAGCAAACTTCGAAATGTATTTGCTCCGTTGGCAATTATCGCAGGACCTTATAACCTTACGTATGGTTTCCCACATTCAATTCCAAATAAAAGCTTCTTTAGCTGCGTGCAGAGTCTTGTCCAGTCCGGAGTGTCCCGTTGAACGATGGACTAGCCAGATTACTTTATTAACAAGTTTTGGTGGTAAGACTGTTCTCAACTTCGTATGATCCTTGTCCGCATATTTCATGACAATGTCTCCCACGATGTGGTATTCTCCCGCTTGTCTCGAAGTTGGGATGAAATTCGGATCATGCTAGTCCATTCTCTTCTTTAGGAAACGATACATGTTTCTCAAGGGTTCATATCTCTTCTGTGATGCTGCGATTCTTCTAAGTTTATGTAACGTATCCGCATCTTCCGGAACAACCTCAATCAAGTGTATGTCTTCCCCACAAGGATTACGACTTAGAACATCGGCTAATATGTTCAATTTGCCAGATCGATGAACTATATCCACGTTAAATTGCTGCAAGAATAAGGTCCATCTGGTAATTCTATCATTAGCGAGGTCTGTTTTCAACATGAATTGCAAAGCTTGATGGTCGGTGATTATTGTGACTTTATATCCTATCAGTATCTTTTTCCAAGTCTGTAAAGCATATATGGCAGCTAATGCTTCCAATTCTGTCACGGTGTAATTGGCTTCATGGCTTTTAAGTTTGCGGCTGGCAAATGCAAGATAGTGATGTTTTCCCTCGGCATCCATTTGATACAATGCAGCACTCACACCAATCTTTGACGCATCCGATTCTATGAAGAAATTCCGAGAGAAATCGGGGTATTCCAATTTAATATGATCAACCAGCATTTGTTTAGCTCTATCAAACGCCTCACTACATGCTTAGCTCCATTTCCATTTATTGTTTAATTTCAACAAATTCTGGAGTGGTGCCATCACCTCCGTATTGTGAGGACAGTGCGTCGAAAGGAATTGACACATTCCTAAGAATTGTCTAACTTGACGTATTTTTTTCGGTTGAGGAAACTCCGCAATTACCTGAATCTTCGTAGGATTAGGCCTATATCCGTGTCCGTCTATTAAGTGACCTAAAACTTTATTTCAGTTTAAAGAAACTGCATTTGTCACGGTTGACTTTGAAGTTGGCTGCTTTTAAATTATCAAACAATAATCTGTGGTGTTGCAAATGTTGTTCCCCGTCTGTAGATGCAATTATTATATCGTCTATGTAGCATATCACATTCGCTTTGTCTTCATGTTTTAGATTGGAATCCAATGCTCTTATCATCACAGGACCGTTGTTCTTTAAACCGAAAGGCATTCTCTTGAAAGCATAAGTTATGTTATTAAATAGAAGACCAGTGTATTTGCGGCTATTTTCAGATAACGCTACGTGATAAAATGAAATGAATGAAAAACGATGGTAGAAAAATATGTTTTTCCTTCAAATTTCCTCAAAATTTCCCGAATTTTTGGAGGTCTATCATGTTCCAAGAGCAGACGTTCATTCAATCCCCTCGCATCCAGACATATGCGTAATTGTCCATTCGCCTTTTGCACAACCGCCAGTGGATTTAGGAAAGGCGTGGGCATTCGACAAATGATGTCATCATCTTCCATCTTCTGGATCATGTCTTCAACTTCAGCTTGCCACTTTTCCGGAATCGGATATAATTTCTTTCGATAAGGAGTAGTATCTGTTAACTGGATTTCATACTCAAAATTCTTAACTAGTCCAGGTTTGCTATTGAAAATATCATCATATTCTTCTAATAAATCATTCAACTTCTGTTGAGTTTCTGGATTGATTTTTCCTCCTTCTATATTCCTATGCTCTGTTTTCACTGAATTGATTATTTCATCCATAACATCCATATTTCCAAACTCCCATACTACGCCTTCACGAGCCTCTTCTTTCAGTCCCTCGGTGGAAGTAAAATATATATATATATCGGTTCTTCATATCAATGACCAGACCATTGTCAGATATGAAATCAACTCCGATTATGATATCGAAATTTGAATTTGATAAGACTAGGAAGATGTGTTGTATCTTCCTTCCAGCAAGTTCCATTTCTAACATTACCTGTTGTTTACATTTAATTATCCTGTCAGGGATAACTCCTCTAATCTTTACAGTTGATGCCGGAAGAATGTCAAGTTTTCCTTTTGACTGGAGCAATTCCAGACATGACTGTGATATAATGGAAACCATGGCCCCTGTGTCCACTCACGTCTTTATTTGGCATCCTATTATATTTAAAGAAATAGTCGGTAATTCATGTCTGATCCCTCGGCGTACTTCTTCATTTTCAATTATGAGGTCTTCATCCTTTATTTCGTATAATTCCTGAATTTGTACAATGTCCGAGTTGATAAGAATTTCATTACCTATTGTTGATTGGACGTTTTTTTTCTTGGTTCAGCCCACTAATACTAGGCTGGTTTAACTCTTCTTCTGTTGGTGCTGAAGGTCGAGTATTTCTTAATTGTTCTATATATTCTCGGCTTTCCTGATACCTGGTGTCCAAATTGTTACTGTTTTGCTTGTTCCTCTCTTCTTGAGACCTATTATTCTGGTTGGAGTAGCTGTTAAACCTCCCGCGTTGGTACCAGTTATTTTGTCCTCTGTTACGATACCTCGAATATCTTCGATTGTACGGGGTATTTCTCTGATTATTATTATCGTTTCTACGATTGTAGTGATAATCATCTTGCTGGTGGTCAGAATCCCACGATGTCTTCTCTTCTTGTTGCGCTGGTCTTTCTGTTTGGGCTGTCCTATCCATTAAGACTGCATTTATTTCCCGACTTTCCTTTCTGTCATGTCTACCATTATTGCCTAGAGTAGCGTGATCCATACGCCTAAGAACTTCTTCACAATCTTCCAGGGTTTCTACTCCGGATACTATGAGCATGCGCTGTACTTCAATGGGAAATTGCCTCGTTATGGCTCTTATCAGTTCCTGGCGTGGTAAAGGTGGAGTTAGAAATTGTAGCTTTGCGAGCTGCGCTGTGAAGTAATTCGCATATCTAGTCGGATGGGACGTGGCATATTTCTTAGAGTACATTTCCGCTCTAATATCCAATTGTTCATCCGAACTCCAAAAACGGTGTAGAAATGATTGACTAAAGTCTTCCATATTAACAAACGAACATCTAAATGCCCTAAACCAATTTAAAGGAACTCCTTCCACGTGTCTTTCAACTATTCTGAGCTCTCTGTCCTTGGATATTCTGTTTTCATCCATGTATTCCCGAATATCAGGAATTCCATCGGTGTCAAGTTATTACCCCCATTAAACTTGCGTGGTCGATCATCAATGTTTCGAATTATTGTGACGTGTCCCTTCGTAGTTGAATTGGCTCTATTCCCTTCCGTATCTAACGTTCCACAAGCATTAGGACAATCTGATGTTCTTAAAACATTGGGACTATCTGATTGTAATATTTGTCCCGGTTGCTCATAAGTGTGGCTAACATTATTTTTCATGTTTGATAGTTCGGTTTCCAGATTCGATATCCGAATTGTGGTCATGTCGTGCTCTAACTTGTGTTTATTTTCCATATCTGCCGCTGTAATAATTACACTATTCCTCATCTCTGTCTGTAACTCATTACGCACGTGCTCGAAATCGTTGTTACATTTCTCTGTTAGCTGGTTTACTTTCTCTTTGATATCAGCTATCTCCGTAGAATTAGTGTCAGTGACTGTTAGCAAATTCTTAACTACTGTTTCATTTTTCTGCTGTACCCTCTCATTATGTTCTGATAAATCTTTACTTAAACCATCTAAATTGTCGGTCAACTTCTTTTCTAAACCTTGCAATCTGTCTACAAATTGTGTATTGACAGCGTTAACTTGACCTGATACGTGGGTATGCAATTCCTTTCTAAGAACTTTGATATTGTGGGTAAGTCTTGTATCACAAGCATCTAACTTTTTGTCTAAGGCTAAATTACTTTTTTCAACATCTGCCTGCTCTTGCGCAATTTGCGTTTGCAAAGGGACATCTAAACTCTTTACATCGCTAGATACCATTTGAGTATCTGTATTTAAAGATTGAATATCTGATTTAATATCTATTACAGAATAGTTAATACTTTCTATTTGCATATTGGTTTTTAATATATCGGTTCTTACATTTAATATATCAGCATGAATATCCTGTGTATCATCTTTAATCAACTGCACTTTACTTGATAAATTGTCAATATCGGCTTTTAGTTCCTGCCTACCAGTAGCTAAACTTTCATTTAATGTGGTTATTCGTGCATTAAGTTCCTGCTTATCAGCAGCCAAACTATCTTTAAGTTCCTGCTTATCAGTAGCTAAAGTGTTCTTTACCACATTCAAATCCTCATACCGTCTGTCAAATCCCCTTTGGATTTGAGCAAGAATGTCCTGGGGTCCTTCTGCTTCTGCTGCATCAGTCATTATAATTACACAAATATATAAATATACTTAAGACTAGGGAAACTTAATAGTAGGATGACGAACCAAGACCATGCGACTGAATATATTCGAATGAATTCCAAACATGTTTTACGTCTAACAAATCCAGCACAACGATTTCTCAAACCTCCAATTATCCTGACATTTATCTTTACCTGATAAGTTAAACAAACAACATCTAGATTTGAATTTAAAAAAATCCCGATTCAATGACATTGCACGATATCAGAACTCGTCTGACTATCCAACTATCCCCCCAAAAATTACCAAACAATCGAGCTAATCACGCTCGGCATCAAATTGCTGCCTTACGTAACGTTGCCCACACGTATAGGGTGCCAAATCGCTGTTCCCGTTTCCCCGACGTCACGTTGGCCCGGCGATTGCAACGAGAAACCGAAGAAGGGACACAGGCGATAAAAAGAAATTAAGTCCAGGAAATATTTGTCCAATACAAAAAAAATCAAAACAACTAGCTCGGGCAGGCAATATATCGAATATCTCGGGTCGATTAAAGGGAGAGGCATGCAAGGTTCAACAGGACAAATACTTCACAAACAAGAAAAAGAAAAAAAAATATCACTGACTCGGGAGAAGTTACAAACTACAAGAATAACCAGAACTTGAAAAATCGAGATCCTAAATTTATTTTTGATCAGACGCACAAAAAAAAAATGAACACTCCTATTACTCAATGAATATCATTAGTTTGGGATCATAAAAATCCATAATGTCCATCAATGTCATTGAGCTACCCTGTTTGACTTAATCAGGGAAGTACTCGCAAAAGAAATTATTAGAGTTCAAGTGTTCGATGATTAGCTGAATAATAATGATTTAAAAAAACTTCACTTTCACTTTCAGCTTCTAAAAGAAGAAAAATTAGAATAAAATTCACTATACATTTTTCCTTCCCATGAATGTTAACTGAATTAATAATTTACACATAAATTTCACACATTTCTAATATTTACAGACTTACGATTGTCAATGATGACTGTCAATCATTTAATTTGACTAAATGAACTTGTGGAATGAAATTATTATTATTAATTTTTATCAACATAATTTAAAGTTTCCTTATGGAAATTACATCAGCTATAAATAACAATAACTTGTTATAGCCGCACAATAACTGGCTTCAAATGACATCCTAATCCCTCATATCATTTTCAAATCATTAGCTGAGTTTATCATATCCTTATGGGATCAATTTAATTATTCAGATTGCGATATTATAATTTTTAGCATATATTAAATTAAGATGCAAATGATTCACCTGTGATCTGCAGGAATTATTAATTTTAAATTGACCAGCACATGTAACTCTGATAACATTGCATTTATTATGACGATTAATTGAACAGTAATGCAGTAACTGCCATTGCACTGTTTTCCACCGTTGGAACTACTTAATATAATTACAAATATAAAGCACATTCTAAGTCCATTGAACCTAGGACTGCATAAGCCCCTATACATCCTGGCATAATCATATTCATTTACTATATCCTCGAAGAAATTTATTAATTGATTTATTAATCGTATTAATAAGTTGGAATGGTATTTCTCATGTCCAACAGTTACCACCATAAGACCACTATAAAGTGTCTTCAACTCATAATTCATTGTGCTTATACTCAAAGTGCAGTTCCAAATCCAATTGACATAATGACAAATAATCCTCAAATTATTATAAACTCTCGTAATCTGCATTCCTAAATCTGGTCAAAAATTCCCTAATGTGACTGAGCATCATAGGCTTTGTATTCTTGTGCAATCTGAATTAAATTACTGTAATGTCTAGGATCATAGATCATGACCCATAATTATAATTTCAATGCCATAAATTAATGAATATGCTACAATCATTACCGCTGCAAAAAGTCAAACGTTCCGTTCGCAATCGCCTTCATGGTAAAAATCGCCATGAGGAAAAAAAATCCTAAGTTTAGAATTATTAAATATTATAAAACAAAATAATTATTAAATATCGGAATTTATGTGTGTGAAATATCTCAATATCTTGAAAATAATTTGCTCTCCAAGTTTGGAAATTCATTCGAAATATATTTTAGCCACCTGGCAGAAAGAACATAATTAAATCATGGTGTTGGTTTGCCCTAAATGTTCAGAAGGGTGTGGTGCGAATATATGCCCAAGTTGACGATGAATGTGTTTCCCATATTTTCCCACGACGAATTAATCTTGATTCTGTTCTTTAATTTGCAAGATCGACGTTTAAGAAAATCGTTTAACGCCAACATCATCGTGATGCCTGGTCTACAGTGTATTCAGCCTCTCCGAATCCCGGATTCGTCCTCACCATCAAGTTTCCCTATTAAATACTTAAGCCATTATCTTGAAGTATATGAAAAGTTCCATATGTGTGTTTGAGTCTTCAGTCTTTTGACTGGTTTGATGCAGCTCTCCATGCCTCCCTGTCCTGAGCTAATCGTTTCATCTCTACATAACTACCACACCTTACATCTGAGGCAATCTGTTTAACATATTCTAACCTTGGTCTACCCCTACAGTTCTTGTCCTCGACCCTTCCTTCCATAACTAAGCTTGCTATTCCTGGGTGTCTTAGTATGTGTCCTACCAACCTATCTCTTCTCTTCATAAGCAGTCGCCAGAAACATCTCTCCTCTCCCACTCGTCTTAATACCTCTATGTTTGTAACCCTATCTACCCATCTGATCTTCATCATTCTCCTGTAACACCACATTTCAAATGCTTCTATTCTCCTCTTTTCTGCTGCACCAATAGTCCAAGTTTCACTTCCATAGAGCGCCACGCTCCAGACAAAGGCTTTCAAAAATGACTTCCTAATACCTAAATCTATATTCGATGTCAGCAGATTCCTTTTTTGTAGAAAAGCTTTCTTTGCCTGAGCCAACCTACTTTTTATATCCACTTTGCTTCGTCCATCACTGGTTATTCTACTTCCTAAGTAACAGAAGTCTTCTACTTCCTTCAGCTTTTCACCTGCCAATTTGATCTCCATAGAGGTTTCTGGTTTATTTCGGCTGCATTCCAGTATTTTTGTTTTACATTTATTAATTTTCATCATGAATTCTTTCTGTAAGACGGAGTCCATACCATTCAAAAACTCATTCAAATCCTCAGGCTTGTCGGCCAAGATGACTATGTCATCAGCAAATCTCAGAGTTGAAATTATTTCTCCTTAAACCTTCACTCCCACTTTAAATTTTTCTCTAATTTCCTTCATTGCTTGTTCAATGTAAAGATTGAAAAGTATAGGTGATAAGTTGCAGCCTTGCCTTACACCTTTCTGAATACCAGCTTCTCTCTCATGTCCTTCAACTCGAATGACTGCTGTCTGGTTTCTGTATAGATTGTATATCACCCTCCTATCCCTGTACTTTATTCCAATCGATTTCAAAATGTCAAACAATTTAGTCCAATCAACGTTATCAAAAGCCTTTTCTAAGTCTACAAAAGCCATGAACGTTCTCTTATCTTTCCTTATTCTACCTTCCAAAATCAGCCTAAGACTTAGTACAGCTTCCCTTGTTCCTACATTTCTCCTGAAACCAAACTGGTCTTCACCCAACTCCGTTTCTATCTGGCTTTCAATCCTCTTGTAAATTATCCTAGACAGGATCTTTGAAGCATGAGTAATCAAGCTGATTGTACGGTAATCTTCACATCTGTCAGCTCCCACTTTCTTTGGTATAGGGATGATTACATTCTTCTTGAAATCAGGGGGTACCTCACCTGTCTCATAAATCCTACACACCAAGTGAAATAACCTGATCAGACCTTCATCTCCTATGCAGCGTAGCAACTCAATCGGTATATCATCTATGCCCGGTGCTTTGTTCCTGCTTAAGTCTTCCAAAGCTCTATCAAATTCTGATTTCAATATTAAATCTCCCTTCGCATCCTCATCAATTTCCTCCTCCCTTTCCATTACATGATTCTCAATCTCCTTTCCCTTATACAAACTCTCTATGTAAGCTTTCCATCTCTCAACCTTTTCTTCCCTATCTGTTAGAGGCTTTCCATTTGTGTCCTTAATATTACAGCACTTAGTCTTCTTTTCCCCAAAAGTATTCTTAATCCTTCGATAAGCTGTGTCTACTTGACCTAATTTCAGACAATTTTCTATACCTGCACATTTCTCTTTCAACCATTCTTCTTTCGCTTCCTTGCACTTCTTGTTAACCTCATTTCTCAGACGTCTGTATTCTGCTTTCCCCTTCTCATCTCTTACATTCTTGTGTTTCCGCCTTTCATCCATCAATTCTAGTATATCCTGAGTGATCCACGGTTTTCTACCTATTCTTTCTTTCCTACCAATGTTTTCTTCTGCGGATTTTGTTATTTCATTCTTCAAAAGTGCCCATTCGTCTGCAATTGAAGTTTGTTTAGGGTTTTTCAGTAGTCCTTCCTTTATACTCTTCTTGAATCTTTCGTTTACATCCTTCTCTTTCAGTCTGTCTATTGCCCACCTTTTTGGCTTTTGACTTTTCTTCAGTTTCTTCAACTTTAATCTGCATTTCATTACGACCAGATTGTGGTCAGAGTTTATGTCAGCACCAGGATATGCTTTACAATCCAAAATCTGGTTTCGAAACCTCTGCTTGACCATAATGAAGTCGATTTGGTAACGCCCTGTATCTCCTGGTCTCATCCATGTGTATATTCTTCTATTGTGGTTATTGAATAAGGTGTTAGCTATGACCAACTCATGCTCGGTGCAGAATTCTACCAGCCTGGTTCCTCGATCATTCCTTTCACCTAATCCGAAATCTCCTACTATTTTCCCTTCTCTCCCTTTTCCTACCACAGCATTCCAATCTCCCATTACTATAACATTTTCATCACCCTTCATATACCGCAGAATTTCGTCTATTTCTTCGTAGACCTTTTCAACATCCTCATCATCAGCTTGACTGGTAGGCATATAGACTTGTGCCACTGTGGTGCAGGTAGGTTTAGTATTGATTTTTGCTACAATAATCCGTTCACTATATTGTTCATAATATTCCACCCGCTGTCCAAGTTTCCTACTCAATATGAGGCCAACCCCTGCTTGGCCATTGTTTGATTTAGTGCTAATGACCCTATAGTCTCCTGACCAAAAGTCCTGTTCTTCCTGCCAGCGCATTTCACTAATCCCAACCAAATCCAACCTCAACCGATCCATTTCCCTTTCTAAGTTTTCTAACCTTCCACTTCCTAGCAGACTTCTAACATTCCACGCTCCGATCCGTAGAATGTCAGATTTCCTCTTTGTCACTTCTGTGATGTTAACCCCCTCTCGAGTAGTCCCCACCCGGAGATCCGAACGGGGGACTAGTTTACCTCCGGATTGAAATTTTACAAGGGAGGAGGCCATCATCACATGTAATTATGCATAGAGAGGTGCATATCCTCGGGAATAGCATACGGCTGTAGTTTCCCGTTGCTTTCAGCCGTGCAGCAGGACGCAGTGTAGCCATTATTTGGCTTATATTATCAATATCTTAACCGTCTATAAGACTAGTAAAGAATTGATTTATTCTGAAAGGCTGCTACTCCCTTTCAGAATAAGTAAAGAGCCATTCTACTAAACAAAAATACTAACCTTCTACCGTACTAACAATAAAATACCAAAATTCTACTAACGAAAAAAATACTAAAGTTCCACCAACAACAAATACTACCACTAAAACAGTCTGTCACCAGGCACACTCACATGCACCCTCACACATCACAGTCTACTGAAACAATGAACTAGAACTAATAAACAATGCAACTGCTACCAGACACACTCACACACCACAGTCTAATAGAACAATGACACATATCTAATAGACAAACTAACTACCTACTTACAACTAAAACTAACTACATACGTACTGTACTGTTATTTGAATTGACAATATTTACAGTAATAATAATAATAATAATAATACTATTATTAAATTTTTATTAAACCCGAATTTATGTAATTAAGTACAGTTCACCTTAATCAGTTGACTGTACTATACCGATAATGTAATGAGACCTATATTAGACGAGGTGTTTGCAGTATATTAAAACTACAGAACGTTAAAGGATGGTTATGTGAAAAACCAGTGTACAGTGCACTATGAGTATGGAACAGATCTACTGATGGCCTTCCTGGACATTGAGAAAGCATATGACAGTGTATGCAGAAACAAAGTATGGAAGTCCCTGGAGGACGTGTATGCGTAAATCCTAACCTCAAAATGTACGCTTTTCATATATGCATGGTAATTAAACATAACAAACCATATTTTAATCTTCATTAACACATTGATTTGTTGCGGGTTACATGATGCCAACACCACATACTACTTTGCAAATAATAATAATTTAAAAAGTTCCATAAATGTTCCCATATTCTTATTCTTGAGTGAAAGTATCATAGTGGATGACATCAGACACCCCCTAAAAAGAATTAGGTGTACGCCACTGCTGAAGAAATGTTCCATGTATTTCACTGATATGTAATGTACGGTTTTGTTTCGATACTGTTAATAATTTATTAATGCTCTTGCTGGCAATCCGGTTATTTGTTGAATGTATTATGTTGAATAAGATGCAATTACTATTGTAGAAATGTTCAACATTGACTGACTATATGCCGGGTTTCGTAGCACGACAAGGTCTGCTATTATATCGTGTGCTTTAACATGTTGCATATTAATGTCTCCGTATTCTGACGTTCCACGGTGAATTTGTCAAGTCCGATTTGTAGCTGTGTTAATGTGTTCACTTGATAAATATACAGTTTCTACTTACATCAGCCTCTTGGAGAAATCACTAATTTTAATTTTACCTGTCACTCGTAAATAAGTTATAAAAAGTACCGGTATTTCACAAGCAAAATGTAATGCTAATATCATAGTGCGGACACACGCTTCCCGAAGGTTGAATGATCGTCTCCGCTCACATGTGTGTTAAATCAGCAATAGAACAGACTAGAATGGAATGACCTCTCTACACGTGTTACACAGAGCACACCCCGGTTGCCCTGGTCACCCGATCCGTAGGAGTGTGGGGAATTTCCACCCCTCATCTATTGCGTCATGACTTGTCAAAGCCGTTAGGAGTTGAAGATGTTCGACACTCGCTTGTGCTAAAATTTTAGCTCAATGCCATAAGGATGGGTCCATTTAGCAGCTAGAATAATTATGAAGAATGTTTCTTTAGCTCTAGGTCTGCTACAAACACATGCTGGAATAGATTACAATATGTTACATTCATCAACTACTTCCAAGGTTGCTGTGCGAATCTCGGCAATTGAAGATCACCAACATGGTGGATTTCGGTCACATGTTCCCCTCTCCTGGTTTTTATAAGTTTCGGTCAGAGAACTTATAAAACATCATTATGCTAAGATTATGTGAAGAAATCAAACATGTCTGTCCAGTACTAATTCTCAGGTTTGAAATATTTTCTGAGATTTCCAGCGTTGTAGTTTCCAATCACTCGGTCGGTGTGTATTTCTGCCAAACGATAACTGTTGTTGCCGAAAACTCTTACAATCTTTACTGGACCATAATAAAGCTTAGCGAATTTATTATAGACTCTCGTGGGTAAGTTGGATGATACTGGTCTCCTTATCAAGACTAAATCGTTTTCCCGTAGAGGTTCCCTGAATTTTCTTCCTGCCTGTCTTTTCTTTCTCTTTTCGGCGTGGCGTTCCAAGCTCTCTCTAGCCATGTCAATGCGCGTGGGAATTGATTGAATTATTTCCGGTGCTGTGGAAATAATTCCATCCCATACTCTCTCAGGTTTACGTCCATAATGTAACATGTATGGCACTTGCGATGTACTTTCATGTATAGTCGAATTAAGGCTTTCTTCAATGACGGGTATAACCTTCATCCATTTATCATGATTATCCGAACAGTAAAGTCGACAGAATTTTCTAATTTCAGACATTATTCTTTCTGCAGGATTTCCTTCAGGATATCTGAGAGTATTGAGGATGTGCTTTACATTTAGCCTTACCATTGCCTGCTGAAATTCTTGACTTGTGAATTGGCTCCCATGATCACTTAATAAGAATTCGGGTGTGCCGGCTTCTTTGAAAACACAATTCTCTAGCCGTCTAATGATATATCGCGATGTAGCCTTCTGAATCGGGTGCAACATTACCAGTTTAGAGAATACATCTATTGTAACCAAGATATACTGGTTTCCTCTAAATGATCTTGGAAGTGGGCCATAAATGTCCGTCGCATATAATTCTCTCGGTCGGGACGGAATTATAGCAATCGGTGGTTCTTTAGCAAGCTTCGAAATGTATTTGCTCCGCTGGCAATTATCGCAGGACCTTATAACCTTACGTATGGTTTCCCCTCATACAATTCCAAATAAAAGCTTCTTTAGCTGCGTGCAGAGTCTTGTCCAGTTGGGAGTGTCCCGTTGAACGATGGACTAGCCAGATTACTTTATTAACAAGTTTTGGTGGTAAGACTGTTCTCAACTTCGTATGGTCCTTGTCCGCATATTTCATGACAATGTCTCCCACGATGTGGTATTCTCCCGCTTGTCTCGAAGTTGGGATGAAATTCGGATCATGCTGGTCCATTCTCTTCTTTAGGAAACGATACATGTTTCTCAAGGGTTCATATCTCTTCTGTGATGCTGCGATTCTTCTAAGTTTATGTAACGTATCCGCATCTTCCGGAACAACCTCAATCAAGTGTATGTCTTCCCCACAAGGATTACGACTTAGAACATCGGCTAATATGTTCAATTTGCCAGATCGATGAACTATATCCACGTTAAATTGCTGCAAGAATAAGGTCCATCTGGTAATTCTATCATTAGCGAGGTCTGCTTCCAACATGAATTGCAAAGCTTGATGGTCGGTGATTATTGTGACTTTATATCCTATCAGTATCTTTTTCCAAGTCTGTAAAGCATATATGGCAGCTAATGCTTCCAATTCTGTCACGGTGTAATTGGCTTCATGGCTTTTAAGTTTGCGGCTGGCAAATGCAAGATAGTGATGTTTTCCCTCGGCATCCATTTGATACAATGCAGCACTCACACCAATCTTTGACGCATCCGATTCTATGAAGAAATTCCGAGAGAAATCGGGGTATTCCAATTTAATATGATCAACCAGCATTTGTTTAGCTCTATCAAACGCCTCACTACATGCTTAGCTCCATTTCCATTTATTGTTTAATTTCAACACATTCTGGAGTGGTGCCATCACCTCCGTATAGTGAGGACAGTGCGTCGAAAAGAATTGACACATTCCTAAGAATTGACTAACTTGACGTACTTTCTTCGGCTGAGGAAACTCCGCAATTGCCTGAATCTTCGTAGGATTAGGCCTATATCCGTGTCCGTCGATGATGTGACCTATAAACTTTATTTCAGTTAAAAAAACTGCATTTGTCACGGTTGACTTTAAAGTTGGCTGCTTTCAAATTATCAAACAATAATCTGAGGTGTTGCAAATGTTGTTCCCCGTCTGTAGATGTAATTATTATATCGTCTATGTAGCATATCACATTCGCTTTGACTTCTTGTTTTAGATTGGAATCCAATGCTCTTATCATCACAGGACCGTTGTTCTTTAAACCGAAAGGCATTCTCTTGAAAGCATAGGTTATGTTATTAAATAGAAGACCAGTGTATTTGCGGCAATTTTCAGATAACGCTACGTGATAAAATGAAATGAATGAAAAACGATGGTAGAAAAATATGTTTTTCCTTCAAATTTCCTCAAAATTTCCCGAATTTTTGGAGGTCTATCATGTTCCAAGAGCAGACGTTCATTCAATCCCCTCGCATCCAGACATATGCGTAATTGTCCATTCGCCTTTTGCACAACCGCCAGTGGATTTAGGAAAGGCGTGGGCATTCGACAAATGATGTCATCATCTTCCATCTTCTGGATCATGTCTTCAACTTCAGCTTGCCACTTTTCCGGAATCGGATATAATTTCTTTCGATAAGGAGTAGTATCTGTTAACTGGATTTCATACTCAAAATTCTTAACTAGTCCAGGTTTGCTATTGAAAATATCATCATATTCTTCTAATAAATCATTCAACTTCTGTTGAGTTTCTGGATTGATTTTTCCTCCTTCTATATTCCTATGCTCTGTTTTCACTGAATTGATTATTTCATCCATAACATCCATATTTCCAAACTCCCATACTACGCCTTCACGAGCCTCTTCTTTCAGTCCCTCGGTGGAAGTAATATATATATATATATCGGTTCTTCATATCAATGACCAGACCATTGTCAGATATGAAATCAACTCCGATTATGATATCGAAATTTGAATTTGATAAGACTAGGAAGATGTGTTGTATCTTCCTTCCAGCAAGTTCCATTTCTAACATTACCTGTTGTTTACATTTAATTATCCTGTCAGGGATAACTCCTCTAATCTTTACAGTTGATGCCGGAAGAATGTCAAGTTTTCCTTTTGACTGGAGCAATTCCAGACATGCCTGTGATATAATGGAAACTGTTCGCTTTTGCGAATGCTTTTTGTAGGCTATGTTTCCCGTACGGTTTGAAGCACACGTTCAATTATTCTGCCCCATTATTTTTCCCCGTTATAATTGCAGTATGAACGCGGTGTTCTGATTATTTATTTATTTAACTTGTGTTTCATTTGAATTGTTGTTCTTTATTATTCTTGTCAACTCACCTTTTTTCTGAAGTGTCTTTCTAGACGCACCATACTGTCACACTTTTTCATGAGGTACTGTGCTCACCTCAGCGGCAACCTTCGCAATGTGCATGGGGCTGTGCGTTGATTGGCTGTTTGACACCCCTCCTTCATTCTGGAATGTTCGGCGTGCTGTCGTCATTTCCACTATATATTCTCCGGCTCGCCGTCCTGCGGCCTGTCTACATCTACCTGCCTGAGCCAGTCTGACCACGGCTGCCTGCCTGTCCACAACAAGGCCCTTCTTGGGAAGGCCCTGTTAGTAAACATCGTGTGGCTGGAACCTTGCCAAGTGGCATGCTTCATCGTTCGGACTTTGTCATGCTAGGCGAGGCATGAGTCAACGACCTTCATCTCAGCAACTCAGTCAGCCCGCTAGCTCACTACAACACGGCGATGAGAAACTATAACTGCTTGTAATCCGCCAGACAGATCATTACCAAGAGGTCTGTTCCTGCGGGGTACACTTCGCCAAAGGAGTCACCATCTATCTTTCTCGGAAGGCATGCCGAGACATCTTAGAGGAAGCCTTTGTTTGGATTACGACCCGCTCCCTGCGGGCCAAATACTAAGTATAAAAGTATCAAATCATTGGTAACGCGAACTTCATTCACTTGGTTAACACATTCTTCTAGGCTAAGCCTTTTTCTTGCTTCTTGCTTGGTTTTTGGATACTTTTCTTGAAAATACTTCTTAATCGCCTTTTATAAGGCCTTCTTATGCATTTTTTTATTGTAATTCCTATTTTATTCTGAGTTTCCTGGAGAAACATTGCATTTTTAATTACCTTCCTTTAATTATTATTCTAAATGAAATTATTTGTTATTGATTCAAAAATCAAATAAATGTATTAAACCTTAGTTATCAATGTTTGGTCTCTTCCTCGTCGCTCTATTTAAGTTCCACTGTGTGCCCGAAACCTAATCCTCTATTTCCCAGTTGGGGTGCTATCTAATCACCCCTTACCATGGTACCTCAACCCCGGATCGAACCCAGAACTTTCATTCTGAGACCACAAATTCTATTCTAAAAAAAACAAAACTTGTGCAATCTAACATTTGTCTTACACATTTCAGTATATCGTGGCTAGCGCAGGAGATCTGCGGGAAGGCGGAAACAATCCCAGCATGTTGTACAACTGTTTTCTTTCCGGAAAGCGGGTCTCAGTCTGGTGCTGCAAGCAGCTTTGGTGAGTGAGTTATTCCAACTTTCCAGCCATGCCAGTAATAAACTCTCGGGTGGCCTACAAAGGTCAACTCGCCCGTTTTCAAAAATATTTAGCTACTCTACCGAAAGAGGAACAAAACCTTGATATTATATCTCAGCGTTTAAAAGCTTTTGAACAGGCGTACGAGAAATATGATCTCGTGCAACTTGAAATTGAAATCAAAATTCCGGAACATCAGTCAGATAGGGAAGAAGTAGAGAGTAATTACTTTGATACACACGCTCAGGCTGTGGCATTAGTTAGAACTTTGACCCTGGCGTTGAAGGTAGAGGAAACTCAAGGAAGAATTAGTGACAATGGGAATAGTGTCAAACCATTGCTACCTAAAATCGAAATTCCGCATTTTTCAGGAAAGGAGGAGGTGTGGCAATCATTCTTTGAATTGTTCAGTTCATTAGTACATGATAATGCCGCACTTCCAGAAATTCAGAAATTCCATTACTTAAAATCCACTTTGCAGGGCCCACCCCTTCAACTTATAAGAGAACTCCCCTTAACAGGAGAAAACTATAACATTGCTATAGAGCTTCTTAAAGGCCGTTATGGCAACGAAAAATTATGTATACAAAGGCATATTCAAGCCTTATTCAACCTGCCCGCCTTGCGAGCTGACAATTTGTCAACACTGCGAGCCTTAAGTGACACGGTCCAACTACACGTCAGAGCATTGGCACGGTTGAATCAACCGGTCGAGCACTGGGATCTATTCTTAGTTCACTTGGTTACTTCTAAATTTGATCCATCAACCTTAAAGGCATGGGAGAGGGAACTAACAAATGACACTTCATATACCTATGATTCACTACTTACGTTTATAAATAATAGATGTCAGGTTTTGTCAGCCGTAGCCTGTCATATGTCAGAAAGTGCAGATAACAAATCTAATGTTGTGAAGCCAGTCGGTACTAAAATAAACAAATCAGCTGTCTTTACTGTTCAACATAATTCAACAGATTGTATTCTCTGTAAAGCGCCTCACAGGTTATATTCCTGCGTTGCCTTTAAAGCTCTTTCTACCGACGAAAGACGCAAATTAATAGCTCAAAAAAATATTGCTACAACTGCCTGTCAGCTAGGCATATGGTGCCTGATTGCTTATCTAAAAATACTTGTTCCCATTGCAAGGCTCAACATCACACCTTGCTTCATAGGTTTGAAAAGCCACGTCAGGCTCCTTCCCCTGGAAGTTCTAAAGATACATCCCCAGGAGCCAATGCGCAATCTTATACTCAGAGCTCTAGCTCTATTCGTAGTTCCCAGGTGCTACTATCAACCCTGTTATTAAAAGTTCAAGATTCCTCTGGTAGATGGCTTGAAGCACATGCCTTATTGGATAATGCCGCCACCCATGACTTCATAAGTGCGCGTCTCATTAAGAAACTTGGTCTTCCCAAGCAACCTACATTAATTCAGGTTACCGGTATTAACAATAGCAATGTTAAATCTTTGCATTTTGTTCGTGTTCATATCAAAGATGCTGTTAATTGTAACACAACATTTCAGTTGAATTGTCTTGCCATTGATACTATTGGCAGTAATACCCCTAGTAATTCTTTTGAAATTAGAAATTGGCAATTTCCTCATAACATTCAGTTGGCAGATCCAACATTTAATACGAGCGCTCCAGTAGACATACTTCTCAGTGCCCAAGTATTTTGGCAATGTCTCATTAGCTCTAAGGTCAAAATATCACCAGGAGTGTTTGTTCATCATACCAAGCTAGGTTGGTTAGTAACGGGTCAGGTCCCTCGTAAGTCAATTCAAAATTTCTCACAATGTCATTTTGTCCATGCAAGTCTCGATTACAACTTAGAAAGATTTTGGAAAATCGAAACTATAGATTCAGTTTCACCTTCCTCAGTTGAAAATGAAATGTGTGAAAAACTGTTTCGCGAAACAACCAAACGCAATTCAGAGGGTAGATTTGTCGTAACAATGCCCCGTGTGGATAATCCACCTCTTTTATTTGAGGGGGGCGTGGTGGCTCAGCGGTCTAGCTGTATGCCTCTCACCAAGGCGGTCCGGGTTCGATTCCCGGTCAATGCATGTGAGATTTTCGAAGTGAAATGCCATGTCCTGTGGTTCGGATTCCACGTAAAAAGGAGGTCCCGTGGCTCATAATCACCAGATTCACGGTCACGTAAAACTACAATCTTCCTTTTCCTTCCTTTCTTTTATTTGAAACACACCCTAGGGCTCTTAGAGCACTCTATGCTGTGGAAAGCAAATTTAAACGTGACCCTGCTGTTAAAACTCAATATTCCACATTTATGGAGGAATATGAGGCACTCGATCACATGGAGGTTGTTACCAAGAAAGATGATGCTTCTTATACCCCATCTGAAGTCATTTACCTCAATCATCATCCTGTTTGGAAGAATGAAATTTTTAAAGGAAAACATAAGAGTGGTCTTTAATGGCTCTGCATTGGATGCCAATGGAACTTCTCTGAATGACACATTATTATCAGGCCCTCCAATTCAATCTGACATTTCTTCTGTTTTGATGAATTTTCGCTTGTTTCCTATCGCAGTGATATCCGATATCAAACAGATGTATAGACAGATTTTGGTCAATCAACAACAGCGCGACCTTCAGAGAATTCTTTGGCGCGACGAGCCTACTAAACCTGTCAAGATTTTTCGACTAAAAACATTAACATATGGACTAAAGCCTTCTGCTTTTTTTAGCTATACGTACGTTGAAATTGCTTGCTGAACAGGATGGCCCGTTGTATTCTCCTAAGGCTTCTGAAGTGTTAAAATCATCATTTTACGTTGACGATTTCCTTCATTCATTTGAGTCGGTATCTGAAGCACTACTAGTCTCTAAAGATTTGACTGCTTTGCTTTTGGGAGGCGGATTATCCTTGTGCAAGTGGAACTCTAATTCGGAGGAATTCCTTTCTAAATTTCCATTAACTTCAGTCTATAATGACTCAGTAGAACTTCTTCAGGAAAGTAATTCTATCAAAACTCTAGGCATCTATTGGAGTCCTCAAAGGGATTTTTTCTTTTTCAAAATTAATCTCAGTGACATCCAACCGCAAACTAAGCGGCAAATTTTGTCTGAGATTGCAAAGATATTTGATCCTCTCCAATTTTTGGTGCCAATCATCGTCACGGCCAAGCTTTTCATGCAAGACCTTTGGTCCTTGAAAACTGGTTGGGATGAACCAGTTCCTTCAAAGTTGCAAAAAAAATTGGATTTCTTATAGAAATAGTTTGGAAGATCTTTCTAATATTATTATCCCGCGAGTGATTATTCCCTTTCCCTCCTGTGGAGGATATGAACTTCACATCTTTGCCGATAGCTCATTGAAAGCTTATGGATGTTGTGCGTATATTGTTTGCCGTAATTTTGTCCAATCATATTTCTTTTCCAATTTAATTTGCGCTAAGTCAAAGGTGGCCCCTCTTACATCTTTATCCTTGCCACGACTGGAACTTTGTGCTGCTCTTTTGGCGGTTGAATTATCGGGCAAAATCCGTCAATCTTTAAAAATCCGATTTATTAAAACTTACTTTTGGAGTGACTCAGCCATCACGTTGGCATGGATCGCCAAACCTCCCTCGCATTGGCAGGTGTTTGTAGCTAATAGAGTGTCCAAAATTCAACAATTGTCTAACCTTGAACAATGGCATCATGTATCTGGCAAGGAGAACCCTGCAGATGTCATTTCTCGGGGATGTTCCCCTCTTCTGTTGGCTAACCTGACATTATACTGGCACGGTCCCCGTTGGCTTCTGCAAGAACCTTCCGCTTGGCCAAATTTCCCTCTTCCGGAGTTATCAGACTTGCCGGATGCTGGTAAGATTACTGGATCTTCTCTTCTCGTTTCCGACTCTCCCCTTCTCTTTCAGCGATATTCCTCTTTCCATAAATTGGTGAGGGTTATGGCTTATCTCCTTCGATGGAAATATTTTGTGGTAGAGCAACCCCTTTTTCCTAAGCCATATCTAAACCTTTCTGAATTAGGTTTAGCCACTACAAAAATCTTATGGCTTACTCAACAAGAAATATTCTCTGAAGAATGCCCGGTGTTGTCCCAAGGTCAATCCCTTAAGAAATCGAGTAGGCTTTCCTCACTCGCCCCTTTTTTGGATACTGATGGTTTACTAAGAGTAGGAGGACGTTTATCTTTGGCTGATCTTTCTGAGGATAAAAAACATCCAATTATTCTTCCCTCAAAGCATCATGTCACTTCCTTAATCATTCGTCAGTATCATTACCAGCATCTTCATGCTGGAACTCGTACATTACTTTCTGTCATTCGTGAAAGGTATTGGCCCGTAAACGGAGTCCATGAAGTTACCTCTGTTATCCGGAAGTGCATTCCATGTTTTAAATCCAACCCTAAAATTACCGCTCAGCTCATGGGTGATCTTCCCAACTTGAGATTTGCACCTGCTAGACCCTTTACCTTTACGGGGGTGGATTATTCCGGGCCTTTTGTTTACAGAATAAATTCTCCTGAGGCCAAAAAATGTATTTCTGGAAAACTCTATATTTCGCTGTTTGTATGTATGGTCACCGGAGCAGTTCACTTAGAACTAGTTACCAACGCCTCTACTGCTTACTTTTTGGCAGCTTTTGCCAGATTTTCTGCTCGCCGAGGTCTTCCTTCAGAAGTATTCTCAGATAATGCTAAAAATTTTATCGGAGCTTCTGAACAAATTAAGAGAGCTCTTACTCACAATTCAGCGCTGGAAAGGATTACTGCTTGTAATCCGCCAGACAGATCATTACCAAGAGGTCTGTTCCTGCGGGGTACACTTCGCCAAAGGAGTCACCATCTATCTTTCTCGGAAGGCATGCCGAGACATCTTAGAGGAAGCCTTTGTTTGGATTACGACCCGCTCCCTGCGGGCCAAATACTAAGTATAAAAGTATCAAATCATTGGTAACGCGAACTTCATTCACATGGTTAACACATTCTTCAAGGCTAAGCCTTTTTCTTGCTTCTTGCTTGGTTTTTGGATACTTTTCTTGAAAATACTTCTTAATCGCCTTTTATAAGGCATTCTTATGCGATTTTATTGTAATTCCTATTTTATTCTGAGTTTCCTGGAGAAACATTGCATTTTTAATTACCTTCCTTTAATTATTATTCTAAATGAAATTATTTGTTATTGATTCAAAAATCAAATAAATATATTAAACCTTAGTTATCAATGTTTGGTCTCTTCCTCGTCGCTCTATTTAAGTTCCACTGTGTGCCCGAAACCTAATCCTCTATTTCCCAGTTGGGGTGCTATCTAATCACCCCTTACCAGAAACCATGGCCCCTGTGTCCACTAACGTCTTTATTTGGCATCCCATTATATTTAAAGAAATAGTCGGTAATTCATGTCTGATCCCTCGGCGTACTTCTTCATTTTCAAATATGAGGTCTTCATCCTTTATTTCGTATAATTCCTGAATTTGTACGATGTCCGAGTTGATTAGAATTTCATTACCTATTGTTGATTGGACGTTTTTTTCCTTGGTTCAGCCCACTAATACTAGGCTGGTTTACCTCTTCTTCTGTTGGTGCTGAAGGTCGAGTATTTCCTAATTGTTCTATATATTCTCGGCTTTCCTGATACCTGGTGTCCAAATTGTTACCGTCTTGCTTGTTCCTCTCTTCTTGAGACCTATTTTTCTGGTTGGAGTAGCTGTTAAACCTCCCGCGTTGGTACCAGTTATTTTGTCCTCTGTTACGATACCTCGAATATCTTCGATTGTACGGGGTATTTCTCTGATTATTATTATCGTTTCTACGATTGTAGTGATAATCATCTTGCTGGTGGTCAGAATCCCTCGATGTCTTCTCTTCTTGTTGCGGTGGTCTTTCTGTTTGGGCTGTCCTATCCATTAAGACTGCATTTATTTCCCGACTTTCCTTTCTGTCATGTCTACCATTATTGCCTAGAGTAGCGTGATCCATACGCCTAAGAACTTCTTCACAATCTTCCAGGGTTTCTACTCCGGATACTATGAGCATGCGCTGTACTTCAATGGGAAATTGCCTCGTTATGGCTCTTATCAGTTCCTGGCGTGGTAAAGGTGGAGTTAGAAATTGTAGCTTTGCGAGCTGCGCAGTGAAGTAATTCGCATATCTAGTCGGATGGGACGTGGCATATTTCTTAGAGTACATTTCCGCTCTAATATCCAATTGTTCATCCGAACTCCAAAAACGGTGTAGAAATGATTGACTAAAGTCTTCCATATTAACAAACGAACATCTAAATGCCCTAAACCAATTTAAAGGAACTCCTTCCACGTGTCTTTCAACTATTCTGAGCTCTCTGTCCTTGGATATTCTGTTTTCATCCATGTATTCCCGAATATCAGGAATTCCATCGGTGTCAAGTTATTACCCCCATTAAACTTGCGTGGTCGATCATCAATGTTTCGAATAATTGTGACGTGTCCATTCGTAGTTGAATTGGCTCTATTCCCTTCCGTATCTAACGTTCCACAAGCATTAGGACTATCTGATGATCTTAAAACATTGGGACTATCTGATTGTAATATTTGTCCCGGTTGCTCATAAGTGTGGCTAACATTATTTTTCATGTTTGATAGTTCGGTTTCCAGATTCGATATCCGAATTGTGGTCATGTCGTGCTCTAACTTGTGTTTATTTTCCATATCTGCCGCTGTAATAATTACACTATTCCTCATCTCTGTCTGTAACTCATTACGCACGTGCTCGAAATCGTTGTTACATTTCTCTGTCAGCTGGTTTACTTTCTCTTTGATATCAGCTATCTCCGTAGAATTAGTGTCAGTGACTGTTAGCAAATTCTTAACTACTGTTTCATTTTTCTGCTGTACCCTCTCATTATGTTCTGATAAATCTTTACTTAAACCATCTAAATTGTCGGTCAACTTCTTTTCTAAACCTTGCAATCTGTCTACAAATTGTGTTTTGACAGCGTTAACTTGACCTGATACGTGGGTATGCAATTCCTTTCTAAGAACTTTGAGATTATGGGTAAGTCTTGTATCACAAGCATCTAACTTTTTGTCTAAGGCTAAATTACTTTTTTCAACATCTGCCTGCACTTGCGCAATTTGCGTTTGCAAACGGATATCCAAACTCTTTACATCGCTAGATACCATTTGAGTATCTGTATTTAAAGATTGAATATCTGATTTAATATCTATTATAGAATAGTTAATACTTTCTATTTCCATATTGGCTTTTAATATATCGGTTCGTACATTTAATATATCAGCATGAATATCCTGTGTATCATCTTTAATCAACTGCACTTTACTTGATAAATTGTCAATATCGGCTTTTAGTTCCTGCCTACCAGTAGCTAAACTTTCATTTAATGTGGTTATTCGTGCATCAAGTTCCTGCGTATCAGCAGCCAAATTATCTTCAAGTTCCTGCTTATCAGCAGCCAACTATCTTTAAGTTCCTGCTTATCAGTAGCTAAAGTGTTCTTTACCACATTCAAATCCTCATACAGTCTGTCAAAGCCCCTTTGGATTTGAGCAAGAATGTCCTGGGGTCCTTCTGCTTCTGCTGCATCAGTCATTATAATTACACAAATACATAAATATACTTAAGACTAGGGAAACTTAATAGTAGGATGACGAACCAAGACCATGCGACTGAATATATTCGAATGAATTCCAAACATGTTTTACGTCTAACAAATCCAGCACAACGATTTCTCAAACCTCCAATTATCCTGACATTTATCTTTACCTGATAAGTTAAACAAACAACATCTAGATTTGAATTAAAAAACATCCCGATTCAATGACAATGCACGATATCAGAACTCGTCTGACTATCCAACTATCCCCCCAAAAAATTACCAAACCGTCGAACTAATCACGCTCGGCATCAAATTGCTGCCTTACGTAACGTTGCCCACACGTATAGGGTGCCAAATCGCTGTGCCCGTTTCCCCGACGTCACGTTGGCCCGGCGATTGCAACGAGAAACCGAAGAAGGGACACAGGCGATAAAAAAATTAAGCCCAGGAAATATTTGTCCAATACAAAAACAATCAAAACAACTAGCTCGGGCAGGCAAGAGATCGAATATCTCGGGTCGATTAAAGGGAGAGGCATGCAAGGTTCAACAGGACAAATACTTCACAAACAAGAAAAAGAAAAAAAAAGTATCACTGACTCGGGAGAAGTTCCAAACTACAAGAATAACCAGAACTTGAAAAATCGAGATCCTAAATTTATTTTTGATCAGACGGACAAAAAAAAATGAACACTCCTATTACTCAATGAATATCATTAGTTTGGGATCATAAAAATCCATAATGTCCATCAATGTCATTGAGCTACCCTGTTTGACTACTGTACTCGCAAAAGAAATTATTAGAGTTCAAGTGTTCGATGATTAGCTGAATAATAATGATAAAAAAACTTCACTTTCACTTTCAGCTTCTAAAAGAAGAAAAATTAGAAATTCACTATACATTTTTCCTTCCCATGAATGTTAACTGAATTAATAATTTACACATACATTTCACACATTTCTAATATTTACAGACTTACGATTGTCAATGATGACTGCCAATCATTTAATTTGACTAAATGAACTTGTGGAATGAAATTATTATTATTAATTTTTATCAACATAATTTAAAGTTTCCTTATGGAAATTACATCAGCTATAAATAACAATAACTTGTTATAGCCGCACAATAACTGGCTTCAAATGACATCCTAATCCCTTATATCATTTTCAAATCATTAGCTGAGTTTATCATATCCTTATGGGATCAATTTAATTATTCAGATTGCGATATTATAATTTTTAGCATATATTAAATTAAGATACAAATGATTCACCTGTGATCTGCAGGAATTATTAATTTTAAATTGACCAGCACATTGCATTTATAACATTGCATTTATTATGACGATTAATTGAACAGTAATGCAGTAACTGCCATTGCACTGTTTTCCACCGTTGGAACTACTTAATATAATTACAAATATAAAGCACATTCTAAGGCCATTGAACCTAGGACTGCATAAGCCCCTATACATCCTGGCATAATCATAATCATTTACTATATCCTCGAAGAAATTTATTAATTGATTTATTAATCGTATTAATAAGTTGGAATGGTATTTCTCATGTCCAACAGTTATCACCATAAGACCACTATAAAGTGTCTACAACTCATAATTCATTGTGCTTATACTCAAAGTGCAGTTCCAAATCCAATTGACATAATGACAAATAATCCTCAAATTATTATAAACTCTCGTAATCTGCATTCCTAAATCAGGTCAAAAATTCCCTAATGTGACTGAGCATCATAGGCTTTGTATTCTTGTACAATCTGAATTAAATTTCTGCAATGTCTAGGATCATAGATCATGACCCATAATTATAATTTCAACGCCATAAATTAATGAATATGCTACAATCATTACCGCTGCAAAAAGTCAAACGTTCCGTTCCCAATCGCCTACATGGTAAAAATCGCCATGAGGAAAAAAATCCTAAGTTTAGAATTATTAAATATTATAAAACAAAATAATTATTAAATATCGGAATTTATGTGTGTGAAAGATCTCAATATCTTGAAAATAATTTGCTCTCCAAGTTTGGAAATTCATTCGAAATATATTTTAGCCACCTGGAAGAAAGAACATAATTAAATCATGGTGTTGGTTTGCCCTAAATGTTCAGAAGGGTGTGGTGCGAATATAGGCCCAAGTTGACGATGAATGTGTTTCCCATATTTTCCCACGATGAATTAATCTTGATTCTTTTCTTTAATTTGCAAGGTCGACGTTTAAGAAAATCGTTTAACGCCAACATCATCGTGATGCCTGGTCTACAGTGTATTCAGCCTCTCCGAATCCCGGATTCGTCCTCACCATCAAGTTTCCCTATTAAATGCTTAAGCCATTATCTTGAAGTATATGAAAAGTTCCATAAATGTTCCCATATTCTTATTCTTGAGTGAAAGTATCATAGTGGATGACATCAGACACCCCCTAAAAAGAATTAGGTGTACGCTACTGCTGAAGAAATGTTCCATGTATTTCACTGATATGTAATGTACTGTTTTATTTCGATACTGTTAATAATTTATTAATGCTCTTGCTGGCAATCCGGTTATTTGTTGAATGTATTATATTGAATAAGATGCAATTATTATTGTAGAAATGTTCAACATTGACTGACTATATGCCGGGTTTCGTAGCACGACAAGGTCTGCTATTATATCGTGTGCTTTAACATGTTGCATATTAATGTCTCCGTATTCTGACGTTCCACGGTGAATTTGTCAAGTCCGATTTGTAGCTGTGTTAATGTGTTCACTTGATAAATATACAGTTTCTACTTACATCAGCCTCTTGGAGAAATCACTAATTTTAATTTTACCTGTCACTCGTAAATAAGTTATAAAAAGTACCGGTATTTCACAAGCAAAATGTAATGCTAATATCATAGTGCGGTCACACGCTTCCCGAAGGTAGAATGATCGTCTCCGCGCACATGTGTGTTAAATCAGCAATAGAACAGACTAGAATGGAATGACCTCTCTACACGTGTTACACAGAGCACACCCCGGTTGCCCTGGTCACCCGATCCGGTGGAGTGTGGGGAATTTCCACCCCTCATCTATTGCGTCATGACTTGTCAAAGCCGTTAGGAGTTGAAGATGTTCGACACTCGCTTGTGCTAAAATTTTAGCTCAATGCCATAAGGATGGGTCCAATTAGCAGCTAAAATAATTATGAAGAATGTTTCTTTAGCTCTAGGTCTGCTACAAACACATGCTGGAATAGATTACAATATGTTACATTCATCAACTACTTCCAAGGTTGCTGTGCGAATCTCGGCAATTGAAGATCACCAACATGGTGGATTTCGGTCACACCACAGACGATAACTTACGTAGCTTACGGTTTACTTCAAGGACACCCCTATAACACAGGTTAACGGCCTTCAGCACAGGCGAAGGCTCATTACCACAATAATACAGGTTAGCAGCCTTCATTATAGGCACAAGCTGCCTATCACAATAACACAGATTACCGACCTTCCATATAGGCCAAGATTCCTTACCACAACAACACGAGTTCGCTGCATCGGTAATGCTACCTACAGGCTACCACAATAACAGAGTTTAGCGGCCTTCAATACAGGCAAAAACGCATTTTCACAACAGCACGAGTTAGTTGCCACCACCACATCCGGCGACGAGATACAACAATTACACAGGTTACCATACACTCAGGATATAGGACAACACAAGTCATCAGGACCACACACTTATCAGAAAATGGGTAAGAACATACTTACAGAGGTCACACAGTATCATACGCCATAAATTCATGTTACATTCTCTAATACGTTTCACTCAATCCCAACACGAGGAAGTGCACACTGATTATATGCAGTGACGCGCGGTCCACACGCGCTGCCGGAAGCACTCATGATACCGCAGCATCTTAGCCTGTGAATCGCAGGGCTTCCAACACGTACACGCCACACATGGCGCAGAAACTCACACACACATTCCCTTCTATATTTTTTCCTACCATGGGATCTTTAATTGTTATTTTTGTTAGACGGTCGCATTGACCATACCATAACGACATAGGGACAGGCATTGCAGTCAGTTCACCAACGAGGCGTCACCATTTTTAGCCTACGATTAGGGAATTGCATTCAAAATTTACTTATATCATCCATTACTTAGTCTACGAAGGTTCGGACTTGCGGTTAAGCCGCTTGGCTGGGGCTATTCTCCTTACGGACCATATAGGGCACCATTCTTTCATCTACACGCCAAATTATGAACTGTCAGCCATAGTCTGCCATATGCCAACATAATATTTAATAATGAAGTCACAATATATCTTGAATAGGGCCACAAGGCCAAGGACGGACTCCACAGTCCAGGTAAATCCCATTGAACACATATATTACCTTCACAATTGCATCCAGGATCATTCTTTGGCTACAAGGGCACCCACGCTCTAAAATATGCCTATTTATATACTTGTATATATCCTCATATACATACACCTACTATCGACGCCAAGACTCATAATTATTTTATGTTTTGTGGGGTTAAGCACTGTACAGTGTACATTAAAATAATCTTGCCCCCCAAAACAATGTAAAATAAATATCTAGCCATTTCTACATAGGGAACTGGGATTTCCACCGTTTGACAGTTTTCATGTTTACACATACGTGTACTCAGGAATCACGGCTGTTAGAAAAACAGAGGACTTCCCAGACCATCCCTGTGCGTTACTTTTAGGACGCTCATAGACAACGGCCCAATGATCCTATTAATTCCAACACTAAAATGGGCACTTGCATACACAAAACATATGACACGGATTTCAGGACCACTTTCCCTTAATTGCATATTTACCTGCAGCATTCCACTCTAGCACACCTCAGTTGCGGACTATTATTTGTCCAGAGGGTTATACTTTATGTACCCAGACTTGCAATCACCCTCATATGAGATACAATAACCAATTTACTACGCAATTCCGGTATTACCCTATTACTTCCGTCTTACGAGGTGGAAACACAAGAGTACGTAATACTTTCCGTCTTAGGAATGCGGAGGCATCAGTACTCATACGCTACAGTAGACACGCCATCCGGATTATACTATTTCCCACATAACGTGCCACCAATCCTTAGGATGACACTATCTTTCCCCTAACTCAGGAGTTCATATCAGGCCTACACTATTTTCCGCCTTACGAAGTTGCCAACACCGGCAATACATTATTTTTCGCCTTACAGAGGTCCCGACATTACTTACTTACTTACTTACTTACTTAATTCCTGCCGCTCCTTCCGGAGCATAGGGCCTTGGCGAAATTTCTCCACGCTGTACGGTTCCTGGCCATTCTCTTCACTTGACTCCAGTTCTTGTCCACCTCTGCAATTTCATTTTCGATCGTCCTCTTCCAGGTCTTCTTAGGTCGACCTCGCTTCCTGGCACCTTGAGGATTCCAGTCTAGCGCCGCCCTCTCAACAGCTCCGTCCGGCTTCCTTAGTGTGTGACCGATCCAGCGCCATTTCCTCTCCTTGATCTGGATGCTAATCGATTGTTGATTGGTGATGGTCCAAAGATCTTCATTTGAGATTATGTCCGGCCACCTCACATCCATGATGTGACGCAGACATCTGTTAATGAACACCTGTAGCTGGTTGTTGATCGGTTTTGTGACTTTCCATGTTTCACAGCCATAGAGAAGAATCGACTTTACGTTGCTATTGAAAAGGCGGAGCTTGGTCTTCCTGGAAATGTTTCTATTTCTCCAGATGGGGTAGAGCTGGACAAAGGCACCATTTGCCTTCCTGATACGGCTTCGAACATCTTCCTCTGCTCCCCCATCATTTGTGACTATACTCCCAAGGTAGAGGAAGGACTCAACTCGCTCGATTTCCTTTCCGTTGACTGTCAAGCTAGACGTGACGTCAGAATTTATCCTCATCTCTTTGGTCTTGTTGGTGCTGATCATCAGTCCTGCACGTTCTGCTTCTCTCTGCAACCTCCCCAGCTTATCTTCTATGTCTCGGTACCGTTGTGCCATAAGACAAATGTCGTCCGCGAAATCCAGATCTTCAAGCCTGTCATTTATACCCCATTGAATACCCCTCTTCCGTCCTCCCATTACCTTCTTCATCACACTATCCAGGACCAACAGGAACAGAGTGGGGGAAAGGACACACCTCTGTCTCACTCCGGAACTGACCTTTATCTTTTCTGTTAATTTGCCTTCGTGTTGAACCAGGCACTCATACCCTTCGTACATCTCTTCCATGATTCTGATGATCTTTGTTGGAATTTTATATTCCTCGAGGGTCTTCCACATGATTCTTTGATTTACGGAGTCGACATTAGGGATACTATATTCCCAGGCACACAAAAGAAAGCAGAATTCCACCATTCTACACTAGAGGCAGTATCATCTTTTACATAGCCTATCATATTAACACACTGTTCACGGTAACAGCAGTATGCACAGTGGATACCATACTGTCATTAGAATGACACCTCTAACCACGCGTCCACACAATGTCAACAAAGGCCGCCATTCTTTGACATAAGCGTTAACCGCTGCAACCCAATCACACGCGCGGATTACCAGGCCTACCTCCTACAGTAACATACAGCCAGTCACAGTCACAGCGACCCACATATTGTCACAACCGCCCACCCGACACGGGACACTCTCTCTTACTCAGGTATCATACCACGTGGTACTACAGATCGGCCATTACTTTACAGGACGCAAAGAGCGCGCTACATTTGAATACGGTTGTCCCACTGACACATGTTTGACACCATCTACACGCAATATACCGCCATAACAGCATATTTAATGCTCACAGGGGCCTAGTACATTCCTTGCCCGACACAGTTAGGGAATATTCACCCATAGAATACTCATATTCCCCTTGATCTTCAAAGAGCGAACATAGTACTTCTCACCACATGGTGAATGTCAGCCATAACACTTTTATACTGGTTATATTTTTATACAAAACTGTTCACGCATAACGGGATCAGCACAAACATCCCACACGTCGATGGGTCTCGACACAGATAGTTATTTCCACCAAGGGACATATTTACAGCCCACTATATACGGGGGCATCCATTCTTTTTATGATCTCTACCTATATTATGATCATTTAGCAGAGAGCCACTCCATTACGATTCCCGACGAACAGAGCCTATCACGGTACTCATACACCATTATTCCCATAAGATCCCCTACAAGGGTCCCCACTTACATATTAATATTGTTATTGGTTTTATTATTTCACTATTATTCCCCACATACGCCCCAGGTGTACCTAGGATACCACAAAAAATGTACTCTTTACAGACTCTGCATGCCACAGACATAGGTTGGCAAGACACATGTTATAGAGCCCCAGCCACCCAACTACAAATTGCGTCTCTTAGAGACATAGTCCCCCAAGGGACACGCTTCCCCCATAACTATATTATAAGAAGCACACAGGTGAGAAAATTTCAGTCTCAGATACACAGATGAAACGATTTGTACAGGTTTAGGCACAAACACACAGTTGCATCCTCCCAGTTAGGATATCAGCGTGCCGTTATACAGCGATAGTATAGTGTTCTTACAGAAGTCAGCAGCCATAGAGCGCGGCATTTTTACCCAGCCTATCTTATAAACACGACAATCGGACACATATGTCCATACATAGTGCTAGCTACTACCTAGTATTGGATATACCTTCGGGTATAATCCCACCAGTATTCCTAATGGGTAATATAGTTCACAGAGTATCCTTTTACGACCCGGTGACCTTCCCATACATATTAAGAACAATAGATACATAAGATGACCAGGTCCTTGATAGGATACACATATATTGATGAGACGGTTCTCATATAACGAAGCCAGACAGCAGTGCATTCTTCGGTCAGGGCACTGATGCCTGCCGTCAATTCCATACAGTACAAGTCCTTGATTATTGGCACACCAGTTATACATTAACACATTAACACGTCACCCCCACCCCCTTTTTTATGCGAGGCACTTGGTGTCCATGCTACACCAAGGGTGCACCCCACGTTTGATCGCTCATAGCTAAGTGTTAAGTTGGAACACTTCGGAGTTGAAAGCTGACAGTGAGTCATAATGAACATTCCCCTACTAACAACATTATCATTATTGCATTATCTATATTTTACACGCATGTTATATTTTTACCTGCATGAGGGATACTTAACACCCTACCAGTAATATATTCCTCACCATTTAAAAACCTTCCTGCATCCTTATATTACCGCAGGACCCCGTCCAATTCTAGGCTTCCTCGTACCCAAATTATAACACGAATTAACATGTCGACTTACTTAATAACATGGGATATACCTTCCCACTCCCTTCGTCACCTACTAACCGTGCAATAACGGAGAACATCAGTGAATTCAGCTGGGAATCTGAAAGCTAGGCGCAATGAATGCGCACTGTGCCACATCCCCCCGTAATAACCTCACACTATTCCCCACACTCACAACATCTCGCCAGACACTTTCCTTGGTTGGTAAGGCCACAAGGTATCACGATTGAATCTTGCAGATGGAGTCTTGCACTACAGCACAGTCAGGAAGGCTCCTGATAATGGAATGACCGACGTAGACCAGACGAAACGCCAGACCCGACAAGGCAATGATAGACCTTGCCTTGGACGTTGACAGAACGACGGAAGGTTGAAGCGGCGACGGCGTAGTGCGGGCAAGCGCCAAAGTTTTCGGATGTACCTAGCCTGTCCCCGACGCAGCGGAAAGCTACACCCATTATGCACTACGGTCAGCAATGCCAGACCTGCAGGTGGAATCTTGACCGTTCGATGGGAGAAATAGCCCACTCAGCGTCGGACGAGATAGACCATCCACCTAGGGACGACAAAATTTTAGACTAGACTCTTAGTTAGTTGATATTAAGTAGTGTCTCTAAGGCGGGGGACAAATCTTCCGTTCGCAGGGAGTAAAGAAACACAGTCCGCACCCGGACGTGCGGTGAAGAGGACACCCACACACTGCGTGACGCACACACCTCATGTTGAATCCCACGCCCGCTGAACTTGAATAAATAAGGAATGTAGGGCAGTGCATTCAACGCCACCCACTTACATGTTGGTCAGCGGACCTCGAGTTTTTCCATGTCGACATTGCGCGTCGAAAGGGTTTGGGCAGCCATTACACACGTCACGCAGACGAAATCATCAACGATTATCTCCCGGGCCGAGGTATTGATCACCGATCATCTCTTTGATCATACCCCCGAGGAAGATTATACAGTATGAATTTTTCCTGGCCGAGGTATTGATCGCCGATGATCTCTTTGGTCATACCCCAGATGAAGACTACGAAGGTGATATGTGATCTGCGATATGCGAGATGCTATATGCGACAGGCGATAACACAATTCTTTGATTATGCGGTTATACACAGGCGATCGATCATCGATCGGCAGCGGCCTTTGACCTTATGTCAGCCGTGTAAGTCCGACAATACGATCTGAACGACTACTTCGATCCTTCGATAATTCGATGCTTCGATCATTCGAGATGACGATTTTTGATTATGCACTTATACAGGAGCGATCGATTGATCAGCGATCGGCGTCCGCCTTTGACTTCATGTCGAATAATATTTCCCCATGATTTATTTTCCAGATGAGCTCCAACATGGGACGCCAGCTGTACACACATGGTACCCAGGGGTACTAACTATGTATATGGCGATAGTAATGCCATTATATGTCACCTACTTATTCACAGATGATCATCCCCGCATATCTTTATTTCCAGTATGATTTACGTATTTCGTTGTTTTTTTTACACTTACTCAGGTTTCCACACTTCACCGGCGAACGACTATGGTACCCAGTACTGCCCAGGGGGCAGGGTACAATTATCCATGGCTTCCATATTGACCTCAACCAAGGGTTGCAGGTCACACTAATTTACATGTGCACCAATGCAACAGTATATGATATCAGCTGGTATGCCATTCTCTTTCACCGGCCCATGCTGCAGTCGGCAACCATCCATACATAATTCATTACATTTCTTTCTTTCCCCACATGTGGCGATTTGTATATAGTCCCTTGTATATATTTGGCCAACGCCCTAACACGCGCCAGTCGCAATCTCTCCCGTACACAGAGCTCACACCTCCAGCTCTTACACTTTTCCCCCACACATCTCCCTACTATTCCCCATAGCCGCACCACGGTAAGGGATATCTGTGGGATGTCCACTCCCGAGGAACGGATCTCACGATACACCTGAATGAAAGGTGCAATGCGGCAGCGAGGATCGTAACCACATGATGTAAGGGACGGTCTTCCCTGTCAAGATGGGACGTCCTCCCACAGGGGACGAACCATGCATGGTTTAATTTATATGCACTGGCCATAGGATTACATAGTAGTTAAGATAATTCCAGCCACTAGCGCGGGCTTAGGATTACGATTCAATGTTTATATGGTATATGATACAGGATGAATATAGGATAGTCAGATGACTATTCCGTTTGTATATGGATGTTAATATGTCAGAAAACAATATCTACGAAGAAGGCAACATTGCCACATATTTTGAATAACCATGAAATACACCATGTTCACTATCACATTTCCACAATTATTATGTACACATGCTCTATGCCACACATTGTTTTCTTTTTCCTTTCTTTTCTTTTAAAATGTATATTGTAAAAATGCCTTCTTTCTCCCCACACAATAAACACGTTTCTATCTTCCCCCTTAATTACACCCCAAGGCATTTCTCTCTCTCTTTCTCTATTCTATCCTTCTGTCTATTATTTTACACTGTATTTGATTGTATACACGAATGTATTTTAACTACCCGAGGGCAGTTTTTCATCCCGTCCTTCATGAGCGGACGGAGGGTACAAACCACCCTTATAGATGTTTTCCCTCTCGGGGTAGCCACCCCTTATTGTTGATTGTTGATATATTTATGCTCCATAGTGCGATTGTATTTCCACATGTTTGTCAGTTGATTTTATTATTCATTGTTATTCTTTATGCTCCATAGTGAGATTGTATTTCCGAATGTTTATCTGAGGATTTTATTGTTCCATTGTATTCATTATTTTGTGCGCAGAGCACCAATATTGTAAACAAAGATTTCATTGCACGAGGAAATATTGTTCCCACACCCACACAGTTACACTTGCTCGCTGCACACCAGCCAACGGCGCCCACTTCACATCCTAAGGGGCACTGCCTACACACACCTCCAAACACATCAATCTACGTACATCTCATGAGGCACCCCATCTTTCTGTACATCGACTCTACTCCAGTCCACGACGCGCCTATCATGAGGCCACATACATACCCACCATCAACGTTTCTACCCTATTACAAAGGGACAAGAAAGAAGAGAAGAACTGAAGAAAGAAGTCTTACAAGAAAAAGAAGTTCCTATTTTCCATACACTACCCCTACGTCTCAGTCTCGTCCCGTGATCGAGGGCGATGACTAACTCCGCCAGGGGAGTTGTTATACCCGTAGGGTATGCCACCCTCATCCCCTACTAATTACACCCCCTAAAACACATAACATAAACATAATTCTACAATCTACGACTGCATCTATAAATCTATAAAACTCATTACTTCAATGCACTCAAGTGGAAGCGTGCCTGAGCCCAACGACCCCAGGAAGGGCTACGACACATGAGGAATACACAACTCTGCAGACACGGCACGCAGGCTCTATAAAAACTCCGAGAGGTCATGCCCCCAGGTCATTCATTCTCAGTCAGGTGTTGTAGTGTGAAGCCTCTGCCGGACGACTGCGCCAGCCTGGTAAGTGTACGCGAGCATCTTCACATACACACACATTTACACTTTTCCTCCCCTATTATTTGTACTGGAGTTGTATTAAGCACATTGGCTGTTCTGAAAGCTTTATTTATACTTCTGCATTGAAGTACACTCATTAAAATAACACAATCTCTAGATAACTGGTCCTTACATTTATTTGACTAGCTGGTAAGATCCTACCCTTTTAAATCCCCTCTAGGTAGGATCCCCTAGCATTATTGTTCAATTGCTTCGTGGCGTCAGCAGGTAGCCACGATCACAGTGCTTGTATCCGCAGGCTCGCTCTTAGTCCGCCCGCTTACGCTAACATTAAGCCGCTTAGCGACTGTACCGTTTAAATCCGCATTTACTGAACCGCCCTTCTCTCCGTTATCACACCCTCGAACTACCCAATCAAACAGTACATTTGGGAGTTCTCCTCTCGAGCTGCTTCCACGCTCTCGAACCACTCCTTAACCGACACCTCTTACACTCGAATTCCAAGCATCCCCCAGGTACTGATATATCATCCCCTCAAATATTATATTGTGGAGGGCACCCTCTCAGGTCCCCTACAATAATATTCCATTCACACGCAGCGCGTCAGATCATAGACTCGACCGAAGAAAAATAACTACAGAAAATTTTAAATTACCAAACAAAACTAGAGAACAGACAGTTCCCTTCAAAATGATTGCAGGAGCAAACACCTGATTTAATCAAATAAAATTACGCCTGTTTAATTCAAACAGCTAACGAAAATATCAAGTTTCCCCCCATTCAATTCTGTAATCAAACCTATAAACGTCTCACTTGTCAGGCGACCCGTAACTCATGTTCGCAACAAATTATACACTCAAGTACACGCGGCACTTGGACTAACATTACACTGAATATTTACATAATAAACTCAAACAATAGTCACGCAACATTCTACATTTAAAATATGAGTGTCGGTGCAAACCCTATCACACAACATCGAAACAACGCGAGCAAAATCTAAATTTAACTATTTACAAATCCCAGTCCAAAATCTAACTACATGCTTGAATTAAATCAATGCGGTACTTATCCCTTCAGCCACTCGATTCAGCTCACGTCACATGGCATGGTCCCACAGGGCCTCTCTACTGCTTCATCACCATCTCGACAGCAGATACCATGGTCATAATCCCAAAGCAGGTCCTCGTTGTCGACATCTTGGCCTTCTTAAATGATGAAATGTTCAACATACAAATTGTGCTACAATAACCTGCTAAATTGTAACGTGAGTTACTCACTTCACTCACATTCCATTTACAATTTTTTTATATCGTCGACTTTCCCTTATTAAATAAAACCCTATTTACACACGCACACATGATCATTACAGTTAATAAAATATATTACAGTTACTAGTTAGACGCACGGTCTAGCTCAAAATTTACAAGTCCATAGACTTAATAACTTGGACAGTACTTCGCCTATAATTACGTCGTAATAAAAACAGTGAATCATCGAGCAGCACTTCGTCTCCTCAGAGACCTCGAAAATGTGTGTCTCAAACTGGCATCGTGGACTCATTTATACAAGACAGTCGAAATTTCGTTGGGGGGAGCAATAAAAATATTATAAATCGAAGCAGGTGAGCTATCGGATCGGGCAAGGTATTATTCTTCATCATTTTTTACGCAGGTTAAATTTCTGCCCAGCGGATCCCAAATCGATCGGCCAATTAATCAGAACGCAGTTCGCGAGCTTTCTCAACCCACGCGCACATTTCGCGCCACACCAGGCATCTCTCTGTGATTCGCTAGATTCAAGCGTAGTACGTTGGGTACAACCATCTCTCCATGCCTCTAGACGCCAGCCTGACAAAGATTTCAGGCCACGCTTAAAGTTCAAGCACCCCATTTCCAGGAATCGGCTATGAATACCACGCTTGTTTCACTGGCCCCTTTGCTCTGACCAAATTACAAGACCTCCAGGCCCACTATCCTTCTCAACTGCACCAACTATGTCTTCAAATATGATGAATAAAATTAACATGAAACATTATTATACAGGATGTATCATAAGGGTTCAATACATACAAGGCACTCGTACGTACCTTCATCGTATATGGTCACCCAGCCTGGGCTGGCTCCCCTGTTCGACCCCTAACCCCATATCCTTAACTTGAGGGCCACCTGGTCCGCGTTGTCATGCGCCTCCACTTCACCTATCCAACCGCGGACCTCATAGACCGCATTCCCCTGCCACCACTCACAACATACGTCGAGATCTTGCAACGCCGCTATGTCCTCAGGGCGCGCACCCAACATAATCCTATTGGGAGACCCCTGTTGATACGGCCTCTCCGCACTCCACTGTGCACCATGCTGGGCATATAAACCCTCAAGGGCATCCTCCCGGCACCTGAGTGAAGCGCACTTAACTAAAGAGGTCATATCTGACTCCCCCTTCTAAGCTCCCATCTTCTACGCACACAACATCAACATCGGCTCACAGTGTCATCCGCCTGAACCATTCTCACATTAAATCCATCTACAAACAACTACATAAAACAACTCCTCATTCACTTCATCCGCTCACTACTCAATCCATCTCTCAAGCAATTCTCACACCACTCGACATCACCAATAACAAACACCTCACTCACTTCATCAGCTTCCTACTCAATTCATCTCTACACTTCATAATATAATAAATATATATATATATATATATATATATATATATATATAACAATAAAAGCAGTCATCCACCCATTCCATCTTTCATTTATACACCCCATCTTCCAAGCACTACCCACGTACTATTCGACATCATCAACATCTCTCCCCTCATCAATCCATCTCTCATGGAATTTTCACACCATTCGACATCACAATTTTCAAACTCCTCATTCACTTCATCCGCTTACTACTCAATTAATCTCCACACTTCTCACCAAGGCGGTCCGGGTTCGATTCCCGGTCAATGCATGAGAGATTTTCGAAGTGAAATGCCAAGTCCTGTGGTTCGGATTCCACGTAAAAAGGAGGTCCCGTGGCTCATGATCTCAAGATTAACGGTCACGTTAAACTACAAGCTTCCTTCCTTCCTTTAATCTCCACACTTCAATTAAAAAAAACAACAAAAAACAAAACAAAAAAGACAGTCATTCACCCATGACACCCTTCATTCACCTCCCACATTATTCGCCTTCACCATCATCCATACCCATCAATACATCTCCACACTTCAACATAAAGCAACCATTCATACTGTGCCCGTTTAGACCGAAGTCCAACGACCACATTTGCAAATTTCCGAAATCAGTTCAGCACGAGATCAATATCTCAGGGTCTATCTGGGCTAAAACAAAGAAAATAAAAGCTGGCTTCCCCGATCTCGGCAATATGCAAGCAAGGGACAGAGAAAATACCACAATTTCCTAAACACATCTCATTTTATTCTAAAGTTAAATTTGAAAAATTAATGTAAATAATTATCATCAAAATCAATCAACACAAAACATAAAACATCAACACTGGAAATTATATCCCGTTCGAAGTATAATTTAAAGCAATCAAAGTTTGATGACCAGAACATTATTAGTCCATCAGGCATCAGATTAAAAAAAAAAATTAAATTATTTATAGCAGGTGGTCCAGAGTAAATTATTAGTTTCTTCTGACCCCTGTCGCTGTACACTTAACACTTTTCACTTCTATTTCAAAAGACAAAACACCGTTTACTATTTTCTAGTATCACTGTTGCTCTATAATGTTCAAGTTTGAAAAATTGTGATGTGTAGAATTTTATCAGAATTAAATCATGTTATCCCAATGGGAAAAATGTAGTCTAATTTGAAATTTTTTCCTAAAAATATTACCTTATTTGGTCATATGTGTTTTCCAACAAGATCATGATTGTTATAAACAATTATTTCTTTTAGAATTATTTCTGCCTATTCACCACTTATTCCTTGATTTAATACCAATATTTGACTAACATGAATGTCAAATATTCATATTATTTGGCTTTATCATTATGTTACACAGAACAATAATCAATTAATATTCTTATATTATTTGGCTGTTTCAATAATTGTCGTATTAACAAATTCACATAAATCATGACAAATATTACCATAAGTTTGTCCAATATCACAAAACAAAGCCATTTAATCTTCCAGTCCAAATGATTTTATTATTATTATTATTATTATTATTATTATTATTATTATTAATATTATTATTATTATCCAATTAACACATTCATTATTTTACACAATCTGATTTCATTATAAACATTACCTTCCTAACCTAATTAATACATTTAATTTCGTTATTGGATTAATTATTATTATTTTATTTATTTCCCAACAATAATTAAGTTCAAAAAATATTTTACTGCATATGAAATTATTATTATTATTATTAATGGGCATTACTACTATCCAATTATGGTGTGATCATCTCAACTTTTATGCAATTCAATTTATATTTTATCAACATGACTTCCTATTTCATTTTTATTTATGCACTCAAATAATATTTTATTCTTTTCAATGGATCTGGTAAGGTTTTATCAAATCTAATAGAAACTTCATGTCATAGGCGTAAAAATAGAAAATCGGATAATAAAGACTCATATACTGTATGCATTAACAGAATTCTACTGACAGTACTTGGATGGGACAAAAATATGGGGCGGTAACACGACTCTACCCATCTTTTCACTATAAGCAAACTTATGCTCAACAACATATTCGTCTTTCAACCACATTATACTTGGGACTTTATTACCCAGAGGACGACTCCTTGTCTCCACGCATATCACAAATTTGCAACTATAGGTTTATGCCAACACTCATGCTGCATAATATTCAACCATTATAATCAACAATTATATCTTAGTTATTTTTTACATTAGTGCAATATTTCCGTCATACAGACAACCTCGTATATTTTATCCAAGCACCACTTAGTTCTTGTGTAAACAAATTTCTTCTAATAGTTGTTCGATTTACGCCTGGTCAAAATCCTTCCCATGCCTATATTTAACAATAATCCACCCTAGTTTATACATTTATATTATTCAATAACCTTCCGTTTCTCTATTCCTTTCTTATAATTTTATAGTGCATTTCAGAAATGTGCCATATTCGAATACGTCGATGTTTATCTCTCATTAGATTCTATTGCCAACAAATGAAGGGCTCGGAGCAAGATAGTGCTATGCCACACTTTTGTCATTCTGAGAAAAATGCATCTGAAAGTCTGCAAAAATTCTATAAATCAAATTTTCGTCTTTTCTTTTAAGTAAATTTACTTAAGTTGGTTTATGTCAGTTATTACACGTTTTCAGTTTGTAAAACAGCATGTGTATCTTAAGTATATTACGTAAATTGGCATTAAATTAAGGCATGCATGAATAATAGTGGCTTAGCACATTCTTGCCTCAGAACTTGGCACGATATGTCAGTAATGAATGATATTTATTATACATCTATTACATACTAAATATTTGGCAATATCTATTTAAAGTGTGTTTCAATGTGATATATGAAACAAATGTCGAGCAAATGAAAATATTCTTTCATAATGATAAGCACAGATTGTTCAGTCAACATTAAGAGGGCAGTCATAATCATCATCACTTTCTACACCTCCCATCTCTTTGCACTACATTCTATTATAAAACGAATGGTGCACTGGCGGGATGAACTGGAGTAGATAATGCAAATCCTTGAACTTCTTTGAGTCAACTGGAATTGGTTCCCCGTACTTGATTTTCTGTTAATACCGAGCACTGCTTTTTGCATTTACGGTTAGGTCCCAGCTCCTTGGTTGCGTAACTCTTTATTGTACTGTCACTGACGTAGGGAGAACCTTTGTTTCTTCTTACTCGCCTCTTCATTTTGTGGGTACTATTTTGATTTCTATTTCTCCAAAGAGCTTTCTTCATCTTCATAGGTGTCGTGGTGGTTGGTCTAATGGTATTTTCATCCTTTTCCTGAAAATGAACATCACCACTTAGATAATTTCTATAAAAAGGCCACAAAAATATAGGTTAAATGGTGAAAATATTGTGTCATTTTACGTATTAAGTAAAACGGAATGTCAACAATCTGCTTGTAGTTATTATTGTTGCATAGCAATTAAACTTTGACTTTGAGAAAATATAAATACAGGTACATTGGACAAAATTTTGGCAATATAGTGCTATGCCCACTGCAGAATACTGTGCTACTTATTCATGAGTTATAAGCTATATGTTTAATCTAGCACGCTGTATAAGCTTAATATACAAATATGCACTGCATAACATACTAAATATGTTACCTACACGTACCAGAAAGATCAGATAAATTATTTTGGTTATAGCAAACAATGCAACATTAACTGGGCAAATTTTTCAGCAATACAGTGCTATGCCATAATATCAACGAAAATGTAATACGTACCCCATATGACTCTTTCTCAGAAGATTCTTCTTCAGATGTGCGAAGAATATATTCCTCTTCAGAATCTGAAAGAACAGCTTCCGAATCGCTAGATGTTCCTGCAAAATAAAGCCTTCTCCGAACTGATGTTTTTCCGCTGCTACAATCAGGCGACGCTATCTTGTGAAACTTGGTGGCTTAGGATACTCTTGCTGAAATATCCAGTGTCATCTCTTTGAGACAATAAGAAACTTGAGTACCTCTGCTGCTATCTGTAGCGTAATATGAGTAACTAACATACCTATTGGATAGTGCTGCACCCAGCCATAATGAGGAAACTACCAGCTCAGTTAAGAGGAAAATGTGGCATAGCTCTATCTTGCTCCGAGCCCTTCAAATACAATACAAAAATTGACTTAATCAATCATTATAGTCTATTATTATTATTATTACTGAAAAATATTTAAATGTTGCAATACCGATTTAGAAATAATTAAACATACAACTCAAACAATTATTTATAATATGTAAATAAATATTTATTATTATTATTATCTCGTAACGAGATTTTAAATGTCAATGGGATTATTTAAATTATTTAAATTACTTGAAAAATCCATGATTTTTCAGAACTGCGAAAGCAATCATATTGAAAGAACATATTCTAATGAAAATGACGTCAGCTTGTCACTCAGACAATCTGTCGCTGATCTAAGCATATCTAATCCAATTTGTACTAGAAATCACTAGTCGGATGATTATCGTAACATAACAAAATTTAACAAAATAATCGTCTCTTCAAAGCGTAGATTGTGTTGATATTTTATACGATAAATGAATTCTCAATTACATACAACTAGCTACTAAAACATGTTCAGAGTTCAGCTCACATATTCCTCCGATGTTTCATGGCGATGCGTGTCCTCGGTTGACGTCATAGTCCAATGGGTTTCCCAAGATTCCACAGGCATGACAACCTTCCCCTCAGTCGTCTGCGTCACCATCTGCTTCGTCTTCGGTATCCACCATTGTCCTATCCACTCATGATTTAGTGATACATATTCGCGTTCAGAATTACGCACTTATAAAGTTCTCAACAACTTTCACGAACGTCTGGCATTATAACTCGTGTTATACAAAACATTTCCGTGGTTTCACACGACTTCTCCACTTTTTAAAAGTTCATAATACAGTTCAATTGTAATGTTCAGTCTTCAACCAATTATGACACTCTTGACAATAGCAACTTGTTTTCACTGGACATACTGGAGTGTCGAAATTTTCGTAGATGCCTGTTCTCGATTAATCCTATTACGAGTAGGCCTACGGGATACGCTCCCACGCAATACGCATTGAAATGTTGGTCTCGTTTCGTAGTCTAGCCTGTGTTCGGGTAATGAAGAATACTTCAACTGTATCCTCATCAGCAGATAGGCCCCTCTAATGTTCCTAAAACTGGGAAAGGATATTGTACTACTCAATCTGTACCAGACAGATGGCCCCAGGATTCGTAGACTAATTTTTCAAACAACTCCTGACCGGCATTCCGTGAATTTCATAAGTGCCTGTCCACTGCATTTCGTAGTATGGTTGTCAAGTGAAACATAGTCTCCACAGACTAAGTTCTAGCGTAGATCGAAGTAAAGCCTGACAGTATAACGGACTGGCAGAGTAACTGGACGGAGACGGATAGTATAACTGTAACTCGGCTGTAACTGAAGTAATTGACTGAATGAGTGCTCAGGACTGCTTCTTTATATATCATTCAGGATCGACGTGCCAAGTCAAGTCAAGTTCTGAGGCAGTAACATCTTCTAGCGATGGCGCTAGTGGGCGCTGGGAGCGCGAAGCGTGACCAAGCGCCCATGCGATGGTGGTAGGGACTGGTGCTCCTAATGGTGCTCCTTTTACCCTGTTATGAGTGGATTGAAAATTGTGGAATAAACTTTATCGCCTCGTCAGGTATGAGGGAGATAGAGTTAGTGATTTTGGGTAGTAAAATTTTGCGAGTAGGATTTGATTTTAGAGTAACAATTTTTTCGTGGTGCTTTTTGGTGTGTCTTAAGAACTTGAAATGACTTTTGCTTAATGCAGTGCTGATGGGGGTAGTTCGTAGATGTTTTAATGGCCGACACAGCTATAGGTGGTAATTCAATTTGGGGTGAAAATTTCTCCAAAAGTAGGGTGTGAAGACTGTATTTAGATGTTTGAACCTGGAGCAATTAGCCAAGTTTGCCTTCTGATGTAATTGGCATTTGTCACCCATAGTTGCATTATAGTTGTTGTTATAATTAATCTGTGCTATGGGGAGGCCCTTATCGTTCGTCGTTCGTGGTTCGTGGTTCGTCAGTCTGGGGTCTCAATCAGTAGTAATCCACGCGAGGAGTATCCCCTGATTTCGCTACTGATTGATAGTTGTTGAGGTGTGATTGTTCCAGTTGAGTTGTTGAGGTGTTGTGGTTTTTTTTTTTTGTGAGCGGAGCGAGTTTTTGTTTTGCTAATTTGGGAGTTGTTGTTGGTTTATTTTGGAGGTTTACACATCGTTGTTTTGAAGCAAATTTTTGAGTATTAGTATGTATTTGGGTTGGCGTTTGAGTTTATCTGTTGGATCAGGATCGTAGTTTCCTAGGCTGTTGATTAGGGGGTTGTTGTTTAAGGCTATTTTGTTGTAGTTTCTATGATGTAATCCAGAAGGTAGGGTATTTTTAGGGTTTTATGGATGCCTTTCGTAGATTTATCCATTCGGCTGGTTAATTTAAGAGCTATTCTTAGTGCCCAGTTCTGGATTGTTTGGAGTTTTTGTAGGTTTGTTTTAGGTTGGAGGCCAATAGCTGGGTAGGCGTAAGTTAGGATTGGTCTTATTAGGGCTGTGTACATGTGTTTAACATTTTTAGTGCTGGTTTTACTTTTGGGGTGAATTATTGGGTAGAGGGTAATAATTTGGATTTTAGCTTGGTGGATTACATTTTTATTATGCAGTTGAAGAGTTAACCTTTTATCTAGGGTGATTCCTAGGTATTTGTAGTTATTTACCAGTTGAATGTTTTGATTGTGTAATTTAAGGGGTGTGATGCGTTGATTATGTTTCCAGGTAAAATCATAGATTTAGTTTTGTTAATGTTGACTTGAATTTTATTGTTGATGAGCCAGGGTTCTAGTAGGTTTAGGTGGTTTTGGAGTTGTGTTTTAGCTGTGTTAATGTTCCTTGACTTTATCATAATTGCTGTGTCGTCTGCAAAAAGTGCAGTGAATGTATTTAAGGGTTTAGGTATGTCGTTTATGTATATTAGAAACATTATTGGCCCCAGCAGGCTGCCTTGGGGCACACCTGCTGAGATGCTTTTAGTGGTTGATTGAGCGTTCAGTATATTTACGTAGAATTGTCTGTTGCTGGCTTTGCCATCAAGCATGCCTGCCTCGCTCTTCCTTCGGTCGGGCTTATCCCCTCAATGGCTCCTATCTTCCGTTGCTTCTTGTCCGATTTGCTTTAAACTTCTTTTGGTGACAATAAAAATCCATAGCCAGTAATCCTTAATAGGTTTCAACCTTCAAATGTTCAAAATTCATATTTCCATCAATAAGTTTCGTTGAGTCTGCCGTCGGCGCCACGGGTATCTTCCCTAGTGCGATCTCTTATCTCCACAGCGAACTAGCTTACTCAGCGCGCTCTTCAAACTGCAGATATGCGTCCCGGTGTTGTTATACAAAAATGATATTACGTAGACATACGTAATTCGGGTACATCACATACCATATTTCATGCACTACTCACGTTCTCTTCGACATCATCATTACTCTCCTCATACACATCATCAACACGCTGCCACATCCTCTCTTTCACAATTTAGAAATTTAAATAAATAAATAAATAAATAATAAATAAATAAATACATAAGTAAGAAGAAAATTATTACCATCCAACATCAATCTCAACTTCACCTCAATCACACCGGACCATGCCCCATCACTTATCACCTACACCACAATCATCCCTCAATAATCCTTACATAACAATCACTCAACCAACTTGCTTACTTACTTACTTAATTACTTAATTAATTACTTACAAACATCATTGATCAATCACATAAAAAATGAGACAAAAATATAATTTAAAAATATCCAGAGCGATATAAGTTGTAAATGAACATAGGTCATTAATTAAATTTTAAATATATAAAAGTCTACTTTTGGCGATTGCAGGTGTTATTTCCGTATGGGAGCACTCCCGCACATTCCAAGCCCATTTATCTCCAAATTAACCCAGACATCGCCCCCCACCCTCCATTCGAGCACCCTTCGCCAACCCGTTCACCATCGCCGAAATACAACTCCCATCTATCCCTTAGTTTCTCTTCATCTCCTCACTTCTCCATTCCCAATTTCCCCTCCCCTATCCTCTTCACCTTCAATATCCCCCTATAACATCACCTTCACGAAGCGATACCCATTACAATCTCCGCACTACATCCCCCAACCCCATACTACCCCCATAAAATGGCCAACAACTACTCCATTCATTACTATACTTCGAACTCCCCCCTCCCCAATAATCCTATCTCTCCAAACCAACTTACTCTCCTGGCCCGAAGAGACGACGAAACTGTCTAAGGGGGCCCGCCACCGCAGGGAAACAACTGCCAATCAATCAATCAATACGATAATATGATAATAATAATTTATATATATTATTCCCCATTTTATGGGTTCGGGGATGAGGTGAGCTAAGTTTCTATGTGACAGTGGTTTTCATGGCTTGATACCTTTCCTAGCGCCATCGACATCACGGGGTTTGAAGGGAAATGCCAATAGGGCAAGGGGTTGAAAAAAATTGGCCAAGGCCTATCAGGGAGTATCATTCTGGAAAATCATTTAAAGGAGACTGACTCTGGGATTTGTATTGTTGTTTGAATGCAAGAAAGTATTTTGTACAGTATTTTGAATTGTATTTTAAAATAACATTTTGTATTTTGTATCTAAAGTACAGTTTTCTGAGTATTTTGTATTTTGTGTCTAAAGTACATCTTTGTTAGTATTTTGTATCCAAAATACTTTTTTGTGAGTATTTTGTATTTTGTATCTTAACATTTTTTAGTGAGTACTCTGTATTTTTATCTACAATAGCCTACTTGTTTGTAAGTATTTTGTATCTATAACACTTTTTGTGAGTATTATGTATTTTTATCTAAAATAAATTTTGGAAGTATTTTGCCCAACTCTGCATAGTAATCACCTTCCTCCTATCTGTTAGTCCCAGTAATTAATTCCTGATACTGTCGTGTTAACTCCATCTTATGAATGAGTTATAATGAATCCCTCTTTCACTTCCGTACACGAAACTAAATCTGAACACTGAGATGTGAAGAAGTATGATTCTTAAAAAATGACTACATTATAATCTCTCTTAAGGGGGTCATACTCTCGGGCATACGAGTTGAAATGAGACAACCGACGACAGTCTCATTTTAACTCTGACGCTTAGAAGAGCAGGGTTAGTTTATTTTGAAAACTAATTTTCTCCTTGCAGGATGCAGTAGATCGCTATTGAGAACACATTGCAATAACTTGGTTAAATGTTGACACTTTTACTATACTGGCATCCTGGGACAATACACTACTGGGACTGATAACCGGTAAAAACTAGTAATTACCCTTTAAAATAACAATAATTATCATCACCCTCATCGTCATCATCATGAATACAATTGCAAGGTTTTTGATATGCTCTACCTGCTCTAATTTAGTATCTCCGTCATCACCCTCGTTTTGCCAGTTTCAACTCCAGGCATATCGAGATTGTGCTCTCCAATACACCACGGGTGCTTCTAATTTGAGATGAGATCTCTGAAATGTAAGGAGCGAAATGTGTAAACGAAACCATTTCGTGAATTAAAAGGATTGGAATTCGGAATTTAATTATATCTGGAATGACATTTTTTCATATAACTAGGAGAGAAATTAAATTGAGAGTGAAATTAAGGTATCAGAAAATGCATCCAGTCGAAAAAATAGTACGCCGATAATTCATTTCATTTTATCCCCGAAAACGTAGAAACGGCAATGATAACGGGTAGACACATACTCTCTACATTTCTGTTCATGTCATAACATGCTAGCTCAAATGCTTTGGGCAGAATATATCATTATGTCTAGGCCATCCACACAAGCCTAACTCATTGAAAGATTTTCACTTAGCCGAATGTATGTCAATGTATTATCCGAATTAAATGACCCATTTATAAATTGACCATTAACAGTGAAGTATTTTAGCCTTGCATGACTCCTGTAACTATCAGGAGCCAGGAAGTCATTCTATCAGCAACTCTCACTGCAACCTAACATGCAGCATAAATGCCTTGGAATGCCCATAACTCCATTTCCTACAGATCAGCCACCACTCTCTCCTTTGGTACCATACATATACTAGTGTCCAAAAGTTAAGCATAATCACTAAACGAGGCCATACCGCCTTATAGGAATGCCAGACGGATTGCTGAACAAACGGAAGCTGAATCACACACTATATATCACACAACTTGTCAAAAAAAAGAAAAACGGTGTCAGAAAGGTTCTGATAGCTAAGGTACACTTTTGACAACAAGTAAGAAAAATTGGCAATGTCTTCCAAAACAAAACATGCTGTTTTTTTTTTTCGTGTGGCCTCCTCAGAGGCCGAGTGCAGGTCTTTCTATTCGACGCACGTGGGCGACCTGCGCGTTGGGATGAGAGATGGAATGGATGAAGATGAATGAAACTTGGCAAGGATGTGGAAGAAATCGGCCGGGGCCTATCAGAAGGTACCGTCCCAGAATTTGCCTGGTGTTGAAAATGGGAAACCACGGAAACCATTTCAAGGACGGCCGACGGTGGGGCTCGAACCCACACGTCTACCGAGTCAGCAGAGAGCTTGGTCCCATGACCTAACGCTGCGCTTTAGCCAGCTGAGCCACTGCTGTCGGTAAAACATGCTATTAATAGGTTACCCCTAACGGCCACACATGCTTCGCAGCGACGTGGCATGCTCTCTATCAGATGGTCCAAGAGCTCTTATGGCAGTTGATTCCATTCCTCCGAAAGGGGAATGCGATGGTCTTGGGGGGTCCTTGATGGAGGCTGACGGGATGCAATTTGCCTCCCCAAAGCATCCCAGGCCTGTCCTATAGGAATCAGATCCGCAGACCTCCCTGGCCAGTCCATGCGATGAATGACTTTCCCAGCCAGAAATTCATCCAGCGCGGTGCGGTCGGGCATTATCGTCCATTAAGAGGAAGTCTGGACCAACCGCACCTCTGAAGAGTCGAACATGTGGCCTCAGTACCTCATCCGTGTATCTCCGGGCGTTCACAGTGTTGCACGGACCACCCATGAAGATGTGCAGGTCCGTACGGCCATTCAACATGATGCCACCCCACGCCATGACGCCACTACCACCATACTGTTCCCGTTCCACGTTGTTCCTATGGTTGTATCGGCTACCCGGTTCTCTCCAGATTAATGTGCGATGGGAATCGTTCTGCAAATTAAAGCGGGATTGATCTGTGAAGAGCACATGCCTCCATTCATTCATGGTCCAGTTTCGACGTCGACGGCTCCACAGTAAACGGGCCCGTCTCTGTGCTGGAGTGAGCGGGACGCACACCTCTGGACGTCTGGAAACAGCCCTGCTGTTCTGAGCCTCCGGTGCACCCTTTTCCTGGAAACGGCAACCTCTAAGACGGCTGCAAGCTCCGCTGACAATTGTCTTGCAGGTGCACCCCGATATCGTCGGGCGGTTAAGGCCAGATATCGGTCCTGCTGTGGGGTGGTTACTCTTGGTGTACCTGGTTCTGGCCTACGACTAACATCTCCTGTGTCTCGAAATCGTCTCCAAAGCCAGGAAATAACACTTTGAGGCACATTCAAGGATACGGCGACTTCGGTCTGTGTCTGGCTTGCTTCCAGGCGGCCAAGTATTCTACCCTGCCAAACGGGATCCAAATAGCGTCGTTGTTCCATTATGTTGTCACGTTCGACACGAGGCTACACTCGTCACACTATAACAGGGAAAACACTACTGAGGGAATATGGGGCGCAGGCAGTGGCTGTGTTTACCTTGTGGTTACACCGCTAGTCAAAACAGGGAATACTTCTTTCCTATACAGAACGAACACATAAGGTTGGTAGGTGCATATGTCGTGAGATTTGTGGTCTATTTCCTGTTGCCCTGCTTATTCGTAACTTATGCTTAACTTTTGGACACTAGTGTATTTTCTGTAGATGCACAAACATACATTGTGTACGTATTTTCCTGTCGTAGTACTTCCCAATTACTTAGCGCATGTGGTGATGTTTTTCTCAACCAATGTTCTCATTCTCTCTGTTGCAATCTTCCTGCTTGCAATTTGAACTGGTTTTGTCCACTCAGAGGATACATTACCTAAATCCCATGCAATTCCTTGTAGCTATTTCATTCCTATCTTCCTACTCTACGTAATCGTTTTAGCTGAATTTCATCTGCCAATGTTGTGTTACAGCATTCTATCTACCCCCTTAATCATAATTTTGCTCTCATCTCCATTCTCCTCTCATTGAGAGCATAATCATGGTTGGGGAATATGCCCAATCAAAATTTAACGACTCCTGCATCCTCCTATGAGAATGGTAACAATGAACAGCAACATTTGGAATGAAGGAAACCATCATCAAATGTGGGGATATGTTTAACAAATACCACTGAGTTCCTAATGGAATGCACCAAATATGCAAGGAGCAACACAACAATGGAAATATATACTTGCTATTTAATATTTCGTCGAGAAAATGAAGATAAAATCTGCTGTGCAATATGTTTTAAAAAGAGAACCGGAAAGAGAAAAGAATTAAAATACGATTGCTGAGCCAATCTGTCTAAATGGAACGGAACGCCTGGGGCTATGCCTTTCCTCCTATTCCCTCCCCGAGATGGAAAATGAATACAAAATATAAAAGAGGGTTTCAGAGAAAGGGTAAATAAGGTAAGGAAGGTCGATAACCTCCAGGAACGTAAGAATAGTGCTAGATCCTACAGGGAACAAAACAGAGACATCCCTTAGAAAATGTTTTACTGTGTGAACGAACCTGAAGTTGTTGACTGACTAAGTTCTAGAAAGAGCACGTGAAACGACCTGACTTGTTCCCCATCACCGCCATCTGCAACAAGGTCTTTGAATTGCATACTCACACGTCTCTAGGTTTGTGTCAACAATTATGTTTTAGACATGTTGAGTCGTTCCTTGGATCGACCATCTCTTCTCCAAAAGAGTTGAATTCTGATCTTAGGGCTCGGAGGGGGATCGCTCCACCTGCTGAGGGTTCAATTTCAACTTCAGATAACCTGGAAGTGGTATTCATTGGATTCCCACACTTAATCAAGGCAACTGTTGGGATGATACTTGACTTGTGTACCGTGGCCATCTCCTTCCCAATACTAATTGCAATTGCAGTACATACACTAGCAATGTCGTCGCATTGTACCTCTGCCACTGAGCGACCATTACATTTCTGAGAATCTGCCGTGACATTAAGCAGTTAAATTCTCTACTTTACCCTCACATGGTCGGGATCGGCTGGCTAATGCACTTGGCACACTCATTAGTGCTTAGACCAGCTCGTGGTGCAGCGGCTAGCATTCTTGACTTTCACCTCGAAGGTCCGGGTTTGATTCCCGGCTCTGCCAAGACCTCTGCCAGCGGTCTGAGGGAACGGGGTAGGCTACACTTGGTCTCGTGAGGCAAAACTGAGAAGAGAAGGGTTGTTAGTTCCATCGCAGCCATCCCGGAAGAGGTTTTCCGTGGTTTCCAAATTCAACTCCCGGAAAATGCTGGGATGGTGCCTAACTTAAAGCCACTGCCGTCTCCTTGCAATCCTCATCTGAATTACAAATGCACACACTAATACAGCCATCACAATAACACAGGTTATCAGACAAATTCCACACACAGCCAAGTACACGGGACTACATGACCTCTATGTCTCATGTTCCTAAATTAATCAACAATCATTAGTGCTTGCTTATTGTCAGTGTATGTAGTTCTGCCGATTTAAGAAATGTTTTTGCTGTGGCTAGTACAGTCTATATACCTCTGTTGGAAGTAGTGACATAGCTCACCGGCACAGTTATAGCGCGGGTACTGTACACCTACCGCAATAACACAAGTTACTTATGACACAGATTCCACACATACACCGCAGTATACGGGCCTGATAACCAGGATTCCTCAAGCCTCAAATTGAAACAACAAAGTCTACTTACTAGGAAGTTATTTGCTATAGAACAAACAGATCCACATCAAATATTCCTGACAGGTTATATACTACGAGGGGTTTACTCTATTGTTCTACACTTTATTATTTTCTACCCAAATGAAGTACATTACACATCAGTTGTTACATCCACCTTCTCAACATAATCTCCTTGTAGTTTTATGCACTTTTGCCATCGATATGTCAGTCTCCCCAGACCTTCCTGAAACCATTCTTTCGAAGTGCTGCGTACCCATGCCTTGACAGCTGTGTCCAGTTCTGCAAAATCCGCAAAACGGCGACCATGTAATGGAAGCATAGGGGCAGTCCACCGCCAAAGGAATGTCGAACAGTGCCATCAGTTGACGAGCGAATGGCGACAGTGTTCTGGGACACAAAGGGCACCAGACTCATTGACTGGCTGGAGTTGGGAGCCACCATTATCAGTGCAGCATGTGTGGCAAACCTTAAGCGCTTACGTCGTGCCATTCAAACTAAGCGGCCAGGAAATTGGGCCTAAGGTGTGCTTCTGCAACATGACAATGCCTGCCCACACACTAGCCGAGAGACCACCCCTGCCATTGATCAAATGGGATTCATGGTGCTGCTAAACCCACCATACTCTCCCGACTTGGCACCAAGTGATTATCACCTGTTTGCGAACATAAAGAAACCTTTGCGTGGTCACTGTCAAGGCATGAATACGAAGCACTCCAAAATAATGGTTTCAGGAAGTTCTGGAGAGACTGACACATCGATGGCAAAAGTGCAAAAAGTTTCAAGGAGATTATGTTGAGAAGGTGGACGTAACAACTGATGTGTAATGTACTTCATTTGGGTAGAAAATAATAAAGTGCAAAACAATATAGCACGCCCCTTGTAACCAGTAATTTCTCTGATGATACTAGTTCCATCTGCTAAACTCTGCAGACATCCGCTGGACGCCTGTGACTTGGTAATACCGCATCCACCGTATGCCTACTTATATGCCAGTGGAGATAGTTATTTATTGAGGCTTTAAGGGGCGGAACTACGCGGTCATCTGCCCCTCCAGTGGAGATAGGTGTTTTGTGTTGTTAGATGGGTTGTGGACAGGGATGGTAAAGAGAATGAAACTAAATTAAAAAGGAGTGAAATTAGATGGTTTAAACACACAAAATACTGGAATGAAATTATATGTGAAGAGGAATTTAAATAAAAGTATGTTAATTGGAACAGTTTTGAAAGGAACAAAATTAAACGCGATTCGTAGAACTGTATTAAAGAGATAATGGTTTAGTGAATAAAATTCGAAGAGGAATTAAATTTGGAATCGAATGTGAGGAATGAAATGCAAGTAGTGAAATGGAATGTGCAAAATGTGTAAACGAAACCATTTCGTGAATTAAAAGGAAATTAAATTATATCCGGAATTAAACTTTTTCATGAAACTTTAAGTGAATTAAATCTGGAATGAAAATAATTTTTGAAATCGCAATGAAATTATATGTGGAATGAAATTAAATTTTGAACATGGAATGAGATTAAATGTGGAACGAAATTAAACCATGAGGTTGGAAATAATTAAATGCGGAATAATATTAAATCATGGGTCGGAGTGAAACTAAATGTGGGATTGAATTAAATTCGCAGGTTGGTTGAAATTAAATGAATGAAATTACATTTTGGGGCCGGAATGGAATTAAATGTGGAATGAAACTAAATCCTCAGTTCGGAATGAAATTACATGTGGAGTAAAATTAAACATTGGAGTCGGAATGAAATTAAATGTAAAATGAAAGCAAATCCTCAGGGCGGAATGACATTAAATGTGGAATAAAATTAAATCTTGGTGTCGGAATGAAATTACATCTCAGACTTGGAGTGAAACTAAATGTGGAAAGATATTAAATCCTCAGGAGGGAATGAAAATAAATGTGGAATAAAATTAAATCTTGATGTCGGAAATTAAATCTTCGACTCGGAGTGAAATTAAATGAGGAAGGAAATTAAATCTTGAGGTCGGAGTGTAATTAAATGCGGAGTGAAATTAAATCTTGAGGTCGGAGTGAAATTAAATCTTGAGATCGTAGTGAGTCGCCTCCGTAGCGAAGCGGTCAGCATGCTTAGCTGCCGCCGCGGAGGTCCTGGGTTCGATTCCCGGCTCTGCCACGAAATTTGAAAAAGTGGTATGAGGACTGGAACGGGGTCTACTCAGCCTCAGGTGTTCCAAATGAGTAGAGGGGGTTCGATTCCCACCTCAGCCATTCTCGAAGTGGTTTTCCGTGGTTTCCCACTTCGTCTTCGGGAAAATGCCGGGATGGTACCTTCTTCAAGGCCACGGCCGCCTCCTTCTCTCTACCTTGCCTATCCATCCTGACCTTCCATTACCTTCCCTCATGAGGCCCCTGTTCCCTTTGCAGGTGAGGCCGCCTGGGCGAGGTGCCAATCACACCTCACCAGTTGTATCCCTTCCGATTAGATGTTCTCAGCTCTAGGACACTGCCCGTCGAGGCGGTAGTGGTGAGTTCCCTCGCCGAGTCCATAGGTTCCACCAACCTGGAGGGTAAACGACTAAGAAAAGAAGAAAGAAAAAGAGATCGTAGTGAAATGAAATCTTGTGGTCGGAATAAATTTAAATCGTCTACTGGGAGTGAAATTGAATTTGGAATGAGATTAAATCCTGAGGTCGGAGTGTAATGAAATGAGGAACTAAATTAAATCTAGGGGTCCGAGTGAAATGAAACGTGGAACTAAATTAAATCTTGAGGTCAGAGTGAAATGAAATAAGGAACTCAATTAAATCTAGAGGTCAGAGTGAAATTAAATGTGCAACTAAATTAAATCTTGAGGTCGGAGTGAAATTAAATTCATACAATTTGATTCTGTTCCAGTCGGAGTGAAATTCAATTCACACAGTTTAATTCTCTTCCGGCGGGTGTGAAACTAAATTCCTACAATTTGATTATATTCCTGTTGGAATGAGGCTGCGAAAGAACATTGAATTCTATTCCGGCCGGAGTGAAAATAAACCCATACAATTTTGTTCTATTCTGGCCGGAATGAAATTACATTCATACAATTTAATTCTATTCCGGTCGGAGTAAAATTAAATTCATACTATTGAAATCTATTCCGGACGCAGTGAAATTAAACTCATACAATTTAATTCTATTCCAGCCGGAGTGAAATTATATTCATGCAATTTAATTCTATTCCTGTTGGAATGAAACTGTGAACGAACATTTAATTCTATTCCAGCTGGAGTGAACTTAAATTCATACAATTTAATTCTATTCCTGATGGAATTAAATTGTGAACGAACATTTAATTCTATTCCGGCCGGAGTGAAATTAAATCCATACAATTAATTTTGAACGAATATTGAATTCTATTCCGGCCGGAGTGAAATTAAATTCATGCAATATAATTCTATTTTTGTTGGAATGAAACTGTGAATGAACATTTAGTTCTATTCCGGCTGGAGTGAAAATTATTCATACACTTTCATTCCAACGAGCATTTCATTCTATTCCGACGTGAATAAAATAAAACCATAGAATTGAATGATATGTAAATATGAAATGAAGTTGAGTCCGCTCGCAGAATCGCACTCTCAATGAAGAGTTTGTCCTATTCAATCCGATGAATGATAATGATCGTATGGCCTCCTGAGAGACCGAAAGCAGGTTTTTCTAGTCGACGCCCGTGCGTGACCTTCGCGCCGTAATGAGGATGATATGATGAAGAAGAGATCACACACACCCAGTCCCCGAACCGTGGGAATTAACCCCAGGCGAATAAAATCCTTAATGGCCCGGCCGAGAATCGAACCCAGGACACTTTGGGCCAAGGCCTAGCGCGCTAACCATTTAGCCAGAAGAGGCGGGCCGAATTTCCACCTCAGCCACCATGAAAGTGGTTTTCCGTGGTTTCCCTATTCTATTCCAGGTGAATGGCGAGATAACTCCTAAATTAAGGCCACGGCCACCTCCTTCCCAATCCTCAACCGAATTACAACTACACACACTAATACAGCGATCACAATTACATGGGTCTTGAGACGATTTTCGCACACAGTCCCAAGTTCACGGGGACACATGACCACGATGTCGCAAAGCCCCTAAAGGAATCAACAACAACAATTCGATACTAACCGACTGTAGTAACGAGGTATTTGTCTGTATACAGTAACTTTCTAATAATATCAGCAACATTGTGCGAGTGTTTTGATGGATTGCAGGATATACGTCACAATATCACGCATTACTCCATTTATTAATTTAGTTACCGGTATTTTCATTCAGACAGATTGCCTCTAGTCAAATATAGTTGAAGTAATTAGGAAAACCACTTCTGCCCCACTCCTCCTTCTCTTAAATCCGTCTGCACGTTAAATGTACCACATGGCCTACTTCAGACAAATTGTCCTTGTTGATGAGGTCAACATCTGGAATACTGTATACTGTGTCCATTCCATCCTTCCCGGCTTGTAATTGTTGTTGCTTCATTTGAGGGACTTGGACATTGAGATAATTTAGCCCCATACACTAGGGTGGGTGGAATTATTACCTGATAACCTTGGTTATTGTGATGGTTTTATTGGTATGTGCATTTGTAAATCACGTGAGAATTGGCAAGGAGGTGGCTCTGGCCTTAAGTTACGACCCAGCCCGGCATTTGCCTGGAGTAGAAGTGGGAAACCATGGAAAACCACTTCAAGGGTGACTGAGATGGGAATCGAACCCCTCTCTTCTCAGTTATGTCTCACGAGGCTGAGTGTACCCTGCTCCTGCCATCAGACCACAATTTAATTTCTTGACAGAGCCGGGGATCGAACCTGGACCTCCGGAGCGACAGCCAAGAATGCTAGCCGCTACAGCAAGAGGTGTACATTTTAAAAGGAAGGCTGCCTGCAGTTTTGACATGACCGTAAATCTCGTTATCATAAGCTTCGGGACCACCATCCGAACCACAGGACGTGATATTTCACTTCAAAAATCTCAATTGCATTGACCGGGAATCGAACTTGGTCCGCATTGGTAGGTGGCAAGCAGCTTGGCATTTTAGCACTACGCCCCACTCAACTTTCGTATTTTACCATAAGAGCTATGAAACGTGCGCAGAAATCTCATTAAAAATAAAAGAAGCACGTTGTTATTGGAATTGTATTTATTTGAAATTGAGCACAAAGCAAAACATATTTTTATACATACAATAGACAGGTTGAGACTCGTACAAGAATTTATGTGTACTGTACTCGTTTATGTATGGGATCGGAAATATTCGTATTCTCAGAATTTTTCTAATTTGCCAATGTTAAATATAATCGACACTGGATTCAAGCCACAAAACAGGTTTTGACGCCCCAGTGAATTAACTAGTTAACTAGCAGAGCCGAGAGAGCGCACGTGCAGTGTTAACTCGCAAGGGAAGAGCAATGCTTTGTTCGACTTCACGAAGGCATGCGACTCATGCCGAGCGAAACGCAACCCACAGAGAGAAGAGGAGGGGTGATACGAGGCAGAAGTGTGGCACTACCAGCCAATGAGAAGCAACCTTACATAGATGAGAGCAAATAAAGCAATTAGCATAGCTAATTACCAGCGAGATTTTAACACTTCATAATATCATTGAAGGTGTTAAATAATACGTAAAAAGTAGGGTAAAGGGAGGTATGTTCTTGATAAAATTACGTTTTTATTGATTTGTCTGTTATTAACGAGTACCCATACTAGCCAATTTATAGCAGTAAACTATGTTACTGTATTATAACTGAAATAGCATTGTTATTTATTTTGAATCCATATTGTTCATAAGAAAATATATTATATTATTCTAAATTTGGCAGGGTACTTCGTGACAGGGATAGTTAATTTCGTGATAATGGTAAGGTAACTTAGTGAATGAAAAAATACTTTACTTTTAGTGTATATTAATTTATCAAACAAGAAATACATGATATCCTAGCAATTAATGAATGCCACAGTAATGTACTCTTCATTTTCGGAGACTTTACTCGGAATCACTTCCCATTTCAACAGTACAGCAACCGTAACTGATCGGAATTTCCTGTTATAAAATCCTTCAAGGACCTCCAGGGAACACCTGCTCGTTTTGATGCTTGATACTCACTCATCTTCTGCTCTGTTACCGGTACCATTTTAGCAGCTGTGACTGACTGTTTTGATTCATACTGCCGGTATTTTGATTTTTCTTTTGGCATATTGACCGATAATACAAGGGAGAATATTTAATTACGAGAGGTTCAGGTAATTTCGTGATGCCATAAATTAGGAAAACATATGCAAATCTAGAGAATAAATTTAATTCAGAATAATTTCGTTGGTATAAAGTATGGTTTAATGCTTAAGTGCAAACTTAACTCACTACAGGCATAACTATCAAGTAACGCAGTAACTGAATGCATTATCAGTAAGGTCATTTCGTGATACCCTAAATTAAAAAATTAACATAATAGCACATAACAGCATAATAGCTTGATAGTAAATTTAATCCTGAACAAATTTCTTCATATGCATTGTTATCTTAAATTGGTCAGTTTACCTGCTTCAGGCAAACATGTAAGAGCGCACGCAGTCAAACGTGTTTGTTCTGACAAACAGCTAAGAAAAGTACGTCACGAATTAAGCGATAAAGGTTCGTACTTTCGCGGAATTAGTCTCCTAACCATACATGCCGACACTACACACTTAAAGCTACAATTTGATACGTAACCCATATATCTTAACTCATTATTGGGGGCGTGGTGGCGCAGCGGTCAAGCTGTATGCCTCTCACCAAGGCGGACCGGGTTCGATTCCCGGTCAATGCATGTGAGATTTTCGATGTGCAATGCCATGTCCTGTGGTTCGGATTCCACGTAAAACGGAGGTCCCGTGGCTTATGATCGCGAGATTAACGGTCACGTTAAACTACAAGCTTCCTTTTTTTTAACTCATTATTAGCGTTGGAATCTTTATAATAACAGACAGAGCACCAAACCTGCCACCACTATGAAAGAAAACACTTCACTACAAACAAAAGGTTTGGTTGTTCCACTAGACCGCGATGAAGACCAATACAAGTACCTAGAGACATCTGTTGAGAACTCTGGGAACTACTACTGAACTTGAAACGCTTAGAGGGAAGTTCATGATACTTATTCAAAGACTTATCACGAACTTACCTGTATCACTAAGATACCTCCCTTTACCCTATTTATTAACATTGCGGCTAATTAAATGATTAATTAAGGATTATATTATCATCGCTAATAAGGAACCAATCAGAGCCATGTTCTGAAAGGTGACGCTAACTTTATTGTTGGGGAGGAACATCGGAGAGAGGAATCGAGGCTCTTATTACTTATGACTTCGAGAGGAGCGGACGTCTGAATGAAATACTCTACCAACGAGCAAAGCTAATAGAAATTATTATACTTCTGAAGAAGATTATTACTACATGAGAATAGTATTGAGAACGACGGCACTTAGTTGTGTGCAAAATTATTAAGTCGACATTCAACTATTTGAAACTTGTTAAGTATTCTACGTATTTTATCATGTCGAAATTTCTGAAGTTGAGGGAGGTAAATATAACTGAATCTACAGAGATCGTAATGGCGAACTAAAATGTTCATGGGAACATAGCTATGATGGCAGCGAGAATATTTGAAATGACTTAACATCAGTATCGTGGGGAGATAAACATCTCGTCTCTCCCATGTTAAAGTATACTACATGTATTCTGTATACTGGCTTTGGCCAGCCCTTAACACGGGCCAGATTAGACTTTGAGTGATGGACAACCACCACTTTGTCACTCATTTACTTTGTGAACCCCTGTCAGCGATTCCCCAATTCAGGCCCCTGTACAATTAATTTTGTTGGCTTTACCATGGGCCGTATCAGCTCATGACCGACAGAAGTCATGCCTTTTTGTACAAGTTTAATTTATGCTTTATTGTGTGCTTTGATGCCACATTAGTTCAAGTTTGAACTTATTTGGGAACTTCAATAACGATGCAAAGCCAAGCATCGAACCCCAGATTGTCCCGTATCATTTTAGACATCCTGGCAGTTAGTAGGATTGTCGCCTGTTAAACTATTTTGTTTGTGCCAAGTGTTGAGACACGTTAAAGTTATCTGAATGCCCAAATGTACATATTGTAAGAGTGGAGTATCTTTCACGAATTCCCAAAGCCAACTATTCCGAGTGGAATATCTGTAAGATATGATCTTTGCATTTTTTTAAACATTGCCTATAACTCTATATGATATTTTCATGTGGTAACTTAGCCACGCACCATTGGTTGCTACATTGTATATTTTAGAAACCAGCGTTATCCACTAAAGACTTCTCTTAAATGTTTTAAACGCCTGTGGAGTGTAGAATCGCCAGACGCGATAAGGTTATAGCGTGCTGTGACACGCCAAGGTTCAATGTGAACCATATTTGGATTCGCGCACTCGATGCGAGACCAACTGTTTGACTGTTAGACTGTCCGCGCATGCGCACGGATACATTTTGTGTGTGGAATGTATTGATCGATCCCCAGACCAAGGCATGTGAAGTATTTAATGCAATCATGTTTGATTACGTCACTGGACGTGAAAGGTAACTTTTAACGCTTTAGAAAGCGCATTGTTGAGCACCAGGAGTATGCTATTATGAGATGAGAAGCTATTGTCTGTAATATTAGGTATTTTTGTGACACTATTTTTGTAAGCTTCTACGTTTGTACAGCGCTTTTGCCGCTCTGTCGTACAGATTTAATCTGCGACCATTTTTCCAGGATTTTACCTGAAGAACTGTTTAGGAGAGCTTCAGGCCCCTTCAGTGTTATTGTGAAAACCGAGTCTTGTAACTCTGTTGTTATTGTGCCGGTCAGGTATGAGCCTATGTTGATGTTAGGTGATGATCTTTGTAGACTTCACTTTAGTTAAGCTTAGGTGTCCATTGAGAATAAGCCAGTATTCTATTAAACCTACGACAATAATAATAATGCTTCTAATAATCAAGAACTAATTATGTTAATTAAGACGACCATAATGATAGTAAGATTTCTGCGTCTTGCAATTTTATGCGAACTGGCCTACTCTCTGGATTAATCACATTTCCACCGGAAAATGCCATGTAGACTTTTCCTTACACATTCTTGAGACGACAGAGTCGCCGCGGACCATTAGTTCTCAACTAGTGGCACTCGACCCTGATGTAATGTAAGTCATGATGTTGATCATGCATTTGCCGACCTAATCAAACACTAGATGACCCAAGAATACAAAGAGTGTTCTTGCGTGTACGCAGGCCGTTGAATAAGAAGTTTTTTAAACGCTGTGTTTTATTTATTGATTTATTTATGTGAATTTGTATGGTTACCTGACGTACCCCTTAGTTAGTAAGAGTGTTTTTGATATTTTTTTCAACTGGTTGTCACATAGCTTTTGCTTTAATTGTTTGCTACGGTAGAAAGTCACCGTATACCTTGTTGTAATTGTCAGGATTTAGCTAGATTTTAACTTATTTAAAAATAAATAAGGGAGTTGTACCATCATATATTCCTTATTGATTTTTGCTGTTAATTTAACTTCTTTCACAAGTAACCCGTTTCATCAGTGTAGCGTGTACTTTACGTGCCACTGCCCTAGCTTGCCGCTTTTGCTTTTCACGTAATTAGATCTTTCGCGAGGGTTTTTCCACTTACAATCAGTATAGGATTTTCAATACTTCGATATGTTTTTATTTAGCTTGCGGGATTAGCCCAAAATAACCCCTCCGAACTAGGCTGGGTGTTTGTTAATTATTTAATAAATTTTACCTGAGTTTACATAAGTCTGGATGTTATTATTTTATAATCTAAGTGTTCCTGCGGTGTACTTCTTGGGTTCTTTCACCGTATTCTCCGTGTCTGCCCGATCGTCCCGGGATGCTACGTCTTCGTGCGCATTGACCTATAGGGAGTACATCCAGTCCCATTTTGGCTTATGTGTCTTGACGGTGGGTCGCTTGGCGAGTCATCTCGGTTAATGGCAACCCAAATAACTCGTCTGACGGGCTCAATACTGTTGAGAATATCCGACAATTTGCTATATTAATGCAATTTATCTACATTTTTGCAATATATTTATTAGGTTTTTCGAATTCATGTTTCCATATCTACGTCATGTAGATGTTTATTCTCGATTTTTCATCGATTTGACAATGTAGAATTGTTATTTGGAATTTTTGAAATTTGCGACTTTCGAATTTGAATGATGGAGAATTTACCGTTTAACTCAGAATATTTCTATGGTAAAGTTTAAGTGTGTTTAGATCACATTTTATTGGTTTTAAAATTGTATTAAATCGTTCTTTGATAACGATGGAAGTAATGGAAATTTGTTCCAAGAATATTATACAGAAGTATATTTTAGAGAATGTGATTCTTAAAGATCTTATTTGGAAGATCCATATCAAGTCACGATCTGATAACTTATTAGACAGATCTGGTTATAAATATTTGGTGACATAATTCGCAAACATAAGAGTTTGGAAGGTAATAAGAAATGTAGTAAAGCAATAATTAATATAAGATTATAATGTGAAGTTAACGAATACGAATTACAGCGTATTTTTGAAATAATAAGATTTTGAATAAATATTTGAAGGAAATATCACAGCAAATATGAAACTTTATTGAAATGTGAGTTCTATAAAAGAAATATAATGTTATTGGAAGATTCGTATTTTATCGTATTATTGTTAAATTAATTTGTCGATAGAACCAGTATTTTAATTTGATATTTTTATGTATTATGTTGAAACTGCTATAGAAGTTGTTAACGTGAAGTTAGTTGAGAAGAATATGTTATTTGGAAAGGAACTGCGAAATATATCTAAGAGGGAGATCTTTATTATTCACGTATTGATGGAGGTATTTGTTAGAAGTATGACAATGAGCCACCTTAAAGGTCAATTGTTGAAAGAATGTCTGTAGTGACAGATTTAAGAAGAAGTAGTATTGTTGGCATTTATTAATATTTGAAGCTACTGAAATAGTCTCATAGAGTTGAAACTCGTTGAAAGCATTAGGACAGTGAATCCTAGTTGAAGTTGTATCTGATAGAAATAATAGGATCATTGGATTTTTGTTGAAACTGAGAGTAAACTGAGTTCTATTTAAATGGTTCTAATCGGAGATTGAATTTACGGTAATTATTTAACGAATCGGAAAATTTTATTATTATTAAGCATTTTTATTTTTTGGTGGATCATCCAGATATAAGGGTACAGTGATTTTATGGGGCCACTAACGTGTTTGGCTACTGATTTTGACCCCTGGTTTAGAGCCTAGTGATATTATGACGCCTTCAACATGAGTGCTAGAGATTTTGGCCTCTCAGTTGAAAGCCGAGTGATTTGATGCTAACGTCAATGTGGTTGTTCGTGATTTTGGGATTCCACATTTGAGTGTCTAGCGATTGTAATTAGTTATTCCGATGTGATTAACTAGAGATCTTAGTTAGTACACAGGGAGGAATTTAGGTTAAAGGTAGACGCATTGTGGAAACTTGACATGATGTGATCGCCTTAGAAACATTTTTAATTGTTACACGAGTGTGTTAGATAATCGGAGGAAGACTAGAAATTTGTAATGAATAGTCAACCAACGTTTATCGAGGTGAGAATGGATTGACGAAAGAAATCTAACCTGAACTGTTAACTATGTATTGTTGTAAAAGAAAGACTAGTCCAAGGATTAACCTCAGGAAGGTGATGGCTATATCTTATTTATTTGATTTACTGGCTGTATGGCTATTTTGACGTCATAAGTAATGTAAGGTTAATATTGTAAATTAGGATTGCTGTTTGATTTTTATTTGAGTAAACCGTTGGCTACAAATGATAATATGTCATATAGGAAATACGGATTTTAAATCTGTAATTTAAAGAAGTCGGGTTTTCGTAAATTATGGTAAGTTAACTGATAAACGATAGAATCTCCTTCATTATTATTGTAGTGGTATAAATGGTAGTTGTTTCGTATATTCTCGATTGTTTTCATAGTGATTGCTCTCTTTTCTCAAGATAAGAAGATGCCTGGAGACCTGGAAGCTATTAGGGAAATATTTGCCAAATTACAGGAAACGCAGGGCAAGTTAGACAAAGACTTGGAAGCCCTACATCAAGCCACACATGAGAATCAGAAGAAAGTAGAACGAGAAATTAAGGAACACGCAGAAGAAAGTAGGAGAGAGGCTGAATCTGACGCAGATAGATTAGCTAGGAATGCCAGAAAAATGCAACTGAGACCCAAAGAAGGTTAGCTGAAACACAAGCGACAGTAGCTAATCCCCAAGTAACATTAACCACCTTGCAATCTCAAAATACAGAGACTAAAAGCACATTAGCTAATACCCAAGCAACATTAGCTACACTAGGTACCAGAGCTACAGAGAACCAGAATACTTTAGCTAGGAACCAAACTTCTTTGAGAGCTTTAGAAATCCAGTCTGAAGACAATAGTAAAAAGGTAACAGATTTTCAAAACGATATAAACCTCCAATTAGGTAGGCTTCAGTCTGGAAATCTAGGTATCAACTCCAACCTGGATGAGTTTAAAACAACTGCGGCTAAGTTACAGGTACAGGTAAATCAGAAAGCTGATCTTGTAAGGGCTCATATTGAAATTGATATGAAGGTTATTGTTAATGAAAGTATTGTTGAACTTAAAAATGAGTTGATTGAAGCCTCAGGCATTACTGTGAAACGCTTAGAGGATGATTATTCTAAGAAACTTGCAATGGCCGAATATCATATCAATAAGGATATAGGAAATGTTAGAGATGATTTTGTTAAGAAAATACAAAGTTTATAGTCACAACAACTTGTAAATTTAGAACCAGATCTGGGTAGTAAGATTAAAGATAACGCAAATTTAGAGATAGACAGTAAAATCTCTAATTTAAGTATCGAAATCGATTTAATCAGAAGTAAATTACAGGAAGTTAAAGTAAGCGATTCTCACAATTTGGAGGATACAAATAAAGGTCAGACTATCGAACTGAATAATGACAATGAATCGATGCCAGACAGAATAGAAGAAAGTAGTCTTAGAGAAGAGAAAGAAAGATTGAAAGAACGTATAGATAGATTGGAAGAGGAGTTATTTCAAGCGAGGAGGCGAAATTAACCACCCTTCAGAGATAATCAGGTGCGATTTTCGACGCCTAATGAGAACATGCCACAAGGAAATACGGTATCAAGTATTCCAAATGTCATGATAATCCGCAATATAGACCAGAAACCACGTACTTTCCCAGGAAACGATGGTATAACTCCAATAGGATTCGTAAATAACGTTTCTGAATATTTTATTGAAAATAACGTCCCTCAAGAAAGAAAGTTAAGAATAGTAAAGGGTTATTTAAACTCTAATGCGCTTCAGAGGTATCGAGCTTTTCGATGGACATTTAGGTGTTTTGAGGACTTTGCAGATGCCCTCATAAAACGATTTTGGTTGATGGACGAACAACATAATTTAATAGCAGAGGCATACTCGCGGAAGTACGCTAGTTCGCATCCCACTCGCTATGCATGCTACTTCGCAACGCAGTTAGCCCGCCTCAAGTATTTATAACCTCCACCGTCAGACATAGAAATGATCCAGACGATACCGTGACAATTTGCAGCTGATGTTAGGAGGAATATAATAGCGTCTAGAATCTCCAGTTTGCAAGAAATGGATGATTTGCTCCGGCAACTAGATTATACGTCCAGTGCGTCGAATGCAAGCTTTCGCAATCCGAGAACGGATCATCGCGAAGTGAACACCATCATGATTGATGAGATGCAGCAAACAGAGGAAAATGTGAGAGATAATAGGAGAGGAGGACCTATTAGGAATGGCTATACTCAAAATCAGAGAAATTAGTATCAAAACCGTAGGCAACAAGATAGCAGGCCATATCAACGATATTCACGAAATAATACCCAGAATAGAAGATCGGGTTATGAATACAATAATGCATATCGTCAGAATAATTATTACCAGAGGGGTAATAATAACAATAATCGCCAATGATATTCGCGATATAAAAATTGAAATGATGACAATTATAATCGCCAGAATTTCCAGAAGCAAAGGAATCAGGAAAATCAGAACTACGTCCGAAATCAGCGGGAAGAAAACCAGAGGACGAGAGAGAATAGGCCAAGACAGGATGAACAGAAGCCAACCACGAGTTGACAGGAAAACAGAGGTAACGATAGTGAAACATCTGGACAAAAAAGAACGTCAAATGGAAAACGACAATAGACGATTGGAAATCTTCACCTACTAGGGAGAAGAGAGAATTCCCCTAAATACATCATGAAGAGTAGAAATTCCTAAAGATACTCTACCAACGAGGGAAAGAAGAGTAGAGGTAGCACATGAAAATCTGATCACAGCAGCAGAGCGACGAGAGAAGCGCACGCTAGGAAAACAATAAGATACACCTCTGAGAAAAGACGATTTAGTGGTTATAATAGGACCTACGGAAGCTGATGTATCGAAGCAAATATACCCAAGGTTTGATAAGACATATTATGGCCCGTTCAAAGTATCAGAGAGTTTTGGCAATAATTGTTATAAGATTGTTAACATTCACTATGATCATGTAATTGGAAATTACAACGCAAAGGATTTAAAACGATATTTCAGAAGAGTAGAATGAAGAGTGAAATACGGTACAGTTAATCTCTGAAGAATGCATTTCAAAAGCATTGTATCACGCTTTTGCCATGAAAGTTGAATGAGGATTGTACTCGTAAATGTATGGGATCGGAAATATCCGTATTCCCAGACGTTTTCTAACTTGCCAATGTTAAATATAATCGACACTGGATTCAGGCCACAAAACAGGTTTTGACGCCCCAGTGAATTAACTAGTTAACTAGCAGAGCCGAGAGAGCGCACGTGCAGTGTCAACTCGCAAGGGAAGACCAACGCTTTGTTCGACTTCACGAAGGCATGCGACTCATGCCGAGCGAAACACAACCCACAGAGAGAAGAGGAGGGGTGACAAGAGGCAAAAGTGTGGCACTACCAGCCAATGAGAAGTGACCTTACTTAGATGAGAGCAAATAAAGCAATTAGCTTAGCTAATTACCAGCGAGATTTTAACACTTCTTAATATCATTGAAGGCGTTAAATAATACATACAAAGTATTTATTTACATTGCGGCTAATTAAATGATAATTAAGGATTATATTATCATCGCTAATAAGGAACCAATCAGAGCCATGTTCTGAACGGTGACGCTAACTTTATTGTTGGGGAGGAACATTGGAGAGAGGAATCGAGGCTCTTATTACTTACGACTCCGAGAGGAGCGGACGTCTGAATGAAATACTCTACCAACGAACAATGCTAATAGAAATCATTATACTTCTGAAGAAGATTATTACTACAAGAGAATAGTATTGAGAACGACGGTGCTTAGTTGTGTGCAAAATTATTAAGTCGACATTCAACTATATTTGAAACTTATTAACTATTCTACGTATTTTATCATGTCGAAATTTCTGAAGTTGAGGGAGGTGAATATAACTGAATCTACAGAGATCGTAATGGCGAACTAAAATGTTCATGGGAACATAGCTATGATGGCAGCGAGAATATTTGAAATGACATAACATCAGTATCGTGGGGGAGATAAACATCTCGTCTCTAACATATTAAAGTATACTACATCTACAAAAGTCACTTCACCAACTACAATTAAGAATATTAATATATCGAACTTTGGCGGAGAAGACAGAAGAATTTCACGAATGAGGGCGGCTAGGGTTGATCCCAGTACCATCAAGAGAGAAAGGGTTTCCCATCTCACACAAGAAGATAAACCGGCAGAAAGGACGACCACACGCAGATGTTCGAGTCCGAATTCCGTTCCTGACAACCTGGAAACTTCTGAAGGAGATCGAAGAGAGGCCCACAGACCATCATAAACATTCGAGCTATCAGAAACAATCCGTTTCTGAGAAACATCGAAGAAAGCCCACATGACCAACGATATATCCCATTTTGTAGAATTGTAGATACTGTTGAGAATATCCGACAACTTGCTATATTAATGCCTTTTTCTACATTTTTGCAATATCTTTATTAGGTTTTTAGAAGTTATATTTTCATTGCCACGTCATGTAGATGTTTATTCTCGATTTTTCATCGATTTGACAATGTAGAATTGTTATTTGGAATTTTTGAAACTTGTGACTTTCGAATTTGAATGATGGAGAATTTAACGTTTAACTCAGAATATTTTTATGGTAAAGTTTAAGCGTGGTTAGATCATATTTTATTGGTTTTTAAATTGTATTAAATCGTTCTTTGATAACGATGGAAGTAATGGAAATTTGTTCCAAGAATGTTATACAGAAGTATATTTTAGAGAATGTGATTCTTAAAAATCTTATTTGGAAGATCCATATCAAGTCACGATCTGATAACTTATTAGACAGATCTGGTTATAAATATTTGGTGACATAATTCGCAAACATAAGAGTTTGGAAGGTAATAAGAAATGTAGTAAAGCAATAATTAATATAAGATTATAATGTGAAGTTAACGAATACGAATTACAGCGTATTTTTGAAATAATAAGATTTTGAATAAATATTTGAAGGAAATATCACAGCTAATAGGAAGCTTTATTGAAATGTGAGTTCTATAAAAGAAATATAATGTTATTGGAAGATTCGTATTTTATCGTATTATTGTTAAATTAATTTGTCGATAGAACCAGTATTTTAATTTGATATTTTTATGTATTATGTTGAAACTGCTATAGAAGTTGTTAACGTGAAGTTAGTTGAGAAGAATATGTTATTTGGAAAGGAACTGCGAAATATATCTAAGAGGGAGATCTTTATTATTCACGTATTGATGGAGGTATTTGTTAGAAGTATGACAATGAGCCACCTTAAAGGTCAATTGTTGAAAGAATGTCTGTAGTGACAGATTTAAGAAGAAGCAGTATTGTTGTCATTTATTAATATTTGAAGGTACTGAAATAGTCTCATAGAGTTGAAACTCGTTGAAAGCATTAGGACAGTGAATCCTAGTTGAAGTTGTATCTGATAGAAATAATAGGATCATTGGATTTTTGTTGAAACTGAGAGTAAACTGAGTTCTATTTAAATGGTTCTAATCGGAGATTGAATTTACGGTAATTATTTAACGAATCGGAAAATTTTATTATTATTAAGTATTTTTATTTTTTGGTGGATCATCCAGATATAAGGGTACAGTGATTTTATGGGGCCACTAACGTGTTTGGCTACTGATTTTGACCCCTGGTTTAGAGCCTAGTGATATTATGACGCCTTCAACATGAGTGCTAGAGATTTTGGCCTCTCAGTTGAAAGCCGAGTGATTTGATGCTAACGTCAATGTGGTTGTTCGTGATTTTGGGATTCCACAGTTGAGTGTCTAGCGATTGTAATTGGTTATTCCGATGTGATTAACTAGAGACCTTAGTTAGTACACAGGGAGGAATTTAGGTTAAAGGTAGACGCATTGTGGAAACTTGACATGATGTGATCGCCATAGAAACATTTTTAATTGTTACACGAGAGTGTTAGATAATCGGAGGAAGACTAGAAATTTGTAATGAATAGTCAACCAACGTTTATCGAGGTGAGAATGGATTGACGAAAGAAATCTAACCTGAACTGTTAACTATGTATTGTTGTAAAAGAAAGACTAGTCCAAGGATTAACCTCAGGAAGGTGATGGCTATATCTTATTTATTTGATTTACTGGCTGTATGGCTATTTTGACGTCATAAGTAATGTAAGGTTAATATTGTAAATTAGGATTGCTGTTTGATTTTTATTTGAGTAAACCGTTGGCTAAAAATGATAATATGTCATATAGGAAATACGGATTTTAAATCTGTAATTTAAAGAAGTCGGGTTTTCGTAAATTATGGTAAGTTAACTGATAAACGATAGAATCTCCTTCATTATTATTGTAGTGGTATAAATGGTAGTTGTTTCGTATATTCTCGATTGTTTTCATAGTGATTGCTCTCTTTTCTCAAGATAAGAAGATGCCTGGAGACCTGGAAGCTATTAGGGCAATATTTGCCGAATTACAGGAAACGCAGGGCAAGTTAGACCAAGACATGGAAGCCCTACATCAAGCCACACATGAGAATCAGAAGAAAGTAGAACGAGAAATTAAGGAACACGCAGAAGAAAGTAGGAGAGAGGCTAAATCTGACGCAGATAGATTAGCTAGGAATGCCAGAAAAATGCAACAGAGACCCAAAGAAGGTTAGCTGAAACACAAGCGACAGTAGCTAATTCCCAAGTAACATTAACCACCTTGCAAACTCAAAATACAGAGACTAAAAACACATTAGCTAATACCCAAGGAACATTAGCTACGCTATGTACCAGAGCTACAGAGAACCAGAATACTTTAACTAGGACCCAAACTTCTTTGAGAGCTTTAGAAATCCAGTCTGAAGACAATAGTAAAAAGCTAACAGATTTTCAAAACGATATAAACCTCCAATTAGGTAGGCTACAGTCTGGAAATCTAGGTATCAACTCCAACCTGGATGAGTTTAAAACAACTGTGGCTAAGCTACAGGTGCAGGTGAAGCAGAAAGCTGATCTTGTAAGGGCTCATATTGAAATTGATATGAAGGTTATTGTTAATGAAAGTATTATTGAACTTAAAATGAGTTGATTGAAGCCTCAGGCATTACTGTGAAACGCTTAGAGGATGATTATTCTAAGAAACTTGCACTGGCCGAATATAATATCAATAAGGATATAGGAAATGTTAGAGATGATTTTGTTAAGAAAATACAAAGTTTATAGTCACAATAACTTGTAAATTTAGAACCAGATCTGGGTAGTAAGATTAAAGATAACGTAAATTTAGAGATAGACAGTAAAATCTCTAATTTAAGTATCGAATTCGATTTAATCAGAAGTAAATTACAGGAAGTTAAAGTAAGCGATTCTCACAATTTGGAGGATACAAATAAAGGTCAGACTATCGAACTGAATAATGACAATGAATCGATGACAGACAGAATAGAAGAAAGTAGTCTTGGAGAAGAGAAAGAAAGATTGAAAGAACGTATAGATAGATTGGAAGAGGAGTTATTTCAAGCGAGGAGGCGAAATTAACCACCCTTCAGAGATAGTCGGGTGCGATTTTCGACGCCTAATGAGAACATGCCACAAGGAAATACGGTTCAAGTATTCCAAATGTCATGATAATCCGCAATATAGACCAGAAACCACGTACCTTCCCAGGAAACGATGGTATAACTCCAATAGGATTCGTAAATGACGTTTCTGAATACTTTATTGAAAATTACGTCCCTGAAGAAAGAAAGTTAAGAATAGTAAAGCATTATTTAACCTCTTCTGCGCTTCAGAGGTATCGAGCTTTTCGATGGACATTTAGGTGTTTTGAGGACTTTGCAGATGCCCTCATAAAACGATTTTGGTTGATGGACGAACAACATAATTTAATAGCAGAGGCATACTCGCGGAGTACGCTAGTTCGCATCCCACTCGCTATGCATGCTACTTCGCAATGCAGTTAGCCCGCCTCAAGTATTTACAACCTCCACCGTCAGACATAGAAATGATCCAGACGATATCGTGACAATTTGCAGCTGATGTTAGGAGGAATATAATAGCGTCTAGAATCTCCAGTTTGCAAGAAATGGATGATTTGCTCCGGCAACTAGATTATACGTCCAGTGCGTCGAATGCAAGCTTTCGCAATCCGAGAACGGATCATCGCGAAGTGAACACCATCATGATTGATGAGATGCAGCAAACTGAGGAAAATGTGAGAGATAATAGGAGAGGAGGACCTATTAGGATTGGCTATACTCAAAATCAGAGAAATTAGTATCAAAACCGTAGGCAACAAGATAGCAGGCCATATCAACGATATTCACGAAATATTACCCAGAATAGAAGATCGGGTTATGAATACAATAGCGCATATCCGCAGAATAATTATTACCAGAGGGGTAATAATAACAATAATCGCCAATGATATTCGCGATATAAAAATTGAAATGATGACAATTATAATCGCCAGAATTTCCAGAAGCAAAGGAATCAGGAAAATCAGAACTATGTCCGAAATCAGCGGGAAGAAAACCAGAGGACGAGAGAGAATAGGCCAAGGCAGGATGAACAGAAGCCAACTACGAGTCGACAGGAAAACAGAGGTAACGATAGTGAAACATCTGGACAAGAAAGAACGTCAAATGGAAAACGACAATAGACGATTGGAAATCTTCACCTACTAGGGAGAAGAGAGAATTCCCCTAAATACATCATGAAGAGTAGGAATTCCTAAAAATACTCTACCAACGAGGGAAAGAAGGGTAGAGGTAACACATGAAAATCTGATCACAGCAGCAGAGCGACGAGAGAAGCGCACGCTAGGAAAACGATATGATACACCTCTGAGAAAAGACGATTTAGTGGTTATAAAAGGACCTACGGAAGCTGATGTATCGAAGCAAATATACCCAAGGTTTGCTAAGACATATTATGGCCCGTTCAAAGTATCAGAGAGTTTTGGCAATAATTGTTATAAGATTGTTAACATTCATGATGATCATGTAAATGGAAATTACAATGCAAAGAATTTAAAACGATATTTCAGAGGAGTAGAATGAAGAGTGAAATATGGTACAGTTAATCTCTGAAGAATGCATTTCAAAAGCATTGTATCACGCTTTTGCCATGAAAGTTGAATGAGGATTGTACTCGTATATGTATGGGATCGGAAATATCCGTATTCCCAGACGTTTTCTAACTTGCCAATGTTAAATATAATCGACACTGGATTCAGGCCACAAAACAGGTTTTGACGCCCCAGTGAATTAACTAGTTAACTAGCAGAGCCGAGAGAGCGCACGTGCAGTGTCAACTCGCAAGGGAAGACCAACGCTTTGTTCGACTTCACGAAGGCATGCGACTCATGCCGAGCGAAACGCAACCCACAGAGAGAAGAGGAGGGGTGACAAGAGGCAGAAGTGTGGCACTACCAGCCAATGAGAAGTGACCTTACTTAGATGAAAGCAAATAAAGCAATTAGCTTAGCTAATTACCAGCGAGATTTTAACACTTCTTAATATCATTGAAGGCGTTAAATAATACATACAAAGTATTTATTAACATTGCGGCTAATTAAATGATAATTAAGGATTATATTATCATCGCTAATAAGGAACCAATCAGAGCCATGTTCTGAAAGGTTGAAACGTCTTATCAGCCCACACGTTGAGCGACAAATGAAACGTTTTTGCTAGCCCCTAACTGTTGGGTGATAAATGTAACGGTTTACCTTTGCATAAGCTATGTTGTTTTAATGGGCGCCAAGACCTCAACCCAATGTTGAAATCTACATTTGTATTTAACAACGTCTAGCTCTGGCAGAACACCTTCAAGACTCTATTCACTCAGATCGTGGTATGTTTTGATCATTAACCCAACAAACAATTGTATCAGGAGAAGGAATTGGTCTATATCTAATGCTACCTACTGAAAGCAAAGATTGCATTGTAAAAGAAATGAATTTATTATATAAAACAATTATAGCAAAATTAATAATAATAATAAGAAGTTTAAAATTTAAATTGGAGCGTTGCGATTTTAATATTACCGATAGAAAATTACGTGAAAACGGAGTCTGATAAATTGATTTTACTCTTATTTCCAAGCTATGAAGTTACTGAATTATGAAATATAAAACAAAGAAAAATGAGAGATTGCGTATTTCTGCGTCATTTGCGCTTACCACTGGAAATTGCTAAAGCATTTCCCTTGTACTGGATGATGCTGTGTGCTTCCCACAGTCTCCTGGACGTCGCCATCTTCTTCGTTATTTGATGATAGTCTGGTAGATTAGATAATTCTATGGTCCGTACCTCGGACCCAAACACTCGTATAACTACACTGGTTAAGTTTCACAAATATAGTCGCTAACTCCACTGAACATCGGAGCGACTCCCGCGTGAAATATACTCGTTAAGTTCTACACTGATAGTCCTCGTCCCACGGAACATCGGAGCGACTCCCGCGTATAACCGTACTCGGCAAGAACTACACAGATTGTCCCCGTTTCACGGCGCGTCGAACGATATATCCACACGTTGGCTCCCCCACCATGGTACCGTCTTCCAGCTTACGTTGTCTCCACTGATTGGCTGAGCACGCCGCTACTTCCCCTCCTCTGGTTCATTACACACGGCGCGCGAGAGGGAGAAGTCGATTTCCGTTCCAACAATTTGCCTTTTCTTGACGATGCGACCCAAGCTTGCGTCATGCTTCTCGACAGGAATCAGCTTGTACACACATCAAAAAAAGTTTTGCATCACCTCGGTTCCCAGATCTCCGGCATATAGACGTTGACTGTGTATATTGTATCAAAGATACAGTCCCTTTGACTGTTCATAGATGTCACTAAAACTGCTCAAAGATGTAAACAACCATGCATGAGCAGGGCCTATTAGACGGAGGGGGTACGACAGCCGATCAGTTCCAGTCATTCCACCAGGACGAAGGTACGCTGCTCATGTTGTCTGTAGTTCTACCATGCCTAGAAGGTCAATACCGCAGTTCGATCGCGTCCGCATTGTTACTTTGTGTCAAGAAGGGCTCTCAACAAGGGAAGTTTCCAGGCGTCTCAGAGTGAACCAAAGCGATGTTGTTCGGACATGGAGGAGGTACAGAGATACAGGAACTGTCGATGACAGGCCTCGCTCAGGCCGCCCAAGGGCTACTACTGTAGTGGATGACCGCTACTTACGGATTGCCGCTCGGAGGAACCCTGACAGCAATGCCACCATGTTGAATAATGCGTTTCGTTCAGCCACAGGACGTCGTGTTTCAACTCAAACTGTGCGCAATAGGCTGCATGATGCGCAACTTCACTCCCGACGTCCATGGCGAGGTCCAGCTTTGCAACCCCGACACCATGCAGCGCGGTACAGATGGGCCCAACAACATGCTGAATGGACCCCACGGAATTGGCATCACGTTCTCTTCACCGATGAGTGTCGCATATGCCTTCAACCAGACAATCGTCGGAGACGTGTTTGGAGGCACCCTGGTCAGGCTGAACGTCTTAGACACACTGTCCAGCGAGTGCAGCAAGGTGGTGGTTCCCTGATGTTTTGGGGTGGCATTATGTGGGGCCGACGTACGCCACTGGTGGTCATGGAAGGCTCCGAAACGGCTTTACGATACCTGAATGACATCCTCCGACCCATAGTGCAACCATATCGGCAGAATATTGGAGAGGCATTTGTCTTCATGGACGACAATTCTCGACCTCATCGTGCACATCTTGTGAATGCGTTCCTTCAAGATAACGACATCGCTCGACTACAGTGGCCAGCATGTTCGCCAGACATGAACCCTATCGAACATGCCTGGGATATGTTGAAAAGGGCTGTTTATGGACGTCTTGACCCACCAACCACTCTGAGAGATTTACGCCGAATTGTCGTTGAGGAGTGGGACAATTTGGACCAACAGTGTCTTGATGAACTTGTGGATAGTATGCCACGGCGAATACAGGCATGCATCAATGCAAGAGGACGTGCTACTGGGTATTAGAGGTAGTGGTGTGTACTGCAATCTGGACCACAAATGCTGAAAGTCTAGCTGTATGATGGTACAACATGCAATGTGTGGGTCTCATGAGCAATAAAATGAGCTGAAATGTTGTTTGTGTTGATCTCTATTCCCTTTGTATTTAAAGGTTCCGGAACTCTTGGAACCGAGGTGATGCAAAACTTTTTTTGATGTGTGTATTTGAATTCCCAGTGAGTCATCTCTCTCAAATACCCTAACTGACAAAACTCCGTAAAATTCCGTAAACAGATAATTTTCTATGATATCGTCGTTCGTAATAATTTGCTTGATAGTGTTTTCTAAGACATAGAAAACCTATCTGTATGCTTATAATTTTTATAAAATGCTCCGAAATATCTTAATAATAACTATAATAAATTAATAATAATAATAAATTAACGTGAAAAATTCACTTGACAGAACAATTTGCCGCGTTAATAAATATAGAATGGCTTCCTACTGACTTATGCCAGTGGCATAAAAACCCCTCAAAAAACACGTTACAAGGTGACGCTAACTTTATTGTTGGGGAGGAACATTGGAGAGAGGAATCGAGGCTCTTATTACTTACGACTTCGAGAGGAGCGGACGACTGAATGAAATACTCTACCAACGAACAATGCTAATAGAAATTATTATACTACTGAAGAAGATTATTACTACAAGAGAATAGTATTGAGAACGACGGCACTTAGTTTTGTGCAAAATTATTAAGTCGACATTCAACTATATTTGAAACTTATTAACTATTCTACGTATTTTATCATGTCGAAATTTCTGAAGTTGAGGGAGGTGAATATAACTGAATCTACAGAGATCGTAATGGCGAACTAAAATGTTCATGGGAACATAGCTATGATGGCAGCGAGAATATTTGAAATGAAATAACATCAGTATCGTGAGGGAGATAAACATCTCGTCTCTAACATGTTAAAGTATACTTCATCTACAAAAGTCACTTCACCAACTACAATTACGAATATTAATATATCGAACTTTGGCGGAGAAGACAGAATAATTTCACGAATGAGGGCGGCTAGGGTTGATCCCAGTGCCATCAAGAGAGAAAGGGTTTCCCATCTCACACAAGAAGATAAACCGGCAGAAAGGACGGCCACACGCAGATGTTCGAGTCCGAATTCCGTTCCTGACAACCTGGAAACTTCTGAAGGAGATCGAGGAGAGGCCCACAGACCATCATAAACTTTCGAGCTACCAGAAACAATCTGTTTCTGAGAAACATCGAAGAAAGCCCACTTCTACTCAACTATAACGCAACATAAGGTAGTCTCATGACCAACGATATATCCCATTTTGTAGAATTGTAGATACTGTTGAGAATATCCGACAACTTGCTATATTAATGCCATTTTCTACATTTTTGCAATATCTTTATTAGGTTTTTCGAAGTTATATTTTCATTGCCACGTCATGTAGATGTTTATTCTCGATTTTTCATCGATTTGACAATGTAGAATTGTTATTTGGAATTTTTGAAATTTTCGACTTTCGAATTTGAATGATGGAGAATTTAACGTTTAACTCAGAATATTTTTATGGTAAAGTTTAAGTGTGTTTAGATCACATTTTATTGGTTTTTAAATTGTATTAAATCGTTCTTTGATAACGATGGAAGTAATGGAAATTTGTTCCAAGAATGTTATACAGAAGTATATTTTAGAGAATGTGGTTCTTAAAGATCTTATTTGGAAGATCCATATCAAGTCACGATCTGATAACTTATTAGACAGATCTGGTTATAAATATTTGGTGACATAATTCGCAAACATAAGAGTTTGGAAGGTAATAAGAAATGTAGTAAAGCAATAATTAATATAAGAATATAATGTGAAGTTAACGAATACGAATTACAGCGTATTTTTGAAATAATAAGATTTTGAATAAATATTTGAAGGAAATATCACATCTAATAGGAAACTTTATTGAAATGTGAGTTCTATAAAAGAAATATAATGTTTTGGAAGATTCGTATTTTATCGTATTACTTGTTAAATTAATTTGTCGATAGAACCAGTATTTTAATTTGATATTTTTATGTACGATGTTGAAACTGCTATAGAAGTTGTTAACGTGAAGTTAGTTGAGAAGAATATGTTATTTGGAAAGGAACTGCGAAATATATCTAAGAGAGAGATCTTTATTATTCACGTATTGACGGAGGTATTTGTTAGAAGTATGACAATGAGCCACCTTAAAGGTCAATTGTTGAAAGAATGTCTGTAGTGACAGATTTAAAAAGAAGCAGTATTGTTGGTATTTATTAATATTTGAAGCTATTGAAATAGTCTCATAGAGTTGAAACTCGTTGAAAGCATTAGGACTGTGAATCCTAGTTGAAGTTGTATCTGATAGAAATTATAGGATCATTGGATTTTTGTTGAAACTGAGAGTAAACTGAGTTCTATTTAAATGGTTCTAATCGGAGATTGAATTTACGGTAATTATTTAACGAATCGGAAAATTTTATTATTATTAAGTATTTTTATTTTTTGATGGATCATCGAGATACAAGGGTACAGTACCCTATGCTAAGTTCGACGTTATAATGGAATTTTCCTGAAAACTCGGCTGGGTATATTATGACTAAGGCCATTTGATACCCGGAGCGCAGTAGGTGGATGAAAGTGGTACTTACATAGGTCTGAAATGCCAATGTCTATCTCAAACAAAATTTGGCTGTAGTAAACCCAAAATTTGGTACACAAATGCATGTCCATCCCTTATTATTCAGTGGGATCGGAGATGAGATGCGTTAAAAATCTATGTGGTGCGAGATTTTCACAATCGAATGCCCTTTCTGACCCTAACCTCAGGAGAGGAGTTAATGAGTAATGAAATAAATTAATATGAATGAAACTGGGCAAGGATGTGGAAGGAAGTGGCCGTGGCCTGTCAGCGATTGCATGGAGTAGAAAATGGGAAACACAGAAAACCATTTCATGTCTACCGATTCGGCAGAGAGCTTGACCCAATGGCCTAGTGCTGCGCGTTAGCGAGCGTAGCTACCACTGTCGGTTTATTTGGTACACAAATGATTCGTAATAGTCACCGCCGTTGGGTTAGTAGTCAGCGTGCTTAGCTGCCACCCCGGAGGTCCGTGGTTCGATTCCCGGCTCTACCATGTAATTTGAAAAGTGGTATGAGGACTGGAACGGGGTCTACTCAGCCTTGGGTGGTCCTAATGAGTAGAGGGGTTCGATTCGCACCTCAGCCTTCCTCGAAGTGGTTTTCCGTGGTTTCCCACTCCGTCTTCGGGCAAATGCCGGGATGGTACTGTACCCGTTTGTCACTTGCCAATACCCGTTGAATACCTCGAAGATCACTGGATCGTAGAATCTGAAATTGCCCGGCTAAAAAAAACTCCCAGATCCTACCAACAGGTGAAGGAAGAATAAAGGGTGCATCGACAAATGAAGATTGCGTGAAGAAAGACCAAAGTGTAAATGCAAAGGAAACAAGCACAAATCAAAAAGATAGGCACGCGATACTCAAATAAGATTAAAAAAGACAACAAAGAGGTGTGAGAAAAGTTAGGAAAACACCCACATTGGTCTTCTCGAAACAACCTTTCATGATTGTTATGAAATACTATAAACTATAAATTTATTCAGAAATATGTGCAATACTGAAGGCATCAATCCACCATCAAATCAGCATAATGCCGAAAAATAATAAATGGACACTGAAGTGTCAAACGAGGCACCAAGACCTGTTCAAACTAAGCACGAACTAGTGCTCATATAATTTAGTAATTCATACTCATAATACGCAGAAGTAACGATCTCATAATCGTTCAAAGATGTGAATTCAATTCACCACATTATATATTAAATTTACGCTTAATTACAATGTATACACCAAACAATATACAGTATTTACACTACCTTACAGATTGTTTTATCATGAAACACGATTTTACAAATAGCTTCATCATCCATTCGACTCATTAACGGGTTATATCATTGTACTAATTCCAGATCCGATATAATTTAATCAAGTGATTAAGCTCAATTAAATGTAGTACTCCAAATCGTGACATATAGTAATAAAAATGATTCAGCAAAAACATGAATGGATTTGATCTCACTAAACTCCTGTTAACAAACTATGATCTCCTTAAACTTCTTCAGTTCTGAGTTGGAAATAAACTATCACCAAAGGAAATATATTTTACCTAAAATTACACGAAAATTTACTCATTATACGATGATGATGCCTCACTAGACACTACTATTGTACTCCACGTACATCCAAATACTTCACTCAAGTATTACAATACACCAGTAAATCTCCTTCTATACTCGAACTATACTTAGCTCATAAACTTGTACATCACACTGGACTTTATTCAAATACACCCTAAATCTGCTTAATGACTATCGCTCACATAGTGATCATAAATCTTACTGAAACTTTCAACTTATATTTCGTGGATGCATATTTGAAACAATACGTAATTTTACCTTCTGTTATACTTCAACCATGTTTTAACACCTTGCAAAGTTATCATGAGAAATCTTGATTACATCACCATTCAGGAAATAAACGGTTTCACAATTTAATAAATATAAATTTACAAAACTTGTCTTTGGAAAATATGGTAGTTCGAGAGTAATGCCAATCAGAATTAAACTCCATTTCGCAATTATTCCGACGTCGAGAAGCAATAAATTCTCCAACGAGAATTAGCTAAGACGAATCTAATCTAAAACAAGTTGTTACGAAAAATTAAGGTTAATCAAGAATGAGGAAAATTTACCTCTCCAGAGAGACTGAACATACTATGAAATCCCCTACACCATGAATCATTCCCGGTTAACAGAGTTAAACACATGTGAAACATTAGGGTCTTTCAAAGAATGCACTGTCTCAATCAAGAAATGGGATCCTACGAAGAGATATGGTCAACACCACATTCCCCCAAAATATCACACAATCCATTAATCGAAGTTCAACTCAACGTCTATCAATCCTAAATATGCTTAGAAAAAGTTTGCTTGGAGTCATATGTCGAAATCACGATGGTACAAAATTACCAAAAAATATTCCGAGAAATATATAGACAATTATAAAAAAATTAAAAAAGGTCTAAATGATCGTGAAGTTCAATAGCATAGTGCTAAACGTTTGAATTAACTGTACGTAAACGCATATCTTCCCCTAGTATTGGTCTTCACAACAGTCAAAAATTTCAAAATGCTATATTAATATCAAGATAAATGCAGAGTCAAAAAAGGTTATTTAAATTGAAGAATAAATTTCAAAAGTGTTTGTCCGTCAAACGAACGAAAATATAATCAAATCTGAGATCAAGAGTTAAATAGAAACATCAGACTTAAATCCCATCATCAATTATGTTAATAAAAATGACAACTGAATGTTAATGCACTACTTCTACTTAAAAATGGTCGGCTTCTAACTTGTGAAGATTCTCGATGCTGGCATTACTCGGAACAAATGCCCAAGTCTCATCTAGAAAATATACTGGGACACAGTATACAAATTCCTCCATCCTGGCCTCGAACACGGAAAGTCCCTTTCAGCCTGGGAAATGTACACCAAATCCAGTTCATCTGGTAGCTCGTACAATACGATTATAAACAGCATATCTGTTGTAAGACGATCCCATTTACGTAGAAGTAGCGTGATTCTGAAGTGTTGCAGTGGTTTACCCACGTCTCCTCCACGATTTCGAATAAATCAGATTTCATGTTGAACGTTATCAAGAATTGTTCTGGAAACATCTCTGGTGTAAATGGGCATCACCGTTACTTCACGAAGTCATCGCACTACTTTGCGTATTATGTTCTTGTATTCATGATTTAAGCCTGCATGACTACAGATTCAACAGACAGTAAAGATATTCCTTCCGACAGCGATTTGTAACACATCTTGATATAGAAAGAATGCTCAAGTATCATACAGTGCTCCCACGAAGGACTAGTAAAATTACAATGTTCAATTCCAGGTATCTGTTCAGCACAGAATGCATACAATGTCCACGTATACGTTCGTTGTACCACGTAGAAAAACTACGTAAATCGAAATAGGCACAGTATACAAGCCTTTACTGACGCTTGAAATATTATGCAATGTTCTGCTCACGCTATCGTGTAATAAATCATTCCGCTGAAATTTTACAAGTCCGCACTGTAGACGCAGCTGTAGAGAAATGTTCTATGTCCACACAGTATAACATACGTCTGTTATCAAGAGTTTAGTGCTTTTCAGTCGGTCAACACAAATGTACCCAAAAGAGATGGGTTATGCCCTAATCCTGAAATAAATTACATGAGATTAATAAAACACTAGGATGACCAGTTTCGATCGTCAAGCGATCATCATCAGATCCATTACACTTAGGCTACAAAATCTATGTTTGAAATACAGGTGAAAATATTTACAATATGTACAATTATTTAGTTGCAGTATTGGTACTGCAACTGTCAGTGTATGCTAAATGCAGTATATATGTTAGGTGAAATGCTAAATGGTGATAGCTATCCGGAGATAAACGTTGGTTGACTGTTCATTACAATCTCTTTCTTTTCTCTTTTCTATCCTCCATTAGTCGATTGTCATTTTTCGAGATGGCGTAGTATGGCCTTGACCGTACAAGCCGGACGTTTGTTTTAGACGATTGGCCTTGACCTTGAAGCTTGCGGGTGAGCCTGTACGCAGTCACTCTCTAACCCTGTAGCTTCACATTTGTCACCACCGCACTGATGTAATGGAATTCCAGACTTGAGCACGTGACGACACCGGCCTGCAGACAGTCCACGTCGAAGTAGTGTGTGACGTGGAAGTACATGTTTCATAGTTACGAACAGAACGCCATTATATTTGCCAATGGACTGTACTTCAGCAGTAGTGTCAGACAGCTTTGTCAATCATCGGACCGCATGGGGCAGCTGACAACAACAAAGGTACTGTAGTAACTCGCCTCCAGGCTTCCATTAAGATTTTTCACTCGTCTAAAACAAACGTCCGGCCTGTATATCTGAGTGGTGCTCGGCGCATTACGTGGTAGTTCCACTGTCAATTGTCAATCTCCTAGCTGTTTGCAACAAAACACGACCGTCTTAATATTACGATCTCCGCGGCTCTGTGGGCTGGCTCTAAAGATACGTAAATCCCAGCTACAAAATACTGTCACATTACCTACCGTAAGGCCACGGCCACCTCCTTCCAGCTTCCTTGCCTAACCCTCCCACTTTCCCATCCCTTCATGAGGCCCCTGTTCGTTTTGCAGGTGAGGCCGCCTGGGCGTAGTGCTGGTCACACACCCCAGTTGTATCCCCGACTCAGCGTCTCAAGCTCCAGCACACAGCCCTCAGTGGCGATAGAGGTGGGATCCCTCGCTTAGTCCGTGGGAAAAGCCAACCCTGGAGGGTAAAACGATAGCGAAAAAAATAGCGAATGATTCCTAATAACAAATTCTGTAGGAGATATTGAATGCTGGTGTAATTATTCGCGTAATCGTCATGTTAAATTGGTAAAACGTATTACAATTTGAAAGGCACAGTCGTGGTTGGACGAGATAGTAGTCTACTAGCTAGAGTGATTAGGCTATAATGAAACTTGCTGAGGTTATGTACATATCCTCAGCAAGTTTCATTATAGCCTAATCACTCTAGCTGTTTAGATTTTATGAGGACACACACACGTACACACATACACACACGGATACAAGGTGGGCCGATAACCTAGATGTTAGGCCCCTTAAAACAACAATTATCATCATATTATCATCATCGGATACAAGGTGATCTCACTAGTCTATATTTCATAACATGAGAGTGGACTCAAAACAATAATCCGGAAGAATAAAATTGATAAAAATGCCTAAGGTAGTAGCAGTATATCCCAGAATGTCATGAAATTGAATGCCTCGGCCGGGCCATCGAAGTTTTCATTATCCTTGGTTTAATTCCCACGGCTAGGGGACTGGGTGTAGGTGACGTCTTCATCATCACTTCATCCTCATTACGGCGCGCAGGTCAACCACAGGCGTCAACCAGAAAGACCAACACTCGGCCTCTCAGGAGGCCATATGTTCATTATCATTCATTGTATTGAATAGGACAAACTCTTCATTGAGAGTGCCATTCCGCGAGTGGATTAAATTTCACTTCATATTGACATATCATTAAAATCTATGGATTTATTTTAATCACGTCGAAATAGAATGAAATGCACGTTGGAATGAAAGTGTATGAATTTAATTTCACTCCAGCCGGAAAAGAATTAAATATTCGTTCACAGTTTCATTCTATCAGGAATATAATTAAATTGTATGAATTTTATTTCACACTGGCCCTAATAGAATTAAATTTTATGGGTTTAATTTCACTCCGGCCGGAAAAGAATTAAATGTTCGTTCACAGTTTCATTCTAACAGGAACAGAATTAAATTGTATGATATTGTGGGGTTTGAAGCCATTTTTCAGTGTTGCCTTAGTAAACAAAAGTTTGGTGCTTTTCAGTCGGTCAACACGAATGTACCCAAAAGAGCTGGGTTATGCCCCAATCCTGAAATAAATTACATGAGATTAATAAATACACTAGGATGACCAGTTTCGATCGTCAAGGCTGGTTGGTTGGTTCCTCAGTTTAGAGACTGTGACAACGCGGTCATGTAGCCCCGTGTACTTTGGGTGTGTGTAGAATCTGTCTGATAACCGGTGTTAATTGTGATGGCTGTATTAGTGTGTGCTATCTGTAATGTTCAGGTAAGGACTGCAAACGATCAATTTCAAGTAGTTCCTACTTTTGCTACCAAATGCTACCATCAACGATACCTAGCCGCGAAATTGGCTATTACTAGTAGATGCCACCGCAACTGGCCCCTTTCTACGAACGTTGGAACTACAGAGCGTTAATCAAAGGTAACCTACAAATTTGGCTTCACACAATTGTAGTTAGTGGAAAGTTCTTTTACATGCCATAAATCTATGACTTGGGACCGCCGGCTTTACTTCCTCTCAAAAGGAAGACATATTGAGGGATTTTTAACGCTCTTAAAATCCGACGACTTCGGCCGGGTTTGAAGCCGCGATCTTCAGCATAGAAGCTCAACATGCTACCAAT